>CAWUFW010005976.1:0-1232291 GCA_963921515.1 Calotriton arnoldi | reverse complement strand
ACCACCACTACCACCCTCACCCAGGGGGGCTGGATGCCTACCACTACTACCACCCTCACCCAGGGGGCAGGATGCCTACCACTACTACCACCCTCACCCAGGGGGCAGGATGCCTACCACTACTACCACCCTCACCCAGGGGGCAGGATGCCTACCACCACTACCACCCTCACCCAGGGGGCTGGATGCCTACCACCACCCTTAGCCAGGGGGCAGGATGCCTACCACTACTACCACCCTCACCCAGGGGGGCAGGATGCCTACCACTACTACCACCCTTAGCCAGGGGGGCAGGATGCCTACCACTACTACCACCCTCACCCAGGGGGCAGGATGCCTACCACCACTACCACCCTCACCCAGGGTGGGCTGGATGCCCTACCACTACTACCACCCTCACCCAGGGGGCAGGATGCCTACCACTACTACCACCCTCACCCAGGGGGCAGGATGCCTACCACCACTACCACCCTCACCCAGGGGGGCTGGATGCCTACCACCACCCTTAGCCAGGGGGGCAGGATGCCTACCACTACTACCACCCTCACCCAGGGGGCAGGATGCCTACCACCACTACCACCCTCACCCAGGGGGGCTGGATGCCTACCACCACCCTTAGCCAGGGGGCAGGATGCCTACCACTACTACCACCCTCACCCAGGGGTGGCAGGATGCCTACCACTACTACCACCCTTAGCCAGGGGGGCAGGATGCCTACCACTACTACCACCCTTAGCCAGGGGGCAGGATGCCTACCACCACTACCACCCTCACCCAGGGGGGCTGGATGCCTACCACTACTACCACCCTCACCCAGGGGGGCAGGATGCCTACCACTACTACCACCCTCACCCAGGGGGGCAGGATGCCTACCACCACTACCACCCCCACCCATAGGATGGACAATGCATGACACAACCAGCACACCACAACCTAGGGAATGCAAGAAGAAGACATCCCCCAACACCATGACAAGCGTGTGTAGACTGTGTCAAATGCCTACAACACCGAACATGACTTCGAACATACAATGTGACCCCCTAGCACATGTGCCACACAAATATGTGTGTGGCACACTACAACGCAAGCAGGCCATGACCATTGTGGCAATGGGGTCCAAACCCCCATCATCACAGTGACCAAAAGGTAAGTGTGGGGTCCATAGCTGCAGCACATTTTGAACATTGTGGCAATGGGGTCCAAACCCCCATCATCACAGTGACCAAAAGGCAAGTGTGGGGTCCATAGCTGCAGCACATTTTGAACATTGTGGCAATGGGGTCCAAACCCCCATCATCACAGTGACCAAAAGGTAAGTGTGGGGTCCATAGCTGCAGCACATTTTGAACATTGTGGCAATGGGGTCCAAACCCCCATCATCACAGTGACCAAAAGGCAAGTGTGGGGTCCATAGCTGCAGCACATTTTGAACATTGTGGCAATGGGGTCCAAACCCCCATCATCACAGTGACCAAAATGCAAGTGTGGGGTCCATAGCTGCAGCACATTTTGAACATTGTGGCAATGGGGTCCAAACCCCCATCATCACAGTGACCAAAATGTAAGTGTTGACAAAGTAAGAGGTGCAACTGCCAAACTGCATGGATGATTCCTGGTCACAGAACAACAAACACATCAGTGGCAAAGTAGTGTATGTGTCCCATTGCAACATAAATTGGGGGAGCCAAATCCTGCAGTGCAAATAAGACATAACTTTGGCCATGTGCAGACAAACAACACCCATGGGGGCTGACACCGTCAACAATCATCAATGACACAATGACAGAAGTGACCATCAGAATGCAGACCCACATATTTGCACCAGTGGGCACACACATGCAGATACCCTGTGGAGACTGCAGATGTGAGGTGAACAGATACCATACCATGGCAGCAATGGGACACACAATCAACAATTAGCACCAAATGAGGGCTCCCGTCCCATCAGCCTGGTCATGGAAGTGCCAACGGAATCATCAGCACAGATCCAACACACTTGTATAGCAATGTTGCACTGACAATACAGATGAGTCCTTCCCCATTGATGCCCAAACCTGCATGTTCACTGGAGATGGCCACACGGTCAGGGAAGTAGACGAATAGAACAATGGCAGGCACAACAGATGTGCAGGGGTGGAAGCCACAGATGTGAAATTGCCAATCTAAGTAGGAAATCCCATTGCCAAATACTGAACACATGACACCCTCAGATGCTGCTATGGATGACATGGATACACCACAGGATAGGACACATTCCCCCTGGACCACATGGGTTCCTGCACAGTAACACTTCATTATCATGAGACCAAATATCACCATCACTGCAGCAAGGGCATGGTTAGCATCATCAACATCATGTACATCAGAAGCAAAAGCACTAGAGAACAGAAAGTTGCTTTATTCAGCATATGTGGCATTAAAAGTAGAAGTCCGGTAGAACATAAACAAAGGCCAATGGCCAGTCCATCAACAAAGTCACAAGTGGGTGACAGTGGCAGATGCCACCCTACACATGCCTGCACAAAACCAGGGACAATCCACTAGGAGGGGCAACCGGGGGGTAGGCCAGGCACCGCAGGGACAGGATCAGGGCTCACCAGGAGGAAGCAGGGAAGGGGTGGTGGGTGCTGAAGAGCCACTGACAACTGCAGTGGAGGTGTCTGACATGGTGTGTGCCGGCACAACTGGGGGCATGGCTCAGATGTTGTGGGTGCCGGCACGACTGCAGTGGACCCTGCAGATGGAGTGGACAGGTCCGCCACTGCAGTGCCCAAGTCAGACAGGGTGGTAGTGGACTCCACTGCAGTGCCTACCACCAGGGGAGGAGAATGGGGAACAGGCAAGGTGGGCTGGACAGAGGGGAGGACACCCTCACCACATCAGTGGCACAGACAAGCGCAGCGGGGGTGTGGTGCCGGGAGAGCAAGTGGCAGGGGAGAAGGCCGGAGCCTCTTGTGGATGGTATATCTGTGGGTGGGGGAACCTGGGGCAGGGTGTGGTGGGGGCACCTGTGGAGTGGGGGCCTGAGGGATGGAGGAAGGAGACCTGGTGCTTGAGCTGCAGGGCGGCGGTGGGGTCTTGCTCTTAGCACTCCGGGGGACTTGCGGGTGGGGGCCTCAGTCTGTCTGCGCCTGGGGGAGGGTGTGCAGGGGCGAGGGCACTCTGCTCCGTGTGGGGGGCTTCCTCTTCCCCCTGGATGCTGGGGCAGCTGGATCGGAGGGGAAGAGGCCGAGGTCACTGAGGAAGAGGCGCTGGGTCTTTGGGGTTGCAGGTGAGGCAAGGGAGGGTGCTTTGGAGGGAGAGGCAACTGAGGACTGCGCAGTGCCCGTGGATGCGTGTGTGTGTACCAGGGCCCCATCCCCTGTGAGTCTGGTTTCAGTCCCCTGACTGTGCGTGCATGTGCGTTTAGTTTGTGGCGTGTGTGTCTGTGTGCTGGACGTGTGTGTGCTGGTGTGTGCCTGTGCCGGTGTGTGTGTGCTTGGGACGGGTACGGTGCTGGGGAGTGTGGATGGAGCAGAGGCAGGAGGGGTGAGGGACTGTCTGAGGAGGGACACTGCTGCCGTCAGGGAGGAGTCCATGGACCTGTTGCCCCTCTGTAGGTCAGACATGCCCGATGAGATGCCCTCCATGAACGACACCAGCTGAGTCAACAGTGCGGTGTGCGCATGGAGGACACTCAGCATGGCTGTCTGCCCTACATGGAGCTGGCGAAGGAGGTACACAGACTCCTCACTCAGTGCAGCAGGGGACACAGGGGCAGGGGTGCGGTGCCTGGCCCAAAGGAGACACGCTCCCGAACATGGGAGCCTCCACGGACCTGGGGAATGGGAGCCGATGGGAGGGCGGTGGTGGTGCTGGTGGTGGCGAGGACAGCAACACTAGCTGGCGTGTGGTGGCTGCTGACACCCGCCTCCACAAGGGAGTCATCCTCCGAGTTGCTCTGGTCCTCAGCTGAGGTGGATGGTGCTGAGGACTCCTCGGTGTGGCTCCCCTCGCCCTCCGTGCCACTGGGTCCCTCCGACCACTCCTCGGCTGCTGACCCAGTCTGGCTCTCTGGCTCCTCCTGGTCCGTGGAGCTGTCCCCTTCCGTGGCCGTGGATGTATCTGCAAACAATGGGGAAACAGACAGACATCAGTCACCTGCACCAAACGCACACACCACTGTGAGCACAGCACATTACAGAGCAAGCCCTGGCATCATTAGTTGTACATTGCTAAAAGTGCCCTAACTGAACAGGAGAAGCCAATTGTCAGTCTGATGCCAAGCATGGCACTCACATCCCACATGGCCTTGCACCCATCTGTCTGGTGTCTGTTGGATTGCAACACCCCAGTGTGGACACATGCACCAAGTACACAGTAGTTGGACAGTGCAGAGGACACGGTGTGGCATGTGGACATGCACACATCACAGCTCTTGCCACTGAGTCAGTACAGGTTTCCGGATGAAAGGGATGCCCAGAGTCAAATAGGAAATGCATGTGATGCATACCAGCGACAGACACCATGATGCACCCATGTCCTGATAGCCAGCGCCACTATGGTGTGCATGTAGCACATGTCACTCCCCTGCAGGACCACCAATAAGTTGACACATGCCATGGCAGAGGCATGACTGCTAAGTCATACATCACTGTCTCAGTGATGTATGACTTGGCAGCCAGACAACAACACTATGCACTGTGTCACAATAGTAGGTCATGGGGAATGCAAGTCCTGGAGCTGCACAAGTGCACATGTACATCCCCCACACAACACATCATCTTAACCCTCATCTGTCCAGGTCACACCTATTGGACATATGGGAGACCTGTGACACTACCCTCGGAACCTGAGCCCCTCACAATTTGCTGTGAATGGGGAACAGCTGCCTGAACTTCACATTCGCATACCCCAGTCTGCACGGGCAGCTGATCAAACACCTATGTGACACACAAGTATCGTCTCCTATGGTCACATCTCCAGGGGCATGCTGAGCCCCTACCAAGAAACACCCCAGCAGTCCTGGCAACTAATCCACAGCACACTGACACAGAGGCAGACACCTGAGGGGTCAAATCACTGTGCACAATGTGTCAGCTGATACACGGGAGTGGGAGTACAGAGTGCATTGCATGGCCTGGAGTAGGAATGACTGTCCTGCTCCACATGAATGAGGGATGAGCCCTGGACAGTGGATAGCTGGCTATGTATGTGTGACACACGTAATCTGCACACTCCTGGGGCCCAAACATTGTTCCCACCCGCTGCATGGGCATGTGCCACATACCTCAGGCACATGTGGTGGCTCAGCTCAGCAAGTGGACCGCATATCAAAGCAACACGCAGATCACATGTCCAAACCCAGGCGTTGTGTGAACAATGGACCCACCCATGATGCCCACAACAGAGTTAGGGAAACAGATGCTGTCCCCCACCTTTAGTGAAGCAAACTGCAAGGACACAGTCCCAAGTGACACAATTCCCTGAATGTAAGGGCCACACCTGGGTATCAGATGAGCAGTGGGCAGTGCACAATAGAGGGACATGGCTCCTGGACAACATGACTTCTGCACTGTGGCAGTTGAACCAGGCCAGAGGAGAGCACAAAGCATGTAATACAGAGTTCACAGTGCAGTCTTTGACTCACCCCTCCTTGCTGCTGTCTGGCCTTCAGCTGCCCATCCAGGTCTGGAAACACCACCGCCAGGATCTGGAGCATGTGGGGGTCAGGGTCCGTGTTCCGCCCCTCCTGCGAGGAGGCGACAGCTTCGGCTGGACCCGTGCAATCCTCCGGGTCCAGCCCCGAAGGTCCTGCCACCTCTTCTGGCAGTTCCGGATCCGGCGCTTGTAGACCCCCACGGACCGGACAGCCCGGACGATGTCCTTCCAGATTTCCTGCTTCCGATGGGCATTAACCTGTCAGGATGACAAAGTGAAAAGGCCATTACCACACATGCAACATATCCGTGCATGACACAGTTGTATATACATGTCTCAATCACAGGGGCACATGATGTACACAGGCAGTGCAAAGCTGACCATGGACAGTTTGCCAGACGTCACTACATGGTATCATTGCATGGGAAGTAAAACCATGTTCAAATGCACTGTCACTGCACCATACCTGTCCAGTGCAAGTCACTACACACTATGGGGGTGACAACTACTCAGTGAGCCTGCTAGCCAGTGGCGTGCAGACTCTCAGCCTTGCTAGTCACACAAAATGCACATTCAGAAAGGCAGTGCACAGAACACTCACCTGCTCCCCTGGTGTCCCATACAGCTTGCTGTACTGTGGAAGTAGGCTGTCCAGCAGGGCCTGGTTCTCTTCAAAGCTGAAGGCTGGGGCTCTCTCCACAGTACGTGCCATTGCAGGGTCCAGAGGGGCAGAGACAGCAGCAGTGCAGTGGCAGATGTCGTCCTGGAGCATGTAGTGCAGGCAAGTGAGCTCTCAGGGGAACAGCCAGCAATATATATGTGCTGGAGAGGCAGATACTGTCCCTTGTGTCCAAAGTGATAGGTCCAAGTCGTTTGCATCTTCTGAATCTGGCCAATCCATGGAATAGCAGCACCAAAACACGCCCACAGCATCCTTCAAATCTTCAACTTCATGACATACATGATTTTGCAACATTGTTGTGGGTGACCAACTGAATTTACAGCAACCGACTCGTTCGAAATTCGAAAACGCGTCCGTTGCCAGGCAAGCCCATTGTCAATGGGTGCGCACCGATCGGTCCATTGCGGTACAACGCGCACAGGGGTACAACGCGTACCCGCACACATTGAATGCAATGGGCCGGCCGGAGGCACCGATCGGTCCATTGCAGTACAACGCGCACAGGGGTACAACGCGTACCCGCACACATTGAATGCAATGGGCCGGCCGGAGGCACCGATCGGTCCATTGCAGTACAACGCATCACTGTACATGTGACTGGCATATGTCAGCATGCCTGTCTCAGATGGACATATGCCAGCCACAGATAGCTCCCAGGGAGTGATGGGCACACCTACATCATGACAGCCTGTCCAAACTTTATCATAAGGCATGTAAGGCTGCATTTCCTATTGTGTGTATGTTGGTGTACATGTTGTCCTGTGGGTGTCACCTGTGGCCAGCCACCCCCAGGCTGTGCACGTGTTCATGGGGACAGGATCCTGGGTGTTACGTGTACATGACCACTGTGATGTGCAACTGTTCATATCTGTGCATGTGCCATGGTCACATTTCACAGTGGTGTATGTGTATGTCATGTCACATACCCCGTGAGTCCCATGTGGGACGGTATGTTTGAGCCAGGGTGTCCCAGTGGCACAATAGTGATGGTCCTCCACAGTCTTTGTGCATGTAGTGTTTACAATGTCTCTGATTTCATGTGCACAATGGGAGACAGTCTCCACATCCACGTTGTGTGTGCATGGACTCTGATGTTGTGCGTGTGTGTCACAGACGTCCATGTCTGTCCTGCCGTGGCAAGTGGGGCCACTACCTGTGGGGGTCATGGTTGTTTTGCTGTGGTGTATACATGATACTCCATGTAATGCCAGTGTCCATGTGGCATTACAGGGTCCCTGGGAATGTACCTGTCGTTGAGCTGTGGTGCCTGGGGCACATCTGTCCTCACATGTCACTGTGGGGGTTATTGTGACACGGCAGCAGGAGATGGGAACTGTGGCACGGCCTCATGATATCCAATGGGCCAACCTGGGACTAATTGATGCCACCTGTTGGACCGTGTTGACAGATGTTGGCCATGTATGTACCATACATGTCCTTCCGGTACTGCACACTTCATGTAGTTGTGCCTCATAATGATGTATGTTGGGATCTTGAGTGTGTTCAATGCCGCATATGTGGGGTGACTGACAATCTTGCTTACTTCTCCTCTGCACTGCAGGGCTCCTGCTGTCCATCGACCATTCCCAGACCTGGCAACGATGGTGGAACGGGACAGCATCCGACGGTACCGCTTCACCAGGCAGCTGATTGAGGATTTGGCAGTGCAGTTGTCCCCACATTTGCAGCCTGGCCGGCCGTATCCTACAGCGCTGACCCCCAAGGTGAAGGTGATGGCAGCCCTACACTTCTTTGCCACTGGTACCTTCCAAAATACTGTGGCGACTGCTGGTGGGATGTCACAGACCATGTTCAGCCGTGTGCTCCGCGATGTTTTGGCGGCAATGTTGCTCTTCCTGAACCGGTACATCTATTTCCCTAGACTGTGACGACTCACTGACGTGAAGAGTGACTTTTATGCCCTGGGGAGGATGCCGCATGTAATTGGCTCCATTGATGGGACTCATGTGGCTTTGGTACCACCACAGGCCCAGGAGCAGGCCTTCAGGAACCGCAAGCACTACCACTCGGTCAATGCACTGGTGGTGTGTCTTGCAGACATGACCATCACACACGTGTGTGCCCGTTTCCCTGGTTCAGCACACAATGCCTTTGTGATGAGGAGTAGTCGCATCCCCAGGATGATGGCACAGATGCAGAACCAGCGTGCCTGGCTTGTGGGTGTGTACTGACTTTGTGCCATTGTGTGTGATCTGATCTGTAGTATTCCGCCCACTTTTCCAAGTCAGCTAATGTGCACTTGTCTGTCCGTAGGTGACTCGGGATACCCCAACATGCCGTGGTTGCTGACACCCCTCAGGAACCCTGTGACACCAGCCCAGATGCGCTACAATGAGGCACATGGTCGGACCAGGAGAGTGATTGAGCGGACCTTTGGTCTCCTGAAGAGCCGCTTCCGCTGCCTGGACAAGACCGGAGGGTCCCTCCCATATGCCCCTGCGAAAGTGTGCAAGATTATCATCGTCTGCTGCATGCTCCACAACCTGGCAGTGCGGAAGGAGTTGCCTCTCATCCAGGATGACAATGACCAACATCCGCCACCTGTGGAGGATCCTGGCCTGGACCACGATGCCAGTGACGATGATGATGATGATGGTGATGGTGATGTCCTCACACAGCTCATCACCAACTTCTTTAGCTGAATGTGAGTATCCTGAGGTGTCATGTCAATGATGTGAGTTGGCATGATGTGTGGGTGGTGCTCTGGTGCTGTTGGAGTGTGTCCATGGGCTACTTGACTGGATGTGTGTTGAGATGTGTGGTGACAGGTGGGCTGTACTCCCCAACAGTGTTGACATGCTAACTTGGTTCTGGGTGTGTATCTTGTAACATGTATTGTGCATGAGTTTTGCTGTTCTGTCCTGTACTCCATTGCTTTTGACTGTGTGTCATTTCTGTCCTTCACAGGGTACTTTCAGATTCGTTTGGTCAACTGTGTCCACCTACGACGTGATTGCACATCCAGGCTGGTAGCTGTTGTGTCCCTACAGGTGATGTGCGCCACACCCATGGACTTCCTTCCGTCTACAGTTGTTGACTGTGTGCCCGCTGCCAGGTGGGATTACCTTGCATCTGTAGTGGTTACAGCATGTTGCAACTGTGTAATAAACCTGTGCTTCACTTTGTGATGTGCGTTGTCTGTGGTCACACATTTGACTGCCATTTGCTTACTGCACCTGTGGGCTACTTGACTACAACTGGGAATGGGTGTGGTGTCTGTGCATTGCACCGTCTTCCCTGGCAACATCAGTGTAGGCAATGAGTCAGATGGCCTAGGTGTGTATGTGTTGTGTAGCCCTGGTGGTGTGTCTCCCTCATGTGTGTCACGTTGCCTGTACTCACATGCCTGTGTTGTCCTTGCTGTTGCAGTTCGCATACACAGTGTAATTTTGCAGTTCATCATCCCCATAACAGCACCCACGTTGGAATCACGACAGAGGCAAGTATGGTGTATTAGTGTGTTTATTGTGATACATTTGTGTTAATAGTGCATAGGATGGGTAGTGCTGTACATAAATCTTGCAATCCCAAGTTCCTAGGTGAATTGAATGTCCTGGTAGACAGGATCCCCAGTATCGGGCCACAGTTGTCTGACACATTGGTCCAACTTGTACTCCCCATGCAATGTGTGGGAGTAGTGTTGCCGTCAACAGGGTGAACAGTCTGTGCACAAAGGCGAACATCCAGAACAGGTTCAGGCTTCCTGGGAGTTGCGCTTGGCCATCGGCCTCTCACTTTTCCCTCCTCGGACGACCCCTCTTCTTGGGGGGCCCCTCAAGTACAGGCTGCTGCGGTGCAGGGGACTCTCCGCCAGAGTCCTCCTCCCTCCCTGTGGCAGTTGCAGTTTGTTCGGCACCAGATGTTGTTGGCACACAGGGAGGTGTGGACTGGTTGCTGTTCATCTGGCGGAGGCATTGTAAAATGTCCCTGTGCACCGCCGTCATCTCATGCAGTGCATCCCACTTGGACTCCACGCGGGACATGTGTGAGTCCACACGGGACATGTGTGACTCCACGTGGGACATGTGGGAGTCCAAGCGGGCATGATGGGCAGCCTGCTGCTGTTTAATGTCTCTGAGGAGCCCCACTACCTGGCTGAGCTCTCCGGTGCTGGACTGGTACGCATCAGCTATGCGTACCAGTTGTGGGTCATCATGCACACCAGCAACGTCTGCAAGCAGCGACCTCTGTCTCCCACCCCTCCCACCACCCCTGCTGACATGTGCAGTGTGTGCAGTGGCACGCACAGATAACCCTGGTCCACCTTGGGGGTTGGTGGTGGTGGTGGTGTCCATGGCCCCAGGTTGGTCCAGGGTCACTGTGCTGGTGTTGCTCCTTGTTCTGTCCATGTCGGCAGGGATGGTGTTCGTGGTGACAGTCGTTGGAGGGGTGGGTGCAGGGGGTGCAGCTGGTGGTCCTGCTGGTGCTGCAGCTGGTGGTCCTGCTGGTGCTGCATGTTGACTTGCACCGGATGTGCCAGGTTGTT
The DNA here is from genome assembly GCA_963921515.1 of Calotriton arnoldi. Classification (NCBI taxonomy): domain Eukaryota; kingdom Metazoa; phylum Chordata; class Amphibia; order Caudata; family Salamandridae; genus Calotriton; species Calotriton arnoldi. The sequence continues at coordinate 1,221,462 of CAWUFW010005976.1, read as the reverse complement.
CTTCATCGTCCGAGGAGGACAGAGGCTGTACGACGCCAGTGAGCTCGGCATCCTCTTGAGCCTGGGACTGGGACTCCTCAGCGTCTGCTGCTGTGTCCCCATCATCACCTGTTTTTGGGAGACACAAACAATGTATGTTATGTTTCTGCAGGCATCAATGGTTGACACACATGACAGTTGTGACTGTGCCTCTGGGTGCGGGCCTGTACATTGCATTGTCCTAAGTCGTCACAGTCAGGGGTTGATATTGGTGTGGCACATTGTCCTGCATTATTTGGGCATATCTATGTATTTTCTGGGGTGTGAACATGGTCTGCATTGGTTGTGTTTGGTTGACAGCCGGCCCTCCTTCCCACCCACCCAGCCAGTCAGTTATCCCACCATGGAACGTGCTTGCGTTGCAGGGAGTGGAAGTTGTCTCTCAGGATGTCAGTCAGTGGTGTCCTGCTGTTTGTTGGTGCACAGTTGCCAGCAGGGCCTTGTGCTCCCCACAGCAGTAGCCAGTGTCAGCCATCTTGTGAGTCCTTCTCCACTTCCTGTGATGTGAGCATGGTTCAGGAGTGGTGTTGATGGGACAGTTGTGGGGGTGAGCTATGTCTGTGACTACGACTCCCATCATGCCATTGCCTCCACCCCACTTCCCAGCATTACCATACTTACTTGCTTTTGTGTGGAGTTCAGTGTGTGTGGGTGTGAGAGCAATGGCAAGATGGCTGACAGTGGTGTCCTGCTGTTGGTTGGTGTGCAGTACCCAGCATGCCCTTGTGCTCCCCACGATACAGCAACAGTGTCAGACATCTTTGATGGGCCTTTCCACTCTCTGTGGGATGTGCATGCGTGAGTGTGAGCTTGCTGGGCCATGTGGTGGGGGATGTAGAGCTGTGACTACGACTCCCATCATGCTATTGCCTCCTCCCCCTTCCCAGCATGCCCATGCTTCCTTCCTTTTGACTCTGCTTCCCTGTGGGGTGGGCTGGCTGTGCTGACAGGATGGCTGGGAGTGTTGTCCTGGCAGTTGTTTGGCTAGAAGTCCCAAGAGTGTCCCTGTGCTTCACACAACATAACCCAGGGTGGTGGTTCTTTGTGGGATCTTGTGTTAGGATGGGGGCATTGCATTCTACCAGGTGGGTTCTGTGGAGTTTGTGTTGGGGGGGTGTGAGGGGAGGTGCTTGTGACTATGGTCAGTGCTGCAAGTCCCCCTTCCCACCCAGCCAGCCAGATATCCCACCATGGAACGTGCTTGCATTGCAGGGAGTGTAAGTTGTCTCTCAGGATGTCAGTCAGTGGTGTCCTGCTGTTTGTTGGTGCACAGTTGCCAGCAGGGCCTTGTGCTCCCCACAGCAGTAGCCAGTGTCAGCCATCTTGTGAGTCCTTCTCCACTCCCTGTGATGTGAGCATGGTTCAGGGTGGTGTTGATGGGACAGTTGTGGGGGTGAGCTATGTCTGTGACTACGACTCCCATCATGCCATTGCCTCCACCGCACTTCCCAGCATTCCCATACTTACTTGCTTTTGTGTGGAGTTCAGTGTGTGTGGGTGTGAGAGCAATGGCAAGATGGCTGACAGTGGTGTCCTGCTGTTGGTTGGTGTGCAGTACCCAGCATGCCCTTGTGCTCCCCACGACACAGCAACAGTGTCAGACATCTTTGATGGGCCTTTCCACTCTCTGTGGGATGTGCATGCGTGAGTGTGAGCTTGCTGGGCCATGTGGTGGGGGATGTAGAGCTGTGACTACGACTCCCATCATGCTATTGCCTCCTCCCCCCTTCCCAGCATGCCCATGCTTCCTTCCTTTTGACTCTGCTTCCCTGTGGGGTGGGCTGGCTGTGCTGACAGGATGGCTGGGAGTGTTGTCCTGGCAGTTGTTTGGCTAGAAGTCCCAAGAGTGTCCCTGTGCTTCACACAACATAACCCAGGGTGGTGGTTCTTTGTGGGATCTTGTGTTAGGATGGGGGCATTGCATTCTACCAGGTGGGTTCTGTGGAGTTTGTGTTGGGGGTGTGTGAGGGGAGGTGCTTGTGACTATGGTCAGTGCTGCAAGTCCCCCTTCCCACCCAGCCAGCCAGATATCCCACCATGGAACGTGCTTGCATTGCAGGGAGTGTAAGTTGTCTCTCAGGATGTCAGTCAGTGGTGTCCTGCTGTTTGTTGGTGCACAGTTGCCAGCAGGGCCTTGTGCTCCCCACAGCAGTAGCCAGTGTCAGCCATCTTGTGAGTCCTTCTCCACTTCCTGTGATGTGAGCATGGTTCAGGGTGGTGTTGATGGGACAGTTGTGGGGGTGACCAATATCAGTGACTACGACTCCCATCATGCTATTGCCTCCACCCCCTTCCCAGCATGCCCATGCTTCCTTCCTTTTGATTCTGCTTCCCTGTGGGGTGGGCTGGCTGTGCTGACAGGATGGCTGGGAGTGTTGTCCTGGCAGTTGTTTGGCTAAGAGTCCCAAGAGTGTCCCTGTGCTTCACACAACATAACCCAGGGTGGTGGTTCTTTGTGGGATCTTGTGTTAGGATGGGGGCATTGCATTCTACCAGGTGGGTACTGTGGAGTTTGTGTTGGGGTGTGTGTGAGGGGAGGTGCTTGTGACTATGGTTAGTGCTGCAAGTCCTCCTTCCCACCCAGCCAGCCAGCCAGCCAGTTATCCCACCATGGAACGTGCTTGCATTGCAGGGAGTGTAAGTTGTCTCTCAGGATGTCAGTCAGTGGTGTCCTGCTGTTTGTTGGTGCACAGTTGCCGGCAGGGCCTTGTGCTCCCCACAGCAGTTGCCAGTGTCAGCCATCTTGTGAGTCCTTCTCCACTCCCTGTGATGTGCGCATGGTTCATGGTGGTGTTGATGGGACAGTTGTGGGGGGCAATATGTGTGACTGCGACTCCCATGATGCTATTGGCTACACTGACTTGGCCAGCATACACAGAATTCCTTCCTTTGAGTGGTCTTCACTGTGTGTTGGTGTTGTTGTAGTGGCTACATGTCTGGATGTGTTTGTTAGTTCTATTTGTGCCACTGCCTAGTTGTAGTTGTGTTTGTACATGTGTTGGCACAGTTGGATGTGACTTTTTTGATGGCATGTGTTGTGTTTATCTGACTAACATACACATTTTGGGATGATTCTGTTCTGGTTGCTGTGTAATTGCTATGAGTGCATGGTTTGACTCTCCCCTTGACAGTGATGTGTGTGTTTTGTGGCAGTATATTGTGTACATTTGTTGTGTACTCACCAGGCTCTGGGATGTCCTCTAGTCCATATACGCTCACTAGCAGAAGGATGGCCCGCACCTTCTCCTCCCAGGGCCTGAGGTATATTGGCTTGGCAGGAGGGCCACTGCCGGTGTGTTGGCTGTTGATGTAGTCTTTCTTCAGCATGTCCCGTACCCTCCTGCGCACGTCATACCACCTGTTCTGGATGTCGGTCTTTGTGCGCCGACATGGTGATTGGGCGTTCACCCTGTTGATGATCCTCTCCCACATCTTGGTTTTCTGCGACATGGGGGTCTGTTGGACCAGTGTGCCAAACAGCTGTGGCTCCACCCTGAGGATCTCGTCTACCATGACTTCCAATTCACTATCTAGGAACTTGGGATTCTTCTTGGGGGCATGGTGATGGTGGTGATGGTGGGTGATGTGTGTGTTGGTGTGCAGGTGAGGGTGTGTGAGTGTGTGTTTTGCTGGGTGTATGTGAGGTAGGTATTTGTTGGTGTGCTGATGGTGTGTGGCTTGTGTGAGGGATGAGCTGTGGGTGTGTGGTTGCTTTCTCTTGGGTGCTGGCAGTGGAATGGCATTTGCAAAGGCTCATGGTTGTGATTTGTGTCCTTTATATAGGTGGAGTTGTGGGTGTGTCTTTGTTCTCTGTCCCCACCCCCAGTATTTATTGGCTTGGTAATTGCTTGTTTGGCCTTTTTTGGGTGATTTTTCCTTTGTGCTGTTTGTGTATGTTGGAAACGTTCTTGTGACCGAGTCGGACCCTGCATTGGTCTCGTACGGTGTTCTCCGTTTCGTTCACGCTGTGTTTGTGCAGTTTTCTATGCTGCGTACGCGTCGGTCGCGGTGTATTGTGTTGCTTCGGCTCGGTTTTGTATGCGTGTCGGTCGTACGGCTTGTCCTCCGTCCGACTCGCTCGTGGTTTCGCGCCTTGCATCGTACTTTGCGGTTTGGAGTTCGCGTGTACGTTTCGGTCGGATTTGTTCCGGGTGCGTGTCGGTCGGTTGGATTCGCGTGTTTTTCCGGCCGGATTGCTGTTTTCCGTGCGGCTCGGTCGGTCGACTTGGTTTCGGTACGTGTCGGTCGGATTTTTCGCGCCTTGCATCGTACTTGGCGTGTCGTGCGCCACGGGTACGTGTCGGTCGGTATTATTTCCGGATCCGAGTCGGTCGGTGCTTTTTCCGGCCCGAATCGGAATCGACCCCATTGTATGTATGAATTTGGTTCAAGCTGCCTTCCCAAAAATGGACACTTGCTCCAAAATAGGATATCAAAATAAAAATCGAAAAGTCTCCATACAGGTGTGTCTAAAGAAAGGTAGAAAATGAAAACCTTAAAAACATATGCAACACATATCATAGGGATAAGTGCAATGTAAGGTGTTGCCTTCACCTCAGAATTTAACAGTCACATGAATGTCTGTAAAAAATTAGTAATAATAAACATATACATGCTTGTAACATTTCCCCTTGTCTGGAAAAAGTCCTGTACTGTATCCAATATCAATAGTCACAATTGACATTTAAAGTTGTCATGCATATGTTCTGATACTGATCAGTAATCAAGGGGAAACAAGCACACTTGTATTACGTTATATTCTTAAGATTTATACAGCAATCGGCTACTCAAAGAGAGTCCTGGCACTAAACAGACATAACGGTAACTGCAGCGATGACCTATGCAGATTGTTGAAAGAGCCAAGGGGCCCATTACGATGGCGGGCGGAAGCACAACCGCCGTGCTGGCGGATGCAAAAACCACCAGTTACCGCCGGCACGCAGCAGTCCACACGCCCGCACAATTACGATGCGAAAAGTAGGCCAAACACCGCCGGCAAGCCAGCAACACCGTCCGCCATCAAAGTGCGCCCGTACACGTAGCGGCGCAGCCCAACTGACACACACCGTCCGACGAAACACGTCCCGCCCGGCGCATAAATTACGATGCCGCAAACAAACGGCTCCCACGGCTAAGAGACACCGCACGTGAAAGAGAGGCGGTAACACGGACGCAGAGCACGGACAACGAAGAAGCGGCACCCCGGGCATGAATCCAGCACTGCAGGCCCTTCCCATGCTTCTGCTGATGCACCACCAAGGACGCAACGTACCGCGGAGACGCAGGTAGGCACACACACAACAAGTGCACGCAAACAGCGCACACAGTGCAAGGGCGGAAAAAGCGGACAACCCCCCACCAGCGCGTGTACACTACACATCCACCATTGCATCCACATATGACACACAGGCCAAATCCTAACATCGCGGAACACATGTGTACACACCACCTGGGACTAGGAACCAACCACCCCGTCACGGCCACAAAGCGCCGATGACGCCGCCACACATGCGCACAACGCAGAGGCCAACCGCAGCGCCATGCATGCGTCGCACACAGACACAGGGACACAACCAAGCAGCACACACATCAGCCCCACCCCGAACGCACATGACACGTGACAGGCCTGCCACAGACATGTCCCCAACGCCCAATTCACGGACAACACCCAACGCCACACAACCGACGCACACATGTCAGTGAAGTCACGCAACAGCAGGACACACCCCAGTGTAACAAACATGGCGAAGCACACAGCGGCGGCAACACCAACTAGGAGAAGCAGGGCCCCTTCGGGAAGAGGAACGCCAGTACCACACTGAAAAACCCATACCACCCTGCACATATGAACAAGACACATGAAACGGAACACCAAAGAGCCCGGGGACCGACAACAGGTGGCCCAAGAATAACATCCACACACAAGGCCCAACGCAGAGCGGAAAGGCAGGCTGCCGCCCACACAAGGGAGAGCAGACAGCACTGAATGACCTTCCATTCCAACTCCGAAACCACAGCCCTACGACAGAAGCCGGTGAATACAGCCATTGTCCAAGAATAGACCAACACAGGCATGCCGAGGAGACCGACCACAGGGCAGATAGCGCATATCACAGAAGCACACAACGGACGGGGAAGAAAGAAGAAAACACTCCCCCATGTCGGCCACATGCAAGTTAATTGGAAGGAGTCACACAGCACTGACCTTGAACTGTCTGAGAAGCATGTGGGAAGAGGGCCCGTGTCCTCCAAACAAGCCAACAGAACACAAGTCCTGTCTCCCTACGACTACACAGAGCTCACAGCAACCCCGGAGCGTGCACATTGCAGACTGCACACACAGCCGGAGCACGCCACCTCAACAAACCGCTGCGAAATGGCAACCGCAACACACCTACCCAACTACGCCGAACAGCTCAAGCTGTACAAAACCAACACGATACATACATTGGGATGCGATCTCCTGTCCCTGCTGAACGTAAGTTACCGACTGACTTACCGCATCACATTGTTCAGCTGCGTCATGCCCGTCTTCTACTGTCGGAGGTGTCCCTACCAGCATCCCGTCGAGATATGCCTCTCCAACCCGGCATGTCTGAAGGCGGACCTGCTACCACTACTCCTCCCTCTGGACGCACACGACAGGGCCTGCTCTGCCTATGGGGGCATGGCGTATGTGGCCAACATCGCACCCGCACTGAAATGGGACCACTGTGCCTCCACACGACGGATCATCGAGAACAGCTACATCGAATGTCACCCAGCATGCCCCATCATGGTCCTCCAAGGGACAACTTACGAACAACACCTTGAGAGCCACCATCCGCTTCATTGGCTGGCAAACATGTACACCACCAATGACATGGAAGCCCTGCTGGACGGCATCGCATACCTGACAACCTGTAAATACGTCGGACCACAACGCAGGTTCCCGAGTGACCTATGAAGTCCAACCCCGCACCCATGCTCAGCTTCCGCACGGACTGGCCAGTCACCACCACAACAGCCATACCAAACGACCGGCAACTGTAACCACACCATCAACGACATCGCCATGACATCGGATATGACCGGGACATGCACACTGTTCCCCATCACATCCAGGAACACCGCATGCATCGTGGGAGGCAGTGGCATGGGCTCTGTGTATCGCACCCACATGGACGGAACTGCACGAACAACCAGGACACGACATGGATCCAGCGCACATGGACACACACACCGCTCAGTGGACATGAATAGGTCGCCTGGAGTCTGTGGGTGCTGCACCCCTCCCACCCCCGCCCGGGAATCCCATACCAGGACCTTTGCATGGACGACAAGTGCATACAACAACAACACGACCCCAGTGACTGTGACATGTCCAGTAACCACCACAGTGCAACAACAAGTGGCACGCCGCTGCATGCACGCAAGCACATGCCCTGATGTCATCTCACATGCACGCGTGCATGAGGAGCAACCGCAGCAAACCTGTCACATGGAACTGAGATGGACTGTGCCCATGATGCCGAGCGGTCTGGTAGGCTACATGTATACCGTCTGTGTCAAAGTCCGCAGCTCCGCAGCTATACGTAAATGTACATTAGCACAGCCTTGGCCAAGCAGATGTCACTCTGAAGCCCACATCCCACATGCAACAGCCAATCACATGTAACCCCACACACTATCCAATTTGTAATCATGCTCAGTATATCCTCAACATGTATTCCGCTGCCAGTAGTGTCCACTATACTGCATCACAGAGGACAGAAGACTCAATATAATGTTTGAAACCAAAACTGTCTCCGCTGACTCATTTCACAAGTACGAATGAGAGAGGATGAGAGTATGTGAAGTACACGGCAGTCGTGACATGACCATGTAGTCCACTGGTATTGGATGTCAACGCAAATGAGTAGCACTACTGTGGAAGACACACATGTGTCGTGTGAAGTCGTATGGACGCAGTGCTCAGGTGGGTGGGTGCGACGGGTAGATGCGCACATGCCAAGTTGGAGCACGCCGTGTTGGGAGGGGTCATGAACAGTACACCACCGCTTCCCTGGGCATTGTGAGAGGACACCTGTCGGGGGGAGTGAACACGTGTGTGCACAGCAGCCGGGCACACGTACAAAGCGGTACCAGGCGCACCTCAGCCCACCCTCTGTGGACAAGCTGGATCCCGTTGTGCGCCCGCCATGCCCCTTGACAAGGCACACACAGCCCCAGTCGACCAGGTGTAACCCCAACATAGTCAATCCGCACAGGCGATACAGGGCACGGGATGGCAGTGGAGCATGGTGTGTGAGAGGTCTCCTCGCGCTCCTCCTGGTCATATCACGCAGGCAATAGAACCTCAACGTCTAGCATGGCACAAGTCACATGGAAGTGTAGGGGGACGCACCACAGCACGAGCAGCACTGACGTCACGGGAGGTGGCTCGCACCATCCCATCCATTGCCCATCATACCAACCACGCCACATGCCATTGCGACTAAGTGCAAGCGCGTGCGCCACCACCCCCGAGCCCTCCCCAGAGAGGCCAAAGAGTGAATGTGTGGGCCATCAGCCACAGACGGACGCGGCCTGGCCGCAAGGGCAGCCACAGCCACTGGGTGTCGCAGGTGGCGGATCCGGAAGGCGAAGACTGTGATGCATAGTCCATGCAGGCCGGGTCTCCATTTGGGGCACCACGCAGGTGGACGGCGTCCCGCCACACATCATACCCTGAGACAGCCCACTCGTGCAACTGGACCCACACATACACTCCTTGCCCTCTCTGGTGCGAGCTTGGGGCTGCCTGTGCAAGCGCTAGCCTCGCAGGTGAGCATGCATATTGGGGGGCGAGGGGAGGACATGAGGGCTGGGGCGAAGATGACTGTATCACTGTCAGTTAGTACAAGGGATGACCCAGATGTGGAAAGGAAGAGACGTGTCCCGTGTGTACTGCAACTAGTCGCCAATCCAACTACCCCCATGTCCGGAATGTAAGCCCGCACCTAGGCCCGCCCATCCGCCACATCGAACATACCACCAGCACGACAACCTTCCCATTCGAAACACTGACTGGGGGTGGCGACCAGTGAACAATCATGTGTAGCCTACCCACGCGTACATGTGGGCCCTCCATGATCCATGTCACCTGCGGCAAAGACATGACATGCGCAATGAGGGAAGTGAGGAGAGCTGTCCGCCCCACGCGCAGAAGGTGCATCAGCTCCACAGACCCAGCAGCGAGTCCAGCAGGGGTCACATGTGCAGGGGCAGCTGTGCCTGGTGTGAAGGCACATGCATATAGACAGCACATCGACCAATGTGTAGTCTGCCCACATCCACAGTCCATCATCATGCGGACATAGGAATTGAACACAGGGCAACACATCTTAGTTGGTGCACCCACCGTGACCAACAATGCGCAATCATCGACGTACCCGCCCTGTGCATGGCCCCCCACCCAACGGAGGCACATCCAGTGCCACCATCCCACACACACAAGCCTTCCACGGAACATGCTATGTCCAATGGTCAGTACAGAGTCAGCGCCCATCTGGTGGATCCTGAACAGGAGACACATGCACACACATGCCAGCTCCCACTATGTACGTCTGCCACCTGGCACGTGCAATGTAACCTCTCACCTGTGACGTGTGACTGCAAGCACACAGCCGTCTTGGCATGGGGCTGTCAATGTGGACACCAGTCAATGTTTCGGGAGCTGTGATCCGTACAGTGCTGTACATAGGGTGCAGTGCTGACACCTACTACTGTCTCATATCCCCTCGTGCCACAGGTCCCACTTGTATTGGCCGCTCAGCCCGTGCCCACATCGTCGTCGTCGTGTGCCATACTCATCCAGCCTCGGAAGCAGTTCCATGCTCAGCAGACACTCATGTTGCCGTGGCGTTGCCGCTGACGAATATGCAGTCAGTCCCCATCAGCACGCCCGCAAGTCATTGGGGCCTAGATCCCCATGTGCATGCACATGGCAGTGGTATGTCTCACTTGCCATTGCCATTGTTGGGAGACCTGTGTAAGTGTATTGTGGCCGTGCCGTCCCAGCTTGACAGCTGGGCTGTGGCTCATGTGCTTGCTCAGTCATGTCAGTGATGTGTATGCGAAATTGCTATGTGCCGTGTTGCTTTGACATGTGTCCTCTGCCATTTAACCCAGGCGGAGACCGAACATTGACCGCCCATACCAATTGCTGGCGGACATGGACGATACAGAGGTAATCAGGAAGTTTCGGCTGGACAGGCCAACCCTGCATCGACTGTGTGCCATGTTAGAGCCCCATCTCCGTCCCCGCAGGGTGTATCCGACTGCTGTCACCCCCACGGCTAAGGTGATGGCCGCCATGCATTTCTTCGCCACTGGGTCATTCCAGCACACAGTGGGCAGTGGAGGAGGGATGTCCCAGCCCATGTTCAGCAAGGTGCTGAGGGATGTACTGGCAGCCATGATGCTGTACCGGAACAGGTACATCAGATTCCCCAGGGCTCGTGAATTGGCGGCAGTGAAGGGTGCATTCTATGCCCTTGGCAGAATCCCACACGCCGTGGGAGCCATTGACTGCACACATGTTGGCCTTGTTCCACCACAGGCCACTGAGCACCTGTACCACAACAGGAAGCACACGCACTCCCTGAATGTGCAAGTGGTGTACCTTGCGGACATGGTGATCACCCACGTGTGTGCCAAGTTTCCAGGCTCGGCACATGACGCACACATAATGCGCAACAGCATCTTGCCACGACTGATGGCCAATCTGCAACAGGATCGTGGCTGTATTGTCGGTGAGTATGTGGAGTGGTGTAGCGTGCTGGTTGTGCGATGCTGTCCCCTGTCCAGTTGGAATAGCAACGGTTCTCTGTGTCCCTCACACCCAGGTGACTCTGCGTATCCGAATGGGGCATGGCTGCTCAGTCCATTGAGGAATCCTCGCACCCCAGCAGACGATCGATACAATGAGGCACATGGGAGGACCAGATGTGTGGTCGAGCGTACCTTTGGCCTCCTCAAGTCCAGGTTCAGGTGCCTGGACCGCACCGAGGGTGCACTGGCATACTCCCCACAGAAGGTGTGCCAGATAGTGGTGGCGTGCTGCATGCTGCACAATCTGGCCATTCGGAAGCAGATCCCCCTCATTGTGGATGACGGAGATCAACCAGGGCCCCAGCCCGCAGACCAGGACAGCTCGAGTGAGGTGGACAGCGGAGAGGAGGAAGCTGGGAATGTGCGCCAGCAGCTCATCGCCCGCTACTTCACTTGACGGTGAGTGTCCATGTACGACGGATGATGTGTCTGTATCTGTGCAGGTGTGTGTGTGCTGTGTCAGGGTGGCCGTATGTTCACTGCGTGCAGTGTGTCAACGCTCCATGGCCAGGGTAGTATGCCACTGTTGGTGACTGTGGCATTGTGCCCTATTGCTCTGTGCGATGTGTGTACATTGCTTGTAGTTGTTGACATGTACTGTGTGATGGGTGTGTGACACACTCATTGAATGTGCTCCTGTTCTGTCTCCCACCCCTAGGTCCCTACAGGCCCTCCGGATTCCATTGCCATGCCACGCATCAGGTGCCTTTCCGCCCAAGGTGGCCGTTGTATTCCGTACAAATAAAACACAGGGCACAAACAGCAGTTAGTGAAAAAGGTGCATTTATTACAAACTGTGACATGTGATTGTGTGTAAGGTGATGACAAAAGTGGTGCGTGCAGTGACAATGAGCTGTCGGTCATGGCTGCGTGAAGCTCAGGGTGTACCCACTGGTTCTATGTCCATAGTCCAACACACACATGCCATCCAGCTGGCTGTGTGGAGTGGGATCGTAGAGCAAGTCAATGCAGTGGCTGGTCAAGGAAGGCTGGCGGAAGGCTGGCTGGCTGCCTCACTTGCGACTGGAGCGTGCGAAGTCCTCCCGGGAGATCTGTTTCCTCTTCGGACGGCCCCTTCCACGTTTGGGAGGGGGTGTGTGGTGGCGACCTGCTGGTGGTGGGTGAGGTGTGCTCACTGGCTGTGGACGCAGGGGAAGTGGACACTGCTGCCCGACCCTGCGCCCTAGCAGGTGGTGGCGGAGGTGGTGTTGCTGGCCTTGCCTGTGACCCCACCGCCACCACCAGCTGGCCCATGAGGTCCACGAGTTGGTCCATACGGGACACGAATTGGCCCATATGGGCGTCCATGGACCTCAGCACCCCCAGCACCTCCCGCGTGTCTGTAGCAGACCTGGCCCATTGTCCTTGGGCCTCTTCATAGGCCCCAAGGACTCTGGCCATTTGAGGCAGGGCATGGCTCCCAGGGAGGCTGGCGTTTCCCTGACCCTGCTCCTCCTACCAGTCCTGCTGCCACCGGCCTGCCCACTAGCCACATTGCACACCACGGTCCTCGCTGTGGCTCCCAGGGTGGATCCAGTCGGCCGGGCCACCACCTGCGCTGGGGCTGGTGCCAGCGAAGACGTGGTGGTGGTGGTGGCGGTGGTGGTCGGTGCGGCGATGGTGGCGGTTGCGGCAGTGGTAGTGGCCGCAATGACCGTGGGTGTGGCCGCAACGACAGTGGCAGCAGGGGGCTGGGACTGTTCAGCATCCCTGGATGATGGGTTGGTGGGTAGGAGGGGTCCTGGGGAGCGGCTGGGCCCTGCCACGCCAGATGGGCCTGCTTGGTGGTCCGTGTCCGAAGAGGAGGACAGATCCTCCAGATCCGTGTGTCCTCGTTGGGGGCTTGTGGGCTGGCTGTGCTGGCTGCTGTCTCCATCCCCAGCATCCGGCAGTTCGTCACCTGTGGAGAGAATGAGATTTGTTATTGTGTTGCACCTGGCGAAGTATGTATTTGTCGTCTGACATTGGCAGTTCGTGCAATCTCGTACATGGGTTTCCCGGAGGCGAGTGTGTGGCTGTGGCATCTGTAGTTGTGTGTGCTAGGCAATGGGACTGTGTGCTGTGCACATGTGGCATGGGACGGATTGGCCATGCCGATGGGTGTGTTGCTGTGCCCCTACTCATTGTGACTCTGGTGTATGCGGGCTCCTGGCCCATCCTGGGTCTGGTTTGTACTTTGCTTTTGGGGTTCACATGGAACGCTTAGGAACGCATATGGCAACATGGGGGCCATGCCCCAGATTCGCATTTGGGAGGGGATATGCTTTTGGGGTTCAAATGGAACGCTTAGGAACGCATATGGCAACATGGGGGCCATGCCCCAGATTCGCATTTGGGAGGGATATGCTTTTGGGGTTCAAATGGAACGCTTAGGAGCATATGGCAACATGGGGGCCATGCCCCAGATTCGCATTTGGGAGGGGATATGCTTTTGGGGTTCAAATGGAGCGGCTTAGGACGCATATGGCAACATGGGGGCCATGCCCCAGATTCGCATTTGGGAGGGGATATGCTTTTGGGGTTCAAATGGAACGCTTAGGAACGCATATGGCAACATGGGGGCCATGCCCCAGATTCGCATTTGGGAGTGGATATGCTTTTGGGGTACATGCTGTGAGCCATGGGTGCCGAACGTGACATGTGTTGTGGCAGCATGACAGTGCATGGTTTGAGGTGTGTGCATGCTTGACATGGCCTGCATATTTGCTGTCTGTTGTGATTACTGGACATGGCATTGGACGCATCGTTATGAGTGAGTGATAGTTGTGTGCCAGCCAACGTATTGCAGTTGTCCCATCTCCTTGGTGTGCGTGCTGCCCTGTGCCATGTGCATCACTGCAGTGCTCGGGGGGGTGTGGCCCATGTTGTGTGTTGTTGCTCACAGTGTGTCGTGCGCTTAATTGACTTCTGGCACATGGTTGGTCATGGGCATGTGTCTTAGCGTGACTGCTGTATGTGTGGCAGCTGTGCGGATGACATGCCTTTCATGAGACTGGGGCTGACGGATGGGATGGATGGTATGTTGTATGTGCATGGTGTGTCTGTGAGTTTGATGGGTTCAGTGGTGTTCGTGTGCATTTATGTTGTTCCGCTCTGTTGCGTCTAGTGTTGTTTGTCTTACATAGGCGTAGTTGTGGGGTGTGTGGTTGACAGGCAGTAGGGGCTACATGGACAGGACTTCAATGGTGTTTCGGTTGTGTGTGATGAGTTGCACAGTGGCTGCCGTGTGGGACTATATTCAGTGTGGCTTGTGCATGCAGACGTGGCTCCTTGGGTGTTGCTATGTCTGTGATGGGTCATGTGGGGTGTGAGTCTGTTGTTCATGTCCGTGTGCACATTGTTCACTTGTTCGTGACGGTGGGCGGTGCTGCGTGTTCGTCTGCTACGTGACATGTCCCATGTGTTGGTCGTGTTATGGTCCTCATGCCTCCAGTAATCCAGCCCTGTCCAGTTTCCCACCTGCAAGTTGTTCGTGCGTGCACTGTACTGGATGCCACATGGCTCTAAGCGGGGGTGCTCCATGTTGCAGGTCTGTGGGGGTGGGGGGGTGTTGTGGGTCGTGGGGGTGGCTGGACACCCACTGACACCGATTGCTGTGGACCGTGATGTCTGCCTTTCGGCTGTCGTTGTGCACTGCGGTGGCTGACACGTGGCTGTGGGGTGTGGGGGATGCTCCTCCTTGCTGTGCTGTGGGACTGGGGCCTGGTGTGTGTTGTACTTGGGCTGTCCACCCTCCCACCCACTGCACTTTGTGTTCCTGCCACTTACCTGTTACTTGTCGGTTAGTGCAGCTGTGGCGGACACATGGGTGTGGTGGGTGCTCGTTGTGGCGCTTCTGGCATATTTGGGGACCTGTTGGTGGTTACGTGGCTGGCTTAGTGTACACATGTCCCCACGCATCTTACAGTTGTTCGGTTTGGGCTGTGTGTGGTAGTGTCTGTTGCATGTGTGTGTGATGTGTTGTGTATTGTGTGCTGGACATGGGGGTGTTTGTCCCTGGGAGCTGTGGCATGGTAGTTGCGCATGTGAGTACATAGCAGTGTGCTGGTATACATTAGTTTGTACTTACCAGCCTCCACTCCCCCTGCTAATCCGGCGAGGATCTCCGGATGGATTACGACTCGCACCTTCTCCTCCCACGCTTTGAAGGTCTTAAAGAGCGCGGGATTCCCTCCGCCAGTGACGGCAGCCAGCTCTCTGTTTTTGCCCTCCTTCTTCTTGACCAGGCTCTTTACGTCATTCCAACGTTTGTTAATTTCTCCTCTGTTCCTGGGCAGGGTCCCGACTGCATTGACCTGGTCTACGATCCGGTTCCACATTCTGTTTCTGGTGGCTAGTGGTGTGTGCTGGACCATGTTCCCATAGATTTGTGGGTACACCTTGATGATCTCGTCGACCATGACCGTCAGCTCCATGGGCGTGAACTTGGGCATCCTTTGTGGTGCCATGGTGTTTGTGGTGCTGGTGCGGTGTGTGTTGTGTAATGTGCAGGGGGTTTGTGGTGCCGGGGTGTGGTGGTGGTGGTGGTGGTGGTGGTGGTGTTTGGTGGTGGTGGTGGTGGTGGTGGTGGTGGTAGTGATGTGTGCGTTTCTGTGGTGTGCTGCTGTCCTTGCTGTGTCACTGTGTCCTCTCCTCTCCTCTCTGGTTTGCAATGTAGCAAGGGGTTGTGGTCTGTGGGAGTGCTGCTTTTGTACTCACCTATGTGGGTGTGTCCTCATGGTCTGTTGTTTTCAGGTGTGTTGTGTCTGGGGTTCTGGCCTTTGTATTTTTTGTTTGTCCGGGGGTGTTTTCGGGATGTGTACTGTGCTTGTGTATTTGTGCGTGCCTTGCTGTGTGGACTTGTTGGCCATGTTGTGTGCTATTGGTTTTGTGTGCGGATGGTTTCTGTGCAGGTACGTTGGCGCCATGGCTTCTGCCGTGTCGATTCTCATCGGCGTTGTTTGCGCTGGCGGGCGGTATATTTGTGGTTTTTCCGCGCTCATGGCGGTGCGATCGTAATTTCACGTGCGGTGTGTCGGCCGTGTGGGCGGGCGGTTTTGTGTTGTCGTGCGTGTTTCCGTCCGTGGCGGGCGGTTTGACTCCGACTCGGACGATGGCGGGCGGTATTTTGTGTGATTTTTCCGCCGATGGCGGTTTTCGGTTTGTGTAATCGTAATGGCGTGGTCGGTGTTCAGGCGGTGTGTGCGGGCGGATTTTTGCCGCTTCCATGCCTGGCGGATTTATTTACGCCGGGTATCGTAATGGGCCCCCAAGTCTTCAGTTTTTTCTTGAAGGTGGCGGGATCAAGCATAGTGCGTAGCTCCAAAGGGAGTTTATTCCATGTAACCAGCCCCAGATATGAGAAGGATGTGCCGCCTATTCTGAGCCGGCAGATTTTTGGAACTCTAGCCAAGTGTTCAGAAGAAGAACGTAAAGTTCTGGAAGGAATGTAGTCATGGATCTTCTCCCTCAGATAGCCGGCAACTGAGCCATGCAGAGCTTTATGTACCAGGACCATGGATTTAAACGGTATCCTTTCTTGGGGGAAGCCAGTGCAGGGCCTCCAGATGGGAGGACATATTTCCTCTCAAGGGGAGATTAAGAAGCAACCGGGCTGCCGAGTTCTGTACCATCTGAAGTCTGCCTAGGAGGTACTCTGGAAGGCCTAGGTAGAGAGCATTCCCATAATCTAATTTAGAGGTTATTAGTGCTTGGATACCATTCTATTGGCACACTCTGACAAAAGGGGCAGGAATTTTTTCAACATCCCAAAGCAAGAACCTATCAGAGCCTGGATCTGTGGTTGAAAGGAAAGGGCTCTATCACATTTGATGCCTAGGTTCTTTATTGAGCCCTACCTAGGGCCTGGAAGGGGAGCGTCCTTCGGCCAGAAGGATCTCCATAAATCTAGTGAAGATGAACCAAAGATCATAATCTCGTTCTTATCCGGGTTGTATTTTAACTGATGAATTGCCAGCCACTGGAACACCTTAGAGAGGCAGCCAGCAAACTCTTCTCCCTTTCCACAGGAGAAGAGAAGCTGGGTGTCATCTCCATAAGAAATTACTTTAGCTCCTAAAGACTCCGCCAATACCGCTAATGGTGTAAGATAAACGTTGAACAAAGTAGGGATTAGAGCCGAGCCCTGAGGCACCAATTGTCAATTTGCTTGCTTTGGATGAGAGAGGAGGCATCCAGACCTCTTGGATTCTTCCATCCAAAAAAGAGGTAAGCCAATTCTTAATCCCAATTGCATGGAGGCGATCGAGGAGCCTTCGATGAGGGACAGTATCGAAGGCCGTCGATAAGTCCAGCATGATCAAGGTGGCCTTGCTTCCTATGTCCCGGGTCCCTCTTACATATTCCACAACTTCTAGTAGTGCTGTTTCAGTCCTGTAGTGGGGCTTAAAGCCCTACTTGCTAGGGTGTAGAAGATTGTTCTCCTCCAAAAATTGCGACAGTTGAGAGTTGACAGATTTTTCCAATATTTTAGAGAAAGCAGGGAGAAGGGATATGGGTCTATAATTAGCCGGTGTTTTGGGGTCTGCTGTGGGTTTTTTAAGTAATGGTATGATTTTTACGCTTTTCCAGTGGGCCGGAATCTTGCCAGATTGTGTGTTCAGCACTCTATTTACAATCGGATAAATCACCTGGGCTACATATCCCCAAACATTTTACTACTTCAAATAGTTGATGCACGTGGCCATTACTATGATGCATGCCTGCATCTATATTCAAATGACCATCACATACAATGTTAAGCAGGGTATGCACTTAACAAAGTAGACATTAAACAAATCAGTTGTATCACCTGCCATCTTGGGAAAGTTAAATAAGTACTACACATTTTACTCAGAAACATTGCTAGAAATAAAACAATTGCTAAGGAAAAATAATGCCAGGACAAACTTGGTGAAACGAAAAATAGGTATTTATTCATACCAATTAGTCTCTCACATTTTTAAGCAATTCAAATGGCAGTCCATTCCTGCTGCCATAAGTTCTGGGCACTATTGTGCCGTGGCACTTAGCTTGCCTTCTACATAACTGTCAAAGGGGACCTACTCAGGAAGGGACATCTAGTGGGCAGAGCAGGCACCTTCAAGATCTTACATGGGAGGGGGGCGTTTAGGGTTTGGCAAGTTTGTCCTTGGGTTTGGGAGGGATGTTCTGGGTTTGGAAGGGGTGCCCTTGAGTTTGGGAGGGGTGTCCTTGGTGTCCCGGGTTTGGGAGGGATGCCCTTGGGTTTGGGAGGGGGGCTGTGGTTTTGGAAGGGGTGTTCCTGGGTTTTTTAGGGATGGTTTGGAATTTTGAAGGGGTGGATGACCGTTTGGCTGGAGTAGACACGGGAAATAAGGGATTGTTCATAGGAGAGATGCAAATTTCTATTACACCTTGGTATTCAAGCTGTTCTAGTATCTCCCTAACCTGTTTTTTGGCCGAATATTTAATGGGGTATTGTCTTTGAGGTTGTGGGGTAGACCTCACTGGGATTTCATGATAAGGGGAACCGCCGTCCCACCCCACATGGTTGTGGTTTAACGCAGGAGCAAGTGCTAACACCCACTCCTTGGTGCATTAATGTTTCACTGATTCTGGAACGAGTTTGGAACAAGCAGGTAAAATTACTGTTTCT
The DNA here is from genome assembly GCA_963921515.1 of Calotriton arnoldi. Classification (NCBI taxonomy): domain Eukaryota; kingdom Metazoa; phylum Chordata; class Amphibia; order Caudata; family Salamandridae; genus Calotriton; species Calotriton arnoldi. The sequence continues at coordinate 1,202,954 of CAWUFW010005976.1, read as the reverse complement.
CCTTTGGGGCACTCCATTACGAAATCAAGTGGCCAATCCTTTTCGGCCAAGAGAATATCGTAACCGTATGTCAAATCCTCCCAAAAGAGAACATTAATATTTCTAGGTACGTCCCTCTCCAATTGGAGTTGTATTTGGTTTAAACTATGTGGGACGCTTACCCTAGTGTCCGTTGTCACCACCGGGATATATTCACTCAGCGCTACTCCCACTAGACCAGCCATCAAGTTCTGACAAACTATTGTGACTTCTGCAGCGCTAACCAGCATGGTCACTGTCCACCACCCGCTCAGAAGCAGTGTCCTCAATATCTGCGGCATGCCTGACCTTAATACCATCGTTTTGAATTGAGGTTTGGATGTTTTAGGTTTATCTTCCTGTTTAATGATGTAGTCAGATGAGCGTTGTGAATCCTTCTTCGGTTTCACATGCTCCTCCGATCTGCACTCTGACCGTCCTCCTCATTCCAAATGTTTATTGGATGACTCCAGAAAGGAACAAGATGAACGTGTATTAGTGTCTGGATACCTGCCAGGTGGTCTAATATTATCACGGTTACGCAGATTAGAGCGTTTCTCAGTGGCTTCCTGTGAGAAAGACCCATCCGTGATTTAGTTTTGTCTTTGTTTTTCTTATTGTCCCACTTCTTCTTAGTGGAAGAATCGGGTGCTTGCATAGAGAGTTATCCTTTTCAGAATGTCTCTTTACTTGTGGTTTCCCAGGTCTGGCTCCCAAATTATCTCCGGTAAACAGACATAATATCAAGGTTTTTTTTTCGACCTACAAAAATATCGAGTTGTTAATATCAGAGGTACAGAATATCGACATCAAGAATATCGGTGACCAGAATATCGACATGAAGGTAAGAAATATCGGTTTTTTTAATATCGAAGTTAGTAATATCGTTTGCTAAAATATCGTTGTCAATAATATCGATATTTATATTAGTGTTGTGTATTTCAGTGTGTATGTTATTAGTATGTTATTTAATGTTTTTTGTATAAGTATATCTGTTTTTTAATGTATGTGTGAAATTTTTAGAAGTTATTTTTTTTATGTAAAATAATTTTGCGTATTTTAGTTCTGTAGCGGGTTGTGGGTTTATAGGGGAATAGGGTGGGAAGTAATTTAATTATAATAAAGAAATTAATAATTGTTATTAATTAGTATTTATAATTAATGTATTATTAATTAATTATGAATTTGTTATTAATTTTTATTAATTACTTGATAATTATATTAATTGCGTTATTTTTTTTAGGAGCGGGTTGTGGGTTTATAGGGGAATAGGGTGGGAAGTAATTTAATTATAATAAAGTAATTAATAATTTTTATTTATTAGTATTTAAAATTAATTTTTTATCAATTAATTATTAATTGGTTATTATTTTTTTTAATTAATTACTTGATAATTATATTAATTGCGGTTTTTTTTTAGGAGCGGGTTGTGGGTTTATAGGGGAATAGGGTGGGAAGTAATTTAATTATAATAAAGTAATTAATAATTTTTATTTATTAGTATTTATAATTAATTTATTATTAATTAATTATTAATTGCTATTAATTATTATTAATTAATTAATTGATAATTATATTAATTGCGTTATTTTTTTATGAGTGCGTTGTGATTTTATAGGGCAATAGGGTGGGAAGTAATTTAATTATAATAAAGTAATTATTAATATTTATTTAATATTAATTATAATTAAAGTATAATTAATTAATTATTAATTGGTTATTACATTTTATTAATTGATTAATTGATAATTATATTAATAGTGTTATTTTTTAAAGCAGTGGGTTGTAGTTTTAGATGGGAATAGGGTGGGAAGTAATTTAATTAAAATAAAGTAATAAATGTTTTTTATTTATTGGTATTTATTTTTATTTCTATTTTATAGTGTTGTTTGTGCTAATTTATTTATTAATAATTAATTATTAATTATTTGTAAATTATAATTCATTAATTTTTAAATATGTTAATTGTGTCAAATATGTAGGAGTTTTTTGTGTGTTTATAGGGGGATATGGTGTGAATTAATTTATTTAAAAACTATAAATAAATAATTTTTTATTATAATTAATTTATTTTAAAATTAGTTATTTGTTAGTAAAATGTTGTTTTTAAACTTTTATAAATTAATGTTTGTAGTTATTTTTTAGTATTTTTAATATTAAATTATTTTTCTGTTTTTGAAATTTTTAACCTTTTTATAATTGTTTTTATTTTTGTGTTATCAATAATTTTTATATTGTATTTCCTATTTTTTTTTTAATTTTTGGGAAATATTAATTTTAATCCTATGCTATCTAACACTTTCACCACTGTTGCACTCACTGGAGTAGGAATAGTAATTTTTACCCCTCCGCTATCCAACACTTTCCCTATTGTTGCACTCACTGGAGTGGGAATAGTAATTTATACCCCTACGCTATCCAACACTTTCCCTACTGTTGCACTCTCTGGAGTGGGAATAGTGTTTTTTACCCCCCCCCCGCTATCCATATACTTTCCCTACTGTTGCACTTATTGGAGTGGGAATAGTAATTTTTACCCCTATGTTATCCAACACTTTCCCTACTGTTGCACTCTCTGGAGTGCGAATAGTATTTTTTACCCCTCCGCTATCCAACACTTTCCCTACTGTTGCACTCACTGGCGTGGGAATAGTAATTTTTACCCCTACGCTATCCAACATTTTCCCTACTGTTGCACTCACTGGAGTGGGAATAGTAATTTTTACCCCTACGCTATCCAACACTTTCTCTACTGTTGCACTTTCAGGAGTGGGAATAGTAATTTTTACACCTCCGCTATCCAATAATTTCCCTACTGTTGCACTCACTGGAGTGGGAATAGTAATTTTTACCCCTCCGCTATCCAATACTTTCCCTACTGTTGCACTGACTGGAGTGGGAATAGTAATTTTTACCCCTCCGCTATCCAATACTTTCCCTACTGTTGCACTGACTGGAGTGGGAATAGTAATTTTTACCCCTCCGCTTTCCAACAGTTTCTCTACTGTTGCAGTTTTTGGAGTGGGAATAGTAATTTTTACCCCTACACTATCCAACACTTTCCCTACTGTTGCACTCTCTGGAGTGGGAATAGTAATTTTTACCCCTCCGCTATCCAATACTTTCCCTACTGTTGCACTGACTGGAGTGGGAATAGTAATTTTTACCCCTCCGCTATCCAATACTTTCCCTACTGTTGCACTGACTGGAGTGGGAATAGTAATTTTTACCCCTCCGCTATCTAACACTTTCCCTACTGTTGCACTTATTGGAGTGGGAATAGTCATTTTTACCTCTCCACTATCCAATACTTTCCCTACTGTTGCACTCTTTGGAGTGGTAATAGTAATTTTTATCTCTCCGCTATCTAATACTTTCCCTAATGTTGCACTCAGTGGAGTGGGAATAGTAATTTTTACCCCTACGCTATCCAATACTTTCCCTACTGTTGCACTCTTTGGAGTTGGAATAGTAATTTTATTCCCTCCGCTATCCAATATTTTCTCTACTGTTTTAGTTAATGTAGTGTAAAATGTAATTATGAAATATTAAAAATATTTTAATTTATTATATATATATTTAATTTTTATTTTTATGTTATTGGTGTATGTGTATATATATGTATTTATAATTTTTAATATGTTTGTAATAATTTATAATTTATTTAAATAATTATTTTTTAATATTAAGTAAATATATATATTATAATTTATATATATGTATGTTTAATTTTCTTTTACATTATATGTATTACTTATAATTTGAAACATTTTGTAATAATTGTAACTAATTTTTTTTAATTATATGTATTATTTACTTTATTTTACATTATTTTTTAAACAAAAAAATAGATATTTTTAACAACGATATTTTTAACAATGATATTTTTTTTCGATAATTTTGTACTTACTATTATGTAGATAGGACTTCGATATTCTGGACATCGATATTTCGGGGTCCGATATTTTTGTCGTCGATATTCTGGTCGCCGATATTCTGTCAGTGATTCATTATCTCCACCCAGCGTAGAATAGGTTTCTTTTAGTTTTAGGTATTTGTTCTCCTGTTGTCCTGGAGCTAAATCCCGTAAGCCTTGGTGTATAGCCAACGCTGCTACCTCCACATTTATGTTGCGTAACATAATGGCAGATGCTGCTACAAAATTGCCTATCAGTTTCATCACCCAAATCCAGGGCAGGTGCTGCCTTGTACTCATTCTCAATCTGTTTAGGCACTTCTGGCAAAACAGCTAATGAAGGGGTACCGTGTGTTCTGGTATATACTGCAGCAAAGACTGTACCCCATGTGGTGCAGTCTTCCACAGGGGAGCCATCCCCATCAGCAAGCAAATTGTTAATATTCTGGGGCCGATTCCGATTCGGGCAGGAAATCTCTCCGACCGAGCCGGACCCGGAGAAATTTCCGACCGAATCGGACTCTAGCAGCCCGACCGAACGAGTACGATGCGAACGTATGCTATCGGACTCGATTCGGTCGGACTCCCATTGAAGTCAATGGGAGCCGGACGTACAACGCGTACGCGGGCTCCCATTGACCCAATGGGTGCGAGGCGAACAAGGGTGCCCCCTACAGCGGGTACGCCTCGAAGCGACTCCGCGGCATACATGCACAGGTAGGGGGGACCCATGGGTCCCCCCTGTGTGCGACTCGCGCGGCTACGGGTACAGGGGGGTCCGACACGGACCCCCAAAGTGCGGCTCTGACTGCTCTTTCGAGCTGGACGGCGCGAGTCGGTCGGACTGCTCGCGGCGCGCATCGTACTTGCCCGGCCGGGGAACGTCTCCATCGCGCGGTGCGAGGCGTGTCCGTGCGAGTCGGTCGGAGCGCTTCGGAACCGCGAACAAGTCGGTCGGCGATTTCGCGTGCGCTCGCATCCTACTCGCTCGGCCGGACGCACGTACGAATCGGTCGGGAAAGAGGGCTCCGAATCGGATCCGGTTAAGCCGAATCCGATTCGGTGCCCTACCGGCCGAGATCGGAATCGGCCCCTCTGTGTTTTTCCTGCAGACCCATATGGGGAAATACTGTTTCAAGCTGACTTGTTTTTTGTGCAATCCAAAACAGAATCTCCTCCTATTTGGTGGGAACCTTACATATTACTGCATTTAATGTTTCTGGGTTGAGGCCCAGGGCAGCCAATTGTGGTTGTGGAGCTTGAACAGTCTGCACAGGGTTAATTGTCAATGTTTGCACAACGAACTGTGATAATAAGGCCCTGATTATGATGTCGGGTGGTCGGTAAACCGACAGGCCGTCGGTGGTGGTCCGACTGCCGACATCCCTTCGGTCTGACTGCCGTATTATGATAATAGCAGTCGGACCCTCATCTGTCGGGCGAAAGACCGCCGGCTCCACCAGGATCATAGATCCCGACGGTTCAGTGGTCGGAGCAGTGGCCTACAATGGTGGCAGTGCTGAGGCAGGGCACTGGGACCAGTGAAGTCCTCTAAGGGCTGCAGCATCTAATGTGCCACCCTTAGGAGCCCTGTACCTTAACACCCACACACTGCCATTGCAGGCTGCGTGTTTTGGTACAGAGAAAAGAGAAGAGTCAACATGGCACACATCCCTGTGTGCCATGCCTGCAATCCACTGCCTGTGGCCTAGGTAAGCCACCCCTCTAGCAGGGTGCACTAGACCCCAGGTGAGGGTACAGTGCATGAGCACTGTACCCCTACAGTGTCTAAGTCCATTCTTAGACATTGTAAGTGTAGTAAAGCCATGAAGAGTATATGGCCTGGGAGTTGGGCATTACAAACTCGACAGCTCCATAATGGCTTTACTGAACACTGGAAAGTTTGGTAGCAAACTTCTCAGCACATTAAACCCACACTGATGCCAGTGTGGGATTTAATGTAAAATGCACACAGATGGCATCTTAGAGATGCCCCCTGCAAAAATGACCAGCCCTGGTGGGGGTCCTGAATGACTGCCTGTCATTTGCCACCATCAGACAGGTTTCTGGACACCTGGGTAGAGAGCATCTGCTCTCTGGGTCCAGAAACAAAGCCCATCCTGGGCAGAGGTGTCATGCCTGGGGCTGGGCTGGGTCCACAAAGGAGAAGCTTCAAAGGCCTGCCACCTTTGTGAACTGTCCCTGCCTTTTGCTGCCCCCAGCAACTGGCTCCCACCTGTACTGACCCCCACTTTGGGTGGGAGAATCGGCGAGAAAACTGAGTTAGGAGAAGTGTGCCCACCTTTGCCAACCCCACCCCCCAGGTGGGGGAGGCGAATTGAAGCACACATCTCAGTCCCCTCCATCTTGAAAATGAGGGGACCCAGCCAACTAGGAAGAGGCTCATGCCCCCCTCCCACTGGAGGGTGGCATAATAGGTGGTGTACTCACCCCAAGGAATGGAGCCATTGGTCCCGACCTGCAAACCCCTGTGAATGCCCCTAAATTTAGTATTTAGGGGCGACCCTGAACCTTGCCTCCTCAGATTAAAGGAAGAAAGAAGAAGGACCGAAGAGCCATGCTGACCCAGGAAGAAGAGGACACCAACTGACCAACTGCTTTGGCCCCAGCCCTACCGGCATGTCCCAACTCCAACCTGCCTACAGCAGGACCCTAGCATGTCCAGCAGCCCCCCAGAGCCCAGAGACCCTGCCCTGCACCCATCTTAAAGGCTCTGTCTCCCGTGAGCACCGGATTTGCTCAACAAAGACTCACCCACAGAATCAGGATCCAGGCGGCTCCATGATTTTGTACAACTCTGCACCTGACACCCACGGCCCAAGTTCGAGTCACCCAACAGCATGAGGAGGTCTCCCCAGTGATCCTGACCTGGGATCTGGTGATCCCTGACCTCCTTCAAGCTTCAAGCTGAAGCCTGCAGCCTCAACCTGAAGGGTCCCCCCGACCGCAACTGGAGCTTGTAAGAAGACCCGATGCCCCACGGCCTTGGGTGCCCAACTGACGGTGACCAGGCATCCCCCAAGAACCCAACTGACCTCTCCAACCAGTGGTCACCTTCAGGAAGCCTCCCTGACCGAGCCTGCAGCATCTTTTTAGAACCAGAGATATCCATTGAAATCCACAGGGTCTCCGACGTCTCCTTGGCACTCTGCATCTGGCTGCCCCTGTGCCGCTGGTGGTGCAGCTCCTGTGCTGATTGTTGGCCCCTGCAGTGCTGATCCCTAGCCTAGGAGATTTGTTCCCACAACCAAGTGGCCTGCTCACAAGCAGTCCCTGACCGAAGGCCACCTTCGCCCCATTGGCTAACATTGGGCCCCTGTACTCTGCACCCGGCCGCCCTACTGCCACTAGTGGTGCAAATTGAGTGCCCAACTGGACCTTGGGGAACCTTGGTCCTAACCCCCAAAACTCATACTCATAAGTCGTTTACTTACCTTAGAACCGTTAACACTCTTTCTCCCATAGTAACCAATGTTATGAGTTTTGTTCCTAAAAAATCTTATTGACCTACTGTTTTGTATGAAAAGAAAGTAACTGTGTTTTAACTTAAGAATTGTTGTACTTACCGGTAAGTGACAATGTCCAGTGTGTGATATCTCGGCATATCACTTCAAGAACTGAAAGTAACTGAAAAGTAATCCAAGAGTAATCAAAAGTAATCTGACTATTTCAAACTGTTTCAAAAGTAATACAAACCTGTTAAAGATTCCAATACAATCCACAATTGCATTTCTGTGTACAGCTTTGCATTTGAAAGTTACTTGCCTGTGCCAAGTCCTGCTTGGTTCTACAAAATAAAATATAAGTATACCTTTTTATACTTAACTAATTGGTCAGGATTCAGTGTCTGAGTGTGTGCCATCAGCATTAATTGCGTGAATATAATAAATGCTTAACACAGCCTCTGGATAAGCCTAACTGCTTGCCCACCCTACCACAAAGAGAGCTGTAAGTACTTGTCTAATTTAGCCTCTAGGGACTCCCTGGACTCTGTTCACAATATACCTTACTTTGGTATAGTATATACAGAGTCAGCTTCCTACATTACCTACTCAGCTGAGGAGGATAGTCTCTCCCACCATGGATGTATCAGTTTAGGAGGTGTGTAGGGATCTCTAAGCATGTATGAGAGAACTACTCAGGTGATCCATTTAATAAGAACCCAATCTACCACGTTGGCGGCGCCAGGTCTCACGGTTTCCACTTTTCAGTAGGAACTTTTTATTTATTGGGATCGTGGCAGACTGATTCCGTGCACCCCCTCAGGATATGTTGGCCTGTACACCTGCTAGCTCACAGTGCCACCATAAGCACCCCTAAACCTATGTAAGGTAACAAAGGATTTGGGCAACCTCAGAACATGACAACTCTGACCACCAAGGAATCATGGTAACAGATCTAGAACTCTTTCGCTCAGTCACTCGTGCTGTCTCAGAGATATACAAGAAATACACACAGGTTTTTTCAATATTTATTGAGCCTTTGTGATTCTTGTAAAAAAATATATGCGCTGCAATGATTAATAGACAGAAGCAGATAGATTGTGAATAGCAATATGAGGACAGTGAAAAGAATTAACGATTCCGCCATCGTGCTAAGGCAGTGTATATATGCGGGCATATAAATACTGGGTATAGTGTACTCCTACTTATGCATGCCCTAACCTAGATGTCTAGGGCGGGTATTCTACCAAGAATACCCTAATGGATGATCTAAATCCCTATTACCTGAAGGCAAGCTATGTAGGTCCCCATCTTGGTCACAGGTTGGACATCCCTCCTTGCAGAGGGTAAACAGGAATCAGCTGTGCTGAAGCGCCAACAATCACGATGACCTCACAATGACAGCAGAGTGCTCCTCTAATTAGAGTACGGAAATGCGCATGTATTTATAACAATAGCATTCATGCTTCTGTGTCGGCGCTTCAGCCAAGCTGACATTGTTTTTTGTCTCTGTGATAGCGCCATTGCCTTATGGGCGAATAAAAAACGACAATATGTGCACAATGTATGTTCAGGCCGTGTACAAAATGTTCAAGGTGTCGTGAAAGTGTACTTACGAAGTGGAACTGTAAGCAAAGTGGATTCAGAGAAGCTAATCCTGCACTGTCACGTAAACAAATGTGTCAAAAGTCAGCGTGTGCAAAAAGAAGGCGACCTTAGAACACGTACATGTAAAACCTAGCCACGTGACAGTACGGGAGAAAGGGTACCAAATATGACACACCTTCCTATATCCCATGTGTATATAGTCCCTGTACCCTATATCCTCCATCTCAGTGACCCTCGAAGTATGAATCTACCTAAAGGTACAACAGGACATATGGCTGAGGAATCCATTAGTCCCCTCTTTTTATCATATGTAAAGATAGTATACAAAATATCACTGTTGGACTTGACAATTTCTGCAGGGTCACCCTCAAACATTTTGCCACTACCCCTCCTATCTTTTGCTGAATTCATTTTTGTTGACCTTAGGATTCTGTGCTCTTTACCACTGCTATCCAGTGCTTATGCTCACTCCATAAAACTATAGTAACATTGGCTTACACCTGAATGGCATATTTAATTTACTTATAAGTCCCTAGCAAATTGGCATACCATATGCCCAGGGCCAGTAAATTAAATGCTACTACTGGGCCTGCGAAGCAAAACCAAAGGGGATGATGGATGGAGTGTTGAACATTGCAAGCACTCACCCCCAGTCAACTGATCTGGGTTTAATCCATCATCATTCTTTAGCTCACTCCGCCACCCCAGTTCAGACATGGCCATATGCAAATCAGTCTGACCCTGTGCCTCATGGGAACAGTCCAGCCCGAACTGCCAAGCCATGTCTTCCCTGGACCGGAAGCAAGCATCCTGGGACCGGTTTCGGGCTCACAGCCCTCATCAGCCAGGCTGGGCCTGCAGCACTTATTGAGCCACCCACTTAAGTAGCTCCTTAAAACATGTCCCATGTCTGCCATTTTAGCTTGAATGCATTTTTAAAGTGCAAATTCAACTTGTCTATACAACCCCCTTGCCAAGCCTTAAACTCCCCTTTTATTACATACATGTCACCACTAAGAAAGGGCCTGGGTATCCCAAATGGCAGGGTGCAATGTAATTAAAATGGTTGGACATGTACTTTTACGTTTTACATGCCCTGGAAGTGAAAACTTCTAAATTTATTTTTCACTATCGTGAGTCTTACCTCTCCCATAGGATAACATCGGGTTGCCTTATAACATTTAATTAGTGCTAACGTTTGATTGGGAAAAAGCAAGCATTTTATATTTGGTGTCTGAGAAATTGTAATTTAAAATCCGTTTAATGATAAAATCGTATTTTAAGTTACAATTTTGAAAATGCACTTTTTGAAAGTTAGCATTTTACTGCCTAATTAGTGCCTGCAGCCTGTTTCTGGGTCACATGACTGGGTGCAGTTAGCAGTTGTACTTTGTTTATTCCACACAATAGAGGGGTTAGGTGTGCCTGGATGAGCCTTCACTGGCAGGATGGGGGGCGGAGCTATGAACCGCCCCACTTGCAACTGAACAGGCTATGCCCTGCCTTCACACAAAGGGTTTATCATCACTGCATTGTGCATGCAGCCAGCTTGGAGCCAGTGCAGGGGAGGCAGGAAATTTCAGGCACGTCAAAGGAATTCTCTATAAACTTCTACTTCAATCAAGGCACCAGGTATAAAAATAGGACCCTCAGACCTACTCTTCAGTTCACTTTCTGGACCTGCGGAAGGACTCTCAGAGATCTGCCTGCTCTGTGGTCTGCTGTGTACTGTGTTCCTACCAAGTGCTTTGCTGCAACTGGTAGGACTGCTCTGCTGTCTGAATCATGCCTTGAACCTTCAGAGGCCTGCCCTGCTGCTTGGAGCCCTGTTCCACTGCTTGAACCCCGGACTACCAGAGTGACTCCAGGGGCTAGTTGGCTGGCCTCCTGGTTAGAGCCTCAGTGACAGAAAAGGCTCCAACTGTCTTGAGCCCACACCTGGACCCCGCCTGAGTGAGTCCTAACCCCCACTTTGTACCCCTCCAGACCTAGACCCTTTATGAGGGTGTGAAAGGTGCCCAAATAGCCAAAATCTGAAACATAACTGCTCTGAGAACTGGGAAGAGATCGGGATCAACCTGCTCGTCTATCCACCCAAGGTGCATCCCTGGTAGGACTGACTTTACGGCAGTTCTCGCTATGTTCTTCTCCGCAGCAACAAATCCTGCTCCTTACCGGTCCTTCACCACAGGGGAATCCAGCCTCATGGAACTCTCCTAGGCTCCAGCCTCCAGCTTCGAACAGCAGGAGATTTTCGACTTTCAAAAAAGAGACTAGGGGCCATATGTACAAACGCATTTTCCCATGGACACAGAATGGGTAAAACCCTTTAATAGATCTGTCCCAGTGTCCGAAAGTAGAAATCTTCACTGCGACTTTGTCTAGCAGATCCCCAATGCAATGCCTCCACCTCCAACACTGCCTGCAGCCTTGCCCCGCTGAACTTCTGCCTTCTCAGAGACTTTTTGATGAAATTTCTTGTAAGTCCGAAGGTAAGCACCAACTGGGCCCAAGCCACTTCTTGTATCTGACTCATGTTCCATCCTGCTCGGCCATATTTTTCAACACGGACCGGGTCCTGCACGACTGAGGGGCCGATTCCGATTCAGGCCGGAAAACCTCAGACCGACTCGGTACGGGAATTTAGTCCGACCGACACGTACCGGCGCTGCCCGATCCGCCTAGTACGATGCAATGCATGTGAATCACGACCGACTCGTACGGAACACAAGCCGAACGACCGAACCGCACGGAAACCAGCTCTCCGGCCGGAAAACCACGCGAATCGAACCGACCGACACGCACCAGGAATGAACCCCACAGAAACGTACCCGCGAACTCCGACCCGCGCAGTACGATGCAATGCGTGTAAAACCAGACCGAGTCGCACGGAGCACAAGCCGTACGACCGACACGCATACAAAACGGAGCCAAAGCAACCCAATACTCCGCGACCGACGCGTACGCCACACATGAAACACAGCAGAAACACAGCTTGAAAGACTCGGAGAAGCTCGCACGAGCCAACTGCAGCGTCCTACTCGGTCAGAAGAACGTCTCCTACATGCCTAAAAACCACAAAGGAAAAAATACAAAAAAAAGGGCCAAACAAGCTATGCCAAAGTCAATAAATACAGGGGGAAAAAAACATGGAACAAAGACACACCCTCAACTCCACTCATATAAAAGCCACAAATCCCTACCATGATCCTTTGCAAATTCAAATGACCTGCCAGCACAGAACACCATCAGACAGCAACCACAGACACACCCACAACTCATCCATCACACAAGCCACACACCATTTGCACCTCCCAAATAGCACCCTCACATACACCCAGCAAAACCTACACTCACCCACCCTCACTTGCACACTCACACACACATCAATCCCCACCACCACCCATCACCATGCCCCCAAAGAAGAATCCAAAGTTCCTAGACAGTGAATTGGAAGTCCTGGTAGATGAAATCCTCAGGGTAGAGCCACACCTGTTTGGTACATTGGTCCAACAGACCCCCATGTCGCAGAAAACCAAGATGTGGGAGAGGATCGTCGACAGGGTGAACGCACAATCACCATGTTTGCGCACAAAGGAAGACATCCAGAACAGGTGGTATGATGTGCGCAGGAGGGTCAAGGCCCTACTGAAGAAGGATTACGCCTTGAGTCATCGCACCGGCAGTGGCCCTCCTGCCAAACCAGTATACCTCAGGCCCTGGGAGGAGAAGGTGCGGGCCATCCTACCACCAGAGAGCGTACATGGACTATCAAACATCCCAGAGCCTGGTGAGTACACAACCAATATACCCAATATTGTGTGACAATACACACACATCACTGTCAAGGAGATAGTGAAACCATGCACCGTTAGCAAAGCCACAGTAACCAAAACATAATCATCCCAAGATGTGTATGCTAGTCAGACAAACACAACACCTGCCATCTCATAGTGATATGTAACTGTGTCATGACATGTACAAACCGAACAACAAATAGAGCAAGGCAGTGGCACAAATCTAACCAACAAACACTGTCAGACATTTTGCCACCACTAGAACACCACCTCACAGGGAAGCTCACTGAAAGGAAGGAATTCTGTGTATGCTGGTGAAGTCAGTGTAGCCAATAGCATGATGGGAGTTGTAGTCACAGATATTGGTCACCCTCACAATTGGCCCATCAACACCACTCTGAACCATGCTCACATCACAGGGAGTGGAAAAGAACTGACAAGATGGCTGACACTGGGTACTGCTGTGGGGAGCACAAGGCCCTGCTGGGAACTGTGCACCAACCAACAGCAGGACACCACTGACTGACATCCTGAAAGCCAACTTGCACTCCCTGCAATGGAAGCACGTTCCATGGTGGGATATCTGGCTGGGTGGGAAGGAGGACTGACAGCACTGACCATAGTTACCAGCAGCTTTTCTCACACACACCCTTAACACAAATTCCACACAACTCACCTTGGAGAATGCATTTCCTCACACTCTAATTAAATATCCCACAAAGAACCACCACCCTGGGTCATGCTGTGTGAAGCACAGGGACACCTTTGGGACTTGTAGCCAAACAAACGCCAGGACAACACTGTCAGCTATCCTGTCAGGATAGGCACACTACCCCACGGGGAAGCAGAGTCAAAAGGAAGGAAGCATGAGCATGCTGGGAAGGGGGATGTAGGCAATAGCATGATGGGAGTGGTACTCACAGCTCAACATCCCCCACCCACATTGCCCAGCAAGCTCACACTGAAGCATGCACACCTCACAGGGAGTGAAAAGCCACCTCAAAGATGTCTGACACTGGCCTCAGCTGTGGGGAGCACAAGGCCCTGCTGGGAACTGGGAACCAACAAACAACAGGACCACACTGTCAGCCATCTTGCCATTGCTGTCACACTCACACACAGTGAAGTCCACTCAAAAGGAAGGAAGTATGGGCATGCTGGGAAGAGGGGTGTAGGCAATAGCATGATGGGAGTGGTAGTCACAGCTCAACATCCCCCACCCACATGGCCCAGCAAGCTCACACTGAAGCATGCACACCTCACAGGGAGTGAAAAGCCACTTCTAAGATGTCTGACACAGGCCTCAGCTGTGGGGAGCACAAGGCCCTGCTGTGAACTGTGCACCAACAAACAACAGGACCACACTGTCAGCCATCTTGCCATTGCTGTCACACTCACACACAGTGAAGTCCACTAAAAAGGAAGGAAGTTTGGGCATGCTGGGAAGGGGGGTGTAGGCAATAGCATGATGGGAGTGGTAGTCACAGCTCAACATCCCCCACACCCACATGGCCCAGCAAGCTCACACTGAAGCATGCACACCTCACAGGGAGTGAAAAGCCACTTCTAAGATGTCTGACACAGGCCTCAGCTGTGGGGGAGCACAAGGCCCTGCTGTGAACTGTGCACCAACAAACAACAGGACCACACTGTCAGCCATCTTGCCATTGCTGTCACACTCACACACAGTGAAGTCCACTCAAAAGGAAGGAAGTATGGGCATGCTGGGAAGGGGGGTGTAGGCAATAGCATGATGGGAGTGGTAGTCACAGCTCAACATACCCCACCCACATGGCCCAGCAAGCTCACACTGAAGCATGCACACTTCACAGGGAGTGAAAAGCCACTTCTAAGATGTCTGACAATGGTGCTCTGTTGTGGGGAGTACCAGGCCCTGCTGGAAACTGGGCACCAACCAACAGCAGGACACCACTGACTGACATCCTGAGTGTTAACCTGCACCCACTGCAAGGGTGGCATGCTTCATGGTGGGATAACTGGGCTGGGGGAGAAGGAGGTCCGGATGTCAACCAAATAACACCAATGCTGGTCATGCACACACCTCAACATTCACATTGAAATGCTTCAGGTTGGCAGGACAATGTGCTACACCAATATCAACCTCTGACTGTGACAACTTAGGACAATGCAATGTACAGGCCCGCATCCAGAGGTACAGTCACAACTGTCAGGTGTTTGAACCATTGATGCCTGTAGAAACATAACATACATTGTGTGTCTCTTCCAAAAACAGGTGATGATGGGGACACAGCAGCAGATGATGAGGAGTCCCTGTCCCAGGCTCCGGGGGACCCTGAGCTCTCTGGTGTGGAACAGCCTCTGCCCTCCTCGGATGGCAAAGACCTACCTGGCCCCTCCAGTGTGAGTCATCATGCAGCACCAGCAGGACCACCATCTGCACCCCCTGCACCCACTCCTCCAACATCTGCCAACACACAGACCACCCCCGCCGACACGGACAGACCAAGGACACTCAATGACAACAGCACAGGGACCCCGGCCCACCGTGAAGCAACGGACAACAACCCCAGTACCAACCCCCAAGGGGGCCTAGGCTCACCTGTGCATGCCACCGCAGGTCCCGCACGTGTGGCCAGGTGTGAGAAGTTGGCCTGGTATATGCTGTTCACTAATTAAAGTGGACACCTTGCACCAGAACAATTCGACTCTTATGGTAGATAGGTTTAAGACAACCTTTATAGAAAGCTATCCTAGTGGTAGCTGTGGAGAGCAGCCTTCAGGCTAAGTCTTGAAGGAATGTAAAGCAGCTTGTTTTACCACACAATCTCTTGAATCACCAAATGAAAAGACACCACACAGGTATATATATCAAATATATATGTATTTATTAATAAACACTCTCTACTAATCTCTTTATGAGATTAGAAGTCAGGAACATATGTACAAGTCAAATATTATCAGGATAAGTTTAGCACAATTGAATATTACAATCTTAGTTTGCTAGACCTAGGTCTAGGGCATCTAGAATCGAGGGACCCCAAGAACCACCCCAGGTAGTTGTAGGAGACCCACAGGGACGGACGCGGTGACCTGGCACCGATGCGAATCCTGTACGAGTCTATGCACTCAGACGCGATTGGGATATCAATGTTCAAGGTCCCTTGCGTGTTCGAGGCGAACACACCGATCGGACTCAGTATGAGTCGAAGGATACGGTCTACAGATAGGATTTGCAAGGGAGTCGGACGCGGTGTGTCTAACACAGACGCGAACCAGGTACGAGTCAGTGCGAGAATCGCACGGGGAAAGTAAGAGTTTTAGGATACTTCTGGTGAACCTACAAGCAAGTCACTTACAGGGTAAGTAGTTCGAGGGCCCACACCTACAGGAGCACCGTAGTGCTGGAGTTACCTCACCCAGGGAAGCCGGGTGCACAGGTGTCCTTTGGTGTCGGGTCGCGGCGTCGTTTTCAATGGCGAACAAAGAAGACTTGCTGCTTGTGATGGTGTGAAGAAGTGTCCGGTGGAATCCAAGCCTGGATTCGGTGGAAGGATGACCTGAAAGCAGAGGGGACAGTGTTCAAAGTCACTTGGCAGTGACTCGGGGCAAGGAAGATGAATGCCCACCGTCGTTGCAGGGTTCAGGTCGTTCACAGTTGCCTTGACTCTTCAGCCACGAGGTCCAGGAGGTGTCAACGACGACCAGGAGCTGGATTCGGCGTGTCCCACGATGTCTGCGGCTTACTGCGGTGTCGGCAACTCGATCAGAGCCAACAAGCCTTGGTAACAGCAAGTCTCGGGGAAAGTGTGAAGAGGCAATGGCGCAGACCAGCAAGGTCTGTGGAACTCACCCAGTGAGGGTAAGTCAGGGCAGTCCTGGAGCAACCAGGGAAGCCCTTTGGTTTCTTTGGAAAGTCTTCTGGGGACCCACAAGCCGGCTGGCAAGGGATCGCAAAGACACCTTGGGAGGATTCTCTCACAGGGGCCCACGGTCACTCGGGACATGGGAGACTGCTGATCTTAGGAAGGATTCCTGCTGGAAGCTGGGACCACACGTGGTCCAAAGCACAAGTTCGTGGAACGTTGTGAAGGGGTTGCACTTGACAATAGTGCACGGTACCCAGGGGTCGCGGTTTCTCATTACTCTTGGGGTCCACTGGCCTCAGCTTCGCTGGGGACTCACGATGGCCTTTGAGAAGTCAGGAAATCTACTTCTTGGGCTGCAGGGACTTCGGACTCCGGCAGGAGCGGCGTAGTTTGCGACCGTCGTTTGTAGTTTTTGGTGCCTGCCAAGCAGGGGAGTCACTCCTTGACCCCAAGGGAGATTCTTCTGTCTTCCAAAGGTAGTGGAACGTCGAAGGTCTGGGATTCTTCTTGTAGAGCGTCGTCCAGGGAAATCTAGGGTGCAATGCACAGGTTCCCCCTCTTATACTAAAAGGAGGGGAGGGACTAGCTCTATGACCCTACCTATGGGAGGGTCAGGGGAGTGGGTGGCTACACCCACCTCCCTTTGTCCAGTTTCGCACCAGAGCAGGGACAGGTAGCCCCTGAGCCGGTTTGAACTGGCATATGCACAGAGGAGCCTTCTGCTCCCCCAGTGCAGGACTTCAAAGCACTCTAAGAGTGCACCCACCCAGCCCCAATACACTAAACCCTGTCTGGGAGGTGGTCACACCCCCTTGGGACAGGATATCTATTGTTGGGCTCCCTCCACTGCGAGTGTTGGTCATCAGCAGGAGGGCAGCCCAGTGTCTGTGACTGGTGGCATCCATTTTGTGATGCCAGGGCTCTGTCGTATTCTACCTAGTTTCCACAGTAGGTACATGTCTATCCCTCTAGAAGGGTGGAATGCTACCCCCACTGCCAGGACTGGTGGTGGGGTAGTATTCCAAGGTGTTTGACACCAAACACGACATGTTTCGATGCAGCCATTCCAAAGTTAGCATTTTACCGCGAGGATATAATGCACTTAAAAGTATATGGTTTAACCGCATCCACAAACAGCACCAGAGAATGGACTCTGAGAGCTGCAGAGGGGCCCTGCTCAGGCAGAGGCACCCCCTCACATAGAAGCCAAGCACCCTGCCCTCAGGATTGATAGGGCCTGCCTTAGGGGTGACTGATAGGGTTATATGTGTGTGCAGGAGAGATATAGGGAACCTATATCTCAGTGAGGGGTGCTAGCACTTCCTCACTCAGGCTGCAGTAGCAGGCCTGTGGTGTCAGATTTAGTCTGCTTCCCAGGGGTGGCATAATACATGCTGCAGCCCCTGGTAGGCCTGTGGAGTACCTATGCCCTTGGTACCTAGGGTACCATATACTAGGGACTCATAAGGTACCACAGTATCCAATCACTAGTGCACCTAGAGTGCACTCCAAATCGTTTAGAGAGAACAGAGAGGCTGGGGCCCTGATTAGCAGGGTCCCAGCCTGACTATAGCCAGAAACCAGTGTAAACATCAGAAAAAAAGTGGGGGCAACATAAGAGGCAGATCCTACTCTCCTACACCAGGGGTGGTGGGAGGGGTGGTAGGCAGAGGTCGCTGTTTGCAGAGGGGTCTGGACTGCATGATGACCCACAGCTGGTACGCATTGCTGATGCGTACCAGAATAGCACCGGAGAGGTCAGCCAGGTAGTGGGGATCCTCAAGGACATTCAACAGCAGCAGGCTGCCCATCATGCCCGCTTGGACTCCCACATGTCCCGTGTTGAGACACACATGTCTCGCATGAAGTCCAAGTGGGACACATTGGAAGAACTGACAGCGGTGCAGAGGGACATATTGACATGCCTCCGCCAGATTAGCACCAACATGGCCACACCTCCCTGTGTGCCCACAACATTTGTTGCCGCAACAACTGCAACTGCCACAGGGAGGGAGGATGACTCTGGTGGAGAGTCCTCTGCACCGCAGTGGCCTGCACGTGAGGGTCCCCCCCGAAAGAAGAGGGGTCGTCCGAGGAAGGAAAACTGAGAGGCCGATGGCCATGTACATCCCCCAGGAACCCAACACCTATTCCGGAAATTCCCCTTTGTGTGCAAACTGTTCACCCTGTCGAATGCAACCCAACTCTTCCACATGACATGGGGAGTTCAAGTTGGACCAATGTATCAGATGACTGTGGACTTTACTCAGGACATTTCTGCTACCAACACTTCCAACTCATCTGGGAACTTTGGATTCCAATCCCAATGTACAGCACCCACCATCCTGTGCACTATCCTCACACATGTATGTAAATAAACTCACTAATACACCATACTTGCCTCTGTTGTGATTCCAACGTTGTTTTTGTCATGGAGATGATGATCTGCTAAATGACACTGTGCATGCTAACTGCTACAGCAAGTTCAACACCGTCATGTGAGTCATGGCGACGTGACACATATGAGGGAGACACACCACTAGGGCTACACAACACATACACACCAGGGCCATCTGACTCATCGCCTACACTGATGTTGCCAGGAAATACAGTGGAATGCACAGACACCACACCTATTCAGAGTATGTGTTCACTAGCCCACAGGTGAAGTAAGCAAATGTCAGTTAGATGTGTGACCACAGACAACGCACATCCCAAAGTGAAGCACAGGTTTATTACACATTTGCAACATGTTGTGTCCACTACAGATGCAAGGTAATCCCACGTGGCAGTGGCCACACAGTCACCAAGTGTAGAGGAAATAAAGTCCAGGGGTGTGTGGCACATCACCTGCAGGGAAACGACTGCTTCCACCCTGGAAGTTGAATCATGGTGTCGGGGGATGCGAGTTGACCAAACAACTCTGAAAGTACCCTGTGAAGGACAGACATGACACACAGTCAAAAGCACTGAAGAACAGGACAGAACTGCAATATTCATGCCCAATACATGTCACACGATACCTACACAAAACCAAGTTAGCATGTCAACACTGTTGGGGAGTACAGACTACCTGTAAGGACACATCGCTGCACGCATACAGTCAAGTAGCACATGGCCACACTCAAACAGCAACAGAGCCCCACCAACACATATCATGCAAACTCAAATCATTGACATAACATCTCTGTATACTCACATTCAGCTGAAGAAGTTGATGATGAGCTGTGTGCGGACATCACCCTCATCATCATCATCATCATCACTGGCATCGTGGCCCAGGCCAGGATCCTCCACAGGTGGCAGATGTTGGTCATCGTCATCCAGGATGAGAGGCAACTCCTTCCGCACTGCCAGGTTGTGTAGCATGCAGCAGACGATGAAAATCTTGCACACCTTTGCAGGGGCATATGGGAGGGCCCCTCCTGTCTTGTCCAGGCAGCGAAAGCCGCTCTTCAGGAGACCAAATGTCCGCTCGATCACTCTCCTGGTCCGACCATGTGCCTCATTGTAGCGCATCTGGGCTGGTGTCACAGGGTTCCTGAGGGGTGTCAGCAACCACGGCATGTTGGGGTATCCGGAGTCACCTACATACAGACAATTGCACATTAGCTGAGTTGGAAAAGAGGGTGGAATACAACATTGCAGAACACACACAATGGTACAAAGTCAGTACACACCGACAAGCCAGGCACGCTGGTTCTGCATCTGTGACATCATCCTCGGGATGCGACTACTCCTCATCACGTAGGTATCGTGTGCAGAACCGGGGAAATGTGCACACACATGTGAGATGCTCATATCTGCAAGACATACCACCAGGGTATTGATAGAATGGTAATGTTTCCTGTTCCTGTATGCCTGCTCATGTGCCTGTGGTGGTACCAAAGCCACATGTGTCCCATCAATGGAGCCGATGACATGTGGCATCCTCCCCAGGGCATAGAAGTCACTCTTGACGTCAGTGAGTTGTTGACGTTTAGGGAAATAGATGTACTGGTTTAAGTATCTCAACATCGCCTCCAAAACATCGCGTAGCACACGGCTGAACATGGTCTGTGACATCCCACCAGCAGACGCCACAGTGTGTTGAAAGGTACCGGTGGCAAAGAAGTGTAGGGCTGCCATCACCTTCACCTTGGGGGTCAGCGCTGCAGGGTATGGCCGGCCAGGTTGCAAATGTGGGGCCAACTGCACCGCCAATTCCTCAATAAGCGGCCTGTTGAAGCGGTACCGTCGGATGCAGTCACGTTCAACCATGGTTGCAAGGTCAGGGAATGGTCTATGGACAGCTGGTGCCCTGCAGTGCATAGGTGAACAAAGAAAGATTGTCAGTCACCCCACATATGTGGCATTGACCATACTCAATATCACATGATACATCATTACGAGACACAAGTACTTGATGTGTGTGCCGTTCTGCATGGACATATATGGCACCTACATGGCCAACAACTAACATCTCAGTTCAACATGTGTTGACAACAAGTTCCAGGTTGTGCTATGGGAAATCATTCGGCTGTGTCACAGTACCCATGTACTGCTGTCACGTTCCAAAAACACACCACAGTGACAAGTGAGGACAGATGTGCCCCAGGCATCACAGCTCTTTGACAGGTAGATTCCCAGGGACCCTGTATTGCCACATGGACACTGGCATGACATGGCGTATCATGTACTCGCCAGCAAAACAACCATGACTCCCACAGGTAGTGGCCCCTGTTGCCTCTGCAGGACAGACATGGACGTCTGTGACACACACACGCACAACATCAAAGTCGATGCACAAACAACGTGGATGTGGAGACTGTCTCCCATTGTGCACATGGAATCAGAGACATCTGAAACACAACATGCACACAGACTGTGGAGGGCCTTCACAATTGTGGCAATGGGTCACCCTGTGACGTACATACCATCCCACATGGGACTCAGGGTGTATGTGACATAACATACACATACACAACCTGGAGATGTGACCATGCCACATGCTCTGAACTGAATAGTTGCACATCACAGTGGTCATGTGCACAACACACAAAGGATTCTGACCCCATGAACACGTGCACAGCCTGGGAGTGGCTGCCCCCAAGTGCCACCCAACAAACCACATGTTGACCCCCATACACACACAGGTAATGCAGCCTTACATGCCTTAGGATACAGTGTGGACAGGCTGTGGTGTTGTAGGTGTGCCCCTGAGTCCCTGGCAAGTAATTGTGGCTGGCATACGTTCACCAGTGACAACCATGGTGACATATGCGAGTGACTTGTACAGGGACGCATTGTACAGCAATGGACCGATCGGTGCGCACGCATTGGCCATTGCATATGATGTGGACGGATGCGTGTCGTTTTCCGAAATACGCGTTGTACAGCAATGGACCGATCGGTGCGCGCGTATTGGCCATTGCATATGATGTGGACGGATGCGTGTTGTTTTTCAAAATACGCGTTGGACAGCAATGGACCGATCAGTGCGCACGCATTGGCCATTGCATATGATGTGGACGGATGCGTGTCGTATTCCGAAATACGCGTTGTACAGCAATGGACCGATCGGTGCGCACGCATTGGCCATTGCATATGATGTGGACGGATGCGTGTTGTTTTTCGAAATACGTGTTGTACAGCAATGGACCGATCGGTGCGCACGCATTGGCCATTGCATATGATGTGGACGGATGCGTGTCGTTTTCCGAAATACGCGTTGTACAGCAATGGACCGATCGGTGCGCACGCATTGGCCATTGCATATGATGTGGACGGATGCGTGTTGTTTTTCGAAATACGCGTTGTACAGCAATGGACCGATC
Source organism: Calotriton arnoldi (assembly GCA_963921515.1). Lineage (NCBI taxonomy): Eukaryota > Metazoa > Chordata > Amphibia > Caudata > Salamandridae > Calotriton > Calotriton arnoldi. Next base: position 1,180,487 of record CAWUFW010005976.1, on the reverse strand, counting down.
GGTGCGCACGCATTGGCTATGGACTGACATGGTAACGGATGCGTTTTCGAAGCTTTTACAAGCCGGATGCAGTGAATTCAGTTGGCCACCCACAACAATGTTGCAAATTCATGGGTGTCATGAAGTTGAACTTTTGAAGGATGCTGTGGGCGTGTATAAGTGGTGCAATTCCATGGATTGGCCAGATTCAGAAGATGCAAACGACTTGGACCTATCACTTTGGACACATGGGACAGTATCTGCCTCTGCAGCACACATATAATGCTGGCTGTTCCCCTGAGAGCTCACTTGCCTGCACTACATGCTCCAGGACGACATCTGCCACCACCACTGCTGCTGTCTCTGCATCCTCTGGCTACTGCAATGGCACGTACTGTGGAGAGAGCCCCAGCCTTCAGCACTGAGGAGAACCAGGCCCTGCTGGACAACCTCCTTCCACAGTACAGCAAGCTGTATGGGAAACCAGGGAAGCAGGTGAGTGTTCTGTCCACTGCCTTACTAATTGTGCATGTTGTCTGACTAGCAAGACTTACAGTGTGCACACCAGTGGCTAGCATGCTCACTGAGTAGTTGGCACCCCCCAAAGTGTGTAGTTACAGGCACTGAACAGGTATAGTGCAGTAACAGTGCATTCCAACAAGGTTTTACTTCCCAGGCAATGATACCATTTAGTAACTGCTGGACAACTGTTCATAGCCATAGTTGCACTACCTGTGTACATCATATGCTCCTGTGATTGAGACATGTATATCCAACTGTGTGATGCACGGATATGTTGCATGTGTAGTAATGCCCTTTTCACTTTGTCATCCTCACAGGTTGATGCCCACCAGAAGCAGGACATCTGGCTGACCATCGTCCGGGCAGTAAGATCTGTGGGGGTCTACAGGCGCAGGATCCACAACTGCCAGAAGAGGTGGCAGGACCTTCGTGGCTGGACCCGGAGGATCGCAAGGGTCCAGCTGAAGCTGTCGCCTCCTCGCAGGAGGGGCGGACACCGGACCCTGACCCCCACATGCTCCGGATTCTGGCGGTGGTCTTCCCTGACCTGGATGGGCAGCTGAAGGCCAGACAGCAGCAAGGAGGGGGTAAGTGCTAGCCTTTTCTGTGTACTATGACTAACATGCTCTATGCACTCCTTTAGCCTGGTTCCACTTCCACAGTACAACTGTCTTGTCGTCCTGGACTCATGTCCCTCACTTGTGTCATGCCCCCTCCTCATCTGATACAGAGGTGTGTCCCTTACAGTCTGTGACTTAGGTCACTTGGGTACTGTGTACTTGCAGTTACCTGTGGTTCAAGTTGGGGACAGCATCAGTTACAGGAACTTTGTTGTGGGCTGCATGGGTGGTACAATTGCTCACACAACGCCTGTGATCTGACATGTACTCTGGGTATGGCTTCACAATGTGTTCCAATTGCTGCTCTGACTCACCACATGTCTGGGGTATGCGCCACACACCCATGCTGCAGCAGAGACCAAGGGGGGAGCCTCAGAAGTATGTACATCATGTGTGTGACACATGCATAGCCACCTGCCTAGTGTTCAGGGTAATACCATGTTGTACATGGACCAGGACTGTAATGCCTACTCCGTACATCGAAGGCACTCTGTTCTCCCACTCCCGTGTGTCAGCATACATATTGGGCATTGTGAAGAGTGCACTCAGGTGTCTGCCTCTGTGTCACCGTGGTGTGGCCTTGCTTTTTGGACTCCTGGAGTGTTTAACAATTTGGGGTGGCCAGCCATCTGAGTTGTGACTATAGGATCTGCACATTGGTTAATGCATAGGTCTCTGATCCCTTTACTGTGCACAAAGGTGTATGAAACATTGAGGTGCAGGCAGCTTTGGTTCATTCTCATCAGACGGTGAAGTGCCCATGTGTATGGATTTGTGTTTGCAGTCACTAAAATGTCTCATTTGATTGACGTGGGATCATCCTAGTCCTCATGATGTGGGTGGCCAGGGGTGCACATGTGCACCTGTCAGCTACAGGGCTTGCATACCCAAAACTTCCATGGTTGTCACACAGTGTAGACTGGTGTTGTGTGTATGCACTGCCCCTGTGACAGGAGACAGTTATGACTGACTTGCCAGACAGGCCTGTGCCATGACATTCAACTCGCAAAGGGTGATCCAGCAGTAGTGTGATATGTCCTGCAAGCACACCATTGTCGCATTGTCTATCAGGACATGAGGACATCATTGTGTCTGGTGATGGAAGCAAAACCCGCATATCGACAGGGACTCTGCCCGTCACTTTTCCTGACACATGTACTGAGTCAGTGGCAGGAGATGGCATGTGTTTGGAGTGACTCATTTCCACATGTTCTCTTGGATGTCCAACAACTGTGTATGTGGTGCATGTGTGCACATATGATTAGTCGCATACAACAGGCACCAGACAGATGGGTGCATGGACAGGTAGGATATGTGTGGCATGAATGACTGTCAGGCAGACAATGGGCTTCTTCAAATCAGTGTCAGCACTTATTGCGATGTCTAGCAAATGATGGCAGGGCTTGCTCTGTGATGTGCTGTACTTACTGTGGTGTGTGTGGTCAGTACAGGTGACTAATGTTGCTCTGTTTATCCTGATTCTTTGCAGATACATCCACGGCCACAGGAGGAGACAGCTCCATGGACCAGGAGGAGCAGCAGAGCCAGACTGGGTCCACTGCAGGGAGACCGAGGGACCCAGTGGCACGGAGGGTGAGGGGAGCCACACTGAGGAGACCTCAGCTACGACCACCTCGGCTGAGGACCACAGCACTTCCAGTGAGGACTCCGTTGTGGAGGCGGGTGTCAGCAGACCAGAGACAAAATCAAGCAAGTCTGCCCCCACCACCACCACCATCTCCACCCTCCCATCTGCTCCCATCCCACATGTCTGTGGAGGCTCCAGTGTAGGGGAGCGTGTCTCCTTCATGCCAGGCACCGCACCCCCTGCCTCTGTCTCCCCTGCTGCCCTGAGTGTGGAGTCTGTGGACTTGCTTAAACAGATCCATGTATGGCAGACATCAGTGCTGAGTGTCCTCCATGCACACACGGGTCTGTTGACACAACTGGTGTCATTCATGGAGGGCATGTCATCTGGCATGTCTGCCCTACATCGGACCAATCAGTCCATGGCCTCCTCACTGACGGCAGCAGTGTCCCTCCTGCAACAGTCCCTCACCCCTCCTACCTCTGCCCCATCCACAATCCCCAGCACCCTGCCTGTCCCAAGCACACACACACCGGCACAGGCACCCACCAGCACAGACACAAGCAGCACACAGACACACACGCCAAAATCCAGACGCACACGCACGCACAGTCAGGGGACTGATACCTCACTCACAGGGGATGGGGCCCAGGAACACACACACGCATCCACGAGCACTGCGCAGTCCTCAGATACCTCTCCCTCCAAAACCCCTTCCCTTGCCTCACCTGCAACCCCCCCTCCCAGAAGCTCTTCCTCTGTGAGCTTGGCCTCTTCCCCACAGATCCATCTGACACAATGCACAGGGGGAAGAGGCGACCACCACACACAGAGGGGAGTGCCCCTCACACCCGGACACCCTCCCCCAGGCACAGGCAGACTGAGGACCACATTCGGAAGTCCCCCCGGACCAGGAAGGGCAAGACCCCACCACCACCACGCAGCTCCACCACACAGTCTCTCTCCTCCAACACCCAGGCCACCACTCCACAGGTTCCCCCACCACACCCTGCCCCAGGTTCCCCCACACACCCATACCGCATCCCCAAAATGCTTAGGCCCTCCCCCTGCCACTTGCTCTTCCACCCCCAACCCAGACGCTCGGCCTGTTTGTGCCACTGGTGTGGAGACCGGGTCCCCCCTCTGTCCTGCCCACCTCATCTGCCCCCCTTCCACTCCCTTGGAGTTATGCACTGCAGTGGAGTCCACAACCACCCCGTCTGACTTGGGCACTGCAGTGGGGACCCAGTCCACTCCATCTGACCGGCCCACTGCAGTGGTGCCAGCACCCACACCATCTGACTTGTGCCCTACAGTGGTGCCGGCCCCCACTGAGTCAGACACCTCCACTGCAGTTGCCGGTGACACTCCTGCACCCACCACCCCTTCACTGCCTCCTTCTGGCATCCCCTGATCCTGTCCCTGCAGTGCCTGGCCTGCCCCTTGTATGCCCCTCCGAGGGGGATGTCCCCTGTCCGTACCAGTGCAGGCAAGCAATGGGTGACAAGTTGTCACATATCACCCTGTTCGGACTGTGTATATGGACTGGCCATTGGCATTAGTTTCTTTTGGACTTCAAATTTTTTTCAACATTTGCTGAATAAAGCCTCTTTTTGTTTACTAGTGGTTTTTCTTTTGATGTACATGATGTAGATGAGTATCATCATGCATTTGCTGTTGTAATAGTGTTCAGATCAGGAAAATGAAGTGTTGCTGTGATGGACTCCATGTGGTCCATGGGATATGTGTCCTAATCTAGTCTGGATCCATAGCATCCTTTGCTGCAGTCTGAGGGTTTAATGTTCTGCATTTGACACGGGGATGTACGTTTTACATTTGTAAATTGACATCTGTGGCTTACACTGATGCACATCTGGTGGGCTTACCACTGTTCAATGTTTCTATTTCCTTGACTGTGTGCCCATCTCCACTGGACATGCAGTTTGGCACATCAATGTTGAAGGACTCATCTGTGTATACAGTGCAACTTGCTTAACACGTGTTTTGGGTATATGCAGAAGACTGACGTGACACTCCCATACCCAGGCTAATGTGAGCAGAGCCTTCAGTGTGTTGTGATTGTTGACTCACTGACCGAGTGTTTTGCTGACATGTTTGAGTGGTGCACAGACAAGGTTTGGCAGAGCGGAGCTTCCACAGGAGTGGAGTGCCCTCATGGCAGTGTGTAATCCCGTGACATTGCCTGGGCCCGTGTTGTGTGTTGTGTATGCATGTCTGTGTGTGTTCCCTTCCCTTTTCCTACACCGGCTGTGTCCCTACGGATGTTCCTGTTTGTGATGCTTGCTGAGTTGTCCTGTGTTCATCCAGCATCTTGTACCTGGTTTATCCATGATGTGGGTGCACGGCAAACTAATGTTCATCAGGTTGTCATCCCTAGTTGTCTTTGTTGTCAGGGCTGGGGATGTGGGCAAACGCAGATGAGACACAGTCAGGATTCCCCTTGGCACTTGTTGGTTACACAAGTCATGTAATTTACAGTTTGTGGTAGCTTTCAGTGATTGTGACACATTGTGTGTGTGACTGCTGCCACTCCTCAGGGTCAGAGCTGCAATGTTGGAAGTTGTCTACGTGTGTTCTTTGTGGGTGACCTTGGCTTCTTCATTGGTGTGTGACTGTGGCCGGGATCCCATTGATTGGGGTGGATTTCACGTCATGCCCATGTACGGCGTACTGTGCAGTGTGTCAGACATTCACGAGTCTTGTTGACTGGCCAGGTGTGATGGGTTTCTGCACCTTAGTTCCCACAACCACCCCTGGGATTGTCATGGGTGCATGTGCAATGTCACCTGTCCATGTGAGCTTCACTGCTGCACATTGGTGGAGATCAAGGTGTGTGGTGTTGAGTGTGTGCAAATGTGAGTTGTTGTATGGCTAGACCCCTACCTCCATTTTGGCCTTGGCTGACAGGCCGTGCTGATGGATTTGTGCTTGTGTAGGTGTGATGGTAGTTTGTTGCTCAGGACACATGGCTGTGGTTCACAGTGTGAACAACATCTAGCTTTGTCATCACAGTGGGATTATCATGCAGGCTAGTGTCACCACAATGTGGGGTCCCTGGGGGTAGTGCTGTGGTGGGTCTGTCTCTTGCTGTGTTAGTTGCTGTTCCTACAAGCTTGTGTGACATGTGTAATTTGGGCTCCCTCTCATCTGACAATGCCTGATTGCCCACATAGGGGAATCTGATCCATGAGTTACTTTTGTATGGCACTGTATACACATATGTGTAATTGGAATTCAGGCCTCCTCATGTGTTGTGTGGTTGCCTGGGGACACTGGCACACCCCCCCATCACCTGTTGTGTTTGATATGCAGTGTGAGGCTGCCTGTTTGTGTTTGTGCATCTGCACCACTGCATTGGCATATCTTTGGTGTGCCATTGCCTGTATGTTGTTTGGAGGATTTCCCATGCTGTCCCTGGGACTCCTAGGTCATCAGTCAGCAGAATAATCATGGTTCGTATGTCCCATTGCTGCCATGGTATGGTATTTGTTCACCTCACATCTACAGTCTCCCCAGGATATCTACATTTGTGTGTCCATTAGTGCAGAAATGTGGGTCTGCATTATGATGGTCACTTCTGGCATTGTGTAATTGATAAATGGAGACAATGTCAGTCCCCATGGGTGATGTTTGTCTGCACATGGCCAAAGGTATGTTTTATTTGCACTGCACTGTTTGCCTCACCCAATCTATGTTGCTATGGGACACAACCACTACTTTGCCACTGATGTGTTTGTTGTTCTGTGACCAGGAATCATCCATGCTGTTTGGCAGTTGCAGCTTTTTCCATGACAACACTTACCTTTTGGTCACTGTGATGATGGGGGTTTGGATCCCATTGCCACAATGTTCAAAATGTGCTTCAGCTATGGAGCCCACACTTACCTTTTGGTCACTGTGATGATGGGGGTTTAGACCCCATTGCCACAATGTTCAAAATGTGCTTCAGCTATGTACCCCACACTTACCTTTTGGTCACTGTGATGATGGGGGTTTAGACCCCATTGCCACAATGTTCAAAATGTGCTTCAGCTATGGACCCCACACTTACCTTTTGGTCACTGTGATGATGGGGGTTTAGACCCCATTGCCACAATGTTCAAAATGTGCTTCAGCTATGGACCCCACACTTACCTTTTGGTCACTGTGATGATGGGGGTTTAGACCCCATTGCCACAATGTTCAAAATGTGCTTCAGCTACGGACCCCACACTTACCTTTTGGTCACTGTGATGATGGGGGTTTAGACCCCATTGCCACAATGTTCAAAAGGTGCTTCAGCTACGGACCCCACACTTACCTTTTGGTCACTGTGATGATGGGGGTTTAGACCCCATTGCCACAATGTTCAAAATGTGCTTCAGCTATAGACCCCACACTTACCTTTTGGTCACTGTGATGATGGGGGTTTAGACCCCATTGCCACAATGTTCAAAAGGTGCTTCAGCTATGGACCCCACACTTACCTTTTGGTCACTGTGATGATGGGGGTTTAGACCCCATTCCCACAGTGGTCATGGTCTGCTTGCATTGTGAAGGGCACACACATTTTCGTGTGACACATGTGATAGGGGGTCACATTGTATGTTCAATGTCATGTTCAGTGTTGTAGGCATTTGACACAGACTACACACTCTTGTCATGATGTTGGGGGGATGTCTTTTGCTGACATTCATTATGTTGGAGTATCCTGGTTGTGTCATGCATTACCCGTCCTATGAGTGGGGATGATAGTAGTGACAGGCATCCAGCCCCCCATGAGTTGGGGTGGTGGTAGTGACAGGCATCCAGCCCCCCCTGAGTAGGGGTGGTGGCAGTGGTAGGCATCCAGGCCCCCATGAGTAGGGGTGGTGGTGGTGGTAGGCATCCAGACCCCCATGAGTGGGGATGGTAGTAGTGACAGGCATCCAGTACCCCATGAGTAGGGGTGGTGGTAGTGACAGGCATCAATTCCCCTATGAGTGGGGATGGTAGTAGTGACAGGCATCCAGCACCCCATGAGTAGGGGTGGTGGTAGTGACAGGCATCAATTCCCCTATGAGTGGGGATGGAAGTAGTGACAGGCATCCAGCCCCCCATGAGTAGGGGTGGTGGTAGTGACAGGCATCCAGCCCCCCCTGAGTATGGGTGGTGGTAGTGGTAGGCATCCAGCCCCCCCTGAGTAGGGGTGGTGGTGGTGGTAGGCATCCAGGCCCCCATGAGTAGGAGTGGTGGTAGTGACAGGCATCAATTCCCCTATGAGTGGGGATGGTAGTAGTGACAGGCATCCAGCCCCCCATGAGTAGGGGTGGTGGTAGTGACAGGCATCCAGCCCCCCCTGAGTAGGGGTGGTGGTAGTGGTAGGCATCCAGCCCCCCCTGAGTAGGGGTGGTGGTGGTGGTAGGCATCCAGGCCCCCATGAGTAGGGGTGGTGGTAGTGGTAGGCATCCAGGCCCCCATGAGTATAGGTGGTGGTAGTGGTAGGCATCAATTCCCCTATGAGTGGGGATGGTAGTAGTGACAGGCATCCAGCACCCCATGAGTAGGGGTGGTGGTAGTGGTAGGCATCAATTCCCCTATGAGTGGGGATGGTAGTAGTGACAGGCATCCAGCACCCCATGAGTAGGGGTGGTGGCTAGTGACAGGCATCAATTCCCCTATGAGTGGGGATGGTAGTAGTGACAGGCATCCAGCCCCCATGAGTAGGGGTGGTGGTAGTGACAGGCATCCAGCCCCCCTGAGTAGGGGTGGTGGTAGTGGTAGGCATCCAGCCCCCATGAGTAGGGGTGGTGGTAGTGGTAGGCATCCAGCCCCCATGAGTAGGGGTGGTGGTAGTGGTAGGCATCAATTCCCCTATGAGTGGGGATGGTAGTAGTGACAGGCATCCAGCACCCCATGAGTAGGGGTGGTGGTAGTGACAGGCATCAATTCCCCTATGAGTGGGGATGGTGGTAGTGACAGGCATCCAGCACCCCATGAGCAGGGGTGGTGGTAGTGACAGGCATCAATTCCCCTATGAGTGGGGATGGTAGTAGTGACAGGCATCCAGCCCCCATGAGTAGGGGTGGTGGTAGTGACAGGCATCCAGGCCCCCATGAGTAGGGGTGGTGGTAGTGGTAGGCATCCAGCCCCCATGAGTAGGGGTGGTGGTGGTGGTAGGCATCCAGGCCCCCATGAGTAGGGGTGGTGGTAGTGGTAGGCATCCAGCCCCCATGAGTAGGGGTGGTGGTAGTGGTAGGCATCAATTCCCCTATGAGTGGGGATGGTAGTAGTGACAGGCATCCAGCACCCCATGAGTAGGGGTGGTGGTAGTGACAGGCATCCAGCCCCCCCTGAGTAGGGGTGGTGGTAGTGACAGGCATCCAGCCCCCCCTGAGTAGGGGTGGTGGTAGTGGTAGGCATCCAGCCCCCCATGAGTAGGGGTGGTGGTATTTGTAGGCATCCAGGCCCCTATGGGTGTGTATGGCATTGGTGATAGCCATCCCGCCCCTATGGTTCTGCTGTAGCTAGTGTACGTCATTTCTGCATCCCTATGTGTGTGTGACATATGTCGGGTACGTGTCGTTTGTTTGTGTAGTGGGTGTTTGACTTACCGTCTGCGCCGTACGCATCCGTACCGGTTCCGGTAATAAATGTAGAGTATTGGTAGGACCTGCGCGATGGGATTCATGGTTGGTTCGTCTCGTTCGTCTTTCTCGTGACTTCGACTCGTACTCGTAGCTGGCATGTTCGTCTCGTAGCCGTGGATCGTCTTGTGGCGCGAATCGGAGCTTATGTGCGGCTCTCCCGGATGCTCTGACGTGCCGGACGTAGCGACCAGTTCGGCATGTACGGATTGCGCATCGTACTAGTCCGGCCGGAAGGTGCTGTGTATTTACTTCCGTGCGACTCGAATCGGCGTTTCCGGATCCAGCTCGTTCGGGGAACTGGAGAAGGAATGGGTACGTACGGCTCGATCGGAATTTTAGCAGTAATGCGCAGCGTACTTGCTCGCTCGGACGACTGTTCGAATCGGTCGGGAAAAACGCGTTGGGCTCGTATTTTTTCGGACGAATAGTATTAGGTGCGCTTCCGGCCGAGATCGGAATCGACCCCTAAATGTCTGCAGTTGGCACTTTGATCTTTTAGATGCTAGTTTTTACCTTAAACTTTAAAAATTCATAACTCCGGTTCTAATGATTAGATTTTTGTCATTTTGATGTTGAAACATTTATTCAAATTTACTCCGTTTTTATAAATTGGTGTGGGATTTTTCTTGTGTTGTGTTTTCACTTGATTAGTGTTTGTGTATTGCATAAATACTTTACACATTGCCTCTAAGTTAAGCCTGACTGCTTTTGTGTCAAGCTACCAGAGCGTTAAGCACAGGCTAATTTAGTGTTTTTTGTGGTTCACCCTGACAGGGATTGTGGCTGTTGCTTAAGCAGGGTTAACACACCACTCAACCAACAAACCAATACCTTAGATTAGCAAATTTTATTTTAGGGGAAGATCCAATCCCATCATCCTTTAGTTTTGGTAACCTGGTCAGGTGATTGAAAAATGGCAACAATTCTGAAGATTTAAATTCATATCCTCCCATAACATTGTTGCACTCGGATTATAAAATAATTATGAAACTATTGGCAAATAGATTCAACAGAGTGGCCTCAAAATTGATCCAGACTGATCCGAATGGTTTAATCACTGGACGACGATCATTAACGAACATGCATTATACCCATTATGTTGAGAGGCTCTTGATATTTTATCTGTTAACCAAATCCTAGCAACTATTTTTATTAGACGAATAGAAGGCCTTCCACCTTATGGTTTGGGAGATGCTTTTTAGTATTTTAGAGATTGAGGTTCCCCTCTCAGATCACGAGGTTTATGGAGAATATGTACGAAAAAGCCAATGCAAAAGTGATTTTAATGCATTAGAAGCAGGTACGCTGATAGTTTGATGAGGGAGAAGACGGGGTGCCCTCTGTCTCTGGTCCTTTTAGCCTTCTTTATTGAGCCCCTGACTATTGCCATTCGAAACGGCAGGACTAGTTGGCCAATTTAGCCACAGATTGATAAGAAAAAACTTTATGCAGATGACATAATACTGGTATTAGACACGAGGAGGATAGCACAAAAGAAAGCCTTTGAGATTTTCTCAGTTTCAAGCATTAGGTGGTTATAAAATTGATAAAACTAAAACTGAGATTATTCTAAGTAATTGTGGGACAGATATTTTGCCAGAATTGCAACGTTGCATGCATGCCTAAACGCTATCTAAAGGGTTAGCTTTACAGGTAATGTTGAGGATCTGTATGATTTAAATTATAGACCACTGTTGTCTAAAGTAAACACACTCCTAACATGATGGAAACTGCTGCCCCTCAACTTGTTGAGGAGAGTTGCATTGATAAAAATGGAGGTTCTCCCCTTGTTTAACTTCTTCTTCTCAGCTATTCCTTGTGTGTTAAACACTGCATTTTTTTTAAGGAAACTGAATCTATGTTTTCATCTTTTATTTGGTGAGAAACAAGCACCAGATTAGCACTTTATAAAAAAGTATGGAAGAAGGTGGGTTAGCCCTCCCAGACTTGAAAGAATACTATAATGCTCATTTTGCACAATATACATTCAGATTTCGATTGACGCTGGTACCATATCTGATTTTTAAGAAAGACCTGATGAATATGACTTTAAAACAAAACAATATAGTTGACATTTTAAGCTTGACTAAGTCCTGGGGGAAGGTTTGGTATTATATTCTACTGTGTTTTTTAAAAGGCAGGTGCAGTTTTATAAAAGTTACTCTATCCTCTATATAAACGTGGCAACACACTTGTCTGGCTTGGTGTGGGATCAAAGGGAAAGTATAAATCAAATTACTCGATTAAAATGGAGGACAAAGTGTTTTTGAATCAGGACAGATTTTATTATAGGAGGAAAACATGGCCCGAAATAATGGTACTTACAGGAGATGATTACTGGCTGCAGTGGTCGTATAAGACTGCTCGTAAGGTTAAAATCAATTGATGTACATATGTTGCTAAGGAGTAAAGACCTGATCTCCAATTTAATTGAATCTCCAGTTCTGAAAAAATATCTTGCTCGAAGTAAAGGAGCTGATATTTTCCAAAAAGCTACAAATAAATTGGAGAAAGATGAAGGACTTGTGTTGTCTAGAGAAGTGTGGGGGTAAGATCAATAAATCGAACTTCTTGGTGCTGAGAGGTGCTAACTGGCAGAGAATGCACTTCCACGCTAAGTGGTTGATTTACCAAACTCCACAAATCCTGCACAAGATTATCCAGGACTGTCGGGCCAGTGTTTTAGATGCACATCAATAGAAGTAGCAAATTGTTACCACATAATGTTGTACTGCGTAGCCCTATGTGATTTCTGGGATCCAATCTTTCAGTATTTAGGGGAGAATGTAGATTCTCCTAGTTTTAATGATAAGAGAATCTGGATTTCATTAAAGACACGGAGGCTAGCATTATGCACAACCTTTTATTGCCACTCCAAACTGCAGCACTTTAAAGCATATCATAAGCACACCTAAAACTCCAGAATTAGAACCCCACCACAGTCCATATAAGCCAGAACAGAGCAGTCATCTTCCTCTTTTAGCTGCTCCATGGATCCTCCAGAACTTCAATCAAACCAACACCAGGCTGCATACTTTTCATCCTCTTTCTCTATGTTTTTCCTCTTCAATTTCCTTTTACCTGATATGCTTGTAGCCTGTTCAGTCTCCTCCTTCAACGACCAAAATTCCTCATCAGAGACATCTGTACCCTTCCTTTTGCTCTTAAAAACTGAACCCCAAATTTCCTTAACTGACATTCTTACCTCTTCCTCTACCATTTTTCTTACTGACTCATTATTTGTATCCATTTTCATTGACACAACTTCTTCACTCGTTTTTCTTCACAGACAGAAAACACTCTCAAATCTTTCCATTTTTCTTTCCTTTCTTTCTTTTTTTTTAAACTGTTCTAAAAACACACTAAAATCTACTATTTCTAATTCTTTTCCACTACTGCCACCAACTACCACTCGATCGTCTCCTAGCTAATCTAATCACACCATCAACGATCCTCTCAACTGTCAGGGTTGCCGAGAACTCGCCCCTATGGCAACCCTGAATGCTCTTCGACGTTTTTGCTTTTTTTTTTATTAGCATGAGCTGACTCGCATACAAAATTCAGCGGCTATCCGTGTCTAAATACAGTCACCTAGCAACCAAAATGGCCGATCCAGTGATGGAAACGCGTACCCAACGCGTTATGTCACTGAGCTAGAGGTTTGCCGTGAGATTTAATCTCCTAGCAACCACTCCCTTTTTTCTCTTTTCAGTGACGTTAGCACGTACCCAACGCGCCACGCCACGCCACTGAGTCACGGAGCCAGCGAGGCCCCTGCCTAGAGCATCCTCGAGCTCGTAACAAGCGTCTTTCAAATGAATAGTCAACCACCGTGAGGTAATTAAAAACGAACTGCTCGCTTATACCTTGAAAATTAAACTACGAACATTAAAAGAGTTTTTACTTCAAATCAATACAATCTTCATCCCACCTAATTAAAAGACTAAAATAAAATAACGAAATATGCCCATAAATTGGGAATAAGAGCAATCACGCTACTACCGAACGACACAAATCATATTTATATTAATATCATAGATAAACATTTATATTCAAAACACAATTTTACAGCAAACTATTATACCATATATTAGAAATATGCACGTTCTAGCAGATACTTAACTGACAGGAGCAGCCAATAAAAGAGGAAGATAGCTTCTGTGTTCTGGTTTATATGGACTGCGGTGGAGATCTAATTCTGGAGTTTTAAGTGTGCTTATGATATGCTTTAAAGTGCTGCAGTTTGAAGTGGTAATAAAAGGTTATGCATAATGCTAGCCTCCGGTCTTGACATAAAATTTCTGATTACAGATTGCTCCTAGCTCCTCTTTGGTACTATTAGGATATGACCCTGGATCCCTGGATTAAGAGCGACCTCAAGACTTCAAAAACTATTCTACATTTCAATGATTGTGGCTAGAGCTCTACTATTGCAAAGGCGGAGGTCGAAATCTATCCCTTCAGATGTGAAGCTCAGTATGTGATGTTATGTATAAGTCTGAAAGAAATTTAATGTACCTAATTCTGTATTGTATATTCATCCTACCTGTGATAAAATATTGACCCCAGATATAAAGAATAACTTTTTTTTTTAAAAAGAACATGCCATCTTTCTAAAAGTGTCATTTTCATGATTGTGACTTGCAATTCGACTTTTCCTTTTAAGAGGATTTTAAATTGCAATCATTTAGAGACTAAACATGACATTTCCACCTGTTCCCAAGCAAAAGTTATCACTTATTAAAATAATTAAGATACCCCACTGTTATCCTATGCGAGAGGTAGGCCTTTCAGTAGTGAAAAACAAATGTAAGAGTTTTTCACTACCAGGACATGTAAAATTTAAAAGTACATGTCCAACTTTTTAGGTCAAGCCTATAGCGGCAGCGCGCATGCGCTGCTCGCTCTGCGAGGCATGCTGTAATGGAGTATAGAGTGGGAGGTCCGCCAACTCTCGGCCCATGTTTTCAATTGGCTCGTGTCATTGTCTTTCGTAAATGCTGCCTTCTGATTGATTATGAGGCTTGTTAGTCCCTCCAATTATGGCCATATCGTCATTTGTACCCACCCATGGCTACTGGCCCCTTTACTTCGAGTGTTACACAGTACGGTACGTGTTTAGACTGTGAGCACTACTTTGTCCGTGCCTTCTCGCCCCCTTCTCCCCCCTCCCCCCGCCCGCACTCCCGTTGTCCGTGCTTCCCCAAATTCCCCCGTTGTCCGTGATGCAATGCAATAGGTCTCGCGTAAATGTGAGTCCTATTGCATTGCAAATGCTTTTTTTATTTATCAAATGCCATTCAGATGTACATAGACTTCTCAGCTGCCATGGTTTGGCTGAATAGTTATTGTGGCGAGGCGCTCCGCCTCGGTGGCATGTTTGTGAAAAACCAGTCACCATTTAGTGCGTTTGTGTTTATCTTGCTGTTCCCTTCAAAGTCACAAAACAGGAAGGAAAAAAACAGAGACTCTTCCCTGGCAGAACTCTGCGCCGGCGCTAGGCATCGAGAACATGCTCCATCCCCGCGGTCTGCCCAGATGTTTGGGGCCAGAAAAGACGACCCAGCATCTGCTTCCAATAGCGCCAGGGCGCGGTCCAGGCGGAGGCCATTCATTTCCACAAATAGAGCAGCCTCGCGGGATAGCTCCCCGCAGGGTCATTGAAAGAGCGGTTTGTAAAAGGAGGGAGTGATGTCATCTTCGCGGAGTTCATTTAGTGTTTTTCATTGGGGTGTTTTAGATCGAATATCTTTCTTGGAGAATAAGGCTTTATTTTGCCGCGCTCACACAGCGAGCGACTCTCTGGTCCTCTGTGCAGCAGGCCACTTCAGCCATTGTGCTGTGACTGACATGTTTGCTGGTGGTGTCACTGCAGCCGGCTTGTAACCAGAAGCGTCGGGCGGGTGAGCAGGGCACGTCATGTAAACAAAGGCGACAACAGCTCTGGTACAAAAAAGGATAATGCTTTTGTTGATGGTCCTTTCAGCTTTATCCCACGTGCTTACTACACACTGGACCTCCGCTAGTGCCAATGAGTGGAAAGTCGCGCACCCACACTGAGGCAGGCATTGCTTTTTGCTGGTTTCTGTTACTTCCCGAGTGTTGAATAGGTGTTGTGAACGAAATGTGTTAACCCAGGAGAAGAGAAGATCGTGCGTTAGTCGCCTGCCCAACAATGGTTTGTTAGCAGCACCAGCCTTGAAACTTGTCCACAAGCATACATGCCAATAGACCCGATTCATGCAGGAGACTCCCAATTTTTTAAGCAAAAAATCGCTTTCTTTTGGCTGTCTCCCGCCTGAAATTGCCCCTGCTTCAATAGAAGTCAGTGAGAGAAACACATTCTCCCGATCATTTTTTTAATAATATCAAACTTTCCACTCCTAAAATGTTGGCATGTATGCCACAAGCAGAATTAGTATGGGCAGAAGGCCGTGGGCGTTTCCTTACCACACACCCTTTTACTTAGAGGGATAGTTTTAGAGGGCTATATTATGCCAGCCCATGGAGTCCATCTCTCGCCCCCCACTTGCAGGCCCGTGGCTGGAGTCTGTGAGATGAATGCCATTTCGCTAAAGCACAACCTCTTGATGGATTTACATAATTTCGATTGCACCAAAAATACAAGCATTTGCAATGCAACAGGTCTCGCATTTACGCAAGTTTCAGCTATTGGCATTGTAAATGACAATGCCTTTTATTTATCTTTTGGTTTTGAAACATAAATAAAACGCATTGTAATTTACAATGCCAATAGCTTAAACTCACGTAAATGCGAGACCTATTGCATTGCAAATGCTTGTTTAATATACTGCACCCTGCCCTAAAGGCTGTTTAGGACCTACCTTTGGGGCCAATTATATGTATTAAAAAGGAAGGTTTTGGCCTGGCAACAAGGTTATTTTGCCAAGTCGAATTTGCAGTTTAAAACTGCACACAGGTTGAAATGGCAGGCCTGCGATGTTTTAAAAGACTACTTGAGTGGATTGCACAATAGGTGCTACAGGCCCACTAGTAGCATTGAATGTACAGGCCCTTGGTACATGTAGTACCAGGATATTAGGGACTTATAAGCAAATTAAATGTGCCAATTGAGTGTAAGCCAATTTCACCATGTTCAGGGGAGTAAGCACAAGCATTTTAGCACTGGTTAGCAGTGGTAATGTGCACACAGTCAAAAGGCTAACATAAACGAATTCCAGCAAAGCAGGAGAAGTGAAGACAAAATGACTGCGGGATGACCATCCTACGGCTGACAGGTCTAACAGCAGCCGATGAACGTTATCAGCACACAGCAGTTTATGTAATGTTGTCTATATCTTCAGTTGTGTGTGCTTCACTATCTGAATTCCCCTTTACAACAGAGACAGTTATATTTGTTGGCTAATAAATCTATCTTTGAAACAAATCACAGACCAGCTCTTGTTTGCACTGCAAGCTCATAAATTGTCAGCAAATTACATCGCTGTTGCACCAAAATCCTTGAACAACAAACTACAGCACCACCACCCTCACACCATATCATCCATGAAATGGCAGTGCTCTAGAAGAACTAATCAGCAGCCCTCCCTTTAAAAATCTTCATTGCATTTCTAAAGGGAGCTCTATCTCCTTCATTCTCACTTCAGTGTCTGGGTCTCCACCCTTTAGCCACAGGAATACAGGCAGTACATTACCACTGTCTGGGCAATTATCCTCACTTTCCATCTTGTGCCATGCTAAACCTTGAGCATCCAAAATGGAACCCACTGGCCTCAGTACTCAAACTCACACACTCTATTACCGTACATGTGTCACATGCTCACACCATATACACGGGCATTTGACATGTACATGATATCAATGCCAGAATCAATTCTTTACACAACAGCGGAACTTCACAAGAGATGTATCTATAGAACACAGGCTCCCTGGCGCAGTGAAAAATGTCTGGAAATATTATAGATTCATGAAATACGGCATAAGGCCGCCAATGTTTTACCTGATACACCAAGGGCAAGGATAGTAGTCTACTGTCTCTTATGATGGCATGATTGTTGACCCCTTCCAAGACACAGGACATGTCCTAAATCTCACTTTGTCAGTGACCGGATTAGGCCTCTCTCCCCACAAAAGATTAGGGTGACACCAAAGCCAAATAAAAGTGAGGATACCAGTTTAGCATGCAATTGGGCCCGGATGGACTATACCTCACTCAGTTAGGGAGATACTATTGGGACTCCTACCTCGGCCTAAAGGGAAAAAACGTACATGGAAATTCCTTCAGCTGGGGTTGGTATTGGCCAAACGAAGAATAGCAATCAGGTGGATGAGCTTGACGCCCCCCGCGGCAGAGAGCTGGGCCAAAGACCTACGGGAATGGGCGACAGCGGAGCTAATCCGAATGAAAAGGGTTAGGAGAGATGAAAATCTGGAGGATGATGCGAGGGCCTGGAACGCCATGATAACAGATGTCTCCGTAAGAGAGGTCCTCTCCACGCAGGAGATGGAGGGGTCACAAGCAGGCCACGAGGCACCAGGGGTGGCGGCAACAGGTGGGAGCCGTTCAGTGGCCAGGACTGCAGAAGCCATATAACACTTGTGAGAAGTAATCCGATTTATGACACTGGGAATGGGAGGGGTGTTCTCTCGCGACCCTGGGAGGCAGGGGAGGGGGGACATGTTCAAGGTTATGATTTATACTTTTAGGATAACGCTGTTTATGTCCTGACTCAGTACTATGTTTCATTACTGCCAAGATGATATCGATAATACGTAATATGTTAGAACAGAATGTACTGGCAGTATTGTCATAATCTCCTGTGATGTACAACTGTGGTTATAATTTTGCTGCGATTCTGGACGATTACTTAAAACAATAAATACTTCTTTAAAAAAAAACATGCAATTGGGCACTAAAGGCTGGGAACATATCTTATACAATGCCGGGGGCATGCCCTTCCAAATAGGATGTCACCAATATCAGGCACTGCCAGTGAAGATATCTATCAGCCCTCATTATAGACCTTATTTAAATATATTAAGTGCTGGAGAAGGGACCCTACTAAATGAAAGCCTGTCATTGTAGGCAAAACTATGCCCACTATTATTTTAAAGAAGACATTTGTCATATTGTCTCTACTTGCCCAGCCCTAAAGTCGGAGCGCAAAGGACTGTTGAGACAGTTTTTTATTAGAAATTCCATACAAACATGTCGGCATGCAGTTAAAGTCTGTCTCCAAAGGGATGATTTGATATTTTGTGGGAAATTCCTGAAGTTTATGTCTATTGCTGAGGCACAACTAGCAGAGTTTGATTTATAACTGTAATTGTCAGTGGTACTTGAAGCTGCCTATGCATCCATTTATATGTTATGTTATGTTAAAATGTTTCTAAAGCGCTTGAATACCCATGGGTGTCTTGGCGCTGGTTGTGAATAGCAGTATAGGTGAGAGCTGAGGGAGACTAGAGTTTAAAAAGCCAGGTTTTTATTAGTCTACTAAAACTCAGTAATGTGGGAACTGCTTTAATATTTATAGGCAGACTGTTCCAGAGAGCCGGAGCTTCAGAGGAAAAGCAACTGCCTCCCCATTTGAGTCTCTTAAAAGTGGGACGGGAGACCGTCAGGGAGTTTATAGATCGTAGGTCTCTGTTGGGTATGTACCAGGAAAGAGACTGTTTGAGGTAACTAGGACCTAGATCATGCACGGCTTTATAGGTAAGGCATAGCACCTTGAATTTAATGTGGTTACCCACTGAAAGCCAGTGAAGTCCCTTAATGGAGGCTGAAACAGGTTGGAATTTGGGAAGATCAAGAATAAGCCTGGCAGCCGCATTCTGCACGCTCTGGAGTTTTTTCACGTATTGTTTTTGGAGCTTAACAAAAAGCCTGTTACAGTAGTCCAACTTCTTGAGTATTAATAAGGAGATGATTGTTTTTCTGGAGGTGGGAGGAATGAAATGAAGAATCTTCCTGATGATTCTCAGAGTGTTGAAGCTGGAAGAGACAAGTGAACTGATATGCTTATTAAAGTTCAGTTTGTCATCTATGGTTATACTTAATTTTTTGCTTTTTGGACTGTGATCGGGAGAGTCCCTAGCTCTGCTGGCCAGCATAATGGGCTCCAAAACTGACGTTTATTACCAAAGAGTATCACCTCCATTTTCTCCGAATTTAGTTTGAGGCAATGCATACCCATCCAATCACTAACAGCTCTCATACAGTTGTGGAACTGAGAGATAGGGACTTCCGTATTGTTAGAGGCCGACACCACGATTTGAGTATCGTCTGCGTAAGATGTGGGGGAGAACCCAAAAGATCTAATCAGGGAGACCAAATCTGTAACATAAACATTGAAGAGCAGGCGGCTTAGGGAAGCTCCCTGGGGGACCCCGCATGGAAGAGAGAATGAGTTGGATGAAAATTTCTCCAACATAACTGAATGACTTTTGTCTGTTAGGAATGATTGAAGTAGGGGAAGAGCTTTTTCAGCAATGCCTAGCTTTCTGAGGCGGCCTACGAGAGTGACATGATCAACCGTATAGAAGGCCGCCGACAGGTCAAGAAGAATAAGTGCTGCAGAGCCTCCTTTATCCAAGATAGTTCTTAGTTCATCTGTGGTTTTTATTAAGGCCGTCTCTGTACTATTTTCGGCCCTAAAGCCGAACTGGGAGGGATCTAGCAGATGATTTTCCTGAATGAACTGTGTCAGTTGTGTGTTGATAAGTTTTTTCACTATTTTAGCTGGGAGTGGTAACCTAGAGATAGGATGGTAGTTGGCTGGATTATCAGGATCTAGGTTAGGTTTCTTAAGGAGTGACAAGATAGAAGCCTTTTTCCACAGATCAGGAAAGATGCCAGTGTTAAACATCCTGTTGAAGATGTTAGCTAGGAATGAAGCAATTGGAACCGGAATCTGTTTTAGTATGGAAGGGGGGCAGGGGTCATAAGGTGACAATGACTTTGTGGAGTTAAGTAAATTAAGAACATCTGCAGTAGTGATAGATGAAAATTGGCTAAAGTTGGATGGAAGACTTATGTTGGTCGAAGCTTGAGCTGTCGTGGGGCTAACGCTGAGGTTGTTGTCTCTGGAGGCAGAGAACTGATTGTTGATTTGTTCAACTTTATTACGAAAATGAGAGGCTATTTCCTCACAGAAGGATTGACTAATGTTGCTATCTTTAATCTCTGGGACTTTAGTAAGTTTGTTTATAACCTGAAAAAATTCTTGGATGCTTCTATTTGCTGCGTAAAATAGGTCAACTTTTCCTTGGTGATGGCTGCCTTACAGTTGGCCAGGGAGAGTTTATATATTAGTTTGTCAGAGGAATTGTAATTGGATCTCTATATTCTTTTCCAGTTTTCTGCATTTCTGTTTTTTGAGACGAAGAGTGTCTGTGAACCAAGGTGCAGATTGTTTAAGTTTGTGTTTGCTACCCCATTTTTTTGGAACAGCTTTTGAGATTGCCGAGTTGAGCCAATTGGTGTAGGCAGCAGTGGCCTGGTTCGAATCGAGCAGCTGGGCAGGGTTTGCCTGCGACAGGTGTTGTTCCAGAATATCGAAATTAGTTTTAGACCAGAGATATAGTGGCAAATGGTTGGAATCTACATTTCTACTTTGAGTAGGGAGGGAGACAGTCAGTTCAAAAATAACTTCTTTATGGTCGGACCATGTAAGTGGAAGAAACACTTTGATAGAAATGAACTGGTTATTGGAAACAATAGCATCCAGAGTATGACCAACATTATGGGTAGACTGATGTACTAATTGTGGGAGGTTGAAGGCATTCATAATATCCAGAATAGCCTCCGTATCTTTATCCTCTATGCAGTCGAAATGGAAGTTGAAATCCCCAAGTACAGTAAAATTGCTCTTACAAGCCCCCACCTCAATCAGCGTATTGATAGATTGAAGAAAATCACGTCTTGGGCCTGGGGACCATAAATGAGCAGGCCTTTAAAAGAGTAGTTGTTAGTCAATTCGAGGCTGAAGGATAACAATTCGCATTCTGAATTGGGCGTGGAGTCAGTTTTACATTTGAAGTGACTTCTGTAAATTATCCCTAAACATCCACCTCTTTTTTCCGCTCTGTCTACTCTTGTCATTGAGTAGCCTTGTGTGGTTGCAATTAAGAGGTCAGGGCTAGAATGATTAATAGCCCATGTTTCTGTAAAGAAAAGGACATCAAGTTGATGACTCTCAATGAATTCAGCGATCTCAAGGGCATGCTTTACTAGGGACCGCGCGTTGATCAAAGCCAGGCGGAATTTATGGAAGGTGAGATGCTGAGTGTTATTAAAGCGAGCCTGTTTGACGTTAGACAACAACTCGAGGTTGGTGACCTGAAAACCACAATTGTGACACTGAAAACTAGAGAGATCTTGACTGAGATCAACTCGAGGGCAGCAGAGGTTAATTTTATTAAAAGATTGAAGGGCTTTGCCTGACCACATAACCCTGGTCCCTTTATCTGGAGAAAAACGGACAGCATTTCCGGCGCTCGGCGTGATACGGGTGCGGACGGGCGCATTCAGACTTGCCTTTGGCGCGCCTTCGGAGCGCCAGCTGCGGCATTCTCTGCTGTGAATGCCCCAGCATGTGGTTTTGTAGCTGGCCAGGCGCTGATCTGACCTGTGACCCGTAACCCCCGCCGGAAGTCAGGCATGGGGGAGGGACTGCTACCCACCACGCAAAAGGCAATACCGTTGCGGACCGGGGAAGCGGTGAAGTGAGTTTGAACGAAGAGAGCAGGTAAGTACAAATTTAAAAACAATGAATCACCATTTAAATAGAATATGCCAGTAAAAAGATTAAAAGTATCAGATAAAACCTAATTCAAGCAAAGTGCTGCTTCCACTATAGGCAGACGCCACTACGCTAGTCAGGGTTCCTCCTCCTCTCACCTACTGCACCCGCTGCGCGTCAGGCCCAGCATGTGGTTTTGTAGCTGGCCGGGCGCTGATCTGACCTGTGACCCGTAACCCCCGCCGGAAGTCAGGCAAGGGGGAGGGAACGCTACCCTCCGCGCAATCAGCAATGCCGCGGCGGACCGGGGAAGCGGTGATGTGAGTTTGAACGAAGATAGCAGGTAAGTGCAAATTTAAAAACAATGAATCACCCTTTAAATAGAATATGCCGGTAAAAAGATTAAAAGTATCAGATAAAACCTGATTCGAGCGAAGTGCCGCTTCCACTATAGGCAGACGTCACTACGCTAGTCAGGGGTCCTCCTCCTCTCACCTACTGCATATTGTGTTTAAAAAAATGATTTGAACTGGTGATTTACTCAGTCTGAATTTTAATGTTTTTTTTTTAGCTGTGAATGCTAAAGTTAAGTATGATTGATCATGCTAAACCAGGAAGTTTTATTCATAGTTTTGCTACCATAAGAACAGTTTTAATACCAATTAGGAATTTTAGTGAAGACATGTAGCACTTTGTTTTGGCTATTTTGAACAAGTTAGACATTTATGGATATAGCATTGCCTGCAGGGATATTTTAAATGCAATTAAATTAAACAGGAACAACAAGGTCCATGCTCTGTAACACTTGAACATTAAAGCACTCTTCTGCCAATACTCAATTGGGAAAAGTTGGCAGTATTATATTCCATAGCTGGTGGTTCAAAGTTGTGGATTATTATCTTGTGACAATGACTCAGCTTAAAGATTTCTCCTTTGAGGTTTAATGAAGCAAATCTTGTGTATTCAAATTGATTGATAAAGTATTTCCCTAAGGTATTCATTGACAACGTTTATTTTGTGATTATATTGTGATGTAGTGTACGTTTTAATTAATTGAACAATAAAGTCTTATTTATTTACTTACTGTGCCCACTACAGATAAAACATGCATGTAGGGTTTAGCAATGAACTCTGAACTGCCTAAAAGTTGTGTACATCTCAATCTACATTCCTCTAATGCACAATATCCCCCCCTACAACTGACACCTTGGTTGATGATGTCGTTGAAGCAAAGGAAATAAAATTATAGGACCAGGATGAAACACTGGTTTGTGGGGGAATCGGAGATCAAGGTCAGCTTTTCCTTAGGATCAACAGCTTCTATGTACATAAAAAGTTCCCAGAAAACATGATGCGTACTTGCTTTTATAATTAATACTGTGAAACAAATTTTAAGGCTGAACATCAGATGACAATCCATCAATAAAATTCTTTATTCAGCACAATCTGGACATAAAAGATTCATGTAAGCAATTACATCAACAACAACAAATATTTCTAACTAATAGGGTGGCGACACTAGAAAGGCGGGCAGAGGATACCAAAGGCGCAACCGCCGTAATAGTATAAGAGTGGTGGGGATCCTGGAAGGCGTGGAAGAGACCGACATGATGGCGTTTTTGGATCAATGGCTTCTGAAGACGATGCCCTCGGAGACTCTCTCTAAGTTTTTTGCACTCAAGCGGGCGCATAGGGTCCCATCTCGACAGTTGGCACCCGGACGATGCCCACGACCAGTATTTGCGAAGTTGTTAAACTATGTGGACCGAGACGCCATAATTCAGCACTCACGAGCACATGGACCATATATCATAGAAAAGAGTAAAGTGGCAGTGTTCCCCGACTTTACAGCAAAGGTGCAAGCCCAACGTGCATCATTCCTGGCAGTAACAAAAGAGTTGAGAGCAGAAGGAATACAATACTCGCTGCAGTTCCCGGCTCGCTTCCACTTGCAACTGGACGGTAAAACACACTTTTGTGACTCCCCAGCAGAGGCTTGGCTCTGGTTGGAGAATTATAAGACAAACTCCCACGCGCAGATCAGCGACACAATCTGAAGGAAAAGCCCGAACCTAAAAGGAGGAGATTACGGAGAACCACCGCGCGGCTCACATTGCAAAGGCCTACATCGTCGCAGACGGCGAGGGAGCAACAAGCGACCCTTAAGGCGGTGGCAGAGGTACTGTCAACTGCACCAGAAAATGGCAGAACGCCGGATTCTTCTGATCAGGGAACTGTACAATCTGACACCAGAGACTTGATGAGGAGTGAAACGAAACTTCCGGTGGTTACCCCAGGATCACTGGATGAACTGATATGAACTGGTCCTGAGATGTCTACAATGACAGGTGATATGGGTATGGAATCAGAATTTGGCCATGGAAAGCCGTTGAAGAAGTTCTTGAGGGTGGCAGCTGGTGGAGTAGCAAGTCTAAAAGAGTAGTGACATTACTCCTGACACAAGAGCCCTCATTTTAACTTTAATGGGGAAAATGTCATGCAACAGTGAGGAGGAGGGATCGGAATGTCGATAGATATGGTGCCACTATGGTCCCACTTTGAAGCCTGGGCAGGACAGGAGTGGAACAGATTTGTCCTACCACCCCCTGACTAGATAGGCGGTACCATGCAATGGTTAAACGCCTTCTATTGCTACTTTTTTCCACCTGTTTTTTATGTTTGGGCGGCCAGCTGTTGCGACACTGCTCTGGGGATGGGGAGTTGTTGGGTTGTTGGGTTTAGTTTATATCCAGTGGTGCTCATACAATTCAGGCAAGGGGAGGAGGGGGGAAACAGCAACGGGGAGGGGAAAGAAATGATTTGATTATATGCCCCGGTTGAATATGCATAAAACACAGCAAGAATTTAAGGTCAGATCATGGAACATCAGAGGGATGGGATCGCCTATTAAACGCAATAGAATACATAGCTATCTCATTAGAAGGGGTGCACACATAGCCATGTTGCAGGAGACCCACTTGACAGCGGAAGAAGGTACCAGGCTACGCAGAAGGTGGCGAGGGCAGATTTATGCCACCTCCTATTCGGCATTCTCTAGGGGGGCGTTGATATGGGTCAGAGCTGGGGTGCCATTTGGTGTAAAGCATACCAGTATAGACAAAGAGGGAAGATATGTGTTGGTACAAGGGAGGTTGTTGGGCAGGGAGATCATATTGGGGAGCATATATGCACCTAACCACGATCAGATTAACTTCCTAGAGACACTGTCCACCCCACTTGCTTCGTTAGGCCCGGGAGACCTATTGCTGGGGGGAGACTTTAATTG
Source organism: Calotriton arnoldi (assembly GCA_963921515.1). NCBI lineage: Eukaryota > Metazoa > Chordata > Amphibia > Caudata > Salamandridae > Calotriton > Calotriton arnoldi. The sequence continues at coordinate 1,155,138 of CAWUFW010005976.1, read as the reverse complement.
TGTAGCCAATATTGAATTGGACAGATCCACTCCCTCACTACATGGTGCGGCAGTACGCAAACTAGCGCACAGATTTAGCGAATGGCTGACCCAGTGGGGACTAACGGATGTCTGGAGGGCACAACATGGTGTACAGCGAGATTACTCTTATTATTCACATTTGTATGACCTCCATACGAGACTAGACCTGTTTCTTTGATTGGGCCAACTGAGTAGGGTAGTGACATATTCCGAATACCTGGGGCGAACAGTTTCAGATCATAGTCCCATAATCCTTAAACTCTGCCCAGAGTCAGAACCGACTGTGGTCCTGACCTGGCACCTAAACACCAGCCTTTTGACTGACATACACTTCAAACAATCTCTAGACGTGACAATCGAAGAATATTTCCAACATAATGAGGGTTCGACGACCTCTAGAGCAACAGAATGGGAGGCATTTAAGGTAGTGATGAGAGGGCACTGCTTGGGTCAAACGGTGGGCCTTAGAAAGTACATAATGCCAGAGTTAACTGAGCTAGAAAACACATTACATGACCAAGGCCTTCAATTATCGGGAGATGTACAAACGCACAAAAAAATGGGCACTACAAGAACGGAATATAATCGGGCGCTGGAGAGGCTGCGAAGCCTTGACCTCCGTGAATATCATAACAGGGTGTATGAGGAGGGGGGCAGAGCGGGCAGGTGGCTGGCGTGGCTGGTGAGGCCGGAATCCAGAGGGGCACCTATAACTCATATCACAGCCGGAAATGGGGGGAGTCTTTACTGCCCGAAAGCAATAAATGAGGCATTTAGCGCATATTATAAACACCTATATGCGGCCCCTGACCCGGTACAAATACAGGACATAAGGGCGTTCTTGTTACCTCTACGGCTACAGACATTGGACCCCCAGGCACAGGAGGAGTTGGGAGGGCCAGTGACGGCTCATGAAATAAAGGGAGCTATTCGTGAGATGGTATCAGGGAAGACTCCGGGACCAGATGGCTTACCAGTAGAATTTTATTCGACAATGGAACACATACTAGCCCCTAAATTAGTAGTGGTGTATGCTGAGGCCCTGGAGGCAGGCATATTGCCGGAGTCAACTAGGGATGCATTGGTGATATCACTACCAAAAACGAGTCAGGAGGGGGCGCTCGTATCAGGGTTCCGCCCTCTTTCCATGTTAAATGTCGACTTTAAAATATTGAGCAAGGTGTTAGCATCGCTACCCCTCCCACATACGCAACACTTGGTCCACCCAGATCAGAATGGGTTCATTCCAACGAGGGCCACATCGGCCAACATTCGTAGACTTTTTCATATTATGCACCATCAAGATGGGAAAAATACCCAGAAGCGCTGATAATGTCTATCGACCTGGAGAAAGCCTTCGACTCGATCAGATGGGACTTTCTATATGCCACAATGGCCAGAATGGGATTAGGAGAGGGGTGGATAAGGTGGGTGCAAATATTGTACACAGCTACTACGGCTAGGGTGAAGGCAGGAGGGACGATATCACAGTCATACCATATATTTAGGGGCACAAGGTAGGGGTGCCCGTTGTCCCCACTCTAGTTCGCCCTGGCCATCAAACCTCTAGTGGAAATGTTCCGTATGAGTGGTCCGTTACATGGGATGCAAATAGGGGGGAAAAACCACATCATTTCACTGAACGCGGATGACCTTTTGGTGTACTTGGGGGATTGGGGACTGGGAGTGGCCTGGGCACTGACCCTCTTGGAGTCCTATTCGGCTGCAGCCGGGTTACGATTAAATAAAACAAAAATGCAAATATTCTCGCTCCATAGGGAGGGGCGGCGCCCGGCTAACCTGCCGGCGGAATTGTCCTGGGCTACCCGTTCCTTTAGGTACCTCGGAATACAAGTGTATCACGAGATAGACGACTTGAGAGAGGTAAATTTAAAACCGGCCCTGAGGTCCCTTAAGGCATGCGTTCCGTTTTGGCGCTCGCTTAGACTGCCTACGATGGCTAGGATTGCGCTGACAAAAATGATTATGCTACCCAGACTGTTGTATTATTTCGTGAATTTGTCGGTGATAATTCCATCCTTGTGGTTCACTGGACTCAATAGCCTAGTGAGAGAGCTCATATGGGACGGGGGGCGCCATAGAGTATCATTGGCAACACTGCAGAGAACTCTGGAGGACGGGGGTGGGGGCCCCGGAGTTCGAGTTATATTATTTGTCGGCCCAATTGCAATGGCTGGCGCAGTGGTTGGATGGTCGAAGCCTAGAACTTCTGCATGTAGACATCATGGCCGTCACCCGAGAGCACTTATTGGCTGGGCTATTACATCCCTCGATGACTATTCAAGAACCCGGGATATTTCTGCAAGCAGAATTATATAGCTGGAAACGATGTTGCAGACGCATGCCGGGAATCAAGCCATACACACCAAGTCTGCCTTTGGTGGGGCTTCCAGTAGGGAAGCCACCCACCCTGCTTAAGAGTGGCCAGGTGGCTAACTGGACGGAAGCTGGGATGACAACAGTAGGGGATTGCTACCAAGATGGGATGTTGATCCCGCTGGAAGATTTCCTGACAAGGTTTGAACTGGCAGGTAGCCAATTTTTAACATATCATGCAGTAACCCAAACATTTAAGTTCTTATGGGGCGGGGACCGACAGGAACCACAAACCCACGAACCATTACAGGTGTTGGTAGCACTGGTCGGCCAGACACCTGGTGAAATGGCACTAAAGGGCGATGATCGGAGCGGTGAAAACCCCCCTTGAACGGTTGAGGGCCAGACGGAGCACAGCGGTGGGGCGGGACTTACAGGACAAAGATTGGTCTCAGGTGCTGAGAGGCCAGAAACTAATATATAGAAATGCAGCATTAAAACTCATTCAATTTAACTATGTACTTTGGGTTTATCTGATGCCCCAGAGATTAAATGTCAGACATGGAGGGGAAGACCGAGGATGCCCTAAATGTGCTCAATTAGACGTGGAGTTTATACACATGACATGGGGTGTGCGTTGTTGCAGAGATTCTGGGAGACAGTGCTGGCGCAGGTCAATGCCACTTTGGGGCTGCAGCTTACTTCTACAGTAGAGATATGTCTCCTGGGCCTGTTCCCCCGGCCGAAAGCCAAGCGGTTGGGCTCCCGCTTTGTAGATCTAGCCCTAGGTCTGGCACGTAGGCAGATCGCTAGGAGCTGGAAAACCCCGACAGGCCCTTCAGTGATAGTATGGGAAAAGACAGTGGAAGATTGGGCCAGGACGGAGAAAAGGGCCATACAAAGGGAAGAGGCTAGAGGGATTCGCAAGAAACCTATCGCTGAGCTATGGACTGAAATTTTGAGGGCTTCGGCATGTAGGAAAGATGACCACAATAATGCCAAGGGAGTCACGGAAGAAAGCATGGATGTAGAAAGCGACTCATCTGGAGGGGATTGAATACTGAAAGAAATAAACTCCCTCGTACGGATGCCCCCTGACGTACTTGCTTATACTCTAAAATGGGACATAAAGGATATGCATGGATCACCACTGGATAGTTTTGTGTTGCATAAGTTACCCAAGAATGGGGAAACGTTTATTTGTTTTCTTTCCCCCTTTTTTATATACACAGGATATGGACTTAGTAAGTATAAGCATTAAGAGCTCCTTATGTCGAAATAAATAAGGGATTGTATTATGACACGAAAGAACTAAGGTACAGCATTATAGAACAAGTATAATGGTGGAGAAAACACACAAAGATGGAATGTATAGCGACAATGAGATAATAATAGACAGACTGTAATAAGAAAGTATATTGAAGGTGTATACGATGTAACGTTGTCACAAGGATCACGCTCAGAAATATGTACTGTTGGAAACTTGTCGGATAAATGCTAATAAAAACATATCTTAAAAAAAACAACAACAAATATTTCATCGGTATTAAAAAATATAAATCGATAAAAACTGAACACATCAAAATATTGCACAGGACACTTAGGGCCAAATGTATCAATATTGGATTTTGCGATTCCATAATAGCGAATTTTACCGATTCGCTATTATGGAATCGTAAACTCCAATGTATGTAGGTTTCGCAATAATAATTGCGATTCCTACATATTCCTTATTCTTGATCGCAAATTGCGAGTCGCAAATAAGGAATGGGAATTGCATCGCAATTTGTGAGCAGCCAATAGGTACTCGCAAATTGCGCATGCATTTCAGAGTGCAAGAGGTGCCAAATGGACACCCTGTTGCACCCCTGGAATATACATGTGTGCACATGTGGCACACATACATGCCCTAAGAGAATGTATGTACGCCACATGGCACCTTGAAAAATGCAAAAAAGTGAATTTTTCATGTAATTCGCATATTACCACCAACGAAGTTAGTGGTAATTTGCTGATTCATTAAAAGCAGGTCGCAAATTTTTTTGCTTCCTGCATTTCACTTAGGGAATCGCAAATTGCGATTCCTTAGATGCATTCGCAAAATAGGGAATCGCAATTTTGGCGATTCCCTATTTTGCGAATGCCTTTTGGGATGATACATCCCAAAGGCTTTCCGTTCGCAGAACGGGCCGATTCTGGGAATCGGCCCGTTTGCGAACAGGAAAAACGCTTGATACATCTGGCCCTAAAACAACAAATATTCTGCTCTGCAAGGATGAGTTGAAAACATGTATTCCAGCCAAGCAGGCAAAATAAGAAGCAAGCATGTGTGAGTGCCAGTCTACACTTCCTCATGTTTAAAATGTTCAAGATTGATAACACATAGGGGCCAATTCCGATTCAGGCCGGAAATCTCTCTGACCGAGCCGGACCCGGAGAGATTTCCGACCGAATCGGACTCTGGCAGTCCGACCGAACAAGTACGATGCGCACGCATGCAATCGGACTCCGAGTCGGTCCGGACTCCCATTGAAGTCAATGGGAGCCGGACGTACAACGCGTACGCGGGCTCCCATTGACCCAATGGGATGCGAGGCTAACAAGAGGTGCCCCTACAGCGGAGTCACGCCGCGCAGCGACTCGCGGCGTACATGCACAGGTAGGGAGGACACATGGGTCCCCCTGTGTGCGACTTCGCGCGGCTACGCGTACAGGGTGGTTCGACACGGACCCCCAAAGTGCGGCTCCGACTGCTCTTTCGAGCCGGACAGCGCGAGTCGGTCGGGCTGCTCGCGGCGCGCATCGTATTCGCTCGGCCGGACGCTTGCGTACTGAGTCAGGTCGGGAAAAGAGGGCTCCGAATCGGATCGGTTAAGCCGAATCCGATTCGGTGCCTCCGACCGGATCGGAATCGGCCCTTATTGTTTTCTGGGAATAATATAAAATTTACAGAAAAACATAATGTGCAGTGTGCTCTGAGGGTGACTTATTTTCAAGCTAGGGCAGATTAAAGATTCAGCCAAAATTACAAAGTGACTAAAATCTGTACAGCATTTAGTCTAAAATGAGTCAAATAAAATCTATGTTGTAGATTAAGCACAAAAAGGAGACAAGGCTCCATCTTTGCCATGCCTGAGAAAATAGAATGTACTCTCACTGATGGCTTACAAAATTCTCGTGAATGTTCTGGCATTTCCAAAATGTTAAAAAACAGATGCATAACAGTCTCTTTGGTTGAGCCATTAACTAAATCAGGGCTGGAAAATAGTTTGGGGCGACCAGGAGGCAAAAATACTTTTCCATGTAAAAAAAACATAGGCTGCATGCCACATTACCCAAACACTCATGTATTATTGACTGCGTTAGACTGGCCTCAGAGTTTGCCGCTACTGATATTCATAATAGCAACAAGGGGTGTGGCCCTAGGCGGCTGGACGGGGCCGTAGTGAACTGAGAAAAGAAGGGAGGGTGTTCTAGCCGTCACATTCAAATGCTGCTCAACCAATTTAACAGACTAAAGGCCATCAATTCAATTGATATGGGCTTGAAGCATTTATTTGCTACTTCATTCTGTACACTTTACTCCACATTTAATCATGGGTCAGGTAAGTGCGGATATGTTTCAGTAAAGAGCAAATTAGAGCAAATTATACATATTAAAGCCAACAAATAAAACAAAGACATACAAGACTTTGTGATGAAGTAATGTGATGTAACAAACAATACATGAGCGTGATACATAACAGCAATTATCTAAACATTATATCACCAGTCTTAGTTCACAAACGGAGTGGCTAATAGGACAACCTTTAGCATCCACATTGTGTACCAAATTCAAGAAGCTGCTACCCACGGGGAAAAGAGACAGTAGGCCCAGTAGTGAGACAATTCAAATAACATTCCTACTGGGGAAACCTAATTAAAAGTGAAAGACCCCTCGTTGTGTAATGCCACTGTGGATGCTAAAGGTTGTCCTAGTAGCTGCTTTGTTTGTGAACTAAGATTGGTGATATAATGTTTAGATAATTGATATTCATACCTTTAAGTCCTCTATATAAGGGACTCCCCCCCATTCAGCATGGCCCATATAAGTAGAACAGCTTTGCGGTACCACCAACACGCTTCGCAAAATAAATTTTCAACCTTCTGTAGACTACTTATGTCTGTGTACTCCCACATGTCAGCATCATATGTTGCCACAGATAGACACTTGAGACCTGATTCACATAGGCACTCCGCACTCATGGCAGAGGCCCCGCAGTCGTGGGTGAGTCTCCGCACTCAGGGCGGAATCTCTGCAATGAGAATTCTCATTGCGGAGATTCCGCCCGAGTGCGGAGATTCCCCCATGACTGCGGGGACTCCGCCACGAGTGTGAAGGCCCTTTGTGAATCAGGTCCTTGCTCTTGTAAATTGAAATTATCTCCATGATTGGTGTCTGGTCTAGCTTGGCCGCAAACCTGTGCACAGTCTCAGTTGCCCTGGAGAATTGAAGCTGCCTTCCTGTGTGCAGATGCCCCCAGCTGACAGCAGAATCCAGTGGCATCCCTAGATAAGTAAAAGTCTGCACACAGCCCACCAGTACTCCACAGATCTTGTAAACATCAGAACACATCCACTGCAGAAATAACGGAACCTCCTTTTCAGTCTTTACATTATTTACTCTGTATTTACTCTCACAGGTTGCTGATTTCACAGGAGTGTATCCTAAAGGTTTGTATGTTTCCCTATACATTCGTCTAGCTATCCCTTTAAAATTCCAACCCTTTAGCTGATCTTAACTGCTCTTGTGGAAACAGACGGTTTAGCGGTAGGCTTGCAGCGGACAGATCATTCGCCTATTTCTAGTGCCTATCAAAAGTACCTAATATAGCACCATCTGATATCATAATGATATGATATGCAATTTATAATGCTCACAGCTACTCCAAGGAGTGTCCCAGCGGAAAAGCAGCAAGGTTGGAAACAAAAACACTAAGGCCTGCATAAAAAAACAAGTTTTAAGTTTCTTCTTGAACATAGCTGTATCACTCATGGTCTGCAGCTCCAGCGGAAGCTGATTCCATGATGTCGAACCCAGGTATGCTAAAGATCTTCCTTCTGCTCTTTCTCGCTGAATCCTGGGGATCTCTGCCAGACATTTATTGGCAGATCTCATCTGTCTTGTAGGGTTATGAAAGATGAATCTGGTTCTAAGGATGGAGGGCCCCATTTGATATAGAGCTTCATGTACCAATACGAGAGCCTTAAATTTGACTCTTTCCCTGATGGGCAATCAATGGAGTGCACGCAGATGTGGCAAAATATGTGTTTACATCGGTAGATTTAACAAGAGCCGGGATGCCGCATTCTGGATCACTTGGAGTTTGTCCTTTAAGTACTTTGGTAAGCTAAAGTATAATGAATTACATAATCGATTCTGGATGTTATCAACGCCTGGATGACCGTTTTCTTTGCTGAGACGGATAGTAGAGGCAGAAATTTTCATAGGGACCTCATAATCCCTAAACTGGTGCATACCAGCATTTAATGCCACGATTTTTTACTGAATCTTTCTGGAGTCCTGGGGGAGAGGCGTCCTCTAGTCAAAAGGTTTGTCAGAAATCTGGTGTAATCCTCCCAAAGAAGAGAATTTCTGTTTCCTCCTCATTGCATTTGAGTTGAACCGTTGTCAACCAATGAAAAACTGCAGTTAGGCAAGTTTTATTCTGTGTTCCCTTCAACTCAGCTCCCTTAGCCCAAGAGAAAAGCAGTTGTGTGTCATCCGCATAGGAGATCACTTTCGTTCCCATTTCTTCTGCTAGTTGAGCCAAAGGGGTAAGATATAAATTAAAAAGTGTAGGGTTTAGGGCAGAGCCCTGAGGGACTCCCGTAAATACCTCATGTGGACTGGCGGAGCATGGGGGAATCCAAACTTGTTGGCTCCTATTTGTTAAAAATTATCTTACCCAGTCCAGAGCCTGCCCTGTAAATTCAATGGCCTGAAGACGATCCAACAGCATTGTGTGGGGGACCATATCGAATGCTGCCGATAGGTCAAGCATAACCAATACGGCCACTCCACCTGCATCCAGGGTTCCTCTCATATGTTCTGAAGCCTCCATCAGTGCTGTTTCTGTACTATATTGGGCTCTAAAGCCTGACTGACTCAGGTGAAGTAAGTTATTTGCTTTCAAAAAGCTGGATAACTGTATATTCACCCGTTTCTCTAACATTTTAGATAGGGCAGGTAACAGGGAAATTGGCCTATAATTAGCCGGATCTGCTGCCGGCTTTTTTATAAGTGGAAGAATCATCGCCTGCTTCCATGCACTAGGGACTGTAGCTGTCCTTATTGATGTATTTAAAATCCAATTAGCCACTGGATTGAAAATGTCAGCCCCTAATGGCAGACGTTTAGGAGACCCAGATTTAGTGGCCTTGAGAGCTCGCAAAGAGCAATCCAGTAAAATAGTCTCAAAGGTGCTCAACTTTATCTTAGAAAGGTAGTCCATACTGGTTTGTTGACTTATCAAGGAATCTACAACAGGTATTTGACCTAATGACAAACTGGCTTGAATGCTTAAAATCTTAGTATTAAAAAATACTGGCAAGCATTTCACACCATTCGGCTGAGACCGAATGGGCATAGACACATGCAGATGGGTCCATAAATCTCTTAACTATAGAGAAAATCTCTCTCGCTCTATTCCCTGTCTTTTCCATTCGCTCCTCAGAGTAGGCTTGTTTAGCTTTGGTTATTGAGGCTTTCTTTTTGGGCTAGTATAAGTCTCTTTATCCGCTAAATTGTATTCCTTCCTCCATTTTCATTCTAGCACCTTACAGCGTTTTTTTCTGTTTTAAGGGTGACCGAGAAACATGGGCTGGAAGGCATCCTGCTATTTACTCTACTCTGGAGAACTAGTGCTAGGTCGGCTGTAGCATTTCTAATCCAATTATCACATTTTGTGACATCTTCCTCAAGTACACCTGACAAGGCTGGAATATGTTGTTTTAGAACATTCATGAATTCCAACGTATCAATCTTATTAAAAGCTTTCCCGCTACGACCGGAGCAAGGTCAAATTTTTCTGGAAGCTGCCAGGCAAACCTAATTAGATAGTGATCCGACCAAAGCAGGGGATATGGATCCTCCATTTGTAACACAGCAATGGAGTAGACTTATCCAGTGTATGCCCCCCTTGATGAGTCGGTTTCACTATGTATTGGTTTAAGCCCAACGAGTTCATAATTTCTTTAAAATCCAAAGCCTTGGTGTCAGTTAAATTGTCCATGTTTAAGTTAAAATCACCTAAAAGCATAAAATGTGAGTATCTTATAGCTAATTGGGTAATAGCTTTATCTAATGATTTCAGAAAAGAGCCAGCCGGTCCCGGCGGCCTATAAGTTAAAACTTCAGCTACTGAGTGTTGGTGCAATAGAGAATGGGCTTCTGCACCCAACAGATCATTCACCGCTAAGCGTTGGTTCACCAATCCTCTCTAAGGATAGTGGCCAGACTGCCACCCCTCCCCACCTGGATGTCTTTTTTATACATTTTAAATCCCTTGGGAATGGCATTAGCAATAGAGGGATTAGAACCATCAGATAGCCAAGTTTCCGTTATACATAAAAGATCAAGACTACCTTCCTCTAGAAGATCATAAATATTGTCAGCGCGTTTTTGCATTAATCAAGGCACCACGAACTTGAGTAGCACCGTTCCTAGTTGGACCGCCCGGGTAACAAACTTGCTTTCCACTCAGAACAGTGAGGTGGAAGTTGCAAACTATGCAGCTAACATTCAGCCTAGAAGAGGGATCCCTTGGCTCTATTTGATATTTGGTAGCCGGAGCAAGGCTCATAAGTAAATCTGTGCCATACCTAATGTACATCTTAACATCTAAGTGCTCCCGAGCAGCATGGCTGGCGCTGGACACATCCGGGACGCTGACGGGCACAGACAGGCTTGCCTTTGGTGTGCAGGCGGCGCATCCGCGCAGCATGTCTGCTTTTAAACAGGAGCCCCGGCAACCACTGTAGCACGCACTAACCAAAAAATGGCGTCTCTAGCTGTCCCACCCTGAAGGCTCCTTTTCCTCCCCTGCCACGTAACAACACAGCTCCCACCTCGCACGTGCCCAGACGTTATGAGCAGCAGTACAATTTTATCTTTCATCAGTAAAACATTTAAAAAGTAGTTTAATCCTAAAAACCAGCCTTCTTTTTAAAAATAGGGAAAGTGCAATGTGCAAAAGAAAACCGTGCTGGTCACGAACCGACCTCCTACTGTCTTGTCCGCTCAGCATGTCTGCTTTTAAACATGAGCCCCGGCGACCACTAGAGCACACACTAACCAAACAAGCATTGGCATAGCCAATAGGTCTCGCCTTTGGAACCTTATAAGTATTTAGCCCTGCAGCACATTATCCTGGGTGCTACAACATTTACAGATGCAGTATTTTTCATTCCAGGTTGATTTAGTCCCATTAATATTGGATCCGGCAGAGGATGCTGGCGGGTGTCTTCTCTTGAAGCCACTCACCACGCTATAGTGTGGCACAGCCCTGCACTTCCGTCTCTGGTTTTAAACAGTGGCGCGTACTGCGTGCCTCTGGCCCTCGACCCTACGGACGTCAGTGGTTCCTGAGGGGGAGTCACAGCAAAACATTTGCATAATCTGTGCCTAATACACCTTGCAGGGTATCACTTTCCAGCTTGTCATTAGAAAGGGTAAAGTGAAAGCAGCCGTTAAGTATCCATGGTATTAAGCCATCAAATCAAAGAACAGAGGGAAATATGTCATATTTTGTATAAAAAAATGTATGAGAGTGTTTTGAGCAGTGCTCGTGTTGAACATGGTGTAAATTATTTGCAAAGTGAAAGAACTGTCGGTTCTTGCACTGTTTGCTGCAAACCATGGGAGGTGAAAAGTACATGTTGCAATCACTCAATAAAAAAGCCTGTTGGACTGTCTGAGAGACTTGGGTTTCGAGCCATCGAGAGTGTGTACAGTCAGCCAACAGGAAATGAGCGCTACTCTGAGAATAAAAAAAGAACGCTGCCCCCGAAAATAATCTTTATTATGCACCTACTTGGCACGATTCAGCTTTCAAGATCTCGAAATACAAGGCGCGTAGTGTCCTCATGCTAATGTGCACTTGAGCATAAACAAAAACCTCTCAACTTAACCCAAAAATGCAGCACTAAGTGCAGTTCTCGGCTCCGGTTTGTTCGATCTTCCCAGCTGGGTGGATGTAGAAATTCCATGTGGAGATATCAGGGTGCACCTTATCTTCTGACGTGGGACGGTGACGTTTCAGAGGCACCCGGCCTGCTTCTGTGTTAGCGTCTCGTCTGATGCTGCTGACACCCACTGCTGCACAAAGAGCTTCCCCTGATCAGTGTTCTGTAACAACCCCGCCCCCAGAATAGTATATTCCTTTGGGAGATTCAGCCAAGCACTCCTTCGCTCAATGCTATGTGGAGTGTTTTACCCTCAATCTTACCACAGAGTTCACCAGAGGAATAACACGCAAAAAAATGTAATAGCATTCCATACAAGCTTCTTTTAATATCTTAAATTATGATAACGGAAGGGGGTGAGGGGGAGCAAGCCAACACACATTACAGAGGGAGGGGGCAGGAACAAAGGGAACACGACTACAGGAAGGGGCGGGTAGTAAGATAACACAAACTTCAGCAGAAGGGGGCGGGAACAAAGTCAGCACTGACAACGGGAGGAGGGCGGGAAAAAAGGCAACACCAACTATGGCGGGAGGGGGGCGGGCGGGAAGAAAGGCAATACTAACTATGGTGGGAGGTGATCCAGCGGGTTACTAGCAACAAGCATTCATACACCAAATACTCACCTGGGCCCATTCATTCACGCTAACTAATAATTACCGCTGGTGGGAATCAGTTGTACTCTTTATCAAAAATCCCTGCTACCAATTACCTTTCTGATTGAAGAGTAATGACTTACCAATGGACCCTTTGATAACTGGGAAGTTTAAAACTAGAATATATAATACAATTCATAAACCTGAAATAATCACTGACTCAGGAAGTTTTAAAATGTTTATCTAAATTCTTAGCAGAGTAAATTACAAACCACATAATACTTAATTGCATATCAGGGAGGAAGTATACTAAATAATCACCTATTTAATCAAATGACGATCCCTCAGAAAGAAGAAGATAGACAGCAGTACAGCTAAAGGTTTACGCTTATAGTTACCTAAGAGTGTGAGAACCAAACCCCTTGGCCAAGGAGTTGGAAAGATGGGTCCCAAGAAGGATGAAGACCAAAGACCTCCGGACCAGGTTCAGAACAGGATAGGTGACCTCTCTATCAAAGACGCCTGCGTCGTTCCCCTCTCTGACACTTCGTTCCTCCTCGATTCTTCTGTGTCTTCTTTCTAATGGAATCCGCCGCCCCCGCCTCAGGACCTCTCTGGGCAGCGGTTCAATCTGCAATCGATCAGCTTGTTGAGCACCACAGCCTGATCTAACTAATTAGCTATTTCTATATCTATTATACCCTTCTACACCCAGGTACCTCCCATTAATGTTTCAAATTTATGGGCCCACTACTTCTGATTGGACAGGGACAGGGTATTCATCCTCACACCATGACATTTTAGTTCAATTTCTTTAAGCCCATTGTTTTTAAAATACCGCCCCTCACAATGAATACATTTGCTTTATTTCCCACCCGTCTCACGACAAATTTAATACAAAATGTATATACATTGTTGCAATTGATAGAACATCTCAGATGTACAGTGGAGGTGACCAACGGGTCGTGGTCCTTGGATATCTTCCAAGTTGACTTCATCGCTTTGTCTTGTTAATTTTCAGAGCGCATGCGAACGTTCCATGGCTCTTGAGCTGCTGTTTAGGTTAACCCAGGCCCATTTTGCGAACTAATAGAAATCAAAGAAGAAACATATTAAAATCAAAAATAAATGTTTTCACTGTATACCCCTACTTTCTACTCTATTCCCATTTAATTATAAAATCTATCCCGCATTAGTAGCGTTAGAGATACCACATTATTAATTGCAGAAAATGCGTGAGCTTTAGCACGTGAGAACATTAAGCAGCCATTTTAGCCCATACTGCGAGAAGCAAAGATTCCTCCAAGCAAAGAAAGACGTCATACCACGTGATATGGTTTGACACATGCGCAATGGAGTTCCCGCGCTTTTTGCGGCCATTTTGGATTAGACAAGGATTACTTATTAGTTTTAAACACATAGGCAAGCGTCTCTCGGATACGGTGTAGAGTATGCACTTATTAATAAAGACATTACTAAATTTTTAATTAATTAATACGGTGAGAGGATTGCTTACGAACAAGTCTCTTTGTGAGTCCTTGCTCCATCAATCCCCTCTCTGATGGCGTTTCTGAGCCATCAAAACTACCCACAACCAGATGCCAACTTCTAGCATATTTTTGTCACAGTCTCATTTTTACATTTTCTATTCTTATCTTCTCCTTTCAGTTTCTTGTATATTTCACTTTTCAGATCTTCTAATTCAATCTCATCAAATTTCCGTTTCTTGCCTTTTCCTGTCACTCTATGTTTCATTCTTTCTACAACATTTGCACCATATCATTATTGACACTACTATTATTGCTATCCCTACTAAGGGTACTAATATTTGACCTATAAGTCCTTTTCCTACATTTGTAAACCAGGTACCAATTGACGCAATGCTATTTGTCAATCTTTCCCATACACCATCAACTTCCAGTGGTTTCAGTTCATTCTCAAGTTTTGTTTTATTCTTTATATACGTTCCGATTTCTGCACTTTTGTCAGGAATATACGTGCAACAATGTTTCGTTTTCAACAATTTACAGACTCCGCCCTCTTTTGCTAATATTATATCAAGCGCAAGTCGATTTTGCATAACCATTGATCTAATCGCAACCATTTCCACATTAATCATTAGAAACCCTCCAGCAGTATCCATTGATAAACGATCAACCACTGTAGATAATTTACATATTTTCCTTGAGTTCAGAATTATTCCCACTGAAGGTATCAATGCACCAAATATATCACCTACAATTTCAGAAAAACTAGCTCTTATACTACGTGTTAATTCACTATTATTTTCATTGCTCCCAGTGTTTCTTTTTACGTGGTATACTTTTGGAAAAACTATTCCAAAATAACAACTTCCATATCACCGTGCAGGAAGCCTAAAGTAAGCCTTATTCCCACACACATAATAAATTCCAGGAAAAACTGAATCTGTTCCTCCTTTTAGTCCCCAACCTCCAAGAATTAAGAAATTATGTTCACATTCACTGGTACCGATGAAAATATTGTTATAATCAGTCTTTCAACCTATGTAGACAAATTTTCCCTGTCTTTACAAAATCCAGAGCTATAGCAGCTTGAGCTCTGCCAGGTGTGTAAATACCCTCTTTCTCAGCCCAAGGTGGAAGATGAGCTTTATGCTCAGACGCTTTCTTTGGAAATTTTGTCTTCTATTTTCTACTAAGTTCAAAAATATCTTTTCTTCTTCATGTAATGAACATGTTAGATTGCTTCTATGTGCATGTGTTATGTCTATCGACTTCATTGTTAGGAAAAATTCTCCCATAAATTGTGCATCTTGACTACTAAGCACTGGGTTCATATTCTTTCGAATAGGAACCTCTGAAAATATCACATCTATATTTGAATAATAATACTGAAGTTTCCCTGTTCTATAAAATAAACTAGTTAATACACTACATGATATGCCATAAGTTAAAGGCAAATGATGGTATGTTAACCCTTCTGCTACTGATTCAGGTAACTTCATACAAACATAACAGTCACTAACTTCCATTGTATCTACGTACTGAAACAATAATTTAGTGAAAACATTTAAACGAGTATCGTTATCTGTTACCACATGATGAAACTCTGGTTCATCTTCTGCTTCTATTCTTACTCTATTACCGTTCAAGTTATCTATCCTTCCCTTTGTTTCATTGTTAATCTTTTTGTCCATTATCATAAGGTAAGGAATTGCTACAATCACAACTAACCACACTATAAGCACCACTACCAGACTACATATGCATATAGCACAGCATCTTTTACAGCATTTCCGTTTCGGTCTCCCAGAAACTCTGTCGTCAGGCATATTGATAAAGAAGATTTCTCTTCTTTTCTTTTTCTTTCAAGACTTTAACGTTATCAAGGTGGTTTCACTTCTTTTTCATAAGTCAGTTCTGCACTTGTTCCTTCGTCACCACTTTCACTTGACTCTGAACTTTCGTAGTCTTCAAGGATTATATAAGTCCAATCAGGACCTTTAAACTTATTGTTCACAAGTTTCAATCTTTTGCTTTTTCGTTTTTCAGTTCCACTTGTTTGTCCAGATAAGCTTGTTACTTCATTTACTTGTTCTGGATCTTCACTTTGGGTTTCTATATGGTATTTTACTCTTTTAATGACACCAGGCCAATGATCACCTTTTCTGACTTTCTTTGTTTGCACTGTATCTTCACCTCTTGAGTCTTTCCCAAAAGTTCCTTTATTTTCAAGGTGTGGCACAATTTGATTTTCCTCGTTTTCAGTTTCTTCTTCTATCTGTTCTTGTTCAGGTCTTGTTGTGGTTTCTTCAGTTGTCTGTGTGTGAGTTTCTACTAACTGACCCTGTTCAGGATTTACGTCTTCGTGCTTGAGGCTTTCTTGCTCGTTGTTTTTTTGGTTTTCTTCTCCCTGAACGTATTTTTCTTGTTCTAACTGGTTCTGATCAGGGCTTATTGCACTTTGTACTTCTGCAGCCTGACCGCGTTCTTCTAAACCTGTCTGTCCCTGCTCAAATTTTGTTGTTTCGTTGTCGATTTGAGCCCAATTTCCTTTCCCTATCTGGGCCTGCTCAGGTTCTCTTATCTGTTTCGTTCTCCCTATCCTGAGCTGCTTCTTCTTCACCTATCTGATCCTCACTAATTTCCTCTAATCTTGCTCGACTTCTTGTTTTGTTGTAAACTTCTGGTATGTCAACCACTGGTATCCAGTCCTGACTTGTGCTCGGTTGTTCTTCTTCAGCTTCTCCAGAATCTCTCACCTGGGATTCTTCAGCTGGCCAACCTTCAGCTTCCTCAGCTATTGATGCTGACTGAGGATCTTTTCCTTCAGGAGCTGGCACCCTTTTGGTGTGGCTTACATGAATCCAATTAGGCAATCCTGCACATTTCACTGCTGTATTTGTAACTAATATAACCTGACAAGGTTCGCCCCACCTGGGTGATAAACACGTTTCTCTGGTGTGATGCTTCACAACCACCCAATCTCCGGGGTTCAGATCATGCTCTTGTTCAGGTTGCCTGGAAACTGCGTCTTCTCCAACCTGGTGAGAGACAGAACGCACTAGGTCAGCCAATGCCTTGCAATAATCTAGAACTATATCATCAGTTATGTTCAGCAGTTTATTTGCAGGTACATGTGCTTGTCTCATTGCTCTTCCCATGATGATTACATGTGGACTCAATCCTGTATTTCTATCAGGAATGCTTCTGAGTCCCATCAAGACAAGAGGCAATGCATCTGGCCAATCTAACGATGTGGATGCACACATCTTTGACAATCTTGACTTTATTGTGCCATTCATTTGTTCAACCACTCCAGAAGCCTCTGGGCGGTACACACAGTGCAATTTTTGTTCAATTTTGAATGCTTCACAGATTATTCGAATTACATCGTTATTGAAGTGACTTCCTCTATCTGATTCCAAAGTTACTGGGAAACCGAACCTAGGAATGAGTTCTCGTAATAACAGTTTTGCGACTGTAATGCTATCATTCCTTCTGGTAGGGTAAGCCTCCACCCATCTTGAAAACAGACACACTATGACAAGTACATATTTCAGTCCTTTACATGGTGGTAACTGTATGAAATCTAGCTGCAATCTTACAAAGGGACCTTCAGCCTTTCCAATTTTTCCCAAACCAATTACTGTTCTCCTTCCTGGATTATTCATTTGGCAAGTTAAACACCTCTGGCAAAGACTCTCTGCTGCAGCCCTAAACTTTGGATTGTACCAACTTTGTCTGAAAAGTCTAATCATGGCATCTCTCCCTACATGTGTGTCTCCATGATACATTCTGGCCATTTGTGAAATCAAACAGTCGGGCATGACTGGTTTGCCATCTGAATATACCCATACATCATCATCTGTTCTTCGGGTACACCCTATTTTTATCCAAACATCTCTTTCACTCTCCTCAACATCATCTTGCAATCTTTTCACATCATTCCATGTTTCAGGTGTTGAACATAGCATAAGTTGGCAGCTGATTCCCATCCTTTCAACTTTTCTGTTTACTGCCAATCTGTTTCTGGCACAGTGTTGAGCAACTAGGTCTGCGTATCTGTTACCGGCTACCACCCAGTCATCTCCTGACTGGTGTGCAGCACATTTCACCACTGCCAATTCTTTTGGTGATTGTATTGCCTCCAATAGTTCCTTTACAAACTGACCATTTTTTATTGGGGATCCTGAAGAAGTCATGAAATCCCTCTGCATCCACAGTTGGCCAAAGTCATGCACAACCCCGTACCCATATTGACTATCCGTAAATATGGTTACTCTTAAATTTTTCCCAATTTTGGAGGTTTTGATCAAAGCAAGTAATTCAGCTACTTGTGCAGATTTGACTCCTGGTAAATAGGATGCTTCGACTATTCCAGATAGTTCACATACAGCATAGGCTGCGCTCAATTTACCATCCTCATGCCTTAGGCATGAGCCGTCCACAAACAGCTCCCTGTCTGGGTCTTTTAGGGGCATTTCCTGTATGTCAGTTGACTGGGGGTGAGTGTTTGATTTGCTCTAGCGCTCCGTCCATCATCCCCTTTGGTATCGCTTTGTTCGCCCTAAGTTGGCAGGGTATGCCCAGACGTGGGTCCCTTGCTCACTTTGCCACTGGATTCAAGATAGCCTGGCTGATGAGGGTTTTGAACCCGAAACCGGTCCCAGGATGCTTGTTTCCGGTCCAGGGAAGACATGGCTTGGCAGTTCGGGCTGGACTGTTCCCATGAGGCACAGGGTCAGACTGATTTGCATATGGCCATGTCTGAACTGGGGTGGTGGAGTGAGCTAAAGAATGATGATGGATTAAACCCAGATCAGTTGACTGGGGGTGAGTGTTTGATTTGCTCTAGCGCTCCGTCCATCATCCCCTTTGGTATCGCTTAGGACGCGGTTTTGTACACAATTCTGTGACCTGTAGACAGTCATGTTCTGGATCGTCCTTAACTTCTTCACAAATTTGATCTGTCAATAACGTAGCAGGATTCACAACAGTGCACCTAGCTATGGTCACATTTTCAGCTCCTAAAATTATTCGTTCATACCTTGTCATCCGACTAGGTGTGAGATGCTGAGTTCTGGTTCTTGTCAACAGGATCACAACTGCATGTGGGACAAACACTTTAACAGGATATCCCATTACTATTGAATCACTTTGTTCAATGCTCATACAGGTAGCAGCAACTGCTTTTAAACAGCCTGGCAATGCTGCCGCCACTGGGTCCAATGTAGCAGAAAAATATGCTATATGACGCCTGTCTAATCCATGTCTTTGAGTTAACACTGAAAGGGCACAATTTTCTCTTTCATAGCAAAATAGTGTGAATTCTCTTGTATAGTCAGGCATGCCCAAGGCAGGTGCCTCACACAAAGCATTTCTTAATTTTACAAATGCACCGTCACTTTCATCATCCCATTCAACTGGATCTTTTGCTTTCTTTTTGGTTAGCTGAATTAAAGGCTTTGCTAGTAGTGAAAACCCTATAATCCATTGTCGACAGTATTCTACTATTCCAAGAAACATTCTCACTTCTCTTTGAGTTTCTGGCATTTTCATTTCTTGATTATTTTTATTCTATCAGATGTTATTCTTCTTGTTCCCCTTTCAATTTGGTGTCCCAAATATTTAACTGCCATTGTACAAAACTGCAGCTTCTCAGGTGACACTTTGTGTCCTTCTTCAGCCAAATGGTTGAGTAATGCAATTGAATCTGCAACACAATCATCATGAGTTTTGGATGCTACCAATAAGTCGTCAATGTACTGCACCAGGACTGAACTCCTGGGCAGTACTAATTTTTCCAGACACCCTTTCAGAATTTGATTAAAAATGGAGGGACTTTCTGTGTATCCTTGAGGAACACGATTCCACACATAGACATGGTTTTCGAATTTAAACGAAAAGAGATATTGGCTATCTGGGTGCAACGGTATTGAGAAAAATGCTTGGCATAGATCAATCACAGTAAACCATTCTGCACTCCAGGGTATCTGGTATAGGATCACTGCAGGATTTGGTACTATAGGACAACAAGGTACCACGATTTTATTAATTTTCCGCAAATCCTGAACGATCCTATATTTTCCACTAGGCTTTTTCAAACCCATGATTGGTGAATTACAAGGACTACTCATAATTTCTTTTAATATGCCTTGTTTCACCATTCTGCCAATTTCCTCAACAACTCCTGCCTTTACTTCTGCACTCATTTTGTACTGTCTGGTATTTGGGAAAATTGCACCTTATTTTACAGTGATCTTTACTGGGCCTGTTTTTGCCATAAGTCCTACTTCTTTCCCCGTAAAATCCCATACCTTGGAACTCACTGTAGTTCTTAATTCTTCTGGTAATTCGTCTTTTGTTATCAAGGAGAACATCTCATCTATTTCTGTACCTTGCTTGGCTATCATGAACTTATAAACATGATCTTCATCCGGGGTCTGTATTGCAACACCATCCGGTGTGCAGAAAATAGTGCAATTCATTTTGCACAGTAAGGGGCCGATTCCGATCTCGGCCGGTAGGGCTCCGAATCGGATTCGGCATTACCGGATCCGATTCGGAGCCCTGCTTCCCGACCGAATCGTACGCGGGTCCGGCCGAGCGAGTACGATGCAAGCGCCCGCGAAATCGCTGACCGACTCGAACGCGGCTACAACACGCTCCGACCGACTCGCACGGACACAACTCGCACCGCGCAATGGAGATGTTCCCCGGCCGGGTAAGTACGATGCGCACCGCGAGCAGTCCGACCGACTCGCGCCGTCCGGCTCGAAAGAGCTGTCGGAGCCGGACTTTGGGGGTCCGCGTCGAACCACCCTGTACGCGTAGCCGCGCGAGTCGCACACAGGGGGGACCCATGTGTCCCCCCTACCTGTGCTTGTACGGCACGATGCGCTTCGACGCGTACCCGCTGTAGGGGGCGCCCTTGTTCGCCTCGCACCCATTGAGTCAATGGGAGCCCGCGTACGCGTTGTACGACCGGCTCCCATTGACTTCAATGGGAGTCCGACCGAATCGAGTCCGGGTGCATGCGTGCGCATCGTACTCGTTCGGTCGGACTGCCAGAGTCCGATTCGGTCGGAATTCTCTCCG
This sequence comes from Calotriton arnoldi, assembly GCA_963921515.1. Classification (NCBI taxonomy): domain Eukaryota; kingdom Metazoa; phylum Chordata; class Amphibia; order Caudata; family Salamandridae; genus Calotriton; species Calotriton arnoldi. The sequence goes on along the minus strand of CAWUFW010005976.1, from coordinate 1,134,377 downwards.
GGTCCGGCTCGGTCGGAGAGATTTCCGGCCCGAATCGGAATCGGCCCCTTAGTCTCTACCCAATGTAAGTAAGTAAGTCCATTTTTATATAGCGCAGCTACTCACCCTTACGGGTCTCAAGGCGCTGGGGGCCGTAGTGGAAATTAAGTGAGCTATTGCCCAGAGTCACATGGTGCTGAGCTGAGCTGCCGCCGGAGTCGGGGATCGAACCGTGAACCCTGTGCTCCGAAGTCAGCTGCCCTGGCCGCTGCACCACACCTCTCCACTACCCAATAAGTTTACTGGACTGGAATCACACACCACAAATTGGTGCATTTCTCGGAAGTTTCCTATTTTTACTTCCATAAGCTCAGTAAGGGGTGTTCTGATCTTTTGATTTGCTACACCTACAACTTGGATAGCTTCTCCAGAGAGAGGGAGGTCTGGGATGTCTGCTGTTCTTACAGTAGAACGGGTAGCGCCAGTGTCCAAAAGAAAAGTGATATCATTACCTCTTACTTTCCCTTCAACATATGGACCTGACTGATCTACCGGTAAGGATGCGCCAAGTACGCACTCCATCTCCCCCTCTCTTAGGCACCGTCATTGATAGTCATATGGACTAAATTCATCCTGTAAAAGAAACTGTGAAGTTACATATTCATTCTTACCACTTCCTCCTTGATATCCGACGTCCGTACCGTGCTTTGCTCTGCTTACATTACCCTGTATAGGGGCAGGAGGCAACTGACTCTGAGGGTTTACACCCTGCTGTGAGTCATTCTGCGTCTGTGGATTTAAATTATGATTTGGGCCATTATTATTTTGAATCTTTTTACATTCGTTCTTCCAATGTCCCAACTTTCTGCATCCATGACACGGAAATTTCTTTATAGCCTCTTCTCTACTCATTTGTCCTCTCACTTTTCCCCCATTTCCTGTGTCCCCATTCATTCCAGAATCTTTTCCCTGACTTTCTGTTGGATTATCCAAATTAATTCCCTGTCGCTCAGCCATTTTCACTTGAGCCCACATTACTTTTTCTTGTAGTTTCTTGTGCCTATCTTCAATGTTGTCTCCACAATGTTTAGCATATTTCAAAATTTCGTCAATAGGCTTCCCTTGCCAGCATAACATATGCTGCTTAATCATCTGACAAATCTCTGGTTTTAGACCATAAACAAATCGGTAGACAAACTGACTCATATTGTTGTCTCCAATATCCTCAAATCCACTATACTGTTTGAACACCTGTAATAGACGTTCATAATAGGCATGTACCGATTCACTTGCTTCTTGGGTAGTCCTGTCTATTTTCACCCAATCTGTTTCTTTTGGTGGTATTTTCCCTTTCAGATAAGTTATTACCTGGTGATACTTTTTCATCACATCATTTGATGGGGCACCTGTCTTTGCATCTCTAGGATACTCTTCACTCGGCCAGTCGATTGTAATTTTACAATCTGTCCATAAATCGGCAGGTACCACTATGTCAAACAAACCATCCAAGTCCTTTAACAATACCTTTCACACCTTCACAAACCTCTCAACCTGCTTGTACCATTCAATTGGCTTTTCTCTCAACTTTGGAAAATCATTTGTAAATGACAAAATATCTTGTCTGCTCCATGGGACATGAACGTAACCTCCTCCTGGTACCTCCCGCATCGGGTACATCTGATCTACTTTCCCTGTTTCTTTCAATAAATATTCAGAAGTCGTTCTACTGTAATGTGCCTCTTCCTTTTTCTTTGTCCATCTAGTTTTCCAATTATCTAGTTCTCACCATTTCTGTAATACTGACATTAATTCTTTCACTTGTAATTTCCTACCAGATGTATTCATATTTTCTAAATCTTTGTCAGTAAAGTCTGCTCTATATGGTTTCTGTAGTACTTTTGAATTTCTTATTTCAATTCCCATTTCTAAGGCCAAATCCGCCAACTTTTCATGGAATATCTTTACATTTCTTGTTATGCTCCTACATACGAACAATAGTTATTCTTCACTGAATGTATTTAAACGATCTACTCCTATGTTGCCTGCTATCATTTCTTCTAACTCGACTTTTAATTTATAAATGTCCAAAATCTTTGGGGGTGAACTTTGTCTGTCTATTCCTTGTGCCCATCTTTCTAAGTCTTCTGGGATTACTACTGTTGCACTCTTAGTTCCTGAAGATGTTATTATGTTTACATCTTTTGAGCAACCAGGTGGGACTCTTCTGGGGGTGCTGTTTACGGAGTCTCGATTAGGTAAATCCATTAGTGAAATCATAGATTCACAATCACTGATATGGTCATCAATTATTACTGCTTCATGTTTTGGAGTCTCCACAGGTATAGGCATAGTTAAAGGTTTTGGACAATTTACTTTGTCACCATATAAGGGAACCACTGGACCAATGGTTACAGGTATGGTCAGGGAATCAGGATGTACATTCAACTGTGTTATTTTCTGTATCAATTCTGCTCTGTTTCTGTCTATAGCCTCTCTTTCCTCATCCTGAAGTACCCTATTAACTGGTGGATTATGCAATATTTGCGGTACTAATGGTGTTCTGAAAATTGGTGCACTTGGAGAACATCCACTTGACCCTTCCTGATATGGTGGAGGGTTCTTTAATATTTCTTCCATAAATTCATCTTCGGATTTTCCAAACCCTGTCAGATGTTTTGTTTTTTCCTTGCATTTGCTCCCTAACGGCTCTTCTGTCATGAAAACTGGATACAAACCCTCGGTAAGCATCGCTCTTCTCCACTGTTTCATCTGACTCTCTCGTGTCTCATTTTGGTGTCTAGGGAAAAATCCCCTATAACCCCTATTGCTTCTGGGTCTATCACGTTCAAATGCCTCGGTTTCCCATTCTTCTAGGGCTTCGTATTGAGTTAATCTTGGTCTGGGTTCTAATTCATTCATTCTTATTCGTAAATTTTGAAGAACTCTCCCATTGAAAGTACCATTCTCTGGGAAAGCCAATATTCCGTCTTCTTTTGTATATTCTATCCAATTTTCTAACCAGACGCAAGTATGATAACCCCTCTCCATCATCATAAATGATGCGGGCATTTTTGCTGGTGGAATGATAATTCCTTCCCTAGTTTTGATTGGCTTATCCTTCTTAAAATAATTCTTAATCTTTTGTAAGAATGACATTTTTCTCTTTTCTCCGTACATTTTGGGTAAATATCTATGTATTGAATTATATTCTGCAAAGCCTAAGAATCTTCTGTCTGGACGTGTTCCTATTAAAGTCGGATCGGGTTTCCACATATAATCTACACTGTCCACTAAGATTTCGACTTCTCTGCTGACAACCAATCAAATTCCAGCTAACATTTGTCTCTGAACCAATCCTAGCACGGTTTTTCTGTGACGTCTGTCTGACGACCCCTCCTTTACAATCTGCGCTTCTCTGTCCCTCGTTGTTCCAACCAATCCCAGCGCGGTACCTGTGACGTCAGTATTACTCCTGACTACCGACCCCTCCTTTACAAGACTCGCTCCACGCCCGCCATGTCAACCAATACCAGTGCGGCGTTTGTAACGTCAGCTTTTTACTCCGACAGCTGACCCTCCCTTTACAAAATCGTACGCAAAACTTTATTTTCTCTATGCTTCTTAAAATTCAGTAACAACATAAAACATTCGCTATCGTGCCAGTTTCTCTAAATTTGAAACGATAGTTTCTCTCACACTTAGTAAAACCTTTCCGTTTACTAAACATACACTACGAGTAAAACCCTTCCGTTTACTCTTCACATAAGCTTTGGAAGTACCTGCTACTTCTTCAATGTTACCCTTTCTAGGTGATATAACATCAAATTTTCACTAGCGTATTCCTTTGCTGTCACTCACACGCGCAAAGTCCCTAACGAGTACTGATAGCCCTGCTTAACTTTTCAGTACTATTTCTGCCTGACAGATAACCTCACTGTAGTATGGCTTCCACTTACCATCCGCTATTCAAAATTCCCCGGGGATTCTAGACAACATAAAACAAATCTTTTAAAACAAACGGATGTTAGTTTATAAAAATAAAATTCTCATTACCCAATTAACAAAGAAAAACCGAAACCATCCTCTGCTACCAGAGAACTGATCCAGCGGGTTACTAGCAACAAGCATTCATACACCAAATACTCACCTGGGCCCATTCATTCACGCTAACTAATAATTACCGCTGCTGGGAATCAGTTGTACTCTTTATCAAAAATCCCTGCTACCAATTACCTTTCTGATTGAAGAGTAATGACTTACCAATGGACCCTTTGATAACTGGGAAGTTTAAAACGAGAATATATAATACAATTCATAAATCTGAAATAATCACTGACTCAGGAAGTTTTAAAATGTTTATCTAAATTCATAGCAGAGTAAATTACAAGCCACATAATACTTAATCGCATATCAAGGAGGAAGTATACTAAATAATCACCTATTTAATCAAATGACGATCCCTCAAAAAGAAGAAGATAGAGACAGCAGTACAGCTAAAGGTTTACGCTTATAGTTACCTAAGAGTGTGAGAACCAAACCCCTTGGCCAAGGAGTTGGAAAGATGGGTCCCAAGAAGGATGAAGACCAAAGACCACCGGACCAGGTTCAGAACAGGATAGGTGACCTCTCTATCAAAGACGCCTGCGTCGTTCCCCTCTCCGACACTTCGTTCCTCCTCGATTCTTCTGTGTCTTCTTTCTAATGGAATCCGCCGCCCCCGCCTCAGGACCTCTCTGGACAGCGGTTCAGTCTGCAATCGATCAGCTCATTGAGCACCACAGCCTGATCTAACTAATTAGCTAATTCTATATCTATTATACCCTTCTACACCCAGGTACCTCCCATTAATGTTTCAAATTTATGGGCCCACTACTTCTGATTGGACAGGGACAGGGGGTTGATCCTCACACCATGACATTTTAGTTCAATTTCTTTAAGCCCATTGTTTTTAAAATACCGCCCCTCACAATTAATACATTTGCTTTATTTCCCACCTGTCTCACGACAAATTTAATACAAAATGTATATACATTGTTGCAATTGACAGAACATCTCAGATGTACAGTGGAGGTGACCAACGGGTCGTGTCCTTGGATATCTTCCAAGTTGACTTCATCGCTTTGTCTTGTTAATTTTCAGAGCGCATGCGCACCTTCCATGGCTCTTGAGCTGCTGTTTGGTTAACCCAGGCCCATTTTGCGAACTAATAGAAATCAAAGAAGAAACATATTAAAATCAAAAATAAATGTTTTCACTGTATACCCCCTACTTCTACTCTATTCCCATTTAATTATAAAATCTATCCCGCATTAGTAGCGTTAGAATACCACATTATTAATTGCAGCAAATGCGTGAGCTTTAGCACGTGAGAACATTAAGCAGCCATTTTAGCACATCCTGCGCAGAAGCAAAGATTCCCTCCAAGCAAAGAAAGACGTCATACCACGTGATATGGTTGACACATGCGCAATGGAGTTCCCGTGCTTTTGCGGCCTTTTTGTATTAGACAAGGATTACTTATTAGTTTTAAACACATAGGCAAGCGTCTCTCGGATACGGTGTAGTGTATGCACTTATTAATAAAGACATTACAAATTTTTAATTAATTAATACGGTGAGAGGATTGCTTACGAACAAGTCTCTTTGTGAGTCCTTGCTCCATCAGAGGAAGGGGGAAGAAAGGCAACACTAACTTTTACATTAGTGCAGTTTTATTTTCGTGCATTCTGAGAAAAAAAGCACGCTGCCCCCGAAAATAATCTTCATTAGGCACATACTGGGCACGATGCAGCTTTCAAGATCTAGAATTACAAGCCGTGTTGTCCTCATGCTAATGTGCACTCTAGCATAATCAACAAGGAGGCACTGCAGCTGCCGCCCTGCGAGCCGTTGCTCTCTCCTGAGGCAAAACGCCATGGGAGTGAACATTTCAAAAGAGGTTGGACATGCACCCACCTTTAGCCATTTGCGTGCTTTCATTATAGAAAGACACACGTAAAAGCCAATCCAATGTGTGGGAGGAGTCAGACCCACACAGAGTAGATACAAGAAGCCTCGCAGAGCATGCGCGCTGCTAGGCTCGACCTAAAAATGGCTTCTCTAGCTGTCCGACTCAGAAGGTTCCTTTTCCTCCCCTCCCAGGTAACAACACAGCTCCCACCTCGCAAGTGCCCCGACAATATGAGCAGCAGTATAATTTTATCTTTCAACAGTAAAACACTTTAAAAGTAATTTGATCCTAAAAGCCAGCCTTCTTTTTAAAAATAGGTAAAGAACTGTTTCAATCTCAAAGGCAAATAGTTTTTCTTTCTACTGTTTTGCAATCCCAGATTGCATATCTCAAAAAGACCCCCTATGTTCATGAAACGCTACATGAAAAATTGGCCTTGACTTTAAAAGGACCAATTGTTGCAGTTTTAGTTTTTTTCAAATTACCCTCTTTTCCTCTATCCTCTGCATTCCTCCTCTCTCAGAATACTCTATGCTGCATGCATAGCTGACTCAAACTTTAATATTGTATTTGTCCAAAAAGCCCTGAACTTAATTCATAGATCACAACCTCTCCATCTTTTGAAAGCACTCCCTACAATATAAAAATTCCTAATCTAATCTTGTCTATCTCTTAATCCAACAAATCAATTGCATTACGTCATACAGCCACCACTGATGATCACATCTAACCCCCAATTAATGTAATCTACAACAAAGAAACTGGAGCAAATGCATGGAATGCTTTCCTTGAAAGCACAAAATTAATTTCAATAACCCACAAGAACCAACTACTACTGGATTAACCACTGACCTTGAAATCTGAAGCAACATGGTGCTTTAAGTAAAGCGCTTCAACGACTCATCAGGGGTAGTAAGCGCTATATAAATGCAATTACAATACAATACATCGAATGCAGTAGAGGAATTTTGCACCAAGACTTGCACCAACATTCAAACCCCACAAAGGTGCAAAAATTCATTTTTGAGCTGGTGCAATCTATATAACCAAACCCTGCTTTTTCTGGCCGTTCTCCACTTTCCACACAAATGTCACTTCCACCATCACATGCATGGTACAGAGGACAGAAGCATCACACATTTTAAACAACATCACATTAGACTAGCATTGCCCTACTGCATGTGCCTATGTCAGTGCTTAATTTGAGCCGGTGGTTTCCGGTGCTCAGCACAGGCCCATAGTTGTCAACACCAGCACTTATAACAGCTTCCACATGGTGGCGCTGTTTGTATAATTCAGAGATGCACAGAACAGCAATTGTTTATTAATTCAGTATGCATTAGAAACAACTAATACCTGCCACCCATGCTATTTCTTTATGGCTTTGGGGGCCTGGAATAGGCTGAATTATCACATTTGTAGCAGTGTGCTGGTTAGTAGTTTTGTAGGTACTGTCATTGGCAGCGCTGGAAGTGGCAATGGGTGGTGCAAGCTGCAGAGGCCTCCTGACTAGAGCCCTGGCACTTATGTTTTCACAAATTAAGCACTGGCCTATGTTCATTTAATACACGTGGACCGACCCCTGCCTCATCTTCCTATATGGACACATTATAATCTACTGACTAGGACCTTATTAATGTAAAGAATGATCCGATCCGATAGTTTACAATGGATGACACAGAACATCACATTTCGAGACCTACGGTTCATGCGTTGTGAATGAAGACCGATGCTGAATACAGGGTAATTATCTAATTTACATCCCAATTATTGCGGTGTTCAGGAAAAGGTTATTAAACTACAGTGACACTTTAGGCTTTCATGACAGCTTCTGAAAAGTGTAATTATTGGCCTTCATACAACAAGGTAGCAAAAGCCTAACTTTAAAATGATGGAGAGCTATCACAAAATACATATGCGAAACTGCTAAGCAGAGAGCACCATCTACTGGTTCAGATTATTTTTGAACATGTATCACAAATGTGAGCCTAAAATACAAGTAAACAATTAATTGATCAAGGGGCCAAATTTAACATCTGATTTATCTAAACCATGGCTCGTCTGATAAGTTGCGAGTGGTCGTTTTTAACATGTGTTTATCTATGTCAAAGGACAATGTAAATTGGTGTAAATGAATTAATCGAAAGCATGAAACATTGAAACAGCGTGAACAGCAGAAGTACGCTTCAGGATACGAAAAAGCAGGTGCATGTTTCAGGCGATTCTCAATACCACTTGGACATAAAGACAGGCTTCATATGGGCCTCATGCATACATACCAACAGGGGCGAGGCTAGACCCAAATTTCGGTGGGTGGGGGGATCGAGGGCTGACACTTCAAGTGCTGGAGGCGAAGCCAAACTCAGCCTCTGGCTCAAAATTGCTTATGGGTGATCCCGTCATTTATTTTGCAGTTTTTTATAGCGCAAACTCGGCCTGAAAATATTGAAGCGCTTTACATAAACACCAGTTACATTACACAGGGTCACTTTCAGTGGCGGCTCCTCCGCAAAGGCGGAGGAGCGTCGCCCCACTGCTTTTCAACAGTGGAAAGGAAAAATAAAAAGATAATAACTCGTTGTTATTATCATTTTATTGTTTCCTGCTGCGCCAGCTTTGCAGGACAGGATGGGACTGCTGTGCTCTCAGAGCAGGGGGAGGAGTGGTGGGCACTTTGTAAGTGCGCATGAATGTTTGGCCAGTCGTCTCGGGCCGGCCAAACAGTCACACGTATGTTCTCCAACCAGGGGCATTACAGCCTGGGTGGAGAACATGCCCAGGCTCCCAGTCCCTGCCTGAGCACCGAACCACGGCGCTCAGACCAATCACAAAGCTGCATTGCAGCGTTGCGATTGGCTTAGGGGAGCCTGGGTGCTCTGTTCCTGTTCCGGGAGAGACGCGGAGAGACGACGGTGGAGAGACACGGTGAGGAGGTAAGTCTATTATTTTTTTATTTACCCCCTCTCCCTCCCCCCAATCTGTGCCAGCCGCCACTGGGGTCACATTCTTTTTGTTCCCGGCACAGGGAGATTAAGTGATTTGCCCAGAATCACTGGATGTTGAGCTGGTGCCCAGACTTGAGCCTAGTTCCCCAGTTCCTAAGTCGGCAGCTCTGGCAGTAACGCCACATCCTCTCTTTGATACAGTTATTCTAGTAACAATATGCACAGAAGTCATGTGTTGGCCAATACCTGGCAGATAGCGCATTTTAAAGCACTAACAAATTTTACTGGAAGATTATGCATGATAATCAAGGAATTGTAGCAGAACAAATATTAAATGATTTATTTTACTAGCATCATGTGGCATTTCTGGTTCTAATTCTAGTTTCAGCAACAATTTGTGACAAATGATATGGAGCAACACACCCAAGGTCAGTCAAAATACATTGAGAAGAGGAAGAATATTTTATGCGTTAAATAAGAATGTGCATTTTTAAAAGTGATGAACAAATAATCTACACTCGAATTCGCATGGGTACACTGATACAATACAATTGACTTTGTAACAATTTTAATATAACCTGTTAAAGTGCTTTTTTCCTACCTTATGCTAACTGGGCCTCAGCTAGGCCTTAACACCATCTTGTTCAAAATGGATGTCTCATCATGATCGTGCTCTGTTTAATATTTCTGTTGCATGTAGTTAAGCAAATTGTGCTTGTTTATTTTTGAATGGCACTGTTCTTGAAGAAGACTTCCTAATATGGGCTCAGGATTGTATCATTTTCCCAAGGATCTTCTGCAGTACTGCATTCGATCACAGTGGTTCGCTGTTGTTTTTGCAACTAGTTTGGTCTGACACCTCCGAATGCCATTAGGTCAGATGGGGCAGGAACAATATTCAAATAGTGGGGTTGTGCTTAGATGGTATGGCTGTATGACAATTCTAAAATCGTATTTCCGATTTGTGGAAAATGTATTACTTTGCGCACATCATGATGGTCTGGCACTTTCAACGATGCTCTATGAGAAGATTTCCTAAATAAATCCTCAATTCTAGGGGTGACCCATGAGACCTTTCCTACGCAGCTAGGGATGCTGTCCAATTTATTACTGATTTTGCTGCTTATTTGGGACTTAGTCTATTTTTGATTTTGCCTGTTAATCTGTATTGTAATTTACAGCAGTTTCTGTCCTGGGAATACTTCTCCTCATCCTTGAAGGAGTCCGCCCTCTGGCTCTGAGACCTACTCCCTTTCTTCTTTTTCTCCTATTTCCCCCAAAACCTTGGAAGCTTTGATTGTCAAGGTAAAGTCAGGGTCCCCGGATGACCCTCTGAAACCGGACCTTTTATAAAGTTCCAACTATGTCTTCCACCTGAGTGCCTGGAACTGATCAATCTGTCTCTATCCACGGCGTCTATTCCCAAATCGTGGAAACACGCCAAAGTTGTTCCTCTGCTGAAAAAACCGACACTGGAGGCGTCCAAGCCTTAATCATCCGACCAATTTCCCTGCTCCCGTTCCTTTCAAAATCATGGACTCACTCGTCAACGGTATTCTAACCCAATACCTGGAAGTTAATTCAATACTGGATCCATCTCAAAATGGTTTCTGGCCTCGGCACAGTACTGAGTCCGCTTTGCTTGTGGTTACGGAGCAGCTACGGGCTTCTCTGGACGAGGGCAGAACCTGGGCATTAATTCTGCTCGACCTGAGCACAGCCTTCAACACGGTCTCCCATAAGATCCTGCTACATCGGCTGAGAAAGATCAGGTTGATGGCAAGGCCCTCTCTTGGTTCTCGTCTTTCCTGGCCGACCGGACCTTTCAAGTCATGCCCCCCCTTTCTCCTCCCTCACCCACCCGCTACCCTGTGGCATCCCCCAGGGTTCAGCACTGAGTCCTACTCTACTTAATGTCTACATCCGACCTCTGGCTCTGATAGCTAAAGCCCGGAACATCTCCTTGGTGTCATATGCTGACGACACTCAGCTGGTGCTTACCTTCTCTAGCAATCCCAGCCAGGATACAGTGAAATTTCAGGAAGATCTAACTGCTATCTCTGATTGGATGACTAATAATTTCCTCAAATTGAATTCTACCAAATCTGAAGTCCTTCTGGTGGGCAGGGATTTCCATCTTTGGGGCAGCCAGTGGTGGCCCCCTGCACTGGGAGCACCCCCCCTGCCTAAATCTGTGGTCAAGAACCTGGGAGTCTGGGTGGACAGCACCCTCTCCTTTGAGGCCCACGCTAAATCCGTAGCAGGCACCTGCTTCGGATTGTTACGTGGCCTAAAGCCTATCCTAGGACTTTTTGATTCTCACACCCAGCAGTTGATTGTTCAATCCACTGTCCAGACGGGACTACTGCAACACTTTGTTCCTTGGCTCTAATAAATCAGTGATCAAAAGGCTCCAACGTGCCCAGAACGCTGCAGCCTGCACTCTGTTCGCGCTCCTTAAGCATTGTCATGTCTCCAACCTCCTCCGCTGGTTACACTGGCTGCCAATAGAACAGAGAATTCGCTTTAAAGCTCTCTGCATCATCCGTAAGATTTTTTCGGGCCTCTGCCCTAGGATTTTAAGCGATATGTGCTTCCCATATGCACCCGCCCGCGACCTGCGCTCAGCGGATCTTCATCTGGCCCGAGTGCCTCGGGTCTCAGGGCCAGAGCGGGCGGCCGCTCGTTCAAGGCTTTGGCGCCTGCCCTTTGGAATTCCCTACCTCTTTTTACCCGCAGCATCTCCGATCATTGGATTTTTAGAAGGACTGTGAAGACTTGGCTATTCTCCAATCACTAAGTTACCTCTTCTTCCCACTCTACTATACAGTCAGCGCTGGGACGCCCCGTTGCTGGGGCAGCCATGCGCTTTATAAATATTTTAACATAACATTGTCCTATTATTGATAGCCTTCATGGAATTGTTTTTATGCATTTGTATGAGATTTGCTATTTTCTATTCCTGCATTGTATTTTTAAACTTTTTGTAACATATCCTTATATTTTTTTGATTCCGCCCTAGAACTCACTTGTTAAGTCAGTCCTTTCATATTTGACTGTATTTTTTATACGCTGATTTTGTACCTTATCTTGGAACACATTGCTTCATGAAATTGAGGTTAACACGATCCCGAACCATGCAACCCGAGGCATGCTTCTGAGGTGTAAGATTTAGGGTACAGAGTGCCCACAAAGATATTTAGGCTTCCCGTCTCCCCCAACTACCCAGGATGTTTTTGAACATTGTGGCACATAGCGCAGTTTAACTACATTTCTTTAGCCATTGCTCTATTGAATGAAATAATTGATTGCAAATAATATGTAAAGTGCACTGCTACCACAACAGAGTGTCCTTGCATTAAGCAATAGCTACAGATTTGGAGACTTCACTAATAAGGAAAAAGCCAAGTTTTAAATTTTTTTTAACTGAAAGCATTACCTTCTGATAAAATGAAGAGAGCCTGATTCACTAAGAAGGTGAATAAGTGCACACCACTATCTCCCAGCGGTGGTGTCGTGTAGTTCCTAGGAATCCCCCAGGAACTGTGCGTTTTGGATGACCTAAACTGAGGGCTTGGTGTCCAAACCGACTCTGGACACCCCCACAGGATATGTCAGCCGTTAGACCAGCTAGCTCTACAGTGCCACTACCACCCCCCTGTATTCTACAGTGGTGTAGGTAGTCTCTGGCAACCACTGAATATGACAACCCTGATTCCTCAGGGATCGTGGAAAACAGTACAGTACGTTTTGCTCAGACACTCGTGCTCTCTTGTTCTCAGAAAATACACAAGAGCAATTAGGGCGTTTTTCAATAAGTAATTATTGCGCAAGCGTCAATCTTGTGTAAAACATATGTGCTGCGACAATCAGGAGACAGAAGCATATAAACGATATGGCAAGTATCCATATAATAAATAATAGATACATTCCTACCATAGTGCTAATAGAATGAACATAAGCAGCTCAGATAAAAACAGTAGCACTTGCATATTCCTAAAATGCGTGACCTAAAATAGTTTGCTAAAATTTACCTATCCTAGACGTGTGAGTGTAGCATGTATGTGCATATGTGTAGGTATATACAGCCAAGAAATCCCCAGAGATGAACCAGCCCCCTCACCTAATGGTTGAGAACGAAGGACCCCGTCTCTGCTTCGAGGATGACACCCCGCAAGGGATGTCAGACAGCTGCGTGTCGAAGATCTAGCATGCAGGACCCCTGTCTTCGGCGTGGAAGGAATTCTCTAATTTGTCGGGGGGAGTGAGGGTCTTATACTAAAGTGGTCACCGCAGGGTTTTTTCTAGAATCGATATGTTTTTAAATCAACCATGGATGTTTTGAAAACAATCATAAATGTTTTGAACAATCACAGATGCTTTCTTAAACAAGTGTGATCATTCACAGCTGGCTGTTGGCCAAGGATGGAAAAAAGTGTTGACCCTTATACAGAAAAAATCTGCCGTGCCTGGGGACATGTTTATGTACGTCAGGTACAGGGATTATGATAGAGTACTTAGAGCCTGGTGTCGAAGAGACAGGAGCAAGCTACTAGGTAAAGGGTCACCTGTGTAGAATCATTATTGTCATGTGGATGGGACAATATATGTAAAATGGGGTATACATGATGGGACTATCCTCGAAGACATGACACCCAATCCTCATCAAAAGGTCAACAAGGTCAGCTAGGTAATGATAAAGCTAACTCTATAAAAAGGAAAAAATCATTTATAATAACACATACTAAAAAGCACTTTAAAAGCCTGAAAAAATGTCCATAAAAGAAAGTCATTTTTCCCTCAAAAAGCGTTCAAAAGGTCCTCAAAGCTTGTATATATTGTGATAATTGCACTGAGCACGTTGAAAGCCATGAAGCTCGGGAGACATCCATTACCACGCGGGTATTGCATCGCAATGCCTTTACATCGCGGGTATTACAACGCAAGTCGTTACAACGACTTGCGCTGGATGGCGCTCTAACCTAAGGAATAGTATGATTTACTATTCCAACACCTTCCCTACTGTACGTAGACTAGTGTTGGAATAGTAAATCATACTATTCCTAAGTCCAGTGCCCTCCAGCGCAAGTCGTTGTAACGACTTGCGTTGTAAAAACTGCGATGTAACGTACCGCGATCATTTTGATCGCGTTGTAACGTCACATATTCATGAAGCTCAATTAGAGTCGAGAAGAAAAATAAAACAAAGTCAGTTTCGACCTTCAATTTTAGTAAATGTTTAAAAAGTTGCCAAATAGTTCCCAGCACAGAAGAGGCCAGATTGTTTGAAGAATCCTGCGCTGAAGACTCAACATCGCTGAACATCATATCCGCAGATGGCAGTCCCTCAAGAACCTCCAGTATCATATCCAATGAGCAAAGGTGATCCTCTCTGGTTCCCATGGCAGCCGGCGGGGAAGAGTTAGATGCCTGCATGCCTGATACCGATGCCCGGACCTCTGGAGCAGAGCCAATATCCCTTCCAACAGGAGCATAAGCATCCCTTGGTGGCTCTAGAAATGCTGTCATTAACATGGCAATACGCTGTGGACAACTGCGCGTGTGGGCCTGCAAAGGCACCAGTAGCGCTTCTATGTCTGGCGGCGCAAACGATGAATGTGTCAGACACAGGTCCAACACGCAGCCGATTCCACAGAAGAGGCAACGGAACACAGGCAGGACACAGTCTAGCCAGACCGGTCTGAAAGACAGGAACCAATGCTCACTCAGCTCTCGAAGCCGAGGCGTAGTCAGGTAGAACACCATGCAATCACAACAACGTCGTTCCAGCAGTGTTCTCTCCATTTCGTGAGGGATTGCGACGTCCATTGTGAAGCAAGAGTATTAAAATTAGGATGCCTGCTACGGAAAGCAGGACCAAAGGAAGCCCTACAAAAACACTTCCAAGTACGGAGTGTATGAAGGCTGGAATTACTCCGAAGATGGGCTGAAAGGTGGCTAAGAGACCTGATCCAAGTCGCTTAAATAAGTGTACTATCCCACTCGTATCAGACATGTTAAAGATACGATGAACCATTTCTCCCAAATGGATCGGGAAATTTGTATGGACCAGGGCCTGTATCTCTGCTGAAGACCTTGCAACCTGGAGATCAAACGTCTCTCGGGCTGAAGTTAAGGCCACATTTTGCTGAAACAACATGGCTTTCAGTCTGCTCAGCGAATCAAACCTAATACTGGAAACATTTAATGAAGACCACAGTGGTGCCTCCCTGACTGTGCGAGCCGGGGGAAACAATACATGCTTACAGCAAAGAGCCCTGAAGTTTACTGTGACTAGATATGCGATGCCTGGCATCATTCCACAGCAGCCTTGGTCACTCAGCATTAAATAACTTCCATTCGAAAGTAATTAAAAAACCGGATGAATCACTTCAGCTGGGGAGCCCTTCAAGTAGCAAGATAAGTTCGCCTTTGACGCATTACATGTTCCAAAAAGCGACACCTCTTTGCACAGTAAAGGTCCTTATTCCTGCACCTATATCTATACGGTAACTCCCATGTTTCTTGTATGTACTCTTCACCCAACGCTTCATACTTGCCTGCTTGGATGTATCTTAGGCAGTATTGGAACTGAAATGTTGTGATTGGCAGTGTGATATAGCCATGAATTAACCATTCTGTAGACGGTGCCTCTGCTACAGTGAAAGGTAATTTCTCCAGATTTTCAATGAGCAGCATGGTGTACTTTGCATCTCTGCGTGCCATAGTCAATTGTCTGTCGGTCAGATTGTAAACCGAAAAAAAACTTGTGCTATTAATGTATTTCCATGGCACGTGGCCTGAAGGCAATGATTGCAGCGTCCAGCTTAAAAGCATAATGGAGCGCAATTGAGATTGCCCACGTTGTAGAATAGACAAATCCTGTTCCATTATGTCAATTGCCGAGGACACAATGTTGCTCAGTGAATAAATATGTGAAGAAAGTGTGGTCACACCATTGTCTACCACAGCTAGGACCTTTTCTAGGTTAATCCTATCAATTTCACGTAATCTCTCAGCAGCATCCTGTTGGGAGACTTTCGACAGTTGATTGTAGATGGCATATAAGAAGCGTTTCTTACGTGGTTTCTTGGGACCTAACAATCCCTAAGATCCAAGTTGTCTGCTAGAAGGGACAAGTGTTGTTTCACCTGTTGTTATGTCGAGGTTTTTAGCCATTCTAGGCACAACTTCCCAACACTCTAAGAAGTCACTACCCCTGGATGCTCTGTGTGTACATAGCGTGGGTCAGGCCTATTGATACTTAACCCTCTGGTAGTACCCTTGAATCTTGCTTGACACCTATTTGTGTTGATAGGCCAAACCAACCATCCCTCCCAATTGGGCGTTGAGGAATTGTATGTACCATTTCACCCAGCATTTCCTCACTTAACAGTGTGTCATTTAATAAACTTTCAATAGGTGTGGGTAAGGGTATGCGTGGTATTTCCAGATCCTTTATTTTTGCAAACCCGTAGCAGGAAGTTTGTTGCACTGTTCTGTTCAGGAATATTATTTGTAATGGTATGAGGCAAGCTCTAAATAAAGCCTCTGTTCCCTGACCTGCCAATCTTTCGTCCCCCAGATGGATTTTGTGTCTATCGTGTCCCTCCAATAGTTGAAATCTTGTATAGACAGTTGGGAGATGAAAGTTGCTGAATAAATGAGCTTGGTGTTTATCAGCATCATTTTCTTCGCAGTTGCATTAGTCTGTACTAACTTAAAATAGTATGACATTGAGTCTGAAGTGTTGAACCCTGAAAAGTATGCAAGTTTCTGTGCGAATGTGGCAGAACTACCTTTAGGTGGAGTTGGGAAATGTTCCCATTGATGGTAAGTGTTTACAACACGTGGAACACTAGCTCTATGCAAAAAGTGATGACCATAATGCTGGTAACAAAACATGCTGTCGTAATCAGGTGTATCTTCATACAATTCCCTGTAAGAAAATGCAGAAGATTGTTCTAAATCTGAAAGCATCGTGTTTACAGTCTCAATGTCCCAATCATCAGAAAGTGTACTCGGGGTAATGAAGTCATTCTTAGAAATTTTAAACACATGTGGAATTTTCAAATGTTCAGTAGGACCAAATACATCATATGAAACTCTATCCCATACTATACCATCTGGTACTGGAATTGCTGAAATGTTCACTAGGGACAAGTTTCTCTGTTCAGGATGTGATGGCGTTAGAGATTTTAAGACCAAGTTCACCAGTTGGACTGCAGAGCGTTGTGGGAGATAATGTCCATTCAGTAATAGGAAAAAGACAGTTACTATACCAATCCAAAGTAACAAGAACAGGATCCCTATTGCAAGCCAAAGATGCAGCCAAGGTGATACTAAGTAAGTCTTTTTCAGCCAGAGATAGAATCGTCGAAGTTGTTCTTTTTTAGAGATGGGTGGCGTTTGCTCAGGTTCACTTGGATCTCAATAAAAGTCATCAAAGTTGATGAAGTAGACAGATGCAGTTCGATCTATCTTTGGGAGCTCAGCAGTGTTTGTAGAACTGGCATTTTCTTCTTGTGAAGGCACGTTGATGTAAAGTTCATTGTTGGGATGAATTGCAGTTTGCTTTTCAGTTTCATTTGGATGTTGTTCAATTTCAACAGGTGTAATTCGTATTCCGTTATTTGATACTCCTTCATTTTGCGCATTGGAGTCTTGAAATGTTATTAGTCTTTTTATCTGAACTTCCTATATAGTAGTAAGAGGAGATCGGCGGCTACTGAGGATTCCACGTGGCCTGCAGTTGAGAATCGGCCACATAGTGTGGTTTGATCAGATCAATGGAGACAAATCTCTTTTCTTTTTTGCCGGCAAGAAGCGGAAGAAGTACTGTTCTTGTTCCTTGAACCGCCAGGACAGGTACAGGTGTTCTGTAGGATGGCCCAAACTCCTTTTTGTCCACAATCTTTTCTCTGACCAGGCCCCCTATCTTCAGCACCCAGACAGGTCTTGCCGGTACCGGTTTCACTTCCCCAGTGGCGGTGCGTTTTACTTGGACGTTGCTTTGTAATGCCCGGAATTCATTGAGTTCCTGTAAAACATCCAAACGATCATTCAATTCAAATAGTTTTACATCTGCCACTGTGCTGGTACAATCGAGGTCAGGTACCCACATTCTTGTCCTAAACAGGAGCTCATAGGGGGTAGGTCCTCCCAAAGACTTTCTTGGCATATTATTCAGAGTCCTCTGGACCCCATATAGGTGATTGACCCAACTACCGCCCGCACCTAATACCCATGCTGTTAAAGATTGCTTTAGGTCCTGGTTTTTCCTCTCTACCACCAAATTTCCCTCGGGATAGTAGGGGGAGGAGTACCGCAAGGCCACGCCCATACTTTCCATGGCTTCCTTGTAAGCTCAAGAGCTAAACGCAGGGCCACGGTCAGAATGTAACGTGCCAATTGCGTATGTGCCGATGAAAACTCACAAATCTTTTATAACAATTCGAGCATCAGCCGAACGCTGAGGCCAAACCCATAGAAATCTAGAGCATGAATCCACTGCCACCAACATGTACGTGTAAGCCCCGTCTGAATTTAAGGGGCCACAGTGATCCAAATAGACACATGCGAGAGGTCTGTCTGAAATGAGTAATGGTGTTTATGGTGGCCTTGCTATGGTGGAACCCTTCATCTGCTGACAGATGTCGCACTTTAAGACATAAGCCTTAGTTTCTTTAGACAAACCTGGCCATTAGAATCGCCGCTTCAGTAACGAGACTGTAGCGGTGACTCTTGCGTGTGCAGAGCCCAGACCCTCATGTGCAGCTAATATTAAACCTAATCTGCGATCTCTGTTTGGTATAACTCTATCCCCCACTCCTGGAATTTGAGCATATGGTGTATTTTGCACATCTAATTTATAGGAATATTTGAGTGGAAAGCCCTTTGGAACGGCAGAGCCATTCTTTGAGGCGTTGACAGCTATCAGTATATCTCCGTCTATCCTCGTGCTAGAACGAGTGATTGCAGCAACCGCAGCAGTTCTCAATGTCACCTTGGCGGCTTCATCAGCCACTGAATTCCCTTCAACGTGTACGCCACCACGCTGGTGACTCAAGCTGTGAATAACTTGAGCCCATGGCAGGCATGCTTTCAGCTTTGCCACTTGTTCCCATAACAATTTATGCTTAGTTGTGCAACCCTTGGAATCTCTAATCCCATTCTGGCCCCACTAATGAAGATATTCATTGTATGACTGCACACAGTAGAATGAAACGAACACTATCAGTATGGGAAATTCCAGATCCGTATACTGTAGTGCCAATATCAGGGCTTTCAGCTCTGCCAACTGTGCGGTACAATCTCCCAGAGATTGTGTAGTCGTGTTGCAGGAATGGAACTTGCCATCTCGCATTCTACCCTTCACTATAGCACATGCAGCGCTATATTGCTGTTTACTTCCTTTGCCAGGCTGAGCCTATCCATCAGTGTAAAAGATGTATTCATATTTCTCTAGAGGCAAGATTTTATTCTGGAGAGGGTATTCTTGTTCGTACTGCAGGAATGCTTGTGTTTTTAATGTAGGATCGTATTTGTAATCTACATCTGTTGCAGTGAGAGAATTAGCCCATTGTATCCATCGCGGATGTAGCGCTTTTGCATTTGGAAGGCTCGCTTTGGTCACAGCTTCTAAAGTTGGTACTGGGGTTACAACGATTATGCATTTCCCTGTGCTAGTGCTCTTTCTCTCACCACAGCAGTCTGTACCACGGTCAGTATTTTTTCTGTTGCCGCAAATCGCATTTCTGCATTTGTGCATAAATGTGATTTGTATGCAATTGGGACTGTCTCACCTTCATTGATCGTGAGGTAAGTATACCCAGATGAACCCAGGACCACCCGGATCACCAAGTTAGTGGTATTCACACGTGTGTGCAAATGTTTTGATGCTATCATGTCAGCCTGAACTGAACGGAGAGTCTCTGTGTGTTGTTGTGTCCACTGATGTGGTGTGAAATAAGGTCTGATTAAGTAGTAAAAAGGTTTTACTTTTTCTGCGTAATCTAGAATGTATGTTTGTCAAAATTTTGAAATCCTACAATGGATTGCAAACCTTTTAGATTCTTTGGAGGCTGGAGCAGCGCACACTTTCCTAAAAAGTTGGCTGCCAGGCTCTTGCCTTCACTTTTCAGTTCGTATCCCAAAAATAGGACATTGAGATGGGCAATCTTTGATTTTTTTAAATTAAATTTGTAACCCAAACTGGCGAAACCAACAATTATGTTGTTCACCCTGCACAAGTGTTCAAGTAATTCATAGTCCATCAGATAGATGTCATCTACATAGGACACTGCCTCCTTATCGAATGTTTGTAATATTTCAGACACTCTTGCCGAGAATAGCCCCGGGCTTTTCTTATACCCTTGGCGCAAACGACAAATATTTTGCTGAGTGCCGAGCGCAGAAAATGCTGTCAGATATCTGCTTTCTGGAGCTATATTTTGGCAGAAGAGTCCATTCAAGATATCTAGTGTCGGTTTGTATTTCTTCCGCACAATGTTATTCATTAATGCGGCACTGTGTGCATTCTGAACTGCAAATGTTCGTGTGCATGTGTTTAAATGTTGGTAATCTAAAACTAGACGATATGTATTGTCGGGTTTCAGTACTGGAAACAAAGGATTGTTCATTGGAGAGGTGCAAATTTCAATTACACCTTGGTATTCAAGTTGGTCTAAGATTTCTTTGACCTGTTTCTTTGCACTGTTTTTAATATGGTACTGTCTGTGGATTTGGAGTAGACTTTAATAGAATTTCGTGGTGGGTAGACTCCACGTCCCACCTTACATGGTTTCTGTATAATGGCGGAGCTAGTGCCCACTCCTGCGTGTATGAAGGTTTTAAAGATTCTGGAACGAGGTCGGAAAAAGCAGGCAAAATGGCGCTTTCCCCCTTTGGGCACTCCATCACAAATTCAGGCGGCCAATATCTTTCTGCTAACAGGATGTCTTATCCAAATGTCAAATTTTCCCAAAAGAGACCTTTAATTTTTCTTAAGATGTCACCCTCTATTTGTAGTGTAATTTCGTATAGCCTATGCGGGACAGTCACTCTGGTATCAGGTGTTTCCACCGTGATATATTCATTTAATACTGCTGTCACCAGAAAATTCTTCAGGTTCTGGTGAGCTATTGTTACTTCTGCCGCGCTGTCTAGCATCGTCAGAGCCCATTCCCCATTCAGCAGCTGAGTCCTCAGTAACCGGGCATGTCTAATTTTTAAGCCAGCTACTTTCTTCTTTTTGAATTGAGCTTTTGCTTTAGGTTGCTCTTCCTGTTTGATAATGTAATCTGAAGTGCGATGTGTTTCCCTTTTTGTCTTTAGTCGATCTTCAGTCTTTTGTTCTGATCGCCCGTCCCTCTCCGAGTTTTTTGATGAACCCTGAAAGGAACGAAAGGAACGTATATCAGTGTCGTGATACCTATCAGGTTTCTTAATGTTAGCATGATTCCTAAGGTTGTACTTCTTTTCAGAGGACTCCCGTTGGGAAGACCCACCCTTGATCGTGCATTCTTTTCAGAATTGTTATTTTTGGAATTTTTATTATCCCACTTCTTTTTAGAAGACGTGGGTGCTTGCTTCGAGTTGTCCTTGTCGGAACTACCCACCATTTGTGGCTTCCCGTCTTTGGTTCCCAAATTATCTCTACCTAATGCAGCATAGGTTTCTTCGATAATGTTTGGTCATTCTCGCTCCCTATTGATAGGGGCTGTTTCCCTTAGGCGGCTGTGTATGGCCACTGCTGCTGCCTCCCCCTTTATGTTGCTCAGCATGATTGCAGAGACTTGGGCAAAATTACCCATCAGTTTGAGCCCCAAGTCCAGGGCAGGTCCTGCCCCGTACTCGTTCTGTATCTGTTTCAATACATCAGGAACTACTGCTAAGGAAGGAGTACCGTGTACTCTAACGTATACGGCAGCAAAAATTGTTCCCCAAGTGGTTCAATCTGCAATTGAGGGAACCATCCCCATTGGCAAGCAAATTGTTAGCATTCTGCGTTTTTCCTGGAGACCCGTATGGGGAAACACTGCTTCCAGCTGGGTAATTTTTTGTGCTATCCAGAACGGAATTTGCTCCAGTTTGGAAGGTATTGTCTCTATCGCTGATTTTAGTGTCTGTGGGTTAATTGTAGGTATTGCGTGATGTGGACCGGCTGGAGCATGTCTCGCAGGTTGGACTGGTAATGTTCGCATGACGAACTGGACAATGTGCCTGGATAGCCTGACTATGTCTTTGTATATTTTACGGACTTCATCCACTGGTAGTGTATCTATCTCCGGATGTGGAGTGTATGTCGCTAAGACAGGACAGGTTCCTCCTTCAACTGAGCGGACCGAGTCTCACAACAGATGTTGTGTGTGGGAGGGCGCCTCTAAACCAGTTTTTATGCTGCTGGTACGTTAACAGGACTTCAATGTCTTCGTACGGGATGTATTCTTCCGGTGGTTCAACTACAATGTATGTGTGGAACAATTAGGTAACGGATCTGCAGGTGGGAACTGAACCCAAGAATAGAATACCTCTGATCTGAACACCTCGTGTGCCTCAATCACGAAGGTAACACAGCCACCTGTTACTGGTACGCCGTGTTCTAATAGCTTTATAGTTACTGCATGTCCGCAAATCTCTGTGAGCTTAAGAGCATTTGCAAATTCATCTTACCCATTCCCTAACCACTGCTCGTGGACTCAGTCATTTTTGGAAGAGAAGACAATAGTTAAGAGGTAGGCTTTTGCACAATGTGTGGAACCTTTTATCCTTACAAGCTTGCTAAACCTTCAGCCAATACACAGAGTATATCTACTCAGCTGAGGCGGATTCCCCTTCTCACTTCAGACGTCTCTGAAAAGTGTGAGTAGGGCTTTCTGAGAAAGCACGACTGAACTACTCAGATTTTCACTGTTAATATAAGAACCAAACCAAAGTAAGGCGCCATGTCGTGTAGTTCCTAGGAATCCCCCAGGACCTGCGCGTTTTGGATGACCTAAACTGAGGGCTTGGTGTCCAAACTGACTCTAGACACCCCCACAGGATATGTCAGCCGTTAGACCCGCTAGCTCTACAGTGCCACTACCACTCCCCTGTATTCTACAGTGGTGTAGGTAGTCTCTGGCAACCACTGAACATGACAACCCTGATTCCTCAGGGATCGTGGAAAACAGTACAGTACATTTCGCACAGACACTCATGCTCTCTTGTTCTCAGAAAATACACAAGATAGCGATTAGGATGTTTTTCAATAAGTATTTATTGCACAAGCGTCAATCTTGTGTAAAACATATGTGCTAGCGACAATCAGGAGACAGAAGCATATAAACGATATGGCAAGTATCCATATAGTAAATATTAGATACATTCCTACCATAGTGCTAATGGAATGAACATAAGCAGCTCAGATAAAAACAGTAGCACTTGCATATTCCTAAAATGCGCGACCTAAAATAGTTTGCTAAAATGTACCTATCCTAGACGTGTGAGTGTAGCATGTATGTGCATATGTGTAGGTATCTACAGCTAAGAAATCCCCAGGGATGAACCAGCCCCCTTCACCTGATGTTTGAGAATGAAGGACTCCGTCTCTGCTTCGAGGATGACACCCCGCAAGGGATGTCAGACCGCTGTGTGTAGAAGATTCAGCATGCAGGACCCCTGTCTTCAGCGTGGAAGGAATTCTCCTCTAATTTGTCGAGGGAGTGAGGGTCTTTTATACTAAAGTGGTCACTCCAGGGTTTTTTCTAGAATAGATATGTTTTAAGGGTACAGTGTGCCCACAAAGATATTTAGGCTTCCTGTCTCCCCCAACTTCCCAGGATGTTTTTGAACATTGTGGCACATAGCACAGTTTAACCATATTTCTTTAGCCATTGCTCGATTGCAAATAATAAGTAAAGTGCACTGCTACCACAACAGAGTGTCCTTGCACTAAGCAATAGATACTGGAGATTTGGAGACTACACTAATAAGGAAAAAGCCAATTTTAAATTTTGTTTTAACTGGGAGCATTATCTTCTGATAAAATGAAGAGAGCCTGATTCACTAAGAAGGTGATTAAGTGCACACCACTATCTCCCAGCGGTGGTGTCGTGTAGTTCCTAGGAATCCCCCAGGAACTGCGCGTTTTGGATGACCTAAACTGAGGGCTTGGTGTCCAAACCGACTCTGGACACCCCCACAGGATATGTCAGCTGTTAGACCAGCTAGCTCTATAGTGCCACTACCACCCCCCTGTATTCTACAGTGGTGTAGGTAGTCTCTGGCAACCACTGAGCATGACAACCCTGATTCCTCAGGGATCGTGGAAAACAGTACAGTAAGTTTCGCTCAGACACTCGTGCTCTCTTGTTCTCAGAAAATACACAAGAGCAATTAGGGCGTTTTTCAATAAGTATTTATTGCGCATGCATCAATCTTGTGTAAAACATATGTGCTGCGACAATCAGGAGACAGAAGCATAAAAAAGCGATATGGCAAGTATCCATATAATAAATAATAGATACATTCCTACCATAGTGCTAATGGAATGAACATAAGCAGCTCAGATAAAAACAGTAGCACTTGCATATTCCTAAAATGCGCAACCTAAAATAGATTGCTAAAATGTTCCTATCCTAGACATGTGAGTGTAGCATGTATGTGCATATCTGTAGGTATCTACAGCCAAGAAATCCCCAGAGATGAACCAGCCCCCTCACCTGATCGTTGAGAACGAAGGACCCCATCTCTGCTTCGAGGATGACACCCAGCAAGGGATGTCAGACCGCTGCGTGTCGAAGATCCAGCATGCAGGACCCCTGTCTTCGGCGTGGAAGGAATCCTCTAATTTGTCGGGGGGGGTGAGGGTCTTATACTAAAGTGGTCACTCCAGGGTTTTTTCTAGAATCAATATGTTTTTTAAACAACCATGGATGTTTTGAAAACAATCATAAATGTTTTGAAAACAATCACCGATGGTTTCTTAAACAAGTGTGATCATTCACAGCAGGCTGTTGTCCAAGGATGGAAAAAAAGTGGTGACCCTTATACAGAATAAAGCTGCCGTGCCTGGGGACATGTTTATGTACTTCAGGTACAGGGATTACGATAGAGTACTTAGAGCCTGGTGTCGAAGAGGCAGGAGCAAGCTACTAGGTAAAAGGTCACCTGTGTAGAATCGTTATTGTCGTGTGGATGGGACAATGTATGTAAAATGGGGTATACATGATGGGACTATCCTCGAAGACATGACAGTAGTGCATACAAATTGGTGTAATGATTAACAAAAATGGTATTCGTATCAGTCTGTGTATAGTTCACATACTTGGTACAGCCTCGAAGTGCCTCCACTTGCATTTATTGCGCTAGGGCGCGCCGGAGGCTCTCAGGCACACTAAGAACCTGCTCTGAGTATTGCTTGGCTATGAATTCTTCTAATCTAAGCAATTCAGTCTGTGTATGATCTTGTTGTACTTTTCCTTGCTTGCTAGTGATCTATGTAAATGTAAATGTCCAGTATTTGTAAAGCGCACATCTACCTCCGGAGAAGTGTCCCGGCGCTGGGGGCCATCGGGAAGATTAAGCGAGCTATTGCCCAGAGTCACATGGTGCTGGGCTGATCTGCCGCCGGCGCCGGGGATCGAACAGTGAGCCCCAGGTTCCGGAGTCAGTCGCCCTGGCTGCTCCGCCACACCTCTTCCCTCTATCCAGGGGCGGCTCCTCCGCTAAGGCGGAGGAGCGTCGCCCCGCTGCCTTAAAGCACGGCAAAAAAAAAAAAGAAAATGATAATAACGAGATGTTATTAGCATTTTATTTTTTTGTGCTGGGGCAGTTTTGTGAGGCTGTGCAGGGGGAAGGAGTGGTGGCATCCTCCTAACTGTGCATGAATGTTTTGGCCGGCCAAACATTCATGCGCACTTTGCATGTTCTCCATTCAGGCGTCATTATAGCCTGGGTGGAGAACATGCCAGGCTTCCATTCCCCATCTGAGTGCCAAACCACGGTGCTCAGACCAATCACAACGCTGCACTGCAGTGTTGTGATTGGCTCAGGGAAGCCTGGGTGCTTACCAATCACAATGCTGCATTGCAGCGTTGTGATTGGCTTAGGGGAGCCTATCCTGCTTTCTGCTCTGACAGAAACTAGGAAGAGGATGGAAGAGAGGCGGCGGCCTGCAACTGGCCGGCCAGCAGGTAAGTGTTTTTTTTTTGTATTTTCTCCCCCCTTCCCAACCTGCCTACCCTCCCCACCCCATTACCGATTTGCGGGAGCAGCCACGACTGGATCTATCGTTGGCTGAAATGTCAACTGCAGAATTCGTCTGAAGGATATACAATTTTTACTCCCCTCTATAGCATCATTGTCGCCCCAGTTACTGATAAACACTCCCCAAATCACTAAGTTTAACACTTCTTAGTCGGTCAGCACACTCCCTGATTCCTCTTCATTTTCTCTATAACAGCCCACATTGGCTCACAGTCCCCTGATAAAGCTGCATCTTGCAGTGCTATTGCCTTCAGTTTCCATGTGGGAATGCCAGTGGCGGCTCCTGGAGGGAGTGCTGCAGGGCAGTGGGGCGGGGCGGGGGAGGGGCAGGGTGGGGGGTAGTAAACTACGGCGTACGGCCGAACAGATTTAAGTAACTAAATAAATAAATAAAACAAATTACAATGCGCCCGCTGCATCGCCATTTGCGATGCAGCGCGTGCAATGTAATTCGTTTTATTTACTTACATCTGTTCAGCCGTACGCCGTAGTTTACTACCCCCCACCCTGCCCCTCCCCCGCCCCGCCGCCCCGCAGCACTCCCTCCAGGAGCCGCCACTGGGGAATGCTAATGGGCAGTATACCACAGGTTTGAGTAACGAGGAGCAGGCAATGGCCCGATATTGATTTGCATAAGTACTCAGCGACAACCACTAGTCTCACCTGCAGGGAAGTTTCCTGGGATGTCTGTGTCACCACCAATTGCCAGTGAGCTGTTTCCTGAATCACTGGTGCCAGTCAAGCTCAAGGATTCATGAGTGCGCCCACTGTTGCAGCAACCCATCAGCATATGCAGAGTAGAGAATGGTCTGATAACCCCATTTTCCCCTTCATTGCGATCTCAATTTTGGCCTGTAATGGGATTGGCGCATAGGTGTTCCACAGTTTGTCAGTGCTCAAGCCCATGTCCACTCTGCTGATGCATCAGTGAAGAAGTGAGATTTTCCATTGTGCAAGCCTTTCAGGTCTGCTGGGAATGATAACATGTACTTGAGTTGTTATAAAGGGAGTCGTTTATAAAATTCAGGAAACATTCTCTCTTGGTATTGTACTACCAGACTGTTATAAGGAAAAATGAGAACTGCAGCACCAATTGTGCAAGCAATCCAGGCCAGTCAGAAGATTTGTGGGGTCCAAAGCAAAAACTAGTTGTGGTACCCTGACTGAAAGAATCTGGTTTCCCAGCTTGACCAAACTGTCTGACCCTGAAAATTTATTTTCTTCATTGTTACTCATTTTCCATTATTATCACATTTAAGACCATCTTGAGATAATTCAGCTTAGGATGTGCACTGTACAAAAACCTTCCGTCTATATGATTTAATAGACCATAATGTTGCTCTAGCTATAACAACAATAAAGATCTTATACAGGAGAAAATAGACAACAGACTTGCCTCCTGCGTCAATAATAAAAATTTCATCAAAGCAAATGATGAAAAAATGTGACAGTCATCCAGTGTCATAATTGCACAATGTGCAAGAAGTAAATCTGGTTTCAATCCCAACTTGGCAGCTTGACCAAAATATAGGACCTAAGGCAATTACTTTTATTCTCTGTTCCTCCTTTTCCATGAGCAAATCATTTGAGGGCCCCTTGAAACAAATCAGTTGAGGATGCACACTGTACAAATATCTCAATTGTATATTGCTTAATACACTATAGCGCTGCTCCATCCATAGTAGTAAGGGCTTATTCAGAAGGTACAAGACAGCTGATTTTGCTCTTGAGTCATTAATAAAATCGCCAGGTTAGAAGAGGTTTTGTTGACTATTCAATCCAATAAAGTCCACTCAGGGCAGTGAAGTAATCTAGTGCGCTTAAAAGAAACAATTCAAATTACATATTTTTAATTCAAACTTTTGTACCACAGATTTTCTCCTTTCTGGCACTGTTCGGTTGTGGAAAACTATGAGACCCGTCACAGACTCAGTACCACCCTCTACTGGCACTGGCTGTTAGCGATGTAGAGGATCCTTTGGCGTTGGGCATAAGGCCTAGGCATGCATGTCTCACACTTTGTTTGCAGGGTGATGTCTCTGTCACCGTAGTTTAACTGTTTAGCAATTATAGTTTTGACTGGTGCTCTTGGCGCCAATGGTGAAAAGAAGTTCGTAGGACATTGGTTACAACTGTTGTGCTCAGTTACTCTTCAAAAAACAACTCAGTGCTCAGGTTCTACACTTGTTCCAGGAGGCCCACAATCTGACTGTTGCTCCTCAGAGCTCTTCTTTCTGCATCTATGTCCCAGTACTTAGGAAATGGGATTCTGTGTTAAAGTGCTTCCTCAGGGCTCCAATGTCAGGTGTCATGGTCAGTTTTGTTTCAGCTTCTAATTCTAAGCCTGCCAGTTTCTTCTGATCCGCTCCAAGTTAACCCTGCATCAAGCACTAGAGTGACAATTTTTGCTTCTAGTGCTGCACAAGTATCCCTTATTGCAGCAATATGTGGCTCAATCTGTCAGCAGTGAACACAGCTGCAGGACCTTCTGTGGCTACAATCATAGATGTTACAGTGGTACGGGATTGGCTGTGAAAATCTCCCGGCAGAGAAGGAACTGGGTGGATCGATCAGGGATGTTCCATCTTTTTAGGTCTCGCCTACGCAGCACGCATGCGCTGCATAGGCAAAAAGACCTTTTGGAATCGCTTCGGCTTTTCAGCCAAAAACGTGCACGCGTTCCATTGCCTTCAATGGCAACGCGTGCACGTTTGGCAATTCACTTGCGGGAGCGAGCGGCGCCATATGGTAGCAATTATCGCTCCTGGCGCCGCTCGCTCCCGCAAGGGAAACGCTTTCACTTTTGCTCGATACGCGCACGCTTGTTTAACAAGCGCCTTATTCCGCGCTTTCACTGTAATGGTGGCCCCGCTACTTTCTTCAGACGTGGCTCGTCTAAACAAAGGTGCGCGGCCGCTATTAAAGTGAAAGCGCGGAATGGGGCGCTTTTATTAAAAAAAGCATTTGTTTGTCGACTTTAGAAACAAATGCGTTTATTTGTAAAAGCGCACCGTTCTGCGCTTTCACTTTAATAGCGGCCGCGCACCTTTGTTGAGACGAGCAGCATCTAAAGAAAGTAGCAGGGACACCATAACAGTGAAAGCACCGACCCCGGCGCTTGTTTCAAATTATTCCCCCCCTCTTCCTCCGTGCCCCAGCCACCCCCCTTCTACCCCCGCTCCACCGCTACTGAGTGTTGGATGTTTTGGAGTGGGTCGAGTTTTCTCCGCCTCCGCTGCCTACTGTTGCTGGCTCCAGTCCTGTGAGTACACAAACGTCTTTGTTCACAGGATCCCGTGCAGTGGCGCTCTGCTTAGAGACACCGCTGTATCAGTTTTCTGTGTTTTCCTTTACAGTCACATTGCCAGCAGGAGAAGGCAAGCAATGAAAGGTTGAGCTGCCAACTCTTTATCTGGTGTCTGGTCAGCGCATTTCCAATTAGTAACTGTTGTGGTTGCAAGCCCCCTCATTATGACATTGTGAAATGAACATTTAAAGTAGATTTGTCACTGGCCCATGGGCTTTAAAAATAAATCCCAATTTGTGAGCTGCGCTGTTCTGTGTCTGACGCCAGCTTACCGCCCACCCACAGTCATTAAAATAATCTCATCCTAGATTAGCTATCATCATAAGCAATATGGTTATTTCCTGGCGTTTCTATCTGCGCAGTAAGGTTATTACTATTTCGCAAGACAAGTGCAAAAGGTTTTTAAATTCTGTTTAAAAAGGCGAGATTTTGGAGTGTGGCGTGAAAAGTGTGGATACAGACACCAAGCCAGTATTTAGTGTTGCAGAAGATTTGTGCAATAGTGAATATTTAGTTGTGAAAGAAATTCAACGTGTGCACAATGATACATTCAGAGAGTGGGAAGGGCGGCATTCCCAGTGGGAGATTCCACAACACTGTGCAGAAGGTATGCTTGTGTGCTGAATTAGGGGCTGCTGGTCTTGTGTACATTTAAAATCTCTGGGTGCATCATGTCGACACTTTAGGATATGGCGTGCGTTTACAGGCCTGTTTAGTGTTCCGGCCATGGAAGGGTGCGGTCTGTACAGGAAATTGTGTTTCTCATTCTCTGGATAGGATTACATAAATATTATGCCGTGTACAACATTCCAGCTCTGAATCAATTTTTGAAGAAACACCAGGTTGCTCTTGTTATTGGAATGCCTCTGTTAATTTTGTCAACAAATAGAAGGTGACGTAGATGCAGTACGTAATTTTGTGAGTCTCTGCTACTTTCAGAATGATGAGCCTTATTTGGCCAGGGGGCATTTCTGCTGAAAACAAGGATTGTGTAACTTCTTTTCATCCGCGGAAGCAAAGATGTTGGTAGGAGTCAGCTAGGGCTCTTAATGCAGAATAAATATTTGTGCTGCGTCTTAGTCAAGACCTAATTTATTTAGATTTTATGTCATACCAAAAAGGAGAATTGTATAGTATAAATGCTTTCTCTCACCCTATAAATAGGTTTAACCTCCCTTTTCATACACTTTCCTTTCGTGACTCCTCTGGTTAGTCGTTAATCCATTGTGTCTGTTCTCCTTTGTTGTTTACTGGGATCTCTGTCCATAAATGTCACTTCAGTTGTAACTGTCCAGTAATTGAGTACATTTTATGTTACACAGAATTAGATCCCACTTTTTCAGTTGCATCATGTCTCCCTTAGGCTAGCTGACCCTGTGTTAGGAGTAAACCTCTGTGACGAGAATGTGTTCCAGTCCCACACAAAATGAAGCGGATTGACCACTGTTCTCCAGATACTGAAAGAAATATAGTAGATGCTCCATACTTTGTCTGTTGGATGCGGCGGTTTGTGTGGCCTGGTTGCACTGCATTTAGAAAGGTAGAAAACTGCATCCCCCCATAAGAGATTACTTTGACGCACTCTATGAAATTCCCCACTAGTATGAGAAGCATGCCTATTTTTGGTGCCCTCATATCTTGACAACAATGGGGGCAACGATCACAGGCTGAACTGCTGCTTCACTGTAATCCTTACCTGGTGTGCTGTCTCTCCATCTTAATTGAATTACTTTAAAATGAAATCGATTAATATAAATTAGCAATGACGAGCACACGCAGGAGTGCTTTAAAACAGCTGCTGCTTGTGCTCTTTTGAAAGATGGGAAATTACAGGTTTTCGGAACTTGCGGATTCAAGTCTTCACTATCTATAATTGTTTCTTTTATTTGTTCTGCATGTATTTATTTACATATAATAATGTTGTATCCTCAGAGCATTAGGAATAGCCACAAATCGTTAAACTCTGCAAACATGTACGGGTTTTATATTCGAACCACTGTCACAATGAAAGTTGAGCTTTAGAGTACTCACCCTAACTGCAAATGCCTTGCATTAATGGCTGACTCACTCTCACTGACTATCACACTCTCACTGACACACTCACACACTCTCACTGACACTGACACTCTCACTGACACTGACACTCTCACTGACACTGACTCACTGACACTGACTCACTGACTCTCTCTCACACTGACTCTCACTCTCACTGACAGACTCTCCCACTCTCTCTCTCACTCACTCACTCACTCTCACTGACAGACTGACTCACTCACTCTCACTGACAGACTGACTCTCCCACTCTCACTCACTGACTGACTGACTCTCCCACTCTCACTCACTGACTGACTGACTCTCCCACTCTCACTCACTGACTGACTGACTCTCACTCACTGACTGACTCACTCTCACTCACTGACTCACTCTCACTCACTCACTGACTGACTCACTCTCACTCACTGACTGACTCACTCTCACTCACTGACTGACTCACTCTCACTCACTGACTGACAGACTCTCACTGACAGACTCTCCCACTCTCACTCACTGACTGACTCACTCTCCCACTCTCTCACTGACTGACATACTCTCACTGACTGAATCACTCTCCCACTCTCTCACTGACTGACACTCTCACTGACAGACAGACTCTCACTGACAGACAGACTCTCACTGACAGACAGACTCTCACTGACAGACTCTTCCACTCTCTCTCACTGACAGACAGACTCTCACTGACAGACTCTTCCACTCCCTCTCTCACTGACAGACAGACTCTCACTGACAGACTCTTCCACTCTCTCTCACTGACTGAGACTCTCACTGACAGACTGACTCACTCACTCTCACTGACAGACTCTCACTGACAGACTGACTCACTCACTCTCACTGACAGACTGACTCACTCACTCTCACTGACAGACTCTCACTGACAGACTGACTCACTCACTCACTCTCACTGACAGACTGACTCACTCATTCTCACTGACAGACTGACTCTCACTGACAGACTCTTCCACTCTCTCTCACTGACTGAGACTCTCACTGACAGACTCTTCCACTCTCTCTCACTGACTGAGACTCTCACTGACAGACTGACTCACTCACTCTCACTGACAGACTCACTGACAGACTGACTCACTCACTCTCACTGACAGACTCACTGACAGACTGACTCACTCACTCTCACTGACAGACTCTCACTGACAGACTGACTCACTCACTCTCACTGACAGACTCACTGACAGACTGACTCACTCACTCTCACTGACAGACTCACTGACAGACTGACTCACTCTCACTGACAGACTCTCACTGACAGACTGACTCACTCACTCTCACTGACAGACTCTCACTGACAGACTCTTCCACTCTCTCTCACTGACTGACTCTTCCACTCTCTCTCACTGACTGACTCTCCCACTGACTCTCTCTCACTGACTCTCTCTCACTGACTCTCTCTCACTGACTCTCTCTGACTCACTCTCAATGACTGACTGACTCACTCTCACTGACAGACTCTCACTGACAGACTGACTCACTCTCACTGACAGACTCTCACTGACAGACTGACTCACTCACTCTCACTGACAGACTCTCACTGACAGACTGACTCACTCACTCTCACTGACACTCTCACTGACAGACTGACTCACTC
This sequence comes from Calotriton arnoldi, assembly GCA_963921515.1. Classification (NCBI taxonomy): domain Eukaryota; kingdom Metazoa; phylum Chordata; class Amphibia; order Caudata; family Salamandridae; genus Calotriton; species Calotriton arnoldi. The sequence continues at coordinate 1,101,288 of CAWUFW010005976.1, read as the reverse complement.
ACTCTCACTGACAGACTCACTGACAGACTGACTCACTCTCACTGACAGACTCACTGACAGACTGACTCACTCACTCTCACTGACAGACTCACTGACAGACTGACAGACTCTCACTGACAGACTCTCACTGACAGACTGACTCACTCACTCTCACTGACAGACTGACTCACTCACTCTCACTGACAGACTCTCACTGACAGACTGACTCACTCACTCTCACTGACAGACTCTCACTTACAGACTGACTGACTCTTACTGACAGACTCTTCCACTCTCTCTCACTGACTGACTCTCCCACTCTCTCTCACTCACTGACTCCCTCTCACTGACTCCCTCTCACTGACTCCCTCTCACTGACTCCCTCTCACTGACTGACTCTCGCTAAAAGACTGACTGACTCTCGCTAAAAGACTGACTGACTCTCGCTAAAAGACTGACTCACTCTCACTGACTGACTATCACACTGACTCACTCTCTTTCACTCACTGACTAACTGACTCACTCTCTCACTCTCATTCACTCTCACTGACTGACTCTCACTCTCACTGACTGACTCTCACTGACTCTCACTCTCACTCACTGACTCTCTCACTCTCACTGACTGACTCTCACTCTCTCACTGACTGACTCTCACTCTCTCACTGACTCTCACTCTCTCACTGACTGACTCTCACTCTCTCACTGACTGACTCTCTCACTCACTGATTAACTGACTCTCTCACTCTCTCACGGACTGACTCTCTCTCACTGACTGACTCTCTCACTCACTCTCACTAACTGACTGACTGACCTTCACCCTCCTGTTATTTATGCCCCCCATAACAAAACAAGCATTGGCATAGCCAATAGGTCTCGCCTTTGGGACCTTATAAGTGTTTAGCCATGCAACAGTTGATGCTGTTGTACCAATGATATTGTGCTGCATAACTAAATACTTATAAGGTCCCAAAGGCGAGACCTGTTGGCTATGCCAATGCTTGTTTGGATTGCCATATGTCTGAACTCTGCAGATGTTCAGGAGTGCTTTACCTCCTCCAGGCTCCTTTGGTGTCTGAATTGTGCTCTTAGCATTCATGGGGGCAAAGATCTGGCTAAAACAAAAGATCGGTTTGCCAAGGGAATGTTAGCTATTTCAAGATGGATGACAGTCAACTTTCTACAGTTGAATATCGGTAAGACTGAGATCATGCTGCTTGGCAAGGCTAATTCACTCTGGGCGGATGAGTGGTAGCCGCCTGAACTGGGTGCAGTTCCGACCCCTAGACAGGCAGTGAAAAATCTTGGTGTAAAAATAGACCAAGTATTGTCTATGAAAGAGCAGATCCTGGCTACTGCAGGTATCTGTTTTCATACCAGGCACCTACTACGAAGAGCCTTTCCTTATCTCCCCATCTCAGCCAGAAGTACCCTAGTCCAGGCTCTAATAATCAGTAGACTGGACTTTGGTAATGCCTACTGGCCGCAGCTAATAAGACCCTTATGGCCAAATTACAAGTAGTGCAAAACACGGCGGCCAGACTTGTTTTGAACCTTCTAGCGGGTGCCGCCTCGGCCCCATTGTTGAAATCTTTACACTAGCTACCAGTCAGGCAGAGAAGCACTTTTAAAATCTGTTGCATTACTTACAACTCCTTAAGAGGTAAGGGTCCCAGTCATCTTCTGTAGAAACTCAAACGCTACTCCCCTACCAGAATTTTAAGATCCATGACAAAGCATTGTTGAGTGTATTCCGTATTCGACTGACTAGATGCAGCGGCAGAGCCTTTTCTTACTTGGCTCCGGTTTAGGTGAACAGCTTATCTCTTCATTTCCTTCTTTGCACTGAATACCATAAATTCAGGAAAATGTTCAAATCATTTCTATTCTAACTGAATTCATCTACTGCCTGTGACTGTCTGCAACACTGAGATACCCATTGGGGTGAATCGTGGGCTATATTAAGTCTAATTAACATAACTAATTAACATAACAAAATCGTGGGACCCTTTTACAATTGTATTCATGTATAGTCTTCACTGAACTTTGCATTAGAAAGAAGTCCATCCCTGAGGGGTGTAGGCAAACTGTTGATGATCTTCAGGAGGCGACACTACATCAGTCAGACCTCTGATTTATACATTGCAGACACTCAATAAGCCACCATACACGCACTTTGTCATTTATCTTTGCACTCATGCATCCATTCTTTTATTTTTTTATTTTTTTTATTACTTTATTTGGATAAAACATATCCATAAAAGACAAAATCACAAAGTAGTACATAAAAGCACAAGTTCATGATAATCATAAAAACTAATATGAAAAATCAACAGTGCAAAACAATAAAATATTATTTATACAGTGAGCATTGTATTACATGCACGAACTGCAGTTATCAAAAAAGCACCCACACGGAATACTAATTCATCATCTTCCAAATTGAGATGGGTCCTGTATGCATCTATTTGGTGTATAGGTGAGTGCCTTTTAAACAAGCATTGGCATAGCCAATAGGTCTCGCTTTTGGGACCTTATAAGTATTTAGTAATGCAGCACTACCAGCTCCAAGGTTGCTTATAAATAACCAGCAAAGGGATGAGGCATAGTAAGGGAAGGTGTTGTACTCGAATCCTTTCCTGCACTGTTGAATGTTTTTAGTGCTGACTAATCTGGTCAAAAACACTGCACACAGGCTCTTGGTGCCACAACCACAGGACCTAAACCTTATCAGGTTAAGGAGCATGTTTTAAAAAAAATAGTTTTGAAGTGCCATAGTCTCATAACAAAAAATCTTGGACATTTACCTCCTATAAGTGTTTAGCCATGCAACAGTTGATGTTGTTGCACCAAGGATATTGTGCTGCATAACTAAATACTTATAAGGTCCCAAAAGCGAGACCTATTGGCTATGCCAATGCTTGTTTATGCAGTTAAAATGCTGCTTGTAAATGAAGACCGCCTAGACATGTGACAAATAAGCAAGGTCGCACTTCCAGGCAATCTTCATTTACAAGTCTTTGGAAGGGCATTTACGCCCCCGTCGGGATATATAACCAGGGACGCCTAGGGGAAGCACCCCACACCTTAAAGACCTACGCTATAACCAATGCAGACCTACTGTAATGAGCATAAGGTTTCCAACTAGGCATAGTGTGTAACAGAACCACTCTTTCAGTGGAGGCACACAACTTCTGCCCAATCCTATGCTGTATTTAAGAGAATCAACATGCGGGATTACCCATAGCCCCTCTAGTAGCGCTTCCTAAATCTTTTTTCTGTTAACCACAAAGTCATCAACACCTGCTGATCTAAAAGCACAGTATTGCCCACTGTGCCAGTCAGATTGTGCTTATTTTTAACAGGAAGGTAAGGGTGCTTAATAGCAGGCAGGTGTACTTGGAATGGGTGTAAAACTCCTCTTCACTTTTAATTCACTATAGGAAAATAAGCTTTTTATTTGTGCAAAGAAAGCGTGTCTGTTGCCTTTACATTACTGGAACAATAAAACATGGCTTAGAATTTACTGCCTCTACTTCAGAACAGCAGTGTCCATGTGTATTGTATTTTCCTTTTCTATAAACGGTTCCATTTATAAGCATAGGCAGCCCAAAAATTATTTCAACGTTCTCGACCTCTTAAGGTGGTTACAATCTGACCACTCTATACACTCCAAATTCATAGGGCAATGATAGCCAAAAACAAGTTTAAAATCATATGTAATAAACATCTCTTTCCTAACCCTGAGCAGAGCTGTTTTCACTTTACATTTCTTCTGTCAAACGCTTCTGGGAATATCAATCCCCCAAACAATGGAAGCTCTTTTCTGGATTTACATAAAGAGGCCAATTGACTTTTCTGCACACAATTTCCCTAGCAATAAAGAAAGTGGCGGCGAACAGCAAAGCCTCAACATTTATATTATTCAGTTAGCAAATTCATTCTGCATCACAGATGCCCAAAATATCCATTTTATAAAGCACAGCCATGCAGGCCACGTTGATTTCCCAACTTAGAATGTTTGTGTTTTTTGGACATGACTTAGTTTGAAAGGTCGGGAGCCCTTGCTCAATGACTGACATTAAGGCTTATTGACTGTTGTACAAATTTGGAAGAAGGTTGGATTGTGAGTACTCTTTGGAAAACATCAGCATTTCTCAGGAGGATCACACTAGGACTTAAAAGGCAATACATAAAAAAACAGCACATCATTCAAACAAAAGATACAAAAAGTACAGACAAACTCAGCACACAACAAAACATTTAGAAATGTACCCACGGACATTAAATTGCAAATTCATTATGCAAAACAACTTTCACCAACACTATGATAGGGACGACAACTAGACCTTGTTGTTGTCAAAGACTTGTTCTACAGTTAGGATTAAATACAAAAAATAGACAGTCTCGGAGACCGAATACTCCGCCCTTAGAAACTCTGAACTGGTAAAAGAATTATACAAGTCAACTGAGCTATGTATTAAACATTCAGTGTAAGCCTAGTTCACAATCTACGCAGACCTCTTCTAGAAAACGTAGTTTAAAGTATTTTAAAACGCATTACCTTGACATGGACTCATGAAAACCGTTTGCATTTCTAAATAGGGATATGCTTCCACATAGGAATAAATCTTATTCAAGAATGAGAGCAAAAAATATTTTTTGCACACAGTTACAGAACACTAATTTCTTCTATACTGTCGCTGTCCATGGTCAATGTCTTTTTGGGGGCGGGGTGGCAAGAATCCTTTTGATTAGGTCTGTGGTTCGTGCATCGACCTGCTCATATAGAATCTTTGACAGGCGTCATAATGGACCAATGTCCGGGGATAAAGATTCATTCTGTTTGCAATTATCTCAAGCCAACCACTTGACTTAATTTGTCGTGGTAAAGACTATTCTTAAAGAACCTTTAACATGTAGGGTCATAATGCCTTACAGGGGAGACAACATTTGTCAAATCTTGCCATCAATACAGCACACCAAAAAAGGAATAACGCAAAAATAATAAAGCGTCCGCTAGCATCAGGATCAATAACATACATCGCCTAAATTAGCTACACCCATAATAAAAATAAATAAAAAATGTAAATCAAGATATATAGCTTAGCAGCATTAACACGCGGGCTCAAGCGAGGATTAAAACATGCAATGTAAATCACCCACTAACTCGGGTTTCCCAATACCAAAATGTAACACGCTAATTTGGAAAAGATAGTATTAAAACAGGAATCAACTAATTAACCTGCCCTTAAAGTCTGTAATACCCTGTCCTTCGTTCGTACCATTTGAAACACGTGGACTTTCAGAAGAAAACACAATATCTCACTGGGGCAATCAAGGCTGGTATGAAAAACGTGAAGTCGCGTAACGATGTGAAGCGATTAAACCAGAATTGGAGTCGAAGAAACAATTGCTACAGAATTTTCTGTTTTGGTAATATGCAAGTTGTGCAATGAAGTTACTAACGTGATAGGCTACTGGAATAGGACCCAGCAGACTACCATCGAGTTCAAACTCTTCGTGTTGAATCGCTTAAAGATATATAGCCACTGAGCAGTTAGTGAGACGTCACGAGCGTCAGGTCAGGTGACAAACAGCATGGAGTATCTAACAAATGAAAACAAACCGTTTGCTTTTGGTTTGGAGATTAATCTATTATGGTATGCGATTTTTATTCGTTTTATATGCACTTAAAACGTATGACTGGACGTGACTAACAGCAACTGAACTACTACAACACACTGGCTGGAACTTTTAAAATTCTATGAAATATTAATCGGATAATCACAGCACAATCCCCTCACGATGGAACACCTTCTAGAAAGAAGTGTGTCTGGTCTGTTGTAATGACCAACAAACTACGGAAAAGTAAGTGAATAAGTCACAGCTTCACGTCAAAACAAGAGACATAAGGCATACAAAAGCAGCTTAACTCCGAAAAAGAACTACGTCGTTTGTGTTCGGGCACCACAGCTTAAATTTACGCATCTCACTAACCCACTGGCGACAAGTTGTCAACGGGACATCATCTAAAACCACACAGAACGCACATATGAGCCATGCAACCAAGTTAGTAAAGAGTATTTACTTAACAGGCCCAGTGTCCCCCTCGAAAAACAAACCCATTAAACAGTCGTGATCACGACAGTTCCAGCAAATACAAGGGCAGGACAGGTACGATGGTAACGTACAGAGAGAATAAAAGGTCAGCTGTCACTGGCTCTGTGATGGCAAAGGACGAGCAAACACAATTAAAAGACCCCTTTCCCAAAGGGCAACACCTCAGCTGTCAAGCCTGGTTGGGGGACTGCGCATGAGTGTCGCCAACCTCTGTAGAAGGCAACACCACACAGAAGGCCTGAAGCCCAACCGGTGAAGGCCTGGACCCACACCCTCTCCATTCCCATGACAGGTTCCCAGGGGCGCGCACAAAAGCTGCGCAAGGGGCCAATCCGCGCTCTGGACAGCGACGCCACTGAAAGAGCGCTGAGGCCACTGCCCGTCCCTTCCCACCTCCCGGGGCACAGACACAAAAGACCAAGACACTATGTGCTTCACCTGACAGAAGCGCTGGCAGTACTCGCTGGCCGCTTTCTCTGCAGGCTCCTCGCTCCGCCGCAACGCCTCTTCTAGCGCTCTCAGCTGCTCACCGAGCCCCGGCGGCTCCCCGGGGCGGCCGCCGCCACTCTCCTGCTCAGCCTCCTCGTCCGCCATCTTCACACCGCGCTCCGTCGCGTACGCACTCTCCGGCGGGTCACGTGCGAGGACAATGCCACGTCGGGGGGAGGGGGGGGCGACTGGGGCACCGGGGAAGGAGTGAGGCGAGACGGATCACGTGACGTACAGCGGCGGAGAGCACAACTTGGCGCGCGGGGGGGGAGAAGGCGGTTTAGAATGGCCTGAGACTGGCACAAGGCCCGCCCCCGACAGAAAAGACTGCCGAGTCACGTGACTACATTTCAGCTGCTTCTTTACATTTCAGCTGCTTCTGTTCGTGAAGGGTCACTTGCTGGTCTCGCTGCCAGAAAAGGTTGGTGGGCTACCCCATTGTCCAAAAGGTGACACTTCATGGCAGCATATGAAGACATTTGCCAAAGCCTTCCTTCATCTTTAACTGTCCCAGGAATGACGTACTGTGTGTTTTCTCACTCCCGCAAGTTCACTGGCTAACTATGTAGGAGTTCAAGCATAGGAGGAAACGAGCGAGCGCGGCAGCCTGCTCAGCTGACCAGACGCTCGTGCGTCATGGCCTTTTCCACGCACGGCAGGCATGTGTTTCCAATTATCGCGCCCGTGTCTGGGCACGATAATGGGAAACAGATGTCGGCCCTGCGCGCGTAACCGCCCGAAAAAGGCCATGACGCACGAGCGTCTGGTCAGCTTTTGAAACTCCCTAACTATAAGTCTCGCAGAGCAGCGCTTGCGCGCTACTCGAGGCTCGACCTAAAAAGGGAGTTAAAAACAATTTTGTATATTGTGTATAAAACTTACAAAAAAATAAAAAGTGTAGTATGGTTTGACCTGAGTGACCATCGCAAGGGCATGGAATTTGATCAAGGTTAATATGGAAACCAAGAGGAAAACACAATAAATACTTCACTGTGCCAGCCCTTAAACAGAAAAGGAGACCCCGCTCCCAACGGCCCATAGGTTTGGTAAGGCAACTGGCCAATAAACGTTGGTCATTCTCAATGGTCATAAAAGTAACTACAGTAGAATTCCTAGACTCCCTATCGAGTCTATCCTTTCTAAAAAGAGCATATAGGGCCCCTCGCAGATCTCTTTTATTTACAGTTTCAATCTTGTGTGGGCTATCGAAAATATGTTCATAATTTATCCTACTTAAACTGGATGTCACCTCGGCTAGCCATTGGATATCCATGCCTTTATCACAATTAAGGCAGTCTGTTATGATTTCCCTTGTAAGGGACACCGCCTTGTTTTTCCATATGGCTAGCCAGAACAGTGCAGGATGGGCCCTTATATAGTCTTCGTTATAATGTAAGTTTAATTCACTGTGACAAATGTATTGGGACGTAGAGATAGGGGCTCCCAGGATTTTTCGACAAAACCTGTTCTTCTCGTACTGAATGTTACTACATTTGGAGAAGCCTCATACCTAGCGCCGTAAGTTGAAGTGGGTATGCACTGTGATTTAAAAAAATTTAAAATGGCTAAAATAGCCCCTGACCTCCTGGGTTGGGGGAGATTAAATACCGAATTAATTGTTTTAGAGAACTTGTTCCTACAATAAGCAATATGATCGGTCCATGAACCATTAGCAGCAAAGATCAGCCCTAGATAAGGGAAAGTGCTAGTGCATTGTAAACTCTGGTTACCCACGGAGATATCATTTAAAAGTGCTTCCTCGGGCCATAGGCCATTATAAAAGATTTTTTTAAATTGGTGCACAAGTCTAAGGAGGCCATAAAATCTACAAAGCCACGCACCAAAAGGCACAAGGCATTTGGTGTGCGGCCCTTAGGACCGCATCATCAGCATATAACAGGGCTGGGACTATGTGGCCTTTAACTTTAACTCTTGGGACATCTTTAGTGATCTTTATTAAAGAAGCGTGTAAGTTATTAATGTATAAAATAAAAAGTAATGGGGCCAAAACACACCCCTGCCTGACCCCTCTAAAAACAACAATATTGTTAGAGACCTCCCCACACGTGTTAATTCTGATCCTAGCTTTCAGATCTCTATAGAGATACGCTAAAAAATGTACTAATGCATCTCCATTGCACATTCTAAAAGGATAGACCACAAAAGGGACCGATTAACATAATCGAAAGCAGATGTCAAATCCATAAAAGCCAAAAATATTGCTGACCGCTGAGCAATTTATATTTCCCAATTAGTAAATTAAGGTTGAGGCATTGTTCGATTCTACCCACATTCTTCCTAAAACCAAATTGGGAGAGATGCAAAATAGAAATCTCCTCAGCCCAGGTATTAATCTTATTATACAAGATCCTTCCTAAAATTTTCAACGTGGAATCAATCAAGGAAATAGGTCTGTAACAACCTGGCTGGAAGCGGTCACCCTTTTTAAAAATTTGAACAATAATGCTGGTTGACCATGTGCATGGTAGCGGGAAACAGGCTAGGTTATTAAAAAACGTTAAGCAAAAGTGGGGCCCAAATGTCCGGTTTGTGTTTGACAAGATCTATGGGTAACCCATCAGGGCCTGGGGCTTTATTATCCAGGCTCTGGTTTATATAGCTTCCTCTACTTCAGGCAAGTATATCGATACTCCTTTGGTGGTGGGAAGCTCTAGCGAATCTTTGTCATGTGAGGGGGCTTTATATATTGAGGAAAATGTGCTTCCCAGTCCTCACTAGTTATATTGCAACTGATCGTGTTAATGTCTGACCCATTGCCCTCATATCTTTTACAGCGGACCAAAAGAGTTTGCCATTCTTTGAGCTCGCGACACTGCCAAGTGCATCCCACTGTTCAATCAATATTTCTTCCCTCCTCAAGGAGGTAACTAGCCTGTACTTCTTCCTTAATATCTGAACTAACAGGTGGCACCTAGGTTTTTCAGATAGGGCCTTGCGTAACTGATGGTTTACTAACAAACAGTCACTGTTAAACCATCTGGGACCTTGAGGTATGTAGCGGCAGGTTTCAATAATTCAGATTTGATCACTGAACAAAGTTTGGTGAAATAAATAATTACCTCAGGATTGGATTCCTGCACTGACAAACAAATCTCAAAAAGTGTTAGGTTTTCCCTAACCACCTTATGAAACAATTCAGCAGCGTCAACCCCATCGCCATACCAATCGTAGTTTATCTGTCGAGGCCACCAAATTCCTTGCTCCACACTCTATTTTGTACACAGGTCTGAGAGAGAGTCTCAACACTGCTTCGATCGGATTATGATCGCCATGGAGTGTGGGAATGACTCTAGCATGCACTAAAAAGTCCTCCAGACTAGAAGAGATGAAAATATAATCAATTGTGGAGGTGCTGCCCCTGCCTCTTAATGTCGGTTCGGGCGGATTATTATAGTTATTGAGGGCAGCGGTATCCATGACATTACTTAAATTATTAGATTTGGTGCTCCATCAACTCTACGTCCCTGTTAAAAATGTGTGCACTGCTACAAATCCTGGGGGCAAGACCGAGTGAGTAGGATAGGGGAAGCTTGTGGTGTCTGCCGAATCCCTGCTGCTGCTACTGGGAAAGTCGGACTCGAAAGTCCAGGATACAGCGCGCGTCGCGGCAGGAGCCGCACGCGTCACGCCCACCGCGACAGTCGGCCATATAGCGGGGTCAGGGCTGCCGTGAAGCGGGAAGCTTGTGGTGTCTGCCGAATCCCTGCTGCTGCTACTGGGAAAGTCGGACTCGAAAGTCCAGGATACAGCGCGCGTCGCGGCAGGAGCCGCACGCGTCACGCCCACCGCGACAGTCGGCCATATAGCGGGGTCAGGGCTGCCGTGAAGCGGGAAGCTTGTGGTGTCTGCCGAATCCCTGCTGCTGCTACTGGGAAAGTCGGACTCGAAAGTCCAGGATACAGCGCGCGTCGCGGCAGGAGCCGCACCCGTCACGCCCACCGCGACAGTCGGCCATATAGCGGGGTCAGGGCTGCCGTGAAGCGGGAAGCTTGTGGTGGCTGCCGAATCCCTGCTGCTGCTACTGGGAAAGTCGGACTCGAAAGTCCAGGATACAACGCGCGTCGCGGCAGGAGCCGCACGCGTCACGCCCACCGCGACAGTCGGCCATATAGCGGGGTCAGGGCTGCCGTGAAGCGGGAAGCTTGTGGTGTCTGCCGAATCCCTGCTGCTGCTACTGGGAAAGTCGGACTCGAAAGTCCAGGATACAGCGCGCGTCGCGGTAGGAGCCGCACGCGTCACGCCCACCGCGACTGTCGGCCATATAGCGGGGTCAGGGCTGCCGTGAAGCGGGTAGCTTGTGGTGTCTGCCGAATCCCTGCAGCTGCTACTGGGAAAGTCGGACTCGAAAGTCCAGGATACAGCGCGCGTCGCGGCAGGAGCTGCACGCGTCACGCCCACCGCGACAGTCGGCCATATAGTGAGCTCAAGCACCCGCTACGCGGGACGCGAGCGGGCGCACAGGACCAAGGGCGGGCCCGTTTGAGCCCGTTCGAGACCGACAGAGGCCGGGTCGGGCCCCCCCACGTTTCTGGCTACAGTAAGTGCTGATTTATGTTAAGTGGGTAAGCAGATTATTGCTAATCATACACTGCCGTAAGAAAATTGTGGTACAATTTGAAAATGGGGAAGAGGAAATTGGCCATATGTAAAAGGAATGCTGTGGAAAAGACTGCACCAATTACCAACTATTTGAAAAGTGCTATGGGCATAATAAATAATGAGATTGTGCTAGTAGAGGAACAGATGGCAGCCGTTAAAACTGCTTTAGATGCTGCTCAAAAGGGGGTTAAGTCTGTGGTGGAAGTGCATGGTGAAAGTAATACTCCTAGTACTGATATCATCCCTCAGGAGCAGTCAAATAGCAGTACTGTAAATGATATCCCTAAGAACACCAATTCTGATCAATCGATTAAACTAGGGCTTTGTGCGTCAACTATTCTTTTTGAAATTGCCAATGTTTCAGACACACCAGATTCAGACTCACCACCAGCAAAAAAATGTAAACAAAGTCTAGCACTAAGGAGGCTTAGCCCATTGAGAGTTGTACCAAAAAAGGGGAAATCTACAAAATTATCAGGCAATGGACAAGGAGTTAAGCCTGTAGAAACACTGAACGATAAACATGCCATAGGCACTCTCTTTAAAAAATTGCATGGGAAAATTGATACCATTGAGAGGCGAGTCATGAGTGAAATAAAAACGGTGCAAAAGGACATTGCAAAGTTATTGGAACTGGTTACTGCTCTTCAGCTGTCAACTGTATCAAATACGCCACAGAATGTAAATTTAATAAATAGAAGTGACACACACGTCGGTGCAAATAATATGAACAGTACGAATAATGCAGAAAGGGTTCGTGCTTTGCCACTTATTGATACACATGGGAAGGAAGCACATGTTTTACCCACACAAAATTCTGGGGGAACCATAGGGAATGGTAACGAGAAGAACGGAGGTCAAGTTCAACTTGGGAGGCAACGGGACGTCTCTTTAAATCTACCCCCACAAGCAACTCCATATGTGATTGTCCTAAAAAATGTACCTAAATTGACTGGAAATATTATTGAAAGCTGGGACTCTTTGAAAAATAGGGTGATTCATTGGTTCTCTGTGAATACGACTTGTAGTATTGGGTGTTTATCACATGAAGTGATTATGGTAAGAAGAGTTAGTTGGGTGGGCAAATCCATAAAAACATGCGAGGGGGATTGTGTAATTGTACATTTTCGCCGACCATATGTGGTGGGTTCATTATTAGAAGAGGTTACAGGTAATCAGGATCGACAATTTAATAATATTGAAGGAAATATTGTTGCATTACCTCTGGGATATTTTTATAGATCAAGAATGGACTCACCCTCGGCCGAGCACAAGCAAGTACCAGTACTAGTAATCAAACACATTACATGATACCGTCTATGGTAAATAGGTTTGAACCACTTAGGAGGTGTAGTGAGGTGGATTGACTGGAACGTAATATAGTATGGACAAAAGCTGTTGTACAAGTTGGTCATGATGTAAGAGCCTATGTTAATACTTCAAAAGATATAGCTCATACGGACCAGGATCAACCGTGTGAAGGTACTGTTAATACCATCAGTAATACCGATAGTGTATCCTTTGCAGAATCTGAGATACAAAACTTTAGAAATGAAATCACCTCGCCTATTATTGTGGCTGAATGTAATCCCCCTAGTTATACATTGCAGGAATCATTACATATCATGACATGGAATGTTGCAGGGGTAAGGAGTAAATTGTGTGATATTTCTTGGCTTAAAACTATACAAAATTGTGACTTGGTATTAATACAAGAAACATGGCTTACAGAAAAAAAATTCATTAATGGGTTTAAGACAATTTGTACTAATGGGATTCCTTCAAAGGCAGGGAGAGCAAGTGGAGGTTTGGCAGTATTAATATCAGTATCTTCCCCCTTGATTTTAAAAAAAACATATAATAAATCACAACATTTTCAGTTTTTACTTCTTTCAGTTAGAGGAAAACAGGATATGATAGTGATTAATTTTTATAATAATATTTTTAATGGTTCCAGACATGAGATTATCACATTATTAGATGATGAGTTAGCTAACTTTTTAAGGAGTGCAGGTACCGATTGCCTTTTAATTTGGGCAGGTGATTTTAACATTGAACTTTGTAAATTTATATCAGGGATCCAATGCAGATATGAGGATGAATTGGGCGATAATCCCTCACATTTCCCATATAATAACTATGGGGAAATTATAAATTATGTTATGTTTAAGTATAATTTGGAAATTATGGAGATGGACGCCCAAGAGAATGCGCGAGAGGGAAGGTGTATTACCTATACATTTGAGGGAGCTAGGTCATCCTCATGTATTGATCATTTCATTATTTCAAGAAATTGTAGGCCTCTTGTTCATAAATGCAAGGTACACCCCAGCTTACTAAGTGACCATCACCCTTTATCATTAATATTAAAATCTCCACTTTTTAAAATAGATGAACCATGTATTTTTTGCTGCTGAGGTAAAGACACAGGGTGAAAATGGGATTTCTATCAAATGGGCAGGAGTCGATCCAAATGTTTTTTCAGAAAGGATAATCCAAAAAAATAACCAGCATATATCAACCGTTTTAGATAATTCTTCCAGTAGCACTGACATAGTTATGGCCTTTTTAAATATCTCGGCTGCAATTGCCGGAAATTTGAAACGTAAGCCTAGGACAAACAGGGTATATTGCCCAAGATGGTTTAACCAGCAGTGCTCCCGACTAAATAGGGATTTAAAGGAAGCTTTAAAAACTATCCCTCGGAATAGGGAAGATATTAGTACCCTGCGGAAATTATATAAGCAAGCGTTAATTCAAAGAAAAACGGAGATTAGAGATACCTCGTGGGATAACTTGATTAAAGCTGCCGAAACCAAAGATTCAATACTTTTTTGGAAAACTTTGGATCAGCCACTTTTTAAAGATGTTCAGTCCGTTAAAGTTGATGTAGTAGTGACTCCTGAAGAATGGCTATCCCACTTTGAAGCTATTTTTAATGTGACACGCCAGTTTACTACAATAGTTGAGAATAATAGTATCATCCAATTAAATAATATTAAACCGGAAAGTATAAGTCAAGAGGAGATTAGATCAGCTCTTTTGAATAGTGCTAGTGGGAAAGCGGCAGGCCCGGACGGGGTCCCAATTGATGTTTTTAAATATAATATGGATTTTTGGGTGCCCATTTTACATACATTTTTTAATGCAACAATTAATGGGGTGATACCTGCAACCTGGGCTGAGAGCGTGATAGTTCCTATATTTAAAAAGGGCGATAGAAGTAGCGCGAGCTGCTATCGCCCAATATCTCTTCTCGATTCAACATCCAAGGTAATGGGCAGAATAATGCTGGCCAGTCTGGAATACTGGGTAAAGGAAAAAAATATATTATCTGTAGTACAGTATAGTTTTAGAAGGGGCATCGGAACGATTGAGCAGTGCCTGAATCTTGAGTTGCTGATAGGAAAATATACCCTTGCAAGGGATGGCTCTCTCCACCTTTGCTTTGTTGATTTGTCAAGCGCCTTTGACTTGGTAAATCATTCAAAGTTATGGCAGACGCTCGAAGGGATGGGCGCCCCACTGGACATAATTAGTTTTTTATCACAAATTTATGTACATTTGTCCTCGAGGATACGCTTCGGGGAAAATGGAGAATGCTCTAAGCACTTTAGCATCACACGTGGGATAAGACAGGGTTGTACTCTTGCGCCCCTTTTATTTTCGCTTTACATTAATGGGGTTGACTCGTTATTACAGAAATTGAGTATTGATGCCCCAAAGGTTGGTAAGCGGGTCACCCCATTATTATTGTATGCCGATGATGCTGTCCTAATTTCTAGGACAGCAAACGGCCTACAATTATTGATGGATAATTTTACTAATTTTATGATGGAAAAGCATTTAAAAATCAATTTGAGTAAAACCCTAGTCATGTCATGTGGGAAAAGGAATATTAAGAATAAATCACATTATATTGATGGTATACTGATTGAGAGGACTTTTCCTTTTGTGTATCTGGGGATTCTTTATAATAGCAAGGGTATGTGGAGCGCACACATAAATCTATGTAAACTGAAATTTGTGAAATCGGTTGAGGCCATTTTTAGATTTTCCCAAAAAATAGGTAAAAAACCAGTTCGGGAAATTCTAAAGTTATATGGGGCAAAGTGTATTACTGGGAGCTGTTACGGGGGAGCCCTGTGGGGCTTGGCAGATACTTCCCAGTTACAAATTCTGGAAAATTATTTTTTAAGAAGATTATTAGCCGTACCAGCTTCCACTGCCACTATCATAATACATAGGGAGACTGATACTCCTTACATTCATGATTTGATTAGCATAGCTGCCCTAACTTTGTGGCACCGCATTTGGACTAGGGAAGAGACACATTTTACGAAGGATATCATATTGGATTGTCTGACCCAAGACCATTGCAAGAAAATAACATGGTTAAGCTATATCTGTGGTCTTTTAAATGAATGTAATTTGGCTGTGAATTTGAAAAACCCTGAGGACATACAAAACCTGAGTAAAATGGAATTAAAAATGAGGCTCCTTAATGTTAGGACCTCATTAAGGGATGTTGCCGCGTGTACTAAATCATGTATATCTTTTTATCTTGAAGGGCCAATAGTAACGGGTATTCAGCCATATCTTATTTTTATAACTGATGTACAACATAGATTTTATTTAACCAGATTACGGATGAATACGCTCCACTATCTTTTTGCATTTCTCAAGAGGGCCAAGTGGTGTGCTAATTTACCAAAATGCCCGTGTGATGGAAGGTCTACACAGAGTACTCTCCATTTTTTACTTTTTTGTAATTTTTATAATGATATTAGAAAAGCTTTTTTACGACCTATTTTTAAAGCAAATAGTGTGTACTCCTTTAAAGTTGCTTTTAATTATATTCGAAAATTGGAGAATGTATTAATTTGTAATGCGGTAATTTGCTTTATATTATTGGCTATTAAACAAAGGAAGGATCTTGCTTATTTGGAAAAATTGAATTATGAAATAGATTAGATTTTACTTGCTAGTTGATTTGTTGAATTATAAAATGGATTAGATTTTACCTGCTAGTAGATTTGTCCTAAAATTAAAAAAGTAATTTCTTTGAAACTATTGTACATAAATGTATTTTTTTTATCTTATATTGAAACAATTGTACATAAATATACTTTTTTTAATTGATACTATAGTATGCTTTTATGGACATTTTGTATGTGCCGAATAAAGCTTGATTTGATTTGATTTGAGTAGGATAGTTTTGCATTAAAATCCCCCCCCCCAGGCAGATACCGGCTATTTTACCAAAACCCTTCGAATCCTTTAGAGAGACAATAAAATTAAATAGGTTAATAAAATTCGCATTAAAAAATGCTATGAAAATCATTATTATAAAAGTAAATCAAAAACAGGGATGTCCCCCTTTTATATTTTATAGCTTGGAATGTGTCACTGTGAGTTTGTAAGACCATAACACTACCCCCGCCGCAATGTTCACCCATATAGAGAGTCCTCCAGATGAACATCCAGATTTAGGGGAGGGGACTAAACTATTGTAGCACTCAAACCCCTCAAGGTAATTGTCTTTAGTGGCCCAGGTCTCTTGGAACATTAAGATGTCATGTTGCCTAACTAACTCCAACCAATGTGCTAAAACTATTTTAGATTGTAGGCCAGCGACATTCCAACTAAGTATGTTCAGATCCTGGTTATCACAAGCCCCTACGCCAGTTATGGCGGTTTGAGCATGTATCATGAATGTGTGTGGTGAACATGTGTGTGTGGATTCAGCCCCACCAATCTGAGAAGGAGGTTTTAATCAGTCCAGGGCATCGAGATCGGTCAGTACTTCAAAATTATTCTGTACAGCTCGGGGGGGAGGGCCAAGTAGTAAGCCCCTGGGAGGTGGTTTGTAGAAATAACCCAGGGGTAAGGGCCAGATATTAGACTGTCTAGGGGTAAAAATCCCCTGGTTTTTTAGGAGAGTCCTTACCATTGAGGGTCTGCAGAAGTTAATGACAACACAGTCCCCCTCTATATTTTTAGGTGGGTCGCCAACCCAACCAACCCTCCGTACCATAATTATCTCCCTCATATTCAGAATATTAAACTGCTTATTCTTGGACAACCAAACTGCACATTTATTACGTAATTGATCCCAGGATTCACTTTGCTCTTTTTTAAGGGTGGGTACCCACGGCAACACCAAAACATAAGGACAAGCTGCCGGTGGTAAACCCAGCACATCCATATTTGGTCTACAATGGGGCTCACTCAAGGAGTGAGGTGTTACGCTGCTGATTGGGCAGGAAATCAAGGGACGACCTTTAGATGTGAGATTGGGTTTGGATGTAAAAACAGAGGCAGAGGCAATTGATAGATCAACCTCTACTGAAGTTAGAGGACAGTCACTAGGCAGAGGAAACTGCGGGGTAATATTGTCCTTAGCAGAAAAAGACTGCTTATCAGTTGGTTGTGAACATGACTTACAAAAAGGTACAGTTGAGGGGGCATCTATTGGGCCCATAATGCTATGAGATAAACTATCTACATGTAAGACATTAGGTATGCAATTGGATGGTCCCACGGGAGTATCAATTTTAGGATTACTTGTCTTGTCCCAGTGGCTGATTCTTTCCATCAAAATCTCCAAATGATCCAGGCGATTCATGAAGGGATTGAGTTTCATGTCTATGAGATCGTCAAACCGAGAACATAAAGCATTAATAAAAGGTTGCCCTATGCCCAATAAATCCGACAGATCAGATGTAGCTTCAGTCTGGGTAGAAGAACAATGGCTGGCCTTGCCGTTTGAGGACTGAACTGAAGGACTGGCACTGGATGACGTCTGTACCCAGGAGGTCAGATCACTTCGGAGCACACCAGAACATGGAGGTTGTTTCCTTTTAGTGCAGACTGAGTTCCCTGTCATTCTTTTACGCTTTGAAGCCACAATTGGTGCTGCAGGGGGGATTGTCGAGGTCAACTGTATTGTGGGCATATTGTGTCCAAAACTATCGTTGGCCATCCCACCAGAGGTACACCCCTTATTGACATCAACCACTGGAAGTGAGAAGTCATGGCTTGCAGGAGTAAGGGTTAGTGCAGGATCAGATATAGATGAAGCCCGACCAGATGCCGATACAATCTGTACCCCCAGTGACAAGCTACGTTCGGTTAGTTCAATTTCACTAGTTACAATATTACCCACCCTTTCCAACATATTATCAAGGGTGACAGAGGGACGGGCGGGTGGGAGGCCTGTTCGTTTCCCCATGACTACTTAATTAACTTGATGGGTAGAGATGCCCTCTCACCTGACGGCTGGTGTTGTTGTGCCAGAAGAAAGAGGGGGGGCCCAGCCTCTGCCGGCCGCTGTCAGACACAGACGGGCCCGCTCTTGGCCTGGTCTATGCTCGGGCACGCGCCCGGGCGCATCACGCGCACATCCTGCGCAGCGAGAGCCCGAGTCCAATGATATAGGTGTTTCTGGGCACAGAAAGGCTGATGTGGCGGCGGCGTATGTGGCCGCAAGTACTGCTGTGGCACGAAGTCCTGCCCCCACCTCCACACAATACGTGCATTACGCGCAGTGGGAGCCTGAGTCAAATGATATAGGCGCCTCTGGGCACAGAAAGGCTTATGCAGCGTTGGCGGAGGCATCTGTGGCCGCAAGTACTGCTGGGGCGTGACGTCCTGCCCCACCTCCACACAGTATGGGCGTCCCGCGCAGCGGGAGCCCGAGTCCAATGATATAGGCACCACCAGGCGCAGAAAGGCTGATGCAGCAGCAGCATCTGTGGCCGCAAGTACTGCTGGGGCGCCAAGTCCTTACCCCACCTCCACACAATACGGGCGTCCATTCAACAATCCGCTGACATATTCTTACATTCACCCTCTGACACAACAGCTAGCGCATGCTACCAGGAGGAAAGGGAGACCAAGATCGTAAAAATCAACTCAAGGTAAGCCAAGTTATGGTCCTTGAAAGAATCTGACCTTTGACCCCCTGCACAAAAAGCTGAGCGTGTGGAACTCTGCCACGATCATCAAGATTACCCCGTGGGAAGGCCAAGGCCCCAGTGATCAGTGAAACTTTATTTAATTATCTCCATGGGGAGAGGGTCAGGTGTGGGGCCACCCTCCTTGAGCCACTTTAAGCCCTAGCAACCCCATCTCCCGGAGCCCATTGCCATAACTTATGTCATGGGGAACCCCATGCCCCAAGGACGTAAAGCAGACAATGGCAAGCATACTGGCACATGGACCTCTGCTTACTTGGGGCAGGAGTAAACCCTGGTAGCTCCTGCCCGAGGCGGGAGTGGAAGTATTGGAAATTGGGCTACCGGTTGAAGGTGGTGAAACCCCTGCTCAAGCAGCAACCACATTCTCTGTCAGAGTGAATCACAAGCAAACACCAAATTAACCTGCGCTTAACCCTATGGTATATGAAGAAAAAATGGCCAGTGGACCACAACTAGATGCTGCACCCTCACTGTTATCTCCCCAAAGAGAATTTATCAACGAAAGCGTCTGTTTGGAGATGTGTGCACTCTCTGTAGACACCCTCTGCCCAAGGAGTGCCAACCTAGATTAGGAAAAACAGATAAATATAGAAAACAGTGGTGCACCACTATTGCAATGTCTCTGTTAGTGCAAGGTATACCCACAAACTTCAAAGAGGCCATTAGAAATCTTTCCTTTATTGTTGCTTCATGAATATGTGCCAAGGAAAACCAGCCAACGCATTTCGTCCACATGAAGGTGGACTTCTTCAGGGTACAAAATGTTTGAGAATATATTCGTCATCCAAAGGTAAGGGTCCTAGGTTTATCCAATATTAGTCTCAGGAGTAGAAATGGAACTCCTGTAATGGTCCATCCAATAGGGGGAATACGTGGAGAAAGACAGTTAAAGAATATCCAATCTTTCGTCCGTCGTACAAATCATCAGACCCGTGTGGTCTATGAAGAAAACAAGGGACTAATTCGCCCTTCATCCAGCACTTGAATCAGTGCAGATTTACAGGAGACACAACAATCCTCACGGTCCTGGATGGAGCACAAACGTGATAGTTGCCGGCATCTATTATTTCCGTGTCATTTCATTCTCCCAGGCTGTTGAAGATCGATTTGTACTTCGGACGAAAGATTGGATATTCTTTAACTGTCTTTCTCCACGTATTCCCCCTATTGGATGGACCATTACAGGAGTTCCATTTCTACTCCTGAGACTAATATTGGATTAACCCTATGGTAGTTTGGCACAAAAGCAGGCAGGCTTAACTTAGAGGCAATGTGTAAAGTATTTATGCAGCACTTCAAACAGTAAAATCCCACACCAATTTAGGAAAATAGACGAAAATGTAATACATTATTTTACACCAAAATGACAAAAATCCAATCTGTAAAACCGGAGATAACCAATTTTAAAGATTTCAGGTACGTGAGGCACCTAAAAGTACAAAGCACTACTCAAGGCTTTCTGGTCATGCGAGACCGGCTAAAAGTCACAAGTTCTGGCTGACTGCGATGGAGCATGGACTGGATACAGGGACCAGATCAGTCACGCAGAAACAGTTACTTTCAAAAGTCCAGCGCAAAAAATTCCATTTGCGGTGGAAGAAGCCACAAGAAGCAGGGAGAGCGTCGTGGATAGTCGTCAATGTAGCACAAAAAGCAGAACTGGCGTCACAGATGGTCTTTGCTGTAGCGAGAAGATCCTGTTGGTGCTAGAGGTTGGATTTCGTGGTCTCCTTGGGTGGTCGATGCTGTAGCGCGAAGTTCAGATCTAGTCCTGCTGGGAGGTGCAGTCGGTCGCTGTGGCGGGACGAGTCGGGTTCACCGGAGCTTTGCATTGGCGGACGGCAAGACCCGGGCATGAACAGGCCTGTTCACGGTTGCAAAGAGCATAAAACTCCTTAAAACAAAATATATAGTTCAGTTCAGCTATTCAAGATGAACAAGTAAAGAAAACTCCAAAAGGTTCTCATGCTTAGTTATGAAAAAGTCTTGTGCATACTGAAATTGATTCCCGTGCCACAAAGAAAAAGAAATGTGTTGTTTCCTGGAACTTTTTCATAACTGCTAAATTCGTTTTTCTCTACAACAAGGCCTATCTCTCCCATAGGTTAGCATTGGAGCTGCCTTGTAACCTCTTACAAGTGTATCTTCCTATTGGAAGCAGATAGAAAATTGGAATTTGGTGTCTCTGGACTTGCAATTTAAAAACACATCTTTTAGTAAAGTTGCTTTTTAAATTGTAGGTCTGAAAATGCCACTTTTAGAAAGTTGGCATTTTCTTACTTTAACAATTCTGTGCCTCTTCCTGTCTCTGAATACACGTCTGGGTCAGGGTGTCAGTTGGGCTTTGTGAATTCACTCTAGACAGTCACACACAAAGGGAGCTGAGGTGTGCCCTGCATATCCTGATGACCCAGTCAGTCAAAAGATACTTTATTCGGCCACTAAAAGCCATAAAAGCAAACATTTAAAAAGAAGACATTTGATCAGAGATACAATGATTAAAAGATCCCACATGTACAATTAGAAAACCAAATCATGCAGGTAAATAGGCTAAGACCGACAGTACAGACAAGTAAGGATAAAAACTCATTATTAAAAACCAGCACTAAATGCTATAATAAACAAAGAATACAACAGGTAAAGTGCAAAAGTAATAAAATATTAACTCGGTAGATAGACTAGGGAGTTGGCATAGCTAGCACAGGGTGACACATTTTGGGGCATATTGACAAGAACATGTGATAACCACTGCAAGTTTAGCTTAACGCAACTTCTCACATCGCAGTCCATCGCGGGAAAACAACGCCATGTTAACGTAGCATTCTCAACCTGGCGTCACCATGCGATAGTCCCACGATAACGCGTCAAATGACCGCGTTAAAAACAACGCGACGCCGAAAAAATGCGAAACACCAACGCGAATAAAGTTGCAATGAGGCCAACCACGAGAAAAAAAAACAGCGACAACCAGTGATAGGCCTGCAATCCCCACGCGTCTGGTGGGAAAATGCACCATAAAAGCTGAACAAGAAAAACACACCATAAACAAATCAAACTGCGCAGCAACATGGATGCACCCGGAACGAGTGCCCAGGTCATCGCGAACCCCACAAGCCCCACAGACCACCAGCAATGAATCTCGGGGTCAGGGAAGGCCAAGGAGAAGAGGAAGAGGAAGACGGGGTACAGTCCGCAGGAAAACCCGATCGTCGTCACGGAGGTGACAGAGCACCAACAACAACTGTCCGTCACCACCACTGTGTCATTGGCAATACAGACGGAAAAATTGCATCCCATCGTGAATGCAGTCGGAGTGCCGAGGAGGCCAAGATGCGCTGGCACGATGTCAAAAGCCAAACCAAGTAGAAACCCGCTGTCAACAGGAAGGCAGCAACGGCGAATGCAGGTGGGAGTCCTGCGCCACAGGAGGAGCTGGAGCAAATGGCGCCCACAGTCATCAGTGCGGAGACGGTGCAAGGAGTCGGGAGTCTGGACACTGCTCGACATGACCTGACACAACAGCAACAGGGTGAGTAACGAACAGGGACTGTGGGGACGGGGGGGGACGGGCACAATGGCACACATGCACAACGGCGTGTAGCACACCGCACACCCACAATAACCCTGGGTCATGTCCCTGATCCCCGTGGCACACTGCAGCACACATACAAACATCAAGTAGGCCCCTGTTCACCATGTGCCCAAAGGGGTCCCACCCCACACATCACCAATTACACAACACACACATGCACCCGTGCGAAACACAGCAAAGATGCGTATGTGAGAGCCACACTGACAATGCAAGTGACACCACATGACCAGCAGCATGGCTGGAGTACAATCACCATGACACTGTGCACGCCACGAGACTGAGGTGGCTGAGTGTGGACCACATCCGGAAAGGAGCAGGTCACACTCTGACACATCCGCCTGCACAAACAACCACTGACGTCAACAACACATCTGCAGATAAACAATGCACAAGAGTACAAAAACCGTCCAAGAGCACAAATGACCCAAGTCGCCAACATCACAGCACCTCAAAAGCACAAAAGCCAAAGGCACACCGCCTCCAAGGGATAAGGGGCAGCAAAATCACAGCTGCAGGTGCGACTCCCACACAAAGCATCACACACACATAGCAATTACAGCACACCCATATGGACGACAATGTGGTACACAGCCCAACACCTACACTGCAGAACAGAGGACACAACTGGGTCCGCCTGTGCGTAGAAAATGGCCAATCACATCTGACATAGAAGGAACCTGTGAGATGCAAATGTACGTGTACAACCTCACCTACGTCATGTAGTCCAAATGTCCACTGTCCCGCATCAAATAGTCCGCCCCTCCCAAACAGTCACAATGTACATTGTCATGAAGTCTGAATGTAAAGTTGAACAATGCGGCAACATACATGCCAACACAATGTCAACAAGCATCCCCCCACATTGCAGAGGGACAAACAACACCCCCAGCAGAGCAGACAAGACAACTCTACAGTGATGCTGAAGAGGACCACCACACTTCCGACACCTACGCCCCACAACAGTCCATGGACGTCTAAGGCAACTGACCTCCAGGAGCAGGGCAGCACCGCTGCATCGAGGACACCCCACCCCCTGCACAGACAACACAGCTGGACGCACCCACCACCCCGGCTGGCTCCCAGCAGCCCACCCAAGCACACATCGCATTCCAAGGCCAGGTGTCAGACTGCCAGAAGGGGGTGGCCGAACATGTGCGGGTGGGCTACTACCTCATGGAAGCCGAACCAGATCACATACGTGGGTGTCTAAGTCCCATCAGGGCCCACCAACACTCCCCAATGGAGACCCACACTGCGACAGAGACACATGCCTTTGCACATTTCCAGTACTGAACCACACCAGAGCCATGGGATGATCATCCACACCCCCACACCGGACTGGCGTACGCCGGCCCAGTTCACTCCTTGTACGTATTGAGTGGGGGACGACAAAGCTACATGTGCAATGTCCCACCCGCTGCCTGCGGTGACGTGGCTGCGTCCACTGTACATGGCACAATGTAATGTTGTAGTGCCCGGGGCACAAATGCATACATCATGAGCACACGGACACACACAGATAGTTCGTTGAACTGGCCACGGGCACGTGCGCTCGACACCTTTATTGGCATGGTCACATGTACAGTGACGTATGTGCTGGATGTGTGTGGGGTGAGTGTAAGCCAGCCCTCATGGAGTTGTTGGTGCTGGCAACAACTTGAACAGTGATCACAATTGAAGCAGAAACATAAAACACCAGCACAACAGAAACAACTGTGAAGCATCATGGTGGTAGCCGGAGGGAGTACAGTGTTCACCCAACATGCAAGCAGAATGTTCCTTGATTTGTGGTGCACTGAGTTAGTGGCACCTGAAGAGCTGAGCAGGGTATCAAGCTGATGATGGCCCCCACGACAGGTGTGAGCAACTCTGACAGTCTGGCAGTAAGACACTTCCGACTCTGGCACCTGTCGTTTGGAGTCGGTCCTGACGGTGGTGGCGTGTGCATCCTGCGGTGATGCGACGTCCGGGCAGGTCAGGACTCGATTTGATGTGTGAGCCAAGGTGGACCGCAGTTGAGGCCGGAGGCGGTGGACAGTGCAGGGCCACAGACACATGGCGTTGATGACCCCCAGACCATAGACCCAGAGGCCATCCAACATGCCATCAGATTGGGGCCATGGTTTGAGCTGCACAGAGTTAGTGGCCCCGGATGCACTGCGGCCGGCACAGGCACACCGCCACGGGACGGTGACTTGTGGTGCAGTGATATAGGGCCACGCGAGGTGAGTGGGTCCTCATCGATGTCGAAGGTGAATGTAGCGGAGGTTTGCGGGGGACAGTGGAAGGTGTCCTCCAGGGCATGATGCAGAGGGCAGGAGCCGGCCGGAAGCGGCAAATGGAGGAGTGGAATGCTACAGCCTCGTTTTGGCCACATAGTCAGTATCATCGACATGATGATGAAGACAACCCCCAGTCCATGGACTCAGTCGCCAACAAATCTCAAGAAGAAAGTGTCCATGGTTGTCGGGGAACAGACTTAGTGGCACCGGATCTGAAAGGGGATGCAGTCTGCGACGAGGCCAGTACAATGATATCATGTCTGCCATAAATGAATCATGACTGAGTTCCCAATGTGTGCCCTACTCGACTGATGTGTAGTCCGGAGGCAGCGGCCAGCGCGGGCCAACCGCTGTTCAGCAAGCTCCTCCTGGAACACTGACACACAGCGTTGAAATGGCATGTGGGGATGATTCGTGGTTGACCGAGGCAGTAGCGACAGAGCTGAGCGGGTGTTTGGCCAGCGACGATGCCGTGTCCTGCCTGGTACGGACTGGCATGGATTTGTGTGGGGCCTGCAGGACCGCAGTGTAGTCCGAAGGCGTAGTCATCAAGGTCCCACAGACACGTGTGGTTGGGATGCCATGCACATACTTTGTGTCACCACATCGAAGGGAGTATAGTGATATAAACTCAGCCATAAAGTGTGTACTCTGCCATAGCATAATCAAGACTCAGTTCCAAATGTGTGACCTACTTGAGCGTAGTGTAAGCCCGAGGCAGCGGTGGAGTACGTCAACGAAAAAGGAATAAAGCGGGCCTGTGTCGCAGAGGCCGTGATGGTCTGAGGAGGCTGCGAAGGTCACGGGCCTCGGGCTTGGAGCTTGCGCCGGCACGTGGTGGGCCCTCTTTGACACACGCTGGTGTCGGCAGGTGAGCAGTGAGGCCTGGCTGCGCTGGGGCATGCATGACGGGTCCGGGGACCAGCGGCCCGGGGTGCAGCAGGCGCACAGGATCGCAGGCCACACCGCTCATGGTGACAGAATCGGCCTCGTGGCGGGGTGGGAGGCGCCGCCCTGGCAGACGCGTTGGGCATTCCGGAAGAGAACCACGCCCAGTGCTACGTGCTTTTTATTCACACCCCTGCGCTGGCCTGGCGTACGTCAGGCCAGCCCACTCCGCACACGCTTACGGGAGGGACGTCACAAGCTACATTTCCGCGATCTTCCCCACTGGCTGGATGACATGGTTGCGTCCACTGTCCACGACACTCCAAACATCAGCAGTGCATGTAGACATGGCTGTGTCTGTGGTCTGCATACTGCAGTCTGTCCAGCACATCTGCGCCACACTTGGCATTGTGTACATACTCATTCATGGGTCACTTGCCTCCTTCGCACATGCCTGGTTCCCACCTCTCCCCACATTCCGGTATTGTGTGGCTGAGGTGCCATGCCGTCGATGGCTCATGTACATGGCTGACCAAGGTTGCCACAGTAAGTTGTGCTGTCGTGTCTGGTGGGGGGGCATGTTGTTTGGCATGTTGTATGTGATTTTGTGACGTGTGCAGTGCCAGAGTTGTGACTTGCATGATTGTGGGGTTGAGGTGTGTGGTGTGTTCATTTGGTACTTGCCAATGGGCAGTGCATTCCCATGGGTGCCATCCTGGTAGCGCTGGTTGATGTTGGACTGTCGGAAGATGAAGGGATCATGCACACTGCCTGGGTAGTTGGCCATGACATTGGTGAGGAGTCCCCTGTGGTCCACTATTGCCTGCACGTTGATGGGATGTGTGTGCTTTCTGTTGGGGTATTGTGTGCGGTGTTGGCAGGGGGCACAAGTGGGACAAGTGTGCAGTCGATTGCCCCCGACACGTGCGGGGATCCAGCTTTGGCGTATAGTCCTTGCTTGGTCTCCAGCTCTTCCTGCGCATTGTGGGGGACGTATGGGTGCTGGGGTCCCTAGCTTATGAGGGCATCCGGGACAGGAGTGAGGAACTTGGATGGGGCTGGCTGTGAGACTCCTCCGACTCGGGTGGTTGTTGTTTGGGAGGATACCAGAGGCCAACAGGTGCAGCACAGCCAGCAGCTTTGTCTGCGGAGGGATGTTGGGTGTCCGCTGTGTTTGTACCGTCAGCCTGTGGGCAATGATGTTCAGGATGCGGAGAATGGTTGTCCTTTTGGGCCTGTAGTGGGCATTGGCATTGTCTGGTGTTAGGTCTGTGGGGCTGGTGCATTTCCTGAAGGTCCGCTGTCTTTGTCTGCGCTGCTTCTGTGGTGGTTCGGGCGGGGGGGTCCGTTGGGGGGGGGTGACGGTCCTGGGGGTGGTGGCGGTGGGTGTTGTGGCCCTCTGGGGGCTCCGGGGTGCATGGTGGGTGGCTCCATGGCATCTGTTGTTCTTCAGGTGTGGCTGTGGGCTGGGCTCCCTTTTCTTGTGCAGGTCGACGTCCGACTTTGCACCAGGTCAGAGCAGGTGTTAATTTCCTGCTGGTAACGCGCTGTATCGCCTGTTTTGTGTTCCTATCGCCAATGTGGCTGGTCGTTGTGAATGTTGCGTTGTGGTGTTGTCGCGGCTTTTTGCTCGGGAACGCCTACTCTGCATCTCATTAGCGTTAGTTGCCGGGGTCATCTGTGGCGATGTTTTTTGCGACTGCTTTCGCAGGGAAACTGTGTTATGGGCTGTTAGCACCAGCTTGTGAATGTGGCAATAAATTTGGCGCGACTTTGGATACGTTAAAGTGCCGATAACTCGGCGATAGCTCCTTGAGAATATGCCCCATAGTTCCCAGAACACAGTTAACAGATACAACCTGGCTACTGCAAAGACAACCTCTTCCTACATTTTGAGACCCCTATTAAAAAGCTTGCGACTCCAACACAGACCATGGGAGAAGAAAGCATTTGAAGGTATAGTAATGCAGGCCTTACTTGAGCAAATTGACAATTTCTGAGCAGCGGGAGTATGAACTTTTTACGCAGAGGGTCATAAAAATCACAGAAAAAGATAATATGTAGAGTATCCTGCTCAGAAAAATTGTCACAAGAAGAGGGCTTTAGTGCACCGGGTTTCGTGTGGCCTTTGGGAAAGGCTAGTAGCCAGGGTACCAGATTCAACTGGAATCTGGTTAGCATAAAGCGATGGTATACATTAGTGACAAGCAAAAAGAACGGCTGTACATGTGGGCTCAAACTCAGTGTAACAAACCTTCTCACTGTGGGCTTAGCTAGCTCCTTGCTTTCCCTAAGCCCCTACCTTTTAGCCAGAAACTGTTGTTTAATGTCTCTAATGGCTACCGGGCCTAAAGGCCTGGGATTAACATACAGGTCAGGGCAACCTAACCATTTCATTTGCTCCATGATGTACTTTGACCCAGGGATACATAAGGCCCCCTCGTGTGCAATGCAGTCCGCGATGACAAGTTGATTTAAGGTGGGGGTGGGACAAGCCCAGATTCTCAACCAACGCAACAGTGGGGCAACGGCAATCAGGTCTGCGATATACCCCAAGCCCAGCTCCTCATGTAGGATGTACGCCGGAATAGAGGGGGGAACGGCAAGAAGTTTGCGCATAAATGTATTTTCTGCCCCCTGGACGTCCCTCACGTCTTTATAAACCCAAACGTCACACCCATACGTGGCCATGAGAGTGCATTTTTCTCTTTACACCTTAAGCAAGGCGGGAATGGGCTTTCACCCCAGCCTTTTTGCAAAATCCATGGTAGCCCCTGCTGCTCTTGCCAGATCATTCTTTTTGTGCATTCTTTGCGCAGACCAGGTCCCTTGATCATCGAACAGCACCCCCAAATATGGGAAGATTGACACTTTTGTTAGTTCTGCCCCCTTACAGAAAAACTTAAACCTGACAGCCTTTCAGGAGCCTATCGATATGGTATGGGATTTTAAGAAATGAGTGGCTAGATCAAGTGAATCGATAAAATCTATAAAACCATTTAAAAGTTTTTGAAGACCCACAGCAGTTCTGGCAAACAGAACCGCATCGTCTGCGTACAAGAGTGCAGGGATCATCTTGGATCCAATTCTCGGGATGACTTTGCTGCTGGATGATAGGATGTCCCCTAGCTTATTGATATACAGCGTGAACAGCAGGGGGACCAGAATGCACCCCTGCCGGACCCCTCTCTTGACCATCCAGGAGTCCGTCACGCCGCCATCCTCATTAAATCTCACTGCCGCTATGGTGTTATTATGGGCGGCATGTAAGAAGGCCACCAGCTCCGTGTCCAAACCCAGATCCTGAAGAGTCAGCCACAGCTTAGATCTATTAACACGTTCAAACGCTGATGTTAGGTCCATAAAAGCCATATGTAAAATTCCCTTCTTGGCAATTGTATATTTCCCGACCACCAAGTGCTGGTTGAGACATTGATCGAGCGTCCCTTTGCCTTGCCTAAAACCGTACTGTAGGTCAGAAATAACGTTAAAACGATCTAGCCACAATGATAAACGATCCAGTATCACTTTCCCCATGATTTTAGCAGCCGAGTCCAAAAGCGAGATGGGTCGATAACAAGCGGGGTCATCCCTTGAGCCCTTTTCAAGAATAGGAATAATAATAGCCTTGGCCCAAGAGGGAGGAAAACCACACATACAGGCCGCATTGAAAACCATTGCCAATATCTTCGCCCAAACCACAGGGTCGGCCTTATACAGATCTGAAGGAACTCCTTTGGACCAGGTGCTTTCCCGCCAGATGTCGATCTAATAGCTTTGTGGACCTCATCTGTGCTAAAATAAAGTGAAACGCTAGCTAAGCCGGAGTCCCAATGTGCCTCAGGATCTTCTAGATTGTCACCAATATACATGCCTTCAAAATGCTGAACCGAGCGCTCAGCAGATATGGTACAGTCTGTACTAGAGTTGGCTGTATCAGAGAAGAGGGGACTATTGACTACGGCCCAAAACTTTGAGATATCAGACAGAACATTTGCTTGTCCAAGAGCCTCCCAGGCTTGTTCCCCGATAAACTTCTTCCTCTGTTGGACTACAGACTTGTAAGCCTTCCTACAACTCCTAACCACAGCCTCATCCCTCAGAGCTTGTTTGAGTGCCAGCAATAACTTCCTATGAGCTGTGGTACAGGTACCATCAAACCACCTCTTGTCCTTGGGACCTTTAGCCCTACTCTTGGTAGTTAGACTAGAGGCTATCTGCTTGGCTAGTTTGTCAAAGGCATCTAGGACAGCTCTATCCTGCGTGTTGGTGTCCATACATACTAAGATCTCTGGGGCGCACACAGAAATCTTTCCAGTATCACCTTCTCCCACTTCAGCCTACGTGCTTGGTCTTTGGTACCAATGTCCACATTTGAGATACTCCTGCCCTCTGCTCCTTGTAGAGCAGACGGGTAACCCAGCTCAAGCATAATGGGAGTATGGTCACTCTGGGTGCTCCGGGAAACGCTCAATTTCTCCACTGCCAGAACTAAAAGTGCAGAGAGCATTATATAATCAATAGTACCGGTGCAGCCCTTGCCTGTATAAGTAGGAACTGGCATGTTCACCTCTGTTTGCTCTAAACAGTACAGGTTGTTAGCTGAGAGGAGCCCCTCTAAGTGAATGCCTGATGACGAATGCTCAAAATGTGTGGCCAAAGGTGAAAAATCCCCCTGATCCTTTGGGGCAGTCTAGTTAAAGTGACATTGATGAGTGTTAAAGTCACCTAGGATTATTATCTCATAATAGGAGTGTTTTCCCTCCCCATAATGTTCAAGAAGCCCCTCTAAAGCTACTAAATGTTCTGTCTAGAAGCTTCTAGTAAAGGAATTATAAAAATTAACAACTAACAGAGTGGGATGATTCTTAAATGTCAGCTCCACTACTAACAGATGGGGTGATTGACACTCTACCAATCTAATTTTACAGGTTAGATCGAGTGAGACCAATAAAAGGAGCCCCCCCCTTTCTCTTCCCACTGTTGAAGAAATTGCAGACTTAAAGAACGAGATAAAACCATCCAAAAATAAACTATCGGTGGTGTCCCAAGTTTCATGTAGGGCAATTATATGACATGGTAAGAGGAAGCTCTGCATTATTACGTCATCTCTTTTTGACCTTATACCTGCTATGTTCCACGAAAGTATCTTCATACGGGGGGCAGAGGTGTCATATGTTGAAGTTGGCTTAAGTGGGCGGGCAGGCACTGACTTAGGTGATGAAACAAATAACACTGAAGTGTTATAGACTGGAGCCATAGACCTAATGCCCTGAGGCTGTGCCTGGGCTGATGTTAGTCAATCATTTTCATCAAGTCCCTGTGCACTTAACAGAGGTTCAAATCTGTTAGCCAGGGGAAAAACAGGACTTATATTTCTGCCCTGGGCAGGCTTAACTGTTCTGGGAGGGGGCTGCCAGGGATGGTTCAAGGAAGGCTGAATGGAGGGATAGAAGTACTGAAGGGGGACAATCCTGATTGATGATTTAGAGCTACACCTAAAATGGCAGCAAGCAGGCTCTTTGGATTGTACAGGATGTTTAACGTTGACTATGACACAGACCTCCTCCATATTTTTCCCAATCCTACAGCCTACCCAGCCGACTCTTCTGGCCATATTGATATCGGGAGATATATTTTGACCATTAACCACGTTGTTATTACACCAAAGAGTAACTTTGTGTATAAGGTCCAAAGTAGATTCCTTCGAACTTCGCGAAGGTGGAGGGACTCCCACTAGGACTACGGCCAAGGGTGTTGATTCTGGGGGCAGATCTAGAATACTCTGGCTTTCAACTTTTGACGTGACAGGTTGATGCAAAGTGTATATATCAAATTGGGCCTTCCTGGATGCTCACAGCCTTTGTGTTTGTGCCACCTGTACTGCAGGACAAGGGTTACTAAGGGCGCAAGTGTTCCTAGGCCCATGGGATACCCCCTCTCCCAATGGGACAGAGTTTTGTATCTGCTGTGTCACTTGATTCAGGCTACCAGGCGCAGCAGAAAGTGTCCCTGTGCCAGCCAGCCGCGCAGAGATGGGCCTAGCATAACAAGACGTCCCTCCCCCCTCTGACTCTGTCTCTGTCCCATTGGAAGGATAGAGGGTCATTGAAAAAAGGATATGAAGCCTCACCTCTATGCCCTCCAACGTTTGTCATATAGGTGCTATAAGTTCATTAGTCATTAATTCTAGCCTGGAAAAAAGAGTATCTAAAAATGGTTCAAGACTAGTGCTAGCTGGTAGTATTGACTTGTCCAGTGTTATCTTCCAAGGGGCTCTTTTGCAACCAGTTCTCTTCCTCTTAGTGGGGGGGCTATCCAGGACTGAGTCATCTCCTGCCGTAAACATGACCGGCTCAACATTGGAAACCACGGTAGATGAAAGAACAGGCACAGGCACAGGTGGAGGAAGGCCCGGGCTAGGAATGGCACCTACGGCCCCACAATTCTCCACTGCAGTTAAATCCTGGACAAGTTTTCCAGTCTCCAAAGAGAGCCTTCTTTCAATCAGGGTGTGATAACGTGATGTGTGTAGGTGTCCCGTGAAACCCTCCGGTGTAGACAACCGTAGGCTAGGGTGTTCTTTGTAACTTTGTTTATTTCAGATAAGAGGTCAAAATATATGCAGAAACGGTTCTCCACAATACAAGAGATGCCCCATTAATGTCCCGGTTCATTCAGTGCTGTCCTTCTCGGGTTCTTCCTGGGGTATACTTCTCCGGTGGGGAGACGGGATGCCCAAAGGGAGAGAAATAAAGAAAACAAGTACTAGGCCACTGGCCTTTGATGCTTAAAGAGGGGGGGCTTTGTGCATGCCTTCACCAGTGCCCTAACAGTGTGGTGCCTATGTGAGGGACCGAGTGACTAGCTGGGTGCGTTTCTTAGACCTGCCCACCAGTCCTTTAAAGAAAAAAAACGTGCAACTGGCTCTTGCCTGTGCCCACGACCCTCCGGGGCCGTGGTGATGGGAGATCCAGCTCCTTAATTCCCTCAGGAGTACCGGTCTCGAGCACAGTGCTCTGGGAGCGTCCCTCGTGGTCTTGGCTCGCCTCCTTTGGCTCCTCTGGGATCGTCTGTACCTCGATACTGCTCTCCTCCGCTTCTCTGCTTTCTCCGCTGCCGCTCCTCGTGGTCCTCTCGCGCGTGGTTCTTCGTCTCCTCCCTGCTCCGGTCGCAGAACACCTGAGTGCTCCCCCGGCATTCCTTTTCTGCTCTCCTTGCCCGTCACTGCTCCGCTAGAGCGTGCCTCACCCACTAGCACGTCACCCTCACTTCCTGGTTGGGGTATAGCCGCTGCCATTTTGGAAGGATCGGCGGACTCATCACATTGCCTCCCCCCTGGGAATGGACGGGTGGGCCATTCAGAGACGGGAAACCGAGATAGGAAGTCCACGTTGGCTTGCAACTTCCCAGGGACGTGTATGGTTTTGAAGGTAAAAGGCTGTAAGGCAAGAAACCAACGAAGTACTTTAGGGTTAGAGTCTTTATGTACAGACAGCCAGGTAAGTGGTGCGTGGTCTGAAAGCAGGAGGAAATGTCGACCTAGGAGATAATATTGAAGAGCTTCCACAGCCCATTTAATGGCCAGACATTCTTTTTCGATCGTGGCTTACCTTGTTTCTCTAGGAAATAGTTTTCTGCTAAGATAAAGAATAGGCCGTAGATCCCCAGAGTCATCTGGTTGTGACAATATAGCCCCTAGACCCCTTCCTGAGGCATCGGTTTGCAGGACGAAGGTTTTCTGGAAATCAGGACACGACAGGACAGGGGAGTTACACAGGGAATCCTTTAGCTTCTGAAAACTCTGTTCTTGGGACTCTGACCAACTGAAGTGTCTACTTGCGTATGACTTGGTGAGAAGATCAGTGAGGGGACTTGCTATGGTGGAGAAGTTGGGTATGAACCTTCGATAATATCCTACTAGGCCTAGAAAGGAACGGATGTCTTTTCGGGTCTCGGGACGAGGGATTTTTGTGATTGCTTCCAGTTTGTTTATTTGGGGTCTAATTTTTCCTGCCTGTATGTCATAGCCTAGGTATTCAATGTGGTCCGTACCAAACGTTGTTTTCTTTGGGTTGAGAGTGAAACCTGCTTGTCGTAGGGTTTGAAGGACTTTCTTTAGATGAAGCATGTGTGTTTCCCAGTTTGGACTGTGTATGACAATATCGTCTAAGTAGGCGACAGCATATGAATGGTGGGAAGAAAGGATAACGTCCATCAATCTCTGAAACGTGGCCGGGGCGCCATGAAGACCGAAGGGAAGTACCTTAAAATTAAACAATCCAAAGGGTGTAGAGAAGGCCGTCTTTTCTCTGGCAGCGAGAGACAGTGGAATTTGCCAATACCATTTCGTGAGGTCTATGGTGGTCATGACCCTGGCATCTCCAAGGCGTTCTATAAGCTCATCCACCCGGCGCATGGGATAGGCATCGAACTTTCATTTAGCATTTAATTGGCGGAAGTCTATACAAAATCTGATGCTCCCATCGGGCTTGGGTACCAGGACCACTGGGGAGGACCATGCACTGTGTGACGGTTCTATGATGTCTGCTTCCAACATAGACTTGATTTCTTGTTCCACGGCTTGCCTTCTGGCAGCTGGGATGCGATAAGGCCTTAGCTTGACCAGTCGGGAGTTTATAGTAATAATGTCATGCTCAACCAGGTCCGTTCTCCCTGGTACTCCGGATATTACAACGGAGAAAGAGGCACATAGGGTTTGTAGTTGTGCTTTCTGCTCTTTCGTTACTTGTTTCCCTAACTGAAGGGGGGTTGGTTCCACGGGGGTTTCTGGAGCCAGGGATATTTCCAAAGTCTTATCTACTGTCACATGGTGTATTGGCAGTGTCATACATAGTGACACTGGCACTGGACCATCCCAGGCTTTTAACAAATTGATGTGATATATCTGTCCTATCTTGTTTTTATGTGGTACAGCTACCCGATACGTGACTGGGGTGACCTTCTCTAATACTGGATAGGGTCCCTGCCAAGTGGCCAATAGTTTCCTCTTAGTTGTGGGCAGGAGTATCAACACTTGGTCCCCTACAGTGAATTCTCTTAGTTTACTGTTTCGATCATATAACTGCTTTTGATGGGCTTGGGTTTTTTCCATATTGGAATGGACCTCTTCCCAGAGCATCGACAAGGTCTCCCTAAGGGAGCTACTGTACTGTAACAGGGAATTTCCCTTATCTTCTTCCTCAGTCCATTGTTCTACTGCTATGTCCAAGAGTGTACGGGGTTTCCTTCCAAACAGTAACTCAAAGGGAGAGAAACCCGTGGACTTTTGTTCATGTGTCCTAAAGGCTAACAATACTAGAGGTAGTTGCCGGTCCCAGTCCCTTCTAGTCTTGTTTATACTTTTCTTCAGCATTGTTTTTATGGTTTTGTTATACCTCTCGACTAACCCGTCTGTCTGAGGGTGGTATACTGACGTACGTATCTGTTTTACTCCTAATAACTCACATACCTGCTTCATTAATTTAGACATGAATGGTGTACCCTGATCGGTAAGTATCTCATGGGGAAACCCTACCCGAGAGAAAAAGGTGATCATGGCCTGGGCTATTGCAGTGGTATTAGCCGTAGTCAACGGGAATGCCTCCGGATATCTGGTGGCATAGTCCACCAACACGAGGATATATTGATGGCCTCGTGCAGAAGGAATCAGGGGTCCCACCAGACCCATCCCCACTCTTTGGAAGGGAAAGTCTATAATAGGGAGGGGTTGTAGGGGAGCACGTGGAAGAACAGGGGTATTGACTAGTTGGCATCTAGTACAAGAGGCACAGTATCTAGCCACTTCTTGATATACGCCTGGCCAATAAAAGAGGTCTAAGAGATACCTAAGCGTATGTTACTTCCCATAATGTCCAGCCCCTGTTTGACTATGGGCCAGGCATAAGGCTGCTCCCGAAATGCTTTAGGAACCAACAAATGGCCTTTGACCCTGTTGTTTTCTCGGGATACCCGATATAGAAGACCTTTTTTTATACAAAAATAGGGGCCTACCTTCTCGGGATCGTCCTCTTGGATCCGTTCCCAGGCGTGTTGTAACGTGGAATCGTCCTTCTGGGCTGCACGAAAACTCTGTGTTGGTGTTTGTATCACGTCTGAGGAGGCAAGGACAGAAGAATGTATAGTGCGATATGCCAAGTTATACAATGCCCTCTCTTCGCGTTTTTCCCTGCGTGTTTTTACTCTTTTGTTGCTAGGTTTCCCTAGATTCTCTGTTCAGAAAGGAGCACTCTCTAACCAGTTTATTAAGGAAGTCGGGGGCTTAAAGGTCTGTAGGTAATCATGAAACCTAGGGAGATCGGTTCCTAAGAGAACTGTTTCAGGGAGTGAGGGGACTACTCCTACTTTTCTCAGTTGGGGTTCTCCATCAATCTCTATTAGTACTTCAGCTAGGGGATAAAGTTTCTTTTCTCCATGTACACATGTAACCTGGATGTATTCGCCTTCAACGATTTGAGACTCGGACACCAGTTCTTTGGTGACAACAGTATGGTGACAACCGGTATCTAGCAAAGCCACCACCTGCTTCCCGTTTATATGTATCCTTTTCCTGTAAGCTTTAGGGTGCTCTCCTGTCATCAACACCCGCCCACGAGTGTATCCGACTTCCATGGGTTCTGGGGGAGGGTTACGGGCGGGGCAATGACGGGCTATGTGTCCCCACTCTGCACAGTGGAAACACTGTGGGGTTGACAAAGGACTAGCAATAGGGCTAGGCTTGGGTGTGGGTTTTGGAAAGAAGGTACTCCTGTTCTCTATCGGAGTAGGGGTTGGCCTATTTGGTGGTTTGGGTGGTCCCACCGGGGCTCGGTGTGCCGGTGTCTTGAACTCTGGGGATCGATGATAGGCACATGCCAAATCCACTGCCATTGTAACCGTAAGATTAGGATGTTGTTTAATCCAGGATCTCGTGTTAAAGGGGAGAGCTTCAAGATATTGTTCCAAGTATATTTTCTCAGTTAGTTCGTTCAGAGAAGACAAAGAAGGTTGTAACCAGCGGTTGCCTAGATCCCTTATGCAATGATATAAGGCTTGAGGGTTGTCTCCTACTGTCCATTTTTCCTTCCTAAAGCGGTTTCGATAATACTCCTGATCACACCCTAGGCGTTCCAAAACGGCTTTCTTTATTTCCTGGTAACTAGTTGTGCCTGCTGGGTTGGCTGCCTTATAGGCGGCTTGTAGCTCACCTGACAACAGGGGTGCTATCTATTGTCCCCACCTTTCTGGTGGCCAAGAGGCAGTGGAGGCTACCCTTTCGAAATTCACAAAGAAATAATCCGGGTCATCACCTGTCTGGAACTTTTGAAGGACAGAGCCAGGCACGTTGGGATGTACTCGTGCACTTGCAATGGCATCGGTTAGACGCAGTATTGCAGTGTCTTGCACCTGTTGGTTTGTTGTTAAGAGGGAGGATTGATCTTTAATGGCCGAATGCAGTGCCTCTTGCTCTTTGTTTGCTTGTTTAGTCTGTTGTTCTAAGACTAACTGTAAATGGCGTTGGCCCTCTGCCAACTGGTTTATTATCGCCTCCATTGTGATGGGTTGGGTCATTATGGCTAGACCGACATCCCACTTCTGACACCACTGTGATAACGTGATGTGTGTAGGTGTCCCATGAACCCCTCCGGTGTAGACAACCGTAGGCTAGGGTGTTATTTGTAACTTTGTTTATTTCAGATAAGAGGTCAAAATATAACCAGAAACGGTTCTCCACAATACAAGAGATGTCCCATTAATGTCCCGGTTCATCCAGTGCTGTCCTTCTCGGGTTCTTCCTGGGGTATACGTCTCCGGTGGGGAGACGGGATGCCCAAAGGGAGAGAAATAAAGAAAACAAGTATTAAGCCACTGGCCTTTGATGCTTAAAGAGGGGGGGGTTTGTGCACGCCTTCACCAGTGCCCTAACAGTGTGGTGCCTATGTGAGGGACCGAGTGATTAGCTGGATGTGTTTCTTAGACCTGCCCACCAGCCCTTTAAAGAAAAAAAACGTGCAACTGGCACTTGCCTGTGCCCACGACCCTCCGGGGCCGTGGTGAAGGGAGATCCAGCCTCCTTAATTCCCTCAGGAGTACCGGTCTCGAGCACAGTGCTCTGGGAGCGTCCCTCGTGGTCTTGACTCGCCTCCTTCTCCTCTGGCTCCTCTGGGGTCGTCTGTACCTCAATACTGCTCTCCTCCGCTTCTCTGCTTTCTCCGCTGCCGCTCCTCGTGGCCCTCTCGCGCCGTGGTTCTTCGTCTCCTCCCTGCTCCGGTCGCAGAACACCTGTGTGCTCCCCCGGTGTTCCATTTCTGCTCTCCTCGCCCGTCATGGCTCTGCTAGATCGTGCCTCAACCACTAGCATGTCACCCTCACTTCCTAGTTGGGGTATAGCCGCCGCCATTTTGGAAGTCCCGGGATCGGCAGACTCATCACACAGGGCTATCTCCTTCGATATAACATTGGCTACCCTAGTTAGGAAGGAGTCAATAGTCGCTACTGTATTGCCCCCAGTGCCTCCCCCGGAACCCCCAGCAGCCGTTTTCCTTTTGACCATAATTAATGAGTCTAGGTCACAATTCCCGTAAAAAGTAAAGTACAAACACCTTGGCGGACCAAAAAGAACAAAATGCAAGCTCACTTAGCTTTAATGAGCTATCAACAATATGCCTGAGAGAGCCAATAAATATGCAAGTCAAATAGAAAGCTGTGGGGAAAGATGATAACAGTACCTTAGCCTTTGTAGAGCGCCCAAAAATCAAAAAGAAATCCAAGGGACCTAGCCCAGCTCAGCCTCTGCAGAGGGGCCGGCTCTTGGCCCGGTCTGTGCCCGGGCAC
This sequence comes from Calotriton arnoldi, assembly GCA_963921515.1. NCBI lineage: Eukaryota > Metazoa > Chordata > Amphibia > Caudata > Salamandridae > Calotriton > Calotriton arnoldi. The sequence goes on along the minus strand of CAWUFW010005976.1, from coordinate 1,062,502 downwards.
GCGCCCGGGCGCGTCCTGCGCTGCGGGAGCCCGCGACCGTCTTTGCTGGTGCCTCCTGGTGCGAGTGTTGCCGGGGCTTGTGGTCCTGCCCCACTGCTGGCTTCAGAGCGAGTCTCCATTTCCAGGCTGATGAGTCTTCCTGAGCTAGAGTTGTGAGAGGAGCTGACACTTGTACCTGAATAGGGCTGTGACTCTCCCCACCCAAAAAGCTGCATACCCCTCTGTAGTGTGTCTGGAGCCAGGGCCAGGCAGGGCAGGGTCTTGTGCACTACAAAGGTTCTTTGAAGTCTTCCTACTTCAAAGTCTAAAATGGGTATAAGTACTGGACCTCTGACACCGTATACTCGGAACACTTCTGGGCTGAGGACATTCTGCCAGGAAGAAGAGCTGTTGTGCTGCCAGGAGGGACTGCCACTTTGCTGCTTGCTTTGCTGTGTTGGCCTACTACTTCTTGCCTGGAGTGAGAGGACTGGTCTTTACTCTTTGCATCCTGATTTCTAAGGTTCTCTAAGGGCTTGACTGAGCTTGCCTCCTGTTACTGAAGTCTCATGAACATCAAAGACTTCACCTGCCTCTTGCCACCAGCATCTAGGCTCCTCTGCTGTGAGTCCTGTCCTGCCAGTCCAGGGCCCTTGGAGGTGAATTTGGTGCTGCAAATAAGAAACCGATGCATTGACTCCAAGCGTCAGTTCAGATCTGATGCCTCCCAGCAAAATGGACTCATTGCCACTGCCTGCACCGAAGCCGTGGACACCGCTCACCGAGTTCACAACGCAACAACCTCGCATTTCAACGTAACCCTGACTGTGCCGCAGCTCATTGGAAGAACCGCCACTGCGTGAGTCTCGAGCACCACCTCTCCGAAGTCTGTGATGCCCCGCTCCGACTCCAATGAAGCTCGGCCCTGCATGGCTTTCGACAGAAACAGAGCCTTCAGCCCAGCGGTTCGACATTGATGCCGAATAATCGACGCAGTGTTCTCTCGACATCGATGCATCATCGACACCAAGTCGTCTTCAGGAACCAATGTCGCGCACAAGCAACCGACGCATCACCTCCTCTGTGCAATACATCGTTTCGGAGCGGCAAAGCTTTAACGACCCTGTACCACCTTAAGGAACTGACAAATCACCTGCATCCATGACTCCTCACCTCCTCTGCACCATACATCGTCTTTGATTTCCGTCGCATCCAAGGTACTGTAAGGGTACGTCTGCATGATTCCTGTATCCAGACCGTACTCTGTTGCGGTTGGACTGAACATTTGGATTTGTGCCCGTCAAGTGCGAACAGATAGCCCCAGTTGGAGCTATGGCCTTCTAAACACTACATTTTTGTTTGATCTTTAAAAATTCTTGACTTGTGTATGTTGGATTTTTGTCATTTTGGTATTGTTTTACTCAGATAAATAGTGCCCATTTTTCTAAACTGGTGTGGAGTACCTTTGTGGTGTTTTCACAGTGTTACAGTGTGTATGTGTGTGTGTGTGTGTGTGTGTGTGCACAAATACTTTACATGATGTCTCTTTAGTTTAGCCTGACTGCTCTGTGCCAAGTACCAGAAGATGAGCACAGGTAAAGCTTTAGTGTGTACTAAACTTACCCTGACTAGGATTGTGGTTCCTGCTTGGACAGGGTGCATACTCTGCCAACCAGAAACCCAATTTCTAACATGGGTGGAAGCAAATAACTGTAGAATAATATTGTTGTAGGATAAAAGCTCAGGTGACAGTTGCACTGTCAAGCCAGACCTATAAATCTATGCAGGTTATTAAATGCCCTCCTCCCAACGGTGCTGCTGCCAGAGAAAAACACCATACATCATCAAGTTATCTAAGACACTTTAATAGCATTACAATGTCATGCATGTTCCCCTGAACGTTCAAGCTTAGGCAACTGAATAAATAAACCTCAAATGAGAAAGAAGATATGTGTCATTTTTAGATCTGGGAAGAGGGGGAAGAAACAAACACAACAAGAATACAAAATCTCACGTGACCTGTATATCTTCTATAGTGGCTCTAGGTGCTCACTGACCTGACCAAAAACTATTTCAAAGCATATATATATGACCATTTCATGAGTGATGTAATCTGTGATGTCATCAGCAATGCATTGCGGGTGTGTGAGTTATAGTTAGCTCAGCTAACTATAACGGCTGAATTTCTCTGGTTTTGTATGAGTGACATGTCAGACTAACTATAACGTCCCTGAAACCTGTGGTTTTTTCAGTGAATTTCTAAGGTTTTTTAAATGCTAATTTCTAACTATAACGTCCCTGAAACCTGTGGTTTTTTCAGTGAATTTTATATATATGCATTCAATCTCCTCTCACTCTTACAAGGAAGGAATCAGCACTCAGGTTGTAGTTTGGAAGTATTTAATCTGGAAAAGACGCGATCCAGGCGTTTCGGCTCGTCCGAACCTTGATAATGATACAAGATGTCATTGTAGCTTCCTTATTTAAATGTACAAATGCCTCTAGTTGCCAACATTAACAAAGGACTACATATTACATTAATCCAAAAAGATGGCGGCCATATTGGCCTGGTCACGATGCGAAAATTCAGGAATTCATACAATAGAGAAAAGAAAACAAGTGTTAATATGCACACAATGTCATTTCAGCATATCTAGCCCCGTGACCGCCGTACCTGTATGTTCGTCAACGTGATTTGTTCATAATAAACATACTTACGATTGCAAACATCAACATAAAAAATGGACTACACATTACTTTAAAGTGAAAGGCTGTCGGTCATATTGATCTGGGCACTTTGCGTATTATATTGGTTCTTACACAAAAGAAAAGAAAAAAAAGGGGTGTTAGTATACACACACTATCCCTAAATAAAGTTCTAGCGATTATAGTTCCATTCCATTCACAGCTCATTTGAAATGTCATGAGTGATGTCATGAGTGATGTCACTGACCATGTCATGAATGATGGAATGTCTGAGGTCATAAACAGTGCATTACGGGGGCGTAAGTTATAGTTAGCTCAGGTAACTATAACTGCTGAATTTCACTGGTTTTGTACGAGTGAAATCTGAGTCTAACTATAACATCCCTGGAATCTTTGTTTTTTCAGCAAATTTCTAGTTTTTTTTAAACGTTAAGTAAGATGCCTATCACAATGGATGGTGGGGGGTTGGAAGCAAGGCCGGGCCTGGCATTGTGCTGCCCCCACCTAAGCTTGCTGCTCCTGCCTCCCCTCCTCCGCTTTGCCATCCATTGTCCAAGTCCATGCCCCTGCTCCCTCATTACAGCCCTGTGTGGCCGTTGTTCTGCCACTGGCCTTCCCGCCTTCTCTGAACAGTTAACTTGCTGCCTCATCCACTTCCTCCCTATCCTCTGTTGTCTGAATCCATGCACTAGCCTCCTCCCTCCTGCCATGCATGGTCTGATGTGCTCCCACTGCTCTCCATTTAGCATGATGACACAGTCCACTCCTCCTGCCCTCCATTGCCCAATTGTATGCCCCATCATTGACCTCCTGCTTAGCCCTTGTGCTTAGCTTGCTGCCCCTACTCTCCTTCCCCTTGCCCTCCGATGTCTGTGTGCATGCCCCTGCTCCATCCTTTTTGCCCACCATGTTCCATGGACCTGCCCCTCCTATCTACTCTGAGTGTTCTGTTGAGCTGCCACTCCCCTCCCACCTGCCTAGCATTGTCAGATGACTGTAACCTGTCCCTGCCACCTCCACCCTGCCTGTCCACGTTCCATGCCCCTGTCCACTTCCTCCTGTCCTCAATGGTCCATTTTACTGCCACACCATTCTGCCCTCCCTGGTCTGTTGTGCTGCAACTGCTCCTCCTGCCTGCCCCGCGTGGTCTGTTGTGAGGCTCCTTCCCCTGAACTCTCTTGTCTGTGCCCAGCTCCTACCCCTCCCTTATATCTTTCATGGTCCTTTGTGCATGCCCCTGCCCCCTCCTTCTTGCCCATCATGGCCATTGTGCTGCCACTAACCCTCCCGCTTGCCATGCATGGTCTTCTGTGCTGCCACGGCCCCTCCCACCTTCCCTGTGTGATCAGCTAGCTGCCCCTGACCCCCTCCCACCTTCCCTCCATGGTCTGTGTGTATGCCATTATAGTCTCACTGTTGCCCTCCATGGTGTGTTGTGCTTCTAGTTCCCATCCTGCCTGACCTCCATGGTCAGCTTGCTGCTCCTGCCCTGCTCCCTTGCCCCCTGCCCTCTGTTTTCCATGTGCAGACCTCTATTTCCTCCCTCCTGGCTTGTCAGTTCCATTGTAATGCCCCTGATCCCTCCCTCCTGTCCTTTATGGTCCGTTATGCTGCAGCTTTCTCTCCTGTCTGTCCATTATGGTCAGCTAGCTGCCATTGCCTCTTCCCCTCTGTTCTCTGTTGTCCATGTGCATGGTCCTGTCCCCTCCCTATTGCTTTCCATGGATTGATGTGCTGCACTGCCGTCCCGCATGCCCTGTGTGGTGTATTGTGCTGCTGCAAACCCTGATGCCTGCCCTGTAAGGTCAGTTTGGTGCACCTGTCCATGTCCCTCCTGTCCTCTGTTATCCGAGTCCATGTCCCTACCCCAATTCCTCCTGCCTTCCATGATCCAATGTACCATACTTGCTAACATTTTGAACTTTGTAAGAGGGAGATTTTGAAAAAAAACTGGGGAATTGATTTTCCCCATTGACTTACATCGAAAAAGAGGAGATTGTAGACAGGAGACAGATCAAATAAAGCCCATTTGGGCTTAAAACATTGGGTGTTTCCTGGCTGATTCGGGTCTGTTGGCATGTATGGTTGTACTACCACTGCCTCTTCCTTCTGCCACAATGGTCTATTATATTGCCACAGCCTCTCTTGCCTGTCCTGCATTGTTGGTTTGTTGCCCCTGCCCCCCTTTCCACTGCCCTCCATAGTCTGTTGTGCTGCCACTGCCCTTCCTGCCTGCCCAGTGTGGTCAAATTGTTGCCTCTGCACCCTCCTACCTGCCTTTAACTTTCCGAGTCCGTGCCCCTGACCTCTGCCTCTCAACAGTATCCTAATGAACAACTAGATTGCTAACATTATATATTTATTACAAAAGTGTGGCACGCCTGATGTAATCTTGATGTAATCAAAACTGTAATACCTAAAGCATTTCCTTTAGAAATTACAGAAATTAGAGGGTCTTATTTGCATCGAAATTATGGTTAGTGCTCTAAAAAACTAAAATGAGGACATATTTTCTGAGTTCTCAAATAGCGACAAAGCACTTTTAAATTATTTGTTATCTTTATGTTTTTTTATCCAGTTGACCACTTGATTAAATGTTGCACTTAGGGGAGAGGATGTGGTGTTACTTCCAGAGCTGCAGACTTTGCAACTGGAGAACCAGGTTTGAGTTTCTGCTTCAGCTCGACATTCTGTGATTCTGGTCAAATCACTAAATCTCCCCATGCCTACAACCAAAATGAAGTTGTCCTTGTGTGATGTAACCAATGCTCATGTAAAGCACTCCAATAGCTGACCAGTCTGCACTATATAAAACTGCAAAAAACCAAAAAATAAAAAGTGTTTTCACACTTCTGTCATTGGGCTATACGTGGGCTACATCTGCGTGATATTTGTGCTACATTTGGGCTCCTTTTTCTCTGGTGGCCATCTTGGGAGACTTCAATTCAATTCAATAAACTTTATTCAATGTGATTTAGAAACATAGATCATAAAAGTGTACATAAAAACAGCAAATCCTCTTTCTTAATACAATACAATGAGAATTAATTAAAACCAGTAGGTAAAAACGGGTGTTACAAAGCCCGGCTCAGAGCAACTTCAGAATAACAGAATAGTAAAGTTCAATGTTTCGCAAGATCAATATCAAGTACTTCGTGCAAAATACGCAATAAAGGGTCCAAGTAAGATGCAACGCTCCAATACCTGGCCAGTCTGCACTATAAAAAACTGCACAAACAAAAAATAAAAAGGGTTTTGCACACTTCTGTCAGTGGGCTATAAGTGGGCTACATCTGGGTGATATTTGTGCTACATTTGGGCTCTTTTGTCTCTGGTGGCCATCTTGGGAGACTTATTTGTTATGAAGTTTCCTAATTTCCTCATTTACTGCAGTCTCCTCAGTAGGAAATGCTTTCAGTTTTTTACTTTGATTCCATCAAGAAGGCATTCAGATGTGTCACACATTTGCCATAAATTCAAAATGTTAGCACTCTAGTTGCTCATTAGTTCACTGTAGAAAGCTACTGCTCACCACGGAGTTAACTGGAAGTCTGCTGCTGGTATTGAAAGTGCATGTTTCAGTCTGCATGTTAGAATTTTTTAATGAAATAGAAGAGGTTTTGAGAAGTCACTCAAAATGTGCCCTAATTTTTCTTTCTGCAGCACTAATCATAATTTCTGTGGCACAATGAACCCCCTCATTTTGTTCCTTTTTAAATTAAATGTTTTAAATGTTACCAGTTTATTCCAATCAAGATGGCTTCAGGTGTGCCATAGTTTTGTCATAAGTAAGACTGCTAGCGCTCTAGTTGTTCTTTAGAACACTCTGGGAAGCTGCAGTAGAACACAAAGGAATCAACAGATAGTCTCTGCCCTTGTTGGATGTACATGTTTTACTGAGAATGCCTGACTTCATTCTCACATGACTGAGAAAGATATTGTGAATTTACAGAAAATATGCTCTCATTTCAGCTTCTGGAGCACCTTCCAAACCTCTATGGGAAAAGCATGAGTAAATAGTTTTCTCTCAAACATGATTCATGATATCCGAGTAGAAGGCTTTTTCACAGGGTAAAATCACCTTATAACACACCACAATTCCTAAAATTAGTATGGTACCATCAACAAATGATTTATCATGTAACAAAAGTCTGTTATCACCATTTATACGTTCTCCTTTTGGTGACCCTCAAAACCTTCCATTCACTACAATGGATTTTGATGGGGTGCTATCATGTATATTGGTCCCAAGATGGCTGCCAACATTTCTTGGATGAAGTGCTGACAGCCAATCAGATCTCACGATGGATGTGTGGTTAGGCTCCGCCCAGATATCGATATTTCTTTTTCCTTTAATATTTCAAAAACTACTGAACGGATTTACACCATTTAAAGCAAAGAGTGTACTCTGGACCAAGAGCTACCTTTCTGCCAAATTTGGTGTAATTCCGCTCAGCAGTTCGGGCTGTAGCCGCAACAAAAGTTTCCTAAGGAATTTAACATGGGGAAAACACGTTTTGGGACCCCCCTTTTTTCTTGGCCCCTGCTTGACGAATCACCCCGAAACTTTCAAGACAGGAGCTGACCGGAGCGCCCCATTAGTTTTGAGAATTTCGCGAAGATTCGTTAAACAGCGCCAAAGATATTGAGAAAAGAAAAAAAGTTTTTCCTATGGAAACATGTCCAAACTATAACTACCTATATATATATATATGGTCCAGTAGAAGGCTAGTGGCAGCCGAAACGCGTAGACCGTCCTTTTGCTTACTTTGCACAATGGTGTGAACAATAATATATATATATATATAGATTCACAAACGTAGCTCTGTTTCTTATGCCCCCCCCACCCCACGCCCGTGGTACTTGGAGCGCGATGCCCGCGAAGCTTACCAGCTGTAATTGCACATAAAGAGACCAAGTAGGCACTCACTTAGGGGATCAGTTGTCGAGCTGAGATTTTAATACCAGTTTACGCGTTTCGGAGAACCAAGTCTCCTTGTTCACCAAACTTGGTCTCTTTATGTATGTATGTAAGAAAATGGGATATCCTGATTTAAATAATATTGAACACGCACTATTTACTCTCCTTCTGTTATTAGAATACACTGTACAGCGCCCTGAAACCCGGATAGGTGAGTTTGCGCTATAAAAATTAAATGAAAATATAAATACAATACCATGGTCCTGCTGGGTGGCAGTTGAACCTGGACATGACGCGCTGGTGGCAGTCCAAATAAGTGCGTCCTGTCTGATCAGGGGTTGGTTTGCTCTTGCTGCCTCAGTAGTGATCTTCAAAGTGTTACCCCCTCTCCGCCCCCCAACCCCTGATTACCCCACCTGAATGCCCCCCTTTCCCAGGGTGCAGTCGTCTTTGCATTTCAACGACTCTTCATGGGTAGTAGGCGCTATATAAATACAATCGCAATACAGTACAATGCGGCACCCCATTTCCTGAATCCCGCGTTGTACTGCCAGGCAGAGCGCGGCAAGGTGTGAAGTTTGGTCAGCACCGTGGCCCCTCAGGCTGGTAGGCTGCATTATTGATCAGCGCACGTGTCACTGTGGTGGCATCGACGACACACCTGCCAATAGCGGAAGTGATTTAAAACCCAGGTGATGTGCCCCTCTGGGCTCCAAATACGCAGATGAAAAGAGGTCCTTGAAGTGACTGATGTGAAATACATGCAAGGCCAAAGAAAGTTCTTTGCATGTTCTTAAGGCCAGAGTGGGGAACCGTAACCAGAGCTGGCAAGAAAGCCGAACCAACCTATCCCTTTGTCTCCTCACACTATGGCTCTCTTTCCATCCATCCACCCATTCATCCCTCTATCCATCCATTCCTTCTCTCTCCCTCCTTCTCCCTCTCTGATCCATTCTCTCTCTCCTCCTCTCTTCTCCCTCTCTGATTCTCTCTTCTCTCTCTCTGATCCATTCTCTCTCTCCTTCTCTGTCTCTGATCCATTCTCTCTCTCGCTCCTTCTCTCTTCTCCCTCTCTTATCCATTCACTCTCTCTTTTCTCTCTTCTCACTCTCTGATCTCTTCTTTCTCTATCCTTCTCTCTTCTTCCTCTCTGATACCTTCTCTCTCTCTCCTTCCCTCTCTTCCCTCTCTGACCCACTCTCTCTCTCCGTCTCTCTTCTCCCTCTCTGATCCATTTTCTCTCTTATTTCCTCTCTTCTCCCTCTCTGATCCCTTCTCTCTCTCTCTCATTCTCTCTCCTCCATCTCTGATCTATTCTCTCTCTCTCATTCTCTCTTCTCCCTCACTTATCCATTCACTCTCTCTTCTTCACTCTTGTCCCTCTCTGATCCCTTCTCTCTCTCTCATTCTCTCTTCTCCCTCTCTGATCCATTCTCTCTCTCCTCTCTTCTCCCTCTCTGATCCATTCTCTCTCTCTCATTCTCTCTTCTCCCTCTCTGATCCATTCTCTCTCTCTCCTTCCCTCTCTTCCCTCTCTCTCTCCGTCTCTCTTCTCCCTCTCTGATCGATTTTCTCTCTTATTTTCTCTCTTCTCCCTCTCTGATCCCTTCTCTCTCATTTTCTCTCCTCCCTCTCTGATCTATTTTCTCTCTCTCATTCTCTCTTCTCCCTCTCTGATACATTCTCTCTCTCTCTTTCTCTCTCTCCCCCCTCTCTGATCCATTCTCTCTCTCCCTCACTGATCCACTCTCTCTCTCATTCTCTCTTCTCCTTCTCTGATCTATTCTCTCTCACTGCTTCTCTCTTCTCCCTCTCTAATCCATTGTCTCTCTCTCCTTCTCTCTTCTCCCTCCTGATCCACTCTTTTTCTCATTCTATTTTCTCCTTCTCTGAACTATTCTCTTGCTTCTTCTCTCTTCTCTCTCTCCTTCTCTCTTCTTCCTCTCTGATCGATTCTCACTCACTCTCTTCTCCCTCTCAGATCCCTTCTCTCTCTCTCATTCTCTCTTCTCCCTCTCCGATCCATTCTCTCTCTCCTTCTCTCTTCTCCCTCTCTGATCCATTCTCTCTTTCTCTCCTTCTCTCTTCTCCCTCTCTGATCCACTCTCTCTCATTCTCTCTTCTCCCTCTCTGATCCACTCTCTCCTCTCTTCTCCCTCTCTGATCCATTCTCTCTCACTCATTCTCTCTTCTTCCTCTCTAATCCATTCTCTCTCTCTCTCTCTTCTCCCTCTCTGATCCATTCTCTCTCTCTCTCTCTCTCACTCTCTCTCTCTCTCCTTCTCTCTTCACCCTCTCTGATCCATTCTCCCTCTAATTCGCTTTTCTCCATCTCTGATCTATTATCTCTCTGCTTCTCTCTTCTCACTCTCTGATCCATTCTCTCTCTCCATCTCTCTTCTCCCTCTCTGATACATTCTCTCTCTCTTCTTCTCTCTTCTCCCTCTCTGATCGCTTCTCTCTCTCTCTCATTCTCTCTCTCCCCTCTCTGATCAATTCTCTCTCTCTCCTCCTCTCTTCTCCCTCACTGATCCATTTTCTCTCTCTCCTTCTCTCTTCTCCCTCTCTGATCCATTCTCTCTTTCTCTCCTTCTCTCTTCTCCCTCTCTGATCCTCTCTCTCTCATTCTCTCTTCTCCCTCTCTGATCCACTCTCTCTCTCCTTCTCTCTTCTCCCTCTCTGATCCCTTCTCTCTCTCTCATTCTCTTTTCTCCTTCTCTGATCCATTCTCTCTCTCCTTTTCTCTTCTCCCTCTCTGATCCATTCTCTCTTTCTCTCCTTTTCTCTTCTCCCTCTCTGATCCACTCTCTCTCCTTCTCTCTTCTCCCTCTCTGATCCACTCTCTCTCTCCTTCTCTCTTCTCCCTCTCTGATCCCTTCTCTCTCTCTCATTCTCTCTTCTCCCTCTCTGATCCATTCTCTCTCTCCTTCTCTCTTCTCCCTCTCTGATCCATCCTCTCTTTCTCTCCTTCTCTCTTCTCCCGCTCTGATCCACTCTCTCTCCTTCTCTCTTCTCCCTCTCTGATCCACTCTATCTCTCACTCTCTCTTCTCCCTCTCTGATCCATTCTCTCTCACTCATTCTCTCTTCTCCCTCTCTGATCCATTCTCTCTCTCTCTCTTCACCCTCTCTGATCCATTCTTTCTCTCTCTCCCACACTTATACAATACAGTAACACAACTAGTATATAAATAGTGTTATTATATCTATGCCCCTTCTTATCGAGGTAGCAGACCTGGTATATACATATTTTTAATAGCTGTGCCGCTCCTCATCACAGTAACACAAATAGTTTATAAAAAGTGTTATAATATCAGTGCGGCTTCTTATCGCATTTATACACCTATTATATAAATAGTTATTATATATGTGCCGCTGCCTATCGCAGCAGCACACCTCGTATATAAATAGTGTTATTATGCCTGTGCCGCTTCTTATGAAAGTAATACACCTAGTATATAAATAGTGATATTATATCTCTGCCTTGCTTGGCATAGTAACACACATAGGGGTCGATTCCGATTCGGGCCGGAAATTTCTCCGACCGAGCCGGACCCGGAGAGATTTCCGACCGAATCGGACCCGTACAGTCCGACCGAACGAGTACGATGCGCACGTATGCCATCGGACCCGAGTCGGTCGGACTCCCATTGAAGTCAATGGGAGCCGGTCGTACAACGCGTACGCGGGCTCCCATTGACTCAATGGGTGCGAAGTCGGACAAGGGCGCCCCCTACAGCGGGTACGCGGCGAAGCGATTCGCGCCGTACACGCACAGGTAGGGGGACCCATGGGTCCCCCTGTGTGCGACTCGCGCGGCTACGCGTACAGGGGGTCCGACACGGACCCCCAAAGTACGGCTCCGACAGCTCTTTCGAGCCGGAGTGCGCGGCTCGGTCGGACTGCTCGCGGTGCGCATCGTACTTACCCGGCCGGGGAACGTCTCCATTGCGCGGTGCGAGTCGAGTCCGAGCGTGTCGGTCGGTGCGGTTCGAGCCGGGAACGAGTCGGTCGGAGCGGTCGGGACGCCCGGACGAGTCGGTCGGCGAGTCCGCATCGTACTCGCTCGGCCGGACCCGCGTACGATTCGGTCGGGAAACAGGGCTCCGAATCGGATCCGGTAAAGCCGAATCCGATTCGGAGCCCTACCGGCCGAGATCGGAATCGGCCCCATAGTCTCTCTCGCTCTCTATATATATATATATATTTCGTAAAGATTCGTCAAACGACGCCAAAGTTATAAGCACATCAAAAATGCTTTTCCTATGGAAACGTGGTCCTAACTATAACTATCTACTGGCGACCGCCAGTAGATTATATATATATATATATATATTATCTACTGGCGGTCGCCAGTAGATAGTTATAGTTACAACCTATTATCCATAGGAAATCCGCGACATTCTATTTGAAATAACTCTCTTGCCGGTTGACGTATCTTCGCAAAATTTTCAAACTTTGTGGGGCGCTCCGGTCCGCTCCTACCCTGAAAGTCTCGGGGGATTCGTCAAGCGGGGCCGAGAAAAAGGGGGTCCCAAAACGCGTTTTCCCCATGCAATTTTCCATAGGAAACTTTAGACACGGCTACAGCCCGAACTGCTGAACAGAATTACACCAAATTTGGCAAAGAGGTAGTTCTTGGTTCAGAAAGAACCCTTTTTGTTAAATGGTGTCAATCCGTTCAGTAGTTGCTGAGAAAATCAAAAGTAAAAGTACATATATATCTATGGCCGAGTAGGGTCCGCGTACCCTCAGCGCACCCCTGCGCGCACCGTCCCGATCACGAGCTGCATGTTAATTGGCTGTCAGCTGGCTGTCAACATTCCGATTCAGGAAATGTTGGCAGCCATTTGTCCCTCGGTAGAACCGAGGGACAGAAACAAGTGCGCAAAGCGCACAAAGGGGGCAGGGTAGAAACACCCTGACCCCTAGGTTTGCTCAGGGGTCCCACAAGGACCCCCTGGGCAAAAAGAAAAAAAAATGTTTTAAAAAATCGGCAGGATGCGCTCAGGGTGCGCGAATCCTGCCGAAAAAAAAAATCGAAGCGCGGTCTCCCGCGCTCGGTTGCATTTGCCCCGGGTGGCCCAAGTCCCGGGGGCATGGTGGGGGTGGGTATATTGTTTGTATGGGGGCCTCAAAGGGCCCCCAAGCCCCGGGGACCGCCACCCCCGGGGCTTTATAGAAAAATGGTGCGGGAGGGCTCTTCTGCCCTCCCGCAGCCCCGAGGACCGCCACCCCCGGGGCTTCTTTTTATATTTAAATAAGGTGTGGGGGTGGCTCCAGCCCCCCCACACGCCCCGGGGACCACCACCTCCCCGGGGCAATTATAAAATAAATGTGGGGGTCCATTACGGACCCCCAGAGCCCCGGGGACCACCACCTCCCCGGGGCTGTGCAGGCTTAAGGGAGGGGGCCGCGCGGCCCCTCCTGGAGCCCTTGATGGCCCTGGGGACCGCCACCCCCAGGGCCGGCTCCTGCAGTGTCCCGGGGTGCCTACCCCGGGACACTGTAGTTAGCTATGGCAGGACGGGAGCCTCGCGGCTCCCGTCCTGCCATAGCAAACTGCTTTGGATATTGGAAGAGAGAGCAGGGAAACCTGCTCTCTCTTCCAATATCCAAAGCCGATTGCTTTCCACATGGGGAGCTGCATCTTAGCAGCTCCCCATGTGGAAAAGCAATGCCGGCTCCCAAGGGACGCGGGAGCCGGCTGGGACTGTGGGGGGATTGGGGACCCCCACAGTCTCCAACGTGAGGCCAGGCCCCGGGGGATGGGGTCCCCGGGGCCATAAGTGGCCCGGGAGGGGGGCCACGCAGCCCCCTCCCCAAAGTTTAAAAAAAACACAAAAAAAAAAAAAAAGGGTATGGCCGGCCCCGGGGATGGGGTCCCCGGGGCCTTAAATGGCCAGAGGAGGGGGCCACGCAGCCCCCTCCAAAGAATAAAATGTAGAAATAGAGGCCATGCCCCGGGGATGGGGTCCCCGGGGCCAATACAGGCCCAGGGAAGGGGGCTACGCGGCCCCCTTCCCGTTTTTTTTTACATTTTAATTTAAAAAAGGGATAAGGCCCTGGGGGATGGGGTCCCCAGGGCCCAAAAACAGGAAAAAGGAAGGGGGGCCACACAGCCCCCTTCAGGGGACAAAAAAAAAAAAAAAAAAAACGATCGGGCCCGCAGGCCCCGCCCCCTTCCTTCACCACTCTGCAAACGCGCCCCCTGGCGTGTTTGCAGAGGGGGAACGAATTCCCCTTGAATACTGGGGGTCCCTGGGGGCCAACCAGCCCACCAGGAACCTCCAGTATGCGCCAGGGGGCTGCGTTGCAGAGAGGTGTACAGAGGCCACGCCCCTTTTACACCTCTCTGCAACGCAGCTCTGTGGCGCTTTTTGGATATACCTGTTGGGCTAGTTGGCCCCCAGGGACCCTCAGGATTCAAGGAGAGTTAATCCCCCGACTTAAAACGCGCCACGGGCGCGTTTGCACAGTGGTGAAGGGAGGGGCGGGGCTTCAGGTGACATCTGTGCAAACGCGCCCCGTGGCGCGTTTTAAGTTGGGGATTAAATCCCCTTCAATCCTGAGGGTCCCTGGGGGCCAACTAGCCCAACAGGTACATCCAGAAAGCGCCACAGAGCTGCGTTGCAGAGAGGTGTAAAGGGGTGTGGCCTCTCTACACGTCTCTGCAACGCAGCCCCTGGCGCATATTGGAGGTTCCTGGTGGGCTAGTTGGCCCCTAGGGACCCTCAGGATTCAAGGGACTTAATCCCCCAACTTAAAACGCGCCACGGGGCGCGTTTGCACAGATGTCACCTCAGGCCCCGCCCCTCCCTTCACCATTGTGCAAATATTCTTCTAAAATCATCCGAAATACGAATTCCGATTTACTCACCTGTTATAAGGAGAGACCTCAGTGCTGTATCTTTCAGTCCAGTACTGGACCTGAAAAGTAATTTTAACCGTACTTACCAGTAACTTGAATTTCCTTCCATAGGATATCATTGCCTGCTTTTTGCTGAAAAAGTTTCTAAGTGTTGATTTTTGAAACCTACAAATATTCCTCTAAAATCAGCCGAAATACGAATTCCGATTTACTCACCTGTTATAAGGAGAGACCTCAGTGCTGTATCTTTCAGCCCAGTACTGGTCCTGAAAAGTAATTTTAACCGTACTTACCAGTAACTTGAATTTCCTTCCATAGGCTAACATTGACTGGTTTCACTTGGAAATTCTTCTAAGTGTGGAGTTTTGGAACTTTAAAATATTCCTCTAAAATCAGCCGAAATACGAATTCCGATTTACTCACCTGTTATCAGGAGAGACCTCAGTGCTGCATCTTTCAGCCCAGTACTAATCCTGAAAAGTAATTTTAACCGTACTTACCAGTAACTTGAATTTCCTTCCATAGGATATCATTGCCTGCTTTTTGCTGAAAAAGTTTCTAAGTGTTGATTTTTGAAACATACAAATATTCCTCTAAAATCAGCCGAAATCCGAATTCTGATTTACTCACCTGTTATCAGGAGAGACCTCAGTGCTGCATCTTTCAGCCCAGTACTGGTCCTGAAAAGTAATTTTAACCGTACTTACCAGTAACTTGAATTTCCTTCCGTAGGCTAACATTGACTGGTTTCACTTGGAAATTCTTCTAAGTGTGGAGTTTTGGAACTTTAAATTATTCTTCTAAAATCAGCCGAAATACGAATTCCGATTTACTCACCTGTTATCAGGAGAGAACCCAGTGCTGCATCTTTTAGCCCAGCACTGACCCTGAAAAGTAATTTTAACCGTACTTACCAGTAACTTATCTTTTCTTCCATAGGAATCCATTGTCTGGTTTTCAGCAGAAAAGTTTCAAAGTGTCGATTTTCACAAACTACAAATATTCCTTAAAAATCGCCTGTATGACTTAAACGCATTTTTTCAACTGTTTACAGGAGATGCACCAGTGCTGGATCCAGGATCCAACACTGAGTAAGAAAAAGTAACGATAACAGTTTTTACCTGCTAAGTGAATTTCCTTCCATAGGATAACATTGGTGATTCTATGAGGAAAAGTTTCAAAGTGTCAACTTTTAAAATACAATAATATTCCTTAAAAATCACGACTGTAACCAAAACGCTTTTACTCAACTGTTTACAGGAGATGTCCCAGGACTGAATCTAGGATCCAGTCCTGTGGTTAGAAAAGTAATCCATAAAGTAACTAATTGCATTTAACTAGAAATTCACATTGAGCTGAATGTTGCATTGTGTTTGAAAATGTGTTGCCCATTGCAACAACTGTAACTACTGTACTTAAAAGTCTATTGCCTATGTGCAAAGTATTTAAACTAAAGTAATTCATTCTGAGAAAGTATTTTTTGTAATGTAATGTATAATGTAATTACAATGTAATTTAAAAAATAAAATATGTAAAAGAAATTGTTTCTAAAAATGTAGTAAATCAGTATGAAAAAAATTAATATAAAAATTAATACATTTAAAAAATGTCATTTAAAAAACCTTTGAAATTCACTGAAAAAACCGTAGGTTTCAGGCACGTTATAGTTACAAATTAGCATTTAAAAAACCTTTGAAATTCACTGAAAAAACCATAGGTTTCAGACACGTTATAGTTAGAAATTAGCATTTAAAAAACCTTTGAAATTCACTGAAAAAACCATAGGTTTTAGGGACAGTTATAGTTAGTTGGACATTGCACTCGTACAAAACCCGTGAAATTCCCCGTTATAGTTAGTTCAGCTAACTATAACTCGCGCCCCGCAATGCACTGCTGATGACGTCACATATTACATCACTCATGACATGGTCAGTGACATCACTGATGACATCACTGATGACATCTCAAATGACATCACTGATGACATCATCCACGTGATAATCTGATGCAGCTCTTCACACCCTAATATAACCTTTGATACACCCAATCTAAATTACAGACTGCCATTCGCAAAACCATAGACACTCCAACACCAATAACTACATACCCACTCACTGATTCTTAGGACTACACACACACATCCACTCACTCACCCGTACAGTCACTCATACTTATGGTCACTCAGTACAGGACTATCATATGCACTCTTACTCCTATATAGACACTCAAACACCGCCACTCATCCATAGAGGTACTCACACACCTAGTCAGTCATGCAAATAATTAAACACACTGCCATTTACTCACCTATACAGTTATACACACACCAGCTCACTTAATCATACAAATACTAGCACATTGTTACGCTCTTATACAATCACTGATACAAGCACACACTCATCCATACAGCCACTATCACAATCACTCACTCTCGCTTATAGCTATTTATATACTCTAACACACATATATACTGCCTTTCACATATGTAGTTACTCACACATGTACCACTGGGACATACATTCACTCACTAACACACTCTTACACGCACTTACCCACCCATACAGTCTATCACAGATGCACTCTTTAAACCATCCACCCAGTGAATCACCCACTCACACATCTATGCACAGTCGCACACACCCCATCCACACAAACACTCAGGCACCCATACAGATACTCAGACAACAAATCAATAACTCTTATAGACACTCATGTAGCTATTCACAAACCCATGCAGCCACTTACACAGCAACAGACAGATACAGACATTCACCCAGTTTAGTCACTAACCCATGCATTCAGTAAGATACGTTTAATCACTCACTTATAGAATTAGTCACGCACCTACTAAATCATCCATACAGACACTTATACACCCACTCATTCTTCAATACGCCTTTCCCTATATATATTAAAAATATTTAAACTTTACAGAAACACACAGTCACTGGATGATGTCATCAGTGATGTCATTTGAGATGTCATCAGTGATGTCATCAGTGATGTCACTGAGCATGTCATGAGTGATGTAATATGTGACGTCATCAGCAGTGCATTGCGGGGCGCGAGTTATAGTTAGCTGAACTAACTATAACGGGGGAATTTCACGGGTTTTGTACGAGTGCAATGTCCAACTAACTATAACTGTCCCTAAAACCTATGGTTTTTTCAGTGAATATATATATATATATATATATATATATATATATATATATATATATATATATATATATATATATATATATATATATATATATATATATATATATATATATGAAATCCAAGTTGTCCTGTGCTTAGGTGACGCACTCCACCACAGGCAGATTCACTGAATGTTAAATGCAGGGGAACCAGCAAATTAATTTCTGAGTTTTTATGCTGCCTGACGCGTTTCAGAGCCCCCAGCTCCTTTTTCAAAGGCTTACTGCAGCAACACGCAAATGAACATTCAAGGTGCACTCGTTTTTTTCAAACAATTTATTGCCCTCTAGTGGGCTGCAGGTGAGTGCTTTTTTCCACAGGATTCTGGTATCCGTAGTGCATCTTGAAAAAAATAAAGCCCTTCAGTGGGTTTCACGAGGCTGCAGTCTTTTAATTATTATATTACACCCTCCAGTGGGCCTTAATCAGAATGTGAAGCGCCAACAAAATCGGAGAAGCTACTCTGAAATACAATATTCCAAACTTATGAAAAAAATTAAAGACAATGGAAATATTATTGTGAATAAAGCAGATAAAGGAGGAAACATTGTTCTTTGGCCTCGGGATGCTTATGTGGAAGAAGCAGAACGACACTTGAATGATCAGTTGTGCTACAGAAAAGCCTCATTTCAGGAATTAAAATCTATCAGAGATTTAGTATTGAAGGAGTTAGCACGTTGGAAAAGAGATGGGATGTTAAGTAAACATGAATATGAGTTTCTTAGAAATGATTATCCCATAACCCCGACCCTTTATTTTATTCCAAAAATCCATAAAAAAGTGACTCCAATACCTGGAAGACCAATCATTTCTGCCCAGAGAAGTCTCTTTGAAGCCATGTCCAAGTATGTGGACTTTTATCTACACGAGTATGTGGAAAATCTCCCCTCGTTTATCAAAGATACTGGCCATTTCCTCACAAAACTGCAAGAAGTTACATGGAATGATGATTATTATTTTATAGTGATGGACATCTGTTCTCTTTACACCAGCATACACCACACTGACGGTTTAAATGCTATAAAATATTTTCTTGCCAAAAGAAACATTCAATTTTTGAGACATAATGATATGTTGTTGAAAATGATCGAAATGTGTTTAATGAACAATTTCTTTTTGTTTAACAAGGAATTATATCAGCAACTACGTGGGGTGGCCATGGGGGCATGCTTCTCTCCAAGCTACGTGTGTTTACACGTGGGCTGGTGGGAGGAGCATGTCCTCAGACATACCCATAAGGATATATTTGCCACTCATGTAGTACAGTGGTGGCGATTTATTGATGATGTTTGTGTAGTTTGGCGAGGCACAAAAGAATCTGCATTAGACTTTGTTGACACCATCAATATACTATCAGTAATGAGAGAGTTGAGTTCCTTGATGTGGAGTTATATATTAATGACAAGAATATTCAGACAAAACTCCACAGGAAAAGCACAGCAGGGAACTCAACTTTGCATGCTAACAGCTGCCACCCTAGACACTTAATAAAAAGTATTCCGTATGGAGAATTTTTTAAGAATTAAAAGAATTTGTAATTCAGATACAGATTTGAAGCAGTGTCAAGCAGAATCATTACAGAGATTCCAATCACGAGGATACAAAACTAAAGATTTACAAATGGCACTATTGCGAGCCAACAGTATTAGTAGTGAGATGGTAGTTACCAACAGAAATCCAGAAACCCTGTCTCCTATAACTGTAAGAAAGGATAATAAACACAAAAAAGATGAGGTGGTTAGATTAATAACTACATATAGCCGCCATGAAAAGCAAGTTAGAAGTATTATCAACAAAAATTGGCTAATACTTAAAACTGATATTACCCTTTCACCAATTTTATCTGAGACTCCAGTCATTACTTTCAGGAGGGCACCCTCTATGAGGGATGCATTAATTAAAACTAGCCCGGAAGTATTAACTCCTAGAAACTGGCTCTCGAATAGGACGGGTTTTTTTAAGTGCAGTTCCTGTAGAGCGTGTAAGTTTGGGGTAAACAAACTAGAATACACTGACGCTTTTGGAAACATTCCATCGAAAATAAATGGTATGTTCACCTGTAAAACTGATTTTGCAGTATATGTACTGGAATGTTCATGTCATCTACAGTACATAGGCAGCACTAAGCTGCAGGTGTTTATGCGTATTTTGCAACACCTCCGAGCGATAGTAAATTCTGACCCCAGTTACCCAGTTGCTAGGCATTTTAAGCTTGTACATAATAACAACTTACATGATTTTAGCTATTTTAGCTATTTTGTAATTGATGCGGTACCTAGGTCGATAAGAGGAGGTAACAGAGAAAAGAAATTAAGACAATTGGAGACTCGTTACATTCTACAACTAGATACTAAGATGCCAAATGGTTTAAATACGGGGGAAGATTTACACAATTTTTTATAAATGTGTTTAGGAAATCGCACTGGCTCTCCTCCCTAGGTATCCTTAGATAAGTGTATCTGTTTTTGTGTTTTTTAACCAATACAGATTTGTTTAACTTCATTTGGTTGAATTTTGTCTGGTGGATTTTAGTCCAGTTTTAGCCCTAGTTTTACCTTGTTTTACTGGATTTTATCGGTTTTACTTGGTGATAGGGGGGCTCCTGCTCGGGGACTCTATTGTATTATGAATAAGGAAAGAACTTTATTCAAAAAAAGATTAATACTGTATTATTTGGAGTCTATAAATATTATACTACCAGACATTCATTCTATATATAGACTTCATGACAGCGTATTTGTACAGTTTTTATTTGTATTACTAATTGTATTTGTACTGTTCTGATATCAACCTGTGGTATTGCTTATTTGCACTATTGCTTATTTGCACTACTGCCTATTTGCACTGTGGATTCTGCTATGTTTTGCACATTGAAATTAATTTATTTGGACTCCCCGTCTTACTTATGTACATATATGAATTTATGTGATTATATCTACATTGTTTGGTTTTTGTGCATTTATGTACATGATAGAATGCACTTTGTAGTGCATATTAATGTAGATCAAGGTTACAGGCATAGCACGACCAACCATAAATATTTAAGGATTTTTTTATATATAAAAGTATCAACTATGATGTAATAGTTGTTTTATTTTTATCATTAGCACCTTATTGGCACTTGCACTTTGTTTAGGATATTTGCACAGTCTTTGATATGCGCTCAATATGCTCGACAATAATAGAACCGTTAAATCAATGACATCTAGTCTTTCCTGTGTGTATTGCTTTAATAGCAACACACATTAGCACGATGGTTTTGGGCACTTGCCCATTATACAAAATGTATTATGTATAAATGTATTTTTTATCATTGTGTGTATATCAAATCATGTATGACCAATTTCAAATGCTGAATTTAGTGGTTGATACAGTGTTTATTAAGAAGGATAATTTATTGGCAGCTATTGGTTTTAAGATGAGGCTATACATATAGTCTGTTGTCGAGCTCTATTGAGCGGGAGGGAGGGATTGTTCTCCCATGGTGTATCTATTTATTCACGTTAAGGGTCCCGGCACGTCATGTGATCAAGACCGGGGTGACCTGGTCGAAACGCGTCATGCTGTGGAGGTTGCAATAAAGCACTAAAGATTTCAACAAACTACGTTGTGGTCCGTACCTGATTTTCCTATGATACAGGATTTTCTTCAGGACTGTGGTTCATTCATATATATATATATATATATATATATATATATATATATATATATATATATATATATATATATATATATATATATATATATATATATATATATATATATATATATGAAATCCAAGTTGTCCTGTGCTTAGGTGACGCACTCCACCACAGGCAGATTCACTGAATCTTAAATGCAGGGGAACCGGCAAATTAATTTCTGAGTTTTCATGCTGCCTGACGCGTTTCAGAGCCCCCAGCTCCTTTTTCAAAGGCTTACTGCAGCAACACGCAAATGAACATTCAAGGTGCACTCGTTTTTTTCAAAAAATGTATTGCCCTCTAGTGGGCTGCAGGTGAGTGCTTTTTTCCACAGGATTCTGGTATCCGTAGTGCATCTTGAAAAAAATAAAGCCCTTCAGTGGGTTTCACGAGGCTGAAGTCTTTTAATTATTATATTACACCCTCCAGTGGGCCTCAGAATATGATTTGCACAGTTTATTTTTCAAAGCACTGCGGTGCCCCATCAAGAATAAAGACAATTCTTTACCTTGCGCCCCATGTCTTTATTGGGTGGTGCTGTCTCCCCACGGCCGGACTGCTGTGTTTGAATATGAAATCCAAGTTGTCCTGTGCTTAGGTGACACACTCCACCACAGGCAGATTCACTGAATCTTAAATGCAGGGGAACCGGCAAATTAATTTCTGCGTTTTCATGCTGCCTGACGCGTTTCAGAGCCCCCAGCTCCTTTTTCAAAGGCTTACTGCAGCAACACGCAAATGAACATTCAAGGTGCACTCGTTTTTTTCAAACAATTTATTGCCCTCTAGTGGGCTGCAGGTGAGTGCTTTTTTCAACAGGATTCTGGTATCCGTAGTGCATCTTGGAAAAAATAAAGCCCTTCAGTGGGTTTCACGAGGCTGCAGCCTTTTAATTATTATATTACACCCTCCAGAGGGCCTCAGAATATGATTTGCACAGTTATATATATATATTCACTGAAAAAAACAAAGGTTTCAGGGACGTTATAGTTAGAAATTAGCATTTTAAAACCTTAGAAATTCACTGAAAAAACCACAGGTTTCAGGGACGTAATAGTTAGAGATTAGCATTTAAAAAACCTTAGAAATTCACTGAAAAAACCACAGGTTTCAGGGACGTTATAGTTAGTTGGACATTTCACTCGTACAAAACCAGAGAAATTCGGCCGTTATAGTTAGTTGAGCTAACTATAACTCGCACCCCCGCAATGCACTGCGGATGATGTCACATATTACATCATTCATGACATGCTCAGTGACATCACTGATGACATCTCAAATGACATCACTGATGACATCATCCAGTGACTGTGTGTTTCTGTAAAGTTTAAATATGTTTTATATATATATGTGCCAAAGTGTATTGAAGAATGAGTGGGTGTATAAGTGTCTGAATGGATGATTTAGTAGGTGCGTGACTGACTGTATAAGTGAGTGATTAAATGTGTCTTACTGAATGCATGGGTTAGTGACTAAACTGTGTGAATGTCTGTATCAGTTTGTCAGTTGGTATGTAAGCGGCTGCATGGGTTGGTGAGTCGCTACATGAGTGTCTATATGGGTTATTGATTGGTTGTCTGAGTATCTGTATGGGTGCCTGAGTGTCTGTGTGGGTGGGTGGGGGGTGTGTGACTCTGTGCATAGATGTGTGAGTGGGTGATTCACTGGGTGTATGGGTTCAAGAGTGCATCTTTGAAGGGCTGAATGGGTGGGTGAGTGTGTATATGGGTGTGTTAGTGAGTGAATGGATGGATGTCTCAGTGGTACATGTGTGAGTAACTACATATGTGAAAGGCAGTATATGTGAGTGTTGGAGTATATAAATTACTATATGTGAGAGTGAGTGATTGTGAGAGTCGCTGTATGGATGAGTGTGTGCTTGTGTCAGTGATTGTATAAGAGAGTAAGTATGTGTTAGTATCTGTATAAATAAGTGAGGTGGTGTGCGTATAACTGTATAGGTGAGTAAATGGGAGTGTGATTGATTCTTTGCCTGACTGACTAGCTGTCTGAGTAACTCTATGGGTGAGTGGTGGCGTGTGAGTGTCTGTATGGGTGTATGAGTGCATATGATAGTGGCTGTATTGATGAGTGACTGTATGCATGAGTGACTGTATGAATGAGTGAGTGGATGTGTGTGTAGACCTAGGAATCAGTGAGTGGGTATGTAGTAACTGGTATTGGTGTGTCTATGGTTAAGGGAATGGCAGTCTGTATTTTAGAGTGGGTGTATCAAAGGTTATATTAGGCTGTGAGGAGGGGCATCAGATTATCACGTGGATGATGTCATCAGTGATGTCATCAGTGATGTCATTTGAGATGTCATCAGTGATGTCATCAGTGATGTCATCAGTGATGTCATCAGTGATGTCACTGACCATGTCATGAGTGATGTAATATGTGATGTCATCAGCAGTGCATTGCTGGGGCGCGAGCTATAGTTAGCTCAACTAACTATAACGGCTGAATTTCTCTGGTTTTGTACGAGTGAAATGTCCAACTAACTATAACGTCCCTGAAACCTGTGTTTTTTTTAGTGAATTTCTATGGTTTTTTAAATGCTAATTCCTAACTATAACGTCCCTGAAACCTCTGTTTTTTTCAGTGAATATATATATATATAAAGAGATATATAGATATATGCAAAAAAGAAGCAGAGAACTCTGGGTAGTTCTCAAGTTTAGGTGGAAAGCAGCTGGTGTTGCGGGTGCTCTATGCAGGAGCTGCTTTCTACCTAAACTTGAGAACTACCCAGAGTTCTCTGCTTCTTTTTTGCATAATTTATGCATCACTCTATGCCTGAAAGGGTATTGTTTTGACTTATACTGGGTGCTCCCTTGTGTCTGGACAAAGCTTTACCACTCTGAAGAGCTCTAATGAGAGCAAAACACGTGTTAGGGGTTGATTTTATTCATTTCAGGTTGGCTTGGTTGTTATTTTACCAATCAAAGCTGTAATACTGTGCCTGGAGTGGTAAAAGGCTTTTGTTATTTTACAGCTCAGCATGAACAGCACTGTGCTAGTCCTATGCTTAAAGACTTTGTCCCTTTCTATCTCGGCGTGGATGGCACTGTCCTAATCCTATGCTTAAAGACTTTGATAGAAAAGCAGACATTTGAGGTGAGCAGATCTAGAGTGTTGCTGGTGTAGAGGGTGCTTTATTCAGGAGCTGCTGAGATCTGATAGGAGGCCACGCCCCCTTTCTCCACCAATCTGCAAACACACCTCCTGACCCACTACTAGTAGGGGGATGAAGTCCCCTTGGCTATTGAAGGTCCTTGGGGGCCAACTACCCCTCCTGTTACCTCCAGCAAGTTGCACACAGTGGGTTTGCTGAGAGATATTCAGTGGCCACACCCTCTTTCTCCTTCACTCTGCAAACACACCTCCTGGCGCACTACTATTTGGAGGATGAAGTCCCCTTGACTCTTGAGGGTCCTGGGGAGGTGCCGGCTTCCGATTTTTTAAAATTTTGTTTGAGGAAGGGGGCTGTGTGGCCCCCCTTTCCTTGACCCTTTTGGGCGCCGGGGACCCAATCCCCGGGGCCTGACCCATTGTTTCATTTCTTTTTTATTAAATGAAACGGGAGGGGGGCTGAGCGGCCCCCTCCCGTGACCAATTTCGGCCCTGGGACCCCCTCACCCGTGGCTAGGCCTTTGTTTATATTTTATTTTTAAAGGGGAGGGGGCCGTGTGGCCCCATCCCCAGGCCGATTTTGGCCCCAGGGCCCCATCCCCCGGGATTCGGTCATTTAAAAAAAAAATTTAAGGGAGTGGGGCCGCGTGGCTCCCCTTCCCAGGCCAATTTTGGCCCTTGGACCCCATCCCCCGGGCCCGGCCATTTCTTTGTTTTTAACAAAAAAAGGGAGGGGGGCCAAGTGGCCACCCTCCTGGGCCATTTTTTGCCCCGGGGACCCCATCCCCTGGGGCATGGCCATCTCCTTGGGGACCAGGTCCCAGCCGGCTCCCGCTTCCTGCAGGAGCTGGCATTGCTTTTTACATCCAGGGAGCTGCTGACATGCAGCTCCCTGGGTGTAAAAAGCAAAGTGCTCCACTTTGAACAAGCAAGAGCAAAATGCTCTCGCTTGTTCAAACCGGAGCACTTGTTTGCTATGGGATGGCAGGAGCGGTGCTCCCGCCATCCCATAGCGAACTGCAATGTCCCGGGGTGGGAACCCAGGGACATTGCTGGAGCCGGCCATGGGGGGGCTGCACAGGGAGCCGCGCGGCCCTCCTCCCCTTTTTAAAATAGTCCCTGGGAGGTGGTGGTCCCCGGGGCTGCGGGGGGCCACGTGCCCCCCCACATTAAAAACAATTAGCCCCGGAGAGGTGGCGGTCCCCGGGGCTGCGTGGGGGGGCTTGAGCCCCCTCATGCATTATAATAAAATATAGCTCCGGGGAGGTGGCAGTCCTCGGGCCTGCGGGGGAGGCCCATGGCCCCCCGCACTTTAAACTATTAGCCCCGGGGAGGTGGCGGTCCCCAGGTCTGCAAGGGCCCCGCATCCTTATTTTTAATTGCCCCCGGGACCTGGCCCACCCGGGGTCCTAAAGTAAACGAAGCGCTTCTTTTTTTTGTTGTTGTTTTTTTCCATTTACAAATGGCACATTTATTATGGTGATATTTTTTTATTCTTATTTACATCTCCTGTTCGAATACACGTTTTTCAGGTTAGACTTTGGCATTTTTGGGTTACACAAGGGCATGAAAAATTCTCAGGCAGCATGTGTTTCACCTTAGGCAGTTGAAGCCGAGGCTTTAACCAGGTGGAAATTATTGTGTAAACACATTTGTAGCGTTATTGCAATGTAGTGAATGTTACCAATCACCCAAAAAAAAATCGACTCACTTGGTGCTACACTCTGGTGAGGCCCTGCAAATGTGAACCACACAGGATAATAAGCATTGAAGTAGGGTGAACTGTACTTATGTTTGACATAACTATTTAGTTATATAGTTGTAAGAGAAAATAATAGAAGCTGGTGCTTTAAAGAGATAGAGAAGCAACAATTCAAAGAACCACATGTAAATTAAGGGGAATCAACTGAAGAATGTATCCAAAAGTAATTATATAGGTCAACCGTCACAAAGTAACATTTTATTTTGCAGAGGTAAAGAAATCATCATGCAACGGACCTTTTATACAGAAAGGGCTATCTCAAAAAGAAAAGTAAAGAATTCTCAATAGTTAGATAATAGATATAATACTGGAAACTTGTCACATTCATTTGATCAATGCAGACGTATTCCGAAATTTGTGAGGAAAGTTCAGATTAGATAAACTTGGAAATGGATTGTTTGTCAAAGAATGAGAGCATTGGGAACACGTACTAGGAAAAGCATGTGCAGATTTGAAGAAATCACTAAGACAGAGCTGAAAAGTATGTAAATCATCGCTGTGGTTATAGAGAAATGGGATGAATGCCAGTGAGCAAGTGCCTCAGGCTTACCTTAGAGTCATCAGGAAAAAGTCGCATTTTTGGGTCAGATGTACAAAAATCTAGAATTGCGATCTCCCAATTGTGATTCTTACCAAATCACAACTAGGGAATCAGAACTCCTGATGTAAAAAAACGTACATCTTTCAAATAGCGATTCGTAGTGGGCCGCAAATCGACCCACCTCCTGAATATTTTTTTTGATAATCAATTTTATTGACATTTTCAAAACCTAGAACAAAAAAGGGCAGCCAAGGAATACACAATATAGCGAAAATCATCACCATCAGACAATAGGAGGCACAAGCCAAGGAAATCGTCCATACGCACAATGTGTCCTGTAGAGGGAAAAGGCATTCGTATGAAGGAGAAGTTGAGACAAACTTCAAAACAGTAAATTTAGCCACTTGCCCCATATCTTCTCAAACTTTTCAGGGCACCCCCTGGCCTCAAAGAGGGGTTCCTCCTGGGCCGCGCACCAATCCACCCCTCTGCGCCATTTACGAACAGTAGGAGGCTTAGCTTGGGACCAAGCAGCGGCGATATCCTGCTTGGCAACCGCCACCGCCGTACCCAAGAAGCGTTTGTCGGCTCGAGAGCCATCCAATCCATCAAAGACTCCTAAGAGGAGGCGTAGGGGGTTGTGGGGGACCTGCCAACCCAGTGTTTGTGTAAGTTCAGATTCTACACCCGCCCAGAAGGAGGTAAGACCGGGACATTGCCAGACCATGTGGTAGAAATCGGCCGGGATATGGCCACAGCGGGTACAGTCAGGTAGGGGACGCAAGCCCGCTTTATGTAGGCGTACCGGAGTCAGATATGCTGTGTGGAGGTAATAGAGTTGGATAAGGCGCAATTTAGAGGAGGTAGTTAGAGTTTTGGGTGCCATGAGGGCGTCTCGCCAGTCTGCTTCCTCTAGGGGGCCCACCCATCCCTCTCATCGTGTTCGCAGCGCATCTAAGGTGGCCGGGCTGTTGTTCACCAGCGAACGATAGATCCGTGACACTCCCCCTTTCCCCAAGTCACCCATCATGACCTGCGCCTCAAGTGGGTTGAATTCGTGAAGTGAGGTACCGGGGGAAACCTGTGCAAGGAGGGCGTGGCGGAGTTGCAAGTATTTGTAAAACTGTGTCGGGTAGAGGGAGTGACGTTGCTGCAGGTCTGAGAAGGCCCGGATGTGGTCCCCAACCCAGACGTCCCCAAGAAGTGTAATCCCAATCCGGTCCCACTGGCGAAACCCACTGAGGGTCGATACCTCCGGCAGCCAGGTCCCGTGCCACAGGGGGGTATGTTGGGTGAGTTTTCTTGTCCCAGTGTGTGTAGCGCAGGGCCGAGCGCCATGCCGTTAGGACCGCCCTGGTGATGGGTGGAGTAGTCTGTGGGATAGGGCAGCCATATAGGTAGGCCTGCAGCTGAGGGAAATCCATGGTCCCAAGCTCGATCCGGTAAGCCGGGTCAGACCAGCCCCCAGCAAACCAATCGTGAATGACGATAAGCCGGGTAGCAAGGTAGTAGAGGTGGAGGTTGGTCATTCCCATACCTCCATCAAAGGGGGGTATCCGACAGCAGGCCAGGGCCATGCGTGGTCTGCCATTCCCCCACAGGAACTTTGTAATCACCCCATCAAACTCACGAAACCAACTACCTGGGAGATGAAAGGTAATGTTCTGTAAAATGTATAAAAAACGGGAAAGGATCATCATTTTAAAAAGTGCTCCCCTACCAAGAGGGTTAAGCGGGAGGGACTGCCAACGTTTGAGATCGGATTTGGCTTTTGTAACCAGGGGGGTAAGATTGAGAGCCCATTCCAGTTCAGGGAGTAGGGTTATCCAAATCCCCAAGTATTTAAATGACTGTCTCCGCAGAGGGATTGTAGATTGCCAATCAAAGCAGGACCGCGAGGGGTGAAGGGGAACCAAAGTGGATTTCGCAGGGTTGCGTCGCAGGCCCGAGACGTCTTTGAAGGACCGGAGCACATCCAGACAGAACGGGCCGGAGTTCTCCGGATCGGCCAAGAAAAGTAGAACGTCATCTGCATACAAGGCAATTTTGTCGGGCTGCTGGGAACCCCAAGACCACCCTTGAATCTGGGGATCAGTGCGTATGAGGCATGCGAACGGCTCCATTGCCAGTGCGAATAAAAGTGGTGAAAGGGGGCAGCCTTGGCGGGTGCCTCTTCGGATGGGGAACGCCTCAGAAAGGGCACCATTAATCAGGACTCTTGCCTGAGGGTTTGAGTACAAGATGTGAATGAAGCTCCGAAAGCGGGGACCGAAGCCCATCTCGGTCAGAACATCCCCTAGGTAGGACCAGTCTACTGTATCGAAGGCCTTCTCAAACTCTATTAGCAGCAGGGCTAAGTACGGGGTGAGTCGGTGGCGATGGGCTAGGGCCAAATGGAGGCGGCGTATGCAGTGTCGGGTGCCACGTGCAGGCATAAAGCTGCACTGGTCGGGGTGGATCAAGTCGTGTAACAAGGGGCGAAGACGTTGGGCTAGGACTGTAGCGAAAATTTTCATTTCTGTGTTAATAAGGGAGATTGGGCGATAATCCGCACACGAGAGGGAGGGTGGTTGAGTCTTTGGAATGACCACGATAGTGGCCATGTCAGTCTCGGGAGGGAAGGACCCCGCCTTGACCACGTGTTGGAAGAGATCAGTGAGATGGGGGACCAGTAGGTCCCGAAACGCCGCATAGTATTCCTGTGGGAATCCATCAGGCCCTGGCGTCTTCCCGGAGTGTAATAAGGAAATGGCACCTTGGATCTCCTCCGGAGTGAAGGGACGGTCAAGGTCTGCCGAGTCAGACTGGGAAAGGCAAGGAAGTCGGACGTCCGCATGAACCAGTACCGCGGCCAAAGATATCGCGGGGGTCGAGTCGAATAGAGCTGGGCCTAATACCCCGCGAAGGTCTGAGCTATGGCTGCAGAGGTACAGTGGTGGGTACCGGCGGCATCCCGGACCTCGGGGACAATCCTGTTAGCTCTAGGAAAGGAGACCAAGTTATGAAGCAGTTTACCGTTTTTGTCTCCCCACCCATAGACACGGGCCACAGAAGAGCACCACAGTGTCTTGGCCGAGTCGAGGGAGATTTGGCGGATCTCCTCGCGAAGCAAAGCAAGTTGTCTGTCTGAGTGGGCATCCGCCGCAGCGCCAGATGCGGCCTCCAGTCGCGCGGCCTGCGCTTCGAGCTGAGTCAGGTGGGCGGTCTGCTCCGCCCGCTTCGAATGGACTAGACCTCTGGCCACCCCACGTATGGTGGCCTTGCCGGCCTCCGATAGCATGCCGATGGAGGGGACCGAACCTGTGTTAGCCAAGAAATAGTTCCTCAACTCTAGCTCGAGCGCGTCCTTAATCTCTGCGTCCTGCAGAAACCAGGCGTTAAACCGCCAGACCGAGCATGGCCCCCCGGAGGAGGCACCAAAGTGGAGAGAAATAGCGGAGTGGTCTGAAATTCCTCGTGGAAGGATGGAAACTCCGGAGATCAGTTGGCAGTCGGTGGCGGGGAGAAGAAGCAAATCAATACGAGAGTGGGTATGGTGAGCTGCAGAGGTATGAGTATACTGTGTCTCCCGGGGGTGCCATAGCCTCCAGGCGTCGCAGAGCCCGAGAGCAGATGACCAGTCCGAGAGTCGTTTTGAACAGGTGAGGCGTGAGGAGGAGGGGGCCCCTGTGGCATCCAGGGCTGGCTGCAGTACCGCGTTAAAGTCCCCGCCGATTATGGTATGGCCGTGGGGCAGGGCGGTGATCACCTTCGTTAGGCATTGGAGGGTGGAGGAAAGCGTGGCAGGGGGAATGTATATTGAGAGGAAATTAAAGACCTTTCCCTCGAGCCTGCCAGACGGGATATGTAACGTCCCTGCGTATCAGTCGAGACATGGAGAGGTGTGAAGGGGAGCCCGCGCCGGGTCAGTATAGCCACCCCTCGGGAGCCCCGCGCGAAGCCCGAGTGCCAAACCCTGTCAAACCCATATCGGGCAAGGAAGGAGCACTGGGTTCCCAGGAGGTGTGTCTCTTGCAGGAGGAGGACGTCGGGGGACTGACGCTGAGCGCTCCTAAGGACGGCAGTGCATTTAATGCGGTCTAGCAATCCATTGACGTTCCAGGACTGGACCTGGAGGGACCTACCATGCAAATGCATCTGGGGAGTGGCTGGTGGGAGGTGCAAAGGGCCGGAGGAAATCTAGGTCCCAAGTAATAGGACGTAGCCTGGCCATAAAAAAGGGCAGGGCTGATGTCTTGCTGTGTAGCTCCTGCCGAAGAAGATGGTGTGAGTGTGAAATGGGCTGTCATGAAAAATTAAAAACAACAACTAAAATAAGGCTGCATACAATGACTCAAACGGAGACAAACTAAACAAAAGATGGAGGGCAACGCCCCCCCCCTTTGAAACCCCCCCAACACCCCCCACCCTATACTTCCAAACCCGAAGCATCTGTCGCCCCAAACTAGAAACAAGAAGCTAGCCTAAAACGGCTAGCAGGGCAAGTTGTGGCGACGGTGGTGGACCCCTCCATTTAGTCGGATACTACACTGTCAGCATTTAAATAACACTGCCACAAGCCCTATGAGTTCCAAGTCAATGTTGTTGCCATGGGACCTCCCGGTCAGAGCCCAGCATCGTCTCCGGATTCCCGGAGCGCCAGGCTTCGAGATAGGTCTGAGTCGGAGAGAGCTGGGCACAGCATCGAGGTGGGATCTCGGTCTTGTGCTAGGCTCTGCAGGGAGCCGGCCCGGCTATGGTCGCCCAGGGTCGAAGGGACCGCAGTGGAAATCAACTGCTGCGAGCCGTTCCCAGGCGATCCTGAGTGGTCTCCACGACGTTCTCCCCTCCTACGGGAGCGGTTATGCTTCCGCTGCTGCTTGGGCAGAGAAGGAGGTGGTCGGGAGGGGCCCGACATGGGAGGGGGAGAGGCAGGATGGACTCTCAGAGGCCGCTCTTCTGTGAGCCATGTCCAGGCTGCTTGAGGTGTGTCAAAGAAGATTGCCTTGTCCTGAAAAATGACTCTGAGGCGAGCCGGGAAGAGGAGCCCATAACGCAAGCCCAAGTTACGGAGTTTCTGCTTAACTTCTGCGTAAGTACGACGCTGGGCCTGAACGTCCCTTGTGTAGTCCGGAAAGATCATTATGGTACTGTTCTGACATTTCAAGGGACCATGGAGTCGGGCTTCTCTCAGGACAGCGTCCCCGTCACGGAAATTGAGGATCCGGATGATAATAGGACGAGGGGGTGCCCCGGTGGGAGGTTTAGCCGCCAGAGAGCGGTGTGCACGCTCGATGGCAAACCACGGCGAGAGGGCTTCAGCAGTTATCCAGGACTTAATCCATGTTTCAATGAAGGTGTCCGCACAGCCCTGTTCAATACTTTCGGGGAAGCCTATGAGGCGCAGGTTGTTCCGCATCGAGTGATTTTCTGCGTCCTCTGCCCGGCGGTGCAGCTCCGAGGTCTGAGTCTGCAGGCGGGCCACCTGTGTTTTCAACTGGCTCAGGTCGTCCTCTGCGGTGGAGATGCGCGACTCCGCTTCTGACAGCTGCACCGTGGCGTTGCGGAGGTCCTGGCGGATAAGGGCCACATCAACCCGCACCTCGCCGATTTTGCTCTCCACGGAGGCCTGAGAGGTGCCAATCGCCTGGAGGATGGTTGAGAGGTCACCCCCCACCAGGGGGGGCCACCGGACGCTCCCCTTGCCGGGCTTCGGTCGGCAGTAGTGTATTGGTCCATCTTGGTTTGAGTTTGTGGTGCCGGCGTTTTCGGGGCACGGTCCCTACCCATCTTCGTCGTGTGGACCGGGCCTGGACAGTTCTCCAGATAGATGGAAGGATCGCAGTCAGCCAATTCTTGCCTCGGGGGGGCGGACGAGCGCCCAGGCCGTCAGTACTCAGGCTCGGGCATGGAATCCACCCCGGTCGGGGGTCACAGGCCTCAGGGGACGGCGGCGTCCAAGGACGCGGCTCCCATCCCCGCCGCCCGAATCGGCGGCCGAACCCACGGGGAGGGCCCCGGAGCTGCCGGGAGCTGTCAGCGCCTGTATGGAGAGATATGGGGAGAAGAAGGGCCCACGCCGTGGGTCACTCACCAGTCAACGAGCGCGGCCAGGTCAATCTCGCCCCTGCAGTCCGTCGGAGGAACAGGGATAGACCCAGGGAGCAACCAGGTGGCAAGCAGTAGAAAGCAATGGGAGGGCGATAGAGAAGATCTCGTCATCCAACACCGGTGGGGAGATCGCAATTCCCTGAGGCCCTCCATGCCGCCCGATCCGCGCAGCCGATGCTGGGCAGGAGCTCCTTGTCTGCATGTGTATCTGGGCAAAGGCGCGGGATGAGGTTCCCCGATATAGCCAGGTGGGTCCGGCGGCCCGGCGGGCAGGGGGTAGGAACCCAGTAACCTCACCCACCCGGGGCGGTGTCACCGCGCCCGTCCGTGCAGCAGTGATGGAGGTGGGAAGGATCAGGCAAAGGCGGAGGGCCCGTGTGTCAGCCTGAGAGGAGCAGAGGGCTTTAGTCGATACAGCAGCCAGTCCTCAGGCTCATCCACCAGGGAGCATGTGCGTGGAGGCCCCAGGTCCTCCCCCGCCGGGGGTCCGCGCAGTTCACATCGGCACTCTTTCAGATCTTGGCCACAGGGAAGCTCTCCAAATGACCCCTCTCCACGCAGCCTCGCCGTTCCTGTGCGGGCGGACCAGGAGACGCAGGCCATGGAGGTCTCAAGTTCACCAGGTGTGGCCCCCAGGCCGGCCCCCCATGCACCAAAAGTGTAGGGGGTTGGATCGTGACCTCAGGGGCAGCTGGAGAAGCTGGGCCAGGCGCTGCAGAGTCAACGTGTCAGAGGAGGGGAACTCAGCGCCGGCGGGCCCTCCAGGACAGAGGTGTCACTCTCGCTGATGGGCCGCAACGAAGGCCTCAACCTCGTGGCCTCGGTGCACCAGAGAGGCCTTCCCAGGCGGGGGATGGCAAAGCAGGCCTCCCACGCCCACCCCCTCGAGCGCAGGAGGCGGCCAGCAGGGTCGCGCCGGGGCGGCAGTGCGGATGAGAGTAGCGCAGGCCGGCGATGGGGGGGGCTGGAGCACCGATGTCAGACCCCCGCACCGCTACCCGACGAGGTAGCCGAGCCCCGGGTTGTTCCCACTCACCGGCACCTCGCCACAGGTCGCAGAACGTCCCCACTGGGAGGATCAGCGGGACTGCCTCAGCTAGGGTGCTCCGGCTCCGGAAGGCGCTCCCTGCGCGCCGGTCTCCCGTGGGTGTCGGGCGGGCGTCCGGATCTTCCCAGCCTCGCTCACAGATGTCGGCGCTGCTGGTGTAAAGGGCGCGGGGGCGAAGGCTCGACCTCAGTGCAACGCCAGCCGGGCAGGGCAACACACGGGAGCCGGCCAGCCACCGCAGAGGGTCGCAGGCAGAAAGTGCTGCAGCACCGGTGGCTTCACGAGGCGATGACGCCGCAGTTACTGCTGGGCTTCGGCGGCCGCCACCATCTTGCGGCCTCGGAGCATCGAGAAGGGAAGGTCCAGAACCGGGTGCCGGGGGCCCAGAATCGCCAGCCAAACGGACCGGAGTGGCCCCCTCGGCATAGGGAACCACCACAGGCAGGTAGGAAGAGCGGATAGCTGCCGCTGACAAGAGGATGCGAGGCGGATGACGGAGGGGTCCGGAGCACTCTTAGAGTGCGTCCGCCATCTTGATGCCTCAAGCCACGCCTCCCCCCACCTCCTGAATATTAATGAGCAAGTCGCAATTTGCAACCCACTAGGAATCGCAGCCATCACATGGATGGTGAACCGCTGAGGTCAGCAGGCCACCAAGTATGTGATTGCTTTTTAATAAAGCAACATTTTCCCCTTATTGCAGCCTGCTTTCTTTAAAGTAAAACAAGATGCATTTCAAAGAAAAAATGAAACTTTGAAGTTTCATTTTTTTTAAACTTCTTTTTATTAAGCAGTTGTTAAAGTACACAAGTCATCAATAGCATAGTAAAATAAAGTACCACTGTAGTGCCTCTCGCAGGGGGCCACATACCGTTGTCAATACTATCACAATTTCTCCTCCACCTCCTGGATTAGTCCTCGATAAATTATTTTTGGGCTGGAACGCTGTCCGCAGCCTATTAAATGTTAGTGGCCTCTCCTTCACTGTTACCCCAGTCGTGCCCCCGTATTTTTTCCAAGGGCCCCATATCTTATCAAATTTGCGGGGGCAGACTCTGGAGCGGTATATTGCTTGTTCGGCTAGCTGGCTCCAATCCAGGTCATCCCTCCAGTCTTTGGTGTTAGGTGGCCTTCCCGCCCCCCACAACCAGGCCAGGTTGCGTTTAGCTATCCCCGCGACCATTTTGAACCAGATCTCTGTGTGTCTGGGCCACTTCTCCTCTACCGACACTCCCAACAGAAGCCACTTGGGCTTGAGCGGCACAGGTAAGCCCACCACCTCCCTCATTACCCCAGTTATTTCGGACCAGTAGATCTGAGCACGGGGGCAGATCCAAAGTGTATGAAAAAACGTGCCCACTTCACCACAGCCCCTGGGGCACTCGGCCGAATATGTGCGACCCATCTTAAACACTCTTGACCTTGAGAGGTAGGACCTATGCAGTATCCTTAACTGCACTAGGCGAAATCGGGCCCTGATAGCTATCTCCCTGGGGCACTGCAGCGCCTCGCATCACTCTGCGTCGTCTAGAGGTCCCACGTCCACCATCCAGGCCTCTCTAAGCAAGGCAAGACAGTCCGGCATATTGTTCATAATCTTTTTGTATGTCAGGGAGACTGCCCTAGAAGGCATAGGGTCCAGCAGCAATCTGTCCTCCATAGGGGAGTAATCTGGTAGGAGCTCCCCCTCCGGTAGGTGGCACTTCACAGCATGCTGTAGTTGCCTGTATCGATACATTTCACCCTGTGCCAGTTCGTATTCCGCCTGAAACACATCAAACGCGACGAGAGTGCCAGCCCCCCAGACATCACCCAGTTTCTCTATTCCTATTGTGTGCCATTTTGTGTATTGTCTCAGTTTCTTAACCTCTCCCAGACAGTCACTGTCCCATAACGGGGTTTCTGCTGTTAATTTCCCATCCCAGCCCAGACACCTATTGGATGCTTTCCATGCCCGCACTACTGCCAACGTGTGAGGCGGGAGCGAGGCCCCCCTGACTGTGTCATAGAGGAGCACTGGGTAGCCTCTGCTTCCCATGGCCAGACGATCTACCCTGTATGCTGGCTCCGGTCAATCCCCAAATACCCAATCGTTCACTACCACCAATTGAGAAGCCCAATAGTACGATCAGAGGTCCACGTCTGCCAAGCCCCCATCTTAAACACCCAACTGTAGCTTTGCCAGGGAGATTCGGGCTGTTCCCCCATCCCACAGTAGGGACCTCAGAATGCCGTTCACTCTATGGGAATAGGCTTCAGGAATCTTGAACGCCGTGTTCTGTAAAATGTAAAGTATACGTAGGAGAGTCATAATTTTAAAAAGGACCCCACGACTCATTAACGAAAGGGGCAACGCACGCCAGTGGCTCACATCTGCCTGAAATCAGTCGATCTGGGGAAGGACATTGCGAGCTAGGAACAGTTTCTCATCCCTTGTAATACGGATCCCCAGGTATGTGAACCCGTCTGTTGCCATTGGGGCTGGACACCGGGTTGGCAAGGACAAGGGGCCCAAGGAGAGCGGGAAGATCATGACTTATCCTAATTAATTTGGTAGCCGGCATAGCTCTCAAAGAAATCAAAAATATGTAGAATTCTCGGGATGGAGAAGCGGGGCTTTGTGACATAAAGTTCGATATCGTCCGAGTGGAGGGATATCTTTTCCTCTCAGTTGTCTACCGAAATTCCCCTGATTAACGGGTCGCCTCGCACCCAGGCCGCCAGGGGCTCCAGTGCCAGGGCGAAGATCATGGGAGATAGTGGACAGCCCTGCACGTGCCCCTCCGTAGCTCGAACACCCGGGAAGTGCAGCCATTCACTCGCACCCTAGCCCGTGGTGCTTCATAGAGCAGATACACCCAGGCGCAGAAGTTAGGTCCAAAACCCAGCCGAGGCAGCACTGCAAAAATATAGTTCCACTCCACACTGTCGAAGGCCATCCTGGCATCGAGAGAAAGAACTGCTGCCTCATCAGCCCCAAGAGCCTCCGTCAGGTGAAGCACCCAGTATAGTCATCTAAGATTCAAGTGAGTGCTTCGCCTCGGCATGAAGCCGGATTGATCACGGTGAATCACCGATGATATCACTCCTACTAGTCTGGTTGCCAGGACTTTGGCCAGGACCTTGGGTTCCACATTAAGCAGGGATATAGTACGGTATGAGGCACATTCTGTCCGGGGTTTGCCTTTTTTGGGAATTACCACTATGGTGGCAGTTTGCTGGTCCTCTGGTAGCCTCCCCACCTCCCTAGCCTCATGGAACATATTTAATAGGTGGGGCACTAACTTAGTAGTTGTCTTCTTAAACAATTCTAGGGGCAAACCATTTGGGCCGGGGGCCTTCCCCCACTGGAGTCCCTGGAGGGCCCCCACTATTTCTCTGCCCTTAGATCACTGTCTAGTGCGTCTCTGACTTCTCTCGTCAGGGTGGCCAAGTTTATTGTTTCTAAAAGTTCTCTGCAGTCTGTACTAGATCGTCTAGATTTGGAGGCGTATACATCCTCGTAAAAGGCTGCAAGTACCTCACCGATATGAAAGGAAATTAAATGAAATTAGGATTTCTAAAGCGCACTACTATCCGTAGGTGTCTAGGCGCTGACTTCCAGGGGGTAGACCAATGTAAAGAGAGCACCAGACAACGGAGTGTATGGTACAGGTAAGTAATAGTACTGAGCTAGTTGTTAAACAGCCAGGTTTTAAAGGCCTTGCGAGAGGTAAGCAAATTTTTGTGGTCTTTAGCGTCAGAGGCATTGAATTCCAGAGCTTGGCAGTGGCTACTGCAAAGCTCTTGCCTCCCCAGGTGGCTCTCCTGAATTTAGGTACAACCAGATTGGCCTGGGAGGAGTATCTTCAGGTCCTAGAGGGGATGTATTGTTGAAAGAGTTGTTTGATCGATTCAGGACCCACAAGATGAAGGGCCTTAAATGCTATGCATAGAGATTTGAATATCACCCGCTTTCTGACCGGGAGCCAGTGAAGTGCGGGGAGAGCCTTGGAGACCGATTGATATTTCGGTATTCCTAAAAGCAATCTGGCCGCTGCATTTTGGACCATTTGGAGCTTGTCTAGAGCTTTCTTATGGGCAGTCAGAAAAAGCCCATTGCAGTAGTCAATTTTTGATAAGACCAGAGCAGTGATCACTGCTTTACGTAGCTCTTGAGGGATGAAAGGAAAAATCTTCCTAGGTGATTTAAAAATAAAGAAACATGACGATTTGATGGCATTGGCGTGTCCCACAAAGGAGAGTTTTTCATCAAATTGAACTCCCAGATTTTTCACCTTAGGCACAGGAGTTGGGAGCACACCCATTTCTTGAGGCCACCAGTTAGGAGACCAAAATGATGGCTGATTGCCAAACAGCAGCACTTCAGTTTTATCTGAATTTAGTTTCAGACAATTGTTGGACATCCGACAGCCAATCTGTGACATGCAGTTGTGGAAACGTTCTGCCGTGCTGTCAGGGTTTTCTGTGACTGACACTATAATTTGAGTGTCGTCAGCATAGGACACAACTGAGAACCCAAGACCCTTGATCAGAGAGGCTAACGGGGTAACAAACAGATTAAAAAGGGTGGGACTTAACGCCGACCCTTGTGGTACCCCACAGGGAAGAGTGAAAGAGGTGGATCTATGACCGTTACATTCCACGAACTGCGATCTGTCAGTGAGAAAGGACCTGAGGAGCTTGAGAGCGGTCCCTCTAACTCCTATCTCAAACAGGCGTTTAATAAGAAGTTCATGACTGACAGTATCGAACGCTGCCGAGAGATCTAACAAAATTAGGGCAGCGTTCCCTCCTTTATCTAAGGTCGTTCTGATGTATTCCGCAGCTGTGATCAAGGCTGTCTCAGTGCTGTGTTGGCTTCTGAACACAAACTGGGAGGAATCCAGTAGATTATGGTCCTGGGTGAATAGCGAAAGCTCTGTGTTTATGGCCTTCTCTATCAGCTTGGCCAGAAAGGGAAGTCGGGAGATTGGCCTGTAATTGTTGGGGTTGTCTGCATCCAGATTCGTTTTTTTAAAAGAGGAAGAATTTATGCAATTTTCCAACTTTTGGGGAAGTAACCAAGGTGGAGCATTTGGTTAAAGATCACTAAGAGGTGTCCAGGGACTATAGTAGGGGCTAGTTGTAAAACACTAGGGAGGCAAGGGTCCAACGGCGACCCTGATTTGATTTGATTAAATAGGTTGGTTACTTGACCAATTGTAAGGGGGGAAAACGCCGAAAGAGTGGTGTTCCTGGATAGAGAGGGCACTAAGAAATCGGTTTCCAATGAGTTGGCTTCACTAATAGCACTTCCTACTTTGGGCCCATTGGAAGCTGCTAACTGTGGGTTAATGTTAGAGCAGGTTCCTACTGGGTTCGGGCTAGAAGTTAGAGCATTGAAAATAACTTCTACCTTATTTTTAAAAAATGTAACAAGTCTGTTACAGAAAGTGGCATCTGCATTAAGATTCCTGGCTGGTGGGGGTTGCTAAGCTTGAGCACTGTAGAAAATAACTCTTTGAGAGTGTTCAATGCTGAGTTAATTTTGTTTATAAAAAAGTCCGATTTGGCTTTGGTCAGCAATTTTTTATAGCGTAATAGTTCTGCCTTATGAGAATCCTTGTCCTCAGCACTGTAATTCAGTCTCCACTTTCTCTCTAGTCTTCTACAAGATTGTTTGGCCAGTCTGAGCTCTTCATTGAACCATGGTTCAGATGGTACTGTTCGGTTATTATTTCCGCGTTTAGTAGGAGCTATGCTGCTAATGGACTCGCTTAGCCATTGATGATAATCTTCAGAAGCTTGATCAGGATCAGGAGAAACTGGTTTATTAGATTCAGTTAGTGTCCTCGTGAGTTGGCCTTCCGAAATTAGGTGCCAAGGTCGGTAGCTGGAAGTAGATGGAATCATAGGATCCTCCAAACTGTGGCCCACTAGGTTCAGTTGGAACATTACTGCCTTATGGTCTGACCATGTTAGCGGCAGAGAGGGAGAAACATGAATAAAAGGACAATCTGAGAAATTCCATCTAGGGTATGGCCACCAGAATGTGTGGGCTCGCAGACTAGTTGTGACAAACCTAACAGAGCCAAAGAGGCTATAAGATCCTGGGTATCTAAGTCATCCTTATTCTCCAGAAGAAAGTTAAAGTCACTAAGGATGGTAAAATCAGGGGAGTTAGCCTTAATGTCCCATGGTGACTTACCCAGATTTAGAAATGTATTTCTGGGGCCGGGCAGTCTATAGATCAAGGCACCATTAAAGGAATATTTATTTGACAGAGCAATTTTAAAAACCAGGGCTTCGCAGCAAGGGTGTGGTAGGGGGTCAAACCTAACCATGAATTTTTCTTTAAAGACAATAGCTAGGCCACCGCCTCTGTTCCCTATGCAGTCTAGCCTGATTGACGAGTAGCCAGGAGGGGTGGCAGAGACCAAGTCTGGCCCTGAACCAGCATAAGCCCATGTCTCGGTTACAAAAGCGATATCAATGTTGGCACTGTCTAAAAAATCTGCCATATCCAAAGCATGTTTTACAAGTGACTGAGCATTCAACAGAGTGCATTTTATCGTTTCTGCCATGCTTTTCTGAGTATTCGCCACAGAAAGGCTTGGCAAGTGTGTCTTAAATCCCTTGAGTCTGAGAGAGCAGACCGGGCAAGTTTGACAACCTAGTGCATCTTCAGGAGACAACGTGGGGCCTGTGCGGCACCAGGCTTTGGAATTGAGAGTGAGCAGCTCTTCCCTACTGTACCTCAAGCCAACACGGTGCTGGGGAGCAAAACCGATTTCACTGTCACCTGTGTGGGTCTCCCCCTTGTGATCTACGATTTCAGTCACCCAGCCTCTTTCACTGTCTCTTTTGTCAAGCCAGGCGATAAGCTTTGTTGCCTTGTCCCCAACTTCGTAAAGCCTCCTCTGGGTCGATAAGGCATGAGCCCTCGCTGCGTTCTCTGCCAGGTCTCGTAGCTCGTGCTGCGCCAAGCACAACTGATGTGTCGAATCCCTCCCCTGCCCTGCCCTCCCCCCCTTACTAGTTTGGTTTCTAGGGCCCTCACTTTTTGTTCAAGTGTCTGATATCTGCTCCTATACTCTTTCTTCTTGACCTCCACTAAGGCCTGAAACTGCCCCTGTATCATCGGTTTATAGGCTTCCCACAAAACACAGCAGGAGTCAACCGACCCCTCATTCTGCTGGAAGTATCTCTCTCTGCCCTCCCGCAACTGCTCTGTGAACTTCCTGTCTGCCAAGTGCCAAGCCGCCAGCCGGGCAGCAAGACACTTTCAGCTGTTTGGCCCTTAAACCAAGTGACCACTGGCGAGTGATCAGAGATGCCCCTCGCCAGGTGCTATGTGTCTTGGAAACTCCCCAAGTCTTGCCCAGGGGTGAATAGGTAATCAATTCGGGACAGGCTCCTGTGTCGGGCCGACACATGTGTGCACTGACATACTGTTTTGTTTTGGGCTCTCCACAGGTCTATCCACCCAAGCGCCTCTACAAAGCTTCGCAGGGGGGACCCTACCTGCGTATCTACTCTACTTGGCCATCGATCCTCCGAGCTAGAGACTACATCGTTCATGTCCCCTCCCAGAATAAGTGAGCCAAGCGGCATCCCTAGGAGCTGTGTCGCAAGGGCCACTCTGGTGTCTCCCTGCAGACCTGGCGGGGCGTAT
This sequence comes from Calotriton arnoldi, assembly GCA_963921515.1. NCBI lineage: Eukaryota > Metazoa > Chordata > Amphibia > Caudata > Salamandridae > Calotriton > Calotriton arnoldi. Next base: position 1,020,909 of record CAWUFW010005976.1, on the reverse strand, counting down.
ATAGAGCCAGATTCAACGTTCGCCCATCCCACTTCCCCGTTAAGAGTACAAATCTGTCCAGTGGGTCTCTCCATGTTTTGCCTGGGATGTATGCTGTTGCAGCCCTGAGAAGGATTCCCACTCCCCTTGACCCTGATGTATACCCGGCATGTGCCGTCAAAGTATAGCCCCACCTGTCCAGCGCTTTATAGTTATAGCCTTGTAAGTGTGTCTCCTGCAAGAAGACCACGTCTGGTCTATGTCGTCAGATGAATTGAAGCACTAGAGTACGCTTTATTTTTGACCCCATGCCATTCACATTCCAGGATTGGATTTTAAGCGACTGCTGTTTGAGCATAGCCATCCCTTATACTAGGTCCATGTAGTCCCTGATACAATTCGGATTTGTGGTGGCTCGTTGGGGATCGTCCCTCCCGCCACCCCTTGGCATCTCCCTCGCCCTGAAGACCTGTGACTCACGCAACTGCATCTATAACTGCTAGAAAATAAACAAAACCTCCAACTCCCCCCTCCCTGCTACCCTGCACTGCGGGATTAGAGCATCCTGCCACCCCAATTTGCAGAGCGCCTGTCGCCCCAGATTGTAAAAAAACCATAAGTGGTGGTTGGCTTCCCGGTATTACTTCTCTGCTTGCCTGCTCGACCCGCAGGTATCTCCTCACCCCCAATGAGGGCACTCTCCTGGCCGGATCATTCCGTCCGAGTCCCCATGGTTCTGGCCCATTGACTAATGTTTTGGAAAACAACAGTAACAGCTCCGGAGCATCTCTTAGTCCCATGTCCTTTACCTCTGTCCCCTACCCCACCACCTCCCAATTTGCAGCTCACTCGCCCCTCACCACCTGCCTTCTGATGGTCCATTAACCTCCTGCAGGTGTCTTCCGTGGTGGGTTTCAAGGTCTCTGGTGTTGTCCGTTCCCCGTACGGGGCTATGAGGCTGCCTGGGTCTCGTCCCCGCTCTGGCAACTTGTGTCTTCATTTGAGGCTTCTCCATTGTACGATGTCCGAGGGTGTGATCTCTTCGGGCCCCTGTGATGTCGGGAATCCTGCATGCGCCATCCCTCTAGCCACTCCCACGCCTCCGCTGGGGAGTAGAAAAACCAGGATTTCCCTTCTGCAAGGACTTTGAGCTTGGCGGGGAACAGCATCATATATTTTAAGTCCTTTTCCCTAAGAGCTCTCTTGACTTCCTCAAAGCTTTGTCTTTGCTTCTGGACCTGGTAGGTAAAATCCGTGAAGAAGCGAACCGTGGAGTTCTCGTATTTAAGGTCCCCTTGCGCCCGGGCTGCTTGCAGAATGACGTCTCGATCTATAAAGTTCAGCATTCGGGCTATGATGGTTCGTGGCGGGGCCCCGGGCTTTCGGAGGTGGGATCGGAGCCCTGTGCGCCCTCTCAACTGAAAATAACTTTGATAGGCATTTGGGCTTCAGGTGTTTTGTAATCAGGGCTTCTACGAATAGATCAACGCTTTGGGCTTCTGCTCCCTCAGGAACCCCTACTATTCGTAGATTATTACGCCTAGACCTTCCTTCCTGGTCTTCAACCCTCGCCTCTAGGGCCTACTGTTGCTTGGTGAGCTTTCGCACTTATTCCACTAGGGATTTTGATGAAGTCTGAAGCTTACGGATGTCGGTTTATGCTGTGTGCACCCTTCCGGACATCTTCTGGAGGTCTACTCTGAGCAGCCCCACCTCAACAGTGACCGAATCTATTTTAGGTTCCAGCGAGGTTTGGAGCGTTTGTATCGCCTTCATTACTGCCCCAGTGGAGGGCTCCGCTGAGGCTGCTGCGGATGCCAGACCAGTGGGCTGTGCCTCTTCTTCCTGGTGAGGTCTGGGGACTGCGTACTTATCCATCTTGTTCGACTGCGGCGGTAGGTTCCCCTTGGGACTCACCATTCCCCCAGCTCTGTGTTTTTTGCTGGGTACTACTATTGGAGAGTCACTATTTCTCGTTACACTGTCCTATCCGGTCTCCCATTCCGGGGGGCCTGTGACATGGTGGGTATTTGAACTGATATCACCAGTTCGCTGAGGGTCCCTATGTTGATTACTTTGCTCTCTCACCACTATACCTGACAATGGCCCATGTGCAGTCCATTATGGCCCCTGGAGCCTAGGTGTGGTTGATCCAGCGGTATACTTTAACAACTGATACTCCACTACCATATATTCACCTGGGCCCATAAATCACAACACACTCCCTATCAAGTAGACCGCTGGAGTCTTTATAGTTTTATAATTTTCATATTTCTCAAGATTAGTTATCTAACATTCCTAACTAAGCTGTCACTGATCAAAAAGTTCTTTCCTCTGGTCGATGGACCAATTAGTTGAACTAATTGATGGTGATAATGAACATAACTCTTGACTATTCTTTAATTAAAGAAAAATAACCACAGACTCTGGAAGTTTTAAAATCTTTATCTAAATTAAATGCATGTGAACCATCTCAAATTTTCAGCACGAAACACCCTCATTCATAAGAGTGTAATTTCAATCGAAAATACTTCAGACTCATGCAACAACTATGCTCAGAAAAGAGAGGCTAGAGAGTAAAGAACATCTACAAACGGTCAAGGAATAATAATTACCAAGGATGGTGTGAAGACCAAACCCCCTGGCCAAAGGGTTGGTGTGGGTCCCCCGAGATAGATCAGGAGACAAAGACTTCAGGACAGGAATCAGGACAGGATACTTAACCTCTCTAAATACCGACGGCTGCGTCGCACCCCTCTCTGACACTCTCTTCCTCCTCGTGTCTCTTCTGCGATCTTCTAGTCTAACCCAATTAAATTAAGAAGGTTCTGCATTCGGTTTCTTCATCAGCATCTCAGCAACACGAACTCCCAGACAGCATCCCGAGCTCTGCAGCCTCTTCTCTGCATCTGCATCCTTCAGCTACCCTAACTTAACTAAACTACCTCAATTATACCCTTCGTTCATCATGTACCACCCACTAAAGTTTCAATATTGTACAAATACGAATTCTAATTGGTCAGGCAAGGGGGGATGATCATCACACCATGCTTACACATTACTTTTATTCTATCATTCTATTGTTTGCAAACCCATCCCCTTAAACTTTATTCATTTCTTTCGTTCCCATACATATTCAAACTTTATTTGCAACAATTATTACAAGTCATGAATATAAGTCTTCTTGACTGAACTCTTCACCCTCTTGTTCTCAGGGCACATCATTCTCGTCCTTGGCGGCTGACAAATCCTTAGTCATCCTTCCGGGTTGAATTTCTTGTGAGCTTGCACATAAATCACGTGACTCAGCTTACTCTGATCAATTCGAAAGGCCCAAATGCGCACTAATAATAAAGTCAAAAAAGACAAAAGTTACTTTCACAAATAAATGATTTCACTGTATACCACCCATCTCTACTCTAACCCTCTTCACTTATTAATACTTTTCCCGCATTAACATTAGTAAAATAGCTGATTTTCATTTCGGCTAAGCAGATGCCATGCACGTGAGTCTTCAAGACTCCATTTTAATGCCTTCTGCACATGCGCTAGAACTTCCCTCCAATTGTTAGTCCGTCATATTGCGTAGATGCAATTGACGCATGCGCACAATAGTTTTCGCGTTTAAAGCGGTATGAGTCCGTTTTCTTTGTTATTTTCATTAGTGCACGCATAGGCAAGCTTCTCTAACCCGCGTGTTTCTGTGGTGCGTGTTATTATTTACAAGACATGGTTAGTTATTCGTTAATAAGTTAAACGAGATGATTGTTTTCGAGCAAGTCTCTTTCTCTACGAGTCCTTGTTCCATCATGGTCGTGGGGCCACGGCGCTGGTTTCTTGTAAAAAAAAAAAAGAAGGAGAGTTCCGACTCAGCCTTGCGGCACTCCGGGTGGACGTCCGATTCCCTGTGCCCCGGGGCACCTCCCCGAGACCTTCTACCCTGCCCAGGTCTCAGGGCGATTATTCTGTGGTCGCTCAGGTCTCCTGCACCGTTTGTATTCCGCGTCGCACTGTTGCGGATGGGCCCGTGAGGGCCTGACTTTACCATGAGTCTCTTGGTATCACTCGCTTCCCATCACCTCCGGCTGCTTCCCTCAGGGCTCCACTCTGTACCTTGCTTGTATGTCTGCTTCCGGGCCTGCTCACTCTGAGTGTCTGTATATTCGCTATTACTGGGGGATAGCGCCGTACTGTCGCCTGCGCCACCGCCGCAGTCCCAGATGTATTTCTTCACCTCGCCCCAGGCAGTACTGTCTCTTCTCCCTGTTCGTCTGCTCCCCAAAGGCCCTTCAGGGGTCTGCCCTCGCGTGGGCCTACTTTCAATATGGACGGCGCCTCTTGGTCTCACCTGCGGTCTAGCGCTCGCCTTGCTGCGGCGAGGCTCGTTGATGCGCTTCCGGGGGGTCCCGTCAATCTCGCGGACACCCGATGCTTCTCCGGTCATCTTTAGAGCGTCGGGTGCGGCAGGCCTCTGCTCCCCGGAGGCCCTGGGGACCTCAATCCTCAGGCTGCCTGTGTCAGCAGGGCCGCTCCCACAGCCCCGCTCTCCTCTGTTCAGTCCCGGACGGGGGTCCCTGAGGCTCACAGAGGGTTATGAGCTCGGTACACTGTGAGTTTGGTGAGTCTACTGTGCGCGTGGTGCCCTCCAGGAGTTGTGGGGGCCGGATTAGTGTACGGATGGCACTCTACGGTTCGCCGGCTTGCCGGAGCTCCTCACTTAGGCGGCCATTGCGATTGGCGCCAAGCCACGCCCGTGCTTCTTTTTTAAAAAAAAATTCATCCAGATTCATGGATCCACTGTGAATCCCGCGGAACTTTTTTTTTTAATGCTTTTTTTAAGGCCTAAGGGGTCAGGGTGTTTCTACCCTGCCTCCTTTTCTTGTTTTTTTACGTTTTTGCTTGTGACTTGGTTCAACCAACTCACAAGATGGCTGCCAACACTTCCTGGTTTGAAGTGTTGGCAGCCAATTAGATCTCAGGCACGAGATTGGGAGGGTTCGCGGATCCACCGCAGCCACAGTTGTATATCTGAGAAATCTTTGCATTTCTCAGCAACTACTGAACGGATTTACACCATTTAACAAAAAGAGTGCTTTCTGGGCCAAGAACTACCTTTCTGCCAAATTTGGTGTAATTCCGTTCAGCAGTTCGGGCTGTAGCCGCCTCAAAAGTTTCCTATAGAAATTAACATGGAGAAAAAGCGTTTTGGGCCCCCCCCTTTTTCTCGGCCCCCGCTTCACGGATCACTACGAAATTTTCAAGACAGCAGCTGACGTGACCGCCCCATTAGTTTTGAACATTTTGCAAAGATTCATCAAACGGCGGCAAAGTTATTGGCAAATCAGAAAATGCTTTTCCTATGGAAACTAGGTCCTAACTATAACTACCTACTGGCGACAGATATAGATATATAGATATACATAATAAAGTGAAGTGGAATTTTTCTCCTTCTTCTTTTGAATTGGAAGATTGAAATATATCACGATGGATGCTAGGGAAGTGAAATGTAATGCTATGATAGCTACAGTTTTTGAACAAACCAATCTCTCTGCCTCTGGAGGTAGCAATACAGAAATCTTAAAAAGAGGCACTGACATCAAAAATATTGAAATTATGGGAAAAATTATCGAAAAAGGAAATTAACAAATGGTGGGAAGTCCTTTCCCTCAAGAAATACCTAGAAGTGAAAAGACTACCAATGGGTTTGAGAATTACTTTAATGCCAAGTCATCGAGATACAAGTAATGAACTCCTTCATGAATGGGGCGAACACATTTTGAACTCCTCGCTTGGATTAATTGCAATTCTAAACATTCAGAGATTGCATTACAAAATATTCAGACTCAGCTTAAAGAACTAGAGAAGGAGTTGGAACAATTGGAATTAGCAAATGATTTTAAAAAATGTAAAATTGAATTGGAAAAAACATATTGAGAGTCATGAGGAGGTGGTACAGTTAAGCAAACAAACTAAAATTCAAAGAGACAAAGATGATTATAACGACGGACGAATTTTTACATATGCGAGATAGTTCATTGACTTAAAACAACAAGAAAGTATGGATGCAGTAACTAATACATCAGGAAGTTTATCCTCACTAACTGACACTGATTTGAGTGCAGGAGAACCAGAAACGACAGGGGAAAGGGCCAAACGTACTTTTTTAGGAGAAATGAGACTAGCCTTACAGCAACGGCAATGGGAAAAAATTGCAGACCCCCCAACTATACCTAAGGGGAAGAGGAAGGGGATGTAACCGAGGAAGAAGATACAAACAAGAAGATGCAAAAGAGGCAACCGAAAAAGAGAAAATGGAGCAACAACAAGGAGCATGAAACAGAAAAAGACATAAACTAAACAACAAGAACTATACGTAATAAACCTCTCAACCAGACATATGGAGGAATCTGAAATCTCTCTCCTGAAAAGAGGTCTTAATTTCTGCCCCACTAGTCATATGGACATAGCACAAACAAGGATTGATCTCTACAAATATATTAGAAAAATCAAGCTGGCTAAAATGTTCGGAGAAAATCAGAAAATGAAGAGTTTTAAAAAGAAAATTGAGGAACCAACTATTGACCTACTAGTTGAGGACACAGAGGGATTACAAACAATAATTGATTTACAAGAGGAAGGAGGGCTTGTCAGAACTCCTCATCCTAATAACGACTATCCCCAATTAGGGGCAGGCCTTAGTGGGAAGAAGCCCAAATCACACTTTTACCCACAATTACAATGAGGCAACAAAATTGATGTCTTCCATGAGGCAATAATACAGGATCTGTACAAACTAACAAAAAGAAAATTTATTGCTAACTTATCTCCACAGGAACAAAAGTTGCTTCAAGAAATCCAACATGATGATATAATTGAGATCAAAATTGCTGACAATGGTGGAAATATAGTAATCATGGAAAAAACGGAATACATAAGGGAGGCGCACTCACAACTGAACAATCAGGAGTATTATGAAAAACTTGTAACTAATCCAACGACTAAATATCAGAAAGACCTGGAGGATAATTTAAAAACTTGGGCACAGATGAATCTTTTGGATGATGATGAATGCATATACTTAACAACTTCCCATCCAGTGACAGCGACAATATACTTCGTACCAAAAATACATAAACATGCAACGAAACCACCGGGAAGACCAATCATATCAGCTAATAGTACATTGTTAGAACCCATCACAAATTACTTTGACTATTTTCTTACACCTTACATTCAAGACCTGAGCTCTTATCTTAGAGATACGAATGATTTACTTCAACATCTACAGGAACTGCCTTGGTCCTAAACATTTAAACTAATCACAATGGATGTTACAACATTATATACTAAAATCGAGAATGAAATTGGCCTAAAAGCATGCGAACATTTTCTTAAGAAAAGGAACATACAATTTGCCAGCCATAATGAAATGCTGTTAGAAATGATTAAACTATGCCTAACACAGAACGTATTTGTATTTGGAAAGGAAATTTACAAACAAACTAAAGGAACGGCGATGGGATTTTCATTCAGTCCAAACTATGCATATCTAACGATGGGCTGGTGTGAACAACAAGTCTCATGGGCACCAGAAAATGACCAAAATGTGGAAAAAGTAATCATGTGGTTAAGATATATAGATGATTTATTCATCATCTGGGACGGCACGGAGGAAGAATTCTCAAAATACTTCAAGATACTCAACACAAGTAAAGCAAATTTCAAATTTACATACGACATCAGTGCATCTAGAGTGACATTCCTGGATACCGAAAAATATATTGAACAGAACAAAATTCAAAAGACCCTTCATAGGAAAAAGACCGCAACCAACGCATTACTACATGCTGACAGTTTTCATCAAACATCACTGATAAACAGTATTCCATATGGTGAATTTTTAAGGATCTGCAGAATATGTTCTCAAGAGGAGGAAATGGCTAAACATCTTCAGGCAACAACCCGCCGTTTTGAGGAGAGGATACAAAATAAATTTTATTAGAGCTGGTGTAGCTAAAATGAAACAAAGGAATGACATGTTAAAAAAACAAGGATCTCAATCAAAAGAATAACGAACAATCAAATGTGATAAGGCTGATTACCACCTTCTCAGTTGAGGCAAAAGAAATAAGGAAAATCCTGAGAAAAAACTGGAAAATCTTACAACTCGACCCAACAGTAGCACATATAATGGGAAAACATCCCAATATAACTTTTCGTAGAGCGAAAAACCTTAAGGATACTTTGATGCATAGCCATTTTCAAAATAAGAACAAAACAACTTGGCTAAATCAATCAGGCTTTGTTAGGTGTAACAAATGTAAAGTTGGCTAAATTGCTGTTAACAAACAACAAATTATTATGGCGTCAAGAGAAAATGGGTCATTAAACAAAATATCACATGTAAGAGCCAGTTTGTGGTTTATGTAATTGAATGCCCGTGCAATCTTAAATACGTTGGCAGTACTATTTGCAAACTAAAGAAAAGGATCCTCGAACATGTCAGAGCAACTGTAAATCAAAATCGGGGAAATGCGATCGCAAAACACATGGAATTGTATCATGAGAGCAATTAGAAACAATTGAGATTTTATGCTATTGAAATGATTGAACAAAGTGAAAGAGGCAGTGACAGAACACGCAAATTGAGACAAAGCGAATCCCGACATATATTAAATTTACGTAAATTAACACCATTCGGTCTGAATGAGGATGAAGAAATGTATATACATCTTTAAAAATGGATTTAAACAGGGCGTGAACATTGATTTCTCTATAAAAGTATTGAACAATCTTATAACATTGTATTGGTGCACATTATCTAAGTTTGCCCACTAGAGGGCATAATTAGTTATAATATGAGCCAAATGGGGGTAGTCACACTGTTTATAAAAACATAATAACCTGGATGTGAATACAAGCCCATCAGCGGGCATGACTGTAAGTGCTGACTTATTGTAAAACTAATAGAATATTCATCAAAAGTTAAATTGCCACAGAAATACAAGGCAACTAAAATCTTCCAGGGTTTTACATTTAGGCATGATATATTGTTGTTAATTAGTTTAAACCCTCTGTTCTTTATGATTTGGTTTATTGAACACACCAATACCTGTTATACACTATGTTTCCCAAAATGCACTATCATGGATAATTGGGTGTAACACATACGATATTTAAATGTGCCTGACTTGGTAATGGCATACCTGTGATCAAAATCTCTGCGAGACCGAAACGCTTAGGAGCCACTGTGATTTGATTTTGCAAGAAACATGAAACAATAAAAATAAGGATTACTGAATACCCGTGAGTGCGACCTGTGTTTACTGGGGTAAACTTTGGCCAGATAGTGACGGCGAGGCTCTGCCGTATCAGGGTTACGCACCGCCTGAAGAGCGCCTAAACTCCCAGCGATAATGAGACAACTGGAGATATATATAGATATGTATTTATTTATATTCATTTTAACCATAGCAGATATATCCTACAATGCTTCCCAATTTACATGTTCAAAGCATTATTTACAATTGTTTACCATATACATTTCAATTTTTTTCTTCTCAAAGACACAGTATACAAAAAGGGAAAAGGATTTTTTCATACATTCCACATACACTGCACATAAAAACACTTTACAGTGTACATATCGATTGTGTTCACAAATACAACTTTTTTCACCCCATATCACAATCCACTCTCTCATTCATTCACAAAACAAACACATCCTCTCATGTACACCACTCATTCCAATCCCAGCCACATATAACAGACACTACAGATTACAATGGGGAGAGAGCTCCAATTCTGCCGTTGTGGACTAGGATATCTCACAAGAACAGTCAACATATATTTCAGTGGGTAAAGGGTGGTAACAATCCACCTTCTTCAGGACCACACAATAAAGCCATCTAGTATGGTGGGGCCAATAGTGGGTGACCTGTAAAAGCAGTACATAGAGACAAAAATGGTAAGGCCAATGAATTTATTATTTGCAAACTTCTATTAAGTTTTAAAGTTACTAAGCTTGTGACATATTAAAAGGTTTCCTTTGTTTGAACCTATATCGTGATTTCTCCACCAAGGACCATCGGGTCCTGGGGATATATTGCATGCTCTATCATTATTAGAGGTGCGCCTACATAGATCAATACCTTATATCCCATCTCCTTTCAAGAGTGAATAAGAAAGTTCACCCATAGAACGGGTCACATAGAAGGATATTACGTAAAGAGAGTTGAATGCAGAGAAATTTTAGATGCAGAAACAAGAGAAAAAAGACTACATGCGTGCATTCACCCAAGCGTGTTCACCACCTACACTATCCTATCTTGGGGTGTCAAACCTGTCTCTCGCGTTATGGCCACATCCCTCTCGTCATATTGTGTAACAAAGTATGTTTTTATAAAGTTTCAGATCTTCCGGATGGGGTATATCAGACACTAAGTGAGGGTATCCTGGGGGGAGCAAAAGTAATCATCAGCATACACTATGTCTACTAATGGCACCTGGTATAAACAATGTTGATGTCTGTCTAATACTCTAATATGGACTCTTGTTTCGTAGAACTATGTGTTGTTGTTTCATAGTTAGAACATCTATATGGTTCTGCTTCTTCCAGAACACTTGGGTAAAATCTATGGTCAGAAAAGCAATAGTCCTAAGTAGAAAGCATGTCTCAGCCATAAAGAGGTTGTGCACCTGGAATCAGACTGCTGCCTCTTACACGCTGAGTGCCCTTGCCTATTACGTGTGGGGTGTGGCAATCTGAATGACATGTCTCTGCATGGTCATCACTTGTACACATTTTTTTAAAGAAGCTACAGTTGGTGTCTTTGTGGGAAGCTCCTGGTAGAATTAGACAGGAAACTGCAGATTTGATTAAAGAACAGTATCATGAATATACACAGATAAAAAAAACACAGGGAGTTGAAGCCGGGATCTTTCACAAGCAATTATTTCAGTAACATCTATGGCCTTCCATGTCCAGAATATCTGGACATGCTGTACCCTGAATTAAAGCGACCATTATACTTAAAATTCCAGCTAGGTATCCTCCCGACCAGGGATTTTCTTATACGAATACATATACTCGAGGATAGATACGACCGCTGTGGTTGTAGCTTCGCTGGTCTGGACAATCTAACCCATTTTATTCTGTTTTGTACAAAATATGTAGATGCACGGCGGAGGTGGCTCCTCCCCCTTTTCAATATTATGTGTTCAGATGTGTTAAACCAGCAATGGCGTTATACATTAAATCAGATGATATGTACGTGATCACCTCCGTAGCGTCATATTTATGGGTTACGTGGCCTTGCCTGAGAAAGTTCCCCTCCATTCTAGGAATATGTTTAAGTAGGTAGGCTCTATGAACCTGGCCGTTTCCTATAATGGAACATGCTGATATCTAATGCATAAATTGCGCACTTTTGTACCATTTTTTGCACTGCACTTTTAGTCCCTAGGTGGGTTGGCAGATTGTTTACATCTGGAAAGAAGATAATTCCCAAATGTTCTTATGCTTTTTTTTAACTGATAGTGATGCATATGCTTTTCTCTCACTTAGGATGTTGCATCTGATGGTAATGTGCACCTTTTCACTGCACTTGCGCTTTACTGTGTCGGAAGAATTTAACATGTTCCTTTCAGGTTGTATGCCTTTGATGGAAATGCACATTTTTAGCACCTTATTGTACTTGCATTTGAATGTTTCTGGTGCATTTATTGATAGATTGCTGTGCACATACTTTTATTGAGTTGTTTTTACATTGCATGTTCTTAAAATATTGTAAGGCTGTTAGGTGAAACAATAAATAAATATCCAGTAAAATAAAAATAAAGACGCTGTGCACCTGGAATCACACTCCTGCCTCGTACACACTGCATGCCCTTGCCTATTACGTGTGGGGTGTGGCAATCTGAATGACATGTCCCTCATAATGGGTCAAAGTCAGCCAATAATCTCTGCGGGCCAAGGTTTAACATGCACATGCATGGCGCTATGGTGTATGTGGCATGGTTAGTTGTAACAATACTATCTGAACGGGCTCTCTTTTGGTCATATGCATTGCATGGATGCCCTGAATACTGTGAACCTGAAGTATCCGATATTTCTGGCCAGTTCAGTAGCATTTAAAGAGGAGTGCCCTGTGCCTACGTAGTGACTGAAAAGACATGGTCAGATGACAAGTCCACAAATATGTCCAGAATCATTGGGGCTAACATCACTCTACTCCTGGTTAAAGAGCCAGCCCTGCTAAGCAGGGCGCATCAGGCATCAGACTAACGCATTTAAGTGTGGTGGTCCACATCACAGCACTGAAATGCGTTGTCACGCAATTATAGCGCCTAAGCTGTCTGCCGGGACACTGCTATTTAGCACCTCCACTGACTGCCAAATCTCTTAGCTGTCAGCTTGCCTCAGTCTTGGGCATGGCTCAGCTCACGGCTGGCTACAATATTTCACAATACATCTTGGCAATCGCTGACATCAGGTCTCACGAGGCTTCAGTCTCATGATGTAATTGGCCAATTACAATAGGCGGGCCAGCGCGAGCGGGCGGTCGCAGTATAGTTTAAAGTTGTTTGGCAGCTTGTACTGCAGTCCAGTGCAGCCAATGCCGCATGAGTCTGAAGTGTCCGATCTGGACGGTGCCGTGGGGCGTTGTCGCGGCTGGCCCACAGTGGCAATTGTACTCGCGGCTGACAGAGTAAGTCAAGTGTCACTCTGTACCAGTCTTCTTCTCCTTGGCCTCCCTACACCCCTAGCCGCATGCTCCAGCCTTTCACACAGGAAGCCTTGAAGAGGCTCAGGTTTACACAACCGTCTCTGCCAATTCCCCCCTTGCCCCTCCCCCCTCCCTTCTCCCTATTGTTACAAATGGGGGGTCTCTAGTTGGCAATGGTTTGCACCTTTGCCCAAGTAGGGTAAGGGAGTTACGCCTTTAGACACCCCGCTCACCCCCTTGGTAGCTTGGCACGAGCAGACAGGCTTATCTCAGAGGCAGTGTGTAAAGCATTTGTGCACATATACAGTAACACAGTGAAAACACTACAAATGGACACCACACCAGTTTAGGAAAATAAGAGGAGGTGATGCATCGGTTCCTTACTGCGATGCAGGGGGGGGTAAGGCGTTGGGGTTCCTTACTGTTGCTGGGGAGGTGACGTTGTGGTGGCGGCGAGGCGTCGGTTCCTTGCAATGATGCGGGGTCGATGGATTCGGGAGGTCTCCCACGTCAGGTATCGGCTCCGCGATGATGAAGCACCAGTGTCGGTGAGGTTGGGGCTGTGGTGCAAGTCGAGGCAGTGCGTCGTGAGCGTCATGAACGGTGCCCTCGGCTCCGGTGCAGGCAGCGGCCTCGGTGACGGTGTCAGAGTCGGTACGGTGCGGCGTCGGCAGGTGTCAGAGCAGCGGTGCATGTCGGGGAGGTGCCTCGTGCACTTCACAAGTGGGGCCCAAGGCTCCGTTGCAGATAGCAGCATTGCTCACCGGGTTTCTGTGTTGCAGTTTCCCTCTATGGCAGGTACAACAGCAGTTCCAGGTGCAGGAGGACAGAGGAAATTAAGTCTTTGTGTCGCTGAGACTTCAGAACAGGAGGCAAGCTCTACACCAATCCCTTGGAGATCTTCAAGCAGGATACACAGCACACAGCAAAGTCTTGATCCTCTCCTTGGCAGAAACAGCCACTGCAGGCCAACCCCACACAGCACACAGCAATGGGGCAGTACTTCTCCTTCAGCTTTCCCGGCTCTTCTCCTTGGCAGAGGTTCCTCTTGAGTCCAGAAGTAATCTAAAGTCCTGGGGTCTGGGCCCCAATATTTATACCACATTTCCTTTGTTCTCTTGTGGGAGAGAGTCTCTTCGCTCAGTCCAAACCAGTTCTGACCTCTCTGGTCCAGCTACCCGGCAGGAGGGGGAGACAGCATTGTGCACCGGAGACAGGGCCTATTAAGGTGCAAGGAAAACTCCTTCCACTACTCTAAATGCAGCCCAGGTCTATTCAGCTCAGCCCAGAGTCATCCAGGAAAGGCAGGACATACCTCAACCCCCCCCACTCCCCTAGTGGCTGTCTACAGTGAATGGACATCCTCAGCCCCTGTCACTCGAAAACCAGACAGTCAATACACAACTCAGCAGAGGCACATAGGATGGCTAAGCAAGAAAATGCTCACTTTCTAAAAGTGGCATTTTCAAACACACAATTTAAAAACCATCTTTACTAAAAGATGTATTATTAAATTCTGAGTTCAGAGAGCCTAAACTCCATTTCTCCATCTTGTCCCAATGGAAAGTTATACTTGTAAGATGTTACAAATAACCCCCCATGTTACCTTAAGGGACAGATAGCCTCTCAATAGTGAAAAACGAAATACACTGTATTTCACTATCAGGGCATGTCACACACCAGTACATGTCCTACCTTTCACATACACTGCACCCTGTCCTTGGGGGTACCTTGGGCCTACCTTAGGGGGGTCTTACGTGTAAGAAAAGGGAAGGTTAGGGCCTGGCAAGTGGGTGCACTTGCCAGGTCGACATGAAAGTTTAAAACTGCGCACAGACACTGCAGTGGCAGGCCGGAGACACCTTTCAAAGGCTGCTTGTGTGGGTGGCACAATCAGTGCTGCAGGCCCACTAGCAGCATTTGATTTACAGGCCCTGGGCACACACACAGCGCACTGTACCTGGGATTTACTAGTAAATCAAATAAGCCAATCATTGAAACACCAATCTATTGACCCAATTTACATGGGGAGCACTTGCACTTTGGCACTGATCAGCAGTGGCAAAGTGTTCAAAGCATCTAGACCAGCAAAAACGAAATCCAGCACACAGCTTTGGGTTCTCACCCCTCATCTGCATCAACCATCTGAGAGGCCTGTGGTCGGTCTGAACCCGGAAGTGAGTTCCAAACAAGTAGGGCCTAAGCTTCTTCAGCGCCCAGACCACAGCAAAAGCCTCACGCTCAATCGCAATCCACCTCTGTTCCCGGGGAAGTAACCTCCTACTAATGAAGGCTACAGGTTGGTCTAGGCCCTCATTGTTTAGTTGTGTGAGAACTGCCCCCACACCATGCTCTGAAGCATCTGTCTGCACAACAAATTCCTGTGAGAAGTTGGGTGCCTTGAGCACGGGCACCGTGCACATGGCAGATTTCAGGGCATCAAAAGCAGTCTGACAGGCATCAGTCCATATCACTTTCCTGGGCTGCTTCCAGGAAGTCAGCTCAGTCAAGGGGGCAACAGTGGTGCCATATCCCTTGACAAACCACCTGTAATAACCAGTGGGTCCTAAAAAGACTCTCACCTCAGTCTGGGTCTTGAGGGGTTCCCAAGCCAGAATGGTGTCAATCTTAGGCTGTAGGCGCGCCACCTGGCCGCTTCCTACCTGGTGCCTTAAGTACACCACTGCTCCCTGCCAGATCTTGCACTTACTGGCCTTGATCGTGAGGCCTGCCCTTTACAGCGCCTTCAACACTTCCCGGAGGTGTTGCAGATGTCCTTCCCAAGTGGAACTGAACACTGCGATGTCATCCAGGTAGGCGGCGCGGAAATCCCCCAGACCAGCCAACACCTGGTTAACCAACCTCTGAAATGTGGCAGGGGCATTCTTCAACCCAAAGGGCATCACCTGGAACTGGTAGTGACCCTCGAGGGTTGAGAACGCAGAACTCTCCTTGGCCACATCAGTCAAGGCAATCTGCCAGTACCCAGATGTTAAGTCAAACGTGCTGCGGTACTTGGCAGCTCCCAACTGATCTATGAGCTCATCAGCTCTGGAGAAGGGGTGGGCATCAGTCCTGGTGACTGAATTGAGCCCTCGGTAGTCCACACAGAACCAGATTTCTGGGGTGGCACCGGGTGCAGCAGCCTTTGGGACCAAGACCACTGGGCTGGCCCAAGGGCTGTTTGAGGGCTCAATCATCCCCAGTGCCAACATCTTGGAAAACTCTTCCTTGATGCTGGCTTTGACCGTGTCAGTCAACCTGTAAATCTTGTATTTAACAGGAGGACTGTCCCCAGTGTCCACATCATGGACACACCACTGGGTGATACCTGGGGTTTGGGAGAACAGTGTGGCAAACTGCCCCAACCGCTGGCGACAGTCCCTATGCTGTTCAGGGGTCAGGGTGGGGGAGAAGTTTACACCGTCCACTTACCCATCATGTTCCTTAGCAGACAGGAAGTCAGGGAGAGGCTCAGTCTCCTCTTCCATTCCATCATCTGTTGCTAGGAGCATGTTCACTGCAGACCTCACAAAGTGAGGTTTGAGGCGGTTCACGTGTAGGACCCGCAAAGAGTTCCTGGGAGACTTCGAGTCCACCAGATAGGTGACTTCACTCTTGCGCTCCACCACCTCAAAATGTCCAGTCCACTTGTCCTGAAGAACACAAGGCTCTACTGGGGCCATGACCCACACTTTCTGGTCAGGTTAAAACTCAATCAGAGTGGCATTCTGATCATACCAGACTTTCATCTCCTCCTTGCTGGCTTCCAGATTCGCCTGAGCAAGTTGTCTAAAGCGCTTAGTCTGGTTTCTGAAGGCCAGTATGTAGCTGTACACATCCTGGGGGGTGTTTACTGGAAGCTGTCACCCAGCCTTCCTTGACACTGACTCAGAGGTCCTCATACAGGATGCCCATGCAGGAGCTCAAAGGGGCTGAAGCCTAAGGACTTCTGTGGTACCTCTCTGTAAGCAAATATCAGGCATGGTAAGAGGACATCCCATTTACGCCTCATGGGTTCTGCAAGGCCCGTAATCATGCCTTTGAGGGTGCGGTTGAATCTCTTAACCAGCCCATTCCCTTGGGGATGGTAAGGAGTGGTGAACTTGTAGGTAACATCACACTCCTTCCATAGGGACGTCATATACTTTGATATGAAGTTTGTACCCTGGTCGGATTCCACCTCTCTGGATAACCTCACAAGTGAAAAGGTCCCCATCAACGCCCAGCTCACCACAGAGGCCGTCGTGGTGCTGAGAGGGATAGCCTTGGGGTACCGGGTGGCATGTTCCACCAAGACTAGGATGAGCCTGTTTCCCATAGCTGTCTAGGGATCCAGAGGCCCCACAATGTCAATACCAACCCTCTCAAAGGGGGTGCTGACCACAGGAAAGGGTTGGAGATGAGCCTTACACTTCCTCCCACTCTTACCACTTGCCTGGCAAGTCTGGCAAGACCTACAATGATTATCAGATTGCTTGCGCATTTGGGGCCAAAAGAAGTGGGTGACAAGCCTTTCAAATGTCTTGTCCTGCCCCAAATGCCCGGCCAAAGGCACATCGTGAGCCAGACCCAGTAGGAAGGCTCTGAAGCGCTGGGGTACCACCAGCACACGGGCTGACCCAGGCTCAGCAACCTTATGCTTACTATACAGGAGACCATTCTCCCAGTAAATCCAATGTGATCCAGACTGATCACCTGCTGCCTGGCTTGCAGCCTGTTGCCACAAACCAACAAGAGAAGGGAATTCCTGCTGCTCCTTGCAGAATTCCTCCCTGGTGGGGCCCCCTTCCTGCTGCCAATGGGTTAGCTCAGCCAGGTTCCCCAGTTTGGCCACTTGCTTCCCTGTAGGCTCCAGAGCATCCCCCTCAAGATTTGCCTCTTCCTGGACCGTGGGAACTTTGGGGGCCGGTTTCCCACACCCCGTGCCTCTTCTGTTTCTGGCAGGCACCTGGGCCACTCTTTCAGGCTCCAGGTCCTCTTGATTGCCCTTACCGGCTGCCATTGACCAAGTGGTCACACACGCCCACTCAGGCAGACCCAACATTTCCAGATGAGACCTGTGTTCCACCTTCTCCCAAGGGGAACTCTCCAGTCTGTTACCAAGCAGACAGTCAACAGGCCTGGCTGGTCTCACAACTACTTCCAAGGTACCTGAGACCTCCCCACTCAAAGGGATCCTGTGCCACTTTGCAGAGGCACTCTGAGTTGTCAGCTGACACTGGTGGGTGAAATACATTGGGGATCACCTGCTCCTCAGACACCAGCCGACAGCTGACAGCTGTCACACTGGCCCTGGTATCTCTCAAAGCCTGTACCCTATGGCCATTAATGGTCACCCACTGCCCATATTTCTTAGTGTTTGCGGGCAGGTGGGTCCTTGGGACCATCTCACTGTCCCCTAGTGAGACAAGGGTCAATTCTGCTGGCTCCCACCCTCCTGGTGGGCCCAACTCCTCCCCCAATGCTACACTAGTCAACCCACAGGGCAGTGCACCAGTGGGTGCAGGTGTAGACTTAGGACACTTAGGATCCCCAATGAAGTGACCCACCTAATCACAAGCAGAACATTTGCGGTGACCCTTCTCTGCAGGCTTCACTGTAGAGACCCATGGCTTCTTACCATCGGGGGGCTGGGAACCTTTCCCTTGGGAATTATTTTGGGGCCCTTTTTTACCTCTGTCCCCCCATTCTTCTTCTGGGGACCCTGCCGACCCTTGGCTGAATCTCCCACATACCCCTTGTGGACCCTGTTGCTGACCCAGCGGTCTGCCTCTACAGCAAGCTTCCTCCACTCAAAAACCACACAGTCAGTACACAGCTCAGCAGAGGCACATAGGATGGCTAAGCAAGAAAATGCCCAATTTCTAAAAGTGGCATTTTCAAACACACAATTTAAAAACCATCTTTACTTAAAGATGTGTTATTAAATTATGAGTTCAGAGAGCCTAAACTCAATTTCTCTATCTTGTCCCAATGGAAAGTTATTCTTGTAAGATGTTACAAATAACCTCCCATGTTACCCTATGGGACAGATAGCTCTCAATAGTGAAAAACGAAATACACTGTATTTCACTATCAGGGCATGTCACACACACCAGTACATGTCCTACCTTTCACATACACTGCACCCTGCCCATGGGGGTACCTTGGGCCTACCTAAGGGGTGTCTTACATGTAAGAAAAGGCACTTGCCAGGGCGACATGGCAGTTTAAAACTGCGCACAGACACTGCAGTGGCAGGCCTGAAACACCTTTGAAAGGCTGTTTGTGTGGGTGGCACAATCAGTGCTGCAGGCCCACTAACAGCATTTGATTTACAGGCCCTGGGCACACACAGTGCACTGTACCTGGGACTTACTAGTAAATCAAATAAGCCAATCATGGAAACACCAATCCATAGACACAATTTACATAGGGAGCACTTGCACTTTGGCACTGATCAGCAGTGGCAAAGTGCCCAAAGCATCTAGACCAGCAAAAAAAAAAATCCAGCACACAGCAAAAATACAGGGGGCAGAGGCAAAAAGACAGGGGAAACCACACCAAAGATGCCAGGTCTTACACCTATCTACTGTGCCCACCCAGCACCACCTCTGGGGATCACCATGACCCAATCGCTTCCTCAATTCTCGGTTACTCTGAAAACCCTCAGTCCTCCCTCTATGTCCTTGAAATACGCTGAGTACAGTGATGTCCCTTTTCCACCTCAGCCCCCTAGCGCACACTCCAGAGGCCCGTCTGCGGAGTCTCATGCAGCTGCTTGGAGCACCGCCATATTCTGCCTAATTGCGCGGCACTTATCCTCAAATGAAAGGCTGCGTTGATGAGAGAGGGATAATGAAGGCTGATAGAGCCAGAAGACAGTGTTAAGTGAACAGAGTGTGACTATGAAAGAAGCTAGAGGGGTCGTAAAGTGGGGGGCTCCAGCACCAAAACGGGGTCAGAGGGAGGGGCAGTCAAGGTGGGAAAATTAAAACAGGAGAAGAGGGCAGTGTGCATTGAGATATGGCACTGCCAGTTCAAGCTGCATGATTTCAAAGTTGTGTGCAAGGTCACAGGCTGGTCGGCCTATTAAAGAGCAGTTGTTAATAGGGATTTTTTAAAGTACTGTGTTAGTATTTATGTAGCATGATAGGCCTGAGGCATTTTTTAATTGTTGAGTACGTAGGTGCCCCTTCGTCAATTATATAGCACTTATACTCACAACGAGGTTTCTTTAGGTGCATGGTTGATAGGGTGTTGGTTATGGTACTTTGGATGTGTCATTAAGATCGATTGATGTGCTTTACCAAACTTCAGATGGTTTCTAATCTGTATTGATTAATAGTACCAGCTGAGATCCGCGCTGGCGCTTCTCAGCTGGGAGGTCGGGTGGGCAGTTTTGTTTTCAACAGAACCCTTAAGGTATTTCAATGTGGGAGGAACTTCTGGGTTTTTCTGGTGATGAAATTATGTAACCTAGGGGCATTTTACGAGAAAGCTATTTCAGGTACAACAAATGTAGGGGCACATGCTTGTCTTTGTTACATCTTCATGTATTTGTCATTTGGGACACGTTGAGGAGTTCTTCGTATTGCAAGGCTTTCCATTTGTCTGGCCTTGACTGGTTTTCACTGGTTAACTACAGAAGCTGGGTTTTTAACCTTGTATAATAATTGAAAATTCACATAGAAGCACAAAAATACTAGTTACTGCTTTGATTTACTTGCGAAAAAGTGTTGCTTGTTTGGCAGTATAATGTCACTTATAAGCACACTGAAACCACCAAAATGTCACACATAAGCACGCTGAGAACTTGGCAGCTATGCTGGTCAGGGTGATATGAGCCTTAAACACACTCACTGCAATGTTTGATTCTTTATTGTCTATCCAGTCACATGCTGCTCGCTACAGATTAGTAAGTGCCACTAGTACCTTCTCCAATCTTTATTTAATTTACTTTTAGCGCATCATGAGCCTAACTAAACTGAGCACTAGATTAGTGACCTTCCATTTCTGGTGCTTTGCAGCAGTTTTAAGATATTCTTAGGGTTTCTTATTGCTCAAATGGATGTAATTCTTGATATTTATGTGGTCCCCTCGTCTTCATTGCTTGATTTTGCTTGCAAGAAATTGTCACTCATAGTCCTTGAATGTCACTCATAATTACACTGAAATTATGAAAATGTCACACATAGCAATCTGAAACCTTGGCTGCTATAAAGAACAAGTATGCTCATACATGCCTATCCCCCCAATTCAGGCGAGAGACTACCGATTTCAAGGCTAGTCTCCCGCCTCCCGATTCCTGTATGCAAAAACCTGAATCCTCGCCCGGCTCCTGTAGACAGGGACTGGTCTTGTGTGACTTAGAGTATGCACTGCCAGTAACCTGCTCCTGCAGGCCACTGCACAAAAATTTTGTCATGCTCCCTCTGCTTGCCATAGCGCTTTCTCCGTACTCCTGACGAGTAAGGTAAAGAAACGTTATTTTCATTTAGTCCCAGTACGTGACAATAGACCCGATTCAGTCCTCAGTAGAAGTCAATGGGAGAAATACATTCTTGTGATTATTTTTTACAAATCTCCTACTTTCCCCTTCTAAAATGTTGGCATGTATGCGTATGCGTGGCCCCTAGATAGCAACGGTCTACATGGATGGGGCAGAAGGCCCTACCAGTAAGGATTCCGCTGTGATCCCCACATCATGCCTTATCAATAGTAAACAGTACTAATGTCAGGGACCTACAAGGGACGCAGTACAACTTGAGAAGTAATGATGCAAAAGGGAGGTGGGGAGAAGGGGAGACCCGGTTCCCTCTTCTAAAATTATGGCATGTATAAATATATATTATTATTTTTTTTTAAATCAAAAGGTTTCGGCTAACGCCATCTCTGGTGATTCATGCCCGCTCTTTTGCTGCACATCACGTGCCCTAACCCCCTTATTTATTTTCTCGTTGCTCTGGACCTAAAACGGACTTACACCAATGAATGAAAAATTTCCTAGTTAACATGAAGGAAAGTTTCAATTCTATTAAGGACGCGGAGGCGAGAATTATGCATTTCTTTCTTCACTCTTTATTAACAGCCTTTTCAAAGATAAAGTTAAAAAACATGTCAACAAACTACAACTCCCATGAACACCAGGAGTAACCATGGCCACCAACAGTCCAATCATAATACAGTCCGATAGTCCATATATTATAGTTGATATCATAGCCCTTCCTCTTCTTCACTGAAGGAAGTTAAGCCTGTTGGACCTTATTCCGCTTTAGAGTCCAAACCTAAGATGAAAGGGTAAAATGTTAAAGACTCTCCCTTAAACGGTTCTTACCATAACATTCAATAAATAGAGAATTGTATATTCAACATAACATCAGGCCTGGAATGAACACTAAAAGAGTTCAAGGAAATTCCTAACTTCACATTAGGCACTGGAGTATTATACAGGAAACAGTTGCCCACAACAATGTCAATACATTTTTCCTTAGACCATAGAAGAGACATAAATTCAGTACTCCCTGACAATCACGAGATCCCGTCCAGATATCTGTAGACTCCATGAAGGTTATATCCTAAGTCCTCCTAGGGAGGGAGGCATCAGAAGAGTATGCCAGGGTGGAATAATCCTCGCCTCCGCGTCCTTAATAGAATTGAAACTTTCCTTCATGTTAACTAGAAATTTTTTCATTCTATGTCAGGACCGGAGGCGAGGATTATGCATTTTCAAAGCTTACTTACCACCAGAGCGGCTGCGTCATGGATTGGCTTGAAATAAAACTTCTTAAAAGTGGAATCAGAAGACCAATCCGCTGCATTTATGATATCTTCCAGTCTGCCCTCTACCTGGACGGCCTTGGAAGCCATAGCCCCTCTAGTGGAGTGTGCCCCAAACTCGCTAGTATCAATGCCAGCCTCTGCCATGATCCATCTCACCCACCTGGCAATGGTCGGGGATGACACGGCCTTGAAGGGTTTCTTAATGGCAATTAGAAGTTGCCTTTCCCCCGGAGGTCGACCTCCAAAGTCATGTCCTCATAGGCCTTTAGGCATCTGACCACACACAATTTTGGAGATTCAGGAAAAGCTGGATAAGATACCGACCTGGTACTCGTTTTCGTCCTCCTTGAGCTGTTGAATGTAACCCCCTCCGGGGTGAAAATTCTAGCCGAGAGGTCCAAGGCTCTCACATCTGAAGATCTCTTGCAGGAGATGAGGCAGAGAAGCATAGCCAGCTTTGCTGAAATCTCCTTTCTAGATAGGTATTGGTTGTCTTGCCAAGAGGACAACAGGCGCAGGACCAGATTGACGTCCCAAAGACCCGCGTAGCGGGGTTCGGGGGGACGGGAAATCCTGATGCCTTTGAGTAATTTACTCACCCAGGGGTGCTCCCCCACAGGAACGTTATCCACCGGTGTGTGACTCGCTGAAATCGCCGATCTGAAGGAATTGATGGTGCAATAGGCCAATCCTTCCTGAAAGAGTTCCGCCAGGAAGTTCACTATATCGGTAACGCTGGCGGCCACGGGATCCAGGTGTCTCTCCACACACCAACGTACCCATCTCTTCCAGGCCGCTCTATACCTCTTAATGGTCTCTGGGGCCCAAGCCTGCTGGATAAGGAATTCAGCCTCCTGCGAAAGTCTGACGTCCTGCCAGCGTCTCCTGAAATCCTCCATGCCATGAGATTAAGATGGCCCTGGAGAACCAGAGGATGTGGTTGGCCTAGAGGGTCCACCAGAACCTGATTGTACGATGGAAGATGTACCGGGGCGTCCCAGACCACCTCCAGGAGAGAGGGGAACCACGCCTGTGCTCGCCATATCGGAGTGACCAGGATGAGCGATGCCTTTTGGTGCCGGGCCTGCACTGCCACCCGCTGGATGAAGAGAAAGGGAGGGAAGGTGTAGGCCAGAATTGTTGACCAATCCTGAAGGAAGGCATCTACCGCTTCCGCCCCTGGGTCCGGTCTCCAGCTGAAGTAATGGGTTAACTGAGCGTTCCATCTGGAGGCAAACAGGTCCACCTGGCAAGGACCCCAAAGCACTGTCAGTGCTTGGAAAACTACTGGATCGAGTCTCCGGTCGCTGGCATCCCTGAAGTGCCGGGAGTTCCAGTCCGCCACTGAGTTCTGGGCCCCGGGTAGGTACTCTGCTGTCACAGAAATCTGACGGTGGAGGCAGTAGTGCCAGAAGTCTTTGGCCAGCTCTGCTAGGGCTCTGGATCGGGTACTACCCAGTCGGTTGATGTACTGCACCGCTGTTGTGTTGTCCATCCCTAGGAGCACACAGCATGAAACTCTGTCCCTCGTCAGGGACCGAATGGCAAAAGAGCCCGCCAGAAGCTCTTGGCAGTTGATATGGAGAGACAGTTCCTCCTCTGTCCATCTGCCTCCCATGGAGATCGACCCACATCTGGTGCCCCAGCCCAGGCGACTGGCATCCGACTCTATCACTAGGTCCGGCTGTAAGCCAAAGATCGCCCGACCGTTCCATGCTTCCATGTGGTCGATCCACCACTGGAGCTCCATTCTGGCTTCCTGAGTCAGAGCCACCAGCTCGGAGTAGGTGAGACCCCTCCGGAGGTGGGATGCCTTCAGTCTCTGCAATGCTCTGTAGTGCAGCGGCCCTGGAA
This sequence comes from Calotriton arnoldi, assembly GCA_963921515.1. Classification (NCBI taxonomy): domain Eukaryota; kingdom Metazoa; phylum Chordata; class Amphibia; order Caudata; family Salamandridae; genus Calotriton; species Calotriton arnoldi. Next base: position 996,583 of record CAWUFW010005976.1, on the reverse strand, counting down.
AGATGGCCTGTATCGATGATGATAACAAACCAACAATCCTGGCCAACTGACGTAGAGATATCCTGTCCCATCTGAGGCCCTTCCTCTGTTCCTTCTTGATCTTGGCGATTTTCTGTTCTAGTAGATTCAGGGTCGCCGCCCTGGAGTCGATCCGGAAGCCCAGGAAAAGCATGCTCTGCTGCGGGACCATGTCCGATTTCTGCTGGTTGATAGTGAACCCCAAACTCTGAAGCAGAGCTATGGTGGTATTCAGATGAGAAATCAGGCGGTCTCAGGACTGTCCATCAGCAGGAAGTTGTCCAAATAGATAATCAGTCTGATGCCCAGGGTACGTAGATGCTCCACCAGCGGCTTGAGGAGCTTGGTAAAGCACCAGGGTGCTGATGACAGGCCGAACAGCAGGGTCCGGAACACGAAGACCTGCCCCCTCCACTCAAATTGGAGAAACCTGCAGTGGGGTGGAAAGATGGGGACAGATAGGTATGCATCCTTGAGGTCGAGACACGCCAACCAGTCGTCCTGCAGTAACAGATCCCGGAGGAGATGGATCCCCTCCATCTAGAAGTGGCGGTAAACCAGCCACTCGTTAAAAGACCTGAGATTGATGACCGGGCGGAAGCCCTTTTCCTTCTTCTCCACCAAAAACAGGTTGCTTAGAAACCCCCTGGGGTGCAGCTCTGAGAGGCAAACTGCCCCTTTTGTCAGAAGCTGCTGGACCGCCTGATCTATAAGGGATTGATCCTGAGAGGAAAAGACCAGTGGATGGGGCTTGACTGTTTGCACCGGAGTTCCGTAAAACTCTATGTGATACCCCTTTACCGTCTCCAGAACCCAAGGGTCTGAGGAGATCTCTGCCCATTTGTGAGAAAACATGCTTATCCTCCCTCCCAAACGAAGTGGAGTTAACAGATTGGTGCTTACCACTCTATCCACTGGAGTTGTTGTGGACACCTCCGCTGCCACGGTTGTTCTTGCCCTTTCCGCCACGGAAGGGATAGAATGTTCCTTGCCGGCCAGCCTGCCAGCCATTGTTTCTTCTTGCCTGGGCTCTGCTAGGGCCTTGGTAGGATTGGCAGCTGGAAGAGCGACCCCTGCCTCTTCCGGCCCCGCCAAAAACCTTTCCGGGGAAGATCTTTTTCATCAACACCTGTGCCTTGTCGAGAGCTGAGAACGTCGACACAAACTTTCCCAGCTCCTTGACGAAGGGATCGCCGAATATTGAGCCCTGGGCCACAGGACTTGCCTCTGAGGATGAGAGCTCCCCCAGCTTAGGGTCTATCTCCAGGAGAAGAGAGCGGCGACGTTCTGCGGAGAGGGCGCAGTTTGCGTTGCCCAGGAGTCATACCGCCCTCTGCGCCCACCCCACCACGTCGTCCGTGGGAAGTGGTTGTCCTGATTCCCTGGACCGCTCTGCCAGCTCTATGATCTTAGTTAGCGGTCCCACCACATCCAGGAGCTTGTCCTGGCAGGCCCTCCATGATCTATCATCCCCTTCTTGGGATCCCTCATATATTTACTAAAGAAGGTGCACAGCTTCAGGTCTATCTCTGGCGTAGCTGTGACCTTGTCGGCCAATGAAGGTAGGGGACATTCTGACCTGAGGCGGGCCCTCACCTCATTGCTAAGTGGTTGTCTGATCTTTTTGCCCACATAGTCGGCCACCTTCTTGTCCGGGACCCACTCCGCAGAGCGCGGCCTAAAAATACCTTTGGGGTCAAACATGTCAGAAGGGACACCCTCCCCATCACCAATATCGGAGTAGGATGACTGTGGGTGCCAAAACCTGTCCGAATCCTGAGTCTCATCCGAAGAGCCCTCTTCATCCTCAAACTCGCCCTCCCCCATGTCGGGGAACCCCTCTTCGGGGTCAAAATCTGTGGCGACCTCGTCGCTGGTAACCACGGGTAGCTATTCCTCCCGGTAGGGTGCCTCTTTAAGCGTTCGCGCACTCTTATGAAAGACTTCAGTCAGCCGACTGAAGCCTTCAAGGTGCCCCGCGTCACACTTATTAGCCTTATGTGGGTGAGACTGAGTCACCCCACTAGGCCCAGCCCCCCGTCTCCCAGTATCCCTGTGCCCTTGAAGACCTGGGCAGAAAACTTATCAACGCTGTCCTGCAGGGGGGCCAACGCCTGGGCAATAGCCCTTGAAAGGAGATTGTCCACCCCTGCAGGAAGGCACTGTGGGGGGGCCCTATCCTCCTCAGAGGAATGCGAGGGTGCATAATCATGGTCTCGCTGGGATTGCATAATACATGGAGGGCAGGAGCACTAAATACAAAAATACGCCTGTTTAATACTGTGGGCAGTCCCCTCGCCAGTGCTCCTTTAAATATCCTGCTTTGGGCTGAAGTGGCAGCAGCAGTAGAAAAATCTCTAGACTGCCGGTAGCAGAATGAGGGAAAAATCAGCTGAAAAGGGCTATGCCCGTAAGACCCACCGCAGCGCGGTGTCAGGCGAGGGTTGGGGGAGAAGTAGGCATGAGCGGAATCCGCTCAACTTCTCCAAGCGTACGCCACCACGGGAGCGCAGCAAGCTGCTCTGTGGAGCGAAGAAGCGAGTTAGAGGTGCCACCTAGCGCACCCACGCGGGAGCTTGAAACTGACGCGCTCGGGCCAGAGAGCCTGCCGCGCGGTCGATAAGCGGAGAGAACCGCTGATAAATGAAGCGCACGCAGCGCGTTGCCTCAAAAAGCCAGAACAAAGCAATACAAGATAATAAACATCAATACACACGCCAGATAAGCCCTAAACTCTAACCCCCTTAAGTCAGGAAGAAGGCATGAAGGGACTTAACTGACGAGGCAGCAGTGAAGAAAGAGGAAGGGCTATGATATCAACTATAATATATGGACTATCAGACTGTGATATGATTGGACTGTTGGTGGTCATGGATACTCCTGATGTTCATGGGAGTTGTAGTTTGTTTGAAAGAATAGCATAATCCTGCCTCCGGTCTTGACATAGAATGGAAGTGCAAGCCCCAGGACTCAAGAGGCTAAAATGTGTGCTTTCTTGAGGTTGTCGTCCTTCACGCAAAACAAAGAACTGTGAAAGCAAACGTATAGTGCCTGTTTTCCTGCGTTCCTGTAATGAACTCCAGGGTGAAGTAAAAATAGGTTTTGATTGATTGAAAACTGCATTTGATATTTGAGATAAAAAAATAAATTAACATTAAAAAAATACTTTTAAAATATGAATTTTGTGCCTAAAGTCGCGCCTCATTTGAATTTCCATGTAGGAGAAAATACTCTTCCAAGATGGCCGCTATGATTTCGTCATTTTCGCTGTCTAGTTCACTGCCTGTCCTTCCAGGAAGCTTCAGACATAACGGAAGTGTTGCTCCTCTTACACTTCCGGTTTTCTCCGGTAACCAAGAGCGGTTGCTATGGCCGCCCCGGCACCAACAATTGATCGAATCGAATCCTTCAGCTCGCAGCGTTGGTGCTGGAGAGAGCGGTGTGTACAGAGCTCTCTACTAAAGTCACCCACTGGGCGCCCACCGCCACCATGAGCCGCGCCGTGCTTGCTGAGATTGCCTGGGATGACTGCTTCGCCATCCCTGTGGCCAACGCAGAAAATAAAGCACTGGAGGATGAAGTGAGTGACAGCAGCTGAGTGCTGGGTTGCTTAGAGACGCATATCAATACAGTGAGAATATTAAAACATACTCGTAAACATGGTACCACAACAAGAAGAAGACGTGCGTTTATCAAAATGCACTTACTATAGATGCATTTTGTTTAATGTGAAGATTGGGTTCTTTAGGTAATCCCGTGAAAACATCCAGTAATTACAAGTTTTGATACTTCGCTTGGAAACAACAGCAAGGTGATGCTAGCGGTTTATATTTGTGTTTATATAAATAACCAAACGTGTGCTGTTTTTGAACAATTTCAGGTTAGTCCAGTAAAGGGTATCAAAAAAACAATAGTTCTTGAATATACTGGGTAACATATTCTTAAAGAACAGGGTGTGTTATTAAGTGAATGCAAACTTTTAAATATCATTTTACAATGTGCATGTAATATACGTGTAATGCAAATAAAAAGTGAACAAAAAAACAAATAGCCAACTCACACAAAGAAAATCCTGTTCCAATATACAGTTTTACGTTTGAGAAGCAGTAGGCTGATACTAAATTTGAAATCGGTAATTTTTGGACCCTGTTGTGAATAGGCACGATTGTCACATTAGTATATTGTGACTTTACCATTTTTCCATATGTATTTGGGCCAATGATTACATCAGTGTGACATGCATACCATAATGAACTTCATAAGGCTATTGTGGGTTAAAATGGTGTGCATGTGTAAGTCGTTAGCTCAGCTGCCTAGAGCATTGTTAAAAGCAGACCTGGTGCAAGGCATTTTCCAACCAGGGGCTAAGATATATATTGCTGCCTCCTCACAAGCTTAGTCTACATGATCTGGGACCCCAATGACATCGGAGGAAATGTTCCTTTTTTCAACTTTTATCATTTGTAACTAAGAAATAATGAATGATTATTATTTTAATCAAATCACATTTTCAACATTAAATAAAAATTGCAAAACAAGAAAGTGGAACAAAAGCTACAAAATATCCCCAGAGGAACATTACTAAAACATGGGTAATTAAACATCCTCACACTGAACGCAGGATTTTGATCCTGCTCTTCCAAGGTTATCTACAACTCCTACAATTCAACTGGTGTGTGACGGAAGTCCAATATTTCCAAAATGTGTCTGGAATTTATAAAGTAAGGGATAGTGGTCAATGTAAGGAATCCTTCACTCAACCATTGTAAGACTTCATTGAGGTAGGGTGGAGGGCACAAGAATGGGCTAATTGACCTGTGCTCTGGGAACTGGGGCCGTATGCCTTTGCAGTCTAGAGTTCCATCCTACTATAGCTCTGCAAACTGGGCCAAGTACAAACCCTTTAGCACCTCACTCTGAGTGTTAGCGATAGTGAGTATCACAGACTTCTCAGGGATGTAGTGTGGGGAAGCTCAACAATCACACAGCAGTACAGGAAATGAATGTCTAACACAGTGGTTGACCTTCAAGAAAGAAAAGTACTTTAATGCACACTAGAACGAATACCACACAAATATAGCCTGAACACAATTTAGGCCCTAATTTGGATGTCGGTCGGAGTTGCCTCTGATCGACATCCCTGCGGTTTCGGAACTGCCCGACCTCGGGTCGGCGGTCCGAAACCGCAATTACAATGCGATCGCACATGGTGCGGTTGCAGACTCCCATTTCCCTATGGGAGCTTGTTCGGCGGTCGGAAACCGGCCACAGCACAAGCTCCCATAGAGAAATGGGATTCACTGTAAATCCCTGCAGGTGCCACACGGTGCAGGCATTTACACGGGGGCACCATAGGTGGCCCCTCGCCACCAACCGGAGGCCGCCGAAGAAGGGGGCCCTGCTAGGGGCCCCCAAAGTTGCTTTCCGACAGGCTTTCCATGTCGGAAAGCCCGACATGGATGGAAAGCCTGTCGGAAACTGGCATCATAATCCCGACGGCGGAAACGTCCAAACGTAAAAAGTCCAACTCTTTCCTCAAATGTGCTTGCATTCAGTCTCTCACAGCTCAGGCTTTACAGTTTCTTACTACTGTGGTGTATCAGTCCTTTAGGCAGCTGCCCCACTATCTTCTCAGCTTGCTCGCCCTTTTCCTGCTTCTGGGAGGTGGTGCCTGTGGGCAACTCCGAATGGGATCCCCACATTGGCTGATAGAGTGCCTGACTGCGAGAAGCGCATCCGGCAGCCCTGCTTCAGCATGGAATACCATGAGCTTCTGCACTTGTTGAGCAGATGGCAGCAACAGTCCTAGGCGAAGGCCTGATCACAATGCAGACACTTCTTGAGGCCTGCCTTTGCTGATTGTCCAGGTTTGGTGCAGCCACACCCGGAATAATTCTCTGGGCCTGGTGCGGCCACACAAACACCGATCTTATGCTTGTGGTTTTATTCAGGCCCAAGCTGATATTCTGTTAGCACTACAGCCATCCACATGTTGATGACACAACAACGATACATGCAGGCCAGATTTTGACTCAGGATGACAGCCCAGACTGAGCCTCGGGGATCACAGTCCGAGTCTTAACGGTTCCTGCACATATTTGCCATGGAGCGACTGCTGACCCACAGACAACAAGGTCCACAGACTGCTCTCCTGAGTCTTCTTCCTCAGGATGTCTGTCATGTTCCAATGTATCTCATTATATTGTTTACCTTTAACCTTCTTTCCCCCACGAGCTTTGTATTGTAAAGTTCCATGTTCTTTGCTGGAGCTTTGGGCAGGCAGTTGCTGTCTGGGGAGGATCCTGACATGTTGTCCCTTCCTGCATTGGTGTTTCGACAGTACATCTTCTTTTCTCAAAATTGAAGAAGCAACGTACTTTACAATGTCCCATGGACACCTGTGATACGGTGCACCTCACTCTTTCTGGACCGACACTCCTTCTGCAGGGATTCCTGGCTTCTTACCTCTCTCAGCATGCAGGCAGGCTTCTAGGTGCTCAGGTCATATATGCTAACAACCTAAATAGAACAACGGTAAACCTTGGACTCATTTCAAGGTTACATTCTAGTGTTTGGATGCATAATGCATTTAGGACTGGAGATCAGTCCTATATATTATAAGTATATTAGAAACAACTCACCAAATATTAAAGTTGTTACTTTATTTACATTGTCAGCCAAAATGACTGCTCTGAACAGTAAACACAGTGTGATAAACGTGAAAAAGTGACGTGTGTGTACAGACAAAGACAAATGAATCCTGACTCCAGAGAATTATTTGCCATTGAGGTTCAGCGAGTCTATGTGTTGCCTAAAGTTAACGGTGTTTCGAGCTCTATAGTAAGTCAGAAGTCATTATCAGGACTAGGAATAGTGAAGAGCACTATGGTCTAAAAAAACAAAAAAGGATTACATCCTAGAGGTGATGGGTCGATAAGATTGAATGGATAGAAGGAAAAGTCATTCACTAGGGCCAATAGTTGCCTGTGGAGTAAGATGGTGATGCAGTAAAAGAGGTAGGAGCTCTGAAAAAGGGGAAGGGAAACAAATCAGTGGCGTGGAAGAAGGGGGTTGTGGAAGTAAGGAATAGGGAAAGAGTAAATACTCACTCAGAGGCAGATGAATCAGTTAACAATATAGGATGAGGCAGAGGTTCTGCGTAGTAAATAAGCAGAGAAGAGAGGGTCATAGAGACAGAGTGCGGAGAAAGAAAACCATTGCTCAAAAGGCATGCTATACTCCTTATTAGATGAACAGCGTAATGGATCTGTATGGGAATATGAAAGAGTGTTTGGTAATTCACCTGGCAGCCAGATATTTAAGACTGAACCAAGGTCTTACCTTCCAGTTGTAGTTACTGGAGAGTAGAGGTACCGATCTGGTGCTAATAAAGATCGTGTTGACAAAATCATTTTTTGCAAGGTCGGACAGCGAGTGTGAGTGCCCTCTGCAATGGTCCAAGACCAACAAGTGGTGTCTGGTGAAGAAAGCTCACTTCCCAGAGTTCAAGGTCTTGATAGGCAATCAATTAACCCAATGACCAAAAACAAGAGTTAATCACCAGCGTCTGCGAATTGGATGAATGTGGAAATGATGAGAGTGGCCAAAATAGCAGATCGAGTGGATTTGGACAGGGAGGGAAATGAAGCGATCGAGTAATGATTCAGTGGAAGTATCAGTACAAGACAAATTGTGCCACCTCTGACAGTCTCCTTGCCCCTGCGACTGCATCCATAATACGGCACAGAGGCAAAGTGTTTGTCTCATGTGCACTGAGCAATCCTTTCCGACAAATGAGGGAATGCCTCCTTATCATAGCAGCGACATTGTGTTACAGAAGGGGATACACAAGTGTCTATGATACTACAGTGCCAGGGGCACAGAAAATGGGTGCTCGCGCCTGTTGCACCGCTGGGGCACTGTCTAATCAGGGCCGGCACTAGGCATGGGCAGTGTGGGCAGCTGCCCAGGGCCTCGCACTCAGCCCACCAGCATGGAGCCCCGCACCAGTTTAACACACCACCAGCCCTCTTGTACTCCTGCCGATTCAATTGAAAGAAAGGCATCTCTCTGCAATTGGTCCCATGAGAGGAAAGGGAGGGGGCCCTCCCTGGGCCTCTTAGGGATGGTGTCCCAGTTGCAAGGAGACACATTTTGCAGGTGTGTCCTGCAATTAGGCCTCCTGCCCGCCTGCCCATTCAGAGACACTGCGAGGCGCCCATTGTCAGCACTTTAGCGCCCCACAGGTTTAATTCCCAGCCCCCAAGCAATTCTCACACCTTCAGCCCGAAATGGGCTGCAAAAGAGGTGCTTGTAGGTGGCTGAGAGGAGGAGCTGTGGCCCAGGAGAAGTCTGAACAAAGCAGCTTCTGGAGCCCTGAATATGTCACGTATGCAAATTAGAGGGGCCTCACACATTCCCTTTCGGCCCAGGGCCCCAAAAATCCTAGAACCAGCCCTGTGTCTAATACTGCCCCAGATTCTTTGACTATTTAAAGTCTCTGTATTTCCTGAATATAGGTGTCATCTGGCACGTCATATGAGACGGTGTCAGCCATCTATTAAGCTGGGATTTTTAAACTTGTACCGTATTGTACTGCTTAAATGAAATCTGCCAGCGCCAGACTATACATTGCTGTCAAAAATCCAGCACTGCTTGTTTTTTAACCAACAGCATCATGTCGCTCAAATGTGACCTGGTACACTTTGCAGCTGGGACTACATTCTGTAGAAGTATTGGCATGTATTTCCATATTAAACCTGAGAGCATGCAACATGTCTTTGTTTAGTGTAGCTTTTAAATGTATATGTTTTAGCACAATGAACGAACTTGGAGCTCTGGAAAACCAATCAGCATTGAGGTACAAATATCATAATAATACAAACACATTATTTTATTCACACAGTGTAATGCCACATCAGAGAGCATATTAAAACACTGTCTCATATTTCTGTGAATGTGTTTTAGTCGCGTTGTTGTGGGAGTGTTGCGGGAGCAGGTAGCCTGTCTTAGTTTTACTCCTGAATACCCCATGTTGCCAGCAGGCTGGACAGGTGTGGGTGTGGTAATGGATTTCCCAGGTGATAAACACCTCCCCCTACAAGTGCAGACACTTAATTTCACCCATAACACTCTTACAAGGGCTGATTGCCCCTTAAGTAAAACGTAGGAAAAGTTGTGGACATTTCCTGAGGGAGCTCTTGATTAGTTGAAAAAGGAAGCAAAGGCCTGATTCCAGGTTTCGTGGGCCAATACACAAACTGGTGATACATTAGAGGCACTACCAGCTCAGCGGGGGTTATCACACCAAATAATAGTTTCCCTGTAACTGCATGTGATTTTCACCAGAACTGCTCCTGTCGATATGGTGGGAATCACTTCAGGGAAGAAATAGTAAGGGGCAGACTTTTTTCGTTTTCTACAGACAGAAGCCACCCTCAAGGAGAGGTTTATCTCTGTAAAACAAAAATCATTGTCATGACACATGCTGGAAGTTTACTCCCTGCACGTGGTGGACATTCTTTGTTTTCCCAGCCAGGGACTGTTATGCTCTACATGCTTGAGCTAGACAGGAAAAATCAGCACAAATAGCCTATTAAAGACGACCATTATCGCCAGCGGATGCCAGACACTAAGACCTCCTCCAACTCTAAATGATGTGGCTGTTGTGTCCTCATAGGCCCAGTGCAGATGGACATAGCCAGAAGTGGTTCAAGGAAATACAGGAGACATGAGGCTTCCTAGTTGCTTTGTACTTTATTTACTGTAGACACTATCTGGCTCCTGTCTGTGTGCCCTCATCCTTTCCTTCTTAGTCTTGTCCCAGGCTCAAAGCTGCAGTCCTCTGGGGAGGGAACCCGTGCAGTATTGAAGTCTGAATCTTCCAGACAAATATCAGGTCTTCTGGTCCTTTCCTGTCATGCTGTGTGGGGTGGTGCATTATACTGTTAGTATACTTGGCATAGTGTGGAGTTGATTGCAGATCCCTGTTCTATTGTTTTCTGAAAATCTCTCCATAAGGTGCCCACTGCCATCCCGTTGACTTGGGCCCTTTTGCAGGTGGTTTCTTCCCATTCGGTACACCCAGATTACTTTGCCTTTTGGATCAACCTGCTTTGGACTTTTTGCTTTGGGTGAGTCTCACTACATGTGTCTCACCCTCAGTAATTACTTGGCAAATGGACTGCACATATTTACCGCCATGTCTGCCTTTTAAAATAAGGCCGATGCGATGTAATAAGAGTAAGGGCACTTGGCTGGTTACACTTGAACATGTGTGCGGTTGCGCGTGTGGTAGTACTGTGGTGCGCAGCCCGGTAACTGCGCACAGGTAGCCTGGCGCAGAGGGGACTCTGCAGGATTAGATATTGACCTGGAGTAGGCCTTATAATGTTAGTGTACACTAATAGGGAAAGTCAGTGTAATTTACTGTTTTGTCTGTAGTGACACTTTATTATACACATAGGGGGGAAACTGCCTTAGAGTGCAGTTTCGCTTCCCTTTGGCCTACAAAGTCCAGTGACATATCAAAATGGGGTGTAATCTGTGCGAGAAAATCAAATTTGTGAGCTCCAATACAATATTTGTACAACTTATGGGTCATCCCGAATTGTCATATTTCTCTGGCTCAGCTCAGGATCAGAGCCCAGTCCTTTTGTCACCCTGCTGTGCCTAGCTTTTACATTTCTGTCTAGCAGCAGAAACAAAGGCCTCCCCACACAAAGGGATCAATTAACAGTGCTTCACTCGGCTCTTGAGGAGTAGAGGGTTGGGGATGGAGGATCTGCATCAATCAATCAGCTGTCACACTATACCAGGGAAGGGCCAGTCCAATCCCACTGAATAAAGGAGGGATCCCAGACCTCTGGAGGGGGCTTTGAAGATTTGGTGAGAAAGGCCCTGGCAGTGATGTCAGCAAGGGGCAGAGCTGAGGCCCCCAGAGGAGATGTGACTAGTGATGACACCATCTTGAACTGTTCCAACATGTTCTGCAGAAGGGTTGGGACAGGGGTGGAGAGGTGACGTGGCACCTTAGGATTGGCCAGGTTTGCCTGACTTTTAGAACCTTCCATCCCCCCCTTTAACATCTCTTGCACAACGGGGAGACTCTCTCTTGGTGTTTTTCTGCTCTGAACTGCTGGACCCTGGGGCTGCCATGGACAAGTGGAAGGAGGAACCCCTGATGCTCAGAAAGACTAAGGATTTTGCCCCAGTTGACCCCAAGACCAGTGAGTCTCCCCAAGGGCCAGTGAGGCTGGCCCTCTTAAACCCCCTGAGGACCAGTTGGGAGAAAGCTTGGACCTTTGCACCCAGAGACAAAGACAAGGAGGAAGAAACTGCTCCTGGTTGCTTGAGCGCGCCCCCAGGAGAAAAATGAGCCCAAGAGCGTCCTGATTGGCCAAATGGGGCCTGAGTTATGGCATTCTGAAGATTAGCGACCTTTGAACCCTTTTTCACCAAGCAGAGCGTGTGGGGCTCCGCAGCCTTTCCAGAAATTCCCCTGGGGTGGGCCAGGGTGGGTGGGGGCAAGAAGGCTGACCAGTAATTTTTTTCCCCAGGGAGCCACCTCCCCAGACTTTCCATTTTCCTGGGGACCCCATCCCCATGCCATAAATACAGACAAGGGGGCCAGGATCCCATCCCTGACTGTCGATGGCCAGGTGAAAGGGAGAACACTGTTGTGACGCCCCCCCACCCACCCGTAGTGGTGGGCATGCCTCGCTCCCCGTGTCTGGGTGGGGGCGGGCGGGCGGCCACCACCAGTGAAGAGATCCATGCCCCCAGGAGTGGGCAGGGAAGGAGAAGCTGCTGGCTGCCGGGTTGCACGTGGAAGTGTGGACCGCACGGCTGCCAGAGGGGCAGCCAGGGGTGGGCTTCCTGGGCTCCTCAGTATGACGCCATTGGGAGCTAAGGTGAGCTGATCCTGTATGTTATGGAATCCATTAATTTCTTCAATATCCATGGCTCCATCGAGCCGACAGGGATCTTCGGCATTTCTCTATTTTTGGATGCAGATTCGGTGTTTGACATGTCTCAGACTTGTGTCTTTGTCTAATACATATTTTATCTGTCTGAGTGAGAGGGATAAAGGTGTGACAATTGTCAAGGTAAGTATTAGGTATTCCTCTGCAGATGGCTGTTCATGCTGTGCACATTTCAGAGAGTTCGGGATGTAGTATGCTGGATTCTGGTCCTTTCCTGGCTTGTGGACAATGGTGTAATGGTATGCATGTCGAATACCCCAACGATCAGTCCTTGATGGCATTTTTGCTATGGAATTTCCAAAGATTGTGAGAAGTGTCTGTGAGCTGTGACAACTGTGAAGGTTTTTTTAAATAAAAACAGATGGTAGTACTCGCATCCCGACAAGGCTACCAAGCTGGCTCTGAATAACCATGTTCAACATGACACAGGTCTAGCTGGTGTATGCGATGAAGTGCCTGGGTTTCTCTGTGCCTTTCTTGTGTTGCACCAAAATTGCACTCTGGACTGGCATCTACTGTAAGTTCAGTATCCCACAATGGGTGAAGGAACAGCAGTTGTTCCGCATTGGAAACTTCACTCTTGATGATGATGAATGCTTTACTTTATAACTTTATTTTGGCTTTAAGCCATAAAAGCACATAAGATAAATCATACATTAAAACAATTATAAAACTATATAAAATGTGCTAAATTGTGTGCAGTAATATGGACAATGGAACAACCTATCGCTCCTTGCTATTCGGCAGGCTCCTACAGCATTAACGTTTATGCAATATATCGGGGAGTACCTGATACATCCCTAACTGGAATTATTCATTAACATGGTTGTATTTCCAGCTATCGTAATGCTAAGTGTACATAACTTTCTGCGCAGAAGGATAGGTTAAACACCTACTAAAGTTTAAAAAATAAATATGAAACACTTGAAGGTACTTCTGTTATAAAAATGAGTAAGTCATTCTGTACTCCAGTGATGTACCTATCGTTCGATTACTATCCATCACTGTACAAATTTACATTAGGGGTGCTCAGCTTATACCTTGTTCTCCACACACTCATCAGAAAGCGAGAAAGAGCAAAGGTTGACAGCCTGCATGTGTCTTATCATAGAATCCTGAGTGCTTCCTCATGTTCCCTAACTCCCAAGTTCCTGACACATCGGGATTATCCAACACCTTCTTTGGGACACATAGGTTAGGCAAAAGAAAATAGTGTGCTCAATAGTTTCTTTATGTTCCCCACAGGCAGGGCATTGTGCCTCATTGGGCCCCAGTGAATGATCCCACTTACAAGTAAAGGCCCGGAGAAGTAGGGTTCCATACCGGAACTGCTAGTAGAGGCGCCTTGCTATTTCGTCCAAGAAATCCTCCTGTTTAAAGGAGTCCTTAACTGTGATAAAAACACTTGTTAGGGATCCATGGCTCAGCTGGCTGTGTATACGGTTATCTCTATATTGCCAGTATGATGTTTTAGTATGTGATTTGGAAATGGCCTCAGCCTGGACTGGGGCGTTTCATAGGCCATACTGTCCAATGTCTGTGAGTTTACCCTTTACATGCTTTAGCCATGGATTTCTGCTGGAGCCTACTTGGGACAGAGTTTCCTCTAACCCCTATCGATAAGAGGATAGCTCCGGGGTTGCCGAAATCCTCCTCCAGTAAAGTACGGGGCGCAATGCCAATTTCTCAGAGATGTTTAGAACCCCAAGTTCCAGCCTGAGGGGAAGCAAAGGAGTACTTATGGGTAGACCGACCAAGCTGTCGCATAAAGCAATTTTCCACCTTTTCCAATGAGGTCTCATCCAGATGCCCCCACACCTCGGCACCATAGGCAGCTGTCCCCAAGGCTTTAAGGTTGTACATTTGAATCGCTGGTAGTATGGGGCGAAACTGTGAATTGTGCATCATCTTTAAGATACCTCCCTCTACTTGCTCAGTTTTTAATAGTCGCTGTGTAATGTGTGCTTGCCACCCCAAATGTTCCGTGAGTGTGAGACCTAAATACACAAATGTACGCATGCATTCTAATGGGGCCCCTGCTAGAGTATGATGTGTCTTGGTTGAGATCCCAGGATTAAGGACCATTTATTTAGTTTTGCTCACATTGATCTTCAAACCCCTCAGCATGCAGAAACAATTAAACTGGTTCAGTAGCTTCTGGAGTCCCATCGGGGTCCTAGAGGTCAACAAGGTATCGTCAGCAAACACGAGGGCGGGAATCCTCATCTTTACTAATCTAGGCGCATCATTTTTACACTGGTCCAGGAATTTAACAAGGCTATTAATGTGGAGTGTAAAGAGCGTGGGTGCCAGCACGCACCCCTGCCTGACTCCTCTAGTTACAGGGAAGGGGGTCGGTTAGCTCTCCTACTCTACCATGTCTAACCTGCGCAAAGTTATTGTAATGCAGCCTGACTATGGTGTCTAGGAAGTAACTTGGCACTCCCAACTCAGAAAGAACCTGCCAGAGCGTTGTTCTAGGTACCAGGTCAAAGGCAGAACGCAGGTCTACATACACGACATGAAGTCGTACCCTTCCCAGTGTAACTGTTTTCCAGTACAACATTTGCAGATAGAAAGCTTGATCAATTGTACTTGTGGACTCTCTAAAGCCCGCCTGGAGGGGTGTCAAAATCTCATTGTCAGATGGCCAGTCCTGTAGTCTACCTAGGATCCCTTTACTAAATAGCTTTTGTGTACTGTCTATGAGATTTATTGGGTGATAATTTGCCGGCAAATCGCATGAGGCTTTTTAAAAAATGTGGATTATTTCAGCCCTTGCCCATGTGTGTGGGATAGGTGCCCCCTTCAGAATAGCTGAGTACAGTACTGCAAAATAAGCACTCAAGAGTTTTGTCTCACTCAGGAATAGATCGCCTGGGATTTTGTCTAGCCCTGGAGCTTTGTTTGGGACTATTCCCTTAATTGCCAAATGTATTTCCTCCACTGTAATGTCCGTGGGCTCCTCTTCTTGTGCATAAGTGATGGACTGTGGGGGGACAGTCTTAGGACTTACCACACCTTGAGCACTAGGTGGCTGTCGAATTTCCTCATACCTCAAGTGACTCCCCGTGATATCTTGCTGGTCTCCCTTCTGCGTGTATAAGCCGTAGAAGTGTGCCACCCAGTCTTTGGCTGCGATGTTGTTTTCTATGATGCTAAATCCATCCCTACTTCCAGTTGCTACCAGGTTCCAAAAGGAATTTCGCTTTGGTGGCAACTAGGAGAGCTTCCCAAATTCCCTTCTCCCATTCCCTTTTATTAACACAGACTTGTGACTCTGCCTGACAGCCTGGATTAATAGTCTATCACTCTGTCTGATTGCAGTGATCAGAGCAGACTTAAATTCCCGACATGCTTTGGTATACCAGGATTTGAGGTGCTTCCCTCCCACCAAGCGCCCTACTTCAACTAAAAAGAAACTTCTCAGATTCGTATACATCCGAGTATGGATTTCAGTTATCTCCCCAAGTGACTCAGGAGTACTCCATGCGCTTATCGGTGGTATCATACCCTCCATACCTGCTGTGACCATTCTATAGATCTCACTGATGGTCTTCTGGGAATGTTCTAGGTTGCTCCATTTGACTCTGCGGCTATTACTAGAAACTATCAGTCTTCTGTCAAAGGACTCCCCTGTGGACCTATGTTGTACACTAAAGGACAGACTTGGCTTGAGAGTCCGGGCATTGTGGTCACTATCCAGCCGTGGTATGACTGCCATATCCACTAAAAATTGTTATAGCTTTACATCCATCATTATATAATCAATCAAGCTGGTATGGGTCGCTCGGTTAAACGTATGATTACCTGATTTATCAGAGGCTGTCCTACCATTGCATGCACGGAGCCCCTGATTTAGAGTAAAGGCATTAATTTGGACTGATGCAGTCATATGCATTCATGCCCTTATTTTGTCTGCTCCTGTAGAGAAGTGCTCACTGTGCCATAGATTTTATGTATCTAGCTCAGTAACTTGTCATCCCCGGGAAGGACCAGAGCGTGCTTACGTTTGTTGGTTGCAGTGCTTGCATAAAGAGTAGCTACTCTTGCGCTTTCTGGTTGCATGTGTTTCTCAGAGAATTTGTGTCCATAGATAATACATTTTGGTTTTGAAACTCACATGTTCCTGCTTTGTATTATGTTTGCTTCTTGGAGCACAATACTGACTTTGTGCAATGCTTCTTCGTCTTCTTTTTTTAGTGTCTCCCAGCACTAGGATGTTGTCACTATAGTTGAATGCTTTAACAATCTGCCATTTTTCCCACTAGATTGTGGTGTATGGGTAGGGCGCCCTCCCCTAGTTGTCCACGCTGGGCCAATGAAAATGGCACCTTTTTTCACTTTATATGGGGTTGCCCAATAATTGCAGACTATTGGTGGCATATCCAAAGAGAGATAATGACTGTGGTGAATCATCATGTAGTACTAGATCCTACGACTGGGATGGCACAACTAGTTTCAAGATCTTGGCGGGAATTGGTTTGATGTTGGCTAAGCGTGAAATCGCTAGATATTGGAGGAGGAGTACCACTCCAGACTGGCGAGGGCTATTGACATTTGTGCATCAGTGGGGAAAACAGATTACAAGTTAAGTGGGTGTCTGCAAAATTATCAAAGATTTTTGGGGCTATGGATCAGGATGCTGGACTTTAATGGGTAACACTGACGATCATACACCGCTGCTTAAGTGTGCAGTGACCAGTGGGTGTGGGTGTGTGACAAGATAGGTGGGAGATATTTTGCAGAATTGGGATTTTTGTCCTGTATGTAGTGAAAATTGCAAGGTTTTTATTTCCATCTTGCCTGATGTATACAACATGCCCGTGATGTTTTTGGGAAAAAGCAATAAAAATAAGTTATAAAAAAAAACAATCTGCCGTATTACTCTCAATCACCTCGTGGAAAATCTCCTCTACTGACAATATGCCAAAGCTGTTCCTTTTGTAACTAAACCATTTTGTGGGTTGCAAATGTTGTTATGTATTTAGTGCTTTATTCCAGCTTCAATTGGTTATATCCTTTGTGGAGGTCAAATTTGGAGAACATCCTCATCCCTTGAGTTGTTTATTCTTGTCATTGATATCAGGCTGTGGGTCCCTTTCTTATTCAATTACCTTTGTGGCTCATGCCCATGAGAATTTAAACTTTTACAGTGTATTTCTTTGGGACCATCGCTATTAGTGACTGACCTGGTGATGGGCTGTTCATTTCCTCAATCACACCATAGTCTATTAGGGGTTGCAGTTCTTCTTCCTTAGTGCTTTGAGGGTGAATAGCAGTTCTCTAATATGGTTGAGTAACTGGAGGTTCTTACTTGTTTATTTGTAGTTGCATCTCTTTGAGCTACCCTTGTCCTTAGAATTGAGTGACAGTCCTCTATGGGACATTGAATGTACCTCTGTTGTGGTGTTCCTAGTATTTTCTCTTGAGCTGTGCCCTCATGGCAGCACTCCACGTTGTTTCACTTTGAATAAAAGCCCTCTCCCAAAATGTGATGCAAATAACCCCTTCCTCTGGCACATTGAATGAGACCCTTCCGGGGGCATGCAAGGGTGTCACTTTAAATAGCATGCTTCTTTAGCACATTGACTGGCTGCCTCCTTAGGATGCTGAATGATAGTGTGCTATATTGTACAAAAGTGCTTTCGTGGGGCACCAACAACTGCCACCCCCTCCCCAAAGGCATATTGAATTGTAGTCATTCTGTGTCCTCTTCATCCCTTCATAGCGATTTAAATGACCACCTTCAACGACACTGTGCTACCTTTTGGCTAGGTTTGTGCTATAGAAATACCATATACTTGCGTACATAGTGCATTGAATAGCCACCTATCACCACATATTCAGTGACCGACTGCGCCCCTATAGAACTTGAACAAATAGCCTAGCCTCCATATTGTGTTTAAAGATTTAGGGGATAGGATGTGGCTTAATGGGTAGAGCGGTCGACCTCAAAGCTGGGAAACCAGGTTCGAGTCTCAGCAGGGACAAAAGTGTTGTGTTTGCTGTGTTCGCCCCAAGTGGCAAAGGGTATGCCTAGACGTGGGTCCCTTGCTCGCTGTGCCCCTAGATTCAAGCTAGCCTGGCTGATGGGGGGGTAATGCCCTGAAACTGGTCCCAGGAAGCTTGTTTCCGGTCCAGGGAGGACCTGGCTTGGTAGTTTGGGCTGGACTGTTCCCATGAGGCACAGGGTCAAGACGGATTTGCATATGGCTGGGTCTAAACTGGGGTGGCAAGGTGAGCAAAAGAACGATGGATTTATCCCAGGTCTCTTGACTGGGGGTGATGATTTGATTTGTTCTGCATTCCGTTCAATTTGTGTGTCTTTTGCTTTTTTGCCCTAAGTGCGCTGGGTAAGCCCAGACGTGGGTCCTGGGCTCACTGTGCTACTGGAGTCAAGCTAGCCTGGCTGATGGGGGCTGAAACGACGAAACCAGTCCTAGGATGCTTCTTTCCGGTCCAGGAAGGACCCGGCTTGGCAGTTCGGGCTGCACTGTTCCCATGAGGAACAGGGTCAAGACTGATTTGCATATGACTGGGTCTAAACTGGGGTGGCATGGTGAGCAAAAGAACGATGGATTTAACCCAGATCTCTTGACTGGGGGTGACTGTTTTGATGTGTTCTGCATTCCGTCCATCATTTGTGTGTCTCTTACCACCACAATTGGGCACAGGAGAGTAAATGCAACAATTGGCCTCAAAATTGGACTTGTTGCTAGGGGAATGTGAGTACCCAAACAACAATTCGTTTTGCTGAGGCCTCAAAAAATGCTTTAGATCTGTTAACATCCTCCTTTTTTACTTTGAACAATAGCATTCTTTGAAATATAGAGAGCTCTATTATAATCATTGTTAGAACTTGGCTTTTTCAGCGGGTTCACCCCCAGACTTTTTGCTTTTTGGCCTCCCGTTTGTGACCTTGTTTTTGTTGGTTTTAGTACTCTGGGCACTTTACCACTGCTATTCAGTGCTAAAGTGCATATGCTCTACATGTAAATTGTGTTTATGGATTGGTGTTTCCATGTTTGGCTTATTTGATTTACTGGTAAGTCCCTAGTAAAGTGCACAATGTGTGCCAGGGCCTGTAAATCAAATACTACTAGTGGGCTTGCAGCACTGATTGTGCCACCCACATGAGTAGCCCTGTAAAAGTGTCTCAGACCTGCCACTGCAGTGTCTGCGCGCAGTTTTGAACTGCCATGTCGACCTAGCAAGTGCACCCACTTGCCAGGCTTAAACCTTCCCTTTTCTTACATGTAAGGCACCCCTCAGGTAGGCCCAAGGTACCCCTCTGGGCAGTGCATGTGAAAGGTAAGACATGCCCTGGTGTGTGTGACATGTCCTGATAGTGAAATACAGTGTATTTTGTTTTTCACTATTGCAAGGCTATCTGTCCCATAGACTAACATGGGAGGTTATTTGTAACATCTTACAAGTATAACGTTCCATTGGGACAAGATAAAGAAATGGAGTTTAGGCTCTCTAAACTCAAAATTTAATAACACATTTTAGTAAAGCTGGTTTTTAAAATGTGTGTTTGAAAATGCCACTTTTAGAAATTGGGCATTTTTTTGCTTAGCTATCTTATGTCCCTCTGCTAGGGTGTTTATTGACTGTCTTGTTTTGGGTGACAGAGACTGGGGATGTGCATTCACTGTAGTTAGCCACTGGTGAGTTGAGGTGTGCCCTGCCTTTCTTGGGTGACTCAGAGCTGAGCTGAATAGACCTGGGCTTCATTTAGAGCAGTGGGAGGAGTTTTCCTTGCACCTGAATAGGCCCTGTCTCCTGTGCACAATGCTGTCTTCACCCCTGCCAAGAAGCTGGACCAGAGAGGACAGAACTGGTTTGGACTAAGCTGAGAGACTTTTTGCCACAAGAGAACAAAGGGAAAGGTGGTATAAATATTGGGGCCCAGACCCCAGAACTTTAGAACTCTTTTGAATCAAGGAACCTGCCAAGAGGAAGAGCTGGAGAAGCTGTGAGGAGGAACTACCACTTTGCTGTGTGCTGTGCTGTGTTGGCCTGCAGTGGCTGCTTCTGTCTTGGGCAGAGAAAGGACTGGACTGAACTTTCTTCAACTACTTTGTTTGAGTTTCTCCAAGGGCTTGATGTAGAGCTTCCCTCCTGTTGGAAGTCTCAGAGAAATCCAAGACTTCCACTTCTTCTTGGTACCGGCTTCTGGAACTGGATGTTTCAGTTGCCACAGAGGAAAAAGGTAACCCGACGCCGTCAACGACGCTGCTGCTGGCTCCGTGACCTGAAGGCACCACAGGGAGCACCGCCGCACTTTGCACCGCAACCCTGGTCTCACCGATAACACCGTCCGCCGCCACCGAGCCGCTGCTTGCACCGTGACCTGTGGGCACCACACTCCACACCGCCTCGCTTCACACCGCCACCTTGGAATCCCCGACAACGCCACAACACCGTCACCGACGCCGCTGCCTGCACCGTGATCTGTGCACACTGCTCGTGGAGAACACGGAGCATTGTCCCGCTTCGCACCGCAGCCCTGGTCTCGCCGACGACGGCTCTCCAAGCTGACATCGACGCCGCTGCCTGCAGTGTGGTTTGAGGGCACTGCTCGTAAGTTACTCGAAGCACCGCCCCGTCCCACACCACAGTCTTGGCCAACCGATGTCATCGACTCCTGTTCGTCAGCCGACAATAGCGCTTCAGCAACAACGACACCGCTGCTAGCACCGTGACCTGCCAGCAGCGCAACGAGCACCACACCACTTGGCACCGCAGCCCTGGTCTCACCAACGCCGCTGGATGACGGTCACCGAGCCGCTGCCTGCACCGCGACCTGAGGGCACCGCACCGCTGCACTTCGCACCGCAGCCCCGACGCACTCCGACGCCGGCGCTCCTGACTTCAACTGCACGGAGTTCGATCTGCAATGCGTGAGACTTCAAGGGCCCGATGACTCCTGCACCGACCTCCAGAACCGACGCCTGCCGATGCCTGCTCTATAGCCGGCCCGTGAAACCGCGGTCAGCCAGAACTGTTTGGATTTGTTGTTCACGACGCAGTGATAGCCCCGAACAGAGCTATCGACTTCAAGGAACTGTATTTTAAGCCAATTTTGCTTATTGATAATTCTAAGAGCTGTATGGTGGATTTTTATCGTTTGTGGTCTTGTTTGCACAGATAAAATATTGGATATTTTTCTGAAACTGGTGTGGTGTCCTTTTGTAGTGTTTTCACTGTATTACTGTTGGTTATGTGCAAATGCTTTACACACTACCTCTGAGATAAGCCTGACTGCACAAGGCGAGCTACCAAATGGGGGTGAGCAGGGGTTATTTTAGAAGTGTATCCCCCTTACCCTGACTGGGACGCAGGGTCCCTACTTGGACAGGTTAACAACCTGCCAACTAGAGACCCCCATTTCTAACAATTATGTATCAACTCATCAACCTTAATTGTCTTTTAAAACAGCAAGTAATGTGTTGAACAATGTCATTTTGAGCGCAAGCAATTGGGGATGAAGGTGGTCCTGAATGTGTGATCGACTGAGGCCAAGGAGAATACGGAAACAATATAAAATCTATACATAATATATTTTATAAACACTGCTGGTACTCTAGTTGTTAAAGGAGGCAGACTGACAAAGGTTTGGGTTGTGGAAACGGAAGGGATGGTGCTTGTGTCTCTATGCAGAGTACTGCTCCGAATAGAGCAAGCAGGACACCTGAGCACACTTGTTAATTAGAGCCTTACCCATACAAAATAGGAAGTGGTGACTTGGATTTCATGTTTCATGATGGTATTGAAGATGACTCCAAGGTTTCTATCGAAAAATGGATGATGTAAGTGTGTCATGTCGGATGCGAATGGAACCTGGAAGGTAGTTTGCTGAAGTGAAGGCATGGAAGATCAGGACTTCAGTCTAAGAGAAGATCGGCATGAGGAACTGAAGGGCGTCCAGTGACAGGCAATCTGAGATAAAGGCATGAATACCAGAGGAATGGATAGAAGAAGGGGAAGGGGAAATACATTTGAGCTTGATCAGCAAAGAGGTGGTAGTATGGGTATTACAAGGGGACTGTCGGCTTAATATTGGGCAGTGTGCTGTCAATGCCAGTGGTTGCCTATCTTGTAGACTGAGGATGTCAAATGCAGCTGAGAGGTTGAGTTAAATAAGGAGGGAGGATAGTTTGTTTTGGTAAGCCGAGATGATAGCATTTTTCATACATGAGCGATGGCAAGTAGTAAAGCTCCCAGAATCCAGAGTGAAGAGGGTTTAGTGGCTTGTGATTATAAATACAGATTGGGGAATGTCTGAACACGAGATAATATAAAGGTTATAAAGAAATTTTGTTGCAATATGGGGCAGTAGATTCAGGGGGATTACATGTGAGTACTTCCCTTTGCATTAGAATGCGGTACCCAACACAAATAGACATTCACAATCCTATGATTCCAAAAACGTGTGAAGATTCAAAAGCAGAGAGATGTATCATCTTCAAATTATCATTTGTAAATGGTGATACATAGTGTTCTATTTTTTTTGGGGGGGGGCAAGCAGTGTTTTCACAGTTTTGAAAAATGAACTAGTTACCTTTTGAAAATGTCTACTTACAGCTTCAAAGGAGTCAGAAAGAAAAATCCAGTCTGGACAATCAGTTGAAAGACTTCGAAGAAAGAATTAACGCTATGTCTGCACACCTGAAAAATGTCCGCCAGGAACTTACATACACCCAGGTAACAATGCACTCTCAAATGTGAGAACTGCTACCTAAGGTTTTCTGCATTGTCTTAATTTCTTCAAGAGCAGTTGAAGTACCCAAGCCGAAAATAAAATTTCTTTTATATAAAAAAAAAAAAAGTCTGGTTTTTGATAATCCATTGTTTTACTTTACAAACATCTCTGGTATTTCAGTCAGAAGGTTGTCCATGCATCAGGTTTACCTGTTAAGCTTTTCCACCAACTGTTTTTTCCCTTTAGTGTATCAAGTTTAGTGTACACACCTTTCTCGAAAAGTTTGCTAGTGTACTATATTTAGGTCTGGCTAGAGGCCAGTTTAGTTGTTTTCCAGATCTATTGTCATTAGGGTTCTATAAAAAGAGGGGACTTAAGAGGAGTATTTGTCTCTAAACACAGCATTCTGCTGGTATTTGTACTATTTCATTTCCCAGTGAATGATTTCCTTACAATGCAAGAGTTGCATTGTTTTCAGCATGTGGCAGGGACCACTTGGTGAACTCAGAATACATCTATAAAGTAAAGCTTTTTCCATTAAAAGCAACACCTTTGGTATACTAATCAAATACTTACTCACAATATGAACTTGATAAGTATGTAAACCCACCATAATGGCTGACGTTGTTTTTCTGCGACCTCTCTGTTACCACTACATGGTTCCTCATTTTTTGATGCAGAGGCCTGATAACCCCACTACCACCATGGAAAGCCTCAGTGTTGTGATTGACATGCATTTCGGATGGATTTGTGGTGCACATTTTGCCAATCTCTAAGCTCTCTTTTACTCATTCCTCCCACGCTTCATTTTCCTTCTCTTCTTGCTGGCTAGGTGTTGCTATGTATTTGGTAGTTACTATTTACTATTTACTAAATACTATTTACATTTGCTAGCCCATTGCATTTTTTGTCAAGAGCTCACATGTTAGTTTTCAGTTTGAGTTTATGCATCTGCTTGACAAGATTTGTTAGTATATGCCAGATTTAATCTGAACCCTTTCCGTTGTATTGCATATTCGTTGTTTTACATCTCACCATGTAATTTGCCTACTGATAGAGAATATTTGTACACCACTGAGGAGTGTGTTCATATCTACCAGGTCGGGACCAGGTTAGCTCTCCTGTTGAATGGCTGTGTTTGGCAGTTTCACGTTGTCACAAATGTGCACTTTGCTGTCCATACTGAATTAGGTATCGCCAATAGAAGGAATACCCAGGGAGTTTGGCTTTGAGATCTTTCAATGACGTCTTCTGTTAAGAGCTCCTTTAGCCCCTTTTCATCTGCCTTTTAAAGGTGAAAAGGCATTCTTCATTGGTTCTGGGCTTCCTGTTTGACATGTTTGTTGATGTGCAGCTGTACTCGAAAGTCATTCATTTTTAGGTCGAGCATTTGAGACCTCTTGTATATACTTATATGTACTTTGTGGGCTCTGGAGATCAGCCCTAGGACTTGTCTGCTTCCGCTTAGGGACTTTTTTTTCTGTTCAACTGCTTCTAATTCACTGTCTTGATAGAAAACGACCAGGGGAGGTCAGTAAAATACCAGAATTGCTTTCTGCTTGTTCAACTGCCTCTATTTAACTGTCTTGATAGAAAACGACCAGTAGAGGTCAGTAAAATACCAGAATTGCTTTCTGCTGATGAACTTTCTTTTAAAAAAAATTCTGGCAACTGCCTCTATTTACCTTTCTTGATAGAAAACGACCAGCAGAGGTCAGTGAAATACCAGAATCACTTTAGCATTCTCTAGATTCCAGTCCATAGAAATTGTCTTCCACGAGCACCCGTAGACAATCATTTTTTTTTCAAATCTTGTATTTTCAGTGATATGACCACCGAAGGCAGTGATTTTATATTAAAAACAGAGCTTTGGACTATACCATTTCCCGCTGAAAGGCAATATTTCTCTCCATGTGTTCCCATACCTGGCGTGTCACGCAGTTTGGTGCTTACTTCCCCTCCATGTTAAAGAACAGTAGATGTTTAAGCACCCAGGCTAATGTGCTGCATAGCTAAATACATATAAGGTCCTAAAGGCGAGACCGATTGCATTGCAAATGCTTGTTCCAAATCCTGTGAATAGCTTTGGGTGTCTGCATATTGTGGGTGGAATGTCTTCTACCATGGAGAGGATGGCAATGCATTACAACTGTTCAGCTGTGAGAAAACCGAGGAAGCACTCAGCTTGGACCATCCATTAAATGTATTTCAGTTTCTACAGACTGACCTTTGCATGTAAGCATTGCTGTGAACTTGCCATAACATGTGCTGTCATCATGGACATCCATGAACAGGTACTTGTCACTTTCTTAGCAGTCCGACGAGGTGGAGCTGATGGTCGAGCTTCTGGATACTGATCTCCTTGAATTGGTTGTTTTGCGGAACCTGGATTAGCTGCAAATTTTGTCGCCCACTGCTCTTGCTTGATGTCACGTTGGAGGTTCTTTTGCATTCTTTAACGCTTTCAGTTACACATACTCTCAAAGTGATTGTCCTTTCTACACTTGTAGCAGTCATGTCCAGTGGCGGGCATGTGCCCTTGTGCAGGTATGAGTAGCCTCGGCAATAGCATTCCCTTTTCCTGTCAGAACTGTGATATTTGTCTTACCGTCTATGCCAATTCTGACCTTGGTTGTCGAGAGTGGCTCTCATATGGTTTCTTGCGTGCATGGACCTGTAGCCAGAATGTTTATTCTTCTTTTTCCTCTTCCACAACTTCAATATTTTTTACTTGGGCTTCCGCTTGATCACTTATGCAGCCTATTCTTCAGTTCCTTCTACTATGCAACTCTTTTGAAGCAGGGACGTCAAAGTGATTCTGACTGATAGCCTTGTTTGATTTGCAGCCTGATGGCCTTTTCATCTGTGAATTTGTCGATTTTTCAGCATTTGACTAGGTGATGCAACATTGTGTTGATCTAACTGATTGGTTCTCGCTTTTCATGGGATGCTACATTGAATGTGCTGCGTTCATAATCTACCTATTTTTTGGGCAGAAAGTTTGTGTTGAGGGCCT
The DNA here is from genome assembly GCA_963921515.1 of Calotriton arnoldi. Classification (NCBI taxonomy): domain Eukaryota; kingdom Metazoa; phylum Chordata; class Amphibia; order Caudata; family Salamandridae; genus Calotriton; species Calotriton arnoldi. The sequence continues at coordinate 970,854 of CAWUFW010005976.1, read as the reverse complement.
CTCATACATTGTGGTATGTAGCTGACTGGGCCGGTGTCAATTAATTGAGGACTTTGCGAATGTCTTTGTTTATGAATTTCTTCATTGCTGATAATATTTCTTTCTCACCTAATTGTCTTAAAGCCTTGATGTAATGGTCATAGTCATCCAGCCATTCCAGCAATATTAGTCCCATGCTGCTACCCGAAGTCAAAAGCGACTGGTCAGGATGTCAGCGACACCACTCGGATCCTTTTCTGGGTTTTGTCTCTGTGGACCTAATTATGTTTTTTCTCTGTATTACTTGTTGGTACTTTCTTACTCGTGTTCTGGTGTCTGCATGCTGTGTTCTTCTTTACTTGTGATGCTTTGCTTGTTTCATGGTACCGCCTGCCTCCAAAATGGCAGGTCTCATGCAAGTCAATGGGGCGCCCGGTCTCAAAACAGGCTGCCTGATGTTGCAATGGCTCCTCTATCGGTGTGCAGTGGGAGCACCTGACCTAAATATAGTGGTTTATCTCGCTCTCTCTATCAGTCTCTCGCTGGGTATGACACACTTTGCTATTTCTGATGAGTTCTGGCAGTTGTCTGAGTGTTTCCTTCACTGTATGGCTTGAATGTGTCTGCAGTAAGTGAGTGACTCTCTGACTATGCGCAGGCCTTGATGTGTACTCACAGTGCAGATCTCTGGATTTTCCTTTCTTTGTTGTCCTCACCGCTGTTTGTAATATCGGGAGCTGGCCAACTCATGGAATACTTGGAGAACACATCTTCTGGACTAATCCCAATCCGGATTCCACACGAAATATCGCACTGAAACCGCCCTGATTGCTGCCACAGATGACATCAGAACCTTCCTAGACCGGGGAGAAACTGCCGCCCTGATTCTCCTCGACCTATCAGCCGCATTTGACACTGTGTTCCACCACACCCTGATCAAGAGTCTTCATCCAATTGGAGTCCAAGAAGACTCCCTCAAGTGGATCAAATCCTTCCTCACTGGAAGAACCCAGAGAATCCGCCTACCACCATTCACCTCGGAACCCAAGGACATCATCTGCGGCGTCCCTCAAGGTTCATCCCTGAGCCCTACACTGTTCAACGTCTACATGAATTCCCTGCCCAACATCGTCAGAACCCATGGACTGAACATCATATCCTACAGAGACGACACCCAGCTCATTCTCTCTTTATCTGAAGACCCATCCACCACGAAGGCCAGCTTCCACCTGTGCATGACAAGCGTCACCGACTGGATGCAAAACACCTACCTCAAACTCAACACAGACAAAACGGAAGTATTGATCTTCAGGAACAACACCTCCTCGTGGAGTGACTACTGGCGGCCTGCTGAACTAGGAGCCTCACCCACTCCTACAGACCACGCCCGGAACTGCATGATCCTGGACAGCAAACACCATAAAAAAAACGCCAGATCAACTCGATATTCTCCGACTACAGCAACGCACTCTACATAGGAATTACCACTCACCTCCTGAAGAGACTGCAGACCATGCAGAACTCATTATCTACCTCCCCAAATAGACCCTCACAGGGCTCGAAAAATCCACTCACCCGCTCGCATTTGCGAGTCGGATTCAATAAGGACGAGCTACTTTTAGGTCCTAATCGCCCTTTCTGGCGAGTAGGAAAGCAAACTGACACTTGACCTCTGCCTCTGAAAGGAGAACAAATGTGACAAGATAGCAAGATTTAAAGGCATCTTTATTGCTCACAAAGTGAATGAGCAATAAAAATGCTTTTAAATCTTGTTAACTTGTCACATTTGCTCAGCTTTCTGAGTCAGAGGTCAAGTGCATTTCAGTTAGGTTAAGTAGATGTTGAGTAGATGTTTCACGTTACTAGACCTGCAGGTCTAATGCAATTTGTATGATTTTTCGAGCCCTGCCACAATACCCCACACTTCAAGGAACTCCACTGGCTCCCCGTCCACAAGAGATGCCAATTAAAGATGCTGACCCACGCCTACAAAATCTTGCACAATCAAGGACCAGCATACATCAGCCACCGCCTGAGCTTCCACCCACCCTCTAGACACCTACTCTCCGCCACCCTCTCCCTCGCACACATCCCCCACATCCACGAAGCAACAGTGGAGGACACTATTTCTCCTACCCTGCCGCAAAATCCTGAAACAGCCTCCCCCCTCCACCTCCGAACCTCACCTTCTCTTCAGGAATTCAGAAAGGGACTCAAGACCCAGCTGTTCAACTGATTCCACCCTTAGCAGCAAGGCTTTCAGCGTGTGGATATCCTCTCAGATGATTAGCAGGGCTCTGTAAATTCTGTTTGATTGATTGATTCATTGATTGATGGTTGCAGGTGTAAAGATAAACACAAGGAGATGATGGACGGAGCGCTGAAACTTTTCAGACACTCACCCCCAGTCACAGATCTGGGTTGAATCCATCATCGTTCTTTAGCTCACTTCGCCACCCCAGTTCAGACACAGCTATATGCAAATCAGTCTTGACCCTGTGCCTCATGGGAACAGTCCAGCCCGAACTGCCAAGCCATGTCTTCCCTGGACCGGAAACAAGCATCCTGGCACCGGTTCCGGGCTAACAGCCCTCATCAGCCAGGCTAGCTTGAATCCAGTGGCAAAGTGAGCAAGGGACCCACGTCTGGGCATACTCTGCCAACTTAGGGCAAACAAAGCAAACACAAGGAGATGATGAACGGAGCGCTGAAACTTTTCAGGCACTCACCCCCAGTCACAGATCTGGGTTGAGTCCATCATCGTTCTTTAGCTCACTTCGCCACCCCAGTTCAGACACAGCTATATGCAAATCGGTCTTGCAGGTGTAAAGATACTCCGGAGGCTCAGGGAAGTTTACAAGAATAATTTCCCCAATTATGCACACATTTGGGCCAACTGGTGAGGGAGCTATTCTCCCATGTGTTTGTTGTCTTCCGTTCCCTTCCACTCTGCCTTCCTTCCCCTCCCACTTCCCGCCCATCAGATCTTGCTTCCTGAGGAAGCCAGTGACAATCTAGAGCGCAAACCTTGCTGTTGACATGGTGGCAACTTATCAGTGACATGTCAATTCCAGGCTTGTGTTCTTGGCATAGTTTATGTATAGGTTACGCGACATATCTTTCTATTAAAATACTAACGCATACAATCCTTTTCAGTCCAATTGGCAGCCATATGAGAACAGCAATTTGAGATTTTTGGTGCATGCCGTTTGTGTTTTACTAAATCTATAGAGAAATCTGTGTTCAAATTGCTGGCAACAGGTTCAAAACTTGGCAGGCAGAGAGAGCCTGTAATCTGTCTGAAACGCTTCTGACACTGATAAGAGTATCTTTTGCTTTATTGCACTTCTCTGATCTGGTTTCCACGAATGTGTGTTGGTGGATCACTCTTAGGGTCACACAGACCGTGGTCTTAATGTTGCAGGTTGGGGTATTGTGCATGGGTTTAGTAGTGTTGAAACACAACTGTCTAACATTGTTGTGGTCTTGGCGCTGTGTTGAACGCACTCTGGTGGGGTGTTTGTAATTTGAGTGTGATATGCTATGCTGTCTGTGTGAGCAACACAAAGGCTTCGGTCTGACTTTTAGGTTGTCTGTTGCTGAACGGTTCTTTCTTGTAGGGCCTAGGGCGATAGTTTGTATTAGAGGTATTGAAGAGTGACCCTTTACCCATTGGTGTATTCTTTGATGTTGTGTTACTCATCATGTGGTTTGGTGGCAGAATGCTTATTGTAATATGTTGTAGTAAATCTATTCAAGGGTGGCGTTTTCCATTTGTACAGCCTTTGCCTCTCGCCAGTTAGTGGGAGAACGAAAAATAGAGCGTTTTGTGTCAATTGTTACAATGGTGTTTGGCACTGTGAAGGCAAGGTCAACATGGGTGTCTGTGTGCACCTAGTGTGATATGTCTTTAATGGTGCTGTGAGGCGGTAAAATGCCTTGTTTTGGCCTTTGGTACTTTATTTGTTCCAACAAAATTGGCGAAGGCTCCGATTTTGTTTGTGAAGCCTTAACTTTCAACATGGGTGGTTGTATGTTTGTGGGTGGGTTGGAATTATTTGACTGGAGAAATTGGCTTGCGGTTGGTCATTGGTGTGAGTCGTAGCTGCAGTGCCTATCTATGTTGTATGTGTTGTTTCCATGTGCATTTCTGTAAAATGGCCGTTCAGAGGTCACGTCTGTTTGGTGTTGTGGTGCTTGGGTCTAGCGGCAGGGCCTGTGTCGGACATGTGGCTCAAATTTGCATTTTGAACAAAAAACGTGTAAATGAAATGATGGTGAACTGTTTATTTTACAGTCTCTCTGCAGAGCTAGAGAAAAAGAAACGGAAACCGAAGAACACTTTAAAATATTGGCGGATAGGGAAGTTGGCCGTCTTCAACAGGAGATACAGAGGCTGGAAAACGAGCTAGTAGCTTTGAGAGAGAAGAAAAACACACAAGAAGTAAGCCTTTAGTATTTAATTACCTGCAAAGCAATTATAGTCGCCAGTTATAAGTACGTTTGTTTAAGCATGCTTGTTGTTACCCTTTTAGACCCAGAAAATGTTTTTGCCTTGTCCTTCCACAATAAGATCACTCAAATTCAACAATCCTTCGTTGAAACCACGGAAGAGCACCTAGTGACAGATCAATCCCTGACACATAGAACTGACTTTTCGTCATGTTCGGCGTTAACAGACTTTCCTCAAATACCATTAGCCGACTCACTTCACTATCTTAAAGGCCTCCGGTCCGGCTCTCCAGGTGATGCCTGCCCGGCTAAACTACTTGCTCCCCTTGCCCTCACGATCAATGTCACAGTAAATATGGTATTGAACTCCTCTCTTGCTGCTGGTAAAATGCCTCTCAGATGGAAACAGGCCAAAATTCTTCCACTTTTGAAAAAACCTTTGGCTAACCAGAACGATCCAGCCAATTATAGGCCGATCTCTCTCCTTCCAGCTCTTTCAAAAGTTTTAGAAAAACATGTCAATAAAGTTATATCCGACCATGCAGAAAGACACAATTTGTTGCACCCTTCCCAATCCGGCTTCCGGGCTAATTTTAGCACCAAGACCGCCCTATTGGAGGTAACCGAATATATTAGAGGAACACTGGATCAGGGCGGAAGGGCTGTGCTGATATTACTCGATCTGTCGGTAGCTTTCGATACTGTCCCGCACGAGAGACTCATTGACAGACTGAGGAATCTGGGAATCGGCGGGACAGTATTGACTTGGTTGGACTCTTTCCTTCAGGACAGAGCCCAGGAGATATGGCTCCCCCCTTTTTCAGCCCCTATGCCAGGAATAAGGGTGGGAGTTCCTCAAGGATCCATTCTCAGCCCTACTCTTTTTAATCTGTACTTGTCCCCCCTGGCACATATAGCAGAAGCAAATGGTGCAAAGATCGTATCCTACGCAGATGATACACAGTTGATTTTCACCTGCGGAAAAGGAGCAGATTTCGACGGGGCAAGTATCAGGACCTGCCTTTCTAAGGTTTTCCAGTGGCTGAAGGCAAACCAGCTCAAATGCAACTCGGATAAATCCGAGATTGTCTTCTTAGGACAGCCTGCTGTCAGTAACTGGTACGCCTGGTGGCCAGAAGAATATTCGCCGCCGCACACCGAGCAATCAGTCGTAAGAAACCTCAGAGTTTTGCTGGATAACACCTTGTCCATGAAGTCCCAGGTCCAAGCTCTGGTTGGCATCTGCTTTGGCATTCTGCGTACGTTGAGAAAATTTCTTCCTCTCTTGACAATTGAGTCCAGGAAAATAGTAGTCCAGGCCTTGGTGACATCAAGACTGGACTACGCAAATACCTTGTATCTGGGTCTTCCATGATATCCTTTACAGCGCCTACAAGTGGTACAGAACGCCGCAGTAGGGCGATTCTCCAACCAAATCCAAGGTCTCCAGTGTCCCCCCTCCTTAAATCACTTCACTGGCTGAGACTAAAGGAGAGGATTAAATTCAAAGTTATTCTTGTCTTCTTTAAAGCCTTTCATGGGATAGGAGCCGGCTACCTTACCAAACGAGTCAAGCGTTATATCCCGGCTCGATCCCTAAGATCCTCCTCCTCTAACCATGCCTGTACTCCTAAAGTACGTTTAGCCCGAATGGGCGGTAGATCCTTTGGGTTTGTTAGGAGCCCAGGCTTGGAACAGGCTCCAAGTCTCCCTATGTTCCATCCTAGATGTCTCAGTCTTTAAGAAACACTTGAAAACGTGGCTTGTTAAAATCTAGTAGCGCTCCACAGCTTTCCTAACCGTTTCTGGCAGCGCCGGGACACTCATTTGAGTAGCCGTCTTGCGCTATAACAAATATGTTTCATTCATTGGTACATAGTTAAGCATTGTACATTGTAACTATTTTTGGCTTTATTATCTTGATTTGCAAAAGAAGTACAGAAAAGCAGGGTTCCTGAAACCCAATCAAATCTGCATATAACGAATGTAAAAATATTAAAAAAATGTGTTCTCATATTCAGTAGGTATCTGGAAGTATGTTCAAGAATGTTATTGTTTTCTCCAAGAGATGGGAAAAATACAAACAAAAATCTTTCAATATATAACTGAGGGGTACTTAGTTACCTCAGTTAATCACTCGCCTCCTAAACCGCAGCTATTATTACCTGTATTTCAATAATGTCTTAAGTAGAGGAAGTAAAAGTTTCTCACCAACACAAATTGGCCGGTATTGCTCTAGATCTTTCCACACATCGCCCCTTCTGTTAGGATGATGGATCAGATCAAAAGGATGATGGATCAGATCAATGAAGACCACCATACGTCAAAGTCAGGCAAATTATTGTCTTTCCATTGTGGCTTAATCACATATCTTGGAACTACTGTGGTAACAAGTCCACGCGTTTCATATGGCTTACTAGTATTGAAATAATTTTATAATGTTAAGAAGGGATGAGTGCATTCCACATCCACCGATCTCAGTTAAACGTTCCTTCTTCTCCCAGTAGCCATGTCAGTTAGGACAAACAGCTACCATGTGACCAAATGTGGATTTTTCAAGAAAGGGAATTCAAAACTGCTGTTCAAACCCATGTACTCTTGCATTTGGATGGTGGTAATGCCTTATTCTATGGCCTCCCAGACTTTGCACTGGCACCCCTTTGGGGCATACTATACACTGCAACTTGTCTCATCCAGGGCCTGAAGAAATAGGATCACATCACCCCCCATCCTGATGGAACTCGAATGGCTCTCCTTGCCAGCCTGCATCATCTTCAAAACTAGCTGCATTATTTACAAAGCCATCAAAGCCAGCACCCTCACTTATCTTGCAGATAAGCTCACCATCTCTGGTGGCTCTCAGCACACGCACAGCCAGGACACCATCAGACTGCAAACTAAGAAGTTTGAAAAGAAAAGAAAAAACAATACAACAGGCCATTTCATCTATGCACCCTGGATCTGGAACAACCTCTCTGTATCCATCAGGACTGCAGCGGCCATTGGAGCCAAGACACCATTCGAGTACCGATTCCCCAAATTGGTAGGCACCAGAGGGGCAGTTTTCAGTCTCTATAAGATGTTATAGGTGCATGGCGTCCCACCAACAGTGCAACATAACAGGGAATGGGAGTGCATTCTGTAACACAGATCACAAATAAATAGTGGGGGAGGCTAAGCAGAGACATACACTCTTCCTCCATCTCAAATCAGGGATGGGAAATGCATTAAAAGATATGGTACGGATGGCACCACCGCTCTACAGACTACACCGGATGTATAATAACCCTTCTCCAATATGCTGGATGGGATGTGGAGCACTGGGTTTAGCACTGTACATATGGTGGGATTGCCTGGTGGTCCATCCCTTTTGGAGGAATTCGCTAAACTAATATACAGTGTCTTAGGCTACCCGATTTCCTCTGCGCCAATAGTAATGCTCCTGGATCTTAAGCCTGCAGACTTGGGGGCCCTGATGAACCACGAGTGGCATATGATTTTACAATACCTAGGGGCAGCAAAACTGCCTATAGCTCACAACTGGAAAAAGGCGGAATATCGATCACTCACTCAGTGGTATCATAGATTATTAACCATACTTGCTATGGAACGTTTGATAAGCAATAACAATGGCACTCATCTACTGTATGACAGCAAATGGAAACAGCTATATGTTGAGTGGTGGTCCTCCGAACTCGTTGAAGGGGCCTAGGCCTCTTTCACTGACATGGCTGAAGGAGCCCCACTTTCCTTCATGCTCACGTGTTTAGATGTGGACCAAGACACCAACAACGGCTCTTTTCATATCCACTAGGTTTGACCTCTTGGGCGGATACATGGGGTGGGGCTTTTTCTCCCTTCTGCACTTGGGGAGGGGGGATGAGTGCGTACACTGGGCCTCAGTCTATTTGTGGTCCGACTGGTTCTTTTTTTTTTTTTTGTCCTCATTTATCTCTGACCGCAATACCCGCTCCAAACGTCGGTACCCATCGCGCCCTGGAAGCAGGTGTGGAGAGATATACAGTCTTTGCCCCTGCGGGTAGACCTGCGAGTTGGAAGGTATTACCCCGATAACTGGAAAAGGTCACTCTCCAAATTTCGTCCGATATAAACCGGTGACTGTTTAGATGTCCCATAATGGCAAAACGGGGGTGGGGCCCATCCCAGTCTAGAGAGATCCAGAGAGGTATAATCATAGGGCAAAGCTTTGCTCGTATATGGAGAAGGGGGCCCTGTTTTGTTACCTAGCGTCTGAGACCAGCCATCTTATTAGGGGGTTCCAGAGGGCAGTCTTCTTCTTAGATTGAGTCCCCCTCAAATCCATATTTGGTGTTGAGATTACTGATTCTAGGAGATTACTGATTCTAGCCAGTCTGAATGCCGGTGGGGCAAGCACTCCACCCATCTGCGACAAATTTCCCTTCTTGCTAGTAATATAGCGTAGAAGAGAAAGGCTCTTGTAGGGCCTGTAAATTGACTAGAAATTCCAAAGATAATCATAGAGAGGCTTACCTTAACTTGGGCCCCAAGGAGATAGTATTACCAACCTTTGTCCAAAACTCAAGAATTTCCAGACATTTCTGGAACATGTGGATATCGGAAGCTCTCTCCAGTCCACATTTCTTGCATTTTACCGGGGGACCAGTTGTTATCTTCGACAGCTTTTGAGGAGTTAAGTAAGCCCTGTGGACGGAAAAAAAATGATTCCTCCTTAACCAAGCTGGCTTAACTGTAAGGAACAGTGTGTTCAGTGATACTTGCCAGAGATCTTCCCAGGAGACTCTCGGTAGGCAGGCACCCCATAGTTCTTCAGCCAATCTGAAGTCTCCGTCAATTGTTTCCTCAATCTCCCAGTACCACCGGGAAACTTCTTTTTTCCCTGGCGGTTGCCACCAAGTGTTCTTCTAAAGAGTTACCTGCACCTAATGGGAGCTTCAAATTTTAAGCGGGATGTATTTTAACCTGGAAACCTCACCCTCCAGAGTGGCCTGTAGTGTTGACCAAGGTTGAATTGTACTCTCCTGAACGAGGTCTCCCCAAACGCTGAGCCCGGCATTCCTTATTGGCTGTGCTAACATGTCTTTCAGACAATCCGGTGTTCCGGGGGAGTCCCATAGGGGGGCGAGACTGGAATAGTAACTAAGTCCCGTCAATCTTCTGATACTGGCCCATATTCTGATTGCAGTCTGTAAAACCTTTAGTCTTACTTTTTTAAAGAATTTAGGGTCCCCATATTTAAACATGAAGCCCTCTATGCCCAATTTAGCCCCCTTCAACATAGCTGAAAACATGGACCCTACCCCAGAAGCGTCAGGGGATTTTAACAGAATTCTGGAGTGAGTCAGCTGGAATGCCCATGCGTAATACTGTAGGTCCGGAAAGGATAACCCCCCCCCCCCCTTCTCCCTCCTGCGTCTCAGCTTCTTCGAAGCAATTCTAGCCCCTTTATAGGTCCAAATGAAGGAATTTATGGCCTGCAGGAGCTCATCAATGAGGGGCTTTTCGATATCTAGAGGGATAGTATTGAAGATAAAAGTGATTTTTGGTAGTAGTATCATTTTAATCAAATTTACCCTCCCAAAGATTGACAGGGGGAGGTGAACCCAACTCTTCATGAGCCACAGACACTCCTTTGTGACACTAGACATGTTGACTCCAGCGATTTTTATCAATCTCATGTACTATTTTCACCCCCAAATATCTCATCTCTTTTGAGGTTTGGTGTTGAGTTGCCTCTAAATTCCAAGTCATAGCCTCCGTCTTCCCCGCATTGACCTCGTACCCCGAGACCTTCCCAAACTCTCCTGCTTGTTGTAAGACAGCTGGAAGAGTGTCTGCGAGATCTGATGAAAAGATCAATATGTCATCAGCATATAGGGCTGTCTTCCTTTTCCACCCTTCGTACTTAAAAGATGGAATGTTTGCCTCTGCTCTGAGCTTCTGAGCGAAGGGCTCAATGTAGAGGTCAAAGAGAAGGGGGGATAGGGGACAGCCCTGTCTAGTACCCCGGGTAATTTTGAAAGATTTGGTTAGGTTACCATTAACCAACATTTTTGCTGTGGGGTTTTGATAGATCAGCTGGATGGCTCTGCGGAAAAACGTACCAACGTTGTATTTTTCCAGCACGGCCGCCAGATACACCCAGTTGACTCTATCAAAAGCCTTTGTGGCGTCCATTGTCGTCACTACCAGAGGAAGCGAGTATGTTGAAGCTAGGTCTATCGCCCCAATAAGATCATATGTGAGCTCATACAAACTTCTGCCTTTAACAAAACTCTTCTGATCGGAATGTAGCATGTCACCAGCTACTCTGCCCAACCTTTCCGCTAAGATTTTAGTGAAGAATTTATAGTCCGTGTTGAGCAGAGATATAGTTCTGTATGACTCGCATTTTGCTGGATTTTTCCCTGGCTTTAATATTAGGATGATCGTGGCCTCGCCCCAGGAGTCCGGTATTTTTACCCCTTTGCTTAAGATCTTGTTGAAGAGCAAGGTCATGACTGGAGTTAATACCTCGCCCAAGTTTTTATACAGCTCGTTTGGCAGTCCATCTGGGCCCGCCGCCTTCCCTCCCTTGCTTGAAAGTATAGCACCCTTAACCTCTTCCTGTGATATTTTCTGCTCCAGGATATAAAGTTGCTGTGCTGTCGAAGGTTTGATCTTATTCGAGCACAGCCATTCCTCAACTTGCTGTTTATTCATCGTACTATCCTCTGTGTATAATTTCTGGAAGAAGTCATAGAAGGCACCCTCTATTTCTGCATCAGTAGTCAGTTTAACCTTACTCTCCTCATCTTCAATTTCTCTGATCACATTACGGGTCTTATCTGTTTTTGATTTCCAGGCTAGCAATCTCCCTGCCCCTTCACCTTACTCAAAATGGGCCAGCTTACTCTCTTCCCATCTCTTGACTACCCTAGTTTGTAAGATAGAATCAAGCTGTTCTTTCGATTCCTTGAGTTTGTCCCTGTACCCCTGTCTCTTCTCCTCTTCCTTAGTACGCCACATATCAGCCTCAGTGGTCTTCATATTTGCTTCTATTTTGGCAACCTCCTCCCTGTACCTCCTATTTCTAAAGCATAATCTGCAGAGATTTTCCCCCTTAGATACGCCTTCAAAGTATCCCGGACTACTGGGATAGAGGCAGTTCCAACATTGAGGTTTAGGAATTCCTTTAACTCAGAAGATAGATAGTTCATTTCTTCCGCATCCTGGAGAAGTGTCCGGTCAAGAGTCCAAACTCTCTCGACCTTCCTACTTTTCAGGTCTAGGTCTAAGTACACCCCTGAGTGGTCTGACAAATGAGCAGTCAAATACCCAATATCCTGGGTTTTTTCCCTGAGACTGAGGCTAACTAAGACGTAATCTATTCTAGATTTATGACCGTATTTCCGGTTATAGTAGGAAACTCCCATCTGGAGGCCAGATCTTTCTCTCCATATATCGCTCAACCCCAACTGCTTCATCACTAAATGAAAAAATGGGCGTGAATTAGGTGGATTTTTCAAGAAAGGGAATTCAAAACTGCTGTTCAAACCCTTGTACTCTTGCATTTGGATGGTGGTAGTGCCTTATTCTATGGCCTCCCAGACTTTGCACTGGCACCCCTTTTGGGCATACTACACACTGCAACTTGTCTCATCCAGGGCCTGAAGAAATAGGATCACATCACCCCCATCCTGATTGAGCTCCAATGGCACTTCTTGCCAGCCTGCATCATCTTCAAAACTAGCTGCATTATTTACAAAGCCATCAAAGCCAGAACCCTCAGTTATCTTGCAGATAAGCTCACCATCTCTGGTGGCTCTCAGCACACGCACAGCCAGGACACCATCAGACTGCAAACTAAGAAGTTTGACAAGAAAAGAAAAAACAATACAACAGGCCATTTCATCTATGCACCCAGGATCTGGAACAACCTCTCTGTATCCATCAGGACTGCAGCGGCCATTTGAGCCAAGACACCATTCGAGTACCTATTCCCCAAAGTGGTAGGCAACAGAGGGGCAGTTTTCAGTCTCTATAAGATGTTATAGGTGCATGGCGTCCCACCAACAGTGCAACATAACAGGGAATGGGAATGCATTCTGGAACACAGATCACAAATAAATAGTGGGGGGAGGCTAAAATCAGGGATGCGAAATACATTAAAAAATATGGTACGGATGGCACCACCCCCCTACAGACTACACCGGATGTATAATAACCCTTCTCCAAATGCTGGATGGGATGTGGAGCACTGGGTTTAGCACTGTACATATAGTGGGATTGCCTGGTGGTCCATCCCTTTTGGAGGAATTCTGTAAACTAATACACAGCGTCTTAGGCTACCCGATTTCCTCCGCGCCAATAGTAATGCTCCTGGATCTTAAGCCTGCAGACTTGGGGGCCCTGACGAACCACGAGTGGCATATGATTTTACAATACCTAGGGGCAGCAAAACTGCCTATAGCTCACAACTGGAAAAAGGCGGAATGTCGATCACGCACTCAGTGGTATCATAGATTAATAACCATACTTGCTATGGAACGTTTGATAAGCAATATCAATGGCACTCATCTACTGTATGACAGCAAATGGAAACCTCTATATGTTGAGTGGTAGGCCTCTTTCACTGTCAAGGCTGGAGGAGCCCCACTTTCCTTCATGCTCACGTGTTTAGATGTGGACCAAGACACCAACAATGGCTCTTTTCATATCCACTAGGTTTGACCTCTTGGGCGGATACATGGGGTGGGCCTTTTTCTCCCTTCTGCACTTGGGGATGGCAGAAGTCAGGGGGATGAGTGCGTACACTGGGCCTCAGTCTATTTGTGGTCCGACTGTTTCTTTTTTTTTCTTACATCGCTTACACAATGTGATAACTGTAATAACCACTTGAATGCTACCTATGTTGGATTGTCATCTTGTACGGCCGCCATGGCCGGTCATATGTGTTCGTTCTTCACCTGAAAACTCCCAAAAAAACAATATATGCCGTGTGCTGCACGGGGTAGGATTTACGTATCCTAGTCAAATATTATTTTATGTTAAAAAAATAAACCTAGAAATTCACTGAAAAAAACAGAGGTTAAAGTAACGTTATAGTTAAGTTAATTTGTCAGTGACAACATTAACGTTTTGAACTAAAAGAAGACACAGAAATTCACCAGGTATAGTTAGCAGAGCTATGCACTGCTTATGACCTCACATATGACATTACTCATGACATGTTCTATGACATCATTAATGACATCACTCATAAAATCTTAAATGACATCATTGATGACATCACTGACGGCATCATCCAATGTTCTTCTTTATACATTGCTCTTTAAACAGGAATACCATTAGAACTAGGGAAGTAAGTGCAGAATAGCTTAGAATAATATGAAGATTCTTTACTGTTATCATACATACAACCCCCAAAGGTAAAAAGCAAGCTTGTGTTATTTGCAACATTGACCCTATACCATACACTTCATGGCCAGCTGAATTTATGTTGACTATGAACCACAGATGAAAGGGTGCTCTATCCTGCACACTGTGTTTAATCTGTATACAGCTGTTCAGGGAAAACCAAGTTCTTCCAGATACTCAAGCCCTTTGCATAACTAATTCCCTACTACGGACACTGTTTACCTTATTCAAACCCCTGACAGTCACGGAACCTACATTGAGAAATGAAGTGGATATGAGTAGAAAAGTGGGTACTTTTAACTTTTAACTTACTCTATGGAGAGAGTTTACTCCGCACCACACTTTTTGCAGACAGTGAAACTCTCATGAGAAATACACCACAGAGTGGTCAAAAGTATCTACTAAACTCAGTGTATGTTCTATGCAAAACTTGTCCAAAGAGCAACTCTTCACTTAAAATACCCAAGGCCTGTAGTTGCTAAAGATCATACTACCTGCAACCTTCATACTGTGGTGAAAACTTTACAGATAGCCCAATTTCTGAAGCAAAACAAGCACATGTACATAGGTTAGTACGTGCTACACACAGTCTTCATGTTAAGTAGAAATTGTCATGCAGAGGACACCAAAATCAGTTACAGAGTAGCGTTAAGAAAATATCATGAAGTCTGTAAGTCTGCTTGAGCAGCTTTCTATTCAACTAAAATTCGAATCGCTCAAATCTGTTCCAAAATGCTTTTTAAGGTGGTTAAGGAATTATCTGACCCCTGTAATCTTCCTCCCTCTCCTTCGCTTTCTCAAATTCAGTGCGAGAAGCTTGCCTTGTTCTTTACTCAAAACGTGGAAAAAATTCACGCCCAATTGACTAGTGACTGCACACACAGTGTACAGTTGAATTACATTGCCCTACATACCGATACTCAGAACCTCTCTCTGGTAGTCTGTCAAGGCTCCTGGACTACTGCTGACCAGTCATCAAAACTTAGTACATGGTCCCCTTTGGACATTGTGGTTTTCAAATCTATTCTTCAGTCTATAAAGTCAGGCTCCCCGCTGCAACCTTTACCACCTCGCACGCTTAGTCAATTGGATTCCAGCCTGCTACTTATGATTATGGATCTTCTTAATGCCTCACTTTGGGAGGGGTTTGTCGCCCAGATGCGGAAACATGCTATGATTCTTCCACTCCTGAAAAAAGCTAGTCTGGACCTGGACAATTTGTCAAATTTCCGCCCCATCTCCGTGTTACTCATTTTCTCCAAGATTCTGGAGAAACATGTCAACTGCCAGATTACCTCATTTGTGGAAGCTCAGAACTTTCTTCATCCATCTCAGTCTGGCTTCAGGGCTGGACACTGTACTGAATCCACCCTTTTGGGTGTAACTGAGCTTCTGAGGCAGCGCCTGGATGAGGGAGGAACTGCTGTGCTTATTTTATTAGACGTTAGTGTAGCTTTTGAAACCGTGTCCCACTCCATCTTGGTGGAAAGATTGATGGCACTTGGCCTTGATGACCTAGCTCTGGAGTGGCACTGATCCTATCTTAAGGATCTGTCTTTTCAGGTTTTTTCTTCCACTGCCAGGTCCAAAACATAAGCCCTTTTCTCTGGAGTCCCGCAGGGTTCTGTGCTGAGTCCGATGTTGTTTAACAGCTATAGCCACCCTTTGGCGGATGAAGTAGAGAGTAGTGGCTTGTCCCTTTTGTCTCATGCTGATGACACCCAGATCATCTTTTCTCTGTCATCTGCTCATAATCACGGACCTTCTGATCTCAGTTTGGTCTTGGGTTTTATCTACCTGTGGATGAATAACAACTCAAGATCAATGGGGACAAAACTGAGGGTATGATTTTAGGCAAGAACCCTGCTCACTAGGGCCTACAACATTTGCCTGCTTCCTTAGGTGTTCTGCCTACTCCATTCTCAAAGGTCAAGAACCTAGGCTTCCTTCTGGATGACACATTATATTTGAAGCCGCAAGTGGATAAGGTGACGGCCACTTGTTTTGCAGTGCTCAAGTGGCTAAAAAACATCCTTTAGTTGATCCCTGCTTCTGCGCAAAGGACTGTGATTCAGGTCCTAATCATCTCTAGATCAGATTATGGCAATGTGCTGTACTTGGGAGCTAACAAAGCCACTATCCGTCGGCTGCAGCAAGTGCAGAACGCTGGTGCTAGGCTTGTTTACCGGCTGCCCAAATATGCTTCAGTTTTGAATCTTTTCCATGAGCTGCATTGGCTCACAATCTCTAATCGTATCAAATTCAAAGCACTATGTTACATGTTTAAGACGAAAGCCGTACTTGGTCCTCACTACATTCAGGATTTGTTACTTTCCTATCATCCTTCTCATTCCCTGAGATTCTCATATCAGGTGTTCACGGTGCCTAGGTTCAGTTTGTCTCGCATTAAAGGGCGTGCTTTTAGTTATCTAGTCCCGAAGTTAAGGAATTCTCCTCCAGATTCTCTGAGGAACTGCACTCCACTCCTTCTTTTTGCAAGGGCCTGAAGACCTGGCTTTTTAATTTCTTTTAATTCACGGCTCTTCTGCACCCTCCTTACCCGCACTGCACCGGGAAACACCTCAGGGTAGCTGTGCGCATTATAAGTTTCTAATAATAATAATTCTATCTAATAACTTAAGGCTGCTTACAATACTTAGTATGTAGTACATAGAATCTTTCTCCTGTTGGAATCTTTTTCTGCAGAACCAAAAACCTTGTGTGGAACATAATGAACACAAGTCAACTGTCACCTGCACACAGAGTTACTCTTCAAAACAAAGATTTATAACATGCTCAATACCTCCACGCACCAATGGTGCATTAGGAGCACATGCGTTTTGTAAACACTTAAACCGATTAGCTGGACACAGGCTGTAGAAAGTTAGGTAGAAATGTAATATGGTAGTCACCTGCCACTATCTAAACTATAGAACAAACTAACACACTCCTTGGATGAGGTCATCAGTGATGTCATCAGTTATTTCATTTAAGATGTCATGAGTGATGCATAAGTAGTGCATGGCGTGGCGCAATTTACAGTTAGCTGTGCTAAATATAACTGGTGACTTTCTGTGTTTTTATTTTAGTTCAAAAGGTTAGTGGTGTCACTGAAAAATTCACCTAACTATAACGTTACTTTAACCTTTGGTTTTTTGTGTGTGTACCCACACACACATATATAAAACAAAGGTTAAAGTGACGTTATATCAGTGATGTTATCAATGCTCTCAGTTAACATGTCATGACTGATGTAATATGTGGGGTCATAAGCAGTGCATAATATCTTAAATAGTGGGATACCCAATAAACCCTTGATGGCTTGGGCGGTTAAATATGAGCAGGTAAGTGTGCCTACAAGGGATTTAGTTCAAAAAGAAATTATTTACGTGAGAGTATATAAAGTAAGCTTATCTAAGTAACTTACTATCAACTTATTCAAAATCCAATTTACAAAGATTCAACAAATAAATCTTCAAATAAACAACAATCAATTGGTCAGAAAGAGACAATTACAAGAAACACGGGTGTGTATATTCAAAGAAAATTCTTTTTTTATATATGAAAAATCAGTCTGTTTGGTAGGGTACAAATAAAACAAACGACACAATGTAGCCAGAAATCAGGATTCACAAATGATCAAGTATTCTCAGTTACAATTGTGGACACCTTTGTAGAAGACATTTTTGAGGCAATTTGTTGAAGTTATACAAAACAAACATTGCCCATATTAAATTCAACTGACAGATAGGTGTTGTAGTCGATGTTTCGGTCTATTAGTGTCACAGTCCGCTAGACCTTCTTCAGGACGTTGAAAATATAAAAAGACCCTTATTTCACAATGATGAATCGATCTGATACTTTTATGAGTCCGCTTTATTTTTTTAATTAAAGCATGAATTGATGGCCATCAAGGCACAAAGGCACCGTATTATCCAGAGGTTCCAAATTGTAACGTTGGCAGAGAAATCTTCGTTACAGTAGTTACAGTGTCCCAAACACTCAGGACAGAACGACACCCTTAAATACGGGCGAGCGTTCGCAACGGGTGTATTCGCCGACTGCTACGTGAACGTGCACTACTTCGACTCAGCAAATACTGTAACGAAGATTTCTCTGCCAACGTTACAATTTGGAACCTCTGAATAATACGGTCCCTTTGTGCCTTGATGGCCATCAATTCATGCTTTAATTGAAAAAATAAAGCTGACTCATAAAAGTATCAGATCGATTCATCATTGTGAAATAAGGGTCTTTTTATATTCTCAACGTCCTGAAGAAGGTCTAGCGGACTGTGACACTAATAGACCGAAACGTCGACTACAACACCTATCTGTCAGTTGAATTTAATATGGGCAATGTTTGATTTGTATAACTTCAACAAATTGCCTCAAAATTTCTTCTACAAAGGTGTCCACAATTGTAACTGAGAAGAATACTTGATCATTTGTGAATCCTGATTTCCGGCTACATTGTGTTGTTTGTTTTATTTGTACCCTACCAAACAGACCGATTTTTCATATATAAAAAGAATTTTCTTTGAATATACACACACCCGTGTTTCTTGTAATTGTCTCTTTCTGACCAATTGATTGTTGTTTATTTGAAGATTTATTTATTGAATCTTTGTAAATTGGATTTTGAATAAGTTGATAGTAAGTTACTTAGATAGAGCTTACTTTATATACTGTCACGTAAATAATTTCTTTTTGAACTAAATCCCTTGTAGGCACACTTACCTGCTCATAAGCAGTGCATGGCACAATTTATAGTTAGCGCAATAGACTATAACTGTTAAATTTCAGTGGTTGTTTTGATTTGTAACAGTTAGTTTTTATCTGATTTCAACACCTAACTGTAACATTACTTTAACCTTTTGTTTTTTTAGTGAATATCTAGCTGTCTTTCTATCTGTTTATTCTAGTATTGGATTTAAGTGTGATCCTCTGTTTTCTTATTGCCTTAAGGTGAGAATCTTCAAGTATGTCTTGTACATTTGTACAAACTAGTAAATCTGTGTTTCATTAGTAATATAGAAAGCCAGCCTGCATAGTCTCAAACCACTGATAGACAACAGGAAACACCCCTATTTAGCTGCAAGGTCCTCAGGTGATGTTGTGGATTATGAAATGACTGTTTTTCAATACTTAATAGGGTATGTTTAGTCTTTAACTATAATAACCAAATTAAGTGTGTTGGAATTTTGCGTTTGACTTACTTTCCCCAAAGGATTGTGTCTTTTGATATGTTTATTTCATTACTTTACTTTACATAAGAGCTTTGCACCTGCAATAATAGCATTTCAGTGACCAGTCCCTCCGAATCCAAGATACAAAATCATGAATTGCTGTTATAGGATAGGTGAAGGGAACTTGAGTGATTGTTTGAAAACACTGAAAATGCTTTTATTGTACATCTGCACTGATAACATAATCTCAGGCATCCTCCTTTTTGGAATCCACCCCCTTTCCATTAGCTGCAGTGTGGAGAGGTTCTGTAGTTTGAAAACCTGGCTGTGATCACAACAATAGTTCCGATTTAGTGTGTTAGTGCTTGGAAGCCTTAGCATAAAAAAGCACTGTATAAACATTTATACTTCTAAGCTGTATGAGAAGTCATATTTTACTTACTGTAATTATTCCAGAATAAGATTTTCAAAGCTACTCAAAAACTGGAGGAATTAAAATGCAAGCTTAACTGGGATCACCAAGCCTTGGAGGCTTGGTTGGAGGAATCTGCACGCAAAGATGAAGACTCTGCTGTTATCCAGAAGTATGCCCTGAAAGATGATGGAAAAATCAAGGTTGGTAATAATCTTGACAACGGTATATAAGTTGTAAACAGTATTTATGAGGAATATTTATAAATTGTGCACATGACATTTCTTGTCATAGATGACTAAGGAAAAAGAACGAGCGTGACTTATTTTGTTCAAAAACATAATGTGTGCATGGAGAATACACATTGCTTTGCATGTACTTCAAATTACACCTCCATAAAGATTGTTTTACTATTTATATATTTAAAGAAAATGGTACAACCCAAAGTAGAAAAATAATAGAGTTTTAACTATCTATTAGTATGTCGGCATTGCACTGCTGGAAATCTACTAAAGTATTTCTCACTAGATCAAGATCTTTTTGTGTCTTTATCAAAATCTGTGGCATGTGTTTCACTTCCCACTTTACTCTCATGTGTTCTGAAATAAATGTTGTCTCAAACCTTTAAGAAATGAAGCAAGCGGAGGCAGAACTTGGAGATGCCCAAGATGGCCGCTCCCTGTTAGTGCTACATGCCGGCGCTGCCCCCACGCATACCGTCCAGGCACCTTAAGGGCTTACAGATGTCGCTGTCGCCCTAGGGGATTGTGTTGCACACTCCGCTGCTCTGAAGGAAAGATTTGGGCACTAGCAACGGCGCCGTGATGGCTGTACGGGATTGTGACCTCTGTGCTTACTCAGCCGGACTGCACCCTCCTCTTGGCTGTGACCCAACCACCAGATGACTGTTTGCCTCGCCACACATGTGGTGACTGCACAGACCCAGTGAGGGGACTCCTACAGAGTGAGCGGGCGGAAGGCCTTGCTGGGTGGCCTAGAAGGTGCCTACCAGCTCTCCAGATACCAGCAGGACCTGTGGGGGAGCGGTATTGATTCTCACGGTTCCTTTGCCCCTTGGCCCCTGCGGAGAACATGTGTACAGTACCCCACTGAGGCACCTTTCTGATTAGGAGCAGGCTCCCATCCTTGGGTACCTCACGTACCCCCACTTCTATTAACTCGACTCCCAGCTGAGGGTGCTCCCTGATTGCTGGGGGAACCCACACACTGATGCTACCCTATCTCATAAGATGCTCCCACTCGATGTTTGGAGAGCCAACTGGTGGAACACGGTTGCTTCCTGGCATCCGAGTCAGTTGGAGGGTACTCCTCTCCCTGCTGGGCCCTGGTGGTGGTGCAGTGTGAATATTCCTGACTGCAGCTGGTCTCTCTTCTGCCAGTGATGCGTTGTGTCCATTGGCTGGGTGTGGCCCTTATCAGGGGCCCCCTGGTGCTCACAACTTTGATCCTCGTGCCTCACTGGTCTCGTCCCCCTTGGGGGGGGGGCAAGCCAGCCGAACAGACCCTACTACCACCTACTATTCTGACCCCGGGACCTCGGGGGGATACCTGGGTTATAGAGGCATCGACCAGCAGGCGCAGCAGTTATGCATGTCGTCCTGTAAGCAGCCAGCCTCCTTTTATTTGAAGCTGAACGATGTTCGCATCTTCCCACACAACTTGCCTCCATGACCCCCTCTGGCAACCACATGGACGCTCTCCTCAAAGAAATCTCTGCCATTGGCGCCACACTCTCTATGAAGGATGTGAAGATGACAGACCTCACGTCAGAGGTGAAATCCATGTGACAAGAGAGGTCTTCCATACGTTCGGTTTGGACAAGGTGGATCAAAGATTGGACGAGGAGGGCTCCCAATACACCCTACTACTGGACTAGGGACGAGACATCAAATTCCTGCTCCATAAAGTGGTATACCTAGAATACAAGGTGCATAGAGACAACTTTTGGATTTATGAGGTTCCAGAGGGGGTGGCACAGACTGACATGCTGGGCTATCATACTAAAATGATACCGGAGCTCCTCCGTCTCTGCAGACACCTCTAGAATATCAGGGGGCCCACTGTGTCTGGTCCCACCACGTCTCACAGTCCAGCATCTCGAGACCTATAATAGCCTGTGCGCTTCATCACCAACACACTAGGTCCATCTTCACGGCGGCCAGGAAGATGCCTGAACCTTTACATATCGATGGAAACCTGGTATCCTTCTCAGCTGACATTTCCGCAGCCACCAATGGCATCCACAAGAGGTTCCTGACACTAAGCAGTCACCTGAAACTCACATGAACATCAGATATGGCCTACTAGAACCTGCACGGATGGTGGTGACCATGGATCGAAAAACACAGAGGTCACAGACCCAAGCGACCTTGAGTTGCTCCTGGACTCCCTCAGGGGCTACACCATGGATGCGGCCTCCAGCGACGGGCCCTTGGCTTCGCATCAAGAGGACTCGCTCCCCTCCGGGAGCCCTCTAGATATCAACCCAGGCACCAGTGCATGGTGGGAATGCTGAGGAGGAAATCGAATCAGGCGGGTCTGCATCAGGTGGTGGAGGTGCTCCACAAGGTCAGAGACCGGTACAAATCATGGTCCCCCTTGAAGCAGGCAGTGAGTGATTTCGACAACGGTAGAGGGACTTGGCCATATGCTTTACCTTGTACTTTCCTGTCATCCATTGTTTACTGCGACGGGACCGTTGTCTTTTGCATGTTGTTCTCACTTTACTGTACCCTCTGTTAATGCCAGATTATATTCTTGTTTTACGCTCCATTGATGAAGTTGGGGGGGCATGTCTCCCTGTTAAGCTGTGCTGGGCCCTTTTACATGCCCTTGCTGGGGTGCCAGTGTCTGGCGGCTGTCTCAGCTTCCCTCGGGCTACAAGGCTAGTGGGCGGGAGGTGGACTTGTTCCATGTCTGCTATGTGAGCCTGATTTTGGGGCCCTGCTTGATTTACTGCTCCTTTTCGGCACCCTAGCCGGGCCACATAGGGTTACCACATGCCTACAAAGCTTAATGACGGCGGGCAGTTGTGGCCTCTGCCCTAGTCTTATGACTCCTGTCCCTGGGCCACATAGGGTTACCACACACCTACAAAGCTTAATGGTGGCGGGCGGCTGTGGCCTCTGCCCTAGGCCTGTGACGCCTGTCCCCCACACGCCCTCCTGGTTATGGACGAGGGTGCCACCGCGGCATCAACGGCACGGGATCAAGCTCAGAGCCCAAAGTTAGTGGTACCTATCCCCTCTTTCTCCCCGGATGGTTCTCAAGCTCCTCTTCATTGTCTCTTCCTTGATCACCTCCCAGGCCCAATACATACTTCCATATTGCACACGTCTCACGTCCCACTGACCATGATCTTTATGAAAGTCAGTGGCATACACACAATATAAATGCTAGAAGATGCTACACTATCTTCGCTCAAAATATGCTGACTTAGCCCTGCTGCAGGAGACGCTCTTATGTGAGGTGGAATCCTCCAAGCTCAAACGTGAATGGGTGAGCTCCGTCATCAGCAGTAGCAGGTCCACCAATGATCAAGGCAAGGTCTCCTCCTCAAGTCGCTGCTGAAGAAATGCGGGTGGCCATCCTTATAGAGAAAAGCCTCCTGTGTAAAATTATTAGAACCTGGTTGGATGAGGAGGGTATTGGGTACTGGCCAAACTGAGGATTCGGGACAAGAAATTCACTGTGTGCTTGGTCTATGTGATCACCACAGACAAAACTTTTTTCCTGGCACAGCACTCTAGGCTTCTGTCCTCCCTCAGCAAGATGCCTGCTCTGTTGGGTGTGGACTGTAACCTGGCGCTGGACCCAATTCTGGATAGGACGGGGCGTGGGGATAAGCACACCCAAAATGACAGAGCTCTAATAGGTGACCTCAAGGGGATCACCCGCTGGTGGACGCATGGTGCCTGCTGCATCTGAGCTCCAGGAAATGTTCTTTTTTCTCCTGCCCGAAAGGGACACAGTCTCGCATAGTCTATTATCTACTTCATAAACAACTGCTTCCGCATGTTAATCACTGCGAGATCCTGGAGGCAGGCCTAGCAGACCATGGCCCAATCCTACTGGACCGCAAGATTGGTTGCACTGTGCTGCCCCCGAGCTATGGCGCGTGCAGGCATTTGCCAACAGGTCACCAGAGAGTAAAGTTCAGCTTAGAGCACACATTCATTCCTATCTCTCTGACCACGAGGGCTCGGTGGACTTGGGCCAGGTTCTGTGGACGGCCAGTAAAGTCACTGTTTGCGGACAGATGATGGCTGAATCTGCGAGGGCCAAACACAAATATCACCCTGAAAAGCAATGTGCATACCCTCACGGCACAATACACAGCCTAACACTTGACGCCTCTCAAAATACGCCTGAACTCACACTTTTTCAGAGCAACTGAGAAGGCCCTGGTTAAGTTGAAATGGCGATGGTACGACCATGGGGTAAAGGCAGATGACCTTCTGGCCGCAAAGCCGAATCAGAGGGAACCATTCTTGTTCATCCCAGCGATCTGCGATTCGACGGGGAACCTGTTAGCACATCCCAACGTTATTGTGAATCTATTCACTTCCTACTGTACCTTCCTCTACACAGCAGACCCGGGAGCCACAGGTGAGCGCTTTTCTGGCCCCTTTGCACCTCCTGTTGTTGTTGGACGAGGGTACAGCCCTACTATCTGGCACTTTTATTGTGGAGGAAGTGGCTGAAGCCATCTTGGCCCTTCCAACATGCAAATCCTCAGGTGAGGATGGGTTCCTGGGGGAAGACTATAAAGTAAGGAAGGACATCCTAGTGCCCCATCTGACCCAGGTGTTTCAGGAAGCAGAGGCCCAGGGCTCCTTGGGAACAATAGCTAACAAGGCCACTATTGCCCTCCTCCCTAAAGACAACAAGGACCAGTTAGACTGCGCTAGCTAACGCCCGATATCTCTCCTTAATATGGACTTGAAGATCCTGCCTAAAGTTCTAGCAATGCTTCTGTATAAGGTTATCCCACAACTTATCCACGAGTCTCAGGTCAGCTTCGTGCCAGAATGCAGTTCCAGCATTCATCTGCAAACCCTGGCTTGCCTTCTATGGCAATCGAAGGATGATCCATCCGAGCTCCTGGCGCTCTCACTAGACACTCAAAAGAAGTTTGACCGGGTGGACTGGCGCTATCTCTTTCAGGTCATCCCTCACATGAGACTGGGGGAGGACTTAATACGGAAAGTCGCCTCCTATACGACCAGTCTATGGGCCATGTCTCCTGTGGGGCCTTTCTGTCAGACCCTATCCTGATCTGACTTGGCAGGGCTGCCCCTTGTACTGCATCCTCTTGCTGCTGCCCTTGGAACCCCTGCTTCAGGCACTCCACCAGGCTGTGGGTGGAATCCTCACCTCTGCATGAGAGGTTAAGGCCCTCCTTTACACTGACGATATATTGCTACTCCTGTGCCATCCATGCGAGTCCATAGCTGCAGCAAGGTCAATCATTTGTTATTCCTCCCGGTTGTCAGGCTACAAAATCAACTGGTCAAAGTGCGAGGCACTGCCTCTTTCTCAATCTACCTGGATGCATCCGCGGCTATGATGAGAGGTGGGTCTCAACGAGTCTCCACAACCTTTGTCAGAATAAATGCAGATCTGTCTCGCATGGTAGAGGATAACCTCTTTCCATTTATTGAGCTTATAAAGAGAGCTTTCTTGAAGTGGTCACACCTTAACCTCTGCCTTTGGGCATTAAAATGACAGTAGTCCCTGATTTCATTACCTTTTTGGCATGCTTCCTCTTCGGGACCCTAGCAAACCACTGACAGGAATAAATGATCCTATATTTAGAGCAGACGCAAACCGAGACTTGTGAGCCCCCCACCTCTGAGCCGACCCGACTGCTGAGAAATTGCAATTACCCCATATGAGATCTTATAGTTTGACCTTTCGCTTATGGCAGCTGGATGCGTATGAGGGCCCATCATGGGAGGCCCCGCCATTGGTATGTTTTGAACAACATCTTATCAGTGTTCCTCACCTCTCACTAATGATTTACCTGGCCACTTCCGAATGCAAGGTGGCCTCCAATCCTGTCCGTGCAAGGATGGTGGCGTCCTGAAAAGAGGCTTATAGACTCGCTAGCATCCCACAATTACCACATCATAAAGCACCACTTTGACACAGTGCGGTGCTCTGCACTGATGGGAAACTGTTCTACTGGGCATCCTGGCATTCAAAAGGTCTCCAGTGGGCGGGCCAAATGTATGCCGGTGAGCTTCTTAAGTTGTTCCTGCCTTGTGGATGGAATTTGGACTTCGGGCCATGGACTAGTATCGATATCTCCAATTGACAACCTCTGGAGCTTCCTGTCTCACCTATTCTTCAATACCTTCATGGTCTGGGATGGTACAGCGACGTTGTCTCCGGGCTGTATGGCTTACTCAGTAAGTCCCTGCATTCTGGCCCTTCTTGCAATGCAACCAGACTGGTGTGGCAGCTAGTGCTAGGTAAGACTTGGTCGCCGGAAGAGTGGTCGACTCTCCTAGCGGATCACGACAAAGTTGTCAGGGAATCCAGATTGAAGTTCCTATACTTCAAAATACTTCATGACTATATTGGTCACTGTAGAAACTTAAACGGGCAAAACTGTTACCCCACGACCGTTGTTGGATATGTACTGCAGAGCGCTGTGACCTATATCATATTCTGTGGTCAATCCCTGGTGCTCGCAGGATACTGGGCTGCTGTCTGATCCTGACTCTGCCATTACAGTCTCTTCCCATTCACTCCCCCCCCCGTTGGCCCTCCTACATGACATCACTGACTTGCCTGATTTGATGACGCATGAATACTACTGGTTAGCTAACTCTCTTGCCGTAGCCAAACAGTGCATTCTCTGGCATTGGAGAGAACCCACCGCACCCACATGTGATGGCAGTTAGAACTTCAGATAAGCTGGCCATGAGCTCATCACGTACAAATTAAAAGACAAGCTCGATGCCTTCAATGTGGTATTGATGGATGAGACTGCCTCATCCTGAGTCCATATATGCCCTGCCCCCTCTCTACGGAACCCGAGGCCTGCCCCCGCTACTGTACTCTCTGCGCTGCTTTCAAAGGTCTTCCATGGCCGGGAGTCAACATCCTATCTTCTCCTTCGCATGTCCATCCGTATGAACACCCCCCCCCAACCCCCCCAGATCCATTTCCCCCCTAACCCTTCAATCCTCCTTCCCATGACCACCCATGCTAGAGATTCCTAGCGCTCCCACTCCTAGTTGCCCCGGGAACCCCTTTGCCCCATCTGCGGGTGCATCCTTTATCGGCTGTTGCATTGTCATTGCTTTTGTTGCATTTTCTTTGTAATACCTGCAGCACATGTTTTTTCAGCTCTTGGTGCACCCCGGGTCCTGCCCTTTTGTTCTGTTGTTACCTGCACTTATATATGCACATATGTATGCTTTGTGACATATCTAAAACCCAATAAATAAATGTTGCAATGCTTTTGTGGCCTCTTATTAACCACTCTAATGTTGGGATTTATTTCCTTGCCCAATTTTCATATTTAAAAGGAAGATATGTAAACACACCTGTACGGATTAAACATTTTTAAGAAATATACATTAGGCTGCTCTCCTCGTTCACCATACCTCAATATAACTAAAGGGTTTTGTGAGGTAACTTTTATTAGAAATAAAACACTGTTTTAAAACTGGATTCTTTATTACTAAAAATAAAACTTGAAAATTCATTCCAAATAAGGGCACTGCTCTGGTTCACAATCATCCAAACCCACCAACAAGTAGGAGGTGCTACTAATGGTGGTACAGGCAAATTCAGCATCAAAGCTACTGAAGATTACATAAATTTTCCCAGTGTAAATTGTGCTGCCCATGTCTGTGATACCTGAATTGGCTCTTTCCGATGTTTATACGTTCTTACTTTGTTTCATTGTCCATCTTTTGAGATCTTAGTCTTCAATGTGTGTTTCTTCAGAATCAAGCTGACATTTGATGTTGAGAGCTGTCCTTTAACACTCACTTGATGATAAGGCCCTCACCTTAAAGGACTTTTCAATGTTCATTTGCCCCATTCTCTGGGGATGATTCAGCAGATGGGATCTCGTACAGGAACTAGCCTCCTCTATGTAGCCATTACAAAGCAAGTATCTACCCCAGGGGTCAACAATGTAAGTTCCACATCAGGTTGTACTCATGACTGTATGATGCAGGCGACAGACAACAGAATAATGCAGATAGCAAACAGAAGAATGAAGCCACTTTCAGAAATCAAAATACTAACCCAGTACACCTCTCAAGAGCTTCAGATCCCAGATCATACTTGGGCATTGTTATCCACATCAAAAGGTTAACCTGTCTCTTTGGTGTGGGTGTCTGAGTGTGTCCATATTCTCCAACAGTCTCCCAGACTTCAGCAATAACCAACCAAACAATGGACTGCTACTAATCTGCCTGGTTGTGTTGGGGAGCACCGCCTGTCTATGGGAGTATGTCTTACAACTTCCTTTAGGCTCAAGGACTAAAGCTGCTTACTTTCTAGTGAAGTCCTGAAATTCCAGTGTGCCAGCCACTAATGTTTATCATTTTGCATTTTATGCTGGCAACCATGGGTACATATGCCTACCTCCATTCTATGGAAACTGTCAGTGTGGCAAGCAGAATCAGAGCGTCAACAAATCCGCACCCCTCTAATATTCTTTTTCACTGCTTTAATAAGCCCAAAACATATGATCTATCTTCCCCAGTCCCTCGCCTCTACCCCACTTTGAAGCAAATCTGGTCTGCCATTCAGTGCAGGCATATTATCTGTCTGCAGACTCAGAGACACCAAATTATATCAAACAGGCCTTCACCATCTGTTTGATTCATGATGATTCATATATACTGCAAATTCCATTGGGCATGAGGTTGCCACGATATTAGTAATTGAATTGCATCATTTTGAATTGTGCATTGTGTGAGATCGTCAGGGTAGCCAAAACTGTTCCACATTATTCATCCATCAGTCTCCTGTGCCTCATTGCCCCATCTGTCAGGGTGACAGGTTGCACCTGTCACCCAGCCATAGACAAGGAACTGACTGACTGATGGCAATGCCAAAGTTCTGTCTGCTCTTGTTGTAGGACTGTAGTACACCTGATCTGCATACGCCATTTACATTCGTGGCACTTCCACACATTCATCTGCTAATGCCAGAACCAAGTGTGATAGTGGAAAGTGAGGCAATTACCACAGGGCTGTCACATGCATGTAGGCTGCGGTCTGTTCATAGGACATCTTCTAGCAATAGTGAGCCACAGTCGCCAATTTAGAGAGTTTGGGGGTGGCTGACTCAGCCACACTCTCAGAGCAGTACCGACAATGGTGTTGCAAATGAGACATTGTTCACCAGCAGATCCTATTCAGGTAACATGTCATCATACTGCAAATTGGAGCTGTGGAGCGAAGTTATATACCTCTATCTCGGGCACACCTAACCTCCCCCCACCAAGCAGTAAATTAAGTTTGCCAAGGGCAACTCTCCTGTTGAAATTCCAGATTAGAACAGAGCGAAGGGAGTCCCTATCCTGAAGGGACTGAGGATAACAACCACAGTAGCAGAGGATGCAAGTTTCGGCCACCAGCATGGTGATAAAACGCTCTGCCAAGCCTAGACCAGGGGACCTTCTTCTCTAATTGAATGAAATTTCATATGGCCTCCATTGCCGCAGTAGCATCATACAGAAGTTGTTCATCAGTGTGGTATTTACTTTCCTTCAGGTATTTGAAATATGATGTGGCTCAGATCAAAGGAGGAGGTGGCATATAAACCAGCTCTATCTCAATGATTTGCCATGGGGATTAGGATGGTTTTACCGAATTCATCCATATACTAGAGAGCAGTTGAAGCCCTCCAAATTTTCTCTTACCAGCAGATGCTCCACCACAAGATTTCTGAAATAGAACAGTACTCCGGCAGTGCACAGACGAACGGCAGAGGCAGCAATGGGCAACACGGTCTCATGCTCATTTCAATTTGCCTTTGATCCAAAATCACATTCCTGATGATCGCTTCCTAGTCTTGCTTTGTCAGGTAGAAATTCTATAACCAGAGTACTAGGTGTGTATGTTTTTATATGACATGGGGTTGCCATCCACGTGCCTGGCAACTACAACATACCTTTTCCCCTCTACGTGCATGACTGAAATCTGGAAGGGGAGCACATGCCCAATCCAGATCAGCAACTCCCTGGCATAGGAGGAACAGAAATTTAAAAACAATTGGCCTTCCCACCTCTTCCTGAAGAGAGGCAAAGAGAAAGTTACATTGCTTGAGACACACCAGAATACTGGTTCACTGATAGAATATCCATGTCACAAACATCAATGTTCTAAATATCGAGAAAAAGATATCGACTGCAAAAATGTCGACTCCCATACCTTAACAGGTAAGTGCAAAAATATTGACTCCAAAATATCGAGGTCAAAAATATAGATGTAAAAAATATTGATGTAAAATATATATTAAATAATATATATTAAATATATTAAAAACTAATATTTGTAACAAAATTAATTTAATTTAATATACATCGTAACTAAATATAACAAACTTAATTTAAAAAAATATAAACACACAAACATAATAATTTATACCTATATATCTACTTAAAAATAATTTATTAACTATCTTTATTTAATTTTTAAACTTTAAAATTATATAATAAAAAAAATATAAATATATATATCAATAATTTAAAATAAAAAAAAACATTCTATAATAAATTAAAACTAAACTATTAAGAAAAAAATTCAACTAACATTTCCCAATACAATAAGTGCAACAGTAGGGGAAGTGTTGGATAGCGGAATAACTAAATTTACTATTCCAACTCCAGTGAGTGCAATAGTAGGGAAAGTTTTGGATAGCGGAGGGGTAAAAATCACTATTCCCACTTCAGTGATAGCAACAGTAGGGAACGTGTTGGATAGCGGAGGGGAAAAAATTACTATTCCCACTCCAAAGAGTGCAACAGTAAAGAAAGTGTTGGATAGCAGAGGGGTAGAAATTACTATTCCCACTCCAAATAGTGCAACAGTAGGGAAAGGCTTGGATAGCGGAGGGGTAAAAATTACTATTCCCACTCCAGTGAGTGCAAAAGTAGGGAAAGTGTTGGATACGGAAGGAATTAAATTTACTATTCCAACTCCAGTGAGTGCAACAGTAGGGAAAGTGTTGGATAGCGGAGAGTAAAAATTACTATTCCCACTCCAGTGAGTGCAAAAGTAGGGTAAGTGTTGGATAGCGGAGGAATTAAATTTACTATTCCAACTCCAGTGAGTACAACAGTTGGGAAAATGTTGGTAGCGGAGGGATAAAAATTACTATTCCCACTCCAGTAAGTTCAACAGTAGGGAAAGTGTTGGATAGCGGAGGGGCAAAAATTACTATTCCCAATCCAAAGAGTGCAACAGTAGAGAAAGTGTTGGATGGCGGAGGGATAAAAATTACTATTCCCACTCCAGTGAGTGCAAAAGTAGGGTAAGTGTTGGATAGCGGAGGGATTACATTTACTATTCCAACTCCAGTGAGTGCAACAGTAGGGAAAATGTTGGATAGCGAAGGGGTGAAAATGACTATTACCACTCCAAAGAGTGCAACAGTAGGGAAAGTGTTGGATAGAGGAGGGGCAAAAATTACTATTCCCACTCCAGTGAGTGCAATAGTAGGGAAAGTATTGGATAGCAGAGTGGTAAAAATTACTATTCCCACTCCAAAGAATGCAACAGTCGAGAAAGTGTTGGATAGCGGAGGGGTAACATTTGTTATTCCCACTCCAGTGAGTGCAACAGTAGGGAAAGTGTTGGATAGCGGAAGGGTAAAAATTACTAATAATACTTAAACAGTTGGAAAAAACCAAAAAATATAACAAAATTTAAAAAAATCATAAAAATAAAAAATAAAAATTAAAAAATATAAATGTAAATATATTAAACATATAAAAAGAACACATATAATATTAATTAGATATAACAAAAACCTACAAATATATCAAATGAATGAATAAATACATTTATAAACAATTATTTAAAAGTAGCAAATATTAACAAACAAAAACATTATTTAAAACATAAATGTATTTATTTTATTTCATACCCTAGAACACTACACCAATAACAAAACACTTCAACATTTTTAATTACATTTATTTCCATAATTAACATAATTAATAATCAATTAAAAAACATCTTATTAATAAAAATAAACATTGAGTACACAAGCTTTAACACTTTAATATCCACAACACACACCTAAATTAAACTATAAAATAATAAAACACAATTATGTATTATTGTTTAAAGAAAAACTATTACTATTAACAACTAATAATTAAATAACAATTTTATTTAATACCCACCCTTTACCCCTTTAAAGTAAAAACAAAACACAAAAAAATAAACATTTACCCAAAATAAATATCAAATAATTAACATTAATTAACAACTATATATTAATTAAACACAAATTACTTCCCACCCTTTACTCCTATAAACACCACAACAAACACATCAAATTAATTACACAATTACCATAATTAATTACCATTTAATTAATTAAAATTAATTAAATAATTATTATTTCATCAATTAAAAATAATTTACTTTTCACCCTTTACACCTATAAAAACTACCACACACAAATATAATTAGTTACACAATTACCAAAATTAATTTCAAATTAATTAATAAATAACCAATTATTAATTCATAAATTAAAAATAAATTTCTTCCCACCATTTACACCTATAAACACCACAACACACACCTAAAATTAATTACACAATTACCATAATTAATTACCAATTAATTAATTAAAATTAATTAAGAACCAAATATTAATTAATAATAAATTAATTTACACATTTAACAATATAACATATCAATTAAACAAATATTAATAAATACAAATTCATCAATAAATTAAATATAATTATATTACTTCCCACCCTATTCCCCTATAAACCCACAACCCGCTACGGTACTAAAAGCGCAAAATTCAAATAAAAAAAAAAATTAATAACTACTAAAAATTTAACACATATATTAAAAATACAAACAAATCTTATACAAAGAAACATACATATAAAATATTTACTAAAATACATAATAATAAACAAGCATTTGCAATGCAATCGGTCTCGCCTTTGGGATCTTATAAGTATTTAGCGATGCAGTGGAGCACTCCAGCGGGTTGTGGACGGTAAAGATGCACATTGTTGGATAGGAAAGTTGAGTAAGGGAAATCACTGGGGCTGCAGGAAGTAGGGTATAAAGAGGCATTGCAAAGTGGTAAAGGCACAAAGAAAGGCTGGAGGTGCAGGCAGGCAAAACAGAACGTGCTAAAGAGGGGTGAGAGACACAGGCCAGCATCAGGTGGGTGACATGCAGAGGGTCGGTAGTGTAAAGAGTGGCACATAGTTTTTGCAGTAGGAGGGGAGGACAATGTCATATAGGGGGTGAGGGCACATAAATGGCCTGGAGGGGCAAATCAGGGTGGTGTGGGGCACACATAGTGCCAGTAGAGTCTGGGCAGGGTGACTCACAGGGTGACTGCAAAGGCGAGACTAACTGGCATGCATAAGAGCTGCTTAATGCACAGGGCCTGCAGGTCCAGTGCCAGGTCTGCGCCAAGAGGGGCTGCAAAGTGATAAGGGGACAGCAGTGGTGTGATAAGTTGTCATACAGAGGAACTTAAAGTGGTGAGGGCGCACCCACCATTATAGTTGAAAACATTCACCAACGTACTGAACATGATATCCACCGATAAGCGTAGTATATATGCAGCGTTGCAATTTAAATTAAATCGTTCTCGGTCGCGTCTGGCCGACCATATTTTATTTCACTTTTTGAATGTTAAAGTAATCAAGGTACAGGATGACAAATGAATTACCTTTTTAAAATACATTTAGAAGTGGACATTCACAGAGAAGACAGCTTAAAATAGTTTGGTTAAAATTATAAATATCTACGTGAAGGTTCCAAAACAAACCTAGTTAAAACCAATCCTGAACAGAATACAATAGTGAAACCTGTGCTGCGGTTTAAAAACATATTCGAAAGGCAACACACCAGCATTGTACAGCGATGCGTTAGTAGCTACCCATGAGAGACAACAGGCCATTCAGCTACTGTGTGGACGCAGGCTTGAGGGGTTGGGAGTGCGAGCGGCGCAACCCCAGGCACAATGTGGGGATGTGACCAATGTCCCTGCTTCTGAAAATTGCCACATATGAGGGAAGTAGGGGCACACCCTTTAGTGAAACATCACAGGGGCAAAGCTCTTGGGCGGAGCCAGGGGTTGGTTATGAGAGCCACTTCCGGAGCCCCAGGCAGACCCAGGCATCCGGCAGCACCCTGGGTGGGCACATAGGGAGCAGCACCGGGGGCCGGTCAAGAGAGCCACTTTTGGAGCTTCAGGCAGACCAAGCACACAGCAGTACCTTGTAGACTGCAACAAAACGTGAGCTGTACGCAGCTTCTGCAACACATTCATGTCCTTTCCAAACATGAGGTGCACACAGCTCAACATGTTTGTTTCCTTTCCAAAAGGCATCCCGAGTACATTCTTTAGAGGAACAGCGCATGCAGACGCTACAAGATGTTCACATGCATGTCATACGTATAGGGTGTGTCCCTTGTGCAACAAGCGGCTTCAGCACACATTGCCCAGGAATGCATTGCATGCAGAAGGCAGCACTTTTATTTAATGCATATTTTCCTTCTGAAGCAAGAACTCCATCATGTAATGCACATGCATATATGGTGGGTACCAGGCAGCCGTGGCATTTGATTCCCTGGCATTTTATGTGTACAGCGGACAGTTCACTTAATGATTAACCCTGAATTAAATAGTACAAGATATTCAGATGTGCTGTAGAATTCCCTTATATTACAATCCATAGACATGCCCTCTGTACTCCAACAGGCAAGATTATTGCATACAATACAGCTATAAGCTGTGAGCAGCAGGCAAACCCCGTTGAACATGCAAGGAATGAGTGACAGTAAAGGCATCTCCTTACCAGCTGTCCAGCTCTAGTTCAAGCAGCGACTGGCTCCTCTCTGAGTTGCAGTGCAGGTTGTCAGCACCAAGCACCCCCGGGGAGCGGTGCCACGATCATGTCCCCCTCCTGACCACAAATCTTGGCGGTGGCATACCTTGATAGCAGAGGAAGCTCCCTTCGCGCTGCCGGACAAGCAAACCACACTCACAGCTCGTCCCGAGTAGCGGGAGCACAGCCACATCCAGTGGAAAGTGGATTGCACCAATTGCTTAGGATGAACGGGAAGAATTGGGGAAACTTATTTTGATTGACAGGATACGGGAAAAGGGACGGGCTTCAACCAGTGGTAGACTAGACTTCCTTGTGCTTTCAAACCCAGGTGGCAAAGCTCCTCCCGGCAGGGTTAACGCCAGCGGCCATGTTATGACCAGGCAAGACATCATTTCTTGTGTGAATGATTTTATGTGAAATGGGTAGTTTTACCCGTTATCTTCTCCCCTTGGTAGAAATTTCAGAAAAGTAACATATTCCTTTATTTTAATGTGTCCGTCACTGAGAACATACCGGGAGTGGCTCTGCTTTTCGGTATGACAGTTTTGGCAAATAATCGGGAAAAGTGGTGGTGCATGGCACGGGTTGGGTAGAACGGCCTTTGATGTGAAGAAAGTGGGAGGGGTACGGTGCTCTTTGCCAGCAACAGACGGTTTCGATATTAATAGCCGCTTTCAGGCAGCAGCAGGAAAAATGGCATGCTTGTATTGCGCATGTGTTCTGGAGACTGCCATCTTTTGGTCAGGCAAAATAAGCCGTCAGCAGCGCGCGAGAGAAAAAAAGAGTGCAAATTCACCCAACCAATCCCCGACAAACAGGCATTTTCAATGCAATAGGACTCGTATTTACGCGAGACCTATTGCATTGAAAACTGGAGTGCGGGCGTCAAAGAAGGCATGAACGGGAGTGGGGAGGAGTGAGGGGGGGTGAGAAGTCACGGACTGCGGGCGGGGGAGACAGAGGGAAGAAGATAGTGTTGGAGTAAAGGGGTCAATAGCCAGGGAAGGATACAAATAACAACATGGCCGTCAGGAGGAGGGAGTAACAAGCCTAAAGCCAATCAGAAGGCAGCATTTAGGATCTAAGCCAATCAAAAGGATGAGCGGAGAGTGGGCGGAGCTTCCACGAAGCTTCCACGCTATAGTGTATACTGCATGCCTCACAAAGCGAGCAGCGCATGCGCTGCAACGCTAGGCGAGACCTAAAAACGATATTTTTAACTATATTTTTGCAAACGATATTTCTTACCTTAAGTCGATATTCTTGACCACAATATTCTTGCTCACGATATTCCTGACCCACAATATTATTGACTCGATATTTGTGCAACTCGATATTTTGTACTCCATATTCTGTCTCTGCACCCAGAATCCTGTGATGCTTCATGTGTCATCTCCACCATATCCCTTACGTTTTTCATTGGGATGATGTAGCCTTTACAGGGCATTGTAATGCCATGTGATCCTCCTGTTGGAAATTTCTGCGGCGTTTGTTATTGTGTATCATGACATCCTTATCAAGTGTCTCAGGGACCTTGGTTTGGGAGGATACGTTTTGGCCTAGTTTACCTCTTTTTTGAGAGACTGCTGTTAATCAGTTGCTCTCCCCTTTTCCACTATTCCATTCAAAAGGTGACCCACTGAGTGCCCCAAGGATATTCCCTTTCTACCACACTGTTTTGCATTTGTCCTCCTGTATCCCTCACTAGATCCTGTGGATGTTGAGTCATCTCCTGCGCCAACAACCCACAGCTGATCATATGGTTGAACCATGGAAAAATGGTGGACCTCAGGCAAAAATCTTCGATTGTGTATATCAGCAGTTCAGTGTTGGACGTTTCTCCAGTTTTCTCCAACTAATCATTAATAAGATGGAGATCTCGTTAATAGGAAAGCACACTGTCAGGTGTTTCAGTATTCCATCTGGCCTAGTTCGTTAGACTCCACCCTCTCACCCTCTTCTAGGGTGAAGTCTGCGGGGGTCTATCTTAAAGCCCAGCTGTCCATGGAACATCAATTTAAGACTATTTCATCATCTTGAGTATTTTCAGCTTAAAGTATTAATAAAAACTCTGACTTTCCTAACAAAACAATTTCACATGCAGGTGGCTTCAGCATGTGTCTTTTTGTTAGTATGGATTATTGAAACATATATTTAGGACTTTATGATGCTTCTTAGAAAAACTTGCTGAGAATTCATAACTTTGCGATCAGAGTAGTAAGTGGTTGCCCAATACCCCTCGCTAGAAGACAGATCAAATCTCTCTATTGGGAAGGAGTTGAGCGCATCACCTACTTAGCTGGCAATCAGGGGAGACTGAATGAGGAATTCAGTGACTTTAAGCATAGCTGTACCCTCGAAAGTTACTTCGACATCATTAAAGTGCCGGCCGATAGGCAGCTATACATCCAGTTCAGGCTTGGCAGCCTGCCCATTAATGCATTCACAAATTCTTGGCTGCACAACAAAGCACAGCAGTTGTCCCTGCCCTCAAGAATCCACGGCCCATTTCTTCTTTGCATGTAAAGCATACACCAAACCTAGGAGCAGATGGCTTATTCCTGTCTGCAGAGAACTTGGTACACAAGACTTTAGAACGGCTCTGCGCATACTAAAATCGGATGCAAGACCCCTATTTGTGTGTGCAACTGCAAAATACTTGGGAAATGCATGGGCAATCAGAAGGAGGGCGTTGACTCCCTCCTGGCTCAGCCCTGGGAGCAGTGTACACGTTTAATTCCTTATTAAACACATTTGCCACACAGAATAGCAAACCTAAAAATTGCAAGTAATACTTTTTAGTCCTTTTATATGTTAGTATGAAATGTTTTTAATGCTTTTATTACATTGATATGTGACCGAATTCTTTAGCACTTGCCTGTTTAATAATGGCTCTATGCCAGATTTTGCACATTTACGTTCCACGTGGACATGAACCCGTGATGGAAAAATGACTTGTTTAATTGAAGAATGTAATTAATAGCAGCCAAGGCATCTGCATTAGATTCTGGTTCATGCCAAATTTGTATTCCTAAAGATTACCTGCACCTTAGCAACGGGACGTTGCTAAATTAGCACTTCATCCCTTTTTGCGGGATGGTATTCGCGATGAACACTACGGCCCGTTGCACTGGTGAACATAATCGATGTCATCAAACATGTCTTTACTTCTGAAATGAGACTTTGCTCAGGTTGCATATCTATCCTTCCAGCTGGTATGAACTCGTGACGATAACTGAGACCTACATAGTATCCGTAGGTCCTAATTTCAGTTTTTTTTAACGTCTGCTAGTTTAATTTTTATACCTAATGATATTTTTAGATTGTATTGCTTTTATCATTGAAGTGTATTGTCCGATTTATATTGATATGTATGAAACTTGTCCCTCGATTCCTTGTGTCTTTTATGGTATTTTTACCGAAATAAAGACTTTGATGATGAGTAGTAAGTGGTGTGAGGAAAACTGATTGTGTGTCTCAACAATGAATCATGTTACATTGGCTTCTGGTAAAGCAAACCTCTCTTTGATCTATAGGGCCTTGTATGGCAAAGAGAAAGCTCCATTTGTCTCAGGCTTTTATCACTATCATCTGGTTGGAAGCCTTTCTTCTCATTAGCGTTTACCATTTACAATGCCACTCGTAAAGAAGACCAGAGTTGAGGATTGCACTCTATCCTTTTGAGAACACCAACTTTGGAATAATCTTCCTCTTCGTATTAAATCTGTCAGTTTCTATATCTCTCTAAGGAAGGCTTTGACATTATTTTTATTCTGCTAAACATTGTGCAAGTACTGAGGTCATGGCCGGACTGTGAACCCCAAGCAGCCCTGGCAATTTTGACAGACCAGCCCCCTGGCTGCTTTTGTTACTGGTGGCCGAAATAGCAGCACCGCTGCAAAACTGGCCCCCAGTAACAAAAACAGCCTCCACCACTGTAAAATCGGCCCCCACCCTTCCAGCCTCCTGGGAAAACGCTCAATGCCCGCTACGGCAATCCGGCCCCGACTGTGATCTGTACTTTGCCAAAATAGTTTTTTTTTTTGTTTTTTTCATAGCACCAAGATGTCTTTCGGGGTGAATGCAGTTCTTCATAAATATATTTCTATTCTGTTCCCCAAAGGTGATTCCATGTCCCACATCCCCACCATTTATACACCTTTATAATCTTACCAGGTTTCTTTTGCAGACGTTTACACCGGTGTATGATTTTCAATATAGTCACCAAGGAATTACATGTCAATACCATTATATTGCTTTAGTGCAATTTGGAAAGCATTTTAAGTCATGTT
This sequence comes from Calotriton arnoldi, assembly GCA_963921515.1. Classification (NCBI taxonomy): domain Eukaryota; kingdom Metazoa; phylum Chordata; class Amphibia; order Caudata; family Salamandridae; genus Calotriton; species Calotriton arnoldi. The sequence continues at coordinate 932,026 of CAWUFW010005976.1, read as the reverse complement.
ACCTTTGCTCCGCGAATCCACAAACAGCAATTATTGGTATGTTTTGTGAATTTCATTGAGGAAATATTGAATAGATACTAAAGCAAGTAGATCCCTGTTTACCAGTTTATCTTCTATATTTCATTTTAAAAATTAAATAAAGGTGTATTCAATTTGAAAACTCAAATGATGTGTCAAAATCGAATAATGTAGTTGGTTTGACAGTCATGTGACTTTGAAGCAAAGCTCTTGAGTACAACAGTTTGCCTCCTTTTGAAATAACAATTTCTTGCAACATTCTTTCTTACTGATAAAAAAATTATGCATTTCATATGTATGTTAATCATTTTTAGATTTGGCTTGCTGGGGCAGCTAGTTGAGGACATATCTATTTTTTACCAGTTCTTTAACACATACAAAGAGTGGGCTTTGGCACCTCCCAGAGGAGTATATTTCTCTGACCTCATTCTATTGGCTGTTTGGTGTATCAATCCACCTTCTAGGGAGTGCTTCCATTGGAATGAATGAGAGACTATTTTAAATTTGGAATATACATGCAATATTTCTCTGCTTGTCACATAATTTATCTTTGAGAAAGAACACAATTCTTTTTTGCTACTTTTTTTCTTAGTATTAGCCTGGCTTTAATGTGCCAACAGCATATATGCATGCCTTTTTTGATATGGTTTAGCACATGAACGCCAGACCTAAGTGATGTGCCAATACTTGTTAAGGTGATTGAGTGAGTATAGAACCTTTAACACATTTATGTATCCTGGCTCATTTCACCACCTTAAATGCTGTTTAATGTATCGCCAATTAATTAAGCATAAAAGCACTTATGTAGTAGTAAAATGCACATCAAATAGAGAATGTCTCTTTTTTTTTACTTTCAATAATTTATAAATTAACATTTTTCCAGACGCTGTCCCTCCAAATAGAAAAGATGACGACAGAAGCTAGTCACAAACGAAAACTTCTGGACAACGAACTCACTGAAACAATTTCAGCCCAGGTGAGTCCACAGACTTGGAGTTCTCTGTAAAACATTACCTTTAACCAGTCACAGAAGGATAACGTGGTGTGTTGTTCCTCTGCAGGTGGAACTAGATATAGCGGCTGAGACGTTTCGCCGTGCCCACCTTGAGCGACAACAGCTGATCCGGCAGTGGGAAGGCACAATCCAGCAGATGCAGAAGCGGGACCAGGAGATCGATAACCATGCCCTGGTTAGCAGTTTGTCCTTTTTAGGGACTGGTGTAGACTGCTCGTAGAGCTCTCTTCTTAGATCAAGTTAGACCGTGCTTGGGAAGAGTGGGCAGTGTTGGGTTTTACTGTAGTCTGATGTAAAAATATACAGTTTTAGAAGGCCTTTTCAAATGGAGGTACAAATGTCAAATTACTTGTGATACAAAAACTGTTGCTAGAAGCAACAAGGCTGCACACAGATATTATTTTCATGCATTTCACAGAAGTAAGAGGGAATAAAAACCAAACTGGTCTTTACTCTTGATACTTCTGTGAAATAGGGGCAGCAATTATGGTTTAACATATTTTGTATTCAAATATATTTCTTTCGCTGCGTCCTACCCTTTCTAAATGTTTAAAAGTAAGCTGAAGTCTCCACATGAAACCTGCATGTGAAGAATGCTGTGCAAGTAGAAATAAAATTGTTTATTCATAGAATTACTTAATTGAAAACATAAGTATTACAAATAAATACATCACATAGTTCAATAAAATGACTGTAAACAATAAAACAAACCAAATTCCTATATGGAAGTCCTTTCCTTCTTCTCTCATATAGTTAATCACTATTTAAGCTGGGCAGAATTGCAAAGTTCAGTGTATAAAAATCCTCTGTCTGCAAAGCTATCTGTCATGTTGCCCAGCTCTGGATGTGGACATTAGTAGCAGATCTGTCTATTAAGTTACTTATGATTTGTTGCTTTGTATACAGTATACAAAGTCGTTTTTCCAATATATGTGTATGTTTGTATGTGTAGATATTTATATAGTGTGAGCTTAGCTGGGAAGCAACTGATCGCTTTACATTATGTGGGGATGTTGGGAGACAATCAAAGCTTGTTTATATAATTTGAGGATTTACTTCTTTTGAAACTTAGCCTGAGACTCATTAACTTTATTGGTTTGAAGATTTGAAGTTTTTCCACCCCTTGCCATGGTGAGCTCACACCCTCCTCTTCCTAGCTTTAACAATGTTCAGGGGGTTTACTGTACTAGAGAGCCCCATTGTGTGAAAAAATTAAGAAACATGATAAGGCGGAGGTATGGGTGGCTCCCACCCAGTAAAAACCAACATAAAAAAGGAGGGGAACAACAAGGAGGCAGACTGTGGAAGCCAAACGCAGCTTCTTTTCTGGTTTGCAGCACACACCAAATTATACTAAGCCTGCTTTATCACTTTCCCTGGGTAGCAGCATTCTAGGTAAGCATGGCCTAAAAAAAGAATGCCCACTGTATAAGAAAGGTGTTTGTCATCTAAACAAATTACAGTTAGATGGGGTTTCACCACAGGGGAAGTCACTGGTGTGTTTACCTGCATTGGTAAACTAACTGTGAGCCACAATTACATATATGAAATCCAGTCAGCTATTTTCTAATAACTAATAAGTGATGTAAAGTGGGTATATATTTGAATAAATAGCCTTGTGGGAAGTGGAATTTTGTAAACATTCGGAGGTACAATATCATAATGAAAGAGTAATATAAGAATAACTTAATTCTATGAAAACCACCAGTGACACGACAGAGTTGAAGAAGATTGGGAAATTATGGAAAATGGAAGAAAATTTAAAGGTTGAGAATGTTAGACCCACTTATTATTTACTGCATAGAAAAGTGCAATGCCATCAATCTCTTCTTCGTTGAAAAAACACAGAAGATCTGACAAAACATCAACAACTCAAAGCTTGCTTCTTTTCTTACACCCATCCTGTCCCTTGGAATCCCGCAATGGTCAGCTTTTAAAGCCTTGTCTTTCTCAGATCTCGCTGACATACTCAGCTCCCTCCAAGCCACAACTTATGAAGATGATGTCTTACCCTATTCCTTCAACAAAGCTCTCTCTGGGGACAATCTCTCACCACTACCCACGATTGTCAATACCTTCCCTCACTCGGGGCATCTTCCCAGAAGCTCTCTAGACAGGCCAGATCTTTCCACTACTAATGAAACTTACACTAGACCATGATGGCCTTGCCAACAGCCGGTCCGACACTCACCATTTATCGGCAAGATCATTGAAAGAAAGAGTCTATGTTCATAAACAAGATCACATCAATGCTAACCATCACCTGCACAACTACCAGTCTGGTTTCAGATCACGCTGCAGCAGGGAGATGACTATATTACACATCTTATATAATGCCCTCTTGACCACAGTTGAAGATGACCCCTGCCTTCTGATATTGCTGGCCTCCTCAGCTGTCTGTGACAAGGTCGTCCAACCCACTCTCATATGCATCCTAGATTCTCAAATGGGATTCACTGGCAAGGTCCTTTTCGGGTGCTTCTCTTAACTTTGCAACCAGCACAAGTTTGTTCACATGAACACTTCCCAGTCTCAAAAGATCCCAATCGCCTGCGGAGTCCTTGAGGGTTCCAAGCTGTCCTCTGTCATTTTCAACCTCTACATAGAGACGCTTGGTGCTCTACTCACAGATAACAGCATCACAATTCATAAATATACATATGATACACTCCTCTACATGAAAGTCTCCTCCTCTTCTTCAGACATCCAATGCCTCATACACTGTCTGCACTTAATCCAGACCTGGATGTCCAGGACTTACCTGAAGCTTAACCCAGCCAAGACAGAATTCCTGTTATTTGCCAAGAATAACAAACAGTACAAACCTGGCTCAATTACATGATTCTTGATGGCTTCAAACCCATACTTTCACCAATTGCCAAGTCCCTGTGATTTATTCTTAACACCAACCTCACCTACAAAGAACACACTGCCAAAAAACAGAGACATCCTACTACAAATGTATCACTGACTTACTGTAATTTTGTCTAATACTGCCACAACTGTCTACCTACACACATTATATTAAGCTAAATCCTGTGGTTTGAAGAGGTGTAGCCCACCCATAGGTTCAGACAGATTATAACCTAACTAAAGCCCTTAAAGGAAGCGTAGCCCCTGAATTTTACCCCTTCTTCTGTGATAAAAACACAGACAGCCTGGTATCAGCTCTCTCTTCTAAAGAAAGTGAAACCATTTTTTGCAGAAAGTGACTTCAGAACTCCTGTTCAAGTCATTATACTTTTTCATATGGATGGTGTTAATGCCTTCCTCCATGGTCATCCAAACTCCAGACCGGCACCCCTTAATAGCTTCCAATGTGCAGCAGTACATCTTATCCAGGGCCTGAAGCATTATGATCACATCACCCCCATCCTTACAGAGCACCATTGGCCATCCTTGGAGGCCTGCATCAGCCTCAAAACCAGCCGCATCTTTTACAAAGCCATCACAACCAGCACCCCGCTTCTCTTGCAGATAAGCTCAACATCTCTGGTGGCTCTCAGCACACCCGCAGCATCAGACTGCAGACGAAGAAGTGTAAAAAAATGAAAAAAGCAAGCCAGCAGGCCTTTTCTATCTATATACCCAGGATCTGGAACAACATCTAGGAAAGTGTTGAAAACTCACATTTTTTAAGAACAACACATTACAATGCATTAATTATTCGCAACCCAGGTACCTCTCCTACCACTCGTTTACTTTATACAATGTAAATAACAATGAGCAGCTAAGGCACACATTTTGTCACACTCTAATAGTTTTCATTGGTTAAAACAAACACTTTGGTGCTTTTCCATCTGAGAATTAGCCGCAGACTTGCTACATTTGGGCTGTCAGAGACCTAGGCAAAGATAAACTGTTGCTTAATGATTGGAAATGCACAAGCAAAAGTAAATTGAGAATAAGTGTTCTTGAACAAAAGTCCATTCCATCAGATTAGCATTCTTTGTTTTCCCAATTTTCATTTTTCTCCAAATAGGTGACGGCTAGTTCTTCAAACTCTACTGCCAGCCGACACATTTAGTTCCACTAAGGAATGCCTTCAGGGCTGTTTAACATAATACAAAATATTTGATAAGTTAAAAATGGCTGCAACCATCCAATTCATGTAAAACTGTAATCCCCTTTTATTGTATTTACAAGGGCTTCATGCCTTATATGACCACAGCAATGGTCACTAATAGTATTTTCTCATGTACGTTTCTGTATTTGTTCATTGTATTCCAAACATGGTCTTTGTATATGATAAAATGTGCACTTATTTGCAAAACAATTATATTCCAATACACACTTAGTATATAGTGATAGCAATGACATACCTCTTTTGTGAGTCCTGTAAAAAATATTTCAGATCCTAAAAGGAGTCATGTCCCTTGAACTCATCATAATAAAACTTGTATGTATAGTTGAAACCAAGTAGAGAGCTCTTGTAGATTGGCATTTCAATAGTTACCCACACCGTCCCTCGTCTAATACCAGGGATCCTTACTCATGGCAGTCACTATCAACTTGCAATTGTTTTATATAATCCGCAATTCATGTTATGTTTTCACATAGTGTCTAAGTGGTACTAATGTTCCACTTAGTGTCTTAAATGGAAATGGAGATGCAACACAACATAAGTGTAGGTGTCTACTACTCTGCTATCGCGATATTTATTAATCCTGACTATTATTATCTTATAAAATCATAGTCTACCCTCTTGTTATTCCTATATATCAGTGCTAGATAGTCCAGTCATGCGAGTGCTTATACCCTTATACCACTTGTAACTCTATAGTAAGACAGAGATATTAGATCAAAGCCAAATATCTGGCATTCACAGTCATGACCAAATGCATGTATACGTGGTGTCCTAAGTGCACATCGTTAGTGGAACAAGAGTTTCTGTATTTGTCCATGTCGCACACAAATCAATGTTTACATCTATGTACAGCTGGGTCAAGACAATCCTTTGAGTACTATAATAATAGTCATTGCGTCTTAATGCATCAGGAGACTATATTTTCTATGTTAGCTCATATTCCGTTTTCTATATAACATCAAATGTCCCTTTAAATTCCCATGACCCAAGTACATTGTATAGACGCATATAAATGAGTTCCCCATGTGGCGTGTACTTGAGACATGAACATGTGGAGATGGTGACCAATGGTGAGGACTCGAAATTTGGTTTTGGCAAAAAACTTTACTTTGTGCAGCACTAGCTGGACTGGAATATGGCTTGTTCGAAATCCACAAGGATTAAAACAAAGTACTTGTATCATGAGTTTTTATAGTGACGTGATGTTATATAGAAAACAAGATATGTGCTTACAAATAGAATATGGCCGCCTGATGCATTATAACAATTTTACAATCATTTGTACCAGTCATTTAGGACCAAAGGTAATAATCCAGAATGACTCAGACATGCTTCACTTAATTTATATTGGTCTAGCTTTGGTTGCTTTATTGATTTTACATTTATTTTGCATTGCGCCTGCCAATCCTGGTACCTGGTTGATTATCAACAATCCATTTTCTCCTGGTTGGCTTACTTTCACTTGACAAGTAAAGCACATGCTAACATGATCAGTATGTGTTCATATGTTGGAATTTACATAGTGCACATAGAGTTTGGTAGCACAACAAGGAAATTGATAAACAATTTGAAATATTGAACTTTAAGCAGGCAGGGTGAAGGTGGAGATTCTTCTGCGTTGGGCCCCCCTGTGAGTGGCATTGGTAGGCTCTTTGTTTTTGAGGAATGAGGTGCTCCTTGAAGTGATGTGCTCCCAGCTCTTTTCTAACCTGCACAAGGGATGAAGCATGCATGATGTGCGAATGGATGTTGTTGCTGGCCATTAGTGCTTAATAGGAGAAGGCTTGCCACCATGAGTTTTATTTTTTTTGCAATTCCTGGCTTGCATTATGGCAATCGTTTGGCTGCTCCTAGCATTGGGTTTTTTCTGACCAAAAGACAGGGGCTGTGCTTTTCATTCTTTTGTAAGTGATACAGTGCTGCAACAGGCCCTGAAGATGATACAAGTTGAGAGTGTGTTGGTCCACGAGGTGGGAGAGGTATGATGGTATGTTTTCCTCTGTTTACGAAACTAACAACGTTTGCGGTAGGGTCATGGTGGCATAAAGATTGCAATGCTTTCCCATTTGCCAAGTTGGACACAACCATGGCTTGAACGACAGTTCTGAAATCCACTTCAGAGAAGTACAGCTTGTTTCTGTTTGGTCGATTCCAAGCTGGGTTGTGTTTTCTTGTCATCATGGGTTTTGAAGGACTGGGGGTAGTTGGTAAGGCAGGAGATTTTCCATTAGTGGTAAATTGTGGTGTAATTTATTTCAGAGACTAAGCCCTGCTTCCGAGAATCTCTGGTACTGTTAGCAATTGGAATGAATTCTGCTTTAATCGGTTTCAGCTTGACATAACCATGTGACATCAATATTTGGATGTCAGAGAGGAAGTTTTTGAAGTCATCTCTATTATTAATAGTGAAGCATTTCTGGCAAAGTTGGGTGTTTCCTCCTTATTGGCTATTTTTGATTCCATGGTTTTCTGGGAGAACCACGAGTCACCCCATGTACAGGTGGAAGATCACAGCAAGTAGATGGATCTCATTAGGGCTCTGCAGACTGCTAATTGAATCTGGAGGTGCCCGCCAGGATGATTTGGTGCTAGTCGAATTGGAAGCACTTAATATTCAGCATCATAACAGGAGGTTTTAGGGCTTGCTGATAGACTGTAGCGAGGGCTACTGTGTGGTCAAATAAGACTATAAAGGAAGGATTGCCACTATGTAGGGTGAGGAGGGATTCACCCACAACTTGGATGGCTGTGTTTTCAGTTCTATTGCATAGTCCTAATTTGATGTCGGGGAATGGTAGGCTTTTAAAGGAAATTTATGTTTTTATACAATTGGAAAAAGAGTGACCATTTTTTAAATTATCTTTCCAATGAACAGTAGATGGTTGGTAGGTCCATTACTGGACAGTCACCATGGTCTAGGTTTCTGTTTTTGCATTGTTTGAGGAAGGCATTGACCATGATGAAAAGTGAGTGCCTTCTTCTCTATGTGATTTCAGGATGGTTAACATGGTGAATTCAATTTTCAAAGGTGGGGTCCTTAACTGTTTTCTGTATTAGATCTGTAATATAAGGTCTCTGAAAGAGTGATCCTTAAGGTATGTTGCCTGTTGTATATGTGGTTTGGCAGTTGCTTGCTCTCTGCTGGCTAATCAGTGATCTTTTTAAAGAAGAATTTGTTGATGACATTGTACTTTGTCAAATCAAACTTACTTTATTCGGTTAATTAAATCCATAAAAGCTTTCACATAAATAAAATACAGTATTAGAAACATTATAAAATACATTCAATAAAAAAGTTCAATACAATAATTAATTTATGTTAAAAGCTCCTTCAGCACATAAGACACCTCTTCCTACATCTGAGCGCTCCGGTCAAAAAGCTAACAACATTAAAGCAGATTAAGGGGCTCGACAGCATCTGAACATAAATCAAGGCCGTTCTTACTTGGAAAAAACTTTTTCCCTTTAGCAAGGGTAGTATATATCGATGTCGCAGTGAGCAATAATGATCGCGAAACATCACAAAATGCATGGTATCTTGGGGCGAAAAACTGTCACAGGTGCATTGGCCAGAGTCTTCCACTTTCTGCCTCCCATGCGGCTCCACTAGTAACATGTGCAAAAGGTTCAGTCTAAATCTTATTAAAAGAAAGCAATGTTGAGGTGTTGTGACCACAATCAAATGAGGCTCTACTGTAGGACATGATTTAAAAAGTATATACGCCCTTACTAAGGGTTTGGAGTGCTCTCTATTTTCTCTGTTGGCATACACAACCAAGAGAAAATGTTTCTTAATCCAGGGCTGCTCTTTCTTGTTTATCCCTTTTGGATGCTTAAATAGGTCTGAACGACCCATCTTCTCCATTCAGATCTTAATAGAACCAAGCCATGGAATAGTATTACCCCTCTCCAAGAGAAGTCTTTAATGATTGCCTGATTCAAACCCAGTTCTGCACTAGACCATCTTCTGATCCACCTTATCAAAGGGGAAAGGGCCAACATATCGGAGATGTGCCCCATCCCCAACTCTTCATGGACTATATAGGTAGCTACAGATTGAGTTATCAGCAGTAACCTCCTTAGAAATTTGTTTTCCACTATCTGCTGCTCTGTAAATATCCTGATATGTCACTCCTTTAACTGGCAATAGAGATGCATTTCGTTTGACATACTTTAACCACCGCCTGTACGGGTTTGGCCCCAACCTTTTTACAAAATCAAACACTGCCGCTTTTGCTCTTGACATTGTGTTCCTTTTGGTCTTTCTTTGCAGGGCCCGAAAACCCCTTTCTTCAAAGAGTACCCCCAGATAGGAAAAAGTGGGCACCCCAGTTAGTTCTATTCCCTCTCCAAAGCATTTTCTCTGTCATTCATTTCTGGGCCCTAAGACCATTGTGTGCGATTTTGTTCCTGCTCATATCTAGGGAGGTCATATAGCCTATGAAAGAATTCAAGTAGTTATGGAGCCCCACATTGTTCTTGTTAATTGGGGTTTCGGTGGGTCTGAGAGTGATACGAGACAAAGTTTGATTGTTTTTAACTATGCTGTATTGCCGTTAAAGGAATCTAAAGTGGTACATATAGGTGAAAACGTTGGATTCAGTGATTGTTTCTGCCTAGCGTAAAAGACATTTGGCTCTGTTTTATAAAGTTTCAGATTAATGTAGCAACACTATAATGTTATAATCATTCAAAAGTCAAGGAATAACTATAGCTTCTGAATTCAAAACTTCAAAGGGATGTGTGCCAATGATCTGCATGAAGTATGTTGGCGTGGCCTTGCAACGTCAAGTGTAGAAATATGCCATCTAAATACGTATGACATAGACAATGACTATTGAAATTGGTTTTATTTAATTTTATAAGATGGTAAAGAAAATAAGCTTATTTACAGAATCAGAAAACATTAGATTGCCCGATTTAGTAGGATAAAATGCCTTGTAGGTTTGTTTAAAAAACGTAGGTGTTAAATTAAGAAGTGGCAGACAATACTTACTGTAGTATGAATAGTTTTATGTGGGTACCCAGCTTCAATACCATGATAACATAGAATAGATTAAACCTGTTGAAAAGCTATACAGGTAGAGTTTAGGGAGTCTCAGTCTTTGAAAACAGAATTTGGGTACTCTTTTATATTTAACCCAGATGTGATTGAAACAATTGAACATTGTCTGAACTTTTAAATGTATCAGTTTGTTTTGAAAATTAAAAAGACCATTAAAAAAAATTAACCCAATTATTTATTTTGGAAATTGCTCATTTGACTTTAAATGGGCCAATGCTAAACGTATGCATTTTTTTAATCTTGTTAGCTACTAGCCCAGGTAAAACAGGACCTCAGAGAAAAAGAGATGCTGGTTAACGAGCGCATCCAGTTTCTGAAGAGCGAGGTTGACAATAATGTGGAATACGAAAAGAAAATCACTGTTAAAGAACGTCAGGCAGCCAGACTTCGGCTTGAGTATCAAGACCAGGAAGAGAACCGAAATCGTCTACAAGCCGAGGTAAGTAAGAAAATTATAATGAACTAAAGCAATATTTTATTGTACTTCTCTTCCATTGACAATTGAATTGCATTAGACATTGCTTCATTGGGACATGACTATTCTCTGCATGTTTTCATAGGTGTCCAGCATTTGCTGGCAATCTCCTCGTCTTTCCTACTAGTCACCCTAAAAGTACAATGCTTATAAGTACTCCCACTCTCCCAGAAATTGATAACAGCATAGCCACTTCTTATTGGAAGATCTTCCAGCACCTGCTCATTTAAGAATTGAAGAATGCCCTAACCTAGCGTGGTTTCTCTGAAATACATTTTCATCTTCCGGTTGTGCAGACATCACTGAAAAGGGAAGAAGTGGAGTGGCATTAGGCACTCTGGGTTTTGAAAGCAATAAACTGTTGCATTGAAATGTCAGAAAAAGTCACTTAAACTAAATCATGGGAGTGAGGGAGCAGATCTTCCCAGAAGAAAGCTTTGCCCCAGTTAGGTTTATCATTGTTACTGTTACTTTTCAATCCAGTTTTACTTCAGCTTCGGGATTTGTAGTAGTTGAGAAGCTTTGGTGGATGCATGCTTGATTGCTTGGATTTGACTGCAACTGTCACAAGAAAACAGCCTTTCGGTCTCTGGTATGTTGTCTGGCACATCTCAGATTGTTATAACCAAACACTCGTACGTTAACACCCTACTTCAGCCACTTTTCTGTCTCTAATTTTCTTCATCATGGTTTAAGACTTTCTGCTGGACCATTTCCTAAAAGAGCTCAGTTGCAAAGAAGGAGAGTCAGTCTGATCATTCCATTCTTAGTCCATAGCCGCTTAACACTGAGTTTAGACTACAATTGTATGGGGAAAAATGTAAGAATTTTGTTTTTAAATCTCAATTTGGGGCTTGAAAGTTAAACATTGTGCCTTTCACCACATCATCTCCATCAAGATCCTAATATGCTTCAACAGAGTCTATGGGCATTTCACGAATTACAGTTTAGAGTATTGTGGTTAGCAAGTGAACATTTGAAGAGAGGTTGATCTCCCTGCCTAGCACACTACCGAAATCCATGATTTGAATTCCACCAATAATTAACATTTTTTTCTCAGATAAGCCTAATAAATCAGAATTAGTACCAGGACCAGAAGAGCACCAATTGAATACAATCACTCAGTAAATCTTAGGTAGGTCTTTAATATGCACAGTCTGCCCAGAGTACTACACCTCCTACCAGCAACACCCATTCAGAGGAAGGAAAATGTTTCTCTATGTAGACTTGAAACTCAAAAAGCTTCATTATAGCTTGGGAGTCCATTCACTTCTGCCACCATGAACGAAGTATCATTGTTAAGAATCTTATTGGTCCCAGGTTCAAAAGTTGTCAATTCTGTAAGCTCTTCCACAGAGCAGTCTACTTTTGCAGTGGACAGTCGGTGCCCCATATTGTCCCATGAGTGTTCTGGTGAAAGACTGAACATTTTTATAAACCCTTACATCCAGGGAATTGATCTTGATTTTGAGAACGAGGGTCCAGATGTATCAAGCCTTTTAGCATTCGGACATAGCCCGATTCACCAAATTGCGACGTCTGCAACCCCAAAAAGGTATTTTGATATGTAAGAAACCAAAATTGTGATTCGGTAACACTTACTGAATCTCAATTTGGGATTGTGACTACATAATGTTTAGGTAGTTGGAAGGGGTGTCTTTAGGCAATCCCTTCCAAATTCTGAATCACAGTGGAATTTATTAATAATTTACAACCAAAATCTGGTTGCAAAACATCGTCTTAACTGACTACTGAAAAGTAGGTGTAAAGCATTCGCAGGCAGGATTGGGCCTGCAAAGGACCCCATCCCCAAGTAAATGTTGAATAAAACTCTTTTTAAGAGTAGGCAGTAGTCCTATGGACTACCACCTAGTCTGCAAAATGTTAGTTGAATTTCATTTTTTTTTTAAAATGCAGCCAGGGTGTATTTAAAAACAAAATGCTTATTTTAAAAGCAATCACACACATGGTTGTCTGCTGACTTAAGCATGCTACCTTACCTGTGATGGCAACGTTTCATAGTGGGTCGCAATTTGCCACGTGCCTAATTAATATTCATGATATAGGTTGAATTGCAACCCACTACGAATTGGGGTTTTGCGGACTGACCTATTTGCACATAGGTCAGTTTGCAAAAACAGAATGGATTCGATAAAAATTGGTGCGCAATTTGAAACAACTTTTACTGACTCCATTCTTTGTACTTCTGGCCCCAAGTCTTTGTGATGCTGATGAGGGTACATTCAGAATCTTATATTGGGAGTGAGGTGTGATTTTACTAGCTGCTTTATCATAAACAATCCTCACTATATCTTGGTGGACTATATCTATTAGAATGTGCCTTCCTATGATCTAAACGCATCACTTGATGCAGTGATTTTGTTTTTGCATTATATGTGTTGTGGATGGTATGATTAAAGCTCTGATATGCTGTAAGGAAAAAGCAAAATTAATAACTGACGTTAAATTGAGCAACTGGCAGCTAGGAAAGCAACTGCAAGTTTCTTGAGGATATCACGTGCTGGATTTGCATTCCTGAATAATGTAAATCTAGGAGATTCATGATCCAAAAGTTGTTTAACCCCCTATTTGGTTGACGCTGCTTACCCATGTGAAAAAATACAGTAAGGATTTTACTTGCCCGCCTTTCGCGATCTGAATGATGGAACCCTGGAAGGATGGAGTCATTGGTTTTTGCCATCAATCTGTGATCGTAGTGTAGCTGAAGTCTCTGCTTGAATATCAATCCTTATTCTGTGCTTACCACTGCCATTGCTGGATACTACAGTTGGTGTTGTGCTGTTGTTGAGTAGTTTTATATGCACCTAGACTTCCTCTGACAGGTTGTGTGGCTAGGGCGTGGAGGTTAAAGTCAGTGAGATATTGTTCACTATTGATTTTTATATGGGTGAAGTAACCAGCTTTGAATTCAGAAATTGAGAAAATAGTAAGGAAAAACAGACAATAATAACCTTTTTATTTTGTTTTACTGCTGATTAGCTAGATACATTAAAAGCTACTGTGGATCGAACAGCCAGAGACTTGGAATCCATTAGACTACAAATTGCAAACCTGAAGAAAGAAACCCAGGACAAGAAACAAAGGTACTCGAGCAGCACATTTTACAGTTGTATATTAAAACCCACCAAGAACCTGTTTTAGAACTCAATGTCACTGTTTTACTATAATCTAATTACTGCAGTCATTAATCATGAGGCGGAAGAGCATGTAGTGTTCACTGAGAAGCATATCTCTGGCATGTAGTTATATATCGCAAACCTAGTCAAAAGGCACCAGAGCGCTGTGCATGGCCAAGGAGATACAGTATGAGAGTGACTCTAGGTGAGGTGTGCTGGGTTCTGAGAGGGAATGTTGACTATTTTCTGTATCACACTGTTGTGTACTTTTAATAGGTGTGGCTTCAGCTCTTTCCTAAATTGAAGAAGGGTATTAGTGGTTATCGGCTTACAAAGTCTTATGTACCTGTGGGAGGTATTTGACATTGTATTCTGTCTTCTGCACAAAGTTTTGTCATAGAATGTTTAGATTTGAATATAGAGCGTGTGCCCCCGAGGCAGTCTTACCTAACGCTGCTTGTGGGATGTCCATGCAAATAAAAGTTCATACTTACTCATACCTCTTTGGGTCCACCGTTACTCTATTATTTGATTACCACAGTGGTGTTGATGAATAAGAGGCTGTTGTTCCAGATCTTGGATGCACAGATGGAGAAGGCCATTTGTCTAGCCCTATCCATTCTTCACTTTCTCGTCTCCAGTCTCATCATGTTCTTGTTGCGTGTGTGTCGAGTTTATGGAGATGGCGGGCTTGTCACACAGATAGGCAGGGGTGCTGATCATTATGGTTATACACATAACACCACTGATACTCTTAATCTGCTCACATCAAATGTCTGTTTCTCTACTAAGGTTTTTAAGCATAGGATTAGCACAGTGCCTTCCAACCAGCTAGAAAGTGACAATTCTTTTGCCATTTTTACAGCAAAGTTTTTAAGCATGGGATTAGCTAGTGCCATCCATGCCAAGCTGAACAAGCATTTGCAATGCGTTAGGTCTCGCATTTATGAGAGTTTGAGCTATTGGCATTGTAAATGACATTAGCTTAAATTCTCGCAAATGCAAGACCTGTTGCATTGCAAATATTTTATTGTTCTTTACAAGCGCCCCATACGGCTCTTTCACATTAATAGAGTCCACGTCCCCTTCTTTAGACGAGCCGCGTTGAAAGAAAGGTTTGAGGCCCCTATTAAAGTGAAAGTGCGGTATGGGGCGCTTTTACAAAAAAAAGCGTTTGTCAACTTGACGGACAAATCCTTTTTTTTTTTTTTTTTTGTAAAATCGCCCCATGCCACGGTTTAACTTTAATAGCGGCTGCAGACTTTTCTTTAGACGCGGCTCATCTAAAGAAGGGGCGCAGCCTCTGTTAACGTGAAAGCGAGGCATGGGTCACTTGTAAAAATCAATAAAAAAGTAAATCAATAGTTAAAAAAAAAATGTGGCCGCGTTCGGGCGCCACAAATAAAGCTAAGGCGTGGCCGCCACTGTGACATTCCGTGCTGTTAAAAAAAAAAATAAAGGTTACGTGAGAGCTGTCTTGCCTACAACAGCAGGCAGGTGAAAACAATTTAACGAAATAGTGCTCGGAGGCTGTAATTAAAGCCTACCGAGTACCAACACACGTAAAAGGGCCAATCCTTATGGGAGGTTACAAGATGAGAGTAGGCAGTACTAAGGAGGGACTACTAAACCTATTGACCAATGAAAAGCCACAGTTTACAAAGGACCATGACAAGCCAATGAAAAATATGAGTGGGCGTAGCTTCAGGTCCATACCGGAATACAGCATGCCTCACAGAGCAGCTCATGGCTGCCCAGGCTCGACCTAAAAAGACGTGTGGTCTCCCACTCATCTTTTTTTAAAGCCCCCGGGTAGGCCAAATCCCACGGGCATGAAGGAGGGGGGCTCATGGGACCCCCCTCTTGGGCTTATGCCAAGCTCTGAGGATCACCACCTCCCCGAGGCTGTAAAAATGAAAATGTGGGGGGCCTGCTCGGCCCTCAACAGCCCCGGGGACCGCCACCTCCCCGGGGCACTTAATTGGAATGCGGGGAGGCCCACCCAGCCCCTGCACCCCCATGGACCGCCACCTCCCTGGGGCACTTAATTGTAATGTTGGGGGGCCCAGCCCCTACCCAGCAGCCCCGGGGACCTCCCTGGGGCACAAATACAACAATGAAGGGGGTCCAATGCGGCCCCCTGGCCCCGGGGACCACCATTTCCCCAGGGCTTACTTAATAAAGGAGGCCCTGAGGAGTGCCACCCCCCCCCCGTGGCCGGCTCCAGCAATGTCCTGGGGTGCCCACCTCTGGGACATTGCAGTTTTCTATGGCTTGGAGGGAGCTATAGCGAGCCATAGCAAACTCTCTGCTTTCAGCAGTCGAGAGTAAAGATGCTTTCGCTTGCTGTAAGCATAACAGGTGTTTGTTTCCCAGCCCGCTGTGAAGCGAGCAGGGAAACAGACATATTGCTTTGGGACCCATGGCTCCCTGGATCCCAAAGCAATGCCAGCTCCTGCAGGAGGCAGGGAGCCGGCAGGGACTGCGGGGGCCTTTAGGCTCCCCTCGCGGTCCCCAACAGAGAGGGGAGTGGCGCCCCCCCTCCCCCCATGTAATAATAAAAATATAAAATAAAGGGCAGGCTCAACCGTGGCCCAGGTAAGAGGGGCCACGCAGCCCCCCTTCCTTTATTAAAAAAAAAAGAACATAATTAAAAAAAGAAAGGCCGTGCCCTGGGGCATGGGGTCCCCAGGGCCAAAATCGGCCCGGGAGGAGGGCCGCATGGACTTCTTCCCTTATTTTTATAAAAAAAATTAAAAGAAGGGGCAGGCCCCGATGGATGGGGTCCCCGGGGCCTAAAATGGTCATAGGAAAGGGGGCCACATGGCCCCCTTTCCTAAAAAATTTAAATTTAAAAAAAAAATCAGCAACTTGCCAGAGGCCCCACCTTCTTTCCTCCACCACTCTGCAAACGCGCCTCCTGGCTCGCTGCTGGTTGGGGAATTAAGTCCCCTTGGCTGCTGAGGGTTCTTAGGGGCCAATACGACCTCCTGTTACCTCCAGTAAGCCCCACACAGTGGGATTGCTGAGAGGTGGTCGGAGGCCTCTCCCCCTTTCTCCACCACTCTGCAAACACGCCTCTTGGCGCACTGCTGGTGGGGCGATGAGGTCCCCTTGCCTCCTGAGGGCCTCAGGACAAAATTGGACTTCTTCCTCCAAGCAGAAGTGTGCCAGGAGATGCGTTTGCAGAGTGGTGGAGAAAGGGGACGTGGCCTCTCACGACCTCTCAGCAATCCAGCAGTGTGGCCATCACCATATATATTTACATACATACACACAATCTTCAAGACTACCAATTCCAGGTGGTCCCATCAGTTTTATCTGTAGCTTTTTGAGTGCCCCGCCTTCCAAAATAATCACTTCCGGCAATGCATCTGAAATTACCTTTTTTAGTCCTCCCAGGCCCAATTCAGAAGTAAGAGGTTAAAGGTAAGTTTTGAGATTGCCTCTCTCATTTGAATGTACTTTCGCACTATTTGGAATTCACAGACATTCTTACTCTAATGTCTGGAAACCTGTGTCAGTCACAGCTTTTCAGTTACATTGCTGGGGATTGGGATCTCATTACTTTACCGATGTTGGGCTTCCTACACCCTGGGAACTGTATGTACAATGCAAGCCAGCATTGGGGGCAGCCACCACCTTATGTGAAGTTGCACATTTTTTTCTTCTCCACAGGGGAACATGTTTTTCCCAAAGAAAAAGGTCCTTTACCTACATGCCTACCAAGTTTAGGAGTGTTTTGCCCGCCTTCCCTCCCTGGAAAGAGATTTACTCCTGCCCTTTGCATGAGCAAATTTTGCCCGCCTTCCCTCCCTGGAAAGAGATTTACTCCTGCCCTTTGCATGAGCAAATTTATAACCATTTCCAGGGTGAGAAGGGTAAGAGAGACTTTGTGAATTTTGAAAACTCACTATTTTTGGTGTGCACCAACTCAGAAGGATAACCACACGTTGGAAAGCCTATTTCCTACCCCTAGCGTAAAGTTACTCCTGTGTAATTGGACAAACTCTTAGCATACAATTGTGTAGTTGTAAATAGATGTACACCAGGTAAGTATCATTTTCTGAACAATTCATCGTATCTATGAAAATAATACTTTTGTGAATTCGTCACTCAGATTTAACCTCCACTTAGCCTGGCAGGCTGATCCAAAGCAGATCCACGTGTGATTCCAACACTCAACCAAGGCCTTCCCTTCTCTCGGGGATAGAAGTGGGCGAGCCAATGAGGGCTTGAGCATGGTTCCAGTCAGAGGTCCACCACTGACTTGGCCTGAGGTCCCATGAGTGCCTCGAGCCTAAAGAGAGCCGAGCCCAGAAGCTGTAGATTCTACCTCCTGCATCCTTCTGCTATCAGAGCTACCAATTCTTGCAAGTCGTGCTATAGTCAGGACCACTGGAATTATTCGATTTTGAATATGCGGTGTTTCCCGTTTAGTTGTGAATTTACTGCATTTGCCACATATTTCAGAACCTGCTGTATAATCTGCATCTTTGATAAAATGACAAAATAGCAAGTGTATAGTGTCACAGGATATGATGCAGACTGCTAATTGATTTAGTTAACCTTAAGGCTTCTTTTGGGCCTCCTTTGTCACATATTTCCAGAGGTCCTTGTGACAGATCGTGCATACAGCACCTAACTGTCCAAAAGAGCTGGTGGGCAAATCGGAAAGTGAGTATATTACAGCCACTGGGAAGGACGCAGTATAGTCATACTGGGAATTCCCCAGCTCCTGAGAAAACTAGTCGGCCTCTGCATTTAACATATTTTATAAATGAAACACTGCAGAAATAAACGAGCGTCTTAATACGTTTCTATAGCGTCTACATATGAAACGCCTCCAGGCACTGGAGTCTGACACGTGATTGTGAACGACACTCGGCTTTCAGTCAATTTCTACGCGAAAAACCCTCTAACACAGGAAAGACCAGTCACTTTTGTGCACAAGGAAATCACACGAGGTTGTAGAAGGAGTTCGTGAGGCAAGAGTTGTGTAGAAGGGTGCTGGGGAGGAAGAAAGAATGAAAAGAGGGTGGACAGAAGACGTTCTGCAAGATGAAAGGAGAGAAGATAGGATAACGCCTACCGGAATGAAATAAGACTGGGAGTTAGGTTTAGGGAAGTGTGGATGGGAAGAGAAAAAAAGTTGAAAGGAAATGATGCGAAACGAGGGGCGACTAGAGAAAAAGTCATGGAAATAAAACAGAGAGAGGAAAGGGAACAGAGAAGAGGGGAATTAAATGGAACGGGGATACAGGAAAGATAAAGGAATTTAAGAGAAGAGGCAATACATGAAAGAGACTTGGAGGAAGAAAGAGTGATGAGGTGGGGTAAGAAGAGAAAACGGAAGAGAAAGAAAAAGGGAACTGAAGTGGGGGTGGGGGTGAGAAGCGAGGTGACAGGAAGCGGAGAGAGGAAAGAAACAGGAAGAGAGAATAAAATGTGAGGCCGGACGCCGGAGTAAAAAAATGACAAAGGGGTGTAGAGAAATGAAAAGGAGGGTGAAGGAGAGGGAAGCTATGACAGAAGAGAGAATAAAGGATCTAAGAGGCGTGAAGACGAAAAAGGAGATGAAAGAGAAAGGGGGGGCTGTGGACGGTGGGAGAGATAAAAGCCATAAGGAGAAACGAGTAAAAGTTGGGGGCTTGAACTGGAATTAGAGAAAGAACTAGGCGAGAATGGAGACAGCGAAAGGACGGCACAAGGGAGGAAATAGAGGCGGGGGGGTATAAACGAGTAGAGATCGGTGAAATAAAGTCTGACAGAAGAGAGCGTGTGTGCTTGGGTTTTACAGCGAAAGTAGGAAAACCGATATCAGAAAAGTGAAAAGACGAACGAGATGGGAAGATACAAGTTATCTACACAATACACAGCCCAGTGTTTGGGCAGCACACACTGCACGATCAAAAGCGCTACACCGTCATGTTATTGAATCCCTCTAGCGCAACTGGTACCACCCCCTTTCCATACAGCAGTGGGAACCGAATTTGGTCAAATTCATCTTTTCTGGACAATAATGCCAAATGAATTACTTCTAAGCACTACTCTGAGCACTAGTGGAAACTGAGGTATCTTTAGTCACAGGGTTGAACTGGTGTTACCCGTATTTAGGTGTCGAGTCTTCCGCCTCTAGGCCACAGTGTTAAATTGATCACTTTTGGGTCATGCTGTTAAACGAGTCACCTCTAGGCCCTCGACCTCTGTTTCGCGAGCTCACTGCACCAAACTAAGCCAGGAAGCATCGGGAGCAGGGCAGATTGTCAGAAGTACGGTCTTTGGCCTCTTTGCTGAGATGGCCTACTTCACTGCCAACGTGTCCCAACAGCCATTCTATAGAGGGATCACTCCGCACTTCTCGTGTGCCCCCACCACCTCTTACCACCAAAGCTTATCTTCTTTAGCAGGAACGACAACAGGCGAATCGCCTCACTGCCTTCGATATAAAGGTAGGGTGACCAGACGTCCCCGATTTGCCCGGACAGTCCCGGTTTTTCACCAGCTGTCCGGGCAGATTTCGGCAATTTTGTCTCATGTCCCGGTTTTTAGAAGGGGTTGACTGAAAACAGTGAGAGGCACTTTTTTGGGTGTTCTAAAGCTTTGCTAGTTAGCAACAGTTATAAGTAAGCAGTTTAATTAATAGGTATAATTTTGATTGTAGAAATTACATTGTATTTACTTTCTTAATGCATCTTCTGTGATCCTATGTTGATGACAGCTGTCATTCTGCGCCATTCCGTGGATGAAAAATTGTAGTCCTTCTTCTATTTTCCCCAAATGTCCCGGTTTTTGGTTCTCAAGATCTGGTCACCCTATATAAAGGTTTCATTCACTCATTCGTGTGCTAATTAATTAAATATTGTATTCATTCGAGTGAAAAGCCATGTGCCTAGATAATTGTGCTTACCTATTTATGGATGTACCTATTGATTTGTAACGTCTTTAGCGCCGAACGCTGAATAGTGCTGCTTTTAGGTGCCAACAGAGCTACCCCCAGAAAACTGACTGTGCTGTTGGAGAATGTCGTGACTACAAGTTGATGCTGAATATAAAGTGCTTGCATGGCTAGAATGGAGTCAGTCTCCTGCCAGCGTGTCACCATAACCTCAGAAAGTTTGTTGGGTTGGGAAAGAGTCAGCCGTCAAGCTGCACTCCTGCCGGCTATTAGCCCCCAGCCAGACCGATCCTCATCTGGCCCCCGAGGGGAAGGTCTGGCCAAGTTTTGCGGGCAGATTAGCTGTATAAATGATAGAAGTGAATAAATCCCATCAAGAGACGGGGAGAAGGAATCCGGATTCACCAGGAAGAAAAGGCATTTATTTACCAAGCGCCGCAGGGCGATCTGACGACCCAGCAGCCACCCGCAGTCTTAAGTGTCACCTTAAAATAGATAGATTTTCTTTTTGGTGGGTAGAGGGTGCAGTGAGGGACAACAAGGGGGTGGGGAGAATCAAACTCCACAGGTGGGATGGAGAAAGGTTTTGTTGCCCCAGAGGAGGCAGGGACTCGAGAAGGGAGGCCGGGGCTCGGCAAGGAATAAAAAGACACATAGCGCTTGGTGTGCGTTAAAGGGTATAACATTCACGCTGAGTCGCCTTCTCCCAGGAAGCAGCCAGCGGGCACGGGAGGGGACGCCTGCAGGCCGCACACAGACCCAGGCGACTGTAGAACCGCAGCGTAGAGATCAGAAGGGGGAGTGGCTCCCACACTGCAGAGACACGGGTGTTGGCGCTAGGTTGATTAACAAGCATTTACAATGCAATAGGACTCGCATTTACGCGAGACCTATTGCATTGCATCACGGACAACGGGAGGGGGCACGGACAACGGGAGTGCGGGCGGGGGAGGGGGTGAGAAGGCGCAAAAAAATAGTGCTGACAGTGTAAATAACAGGTACCATGTAACACTCCAAGTAAAGGGGCCAGTAGTCATGAGAGGGTACAAATGACGACATGGCCATAATAAGGAGGGACTAACAAGCCTCACAATCAATAAGAAGACAGCATTACATGGACAACGACACAAGCCAATAAAAAAATGGGCGGGGGCAGTGGGCGGGGCTTCCCTCACCAGTGAACTACCCCAGATATTCCCTAGAGCAGCGCTTGCGCGCTGACTCTAGGCTCGACCTAAAAATGACAAAGACTTTTACCACTCCAGGCACAGTAGTGCAGCTTTGTATTGGTAAAAGTCCATCCATGCCAGCCTTGAATAAATAAAAGCAACCACTGCCACACGTGTTTCGCTCTTATTAGAGCCCTTCAGATAGGTATAGCTTTTTCCAGATACATAGGAGCTCCCGGTATAAGTTAAGACAATATCCTTTCAGGCTTAGAGTGCCGCATAAATTATGCAAAAAAGGAAGCATAGAACTCTGGGTAATTCCCAAGTTTTGATGGAGAGCCGCTCCTTTGTATGTAACACCCTATAACGCCACTGACACTCTGAATCTGAGAACCTCAAAGGGCTGTTTTTCTAGCTTCGTTTTTAAGCATAGAATTAGCACAGTGCCATCAACACCGAGCTAGACAGTGACAAAACCTTTTGCGTTTTTACAGCAAAGTCTTTAAGAATGGGATGAGCTAGTGCCATTCATGCCACGTTGAAAAATGACAAAGCCTTTTACCACTCCAGGCACAGTGTTACAGCTTTGTATTGGTAAAATACCATCCAAGCCAATCTGGAATTAATAAAGGCAACCGGTGGACCCGTGTATATTGCTATGTCAGGGATGTTTAGATGTTAATTTTTTGACATTCTCTTTTTAGTGACTTGACTCTTGACAAACATATTTTAATAACATTAACTCTGTTTTATATACTAAACGCCAAATAAAATGATGGGAGATTCTTAAATTTATTAAATTATTTTAAGTTAAATTTAAATGACTTCCTACACTTATTCTTTAAAAAGTATTCAGAGCCTCTAGAGGTCATTTCGGTCCAAGATCATCGCATTACAAATGTCAGACAAACTTATATTCCTTAGTAGTGTAAAACACATTTTTTATTTTATTTTTGGTTTAGCCTACATCTTGGTTTATTTCAATCATCTTTTTATGGATAATTATGGAAGAAAAGCAAATGACTTCAAATGTTTGTTCACAATAACAACAGTCTTAATCTTGCCATTTAGGTGCATTTAACTGCAGGTGTGGCCTGCAGTCGTGTTGGAGCTAGCCCTGAATGCTCCAGAAATAACGCAATAAATGATTTTTGGTTGGTCATGAAAAATTCCAGCATTGGTGTCAGGAGATGGTCTTTTCTAATCTTGAATAAAGAAAGTATAACATTTGGAGTAATGCATGATTTGGCTTACTTCTTACAACATGAAAACCTAATCAGTGCTTGGGCTACTCTTGTAATCAGAAAAAGAAGTGCAGTAGTCTTCTTTTTATCATATAACATTGCACAGGGGCTTTTGGAATTTGCATTACTGTTTCTCTTGTAGCCAGGTACTCTTGTAAACTATAAAAAACTGATGCATGATGCCAATTAATCAATCGTCCTGTGTTTTCTGCCTGGTAGAAAGGGAAGATTATTTGGCTTGTCTGTTAAACTAAGGATAGCATTGATTAATCATTATTTTATTCATTGCAGGTTACAGATTTTGGGTTGTAAAGGGCCCTGGCTTGTAGGTCTAGGACAGTGTAGCACATATTTTGTCATTGTGGGTTACAAAGTATGGGTTGTAAAGGGTTCTGCCTTGTAGGACATTGTCAGTGTAATACAATATACTTGGCAGTGCCTGTTGCTTTCATGGATTGGCAGTGATTGGTAAGGATGCAGCACAAGACATCTTGTTCTGCTACAGATTACCTGCTTCCTCATCCATCCCTTCTCACCACCTCATCACTTGTAGGTGTGGATTACCAGACAACAAATTCCTCAGATGGGGCTGTGGACAGCGCTTGGGACTTTTCAAATCCTTTGGACTGGAGGTAAATCTCCATCACTTTAGCCATAGATGCTGTTTGCAAAGATCCGGTTAGTTAGATTTGTACTTATGTAGGTACCTCAAAAGAGTGCACCTTGCTTAGAAATAGGGTTGATCTTTCCCATATTATGAATCAGTCTAAGTTACCCATCCACTTTTTTCCTTGTATTAATAAACAGGTATTTTAAACTATCAATACAATAGTAGGACCCAATAAACATCAAATTGTAGAAAACTAAAATCCTTGTTTATGAATGATTCACTGGCCACTGGTCTTCACAGTGGACTAACCACTCCTGTATCTCTCTGCAACTTTTTTAACATCGGATCGATCATGACCATATCTTTGCTTTATCAGCGTGTATGTCTTTGACTCTTGGTTGGAAGGATTTAGGTATTGCCAGCACTCTAAAAGGAAGGGAAAATACAACATCTTCTGGTGAACTATAGGTCTGCCACAAGCTTTATGCATTTGGAAAAAGTTTATTTGATTAAATAAGATGATCAGCGATGCTGCATCAAACTGTGAAATACAGCAGTGGCCTCTGATTTTCAACAAGACGCTACATAATTGAACAGCTTTAAACAGGACTATAGAATTTTTTCTTTGGTAATTGTAGTGTTTTCAGATCTTGTTCCCTTCATTATCAAATAGTTTGTCAAGACCCCTTTAGTAGCTATGGTGGTTGGGGGTGGTAAACCTTTGTGTTCCATGGTGCATTAGTCTTTAAGCCTATTGATTCCTTTGGTATGCAGATTAAATTGCCCCAAAACTACGCTAATAGACCTTTTCCCGTCTGTACTGTACACATAGCAGTTGCGATATGAAGGCGGACACAACACAATAAAGGCATAGCAATGAGAAAGTGGCTTGTTGAGTGGACTTCCCTGATATAAAATAAATTAGGATGGGGTCCACCCAGACCCAAAAAGACATCAAGAGCAAAGAGGCAGCCCACAAAAAAGAGGCTGACAGAGGAAGCCAATTACAGCTCTGTTTCCAGCTCCCCATAACGTCATCCACTCACAAAGCTGTCCTCTGAGGTCCACGGAAGGATAGTACATATTTAAAGGAATGTGAGCTGCAGAGGTGGACAAAGAACACAGCAGGCAGGGCTTTTAACAACAGGAAGGAAACCAGCCTATAGTGCGTTGGTGAACCCCTCACAATGTTTTTCTTCACTCAGTGGAAACAATATTTGCTAATATTAATGTTTCTTCATGCATAAGAAACAGTAACTGATCTCATGATTTATAGTAGACAATGGGTCTCATCTAGGGTCGGGTGACAATTAAAAATCATTTACTTTTTGGAGGAAAGTCTAAATCTATGGGAAAATGTACTGATGCATGATATTCAAATTGAGAAGCTTCACCAAAATGTAGTACTTCCTCTAGAAACTCTAAATAGACTGAACATCTCTGAACATTACCAGTAAATAGCAATTTTGTCCTTTCTGAGAAATTTACTTTTTGGTTTGACCATCTTACTTTGATGCGCTTTAAAAATGTTCTCACAGATATGGCTGCTCTTGGTCTTTACCGACAGGGTCAGACGCACATCCACTCTGCTGAAACCTTGAATGCACTTTAGAAAGACCATGGTGGTTATTTGCAATTTTCCATCACTAGGTGATCACTTCATCAGGCTTTAAAGGAGGCTTTGGAAAAAAATGTGTAGAACCTATATTATGAAATGTCTTATTTCTGCCTCTTTGAGCCCCCGTGGTAAACATGCAAAAGTTCTAGTCTGCCAGGCTTGGTGTAATGTTACATTGTAGAGCCCGATTTTCAAGAGCCAAATTTTTTCTTTACCCCTCCCACCCAACTCAAAGACTCTGAATGAACGCAAGACAAGAGTACACATAGTCTTATTCACATATGCTGGATCCTAAAAATAAAGATCTCTTTAGGTCCATCTCAGTGTTTATGTGCAATTTTCATGCATCTTAATATCTAGGAGTCCTATGGAACAATTGGGTTTATCATGCATGAGCATGTGAGGTAATTTTGATGGAAGGAAGTGTTTCAAGCTGAGGCATATTTGGGCACTGCTCTGAAAAATGTTTTTGGGGAAACCCGATACATGCCATACCTTCTCCCAATTCTAGAATTGAGCATTTTTGCAAAGGAAACTAGTTGTAAAAGACTGATTCAGACAGGCAGTTTCTGCCTTAAACACTCATTTAAGCCCCAAAATGGCTTCCTTTATGCCGCTCAGGATTTCAAAGGAGGATTCCTTACAGGCATAAATAGTTTTAATTTTTGCGGAGTGGCATGTAAACTGTAGGTGCAAATCCGGTGTAAATGGTGGGCAGACCCATGTGTAGTTTGCCTTGAAAGTTTATGAACACCACCAACGTGTGAATTTGTTAGTATTCATAAATTCCGACCTGATCCTTTCCCAACCTAATAATGGTTGGAGTTTTACTCCATCACAGAGCTGAAGTAGCTCCCTTTCTATGGGATGAAAAGGAAAAGATCACTTCCACACTGTTTAGTGGAAGTGATATGTGTAATGGCACATTTGGATATAATTGTTCACCGGGTTGCATTACCCAAGCCAGTTTTGCACACCTCAATTCTGTTTTTGTAAAAAATGGGAACCTGGGCATCACGTCACGTGATATACCCTGTGGTACGCCTGTAAACGTGCGTCTGGAGGGTTACTGGACTGGGAATGTTTGGGAATTCCTAAAGTAGTAAATCTGAACCCTTTCTTAGTAGTCTTATTATGGTTTTTTTTTTTAACCTGCTCCTAAGTGTAGATTCAGTTGCATGTTTGTTTTACCCATGCAAGATCGGGATGGCTTGGACAGGCATTTATATTTTTATCTGGTGTCTCAGAAAGACTGTTGAAGTGAAATTCCCATTAACTCTATCAGTAAAACTAACAATTTTGCTAAAATATTTTTATCTTTAGATTGGAAGTTGCAAAGGAGCAAAATGATGCGCTGTCACAAAAACTGAAATGTACGAATATGTCTACGCTAAGTGTTGAAGAAAAAGCTAAGCAGATAGAGGAAATGCTAAAGGAAGAGGAACAATATGTGATGGTACGGAAACATTTTCATGAAGCAAACCTGAGTTTATTTTTATAACCTTTGGTTATGTATATATGTGTTTGCGAATTAATGTGTGTATGTATGTATATATATATATATATATATATATATATATATATGTATGTGTGTACATTTGATTTTGTCAGTAAAAAATCCCATTGAAAGTTATAATACTGAGCATCGTACACAGTGTGTTTTTAAAAATCATACACAACACAAAAACACACTTTCATTGAATGCAGAGAGCAAAGGAAGAGGGATTAGAATAATTGCAGCATGTAACAGACTCTTACTGTGATTCAGAAACTCTGTTTTGTTTGGTCAACAAAAATTACAGAAAATAAGACCAAGAATATTAAAACTTAGAAAGTGAGTCTCTATATTTGAGAGTTGATATCCATGTTGCATCACACTTGTTATGGTCCCGTAGCCATGTGTCAATAATATGCTTTCCTGTGGCTTTCAGTTTCTGTTTTGCACCATCAACACAGAAATCAAATCGGTGCTAGCATAGAATGTTCAATGTGCAATTTCCTACAGGTGCCTGTAAATTCAAGTGTTTGATATCTATATGTAGCTGGCTTCAACAGTCCACTTTGGGCATCTAAATTTAAGTGTCACAGTTGACAAATGTAAATAATAACCTCCAGCTAGTGCTTAATTGGTCGAAAAATAAGGGCAAGACCCAAAGTTTAGGAGCCTGCTGCCGAATGCATGATTGCTGAATACCAAGGCTGCCTAGTTTTGATTTTATCCCATGCCTCTTTATTGTGCCATCTTACTTTATTATGTTACTTTATCTCATTCTTGCAAGTTGTTTTTAATCCCTGCTTTCTCTATTTGTCATAATTTTCTTTTCTTTCTCTTTCATTTTTTTCTGTCTGTCTTACGCTCACTGTCAAAATCAGATGAGGAAAAATAAGTCACAGTCCCTAAAAAAGAATGCTGGTTCCCACCATATGTAACAAATGGCATAAACTAAGCCAATCCTTCACTCAAGGGGCAAGTACATTTTGATGTCTGATGAGAATGGTGTTCCCTTTTGTAGATCTGTAATATGTTCAGGGCAACTCATACAACTTGATTATGAGAATATTACAGATATATCTTTGCTAGGAGTCATAGTGTATGTAAACAATTCACTATCCTTATAACATAAAGATAACTTATGTGATCTGTTACCTCTCACTCTGTATATGCTGTAGATGTGTATGTTTTTTTGAAAGTTTATTGTTATACGTCTCCATTTCTTACTCCAATGTTTATTTTCGTTTTCAGGAAATTGAAGTTCAGTTGAAACAATTGAGGGAGCTGCATTTCAAAAAAACTCAAGAGTTGCATAACCAGAACACAAAAGAGAAGACTCTTATTTCAGAAATCAATGGAAGCCATGCAACTTTGAGAAATCGCAGTTCTTTTTTGCATAAACTAGATGAGAACGCTCTAAAGCAACAAAAAATCCTTTATAACCAGGTATACATAATTGCATCTGCTACTATATTGGGCATACATTCAGTTTAACAAATGTACCCATGTGTAGAGTTCTGTTTATGTGAGTTGCAGGTTGCCTTCCTTAATGCGAAGCTCTACACCTCATTTATTTTTGTAACATTTTCTTATTGTTTAATCAGGATGCAGTAACATTGACATGACGTTATTAATTTAAAATATATATAGGTAAATATATAGAGATAAGGATATCTATTCAGTAACCAACAGTATTCGTATTACGATACATCTAAGCAACGTAATAGTGCCAAAACAATAGTAAAGAAATCATTGATAGAAGTATAATAAATTCAGGTTTACCATTACTATATTTCTATTCTGCATTCCCATACTTTCCATGAGAGAAAAATAATGTCTTCCTTCAAATTTGCTCATCATTCAGTACATACATATGTAATGAGATGTGATGAAAAAGAATATACACATACATAATAACTATTTAATTCTTCCTTTTTTCAGCCAACATTCAGTCTTAAGAAACAGTAGAATAAATAAGTAATAGTTAATTTGAAAAGATTCAAATATGAAGGATTTCTATTAGACCGTTTTAGCTGACAGAGATTCCCATGTGTATATTAGAAGTGGACACCACATTTTCTTGTTGACTGCCATTTCTTATATTGATCTCGAAAATGTGCAATCACATCATTTCTTTTATCCAGTCTAGTGCATTAGGAGTTCTCCATGTTCTAAGAATACAACATTTTATAACAAAAAGATTGCAACTGTTCTTTTCCAATGTATCCTAATACTGTGAATGCTTGAAGTGAAGTCATGAATAATACCACATTTTGGATCCCTTACAAATTTGTATGCATTTATTTCTGACTCTTCATTCCAGATAATACTCTACTATTCTGTTATAAGAACACTGCTCCACAAAACATTGACAATACCACAGTCCATTTGATGTTCAGAAACTGAATGAAGCCACACCTTGAAGTGCTTAGGAGAAAAATGCTAGTTATAAAGATTTTTACAATAGCTGTACTTTAAAGGGGCCATCCGGTGAATGATGCCACAATTGATCTCAACACCCCAGCTGACCTCATCAAACAAACAAACATTCTAGAAATGCTGGCAATTGTTTGAAAGGCAGTGCTGGGCAAAGAGAACTGTTTTCCCCACACTGGATGTTCCCTTTAATTCAGTTTCTCCATGATATTTATCATGATCTTATAAAATTAATTTCCATGTTTCTTCTTCTGTAGTAAATGACAGTTACACTTGCCAGTAGTCCCGAAGAGTCAATACTGTAGACTTGGAGAAAAAGCCATTTTGTTACATGGAC
Source organism: Calotriton arnoldi (assembly GCA_963921515.1). NCBI lineage: Eukaryota > Metazoa > Chordata > Amphibia > Caudata > Salamandridae > Calotriton > Calotriton arnoldi. Next base: position 902,425 of record CAWUFW010005976.1, on the reverse strand, counting down.
CTTAAACTGGCCCAATTTCTTTTACAAACCTATGAGTAGGAGAAGGTATTGAACTTTTTGAATAGTTTTCATCCTACCTTGTACACAATGTTTCAATTCAAAACCTCGCTCTCTTTGAGAGAAGTGAACTTATCTTTCAAATCCATAAAAGACAGTATCTTATCATCTCATATATTACTACAAGTCTCATTGATTTCAGCAGGATCACAAGATGGGCATACCCCAATCACTATGTTTGTATTATTCCAAAAGATGGCTGTGGTGTGGAGATGCAACCATAGCATTAGTTTCCAGTGAATGTTAAACTGTGCATTTAGTGTGGTATGTAGTCACGGGGTTGTATCAGTAGGTGGAATTGTACCTGAATTATAGATGTATGCTAGATCATCTTCGTTATCACTTATTTCTTTGGGAAAGTTTTGCTTTAAAATACATTCCAAAGCTCGATCATCTAAGCCCCTGTAAAATGAAAATGGCATATATTTTTTGGTATTTTTACTCTTGGTTTGGTGTTTTTCCAAATACATGATGTTGGTAATCCTGGGAATTATTACCATTTTCAATTAAATTAATTTCCCCTATTGTGACTTATTTAATTCTGCCCTTTTTAGTAAATGTGCATTTGTTTTTTCTAGTAGGCCTGTAGTAATGTCTTCAGTCATACCTTCCAAACCTCTATTGACTGTATTTAGGGTTGGTTATAATTGGGAAGAACACCTAAAGCTGTGATGTCAAGCAGGGTTCCGTAAGGTACAAACCTAGCACTTCAGAATGAAAGCCATTATCTTAATCAGCTGACTATGACATTTAAGATTCAAGTTATCTGCATTCATCAAAATCCATCTGACACACAACTTTACTTACTCATACTCAGTCAACGTGACATATATCCTTAGCTCCTGTTTGACAAAGCAAGAAACTTCGATGTCATGCAACCTTCTTGCTGCTAAATCCACATAACAACTGAGCTCTTCCTTATCTTGCTCAGACACAAAAACAAATGTGATCCCTTGCTCAGTGATGAGCTAAAGACAGATGCCCCCTCCCTTCATCTCTTTTCAGTAACATTCCTAGGTTATACTCTTGGCTTCACTCTCTAACTATGTCCACTCATCAACAACATAGCAAAAGTATTCAGTTAGTACCTTCATTCTCTTCAAAATACAGAATACTGAACTTTCTCCATCCAACTGCAGCACATGCCATTGGCACTGTATTGAAACATTTTGGGAGTGCCTTATTAACAGGCATTCCACAATAATTTCTTCCACCTCTGAAAGCAGTCCTCTACTCTATGGCGAGACTTCGTCCCTTTTTTAAATCTGCTAGCTTTATAAGAATGACATTTGAGAGGGTGCCTGGCTTACAAAGCAATACACTTAAAGATTCTCCCTTGAAACCAAAAGGGACTCTGAAGAACAAGCTCTCAGGCACAAAATTAGATTTTCAAAGGGCAGCTACATTATTTTGGAAATGTCTCTCCTCCTTAGTTAAGAGTCATCCCTCTCTTCTTAACTTCAGGCAGTATTTAAATACTTGCACTTTCAGGTTGTTCCTGAAAAACCATGGTTGAGAAATTCAACAGTACCCTCCAAACTTACCTCTGCGCTGTAATTCCAACACTTTTCTTTCTTTATTGTAGTCTAATACTGTACTCAGTTTTTGAGATTACTTTTTCTGTGGTAGAAATATATATATATTCGGTATAAAACACTTTAATGTCATTATGGAGCAGCAGTTCTGTATAAAAAGATTAAGTAAAGACATAAATAGCTCTCACTGTGTCTTGCAGGAAGTTGTCATTTAGAACCCACTCATTCTATTCTATTCTGTTTCTGCAGAGCTTGTCTGGTTTAGAGTGTTGAGATTAAGTATCTGTCCCTCCACCATATTGATGTTACAAGAGGCCAGTGCCAGATTGTCCCTACTTATCTTGACAGGGCTCAGGTTGCCCTATTTTTTGACGTAATTCACTGTGGTTGTGTTGGCCTTTTGAAAAAGAATGGGTGATTCAGATATTGGTGGAAGGAATGATTTTAGAGCTAGATGAAATTTCCTCAGCTCCAGCATGTCAGGTACAACTTTTCCACTGGAGACCATTTCCCATGAGCAGAGTGGTCCATCTTGTTCTCTCCCGATTCTTCATTGAACCATCTGTTACAGACCGAGGTTTCCAGAATGGAGCTCATTGACCCATGTTCCAATCTTTGCACTACCCTGGTAGAGATTTGACAACACAGCTGGACACCTTAATCTTCTCCTCGCAGTCTCCTGTCTTCTGCAATCACTGGACGTCTTGACACTTATGAAGAGGATTTATATGCAGACTGGTATTGTTACTAGGAAGATGTAGGAGACCATGCTGCCAAAGTGAGAGGACTCTTGTCTGACAAATAGAGTTATTCTTTTTTAGAGGAAGGATCTTCAACATAGAAATTATGTTCTATCCTACAAAAGAGACTGATTTGCCAGATATAAATCAATTGTGGCTCCTAGACTCTGTATACTATAAACTGGTTAGAGGATAATTTGAAAGAGATCTGCAGGCCCAGCCTAGAAGACGATACAGCAATGACTGTTGTTCCTGTTGAACTGACCATCCACATATAAACTAAGATGTCCTTCCACATTATGGCTTTTACTATTGTGGCCATCTACTTTCTTAACACCTTTGCGGTTGACCTGAGGGTAAACAGAATAACTTGAATTTGGAAGTGAAAGCCCTTTTGGAACTAGGAGAATTTCCGGTGATCCTTGAATATTGGTATGTGGAAGTAGCATCTTGTAACTCTCTAAAAGCTATCCAATCTCCTTGATGGAGACAAGGATAGATATGATGGAGGGCTTGCATCTTGAATGTTTCCCTCTTCACCCATTTGTTGGTGAATTTCAGAATTTGAATTGGATGGTAATTTTGAGGTGCACCCCTTTTTCTATACAGGACCATATGCCCTTGTTTGGCATTTGTGAAACTGCTGTACTGCATTCTTATGAAGAAAGACTTGGAGTTTATGTACCTGATAGTTCAAAAGCAAATGTTTCAACTCTGTTGGTGGTACGGATGGTGGAGAAGAACGTAATTCAATTTTCTATCAATTTCTTTAAAATATTTCGAAGCAAATTGTCTTTTGCTTTGCTCTACCAAAAGAGGAAATAGTAAGAAATGGTTTCTGCCTTTTGAAATACTGTTTTTGAGGAGGTTGTTGCTCTTCTCGAATTTGCAATTTCTGTTGTCTTTTAGGCAAGTAAAAAGGGCTATTTGCTGGCTTCTACCATACTCTTTGCTTTGGAAATGTGGACACTCCTTGAGGTTATCAAACTTTCAGAATGGAACATTCTACCTCTTTTTAAAAAAACTTTTTATGCAGTGGATTTCTTCATCTACATGGATACCAAAAAACAACCTGAAATATACGTCTAGAATTTTTTGGTTGGCTTTAGGGGATAGTATCAAGTGGAGCCTTGAGGAACACCCCAGAGAGAGACTATGACGTGGTTTAGTTCAATGTTATTATGCCTTTAGAATGTTCTCAATAAAGCAGTACAATGAAATCCCCAGTTATTTTCTGTACTTTCCTAATAGCGTTGTAGAAATAGAACTAGCAGCTCTTATTACCAACGCTGAAGCCTGACACACCTTCTTGTTGACCGAATCCATGCCTTTGTTTTCGTTTTCCGGAGGAGCTGAAGAAGATGAAGAGAGAGCATAGTAGCAGTTCTTAAAGGCTGGGACCTCCTCCAGGGAATCATTAGCAGGAGTTTTCCTAAGGTAGAAGGGTTCCATTGTGCATTTTATGGGCGTGGTGGTCAATATTCAATAGTCCCTGAACGGAGGTGACCAACAGCCTGGCTTGCAGTTTTTGAAGCAATTACAGAGGTGTCAAATTCAGGATAGGTTGCTTCATCTTCAGGCTGGCATTTGGCGGACCTGACCCAAAATACTCACACAAAGGCACACCTTGCAGTTTACTATAAATCATTTATATATTCCACCTTCAAATGCAAAACTATAAAAATAACACCTTTGTGACTTTCGTCTGCAATTTAAAAAAATTATACCTGTGACGTGGCCCAGTACCATGCATGGCACCTTCATTTACCCATGGCGTATACATCACCAAAACCTATCTTGCTGGGACTAGTATGCCTTTGGAAATACAAGGTTATATAGACCTATTGACCCCTATGCCAAGACTAGATTTTGGTATCTGTTTCTCAACCAGTTGGGAAGGGGGAAGAGTACGACGGCAGAGTGAGGAAAAATGGTGCTTCTTAGACCTTGCTCTCCCTCCTTCACAACATCCTCTCAGCCATTCTGTATAAACAGAACTGCTATTCTACAACGTTGCATTATGCAGGAACTGGGTGTGACAATTGGTGGGATGTATGTAAGCGGGCGAAGCTCAATCTCTTTTAGGGCAACTCACAGATGAAAGCTTTAAATTCTTTTAAAGTCATCACGTTCTTTTTTGTGATGCGTTTCGAGTCGTTCCTAACTGCATAGTCAATTCCCAACCGGGGGCAATAATATCAAAAGTGCCAGGGGGGCACAGCGGCTTTGTGCGGTCTATTTTTGTTCCCCCAGAGCAATCTAGTATTACAGAAGAAGCAGCAGACATTTGCACTGTCCCTTCTGTTGTATCTATTACACTACATGCATGTAGTGGCAACACAATCGCAAATGGGCGTTCCCTCATTTGCATGGGGGCGGGGCACCTTGCAAATGACGAAACACTCTGCCTCTGTGTCTACAATGTATTATAGACCTAGATGCATAGTTAAAGAGGCCATCAGGAGGCGAACTGACTGTGAGCTTCAGTGAAGTGGCATACAGTCAGTGCACCCTGAGGGAACCCTTTGAAAGCTGGGAAAGAAGGTTCTATGAACTCCAAGACATCATCTTTCAGGAAAGTGCAGACAACCTCAGAATTTTTAAAGTAGCTTGTGCTAATTTTTTTTGCTATAATTTTAAGCTATGTTACTATTTATTTCTATTAAAAATTTACGTGTTTGTTTTCAATTTTGCTACACAGGATTTTCAAATTCAGCAACTAGAGCGAAGGTTGTCTCGTTTAAAAGGAGAAGGAAATAAAGATGAAAAGCATGCCCTGGAATTAAAGGTGGCAGAACTTACAAGAATATGTGGAGACAAAAAGAGTGCATTAACTCTTTTATACATCCAGCACAATAAACTTCAGGTTTGGTGTTTTGGTGAATTTTGTTTACTGATTTAAAACATATTGACTAGAAATTATTTCAAATAAATTGAGGTGCCATAATCTGTGCATTTTTTGCAACATCAGGACTATAGTTTACACATATACATTTTAGAGAAGCACACACTCAAGGCATGGTCATTCATATGAAAGGTGTTTTCTCTTTTTTCTGGAACAGTGATTTGCAAGGATAAGGGTTCACATTAAAAACCTCATCTAATTTATTTTCTCCTTTTCAATAATATGCAGTTTTCATCTCTGCTACAGAGAAAAACAACCAAGGAATCAAGTTGGCTTATTGACATTAAAAGAAAGTGAATAGTTGGATATATATTTATTGTTGTAAATGTTACTAGGCACTTGTATAGCACACGATTGGCCATTAGTATGCAAATTCAGTAATGCAGTGGTCTGCTGAGTACATGCGCAAGAAACTGCATATGGTTTTATCTTCACTGTAATGTTGCTCATTTATATCAACCATTTTCTTAAGATGGCTACATTTTATTTTTAATGTAACACATGGAAAAGATTGGAATTTAAATATATTTATTTTAAATATTTAACAACGCATCAACCTAGACAAAAACGGCAACTGAAGCTCTGCACGAAAAAATTAAAATGGTGCAAAATGCAATAGAAAGAAAAAGTACAGTTTATCGATAATATAGCATATTCCTAAAGTAATATCCATACAATGGCAAGAAGTTAACATAAACAAAATGCCCATCAGTAAAAACTTACATAATACTAATTAAAACATTGTAGAGGTTTCCCACAATTGTCCTGGAATAGTAGGGCCTGAGAGTGGGAGAGAGGCCTAAAAATTGGAGATAAGGAGTTTCACACCCTGGAAGCTGCAGCAAAGCATTGCTCTTATAATCACATAAGAACTTCTAGCAAATGGCAGAAGAGTACAAGATATGCATTTATGATAGAGCCTTTGTACAGCACATAGCTTCCTAGCTCCTTCATATTAAAATATGCAATGTGAGTTCACAGAACTTCACACATACATGTTTCTGTTTCTCTAAGCTTTCATGAACATTTAATTTTGACTTGCATAGACCTTCCACCGGGTATATTCATTTATATTTTCGCTAGCTTTAATATATTATGCATAATATTTATTTAGAGATTTGTAAATAGTATCAGTTTAGAAATCGGATTGAGGAAAGGGGAATATCAATCAAAGATGATAGGTGGTATGTAAATATCACCACACCAGACACATCCAGTTATCTGCCTTCCACATACTTCTATGAAGCCTATACAGTTTATTGAAACATGTTAATTCCAGGCCTCCTCTTCATAACTTGGGAATAGTTGAATGAGAAACTGTATAGAACCTAAAATGCCACCTGCCCCATTGATATTTTACAAAGACAGTTTGGTTTACATTTTGATTTGATTACTCTGGGAATCTAATGACATCTGTCTGTGTGTTTAAACAGGGTGATGTTGCACATGGCAAAAGAGAGCTAGAGAAAATAGTACATGAAAAGAGTTCCCTTGTCAACAAAATAGAAGAACTTACTCTGTTCAATGCCATGTCGGACAAAGCACTGAAAAAGATCAGAGTCGCTAAGCAGGTATGGATATTTTAATTTTATTAACCAGCGCAGCATGTAAGTAATTGATACCATTAATAAGTAGATTATTTTCTACTTCAATTTATGTGATCAACGTGTAATACAACAGAAAGTGCTTTGATTTCCGATTAAGGGGCACAAGTTCCGGAGTATGTCTACTTCTCTTAAATCGCATCACATGATTTGGTGGTGTAGTGTTGCATTTCCTTTTTTCTAATTTTTACCGCTGAACTTTTCTTATTATTAGAAGCATATATCTTGTCTGAAGATCGAGATCAAGGTTGCAATACTATGGCCCATGCCCTCTATTGCACTGGGTAATTATAACAATTAGTACAGGATGTAATTATATTGGTAACATAATATGGACAAGTAATAAGTAGAGATAGCTGTATTTCTTTAAATCCTATTAAGAACTACAGATATTAGGAACTCATGACCGGAGTATTGAGTGTTGATTTGGTATCACTTATTTATTACAATCTAATAAGTTTAGTTTGCATAATGGATGCTCTAAGATGGTTATTGATACAGTTAGGCGAATATGTATGCATCTCTGTGCATCCCTAAGATGCCAATAAAAGATTATTGCAAAAAAAAGAAGTATATGTCTTGCAATAGTTTTGTTACCATAGATTAAACTGCTAACATACTACCATAGAAACAGACTCTTAATGTCGAAGCCTTTGACATCTGGCTACAAAAGTGGAGAAGCATCTTGGATGAGAAAATAACTGGCATCTTTAACAAAAGGAAACTACCAATCACTGGGCCAACCGGTCAAGAATACAGAATCAATATTCACAAGGACATACTAAGGTCTTAATATGAAAAACAACTTTTTAAACATCTTGCCTTTTTTCTTCTTATGAAATTCAATACCATCAAATATATGTATGCACTTTTTGTATAGTACCAAATGTAGCCAAAACTCCTCGGAGCCCTGTGCAAGGTCATAGGCAAAGATACTGTCAATGAGTAATTGGAGAGGCAGCTGGTTTATTATCCATCCTTAAATATTGAATGCCTAAAGAATTACTCCAAAACTGGGTAGGCATCAATGAAAATGTCTTGAAATCGGCCAAACCTTCCTAAAGAACTAAAATACTCTAGTTAAAGGTGGATTGGTTAACACTAACTACTTGAGGCTTATCCATGGAGTTCATGGTGAGCCCAACTTTTTCCTGCTACTATACATCATCTACATAGCTAACCTCAAATGTTACTATCTACAGCTCTAAATATAAGCAGCTTATACTCAGATCCATCTCAGACTGGTTGATAGATCTACAAATCTGAATGCCCTGTGGAATCAATGACGTTTCTTTTCGATGTCTTCTCGTGCCATGGACAAAGAGGTCAGTGGATGAGAAAGAGCTGTGTATTTGTGGATGACTTAAAAATTAAATACTTTCACTGGGCTGCAGAAATATCCAGAGCCTGTCATTACATGCCTTCAGACGCTGAACAAACCCCCTGGCTGGTGATGTGGGCAACAATCCTGAGCTTCCTGTTTGAATCTGTATTGTCTTCATCCAAGGTCTATGGTACTAAGGACTGTGAGTAGCACTCTCTAGACTGAATTCCAACAGTTGATCAAAGTTGAGTAGAACTATAAAATCCTTGATGCTATCTGGACTGGACTGGACTATTGCTATAATATATACATCAGCCTCTCAAACTACCAAATAAAGATAATTCATAGACTCCAAAATCAGGCAGCTGGAACGTGACTCAGTCTCAAAAGGCACAGAAGCCTACCACTGACCGTCGACACACCACTGGTTTTCAGTGGAACAAAGAATACATTAATACCTTGTGGAATAGAGCCCGAATTACCTGAAAAACACGGGAGCATCATACGATCCTACCAGGAATCTACTTTCTGGCCATGTTAGCTTTATTAGACACAGTAGCTTCAAGGGGAAGAAACAGAGAGGAGAAGCACTATGTGTAAGAGGATGAATGCTCTTGAACAAACTGGACAGGACTACAAAGACAGTTTATATAAAATCTAAAAAACATACCTTTTCGAACATGTTCTACAGTTAGCGGTATTCCAGTAGTACTTTTTCAAACTTAACCAATTGATCTAGCCCTCCTGTGACAATACTCACACCCACACTGATAATGTTTCAGTGCAACAAGAGCAAAAGTAGGACCCTGTTACAATCCTTGATTCTTCCTCATAAGCTTCAGTCTTGACTTTACCCTAAGAAGGCAATGAAGCACATTAGCAGACAGGTAGTATGCTTATACCATGGGGGTGTGCATTGTTGGAAGAGTGTTAAATTACAGTGTGACCAAGCTGCACCCAACTGAAGAAGCCAAACTCTTGAGTTGCTTCTCCTCTGGTTCTGGGATTACCTGGATTGGCAGTTTGACTGGACTATTCCTATTGGAGTTGGACGAAGTCCAGTTTGCCAATGACTGGGTCTTATCTAAAGTGGCATAGTGGCCCTAAGTGACCCGATGTGGGTCCCATGCTCACTGTGCCAATGGAACAAAGCTGCACCTTCTGAAGAATCCCAGCTAGGCCAAAACTGGGCTTGGGTTGCTTGTGTTCTGGGTCAGAGAGCGCCTGGTTTGGCAGTTCAGGCTGAACTGTTCCTATTAGAGCTGGATGAAGGTTGATTTGCATATAACTTGGTCTAAACTCACATGGCATAGTGGACAAAAAAACAATATGTTGGAATGCTAACCTGAGAGATTTTTTGTGGTTATACTATTGTAATCATTCCTCCTATCTCCATTTGTGTGTTTGAATTACAGTGTGGCCCTTGTATGAAGAATTTCAGGGTTGTGCTAATTGACCAGAGCGGTGAATTAACTTACTGTTGTGTCTAATTGAAAGGTTGTGGTTTATATGTGTGGCCTAATAGGGAAGTGTTTGGCTCTCATGTATGATGTGTTGTAGCATGCACTCCTAGCTAATGTGATTGTGCTATGTCCTTAAACCGTGGTGGAATTGATTTATACCCAATTGGTACTTTTGATTTACTTGTAAATCCCTGCTAGAGTGATATCACATGTGCCAAGGGCCTGTAAATTAAATGCTTCTAGTGGACCTGTGGTACTGAATGTGCCACCCACTTAATTAGCCCTTCTAAACATGTCTTAGTCTTACCATTGCAGCGTGGGTGTGCAGATTTAAACTGCTATTTCGATTTGGCAGTCTAAGGTTAAGTTTTACATGTCCTGGTAGTAAAAACTCCTAAATTTGTTTATCACTACTGCAAGGCCTACCTCTATCATAGGATAACATTGGAGTTAATTTATTATATTTAAAAAGCGATACCTTCAAATTGGGAGCAGCTAAACTGGTTGAGTTTGTTGTCTAAAGATTGTAATTAAAAAACATCTTCAATAGTAAAAGTGGATTTCTAATCACAATTCTGAAAATGCCACTTTTATAAAGATGCAAAAAGAACAATTGATGGACGGAATGCTCAACAATGTCAAACACTCACCCTAGTACAGAGATCTGGGCCAAAATCTGTTGGTTTTTTTGCTCACCACGTCGTCCTAGTTTGGACCCAGCCATATGCAAGTCAGTCTTGATCCTGCTCCCCATGGGAACAGTCCAGCCCGAACTGCCAAGCCAGGTCCTCCCTAGACCGGAAACAAGCATCCTAGGACTGGCATCAGCGAGGATAGCTTGAATCCAGTGGAATGACGAGAGCAGGACCCACATCTGGAGATCCCCATTCCACTTGGGGTGACACATGCAAAAAGAACAATTGATGGAAACTAGGTGTTGGCGGGATGGGCCACTCCAAGTTAATGAGGGGGAGGAGCTATCATTAGTAGATGATAGCTCCTCCTACACTTGCACATCACAAATGCCCTACCTGAACATTTTCACAAATGGGTTTGACACTAGTCTATTGTGACCCTATCTAGGGTAAGGGCAGAAACTTCCAAGCACCTCTGGGAGGTGGAACCCTCTGGAAGCTTCTCCCACTTCAAAGTGGGCACCAGGCTTAAATATTGGACCTCAGACACCAATTCTTCTGTACCTTTCTGGACCTGTGAACTCTACCAGGAAGAAGGACTGCTGTGCGGGTGAAAGGACTGCCAATCTGCTGCACTGCTGCTCTAAAGACTTCTACCCTGCTGTGCTGACCTGGTGCTCTCTTGCGTGGTTGAGAAGGACTGGATCTGCATCTCTAACCCCAGGACCCCAGAGTGACTGCAAGGGCTAGTTGGCTGGCCTCCTGATCAGAAGCCTCAGGAACATAACAGGCTTCCAACAACCTTGAACCTAGCACCGGAACTCTGCCATCTGCGAGTCCTACCCTGCCAAGTGGTGCCACCCCTGTCCTGGACCTTTGGAAGTGGGCCTGAAGGTGCTCTGCCAGCCCAACTGTGGACCCAGCAGAACCGACACATCATCTCTGCTGCATGGCGCAACCCCGAGCAGAACTGACGCATTGCCTCTGCTGCGTGAACTTTCCTGGCGCAAGGACTTTGCATCACCCTCGCAGCCTCATTGGAACTGCAGCTGCGCGACACATCCCGACGGAGGTCCTCACATCGCAAGCCTCTTGTCGGCGCCAGACTCGACGACGATGCAGGACTCTGCATCGCAAGCCTTTCAGCTTCTTCGGAACCAGCCGGTGCGCAACACATCCTCGATGCAGGACTTCGCATCGCAAGCCCTCCTCGTCTCTGGCCTCCTTGACAATGACGCAGTATCTTGCATCGCAACCTCGTAGCTGTTCAGAACTGACAATGCGCAGGATCTCTGACCAGAACTGCGCATCACCTCCGGCGCCTGCGTGATGCATCCTCGACGCGGGACTCCGCATCTCTTTGCAATAAGGGTTTAAGATACTCTTGTTCAGCTGGCCTAACTGGGTCCCTGTAGCTGGCCCGTGCTCCATTGCGGTCAGCCTGAATTTGTGACTGTCTCGCGACCAGATATCCACAGTTGGTGGTTTGAGCTTTTTGGCACTATTTTTACTTAAATCTTTAAAGTTGCATATCTCCAGTTCTACTGATTGGAATTTTGACATTTTGGTATTAAATTATTTATTAAAATGTGCTCTATATGTCTAAATTGGTGTGAGATTTTTCTTGTGTTGTGTTTCACTTGATTAATGTTTGAAGTGCTGCATAAATACTTTACACATTGAGTCTAAGTTATGCCTACCTGCTTTGTGCCAAGCTATCAGAGTGTTGAGCACAGGTTAATTTGGGGTTTGCTTCTGAATTCATCCTGCAAGGATTGTGGTTTCTGCTTGAGTAGGGTTTCACCCCCCCTCAGCCAGTAACCCCATTCCTTAAAAGCCCTGCGGAGCAAACCATGTGTTGGCTGGTTCATTATGATGGCTTACTTGTTACCCTAAAACTATGTTTTGTCCTTGTCAACACATTACATTACCACCTCCGTTTGGAAGTTATTGTCTCTTCTATTTTGAATTTCTTGAGAAGTGGAATGCTCTTATTAGCCCTAAATTTGGAAGTAAACAAAGAGAACTACTCAAAGTGGATGAAATATTATGCATTTGTGAACATTTATACTGTACATTTCTATATTTACAAATTATATTATTGAAGTATAACTGTCACGATTAGGATTGCTTCTAACCTTTTGGTAGATTTGTATTAAAATTGTATTAAAATTAGATTTTAAAAATGCTTAACAATGTGCCTAATCCTGATATCTCAACAAATAATGATAGTGATTTTTTGTTGCATCACTTTATATTTTGGTAAGTGCAACTCACCTGTATGGGGGGTACTGTTAGAGAGGCATTAAGCTTAATATTGAGGCCCCCTCTTGGGATCTCTTTCCAACAGATTCATACTTTCCTTCCCTATAAAAGTGTGTTGTTGCTCTCCCAAGTTAATGGATATGGCTTCTAAAATATAACTTCCATGAATTTGAGAAATAGCCTCTATGAAGAGCCGCTGCCGCCGACATATAGCGTAAAACTGTCTTGAGAACTCCTCAGTCCTGCATTCATCTTGAACAGCCTAAGCAGGTGAAAAAATCGTACTTGCAGGCAGCAAAAAGAACATATCAACTTGTCTGGCATCAGAAATATAATACAGATGATATAGCCAACAAGGGTGTCGCTGCATTAGTTGACACTCTGCTGGAACTCCCAACTTGTCTTCCTTTACCAGCTAGAACTCCATACAATTAAAAGTATGCCTCTCTCCTGAACATAGAGACCTAGATTGCTAAAATGTTTTGACAGCAACAGAGATCTTGGCCTTACTGCACGGGCCTCCGTAATCTGGGAGTGCATTGAGTTGAGTCAATTTCAGGAAAGAGTGAGCTTTTATATATCCTCTTCCATGTAGATTGCTGCTCCACCTACTGACATTGCTTACTCAAACCTCAGTATCTTGGTTTTATCAGGAAATAACAGTTCAGGAGCAAGCAAAGATGCATTCAGCAATGATTTTAAAGACAACCTTCATTTCAGTCCATGGAAGAGAGGGACCATCTTCACTAGTGAGCTATGCACCAATATTAATTAACTTACAAAGTGCAGCTGAAGTGCCTGAATGACTACCTAGAAAATCTAGTAACTGCACAAGAATACGAAAATTGACATATTGAATGTAAGGAAGTTGAGAAATGGAAATGCATGAAGAAGCTTTATCATAACCTGACAGCCTGCAGTGAGCATAGCTGAAGGCTAGCTTCACCCTTAGAGGAGCATCATGAAAGTTTAATTGAAGAACTACTAAAATAGGCACGCTTTCCACAATGTGGTCCTCCAAGCCTCCTCTTTCTTGTTTCCAAAGGTCTTTTAGGATTTCCCATTCTGTCAGATCATTGCACCCTGTGTATTCTTTTCTAAGCTTCCCTCAAATTGGCCCTACAAAACCCTTATCAATCTTTTAGGATTTCCCATTCTGTCAGATCATTGTACCCCGTGTATTCTTTTCTAAGCTTCCCTCAATTTGGCCCTACAAAACCCTTATCAAGCTAACTGTCACAAGGATTCGGAGATATTACATAAACTGCACTAGGAGATCAGTCTAACTATTATGGTTTGATGAAGCTAGAAGTAGGGCTATAAATTCTCACTAAATTGTTAAATTGCAGCTAAAGGTACCAACCAAAGGTAACCGCAGTTCAACTTAGGAAATAACTGGAAATCAACACTGGATGATGATGCAGATCCTGATCCTCAATGTAGTTCAATGGAGTTTGCTATTTACAGTGCAGACACTGCCCAACCTCCTCTTCCAATAGCACTCCTTTATCGTTTTTTTTTTGTGTCCACCTTTAGCTAAAGAAAATATTCTTGCAGTATTTTGTCTTAAGCATGTTGATTTTGTGTGCTTGGCTGAGAAGTTGAACAATTGAATTCTGTATCGCCAATTTATTCCCATTGGTTACCTGGTCATAATGCCCAAGCCTACGTATGGTGCAGAAGGAAAACTCTCTAGTCCCGTCGCCCATTAATGAAGTTTACCTACCCGATTTAATCTTGTTTTTGATAGCTTGTTTGTTGAGAGGATACTATAATCTTGTATATCCTTGGCCCCTATTGTTACGAAAGGCATGCCGTAAGCCCTCTTTCAAAAGACCGGGCATGTTCAGCCATTGACCAATATTTAAGTCCCAGTCAAAAGACCAGTTATTTGATAGAGACTTCTAGCCTTAGAATCCTTACCTAAGAATTATCCTCAGTCGTCTGGATGGATCTGGACATTTTTGTGCACAGTACACCTGCGCTCCTGTAGGTGGAATAGTTCAGCTCCGCGTGGTGTTGTCCGATCCCTTATAGGCACCGCCCTAGCGCTCTGACATCAGTTCTTTTGTTTCTGTGCCAGTCAGCGCAGATTCAGAGAGAGCCACCCTCAGTCATTTTTTGACTGACCCTTTTTTACTTCTTGTCGAAGTTTTCGGAGATCCTTCTCACGGTGTGACAGGGGTGTCCACTAGGAAAGCTGACTTCAAGCCCAGCGGGACCTCTCACCGACAGATGTCAGTGACGAAACTGCATCTTGTTTGCCTCTGGTGCCTTGAGCATGACCACGATGTAAAGACCTGCATCAGCTGCTGTGTAATGCACCCCAAGGCCTTGAGGGAACGATCCCTTAAGCTCCTTGCCACTCGACGTGTAACGCCGCAACGGTCTCGATCCCAGTGGAGAGTAAAGTCCCGGGAACTGTCGCAGAGTTATCGATCTTCTACGCAGTCTAAGTAGTCTGGGCATTCGGATAAGTCCCACAAAAAGAAAAAGAGTAAGAAGTCAAAGAGGTCTTCGACTTCACACCGTTCGTAGAAGTCTTCCAATGAGATGAGGGAGCGTCGTTATTCAAGGTCTGGCTCTGTGGTTAGGCTTCCACCTGGGTGGCTCTGCGTCTCCCCAAATGACCCCCACCCAACTCCGCAAATTTTATGAGGCCATGCACCTCATATTTGGACTGGCACGCCTTTTGGCCTGCAGTGTCAAGAGGGGCCACTACTGGTTCCCCATCGGCGGATCTGCTCCTGGTGCAAGTCGGGCCCCTTGTATCACAGATGGAGCTGGACCTGCGCTGGTCATAAACTTTGACCTTCCCCAAAGCCATTCCCGTTGTCGACGCTGCTGGCGCCACCATCCCCATTCTCATCCCCGACTCCGACACGGAGCCAGAGGGGTGTCACCTGACGCCGACTCCAGCACCGACTGTAGCCTTGACCTCCAGACCAGACAGAGCCTGAGCCCTATTCCTAAGGCTGGGACTTGGGGAGGAGTGGGAGGGGCCACTGGGCTCTGAGAAATAAAATCCCCTAGACCCCACGATGTACTGGTGTGAGGATTTGGCAGACACCAGTGGACTGGACACCTCCCCATATGGTCTCTACTCCTACCGTGGCTATGGAGGAGGAAGCTTCTTTTGGTATGGTGGTGAGAAGGTCGGCCGAGATTTTGGAACTTAGCCTCCCTCAGTGGCAGGCAAGACTAACATCTTGACAGAGGTACTTCAGCCCGGAGTCACCCCCTCAGAGGCGCTTCTCCCATTTAATGAAGCCCATATGGATGTACTGCTTCGGACCTGGTCCACGCCCAGCTCAGGGGTGCCTGTGAGCAGGACAATTGCCCCGCTCAAACGACTCTAATTTCCTCACGCAATACCCCATCACCTGAGAGATCAATGGTCCAAGCCACCACCTCCTGTGTAAACCCTGGCACATTCACTACCACTCCACCGGACAGGAAGTCCAAGAGACTGGTCACATTATGCAAGAAAATGCTTTCTTCCACCAGCCTGGCACTGTGGTCCATGAACACTGTGTGCCTTTTGGACTGTTACTCCCATGCACTGTGGGATTTGATTGCGCATGTGCTGCCTATGGCCCTGTAGGAGGCCCGGGCCATACTCTTCCAAGCTATGACAGACGGAAGAGATACAGCTAAGTTTCTCTGTTGGTGGCATTACGGCGCCTCGCCTGGCTGAGAATGACTGGTTTTTCAGGAGATGTGCGAGCCTCGCATAAGGATATGCTCTTTGATGGCTCCCATCTCTTTGAAGACCAGGCAGACTCAGCACTGGAATGCCTCAAGGATAGCAGGGCTATGGCCAGGTCCTTGGGCCCTTCCATGGCCACTGCCAACCCCAGTCCCTCTTACGCTCCTTTCATAGCTACGGAACGGGCTTCCAGCCACGTTTTTACCCACCTAGCCACCACAGCTTGCAAGCCCCCCAGTCTCTGCGTGGCTAAGGACGCAGTAACCCAGACCCCGTGGGTCAGGCTGCCAGACACCTGCACCAATAGAGGTTGATAACATCAGACTGCTGGGTTCTCTAGATTGTCCGAAGGGGCTACTCCCTCCCGTTTGTGACTACCCCTCTACCCATGCCACTCACGACAGGCTGGCGGAGAACCATCTCCCTTTACTCCGCCAGGAAATCCATGGCTCTCTTATCCAAGGGAGCCATAGAGTGGATGCCGACGCCAGAAGTAGGTCGTGGTTGTTATTCCCACTACTTTCTGATATCCAAAAATTACGGAGGCCTTCCTCCTATCCTAGACTTTAGCCCTCTCAATATCTTCATCAAAAAGGAGAAATTCAAAATGCTCTTGCTCGCTCGCTCAAGTGCTGTCTGCCTTGGACTCAGGAGACTGGAGGGTAACGTTGGACTTGCAGGACACATATTTCCACTACCTTTTGGCCTTACCTGCGCCCCTTGAGTGTTCACCAAAGTGATGGCAGTGGTTGCAGCTCATCTGCGGAGATCAGGGGTGCCAGTCTTCCCCCTGTCTCGATGACTGGCTGTTGAAGGTGGGCTCGCCCCAGGCAGTCATTCCACACCTCCAGACTATGGCGGGCATCCTGCATTCGCTGGAGTTCACTGTCAATGTGCAGAAGTCACACCTGATGCTGTCTCAGACGCTCCTGTTCATCTGAGCTGCTCTGTACACAGTAGAGTTTCGGGTTTATCCTTGCTAACGGCAAATCCAGGATATTCAGGCTATGATACCAATATTTCCGCCTATATCCTGGGTTTCGGTGAGACTGACTGTGGCTGCTGATCCTCATGGCCTACTGCATCCTGCTTGTGACACATACCTGCTGGCATATGTGGGCTCTGCAGTGAGACCTGAAGTTCCAGTGGGTGCAGCATCAGGGGAATACTCTAACATGGTCCAGACCTTGGAGGGCATTGCAAAAGATCTGCAGTGGTGGTTAACGAACGGCAATTGGGGTCAGTGGCAGACCCCTCTCCCTTCCCCAACCAGATCTCACAGTGATGAGTCTCTTTACCATCAAGGTGACCTTCATAGTGGCGATACCATCTGCTGGAGGGTCAGTGAGCTTCAGGCTTTGTCTTATAAGCCTCCATAACTAACTATCTTCTCAGACAAGCTGGTTCTTCCCACTCGAGCTTTCTTTCTGCTGAAAGTTGTACTCACTTTCATGTGGGCCAGTACATCACCCTGCCTATCTTTAGTGCTCTGCCGCATCTCTCTAAGGAAGAGGAGTGACTCTACCGACTGACCCCACAAATGAGCGTTGTCATTCTACCTTGACTGCACGAAAGAGTTTCAGGTGGACGACCAACTATTCATGGGTTATGTCGTAGCCAAGAAGGGGACGGCTGTGCAGAAACGGACCATCTCTTGATGGATCGTCCTTGCATTAAAATCTGCTACGCACTGGCCAAGAAGCAATCTCCTGAGGGTTTGTGTGTTTATTCCACCAGAGTTAAGGCTGCGACCACTGCTTTAGCATGCGAAGTTCCAGTCCTGGACATCTGCCAGACAGCAACGTAGGTTTCTCTGGATCTTTCACCAAGCACTACTGCCTGGACAGTCGTGTCCGTCGGGGTGGTCACTTTGCCTGTTTGGTGCTGCAAGTCTTTCCAGTGTGAATTTGTTCCGCAGACCCACCTCCGGGAAGGTATGGCTTGGGTATCTATTCCAAGGTAAGGAATCTGCGGCTAGAAATCTCTACCAGATGAATAAGTTACTTACCTTCGGTAATGCGTTATCTGGTAGAGACTCTATCTAGCCGCAGATTCCTTACCGACCCACCCATCCTCCCTGCTTTTCGAACAGATTTCTGGGGGTCAAGGATGTTCCCCTTCAGGGCCTTAGTTTTCCACACCAGTGGTGTGTTTTCTCCCTGGCTTCACGCTCCTGGCGTGGAAAGTCTCATAAAGAAACTGACATCAGCACACCGGGGTGACGCCTATATGGGCACCACGCACTTTACTTTTGGCGGGGACGACGCCATGCGGATCCAAATGTTGCCACCTACTTGCGCGCTGGGGTACTGCTCACAAAAGTTTCTGGATCCAGTCTGACACCTGGGGATAATTCTAAGGTAAGGAATCTGCGGCTAGATAGAGTCTCTACCAGATAAGGCATTACCAAAGATAAGTAACTCGTTCATTATTCAAGCTCTAAGGCACAGCTGTTGGACAGTGTATTTGAGGCCTCCTAAAGGCTTCCTTTATGGCTTCCCAATAATCAATGAACCGTGTAACCTCAGCGCGATGCCCCTCTGATGCGGCCCATCTTGTGCCTCCTGTATACATCTTGTATTGTATTCCTCAGCCAGTGGTCCTGGCTAAAATCTGGAAGGGCCAGGGGTTTGAGCGCAGCATATGCTGATACAATTCTCTTACCTATTGCAGGCATTCTAGAGACCCATTCATTATTGGTAAGCAATACCAGCAGTGCTTAAGCCCCCAGTCAGCTTTCCTCCACCTCAGTCAGAACTACACTAGCACTGTTCTGGTTCCTGTGTGTGCAGACACTACGTCACTGGCCCAAGCCACATCACAAAGTGCAAGGAGATCACACTGAGCTTTGGAATAAGCAACACAGCAGCCAGCGACTAGTGTACACAGCTGTAATAGCAGTTTGTAGCTGATACCAGGTTAGGTCTAGGGCAGAGATCCCCCAAACTAACCAGCTTCACCACCCATCTATCTTGCTTTTTCTCACACTTGATGAACATGCTCATGTAATTGGTGTCTATTGCTTTTTTTGCGACAGAGTTGAAACATAGACTTCTCCACATGCAAACTAGTTTCGGAGCCATCACTCAGTTTGTTCATGTTTTTTTCACCACCTTTTGACTCTGAGGTTGGCATTAGATTATACAGTCATGGTTAAGCAGTTTACTTGAAGCTTGGCATAAGACTGCACTATCCTGGCCAAGTGTTCTTCACATCCTATTTACTTGAAGCTTGGCATAGACTATAATGTCATGTCAGAGGATACTTCACACCTCGGTTACTTGAAGCTTGGTATAAGACTATACTGTCTTGGCAAAGTGTTATTCACCCCCTGTTTACTTGAAGCTTGGTAAAAGGCTAAACGGTCATGTCCAAGTGTTCTGCACACTTTGATTACTTAAAGCTTGGCATAAGACTATACTGTCACCTTATTGCTCTACTTTTAATGAGCATGATCCAAGAGTCAGAAATATGAATGCCCCAGCCAATAGAGTGAGAGAAACGTACTTACTGTAGTAGTTTAATTACTGTCTGTTCCATACATTCCGTTATTTCATACTTTTCAAAAGTCACCCAGGTACACTGGAGAAATTAACAAAAAGACTGCAAACCATCATGAGTGATCTGTATGTCTGGCCCACTAGCCTTATAAAAATGTACAGCTATCTTAAGTTATGGTTCCTTAAATTGGTTATGAGACAGAGCCCTTGGCACAGTAGTGTGAGGAAATAGGGTGTTTAATATGGTGTGGTTGTGCAACCTCACCCTGTAATACAGTGACCTACCCCTTTAGGACCCTTAGGTTTTGTTTGTCAAGCCCTCAACTCAACCCTGGGTAACTGTGGCTCTGAGCAGCAAGGCATACACAAAGGAACAGGTATAAAGCATTTAAACAGCACCAAAACAATTAAAGAAGAAATCGACAAGGCACCAAAGAAATCTGACACCCATTTATACAAATAGACTGTATTTTATGTATTTGTAGACACAACAATGAAAAAGATCCACTGGAGGGTTCCACCGATAAAGAATTTACAAGGTATAGTAAGCATTTCACTCAACCGCGAGCAGGCATTGGTAAATTTAACTAATTTGACAGAAACCTTTTCACTAAAACGTTTTGGCTAGTTGTAATGCGTTCACTTGGAGACATTTTAGGTGACCAACTCCAGTAGGGAGGCTGTCAGAAGCTTCACAGAAGCAGTTATCTCAGCAGGTAGCAGGCTTCAGTCAGTTCCAGCCACTTATACCCTTTGCAGGGCTTTCCTATGGAAGTAGTCCTGATGCAAGGGATGAAGGAGCTGAAGATGCTCAACAGATGCTGTGGATGGAATGCGGTCGATGGGAGTCTTGCTGCCACTTCTCCTCGGTCCACAAAGGGGGTGAAGCGGTCCTGGTCACAGGGTCGACGTCGCTCTCAGTCCTCTTGGTGCTCCAGTCGCCCAGTATCGCAGTTACGTCCACTCCTTACTGGGTCGAGTACTCCCAGCTGCACTCTGACAGAACTTCCAGTTTCACCAAACTCGAGGGCAACTTTTTACGTCTGGTCTTGGTTCCTGGTGCTGCATAGTTGCGGTTGGCGGCGGGTTATAGACTTTGGGCTACCAATTTGCTCCAGCATGCTTCTTCAGCTGTTGCGTCCCTCTGCTGCAAAAAGGAGGCCAGGCAGCTGGCTTTTGGAATCTCTTGGCTTTAGCTGGGCTCTGAAGACGTCTTCTCCTTGAACAGGACAGGGCAGGCCCAGTCCCTCTTCTTTGTTAGCCACCAGGTGCTGCAGATGCAGTCCACGAGGCTGCAGCCTCTTTTTGACAGTTCCACTGTGCAGTGGGGCAGTCCTTCCTTGTGCCTTCTTCCAGTCCAGTCGAGATCGGACTTTGGGGTGCCAGGGGTGGCCTACTTATATTCAGAAAATGCCGTCAGGGCAGGATGAATTTAATATCCAATGGGCCACCAGGTTCCCTCCCACCTGATGACCCCTTCCTGCAAAGTGTGGCATCTGGGCATCCCAGGATGCACCATTCTGCCCACTTTCAGTATGGCAGGACCCCTCTCTCGGCGTGTGGAGCTCCCTACCCCAACCCAGAAGTGTGGCTACCAAGGGGACTACATGCCCCTGGAAAACCGGTTTGACAAGCTTTCCCTTCACTGTCCCTCACGCCAGCCTGTCTACCTAAACAATAGAGCAGCCCCTCTCTGAAATATTCCCCATTTGCCCTTCAAAGGCAGCTTCGCCTAAGCAGCTCGCCTTTTAGGCTAACACGTGTGTGGATTCCTGCTTGGGGGAGGTAATACCTCCTTCAGTAGCAGGCCTGTATTGTTATCTTTCCTGGGAGTTGATAGCACATCTCCCAAGGAGGGCAGAAAGCTGTCTGCTGGACAGACCCAGAGTACAACAGTAAACTGGCACTGGAAATCTTGGGCACCTTGTGGCAACTTCTAAAGTTGCACTTTGCCCACCAGTGACATTAAATTTGATTTAGCAAACACAAGGAGATGATGGACGGAGCGCTGAAACTTTTCAGACACTCACCCCCAGTCACAGCCCTATTGGCAAGTACAGAGTTATAGGCTGACACCTCAGTCCTGCTGTCTGAATGGGCCTACTGAAGTTGGTACTTTAAGATATCAAAAAAATCAGTGCATTAAATTCCATTTAATGGTTAAATCAAATTTAATGCAAAGCAAACCCCAAGGGGATGATGGACGGAGCGCTGAAACTTTTCAGACACTCACCCCCAGTCACAGATCTGGGTTGAATCCATCATCATTCTTTAGCTCACTTCGCCACCTCAGTTCAGACCCAGCTATATGCAAATCAGTCTTGACGCTAAAGAATGATGATGGATTCAACCCAGATCTGTGACTGGGGGTGAGTGTCTGAAAAGTTTCAGCGCTCCGTCCATCATCCCCTTGTGTTTGCTTTGTTTGCCCTAAGTTGGCAGGGTATGTCCAGACGTGGGTCCCTTGCTCACTCTGCCACTGGATTCAAGCTAGCCTGGCTGATGAAGGGTGTTATCCAGAAACCGGTCCCAGGATGCTTCTTTCCAGTTCAGGGAAGACCTGGTTTGGCAGTTCGGGCTGGACTGTTCCCATGAGGCACAGGGTCAAGACTGATTTGCATATAGCTGGGTCTGAACTGAGGTGGCAAAGTGAGCTAAAGAATGATGATGGATTCAACCCAGATCTGTGACTGGGGGTGAGTGTCTGAAAAGTTTCAGCGCTCCGTCCATCATCCCCATGTGTTTGCTTTGTTTGCCCTAAGTTGACAGGGTATGCCCAGACGTGGGTCCCTTGCTCACTCTGCCACTGGATTCAAGCTAGCCTGGCTGATGAAGGGTGTTACCCAGAAACCGGTCCCAGGATGCTTCTTTCCGGTTCAGGGAAGACCTGGTTTGGCAGTTCGGGCTGGACTGTTCCCATGAGGCACAGGGTCAAGACTGATTTGCATATAGCTGGGTCTGAACTGAGGTGGCAAAGTGAGCTAAAGAATGATGATGGATTCCACCCAGATCTGTGACTGGGGGTGAGTGTCTGAAAAGTTTCAGCGCTCCGTCCATCATCCCCTTGTGTTTGCTTTGCATTAAATTTGATTTAACCATTAAATCGAATTTAATGCACTGATTTTTTTGATATCTTAAAGTACCAACTTCAGTAGGCCCATTCAGACAGCAGGACTGAGGTGTCGGCCTATAACTCTGTACTTGCCAATAGGGCTACTAGCCTTTCCACAATAAAAATGACAATTTAGGATTTTTTATGCTGGAACATGTCAGAGTACATGTTCCATTTTTTAACATACAGCACCGTTCCTTAGGGTTCATTAGGATTACCTTAGGGGTGACTTACATATATTAAAAAGGGAGGTTTGGGCTTTGCCATTACCTTAAATGGCAAAGTTGGGTTAGCAGTTTAAAACTGCCCTTCCAGTCTACCGTGGCAGACTGGGAGCCTTGTTTTACTTTGTCCCGCTCAGGGTGGCACAACAAGTGCTGAAGTCTCTCGAGGGCACTCTAACTTACCGGCCCTGGGTCTGGTACCATATACTAGGGACTTACAAGTAAGTTAGGCTATGCCAATTGGGGACAAGCCAATTAAACATGTACTGAGTCCTGTTTAGCAGGGCACAGGGCATTTTAGAGTCCTTACACCAGTACCCAGTAGTCAAAATGGGGAGAAGATGTGAGGATGAACCTGCAAAAAGCCTGTTTGCTTACTAGTAGGATCAGAGTTTCTGTGGTAAGTGGCTGTTCTGTTTTCTGCCTATGGATTGCAAGACAAGAAATCCTGCATCTGGTATGTCTCTCCTATGGTGGTGCGCTGTGGGCGCTCTCAAGACAACCTTACATTTGTGTGACTTGTTTAACTAGAAATTGTTTGTATGATCTGTGGTTGTATGTAAATCCGTATTTGAAATGTTCTATCACACTATTTAAAAGCTCAAGCAATCTATTAAATTACTGCAGTATTGGAATTACTAAATTGCACAGCTAACAAGAAAGACAATCAAATATGTAGTATTTTTTTAATTGCATTTGCTACTAGGAATTAATGGTTGATGAAAATATTCTAAAACTGGAAATTAAACGGCTTCGTGACATGCTGCATAGTAAGGCAGACAATGTGTATTCATTGGCAAAAAGAAAGCTGCAGTTAGAGAATGCAATGAAAGAACGAACTGAAGAAATTGGAGTACACAAGGAGATGTTAAAGGCACAGCTAAGACTTGTGGAACAGGAACGACAAGGCATAAGGTAATTTCCTAAGGAGGTATGAATACCTATTTGAGTCTTGGGGGCTTTCTATTTGTCACATTGATGGGTATGGTGCCATAGATGAAATGTCAACATTATAAACTGAATGTAACTAATAGTAGTGAGAGATGTTATCTTCTTAAGGATTTCAGACAATGCATGGAAAGAATGATGTTCATTTAGGAGTAGCAATTCTAGCAATTCTTTATCTAGCACAAGCTCCACCCTTTCTGGTCCCATATATCTTCACAATACATGTGTGTATTATAGTACTTTATGGGAGCACTAGGTATTGTGCATTAAGTGAGCATTGGGTGTTGTCATCATGGAAGCAGAGTTCAGGGGCACAGAGCTCTGCGCATTAGGGGGCACAGGGTGATGTACATCTGGGCCAAATTATGAAGTAAGATAAGAACACATGTTGATGTGAAGTTGGTGGCACAGTGTGATTTCGGAGAGATCTCGCGCTGTTTCCTATAAGGCGTGAGCAGCTCACTCAGTCCTGCTCATGTTTTATATATATATATATATATATATATATATATATATATATATATATATACCCTGAAAAAACCAAAGGTTACAGGTAAGTTATAGTTAGGCTCAGAATTCAGTCGTGCAAAACCAATGAAATTCAGCATATAGTTACCTACACCAAGGCTTTCTTATGACATCACATATTACATCACTCATGATTAGCTGCTCCTATTGGAAGTGTATGTTTTACTGAGAATGTCAGACTTCATTCTCAAATGACTGAGAAAGATAGTGTGAATTTACAGAAAATATGCTCTCATTTTAACTTCTGCAGCACCTTCCAAAACCTCTATGGGAAAATCATGAGAAAACAGTTTTCTCTCAAAAATGAACATTTCATTAGCCGAGGCATTTGCTTTACGGCGTGAGACTGGGGACATGCAGTTCATTGGTGCATCGGGCAGTAAGAAGTTTCATTTAAATGCTATTAGTGACACAGCACAATGAATACAGTTGCAGGCGTGTGCCTTCATTCTGATTGTGGCTGATGAAACGTTCATTTTCTTCAACATTAATGGAACTTTGATATTTCAGAATACGAATCATGTGTGCATTATAATTTGGAAATAGCCTATTATGGTGCATAGAGACTATGAAATGTGGACTATAATTATATCTAAGCGTGCAGTAAAATGAAATGGTCAGAAAAATGCATGTATGATTGTGCTAACATAGGAAATGTGATAGTATGTCTTTCCTGTTTACTAAATGGAAATATATTTTGAGCACGTGCAATGGCGTTCAAAATGGCAATTTGAAAAATTGAGAAAGGCTATGTTTAGCTGAAACGCGTCTTTATTAAAATTGCCTTTGATATGGAACCGGATCTTATATATATTCACAGTGGTGGTCACTGCTGTGCAGTTATGGTTCAGCTGCACTTTCTATTGAAAAGGTGTCTTATGATTTTTCTGTAACTTTTTACCCCTTGAACAGATCTGCACCAGATTTGGCAATCACTTGGCCTAGTTGGCTAAAGTCTGGCTTATACCCTGGTTCACAGGAAGTCACCTAAATATTTGTCTCTGAAATTAAACATCTATAGCAGCAAGGAACCTCTTTACTTGGACTGCTCCAGAATGGAAAAAGCCCATCGGTGCTTCTCAGACTGCATCCCGTGTATTGTAACTCCTACTTCCACCATTCAGCCTCCACTGATTTAAGGTTTAAGCTCTTTAGGCACCGTAGTTCAAAGGACACTTCACCTGAACCTACCGTAGTACTGAGTATAAGACCTAAGGATTTTCCCATTTTCATTCCACTGTATTCCCTCCTCTTAATTTGCGCTACATTAATACCCATCCACTATGCTCTTTAAAGTACTAATCAAAAGGATCCTGCAAATTTACCGTATCCTTGTGCCATTATGCCATTTAAAAATATTTTTACTTGCTCTTGCAGCATCGACTGTCAGGCCATGTTGCTTATATATTCTTTGGTTTTCTCGGTATTAAGCTATAATTTGTCCTAATGATATTACTGCTCTAGGTCAATCAATCCATTTAATAATGCTTTTGGAGTACACCTTGAGCATGACAAAAATTAATATAAAACAACATAGCAAAAGGAGTTATAAGATTTAAACTTATTTAAATTAATTACAAACTGCATTAGGTAAAATGCTTGTCAAAGAATGTAAAATGCCGAAAGGAATGTCAAATATTGACTTCTAACCAATATTTTGTGTTCTCAAATTCCGACACATCTCCTCTCTAGTCCACATTATATAAAACCACATATCAAGAAAAATAAAACATAAATAAATATCTGGCCTGCTCTACCGATCAACAGAAGGATCCAGTTTAAGGCCCTTACTTTTGCCTTTCGAATCTGTAACTTAAGGTGACCCCTCTATCTTAGGCGCCGGTTCAAGCTTTCTTATCACTCACGCTCCCTGCATTCCAACAACCTCAAATTGTTTCAAACCCCTTGCATTGTTAAATCCAGAAGAGGGGGGCGTTCCTTTGCCTACCTGACAGCCAGACTGTGGAATGCCTAACTCTCGCTTTGAGAAGCTGTCCATCTGAAATGGTTTTCAGGAATGGGCTTAAAACGCTTCTCTTTGCTTCAGCTCTAACCTTCTCTTAAGCTCACCTTTGCCTGTAGACAATGTGGACTTCTTTCTCACTAGTGCCGGGACACCTTGTTAGGTAGCTGTGCACTTTAAAAATGTATTCTATTGTACATTACCTGCACTTTAGCTCAAATAATGTTAGACCACTTTTTTCACCTTACACATTTACTCTAATTTACTTTACACCACGTGCAAAATAATGGTACTACATGAATAAATAATAGAACACACACAGCAAGTATTGAAAATGGCAAGGCAATGTGGAGCACCAATGAAGTAAGCGTATAGTTTGGGTATGTGGGTGATGTGTTTTTGTGTGGTTTGCTGGAATGTTCATAGTTGCTTTTCCACTGTTGTGCTGATTACAAATTATTATTTCCATTGAGCCTACCTTAAACTGAGTTGTGTAGCGACGTCTAATTCTGAAAATTTTATTGAACACCGTTATTTCAAATAAGTCATTACCATTTTTTTTTTTTAACAGTTTGGAACTTCATGATAGACTTGCAAAAATTGATAAAATGCGGAAGCGATATGAAGTTGTGACGATTTCCATGATGCCACCAGAAGGAGAAGAGGAGAAGACTCAGGCCTATTACATCATCAAGGTATTAACACGCTTGAACGCTTAAGCCATGATGACAATCAGGTTGCGCGTCCCGTTTTTGGATAAAGACTGGCGTTTGCACCCGAAACAGGATTACAAATGTGGTGGGAATTGCATCAAACTTGTGAGTTTTACTCTATGATTACTACACGCACAACCTGCAGGAAATTGCGGAGTAAATTGCTCAAAATTACATTTTGCGCACATAGTAAGGGGTTGAGTCATTTGTCAATTGCACCCAAGTCCCCAGTCATGGATATGAGAACTGTAATGGGGTGCCAGTTACGCAGCCACTTATTTGCGCATTCTGTGCTGATGTAAAAAGGGGTTGTAATGTTGGCACCTGGATTTTGTTTCAGGATTGACGCACAAACAAGTGGAAGGAATTGGAAAATGATTACTGTATTGTGTTAAGGTAGATCCTCCCTTTGTCATATGTGTCACCACAATACCCGTTGAAAGATCCTAGATACCGGGACTCCTCTGAAAAATCCCTCTCAGACTTCATTTCCAAAAGTCACTTATTTTAAAGGTTCTCCCGCTATGTTTAACCTGCAGTCACCATCGTGAGGAGGGGCCGATGATTATTGCCTTCATCGTTTTTTGGAACACCCTTAAAATGTAGTCCTGTTTTTGTATCATAACCCTACTAGGAGATATACTTGTACCTAGTATCTTGTGACCGGTATTGCAGTGAAACCCTTTGTAATCTGGGGCATTATCTCACTGTTTGTTAATGGAATCTTTAAAATGGGTGCGAACAGCCAGTCATCTTGGAATGCTTTTTGTTAAACTATCAAAAATTTCATTGCAAGATGGCTACCAGTGTGTGTGCATGCATGCCCACGGACTGCTGCCATCTTAGAATAATTGTTTGGTATATTCTGACAAAAAACATTACAAATGGTATTTCAAACTTCCGCACATATGTACCTGGACAAACGGCTGCTATGGAATTCTTTTAGCTGTGCAGAAAACCAAAGCAAGCAAGCGTTTATAAAGCCACTAGGTCACACCTTTATTTTAAAGGGGAGACCTAGTGGCTTTGATAATGCCTGTTGAAAGTTCCATAGTTTTTTCTTTCCAGTTTCCCTGCCCACTGCTTAAAATGTATGTAAAAGAAGGTGAACAGCAAATTGGATTGCAAAGGTTGATGTGCAGTACCTCCTTAACTGATTCCCGGGCCTTGCAGTCCCAGTTTATTCTGGGAAGTCCGTCTATGATCTACCAGTACATATGCCAACTCTGTCCCTGGAGAAACTGAAACAGGAAAACATAAATAAAACTGTTCTGGTTACAACAGCAATCATTTCAAAATAGTTTATAGGCTTAAAGCATATATTGCATATACGTATGTGTGCCCAGCAAGTCTCAGGGCTTAATGCTGGCAAGACAAATAAAGTGTTTAATGCACCTGCTGATGAGATCAGTGTGAGATTTTTGGTCACATGCTTGAATCATCATAAAACATCTCAGGTGAATGTGCCTTCTGCAGAACATTGTGTGTAACATGTAGGTCACAAGCTGGCATTCTGTGTAGCATAGCGCCATGGGTTAATATATGCTGTGGAGAATCTGTGTAACTCTGAGCTCAAACGTTTCAAAGAAGGTAAAATGGCTGAGTGTCTTATGCACAACTGCATCACCTGCATATAACTTACCAGGCATAAATTTGAATCCTTGCAGGCTTCAACTTTTTTTTCATGTATGTAAGGTTGTTAAAATGAGTTTAATCTGGTAATAATTAATTATTATTAAGAGACTCAAATTCAAATATTCTTTTTTTATTTTTAGTTAGTTAAAACCATAACAATATACTCTTAAAACTAATTGTGTTTGTTTATAAAATTATCACATTAAAGATTTTGACTTTCAGCAGTGCGGTAATTACACAGTTCATTTAATCATGTTAAAAGTAGCAATGATATGACGGAGTAAGACTGTGGAAAAGATAGTCTGTTTTGTGAATGACAGTCTCAGAGGGGGCTGTTGTACTTTTCCCCTCAGTTACTTGTGCTTATTAAAAGTTGTTATGATACAATAAAATCGAGTCAGAGCACTGGATGATCCATTGTGTGAGTCTTAGTCTCTGAAGTGCTATTGTATGTCTCCCTTAGGGCCATGCTTTAATAGTTTTTCGTACAAAGATAAACATGTTACTAGATTACAGTTGAGCTATGGATCATTCGGATCAAGACATTTCAATATTGCTGATCTACAGGTACGAATGCCCCTTGCGTTGAACAGTTTTTTCAGCAATAGCAGACAATATGGTTTTAAGATTGGGCAGATGCATATTGAATGGATGAAATCCTGCTATGGTGCACCACAAAGGATGCATCCCTTCTGACCTTTGTATTGCCAGCTTGGTTGGTCAGCGTTCGATGGTATTGAAGCAAGACTTAATGCTAGAAACTCTGTTTTTAAATATGGGGAGTACGTCTGACCCAAATATGTTGCCGGTTGCAGTTTAGTGTATGATTGCAAGACCATCCATGCATGGCATCGCTTACCTAATCTTGTTTTATCTTCCGTTAAGGAGTGCTTTACGGCCACTTTCTTTAGTGTTTGTTGAAAGACAGAGAATGGGAGATTTAGTTGCCGAAGACCGGCCGGTAGTATTTGTAAGTTTTAGAGATGATTGTAAATATTTGGAGTAAACAGACTGGGGATCATCATCCAGAGCGCATTGTTGATTGTAGGTGGGCCAGATTTTGTACCATGTTTTTATTGTTATATATTTTCTGTGTAGGTACTGCTGCTGCAACCCAAATTCCAACCTCACCTGCGCCAGTGAGGAGTTGCGGTGTAAGGAGAATACTGTTTTATAGGCCCGTATTTGTATTGCATCCAAGGTTGCTGTGTCTTTACCGTGCTGAATTCGCTTGCGTAGGCCACTGTCAGTAGGAGTTTTGCTTTGATAACTTCTAACAACGGAGTAAATGATGGGCTTTTTAGGGTCCTTGCCATTGAGCAGAAGGCAAATATTAATCCATTTCCTTTTTTCGTTATGCTCTCATTATGTTTTCGAAAAGTGAGACAGTTGTCCATGAGCACACCTAGATACTTGTAGCTGCTGACCACTTCCAATGTTGTATTGCTGATTTTGAATGGCAGGTGTTTCTGGGCGCGACGACTTATAATCATGGCTTTTGTTTTTGTTGTATTTATTTTCATCATGTTTACCTTGGCGAATTGCGCCAGTTCGTTAATCGCCCTTTGAAGGCCTATTCGTGTGTAACTTTGTAACACTATGTCGTCCGCGTAAGAGAGATGGGTGATGGGCAGAGTGCCCAAGTGTGGTGGATGTGAATTCACATCATTTAACTTTGGGGAGAGGTCAGCCTGTAGTGTAGCTCCTATTTCCCTAATAGGCTCTGCGCATTGGAATAATATCCCCTATAGGTTTGACATAGGACTAAGGTCAGTATGTCCCTATCGAGTATATTAAACTTAATTACTTGTGCCAGCTAGCTCAGAGGCCACTAGAAACTCCTTGACGACAAGAAGGGAGTAGTTTCTGGCAGCCGCAAAACATGACAACTTTGTTTCCCTTTAGAATCAGAACGTGTCCCAGAGTCGTGGAAACAATAGATAACTATTTCACTCAGCTCAATCGTGCATGCTTAGTTTTCCTCAAAGTTACACAGAAAGAAATAGACGGGCGTTTCTATAAAAGGTTTATTGAACAGTCTTGTTTCTTGTGTAAGTTAAATGTGCTGTTACGATCACAAGACAGTATGCGAGATAAATAATGTACAGCGTAAGCAGTAGAAATAAATAATACTGCGATAGCATTATCTTTTAGCAGATATTCATTCACATAAATAACAGACTAAAAATGCGAGTACTCATACGATGCGTTTCTAAGCTAGTTCTACCCCAATGTGCCTGACCTAACCTAGGTGTAGGGAGAGGTATGAAGTAGGTGAAGTATTCCTTACTATGGTATAGTAAGAGTATGTTAAGCATAGTATGCCTAGTATACCTAGTATGCCAAGAGTCCCTCTAAGTTCTAGTCAGCTCCATACCTTTAGAATGAGAGAGGTGGGAATCTCTTTGCCAGACTCGAAATCCAACACCCCGCAAGGGAAGTTAGATCACTGGAAGCTGGACTCTCTGCGTGCAGGGATTTTATGCCTATATAAGGGCAGGGCGAATTGTGCCTATATAAGGACATAATACAGGAAAACCTATATAAGGACACCCTAAGAGGAATACAACACCCACTCCACTTTCGTGTGTACGATAATACTAAAATGCTAAACATTTAAAATGCTAAACATTAAATGGAGTACCGCATATTTCTAAAATATTTCTTAAAACCGTTTAAAAAGGCGTTTAAAAACCCATTAGAATGCAAAAGGTACTGTACGTTTGAAGCATTGCTTTTCATTTCAGGCATATTTTTAAAATAAAAATGCAATTTGAACGAAATAAGCAGTAATATTTACATGTGACAAAAAAATTATCGATAAGTTTTTTCAAAATCAAAAGTCATTTCATGTTATGGAAATTAATGAACTTGTTTAGACTAACACGATGAAAAAGTGTCTGAGGAAGTACCGCGAAGTCTGTACTATAAGGCTAGTTCTACTTGAAGCAGATTGAAGTACCATTTTAGTTCGAAAAAATGGGAAAAAGTTCAATTTTTGGAAGAGTTCCAAGTTTTTGAAGTATGAAGGCCAAATTGTTACTGCATCTCTGGAACACTGTGGGCTGAATCAGAGTCAGTTTACGGGTCTGGTGTAAACATGAGATCATCTATTTCTGTAGACAAAACATCGTCCACTGAAGTTGGTGTCAGTTGGAACACCTCGTGTAGTAGATTAATTGCACAGAGATGTGAAGCATCGCTTTCAGCATAGGTTGCCGCAGCAATGTTCGCGGCCGTTGTTACCTGTGTGCCTGTAGATCTTTCTCGTACCTCAGCAGCAGCCGGAAGCGTCTGTGAGATCTCAATGAATGCTGACATCAGGATAGGCAACCTCTGGGGACAACACAGAGCATGGGCCGTTATCGGGACCAGCAGAGTATCGACATCCGTTGGCGTAGCTGATGGAAATGTTAGACAGGTGTCCAACACGCATTCTACACCGCATAGCAGGCATCGTAGAACAGGTAAGATGCAATCTTGCCAGATTGGTCTGAATGACAGGAACCACGTGGTATTAAGTTCCCGTAGACGAGTCATGCCCAAAAGCTGTACTATTCGCTCACGGCACTTTCGTTCAAGGAGAGTTTTCTCCATTTTGCTCGGAGTGATGTCTGCGAATAGGCTGGCC
Organism: Calotriton arnoldi; assembly: GCA_963921515.1. NCBI lineage: Eukaryota > Metazoa > Chordata > Amphibia > Caudata > Salamandridae > Calotriton > Calotriton arnoldi. The sequence goes on along the minus strand of CAWUFW010005976.1, from coordinate 869,934 downwards.
ATAGCGTAATAGCAGGAAGAGAAATAGGATTCCGGCAACAAGTGCTAGAATTAATGGTATGCCACCAAACACCGAATGTGCAAAGTTCGGGATGATTCCGAGTATTGCCTGGAAAGGTGCTAACAGACCGGTACAGATGCTCTTAAATACATGTACAATTCCACTTGTATCAGACATGTTGAAGATACGTGTTATCATTTCTACGAAATGTATAGGGCAGTTTGTACGTATTAAAGTCTGTATCTCAGCCGAAGTCCTTGCTACTTGTAGATCATAGGTTTCTTTGGCCGAGGTCAAAGGCACTGTTTGCTGTAAAAGCATGGCTTTCATTCTGCTTAAAGTATCAAATCTTATAAAAGAGACGTTCAGCGAAGGCCACAAAGGCGACTCCCTGACTGTGTCTATTGGGGGAAACAATACTTGCATACAGCAAGTGACCCTGGAGTTGACCGTTACTAGATATGGGATGCCTGGCAACATGCCGCAGTAACTCTGATCATTCAACATGAGGTAACTCCCATTAGAAAGTTGTCCAAACGTTGGATTAATCACAGCAGCTGGTGTACCCTGCTGATGGCAAGACAAATTTGCCACAGAACCATTACAAGCCCCGTGTAAAGAAATGTCCTGACATATAAGTGAACCGTTCAGTGCACGTTTACAGTGTGTACCGCTCAAAAACACTTCACGATCCCCACTCCAACATCTATATGTATACGGTAAATCCCAAGATGTCTTAATGTATTCCTTACCCAACCTTTCATATTTGCCTGCTTGCATTTGTTTGAGGCAATACTGAAACTGAAAAGTAGTCACAGGTAATGTGATTCTGCCATGAATGAGCCATTCTGTTGCTGGTTTTTCTGCCACTGTGAATGGTAACTTTTCCAGTTTTTCAATGCTCAGCACTGTATACTTTGCTCCTCTTTGTGCCAGTTCAATCTGTTTATCAGTTAGATTGTATTCTGCAAACAGAGCCGATGTGTTGATGAAACGCCAAGGCACATAGCCCGCTCGCAAAGATTGCAGCGTCCAGCTTAATGACACAATAGAACGTAATTGAGATTGGCCTTGCTGTAACAACGCCAAATCTTGTTCTAGTATGTCGATAGCCGAGGATACAATGCCATCCAATGAATATATTCTGGAGGACAAAGTTGTTAACCCATTGTCGACCACAGAGAGTGTTTTCTCTAAATTAATACGATCAAGTTCACGTATTCGTTCTGCAGCCTCCATCTGTGACACTTTCCATGCTTCATTATAGGCAGCATAAATGCCGGCATATATGAAACGTTTTTGACGCGGTTTTCTTGGTCCAAGCAAGAATTTCCTTATGTCTGCGTCTTCTTTAAGTAAGGATAAGTGTTGTTTCACATCCTGTAGTGTAGATTTCTGCAGCCAATCGAGGCATAATTTTCCTACACTATATGTTGTTACTACCCCCGGATGCTGTCTTTGGACGTATCTTGGGTCTGGCCTATGAATAGTAAAGCCCTGAGTTTTATTCAGGAATCTTTTCTGACAGTTGTTCGTGTCTGTGGGCCAGATCAACCATTTTTTCCAATTAGGATTAGATCTGTTGAGTTGTAGTATATTGTCAACTGTCACCACTGCCTGTGTATTATTATCAGTGGCAGGTGTTGGTACAGAAGATGTGTTCATCTCTTTGATCTTGGCTAGTCCAAGACAAGATGTTTGTTGGACAGTTTCATTCAAAAACATTATTTGTTCAGGGATGATGCAGGCTCTAAATAAAGCTTCTATCCCTTGCACTTGCCAATCTTTAGTACCCAGACAGTTTTTGTGTCTATTGTGTCTTTCCAAAAGTCGAAACCCTGTCTAGACAGTTGGGCATTAAATAATGCAGAATAAATCTGTTTTGTATTTGTTAACATAATTTTCAGCCCTGTCTTGTTTACATTTTTATAGTAAAACATTTCTGGATTAGATGTATTGTATCCTGAAAAATATGGAAACTTGTTAGCAAATGTTTTTGAACTACCGTGTGGTGGTGTAGGACAATGCTCCCATTGGTTAAACATAAACACATTTCTAGGATATGCAGATTTATGCAAATAATGATGACCATAATGGTTATAGCAATACAGCTCTTCATAGTCTGTTGAACCCTCTAAATATTCATTTTTAGAAAATGCAGCAGAGTTTTCTAAGTCAAACATTATGTCATTAACAGTCTCAAAGTCCCAATCATCTGAATAGGTACTGGACGTAATTAGATCACTTAGTGAAATTTTAAACAAATGTGGAATGTTCAATTGTTCCGTCGGGCCGAAGATATCAAAATCTGTTTTGTCCCACACTATACCATCCTGTATAGGAACAGCTGTGATGTTCACTGCAGACAAGTCTCTTGCTTCACGATGGGAAGATTTATGAGGTTTCAAAAGTACGTTCACGTCTTTTCCTTCAGTATTCACATGGATGTATCTGCCACTTATAAGCACGCTCACAGTTGTAACCAAAGCTAGCCAGAGCAGGAAAACAAAAAGTCCAGATGTAATCCAGAGTTCAATCCATGGAGAAACCAAATAAGTCTTTTTCAGAAAGTGAAGAAAGTCTTGTACTTGCTGCTTGAATTTCAATGATGCTGGCGTCGTTTCAGGTTCACTCGGATCTTCTGAGAACGTATCAAAGTTAATGAAATAGCCAGAAGCAGTTCTGTCAATTGTTGAAATTGCATCAGGATTTGTAGAAATCGCTGGAATCAGTTGATCACTTGCTACATTGGTGTAGACAGGTGTATTTGGACGAACTGTTATTTGATTTTCAAGAGGGATGAGTTCCATAGCGTTGTTGCTTAGTCCTCCATCTGTTACAGCTGAATTCTCGATTGTTATCAGTCTTTCAGTCTGAACCTCTTGGATAGTAGCGAGAGGAGTGTGTCTGCTACTAGGTCGGAGTCCACGAGGCCTACTATTTAGTATTGGCCACATACTGTGGTTTGATGAGGTCGATGGACACAAATCTTTTCTCCTTTCTTCCAGCAAGGGGCGGCAGAAGTACTGTTCTTGTTCCTTGAACTGCTAGGACAGGTACTGGTTGTCTGTAAGAAGGTCCAAATTCCTTCTTGTCCGCAATTTTTCTCTGACTAGATCCCCAACTTTTGGAATCCAGACAGGCCTTGCTGGGACCGCCGTTTTTTCCCCAGTGGTGGTTGGCTGTAGGGATACGTTGCTTTGTTTCGTTCTTAACTCATTCAGTTCCTGTAAAACAGCCAAACGATCTTTGATATCAAATGTTTTATTTTCCACCACTGTGCCTACGTCATCGAGATCTGGTACCCACATTCTTGTCCCAAATAGGACCTCATATGGAGTGACCCCCCCTAGAGAACTTCTTGGCAGATTGTCTAATGAGCGTTGGACCCCATAAAGATGTTTGACCCACCCGTCACCCGAACCTAATACCCTAGCTGTTATAGACTGCTTTATGTCCCGGTTTTTCCTTTCCACAACCGAATTTCCCTCAGGATGGAATGAAGAGGAGTACCGCAATGCAACGCCCAGACTGGCCATGGCTTCTTTGTAAGCCCGAGAGCTAAACGCAGGGCCCTGGTCAGAGTGTAGCGTGCCTATTGCGTATGTGCCGATAAAGACTCGCAAATCTTTTATAACAGTTCGAGCGTCAGCCGAGCGCTGAGGCCATATCCATAGGAACCTAGAGCATGAATCCACTGCAACCATGATATATTTATAGTTACCGTCCCTTTGCAAGGGACCGCAGTGGTCCAGGTAAACACAAGCTAATGGTTTGTCTGAAATTAACAGGGGTGTCTGCGCAGGGCGTTTCACTGTGGAGACTTTCATCTGTTGGCATATATCACATTCTAAAACATAGTTCTTTGTTTGTTTTCTAATGCCAGGCCACCAATATCTTTGCTTGAGTAAAGATACTGTTGCAGAAACACCTGCATGGGCAGAAGCTATCCCTTCGTGTGCTGCTAGGATTAGTCCTAATCTATGTTCCTTGTTTGGGATTACCCTATCCCCCACTCCAGGGATTCGAGCAAAAAGGAACGTTGTTCGCATCAATTACATAAGAGTACTTGAGTGGAAACTTTTTGGGTAACGCTGCACTGCTGCCTTTGCTTGAAGCATTGACAGCCAACATTATCTCACCGTCTTTTTTGTTTTTGAACGAGTGATCGCAGCTACGGAAGCCGTCTGAACAGCCCCCTTTGCGGCTTCGTCAGCCAATGAATTCCTGCAACGTGAACGCCATCACGTTGATGACTCAGTGTGTGGATCACGTGAGCCTTTGGTAGTTCGTTTTTCAACTGAACTACTTGTTCCCAAAGCATTTTGTGCTTTATTGTGCCACCTTTCGCATCTTTGAAACCATTTTCAAGCCAGTTTTGTATATAGTCATTATACGACTGAACACAGTAAAAGGAATCGCACACTATCAGTGTGGGGAATTCTCGATCTGTACTTTCAAGTGCCAGTTTGAATGCTTGTAGTTCAGCTCGCTGAGCTGTACAATCCCCTAGAGATTGTGTTTTTGTGACCATAGGTCTGAAGATGCCATCTCGCATGCAACCTTTAACGATTGCACACGCTGCACTGTAAGCTTGCTTACTCCCTGTTGCGGGTTGTGCGGATCCGTCAGTGTAAATTATGAATTCGTACTGATCGAGAGGCAGAATTTTAGTAGGCAGAGGACATTCTTGTTCATATTGCAGGAATGCTTGTGTTTTTAAATCAGGATCAAAACATATTCAACATCTGTTGCAGCAAGAGAATTAACCCATTGTATCCATCTTGGATGTAATGATTTAGCATTTGGAATGCTTGCTTTTGTGACCGCTTCTAAAGCCGGTACTGGGGTTACGACAATAATGCGTTTCCCTTGGGCTAAGGCTCTTTCTTTTGCTACAGCGGTTTGAACTGCTGTTAGAATTTTTTCAGTTGAACTGAAGCGCATTTCCGCTTGTATGTACAAATGAGATTTGTATGCGATTGGTATTTTCTCACCCTCATTGAAGGTTAAGTAGGTGAATCCGCATTGATCCGAAATTATTCGGATCACCAAATTGCGTTGACTTACGCGTGTTTGTAAGTGATTTGTTGCTAACATGTTAGCCTGGAGTGAACGCAAGATTTGTGTGTGTTCGTTAGTCCAATGTTTGATTGAAAAATCAGGTTTGATTAATGCGTAGAGAGGTTTAACTCTTTCTGCGTAATTTAGAATGTATGTTCTTCCAAAGTTTAGGAAACCCAGGATGGATTGTAAGTTTTTTAGCGTTTGTGGAGGTTGGAGCAGCGCACACTTTTCTAAAAAGTTAGCTGCCAAGCTCTTGCCTTCACTTGAAAGCTCATATCCTAGAAATAGGACATTGAGATGGGCAATTCGGGACTTTTTAAAGTTGAACTTGTAGCCCTCAGAGGCGAAGCCCAGTATAATGGTGCTTACCCTGTTCAAGTGTTTGTCCAGGTCATCGTCTGTCAGATAGATGTCATCGACATAGGACAATGCCTCATTGTCATAAATTTGTAGTAACTCCGTTACCCTCGCTGAGAATAAACCTGGGCTGTTCTTGAACCCTTGTGGGAGTCGACAAAAGTGACGCTGGGTCCCCATTATGGAGAATGCTGTTAAGTACCTGCTTTCAGGTGCCATGTTTTGACAAAAAAAAACATTCGAGATGTCTAATGTTGTTTTGTATTTTTTACCCACAATGTTATTCATTAATGCTGTGCTATGTGCATTTTGCACTGCAAATGTTTTAGAACAAGTGTTTAGGTGTCTGTAATCCAAAACTAGACGATATGTATTGTCTGGTTTGGAGACAGGAAACAAAGGATTGTTCATTGAGGAGGTGCATGTTTCAATCACCCCTTGGTATTCAAGTTGATCTAAGATCTCCCTGACCTGTTTTTTAGCTTCTTGCTTTATTGGGTACTGCCTTTGTGCAGTTGGTTCATGTTTCAGATGTATTTTATGGTGAGGTGAGTCCTCATCCCATCCTACATGATTTTTATATAATGCTGGGGCCTGGGCTACTGCCCATTTCCTGGCATATGTATATTTTAGATGAATTGGAATATGGTTGGAGAAGGCAGGCATAATAATGTCCTCGCCGTGTGGGCACTCCCTGACAAATTGTGGTGGCCAGTCTTTTTCTGCTAGAAGTATGTCATAGCCCCTTGATAGTCTTTCCCAAAAAGTGCTTTCACCTGTCTAGGTTTGTCTCCCTCCATCCGGAGTGGTATTTCATATAACCTTTGTGGAGTACTAACCCTGGTGTCTACAGTCTCAACTGTAATGTACTCATTCAAGTCCACTATCTCCAGAAGTTCCTTCAGGTTCTGGCGAACTATTGTGACTTCTGCTGCACTGTCCAGCATTGTCTGAGCCCATTCTCCGTTCTTGAGTTGTGTTCTCAGTATTCTCGGCATGTCTGATCTTCAGACCTGCTACTTTCTTTTGGAGAATTGAGGTTTTGTTTTGTTTTTTGGAGCGTGCTTTTCTTCTTTGGATTTCACGCGTTCTTCTCTATGTTCTGATCGTCCTCTTCTTTCCGAAGTCTGTGATGAGATCTGAAAGGGACGAGAGGAACGTGTATCATTATCTTGATACCTGTCCGGTTTTCTCAAATTATCCCTATTCCTGAGGTTATACCTCCTTTCAGAGGGCTCCTTTTGAGGAGACCTACCTCGGGATTGAGAACGTTTCTCGTTTGATTTTTGTTTAGTAGACTCCCACTTCTTTTTAGAAGATGTAGGAGTTTGTTTAATAGAGTCCTTCTCGGGACTTTCAGATAGTTTTGGTTTCACTGGTCTTCCACCCAAACTATCTCTGCCTAATTCTGCATATGATTGTTCTATAATTCTGGGTAGCTCAGTTTGATGTTCTGTAACATCGAATACCCTTAATCGTTGGCGGATCGCCACTGCTGCTGCCTCCCCTTTAATATTAGATAATATTATTGTTGAGACCTGGTCGAAATTTTTCAATAATTTCATACCTAAATTTAGAGCAGGCTCTGCCCCGTATTCATTTTGAATTTGTTTCAGGACTTCAGGTATTACCGCAATTGACGGAATGCCATGTGTTTTAGTATAGATGGCAGCAAAGACTGAGCCCCAAGTGGTGCAGTCTTCCAGTTGTGGTGTGATCCCCATCGGTAAACTGATTGTTAGGATTCTGTGTTTCTCATACGGGCTAGTATTTGGAAATACTGCTTCGATTTGAGTAATTTTTTGAGCTATCCAGAATGGAATTTGCTCACGTTTTGTGGGCATTTTACCCATGACTGCGTAGAGAGTCTGTGGTGTAATTTTTAGTGTATTCCCCTGTTGGGGAGTTGGATTTGGAAGTGTCAACGGTTGCTGGACTGTGAAAGTCCGCATGACATATTGGACCAATTGTCTGTAGATTTTTTATTAACTCTGTAAGTTGAATAAGTAATTCCTCATCTGACATTATATCCAGTTCAGGATGAGGTGTGTAGCCGGCTAGAATTGGCCATGTTGCTCCTGGTCTACCTAGTGGACCGAGCCTGGTAATGTTTCTGTGATGTTTTAGGGCGCCTTTAAACCAGAGCTGATGCTCCTGGTATGTTAGTGGAATTTCAATATCCTCGAAAGGAATATATTCCTCTGGTGGATCATCTTCTTTGTAGAAGTGAAACATGTGTGTTACTGGATTTGATTCAGGAAATATTACCCATGAATAGAATACCTCTGTCTGAAAGGATTCGTGTGCCTCTATCACTTAAACTGCTCTACCGCCTCTTGGTGGTAGGCCATGTTTTATAAGTTTTAGAGTGATGGCTCTTCTTAAGTTTGGAGCGATGTCTATAACACCCTCCTCGGTTTCATTTAAACCTGTAATGTTAAAAACTGCTGCTTGGGCTGGATCAGCCGCAGCTTCACCGTTTCCGGCTTCAGTCATTTTGTTTTTTGAAAAATGTAGAACAAGTTTCAAGGAAACAAAGATAAGGTGCACAATATTTTGGAACACTGTATCCTTCAACGTTGAGCAAACCAAACAGCTAATATATAGGGTGTTTCCCTATGTAGCCGTGGTGGATACTTAACCCTGCCCACTCCAGACGTCTTTTGGAGTATATGGGTAGGGGTCTCTGAGAGAAAAAGCACGGCTGAGTTACTCAGTCTCTAGCATTAAATTACCGCCTTACCAAACGTTGGGCGCCATGTAGTGTAGCTCCTATTTCCCTAATAGGCTCTGCGCAATGGAATAATATCCCCTATAGGTTTGACATAGGACTAAGGTCAGTATGTCCCTATCGAGTATATTAAACTTAATTACTTGTGCCAGCTAGCTCAGAGGCCACTAGAAACTCCTTGACGACAAGAAGGGAGTAGTTTCTGGCAGCCGCAAAACATGACAACTTTGTTTCCCTTTAGAATCAGAACGTGTCCCAGAGTCGTGGAAACAATAGATAACTATTTCACTCAGCTCAATCGTGCATGCTTAGTTTTCCTCAAAGTTACACAGAAAGAAATAGACGGGCGTTTCAATAAAAGGTTTATTGAACAGTCTTGTTTCTTGTGTAAGTTAAATGTGCTGTTACGATCACAAGACAGTATGCGAGATAAATAATGTACAGCGTAAGCAGTAGAAATAAATAATACTGCGATAGCATTATCTTTTAGCAGATATTCATTCACATAAATAACACAGACTAAAAAATGCGAGTACTCATACGATGCGTTTCTAAGCTTGTTCTACCCCAATGTGCCTAACCTAGGTGTAGGGAGAGGTATGAAGTAGGTGAAGTATTCCTTACTATGGTATACTAAGAGTATGTTAAGCCTAGTATGCCTAGTATGCCAAGAGTCCCTCTAAGTTCTAGTCAGCTCCATACCTTTAGAATGAGAGAGGTGGGAATCTCTTTGCCAGACTCGAACTCCAACACCCCGCAAGGGAAGTTAGATCACTGGAAGCTGGACTCTCTGCGTGCAGGGATGACAGCGTCTTCTCAGTGCGTCAGGCCGGGAAACGGGCTCCTCTGAAGTCGAGGTCTCCTCTAGTTTACAAGGGCTAGGGAAGGTATATTTATACCTGAGAGGTACCTCAGAATGTTAGCATTGACGTGAATCGGACAGCGGAAGACGTCATGAATGAACCCCTAAGGTATAATGGTTCATGCATAATAGATGAGTCCTTGAAGAAATCAATAGTCCTGTGCTAGGGAAATTCCCGAAGCCTAAGGGTCTTTTCTTCAAGAACTCGTTGTGACGTTAGGGTGGACGGATGTCGGAGACCATGCCTGTATTTGGAGTGCACGGTTTAATGCCTAAATAAGGACTGGGATTTTATGCCTATATAAGGGCAGGGCGAATTGTGCCTATATAAGGACATGATACAGGAAAACCTATATACGGACACCCTAAGAGGAATACAACCAGCCATAAAAAGGTTGAACAGGTGTGGGGCTAGGACACACCCTTGTTTTGACCCGGCGTTTGTATAGATCTTCCTAGTGAGCATCTTGCCGTCGACTATTTTGACTTGCATCCAAGTATTTGTGTACAATTGTAATATGGCTTTAAGTATTGGTTCCGGGAGACCCCACTGCCTCAGTTTATGCCATAGTAGGCCTCTGTTAACTTGATCGAATGCCGCTTTAAAGTCTATGAAACATAGATACAGGTTCTTTTGCTGCCGCAAGCTCTTGTCAGCCATTAAGCCTAGGGCGAGTATATTAGTAGTGGTACCAACGCCTTTGCAGAATCCAGATTGGTTGGGAGGGTTTTTATTATTAGTCTCAGACCAATCTAACAAGTCGGCAAGGATCAGCGAAGCATAATATTTTGCTTCTGAGTCTACTAAGGCGATCATTCGGTAATTAGCTGGATCTGCTCGGTCCCGTCCTTTGTATACAGGATTAATTATTGAGCCTCTCCAACTCTCCGGAACACTGTTTGTGTTACCCACCTCGTGAAACAGGCGAGAAAGCGGGATGGCCCAGAAGTTAGGGTCCAGTTTGTAGATCACTTGAGGTATCCCGTTTGGACCATGTGCCCCATCTAATCTGCCTGCGTTAATGACCTTAGAAATTTTTTCTTCCGAGTATTGTAGTGATGGCTGTTCTACGTACAATTTAGGGAGATTCCTAATTCTTCGGATATCCCGACTGTACTATTTGGTGGATCGGACTGATTTATTGGGTTTGCTGTTTCAACAGATGCTACGGATGTGGTCAGGTTTGTTGGCAATGGCTGTATCAGTGTGTTTTGATCTTTAATGAGGGAGTGTTTAGATCTGTCCAGGGCTTCAACCCTTTTGTCAATTGGTGTATCAGAGGTGGAGGTTACGTGGCATGTCCAGGCTAACTCCTTTACACAGGCATTATTTATTACCTCTGCCGGTCTCGTGAGGCCGTTAAGTAACTCCCAGAAGGCTCTTGTATTTGATCTTTTGGCATTAAATAGAAGCTTTGACCTTAGATTATCTGTTTGTGTTCTTTTGTCTTCCCAAATTTGTTTTTTATACTGCCTCTTCAGTTCTTTTATTTGTTCCCATATAGCTTCAGGAATAGTAGTGCCCCTTATGGATCTGATTGCTCTTCTTAGCTTTTTTCTTAGGCTCATTGCTGTTCTACATAGATGTTTGTCACAATCTCCCCTCATGGGTCTAGGCTGGTTGGTTTGCGGGATTCCTTTAATAAATTTATTAGGAAGGTGGTCCAGGCTTCTACCAACAAGCCCTCCTGTGGGTCATCTGTTGTAATTAGTTCCTTTGCCCTCAAGACTATTTTTGGGATGGACCTGCTTGTCCATCTTAGGTGTTTTAGGTTAATGGTTGTTACTCACCCTACTTCTGGTTGCGCTATCGTGTGCCTTGAAAAAGAGGTTGTCAGCTCAAGATGTTGACATGAATTGAATGATCACTTTCAGTAGAGTATCTGATTGAGAATTCCTTTGTTCGTGCGAGCAACGGCAGAGTAGGGATTGTATAATCTATTATGGAGCAGGCCTTGGGGCCGTGATAAGTGTAGTTCGGGGGTCTGTCCTGTTGAATTCTTCTGTTTAATACTCGTAACCCTAGATGTTCTAGGTCTATCACTAATTTCTGTCCGTTTGCATCGTGTTGTTTGGGGGTTGGATGATCTTGAGGTTGAACTGCCCATATTACATTTGCTGCTGGTGTGTTGTCTTCTTCTTCTGGGGTGTGTATTAAATTTGAGCTAAAATCACCGGTTACTATTATGTCCCATGCTGGATGTTCAAACCTTATCTCCGTTATTGCAGTTATCAGATTGTCGAATAGAGTTTTTTTGATCTCTTGTTTCGGGTGTGTGTAGATATTGAATAGGATAATAGTATTTGCCACTGTCTTGGATCCCAAGTCCAATTTTAATTTTTTGCATATCTGTTGTTGTGGCGGACATTTGGGTGGATACGATGTTTAATGCGGTGGAGATATAGACGGCAAGACTGCCTTTTGGTCTATCGTATCGTTGGGGTCTTGTAGCTTTCACAAAGTGAAGAATATACCCCACAACCTGAACTGGAGTAATCAGCCATGTTTCTTGAAGAGCTACTATTTCGTGATTCTTCCAGTGGTTAGTTGTCCCGCAGTTCTTGTTTTGCACCTGCTATATTCCATGAGAGAAGATTTAATGATGAGTGCTGTGGTGTTCTGTATTTGCTAGTGCATCATACATGTCGTATTTCCATCCTAGTCCTGCCGGAATCTTAATGGTTTTTCTCGTATGTCTTTAGCTTTGGCTCGTTTGTACCCTGTATACCTTTTTCACTTTGTAATACTGAATGAACTCGGGTTACACCAGGATTGTCGGACTTAATATTGTGCCGGTGTAGCAGAGGTGAGTGGTAGCATTGCTTTGCGGGTTTTGAAAGTGTTATACCCCCAGCCTCAAACTGCGGTGTGGCATTTAGAATTAGTGAGGCGATCGCTGCAGTCCTCCAAGTTGAGAGTGTTTTCTCATTTTGGTTATTATCCCCTTGATTAATGAACTCTATTGCTAGCAGGTCCGGCGTGGACAGGTGATTTAACATTGGGATGGCTGCCATTAGGTTTAGGACATTTCCTCTGTTTAAGTAATCTTGTGGTCCCTGTGATACTTAATGTGGGGTTAGCAATTCCTGTTTAGATTTTTTTTGGGGGGGAAGTCATGGTTTCTGTTCTGAGGTGCGCGAGACAATCGGGGGGCTGAGTTTTCAGGTTGTTGATTCCGGTCTAGGTCTTTTGTATTGCTGTGGTGTAGGTTGATGTTTATTAGCATCCTCTCGAGCTGATCTCTGTTTGATTGGTAACACCTCTGTAACACGACCTCCCGTTCTCCTCGGTGTGGGATGATATTTTTATCTGGTGGTGGTGGTCCAATATCCGGTTTTTTGTAATTAGCTTGTGCTTTTACATGATTGGTCGTTTGTTGGCATGATTTTACCAGACTGAAATGGGATGCATTTGTGTTGCCCCCATATTAAGAGACTCAATGAAATTCAATTTGTATTGTGCACTATGTATGTAAGTTATCGTTTCGTGTAAACACACTCACACCAAAACCCCCCCTTACTTTCCCATAGAACACTTGTATATCTACTTATCATTTATAGGTAGAAACGTTGAGAACGTGAAAAACGCATTCCAATTGCACTTTACTTTTTATCATCTTATGAAGTGACACACTAATTTTGTCTTTGTTTTTCCTGATGAGGTGATAAGTCTAATAGCAAGGTAGGGGATTCTATTTTTACCCATAATAATTGTTCCCAACCAGAACACAATTGAAGTAAAACAAATTAGTGATTATCCGTGAAAAAAGCTAGAGAGCTATCCAAGTATGGATGGTGCCAAACATGTAGGAAATTTTGGCAGGGCCCGGATCAAAACCTTAATGAGCACAAGCACCTGTTTGTAATGTAAAAAAAATGTCTAAAGGAAAAGAGAAACCATGGTAGTGCCATCATTTTATGCTATATAGTACCATTTGTTGTTTTAGCTGCCTGAGCATTAATAAAAGAGGGCATGCATTTTTTGCAATCTAATAATACATTTTGAAGCACTCTGGAAGAAGTAGCAGCCCTTGGGCTGTATCAATGATAGTTTGTTAAATCTGCTCATGCAATTTCCCTGTACGTTCTGTATTACTAAGTATTCATGAACACGATGTCACATTTTTGTTATTCTAGTCTGCATTACAATTTTTACTGTATGCTTGTAACTCAGCAAAAATAGTTACTATGTCTGCAGTTCCATTGCTCTACCCTGCTGTATTCTGCTTTCCTTGACCAAATCAGAAATTACAACGTATTGCAAATTATATTCATGGGTGGTAGGCTTTAAAACTTGCCTGTATCGTTTTAAAATACTATTTAATAGAAGCCTTTTCCTACAATATGTGTAGCAACACTATAGCTTTCCAGGACCTTTAACTCAGAATAGGGACCGCCATGCACTGTGGATAAAAGTATACCAATTTTTAACTGCCCACCTGCATCCTGAATTGTCTCCGTCCTTCCTCTAATAGCCCTAAATTCAATTGTAACTCCCTCTTAACTTGTTTGATTGATCTGTTTTTGTGTGGCTCAAGATACCTGCATGGTGTTAGTCAATGGCAAAACATTTTGAGCTTCAGTTGACAAATTGAATTGTCTTCCATAACGTCTTATGACTACTGTTATACTTGCTGATAAATATAAAACATGCTGATTATACAGCATTTCTTAACAAAACTATATTTTTGTTCTTGTATAGGCTGCTCAGGAGAAAGAAGAACTTCAGTGTGAAGGAGATGAGCTAGATGCTAAGATCCGCAAAGCTGAAAAAGAAATTCGAGCTTTAGAAAATACTTTGCAAGTAATAAACAGCTGTAATGATACTTACAAGAAGTCATTTAAGAAAGTCACTGAAACAAGTAGGCAAGATTTATTTTTTATGCAGTTTTTAACAATTCTACTGCTCTGGAATGTATTTATTCTTGTTGGTTTAAAGAAGAGTATTACTCCTCCAGTATTGGATCTTTCATAGACGTACATACATGAGTCATTGTCCGTTGTCAGGCTGCCAATCTCCAGTAACTTTAAATATCAGTAAACAGTGGTAAAATGGCCGTAGGCACATCAATAGTGTTTGTTTGTTAGCACATCCAACTAATTTGAGACAAGCCAAATTTCAGACAAGGAGGTGGAGGGCCTGAGCTCTCTACTCCTCCTACAGGCCACCATAGTTTAGATATCTAGGCCCCAAGAGTGTCTCTGCTGTTACCTATCTTTGACAATACATTTGCTACGCCTAAACTTTTACTTGGTCTTCCTTGGACATCGGCTGGTCCTAATTTCAGCTTCCAGAAACTGTGAGTCGTTTTTAGGAGTTGTTTAGTCTTTTCATCTTCTGGCCTAAGAGAACCCTCTCAGCTGTCACTGTGGCAGAAAGAGGAAAAAGATCTCTCTGCAAGTTCTGTTTATTATCCTCACTGTCAGTGAGTTCACTGTGTTTATTCTTCTCACAAGGCTTCACGCTGTGATATCTGTAAGGCATTTCCCTCCACAACACTTAAGGACTGGAAAAGGAGGTTGGCTCTCTATCTTCTGGAGAAGAAGTAAATCCCTCCTTCCAAAGAGGATGGCCCCTGGCCTGTGTCTGATTCTGTGAAAACTGCTGCCCTAGGCACTTCCACACAGGTGGTACAAAAAAAGGAAGCATGTGGAGTTTTCTCAGCTGTAATTTGCTTCAGAAGTACCGGCATCCATCTTGACCAAGGGCAAAATCAAGCCTTTGTCATAGAAGACGTTGGAAAAATGCTAGGAACAACCTGCATTCAAAGTGGCATGAAAATCCAGCTCCTGTGATACCGTTTCAGTAGTCCGGCCCAAATCGTCAGCTAGGAAGACTAGGGTTGCCACCTTGCCAGTTGTTTACTGGCATGGTCAGTATTTTTATGTTCCAGCCAATACAAAAGTCACCTTAAGCTGGTATTTTTGCCCCTTATCAGTACATGCTTTAAACCATAAACATAAGAAATCACTTTAAAATGTATTCTACAGCTGGCTTAATGATCCCTGACTAATAATTAAAGTACACTAACACATAAAAGCCATGTTAAAAGTGAATACAGACAAATTTATATAAAGTTCTATTTAGGAATCATACCAGGGTCTTTTTAGAATCTGAAAATGTGAACAAATAGCTTGTACTTTTCTCTGGGAAATGTGGCAACACTAAGAAAGACCGTTCCGTTGATGAAAAAGTAACTATCAGATGGCCGCCTAATCAATGACTGTCTCGCTGGCGAGTCTTCAGGCAGTGCCCCATCATCGTTGTCCAACAACATGCCATCAATGACAACCCGGTTAAGAGAAGCTCCGTGACACCCTTGTCTGATGACTATGATATCGATGATGACCACTTTGATCATGACCACATCGTTGATAACAACTGTACTGTTGATGATCCGTGGATGACCCAATCATAGACAAATCAGTTACCTTTTACCAGTTACCCAGCTCATGGGATTATATATATAGCACCTGATTGCATTTAAACAAATCTCCTTCCAATCCCATGTTTCCCATATCCATATATAGCCAGCACCATTTTAGCAAGTCAAATGCTTTTTCATTGTGTCACGTTGGTATAGCTTTATGATCTTTGTCATGCTTCCCATAGGTCAATTATGTGCACTGTTCTTATCTAAAAAAAAAAGTTTGATCCAGGTGAATGAGTATACATCAATGTACATTTCTAAATATATTTTGTTCTGAGCCAGGAAATGTTCAAATATAACAGTGATGACCTTGTATTGCAGGTGAGGAGTATGAAGAAAAAATAAAATTAGAGGAACAGAAAAGAGCTGCTGAAGAGAAGTTCAGATACAAGCGGAGACAAATTAAGGAGCTTCAAGAAGACATCCAGGTAACAAAAGTGGGATTTTCCCTGTGGAGATTAAGTTGGCACGCTTTGCTATTATTACTCAGTCTTTAAATGCTTCTGTACAACCCTTTCTAGGATACGACAGGTTTGTCCAGAATGTAAATGATGGAATATAAATACCTTGTACTAGGATGAGTGTTGAGGGAACCCGGAGATTGCTGCAAGGATGAGCTGATGCCAACTTTTCTGAGCATCCGACAATGGGTTGAATTTTATTTTTATTGATGCATTCTTACATTTGTAAAGGCTTTTTGACCTTTGTTAAATGTTTAGTTATGTTCAACTGTGATTGTCATTCAATCACTGTAAATAAATATGCTGGGATTGTATCACTTTAGAGGTGAGCCACAACTGTTATTAAATTCCATATGTAATAGAGTTGACAATAAAAATTGTCCAGTAACGTCTCTACATAAATCATCAAAACCAGTGATTCGACTCACTATTGTTAAAATAAATAAAAAAAGAAATGCCTGCATAGTGTATCAATATAATAGATTTATGAATTCCTAAATGTGATACTCCACATCCATAAGTTAACTAAACTTACTAGTTACTTAGCACTTCTTTTTTAGGATTGGCTTTATGAATGCTGCTTGCATCATTTGTTTGTCAAAGCATTATGGATGGTGATGTTCAAAGTGAAACTGTGGACTCTGCGATTGTGTGAGATGCAGCATCACGCTAAAGGGAAGGAGTTTTGCTTGTTCACTGCATTATTTCTATGGTATTTGCTTTGTCCATTGATATGGCTCTGGTAGAGTTATAATCCAGTCTTCACTGAAAGCTTTATAGTCAGTCAGTGCATTGTCTTGTGGCAACAAATTTCAGATTGCACTAAATGAAAATATATAAAATGTTACTTCCGTCTTTTTAGCCAATACATCTCTACCCTTAACAGGAAGACTCACTCACATCCTAACTTTGGCACTAAACATATCTGCTTCAAATGTTTTAACTGATTTCCCTTACTACTGTTTGTTGTCTCAGTAATTGCTTTTTCAAATCTTTTGGGCTGTACTACCCGTATTTCAAACCAAATTATTAACTTTTAATCCAATTAATAACATCAGTCTTTAAAAAAAAAAATTAACAACAAAAATATAAATTGTAACTTTGGACATATAATCTAAAATTATTTTTTCAGAGATTTTCTTTTCTATGAAATAAGCACTTAGGGAGTCTTGCACATAGGCAGAAAATTGTTGTATATTAATGATTATCCTACCACTGTTTGGGTGCGTGGGGTAGGTGCTGCTAGAAAAAGTTAATGGCTGTTGCTATAATAGTATGCTGCGTTGATCATTAATGTTAATTCAGAGAACCTACATGTATGAACGAAACACCAGCTCTCCCAAATGACTATAGTTCACCTTGCTGTCAGTGCACGAATGCAAACTAACAGAGTTTTGCCTCTTTTTAGACATCGAATATCAAGTTAGAGACAAGAAAACAACTTCAGTGGGTTAAATAAAATGGAAAAAAGAAACTAAAAACCAAATACGTTTACCTAACGTTTAAAAAAAAAAAGAAATCCTTACTAAAAATGAATACTTTCTTTTTTATAGTTTTGACACTCTTAAAAGGAGCAGGCAGTGTCCTCAAGATTAATCAATATGCACTGCAGAATTGCATATTGATTATTATAAATCTGGTCGGCATCATGGAAATGTCCAGTATTAGATCACAGGCTTAGCAAAAACATTTTATATTTCACTATTCTAACATTAACGCATTAATATTTTCTTTTAGGCCATGACAAATACACTTGACTGTATGTTGAAAGACGAGGCTTCAATTCAAAACATGGTTGATGAGAAGGTGGCTCACTCTACACAGTTAAACAAAGAAATAGAAGAGCAGAAACAAAAACTAGAAAGAGTATTGAAGCAGGTAAGTATAGTGAAATGAAGTCTACAGAAGGTGTTCTGTGATGACAGACACACACACACACGTTTTATATCAACGTAATTTTCTTTTAAATTAATTATTTTCTATAATTAATGACTGGAAATAAGTTCTTATCCATGGAAAGTTTTGTTGCTGCATGTGCTGTTTGGGCTCTGGGGATCACTCCCATTTTAGGTGAGCATTGTGAGTGCTTAGGGAATTCCAGTACCAAAAGATTGATGCCAAAGACGATGCAAGTTCAGCTTCTTGGCTTTGTTGATTATGTAGAGTAATTTGCATGTGATGAGTACCAGAGCATGGTGGGTAGTGGTGTCTCTGTAAGAGGAAATTATGTGGCTGAATTTGTATTATTTTTTGTTATAGTGATAATTGTGTTTAAAGTAGAATAGTGTTCCATGAAGTGTCATGGAAAAACTAAATGTTTTTTAAAATACCCCTCACACACTATGAATCCCATAGTGTCATGCTTCATCATGGGGGTCTTCCCGTCTCTCTACGGGACGGGGCGTGCTACAACCTTCGGATACGCGGGAGCACTATATTAGTGAGAATTAGGCTATGTGTAGTGTGGGTAGTGAGAGTGGTAGGATCTGTGATAAATCAAAAGGGTTTAAAAATTCCCTGGCTAGTGGAAAAAACAAATTTTATTCACTTCCCTAGCTGGAAACATTAAAAAGAAATTAAAAAGGGGGGAAAGATGTGTAGAGGGTATACTCTTATGCGATTCCCTCTACTGGGTCGACATGTTTCGTAAGCAGTCCCCACTGCTTACTCTTCAGGACCTATTCTAATCTCTACTGCACTCAAGATATGTTACTTAATTTATATATGTTGTATGCCTAACTTTTAAATAAGACATGAAAAAATAAACATGTCTAAAAAGAAAAGGTAAAATTACCCCTAATAGTTTTCAAGAAACCTGTAATGATGAAAGAAAACATTAAACAACCCATTAGATTGTCAATAGTAAACACAACACCATAACGTGGAATCACAATGTTGCCGTGATATATTTTATCGAGTCTCTGGTGCACAACACTCGGCAATGTTTACCAATAGTTGATGTGCCCAAAAGTTAGTACCTTAATGATAGTTAGCTGTAAAAATACTCTAAAAGAACACAGAAAACGATCACACACACACTCACAATTTTCGTTCAATTTTTTCATTCATTTGTCAATGGTTCTATATGCTTAGTACTCCAGGACTGACTATTGAAAAAATAAACTCAATCGTTCATTTCAAGTGAGTTCATAAATGAGGAAAAACAGAACTACTTTTCATGTCAAAACACTGTACGTGTTACATATCGTGATATATTTTTTGTGATATATTTTTCTCACTCTCATATTACCTTGTGCCAATTTTAAGTTGTTATAAATAGAGGAGATAAAAGCACAATGTACATACGCTATTTTGATTCATAACCAGGCTTCATGAGCTTGCACCGAAGAGGAGGTTGCCTTAAGATAATCACTGTAGGTAAATTAAAGGTCACATCTTATTAGTGTTTCGCCGATCCCTTCATGCATTATAAAGAGAGATCTGAAGGAAAAAACAACTTCATGCGCAAAAAACGAGCAGCGTTTAGAGACCTGCTCAAGTCTTACTCACATGAGAGAGGCTATACCCCCGCCTGTAAATACCTCCGTACAGCTCCGTGGAACGATGTGAATGCGTTCACAGCCAGTATTTATCTGAAGTGTAATTGAAAGAAAAACCGCGAACCGGTTTTTAAAACAACTAGAATGCTAAGTATTGACAAAATGGCCGCCAATATTGTGCCGGTGCTCTATTGAAAAAAAGGCCACTTCCTGTTTGAAAAAACGCCGTTATTTTCTTTCTTTCTTGATGGCTAATATATATATCTGTATACATCGTTACAGAGGCATATTGCACAGAAGTATATTGATTCATAAGCATTGTTATAGTGCCTTGAACGATCTAATAATAATTTATTAAGGATTGGCACTTTTTCATGATCTTATTCTTACTAATGGAGGGTAAACCAAAAATAGTTCGTCAACACTTATTGTTGTCGTATCATGACTGAAAAATAATTTGAACGAAAAATAATTTTGAGGAAAGAGAAAGATTTACAAAAGAAATGGCCTCAGATGTTCACTGGAGCCAAGAAAAAGGGGGGGAAAAAGACTGTATATCATGTCAAGGACTACATGTCCTCTAATAGTCCCGTGATCATAGTAATGTTCATAATTGGCCCCATGGAATATCATCGTTTAAACCATTGATATTCGTCTTTAGACGGAACACCCATCTCTGTTCCTTCTCAAAAAGGTACTTTTCATTAGAGACCTGTTCAATCACTGTCCAAGAGATGTCCTCTGGCGTGTGTCCTTTTTCCAGGTAATGGGATGCCATTTTTGTGGTGCTTTTTTGCACCTGATGTTACTCTTATGTTCTCCTATCCTTATTTTGACTGGACGTGTTGTCATCCCTACATATTCCAGGGGACAAGGACAAATGATAAGGTATACTACATTATTACTATTGCAAGTGGTAAATTTTCTCTGTTCCCACTTCGTACCATTAAGAAAAATGATTTCCTTGCTTCTCTTTGTTAGTTGGCAAACTATACATTTCCCACATGGGTGGTGTCCTTGTATTTTCGCCATTGCTGTTGATTGGCCCGTTGGTTCAATCTGCCGTGGTCTGGTATGTACAACCATGTCACGAATGCTTTTTCCCCGTCTGTGTGAAAAAATTGGTTTCGGGAGATTCATCCCACCACTGTTTAGGATCCGCCAGTGCTTATTGATGATCTTGGTGACCTGATTAGAACTGGCGTTGTATGTTGTTATACAAAATGGCCGTCTATCTTCAGGTTTGGGTTGGGCAGGTTCCAAAAGACTCTCTCTGCAGTTATTGCGTGCTCTTTTGTATGCCTGATCTATTACCCTTTTCGGGTATTGTCTTGCATCAAGTTTCTTTTTGAGATCCTCTGATTGTATTTTAAAGTCAGTAACTTCAGTGCAGTTGCGTCTAAGACGTAAGAATTGACCAAAGGGGAGATTATCCCGTAGATGTTTTGGATGGAAGCTTTTGTATAACAGTAAACAATTCTTAGATGTAGTTTTGAAATGTGTTGTGGTCACGAGTCTCCCTTCCCTCGGTGATATATTCAGGTCAAGGAAGATCAGTTCTTTATTGGACATAACACTGGTGAAATTTAAGAAATCATCTTGGTAATTGAGCCAGGTAATAAAACGTTTGGCTGTCACCTCATCCCCATCCCAGATGATAAGTATATCATCAATATACCGTTTCCAGGTGGTTATCTGGTTGTAAAAGGGATTATCAGGGTGCAAAATTTTTGTTTTTTCCAGATGATGAACATAGAGACCAGCTATACTGGGGGCAAAAATGCTCCCCATGCTGGTCCCATGCTTCTGAAGATATAAAGTCTGGTTATACTCAAAAAAGTTCTCTCTCAGTGCCAGATTACAACATTCCATGATGACATTCCTAGGGGTTTGGTAATCCCAATCTGTGTCAAAAAGTACTTCTTCAATGATATTTAGAGTCTCATTGTGGGGGAGACTGGTGTATAGACTTTCAACATCACAACTGATCATAAGTTGATGTAGAGGGTCAAAAGGGAGATTTTCTAAGAGTACTAAGACATCTTTAGTGTCCCTTAGATAGGTAGATGTTTTTTGTACCATCGGTCTTAAGTACGCGTCTGCAAATCTCGAGACTGGTTCCAAAATAGATGCTATTCCAGACACAATTGGGCGACCTGGAGGTTTTTCCAGACTTTTATGTATCTTTGGAATTGTGTATAAGTATGGTGTCACGGGTGAATCTTGGATCAGAAAATCACTCTCTTTTTTGGTCATCCATCCATGAGCCAATGCTTCCTCCACCATGCTCTTTATTTTTACTTTTATCCTTTCTGTTGGATCCCGACTTAGGATTTCATAATTCCTCTGATCCTGGAGGAGGCGTCTGCATTCCTGATCATATTGGTCCGCAGATTGTATGACTATCGCCCCCCCCTTATCTGCAGGTTTTATCACTAGCTTGGGGTTATTGCTCAGTTCTCGTATCGCTTTTCGTTCTTCATTGGTTATGTTCTGAAAAACTCGATTGGTGATAGGGTCTAAATCCTCCAGATCCTTCATGACTGCTTTCTCAAAAGTGAGCAATTCAATAGGAAGAGTGGAGTCAGGCGGTGTAAAGGTGGATTTAGGTTTTAAACCTGTGTCCCCTTCTTGTATCTCAATTTTTTCTTTATCCTTGAAAAAGATTTGTAATTTCAATCTTCTCATAAATTCTTGCATTTCCTTGCATAATAAGAATTTATCCAGTCTCGAGGTTTGCAGACGCGTACTTAAGACCGATGGTACAAAAAACATCTACCTATCTAAGGGACACTAAAGATGTCTTAGTACTCTTAGAAAATCTCCCTTTTGACCCTCTACATCAACTTATGATCAGTTGTGATGTTGAAAGTCTATACACCAGTCTCCCCCACAATGAGACTCTAAATATCATTGAAGAAGTACTTTTTGACACAGATTGGGATTACCAAACCCCTAGGAATGTCATCATGGAATGTTGTAATCTGGCACTGAGAGAGAACTTTTTGAGTATAACCAGACTTTATATCTTCAGAAGCATGGGACCAGCATGGGGAGCATTTTTGCCCCCAGTATAGCTGGTCTCTATGTTCATCATCTGGAAAAAACAAAAATTTTGCACCCTGATAATCCCTTTTACAACCAGATAACCACCTGGAAACGGTATATTGATGATATACTTATCATCTGGGATGGGGATGAGGTGACAGCCAAACGTTTTATTACCTGGCTCAATTACCAAGATGATTTCTTAAATTTCACCAGTGTTATGTCCAATAAAGAACTGATCTTCCTTGACCTGAATATATCACCGAGGGAAGGGAGACTCGTGACCACAACACATTTCAAAACTACATCTAAGAATTGTTTACTGTTATACAAAAGCTTCCATCCAAAACATCTACGGGATAATCTCCCCTTTGGTCAATTCTTACGTCTTAGACGCAACTGCACTGAAGTTACTGACTTTAAAATACAATCAGAGGATCTCAAAAAGAAACTTGATGCAAGACAATACCCGAAAAGGGTAATAGATCAGGCATACAAAAGAGCACGCAATAACTGCAGAGAGAGTCTTTTGGAACCTGCCCAACCCAAACCTGAAGATAGACGGCCATTTTGTATAACAACATACAACGCCAGTTCTAATCAGGTCACCAAGATCATCAATAAGCACTGGCGGATCCTAAACAGTGGTGGGATGAATCTCCCGAAACCAATTTTTTCACACAGACGGGGAAAAAGCATTCGTGACATGGTTGTACATACCAGACCACGGCAGATTGAACCAACGGGCCAATCAACAGCAATGGCGAAAATACAAGGACACCACCCATGTGGGAAATGTATAGTTTGCCAACTAACAAAGAGAAGCAAGGAAATCATTTTTCTTAATGGTACGAAGTGGGAACAGAGAAAATTTACCACTTGCAATAGTAATAATGTAGTATACCTTATCATTTGTCCTTGTCCCCTGGAATATGTAGGGATGACAACACGTCCAGTCAAAATAAGGATAGGAGAACATAAGAGTAACATCAGGTGCAAAAAAAGCACCACAAAAATGGCATCCCATTACCTGGAAAAAGGACACACGCCAGAGGACATCTCTTGGACAGTGATTGAACAGGTCTCTAATGAAAAGTACCTTTTTGAGAAGGAACAGAGATGGGTGTTCCGTCTAAAGACGAATATCAATGGTTTAAACGATGATATTCCATGGGGCCAATTATGAACATTACTATGATCACGGGACTATTAGAGGACATGTAGTCCTTGACATGATATACAGTCTTTTTCCCCCCCCCCTTTTTCTTGGCTCCAGTGAACATCTGAGGCCATTTCTTTTTGTAAATCTTTCTCTTTCCTCAAAATTATTTTTCGTTCAAATTATTTTTCAGTCATGATACGACAACAATAAGTGTTGACGAACTATTTTTGGTTTACCCTCCATTAGTAAGAATAAGATCATGAAAAAGTGCCAATCCTTAATAAATTATTATTAGATCGTTCAAGGCACTATAACAATGCTTATGAATCAATATACTTCTGTGCAATATGCCTCTGTAACGATGTATACAGATATATATATTAGCCATCAAGAAAGAAAGAAAATAACGGCGTTTTTTCAAACAGGAAGTGGCCTTTTTTTCAATAGAGCACCGGCACAATATTGGCGGCCATTTTGTCAATACTTAGCATTCTAGTTGTTTTAAAAAACCGGTTCGCGGTTTTTCTTTCAATTACACTTCAGATAAATACTGGCTGTGAACGCATTCACATCGTTCCACGGAGCTGTACGGAGGTATTTACAGGCGGGGGTATAGCCTCTCTCATGTGAGTAAGACTTGAGCAGGTCTCTAAACGCTGCTCGTTTTTTTGCGCATGAAGTTGTTTTTTCCTTCAGATCTCTCTTTATAATGCATGAAGGGATCGGCGAAACACTAATAAGATGTGACCTTTAATTTACCTACAGTGATTATCTTAAGGCAACCTCCTCTTCGGTGCAAGCTCATGAAGCCTGGTTATGAATCAAAATAGCGTATGTACATTGTGCTTTTATCTCCTCTATTTATAACAACTTAAAATTGGCACAAGGTAATATGAGAGTGAGAAAAATATATCACAAAAAATATATCACGATATGTAACACGTACAGTGTTTTGACATGAAAAGTAGTTCTGTTTTTCCTCATTTATGAACTCACTTGAAATGAACGATTGAGTTTATTTTTTCAATAGTCAGTCCTGGAGTACTAAGCATATAGAACCATTGACAAATGAATGAAAAAATTGAACGAAAATTGTGAGTGTGTGTGTGATCGTTTTCTGTGTTCTTTTAGAGTATTTTTACAGCTAACTATCATTAAGGTACTAACTTTTGGGCACATCAACTATTGGTAAACATTGCCGAGTGTTGTGCACCAGAGACTCGATAAAATATATCACGGCAACATTGTGATTCCACGTTATGGTGTTGTGTTTACTATTGACAATCTAATGGGTTGTTTAATGTTTTCTTTCATCATTACAGGTTTCTTGAAAACTATTAGGGGTAATTTTACCTTTTCTTTTTAGACATGTTTATTTTTTCATGTCTTATTTAAAAGTTAGGCATACAACATATATAAATTAAGTAACATATCTTGAGTGCAGTAGAGATTAGAATAGGTCCTGAAGAGTAAGCAGTGGGGAATGCTTACGAAACATGTCGACCCAGTAGAGGGAATCGCATAAGAGTATACCCTCTACACATCTTTCCCCCCTTTTTAATTTCTTTTTAATGTTTCCAGCTAGGGAAGTGAATAAAATGTGTTTTTTCCACTAGCCAGGGAATTTTTAAACCCTTTTGATTTATCACAGATCCTACCACTCTCACTACCCACACTACACATAGCCTAATTCTCACTAATATAGTGCTCCCGCGTATCCGCAGGTTGTAGCACGCCCCGTCCCGTAGAGAGACGGGAAGACCCCCATGATGAAGCATGACACTATGGGATTCATAGTGTGTGAGGGGTATTTTAAAAAACATTTAGTTTTTCCATGACACTTCATGGAACACTATTATACTTTAAACACAATTATCACTATAACAAAAAATAAAAATCTATTAGCAGGGTAGAATCATATTGTTTATGAGATAGCTTAATCAGGAGGTAGATTCTATCCCCATACCTCTTTACTCCCCCCCCCCCCATTTGTTATTTTTCATGAATTTGTATTAACCAATAATCAGGAAAGTGGCTACTTGAAAGTTAGAGTGAAAGAGTGTGGAAGCTGGGTAGCTGATCATTAGGACATAGTCCTTGTCAATATTGGAGACCATGAGTCTGTGGTTTGTGCCTTTTATATTTTTGTTTAATATTAACAAAGTGCAGAGTGTGGATTTATCCTCGATTGTACATGTAAACGTTGACATGGCGCTAATGCATTTGAAACAAATTTGCTATGATGCACTAAAGTGTGTTTGTCTAGCTTATGTTAACTAGGCCTCAATTTAGCCCCTGAGCCATTTTGTTCAAAATGTGTCTCCCCATACATGTACAGTGTTAACTATTACTGTAGCATGCAATCAAGCAGAGATATGTTTGTTTATTTCCATTAACATTGTTCTTTCTGATCTCAAAGAATAGTTTGCCTTTCTCAAGACCCTTCCGCTCGCTGTCTGTATTTCATTCACTCACAGTAGCAAGCTGATATTCATGTAACTAGTCTGTCTTGCCATCTCTGGGTGACATTAACATAGAGTGGGCAGAATCAATATTCATATCGTGGTATAGTGCTAAGATGTTAAGTCAATATGAAGTTTTATAAAATTGTGGTCTAATTTGCTGAGGATGTGATTCTTTTGCTCACACCATAATGAGTGTGCAGAAGTCTATGATTTCCTATGCAGATTTTGTTTATAAACCCCTGATTTTGGTGGAGAGACAGAGTTTTCCTAAGACTTTTCTGATACTGCTAGTGATGCTGTCCCCTTTCTCTTTGATTTTGCTCTCATTTGAGACTTGAATTATTTTGATTTTGTCCTATTAACAGAGTCTTCATGGCACTGATGTTATGAACTTTCATTTATGATTTCTGTGTCACACCTTTTGAATTTTTGTAATAAATCTACAAAATTGTATTTATAATATTAAACTCAATAATTGAGTGGGTCCTTATTTAATTGACTGTATCATTGATATGTTTTGGGTGCCTTATCACAGCGACACATTGCTTCATGAAGGCTCTGATTCATCAATCCGTAGGCGTACAGTTGAGGTATTATTTTGGGATGTAAACTTTTGGGGGTTCCACGTGCCCACACTAACATAGTGAAGCAGAATTTGATACCTGGAGATAGGATTTGATGCTTTGAAAAGGGTTTCTGAGAAGCTTACCGAGGTGCATGGGTTTGACCCATTTTTTGATTTGTGTTTGAAGTTTGGCCCTATTACTAAGAAACCCTTGCTTGTAACGTTGGGTAGGTGGAAGACATCCAGAATTGAATATTGTTTATGTGGTATCATAAGCACATTATTTCTATTGCTAACGACGGCATAGCTGTGTTAATTGGCCGTCTAAGGTAGTGTTATGTATATTTCTTCATTAGATGCCCTATAGACTCCAAGTTAAGACTAAATATTGTACGGCCAATGCTTGACGTGGTGAATTTGGAAGAATCCATCTTAATATCTTATTCTACATTGGCAAGAAAATAAATCAACCAATTAAACTTGCATTGAACAAAAAAACAGCAAGTCCAGTTGCACCTTTTGTGTTGATTGCATAATGAATTAAACAAAACATTTTTTACATTTCAAATGTTTTTTTTTTTTAATCACCCATACAACAGTAGGGAAGACATACCCACCAAAGGAAAATCTCTCCAATATAGGTACGAATAGCTCCCTCCTCTTCCCTCTCGCACTAACTAAAAAGGTCTGTCCCATTTCCTTCTTAGCAATTCGCTCAGTGACTGCAGTTCAGCGTCCAACAAGTACCAGGTTTCACATCTTATTCAATATACATTCTGGATTAGGCATTGGAGGTCAGTTTCTCGTGGCCCATTGACCTCCAAATCCTCTGTAGCCACATTTCAATTCTTTGTTCCTTGCCCTTACCTAATAGTGATAAGATCTCTTGTATAGCAGTCAGCAGTAAGTGTGGGATAGTTTTCTCCTGGTCAGAGTGTAGAGGGTATGATATTCGTGATGCCCAAACCAGAATTACTATCTCAGGGCATCTCTTCATCTCACTTCCTGAAGCATACTTACTCCCCTCTAAGATGTCTGTCCAGAACCTCTCCAGTTTCGGACAGTTCTAAAAGATATGCAGGAGTGAACCTGTCCTCCACATTCCCTTCAACAGTCCCCGGGGTCTTGTACAGTCTAGATCAGTGGTTCTTAAGCTATGGTCCAGGGACGAGTGGCCGTCCACGACGCCTACTTAGGGGGTCTGCAATGACGTATTAAATACAGAAGCAAAATGTACAATTGAAAATTTTAAAACATTCTGTAAATGGGAAGGAATATGAAATTGGAGACTAGTAATTAACTTGATATGCTCGGATTAATTTATAGGAGCAGAGCAAGTACATCAAGCAGAATATTGTATGAACGAAAGGTGACCACAATTACATTTAGAAAAGCTCCCGCAATCCCGTTCATATTAATTTTTTTATATTTGTTTGTGAAATAAATAAAATATTTCATTATTTGTGTATTTGTTTGATGAATGTATATTGCTGTATTTTGTGTACTGTTTTGCGGTTCAAATCATCAAAATTCTTTAGGCTGGGATCCCTGGATCCCAATAATGACGTATTGGGAGTCTCTGGATTCCAATAATGATTCAGTGTGCGGCTCAGATTTCAGTAATGATTAAGTGGAGGTCTTCAGAAGTCAAAAGGTTAAGAACCACAGGTCTAAAGAGTGTAGTCATGCCAGGGTGTAATGCCATTGATAAATGCATCAATACTACTTTCCCCAAGGCATGTCTAGTGTAGTTATTTGCTCTGAGAAAAACATTCCCTGAATGTTTATCAAAGGTGATCCCTAGCTGTCCTTTTCAGTATTTCCAGAGCTCTTGATGAAATCCTTCAGTGGGCATGAGGTCTCTAGTTGCTCACTCCTTTACAACCAGATGCAACTCTTAGTGCCTCAGTTGTATATAATGGAAGAGTTCTGTCTCCGGGAAGCCATGCACCCTTTTGGTCTATTGAAAGGACCTGCTGAAACCCAGGTAAAGTAGAACTCTCAGCCTTAAGCAACCCCCTTTCCTTCAAGGTTCGAGGAGGGTTCTGTCCCTTCAAAGGGAGAAGTCCTCATTGCCCAGGTGTGTGGTCAAGTTGACTCACTTGTGAGTTGGTCCCAAATTATCAACGTGACATTTGTGGATGGAGACGTATACAGATTTCCCTTTGTTGGATTTGTAAGACCCAGGCAACTTTACCTACAGGTTGATTGACCAAATCAACCTGGTCTATAAAGCACCAGAGTTTATCCATTTACTCTCACAGTCATTCCATAGTTTACCTAAGGTGGGATGTTTGATAATAGTGTATAAGGTGAGGCACCTCCAGTCTCCCCGTTTAGGCTGTTTTGTACATTGCTACCTGCCTTTTCTCTGCAACTTGTAGGACCAAATGCAAGTGTTGAATAGCACCTGAAGACGAGAGATGCAATCTTGTTTTAGAGGCAGTGGAAAGGCCTGAGAAGTATAAAGGATCTTGGATAGATTCATCTTTTTCAGGGCCCACAATCTGACCCACTGAGGAGAGCATGTGGTGACACCATGATCGAACCCAGCTCCCTCCGCTCGCAATAAGGCAGGGAAAATCTCTGCAGCTCAGATGCCTAGGTTTGGGTTCAACCTAAGACCAAATGCCAGAGTCCATATGTATCCAACGAAAGGGAGTGAAAACCTGTAGTTGCTTCATAAATCTAGTGCCTCCGGCCAGAATCAAGCTTTTAGAACTTAGGCAGGCTAACCCAGAAGCCAGTGACTCTCTGAAAGCTCATTAACTTAGAAAGGTACTCTGTCAGAGGCCACCGTGGGTGTGCTAGAGTTATTAGAGCGTCATCACTAAATGCCATGAGTTTGAACATGTCCATTGGGAAGTGAATGCCCTTGAGCAAAGGTTATCTGGAATTTTCTGTAAGAGAGGCTCTAGGGTAAGCACAAATAGCAGGGGGAGAGACAGGACATGTCCCTCTCTGAATTACAACCCGTTTTAAGCGCTGCCAATTTACCCCAATTGTGGCCAACGATGCTTCATAGAGACTGTACTGCCATCATGCCCTAGTCCACCCAGTCAAAGCTTTCTCAGCATCGAAAGAGAGAAGGACAGTGTCTCTCCCTCTCTTTCTCAATAAATCAATGAGGTTCAATGCCTTTTTGGTATCACCGCTTGCATTGGTCCCTTGAATTAACCCTGTTTGATCCGCGTGCACCAGAGATGGCATCTCCTCATCTATCTTGCTAACCCAGGCTATTTTAAACATTTTCACATTGATGTTGAGTAGTGAAATAGAGCAATATCAGCCACAGAGAGAGGGGTCCTTGCACAGTTTCACAAATAATGAAATTGCCACCTTTGACATGGATGGAGTAACCCCTCAGTTCATAATAAAGCCATGAAATAATATATTGTCAATTTGTTGTATCAATATAACAAATCCAAGACTGTTAATTGATACTGTAAGTACTCCAACAAAAAACGGTATAGTGAATAGTGACATGGGTGAGTAAAGTGTGCAAGTGCTATATACAATATTGGTACAACTTTAACAACAAGACTCAAACTTAGAGTATACTGTGTAAATCATTTCCTTAAATATCAGTCCACATGTAATAAGTTGATGTTTCGACCCCAGATAATTGACACAAGTTCATCATCAGGACCAAATGGCTTTACTTTAGAAGTTTCAGGAAAGCAGGTCAAAGAGGAGTCAATCCAACCGTCAATGTCATAAGCATTGCCAGAAGATCTGTGAAAAAGGCCTGTCAATATTTCCAGCCATGGACGAACGCTGTAAAAGAAGAACAGCGCTGTTCTTCTTCTTTGATCTTTTGACAGTGGTTACGAGTTGCGGTACCTCTGATGTTTTTAGGACTTTGCCATGAAAGGATGGTAAGTGAAAACATGGTAGTTGACCAGGTCAATGTGGTCTGAAGGGGATTTGTATAACAGTGAGAGGATTTGCCCAGTTTACAGGTAAGAGGCCGCTGGAGAGTGTTGCATTGTTAATATGTTGGTATGGAGCTAGAGATGCAGAGGAAAGTAAACCTTGGAGGGAGATGGGATCTGTGAGAAATAGGGCATGCAGATTGGAATGTAAAATGTATTGTTGATAATGTTTTCACCCATGAACTAATTAAAGATTCACCATCAACGACAAGTTAGATAGATGTTGCAGCCAATCTTTTGTTTAACTTTCCAATTATTCAAAATATTTTCTACTAACATTAAGGCTCTAATAATCCATGCTCTTTAACTACCACCTTTGGTAGCTCAAATCATTAAACAAAATAATATTTTAGGTTCAGCTCTGAAATCGTAGTCAAACAGGCTACTAACTCTACCCAGACTTTAGGGAAATGTAATGCCATTCCAGATCCTTATTTGGTATTCTACAACGTTCATTCATTTATTTATCTCAATGCATAGGTAATCTTGGTTAGAGTACATCATTCATTCCTTCTTGCATTTAATGTTTCTGAGTATCTCTAAATAGAAGGTTCCATTCATAGGTTCTATTATTTACTATAGATTGCAAATGCCAAAATCAGGATAGTGTTTTGATTTCTGCTTTGGCAGGACAGAGATCACAACCCCACAAAAACAGTGTGGGACTATTTGGTAATTAAGGAATGAATGATAAGGGAGTGTCAGAGTGGGGGGAAAAGGATACAGCAAATTTTCTTTTCTTTTTAGTAATCTCTTCACATTTACAAGCCATCTTTGACGTCCCTTGAAGTGTAAAGGTTAGATCATCCATACTGCTTGTAGACCCTCACTAGTTTAGCTGTGGAGACCACCAACCCCTGAAACCAGACTATGCCTCAAAAAATATTTAAGTCTCCTTGCTGCTTCTTCTCCAGTTGTGCCTATTGAGGAAAGCATGCACTACTGCTCTCCATGCTACACCTGTTCTGTGTTTGCAGAAAGCATGCACTGCCACTGCCTCCCATGCAGCAACTTTTCTGTGTGTGAGTGAATCCTGCACTGCACTCCGATGCATCTTTTCCTCCCTGACTGGAAGGACCCAGTCAGTCAGTTTTGTACCTTCCATCTCGGACGCCCGCAACCTCATCTGCGGAATTCCATAAGGATTCTCCCTGAGCCTGACCCTCTTCAATGCATACATCATCCCCTTAGCCAGCATAATTTGCTCTCAGAACATCAACGTCCTCTCCTACACTGACAACACGCAACTCCTTCTCTCCCTCATGGACAAGGCGCCTGGTACCCAGATTAAGTTCAATGCCTGCATGACTGAAATTGCCCACTGGATGAGGAGCAACGGTTTAAAGCTGAACACCAACAAGAGTGAAATCGGGAAGAGCACTTCCCCTGGTGGCCAACAGAGCATGGACCAACAACCACCCCTACCACCCACGCCAAGAAACTCAGGATCGTCACTGACAGCAAACTCCACATGACCACCCAAGTCAACGCCGTCACCACCTCATGCTTCCATACCCTCTGCTGAGGAAAATTGTCAAATGGCTCCCAATCAGCACTCGGAAAACCGTCACACACACCCTTGTCACAAGCAAGTTAGACTACAGGAACACCTTCTATGCCGAGATAAGCTACAAAACTCAACAGAAGGCTGCAGACCATTCAGAATTCGGCAGCCAGAATCATTCTCAACCTCCCACGCAGCACTCATCACACCACACCTGAAAGTGCTCCACTGGCTCCCCATACACAAATGAGCACACGTCAAACTCCTCACCCACACTTTCAAGGCACTACTTAACACTGGCTCAGCATACTTCAACAATCGCATCTGCTTTCACAAACTTTCCAGAAACCTTCGATCGTCTCGACTCCTACTTGCACACATCCCACATATACAAAAAAACCATCTGGCAGTCGAGCCTTCTCCTACATTGCTCCTTAAGCATGGAACTACATGCCACTGCACATAAGAGACTCTTCTTCACTTCTTGAATTCTGCAAGAAGCTGAAGACCTGGCTTTTCGAGTACTCTCACTAAACCATAGGCTTGGCTAGGTTCACACCTGCTCAGCGCCAGGATACCCTCCCGGATCATAGTGCGCTCCACAATTCTGCAAAACATAACATTGCTGCTGCCTACCCGTGTGGGTATATGAGAGCATAAGCATGAATAATACCCTACTGTTGCCCACTCCACATATTTTTTTTAATGTGTGTGCATGCAGATACAGCTGGTACTTGTGCATTACCTGTCCTGAGTGTGTGTGAGAGAAGCTTATACTATTGCTTCTAGTTCTATTCCTGTGCTGGAAGCTCACATCAGGAAGTCTTGGTGCCCACAGACCATTTTGAATTTCTGGCAGCTGGCTACTGATAATGCTTTGGATTTGCTTGAAACAGTAATGATGTTTGATAAGAAGGATATTGGCAAGGATGTGTGCTTCCCAGTAACCTGCTATGATGTGCTCTTTCTTGGAATCGTGTGTCTTTACTGGGAACTAGGAAAGATGTGTGCAAACTGATAATTCTTCATGGTTACTGTAAGGGACATAGATGTGATGCACTATTTGAGGGAGATTAGGAGTACAGGGCGAGGGAATTCATACACACCAAAGCGAGATTAGGTGGGCAGGGATAGTAAAAGGGCAGAGAGAAGACAGAAAAATACACAAAAGGGAGGGAGATGAAGCACATAAACAAGAGAGCAATGCAGGTATGAAAGAACAAAACAATGTCTCCAAGACATAAATGGCTCCAAGGCAAAGAGGACCGGGTGCTCCACACTCCAAGATGCAATTGAGGAAGAGGAAGGAAAGAAACCTCAATGGCAAACACATAGGCAAGATACAAAGAAACCTTAAATACAGCAAGCAGTGGCAAAGCCAGAAAGCAGCGTGGGCCACGCTGCACACAGTCACCAAACACTACTCCCTGGTCAGTCAGGTCCGTTGGGATGGGCACTTTGCCCGTTCGGTCCTGCAGGACTTTCTGGTTTAAAACATGTTCACAGACCCACCTCTGGAAAGGTATTGCTTGGGTATCTATTCTAAGGCAAGGAATCTGCGGCTAGAAGTCTCTATCAGATGATCAAGTTACTTACCTTCAGTAACGCTTTATCTGGTAGAGACTCTATCTAGCCGCAGATTCCTTACCGATCCACCCATCCTCCTCTCTGTGCGAACAGATTTTAGAGTTAAGGGTTGTTCCCCTTTTTAGGACACTAGTTACACACATCAGTTGTCAGTGTTCTTCCTGGCTCCGTGCTTCTGGTGTGGAAAGTCGCGAAAAGAAACTGAGATCAGTGCACTGGGGTGGCACCTATATAAGCACCGCGCACGTCACTACCGACTCAGACGACTCCGACGATGACACACGGAGCCAAACAACACCACCGAACCAGCGCGCAGGGGTACTGCTCACGAAAAATTTCCGAATCCTGTCTGACGCCTGGGGATCATTCTAAGGTAAGGAATATGCGGCTAGATAGAGTCTCTACTAGATAAGGCATTACCAAACCTTAAGTAATGTGTTCTTTTGGACTTTCCTTTGTTTTTGACTCCTTGTGCACCTGTACTTCATTAGAGTACTATAAATTGGTTTAGGTATGAAAGTAAAGGGGCTTTGGATTCCTTGCTTTTAAAAGGGGAGAAAAATTATTCCTGACCTAGAGTTCACATATTCATTTCTCACTATTATTTTTAATAAAGTTTGGTATTTTAGTTTAACCTCTTGCCCTCGCATTAGCAGTTGCATTTTTCTGATTGGTGAGACATTCGATTTACAGATTACAGAAACATTATTGCCTGGATAGAGATTACAGAGCAGATGCTCATGTGAGCAAATTTGTTCCTAAAACTCTTTGGGTGAATGGTTACTCTTGCGGATAGTTTGAAAGACAAATCCCATTAAGCTCTGCGAATTTTATTAATTGGTATAGATGAGTTAAAGTCACATATAATGTATCTGAATGGTGCAGTAGGCCATTTGGATATATAGGGGCCGATTCCGATCTCGGCCGGTAGGGCTCGGAATCGGATTCGGCATTACCGGATCCGATTCGGAGCTCTATTTCCCGACCGAATCGTACGCGCGTCCGGGCGAGCGAGTACGATGCGTGCACTCGCGAAATCTCCGACCGACTCGTTCGCAGGACCCGACTGCTCCGACCGACTCGCACGGGGACGACTCGCACCGCGCAATGGACGTTCCCCGGCCGGGTAAGTACGATGCGCATCGCGACCGCTCCGACCGACTCGCGCAGTCCGGCTCCAAGGAGCTGTCGGAGCCGCACTTTGGGGGTCCGTGTCGGACCCCCCTGGAAGCGTAGGCACGCGAGTCGCACACAGGGGGGAGCCATGGGTCCCCCCTACACGTGCGTGTACGGTGCGACCCGCATCGACGCGAACACGCTGTAGGGGGCGCCCTTGTTCGCGTCGTGCCCATTGAGTCAATGGGAGCCCGTGTACGCGTCGTACAACTGGCTCCCATTGACTTCAATGGGAGTCCGACCGAATCGAGTCCGATGGCATACGTGCGCATCGTACTCGTTCGGTCGGACTGCTAGGGTCCGATTCGGTCGGAAATCTCTCCGAGTCCGGCTCGGTCGGAGAGATTTCCGGCCCGAATCGGAATCGGCCCCATAGTGTTTATGCTAAAATCCCCTCACATTGTATCCCTCAAGGTCTGTGTAGGCACTTACGCTGAAGGAATTCTCTAGGATTTAAATGCTTTATAGATGCATGAACATTCCCATTCCCTCCTTTACAAAGGAGGCAGCCATGCCTTCATTGTGCTTGTTAGCAAAACTGAGTTAAAGATGGCCGACAACAGCTTTAAAACCTCAGAAACAAAACTCCTACTCATAAAACCAAGATTAGAGAGTTGACAATGCAGGAGAAATTATTTTTTAGATCGATGACTATAGTTGTTTAAATAGTTATGTGTACTTCCTTCGTACCTTTTGAATACTAATTACATTCCATCCTAAAACAGTGTGCTAAACTGGTTAAAGAAATCCGATCAGCTAAAAAAAGCAAAGGTGCAACAAAAGAAGAAAAAGACATAGAACTCCGTGACTTGAGAGAATTTAACAGATCCATAAACAAGATGTTGGTTGAAGCATCGGAAGAATGTCCTGATTTATTGACAGCCCTTGAGTTGTACTTTCAACAGGTATAATACTTTTCTTTACTATTAAAAACTTGAAATGCCTTGATAACACTTATTTACTATCTGTTTATAAAATATGCAATACGACAAAGTTGAAGGAAGTTGACAAAACATGTCAAATAGAACCATGTTGAATGGATTTGATCCCTGTGAAGAATAGGACAAAAGCAAAACTTGGCGAGAGGTTAAGTGTGTATGTTAAAATATCAAAGCTTAGTTTATTGAAGCTATTTGTTACTCCATTGTTTGCTCATAAAATAATGAAAACAAATATAATGTTCTGCATATGCTTGAAAAGACACAATTGTGGGTGTTATTTGGTAATCGGCATAGCGGGAGCTCTGCTATAAACTGGTCGGGCCACCACCCCACTTAGCACACAGTTCCCCAATCCATTCAGAGGTAGGGAATCTGCTGAGGTTTTTGCCAGCGGAACCAGGTCTGTCTCCTGCAAATTGCAGCTGTAACAGTTTTTTCTTCACTATAGACCAGGGTTCTCCTAAGTCGGTCCTGGAGGGCCGGATCCATGCCAGATTTTTAAGATAACTACATTTATCTAAATGGCGATATGCAAAACAATCTGGCATGGATGCGGCCCTCCAGGTTCCTAGATCAATAGATTTTTCCTTCCTTTCCCGTCCGATTAGTTTACTTGAGGTTGGTCTTGATTCTATTTAAAATATTGCAGTTCAGGTATGTTGTGCAATGGTCATGTCAGCTAGTATACATTGTACTCAAAATTGTTGAAACTAGTTGAATGTTCCTGCAGATCAGGAGTTTCCTTTTTTGAAGCAGCAACTGTTCATTGAAATGGGGACCATGCTCTTTTGAGACAGAAATCTGCCAAAGCAATTAGTTCAGGTCTTGTTTTTGATTAGCCCATTGAAATTTATACCAGACATTTCTTTTTTTTTTACTGTATTTCTTTTGCAGTCTATGTCTCTTTTCTTTGACTGTGGGTTTTTGTCAATAATCCTTTATTATATTTTTCAAGTCAAGTACACTGTAGAAGCAGAAAGTGACTTCAACACGAAAATAAATTAAATCAGACTGCAGTAAAGAGAACACATGCTACATTGCAAAAGCAAGTAACAGCCAAGGGGGAAATAAGAGTCCAAAGAAAAGACAAAAGAGAGCACAGGGCAAGGCATAGGCAATCCGGAGCAATTGATACAGAGTCAACCATTCAGCAGTACAGTGAGGAAAATATATAAAACAGTACAGTACCATAAACATGAACCAATCTGACGTGAGAGGTGGAGTGCAGCTTCATGGCGCCCTAGGACGCCCAGATTCATGACGCTCTAGCTTCATGACGACCAGATGTCACATCTGGTCCGGGCAGTGCTTCCACTGAGGGAAGCGGGAACAAGGGGGAGACGCAGCAGGGACAATCAACAAGGTTGATGTCGGAGAAAGGGGTACCATATGTCCTCGAAAATATCTAGTTAGTCCTGCAAGCAGTAAGTGGTTTGTTCGTGGAAGGCGGCAACCACCATGTCATGCATCCAGTCCATGTGCGTCAGAGGTAAGTGTTGTTTCCATCTTCTCAGAATGGCCATGGTGACCACTGAGAGTGTCGTGTCTATCTACTGCTTGGTTTGGCAGGTAATCTCCGGTAAAGCCAGTGTATCATGAAGAAAGATTGGGAGTGTTCATGGTGTCTATAACTTGGGTCCAGTTGCCTCGGAGGGAGTCACAAACATTGATCAGGAGTACGATATCTTCTTGGGATGCGCACATCGCCAGCAGGCTGCGTTGGTGACCAGGTTGGCTAAACACAGTCTCTCGGGGACAAATTCCAATCCTGGAGGAGTTTGAAGAAACTCTGCTTTAGGCGTGTCGCTCGTAGGCCCCTATTGTGGGTGTTCTGAAGTTCTTCCCAGTCGTCGTCTGGGTAGTTTTTGGCTAGGTTCCGCACCACTTATCCTTCAGAAGCAATCCGAGGGGTCTCATTTTATACAGTCCTGAGACGACTCCCATATAGGAGCTGCCGAGGTGTAAATAGTCACAGCAGCGGACCCAGGGAGGGCGAGTGGCCACAGTGCTGCGGACACACAATGGGAGAACTGCTGGTAGCGCCTACGTTGACTTGCGTCAAGGTGAAATTCCTCCTGGCAGTAGCAAAACAATTTGAAGGTCCCACTGTGAAGCTGTTGGTCCACTTTAAGGTTTACTTTGGTGATCCAAGCCCCCAGTGAATTGACGCTCCACCTATTCAAAATGCTTTGTTGTTCCATATATGGGCCTTCTTGCGTAAATATGCGTGTACATTAAGATGTTTGTCTGTTAAGTCCCAGACCCGGACCATCATCTGTAGTAGAGGATTAGAGGCACATTCACCCGCGGCTAGGGCTTTCTATAGAAGTCAGGGTTGATCGGGCTGTTGAAGAGTCCCTGTTCTTTCGGGACCCAGTCTGGGGTTTCCAAGTCTCTCGAGAAGAAATAGGCGTGGCAAGCCAACCGATGAGCTTTATAGTTGAGGGCTATGTCTGGTAGGCAAAGGCCTCCTGACTCAGTATCACCTCCCAGTTTGGAGAGTCCAAGGCAGGGTTTCTGTCTGTCCCAGACGTAATCCTTGATCATTTTATCTTGTCCTTGGGACACCCGCCGGGATCATTCAGAATAAGGAACTGGATCATGGCACTTTGACCATTTCGATCATCTGGATGAGATCACAAAGAGATATGCGTAAGTGGGACCACTTCTTAAAGTCCAAAGACGTGGTGGTTAGCAGTCAGTTCATAGGATGTAGGTTTTTGATGGACTGAAGTGTTTTCTGTCAATGCCCTTAATTGTAATTCCATCCATAATGGTTTTATCTGTTGTGTGATTATTTCTGATGGATACTCTAAAAGTATTTGTGCCTGTCAGATTTCAATGAACTTAATAAGAGCTTTCAATGCAAACTAGTCCCATTCAGGGCACTGATGAAAAATAGACTGGGCTGTTCTGAGCTGCTCATAGATTTCTGAGGGAAACATAAACCAAAAAGAAATCTGATGACAGGGCATCTTGTGCTTCTCTCTCTGGATAGTGGTTAGACCACAGTGGTAACAGGAATTCACTGAGTGGGTGTCATGTGGAACTCCAAAGTAGAGTGTCTACAGCTGGCAGATTGTGTACTCCTAGCAAGCAAAGGAGAGCGTATTGAAATTACCTTTTTGTAGATTTGTGCCCTTTGAAAACATGTTTCATGAAGGAGAAGTTCAGTTTGGTTTCTCTTGTTCTGATCATGTGGACAATTTCAAAAGTGGTCTCATTTGCCCTTTCTGGAGTATATGTTCACATCTTTATTAGGGCAATGACACACTGGTTAAACTGGGTAATTAGCCAATGGAGATCATTACTACTTTGAAACGTACTGCTCACATCAGCACTTCAGATCTTTCGAGTGGTGCTAGCAGTGGTACTAGTGCGCCTTGAAGACCTAATATCCATGTTTCGGATCCCCTCTTGTCACCTGAAATTAATAGAAGCTATTCCAAATATTAAAGAGAATGTGTGTTTGCATCAGGGAGACTGTCACTTTTCAATACAGATTCTTTCTTGCAGGTGGCAATGTTCCTGTATCTTTTAAGTAAAGAGACATTCAATATTCTTTCCCGCTAGGAGACTATTGATAGAGACACTTTAGTTGGCACTTTGTAGCAAGTGATTCCACTGGCTTCTGAATCCATTCTCCTGAAGTCTCTTCTGTTGTATCTGGATCCACAGTAGTGGTTGTTTCAGGTGGAATATCCAAGCGAAGGTGGGGGGGGGGGCATTTCTGGAGTTACTTGATGTACATTAACTAATTTAGTGCATCTATTACTAATTAAGAGGCGAATGTGCACGCATTTTCAATGATTGGTTTATGGTCTACAAGGGACTGCAACTTATTAGTCTGCATGAGACAATAATCTTTTATCAACAGGAAACTAGAAGAAATCAATGCATTTCCAGTGGCATCAGGCCATCAACATCATAGCTATAATTAACATAAGAAATTGTGCCTGTTGACCCCTGATGACCATTCAGGATCTGACATCACAGCAGTTTGTTTTGTATATGAGCTTTCATTTATTTGCTGGGTTGTATTTATGGAGTCGGTTCACTGAGATCAGAGATGTGTTCGGTGAAATTTTTGAAACTGCAAGCTATTAGTAAACAAGTGTGACTTGGATTGTGGTACTTGCGACAATTTTCTTCTTTCACATACCAGGATTCATATTACTGTGTCTAATTCTTAGCCCATCAGCGAGAATCTCTGTCCCATTTCTTTGCACCGATGTTTCACTTGTCTTAAACTTCAGGGCCCGATTCAAAACGTTATTGCTATGAGTAAGCTCATCTTACTCTTGATGTACTCCTTGCTTACTACTGAATTCCAAGACTAAGGGGTCGATTCCGATCTCGGCCGGTAGGGCACCGAATCGGATTCGGCTTAACCGGATCCGATTCGGAGCCCTATTTCCCGACCGATTCGTACGTGCGTCCGGGCGAGCGAGTACGATGCGTGCGCTCGCGAAATCTCCGACCGACTCGTTCGCAGGACCCGACCACTCCGACCGACTCGCACGGGGACGACTCGCACCGCGCAATGGAGACGTACCCCGGCCGGGTAAGTACGATGCGCACCTCGACCGCTCCGACCGACTCGCGCAGTCCGGCTCCAAGGAGCTGTCGGAGCCGCACTTTGGGGTCCGTGTCGGACCCCCTGGAAGCGTAGGCATGCGAGTCGCACACAGGGGGACCCATGGGTCCCCCTACACGTGCATGTACGGCGCGACCCGCATCGACGCGAACACGCTGTAGGGGGCGCCCTTGTTCGCGTCGTGCCCATTGAGTCAATGGAAGCCCGCGTACGCGTTGTACGACTGGCTCCCATTGACTTCAATGGGAGTCCGACCGAATCGAGTCCAATAGCATGCGAACGCATCGTACTCGTTCGGTCGGACTGCTAGGGTCCGATTCGGTCGGAAATCTCTCCGGGTCAGGCTCGGTCGGGGAGATTTCCGGCCCGAATCGGAATCGGCCCCTAAGTCAGCAGTACTACATGAGTAAATCACAGCACAATCTTTGTGAATGGTGCCCTCAGACAAATTTAATGGACATTTTGGTTTCTCTGAAGGAGTATCCTCACGCTCGCACCGGTCATTGCAATCTCCTGAGCAGAGACTACTTCAGCGCAAAGGCTCAACACATATAAATCGTTTGAAGCTTTGAATGGTTCTGCACCCTCCCTTCATATTGTCTTTCCAAATGCTAAAAATTGATACCATGTATTATGTGAGCAGATTGTTTTTAACCATTTCTCACGTTGTGCAGGAAGCAATGACACCATGATTCTGAGATTGTTCATATAGCATCACCATACAAGATGTCTATGTAGCAGAGAGAGTAACACAAAGTAAACATTGTAAGCAGCTTCAGAATAAGCCCACAAATGGACTGTTGCTCACAAGACAGTGAGTACTATTTTTGTAGTTTTAGAGATTCCTCAAGTGGACCTTTGTCAGTCACCACAATAAAATGATTTGCTTTATGGAATTTTTGAGAAGGAGAGCTTTAGGGCTACATTTCTAGCTAGCTGGTTATCTGAACTGTCCTCCATAATTTCTTGGATGTCCCTCTTGCTAGTGGGCCTGAGGCTGGTGGGGTAATCAACAAAACCGGCTGTGATATATCATGTTTCAGACCTTCTGATTCAGTCAGTAGACGTGAAAGCTTCTATCCTATAAAGAGGAAAGGTGTTCCACCTGGCCTTCAGCTGCACACCTACTCACTTGAAAGGGGAAGGAGGAAGGTCATGTCGTTTCTGAGGATGTCCTTTGTATGACATTGGCAGTAAGTTATAAACATTTCTGATTGGCTTTTGCCTGTCAGTGGTTAGATTTCCATCA
The DNA here is from genome assembly GCA_963921515.1 of Calotriton arnoldi. Taxonomy (NCBI): domain Eukaryota; kingdom Metazoa; phylum Chordata; class Amphibia; order Caudata; family Salamandridae; genus Calotriton; species Calotriton arnoldi. The sequence continues at coordinate 828,296 of CAWUFW010005976.1, read as the reverse complement.
GTGGCTTGTCTCAGAACATTATCAAAGAGGTTTTGTGCCTGACCATTGATATGCCATGGTCCTTCAAGTGATGAGAACATAAAGTTACTAGTTACTTTAGCATGATATTGATATATTTCTCCGCTTGTTTAGTATAGCAGGTTGTTTCCCCTGCATACAGGCTTTTATAGCCTTTAAAGTGGAATTGGTTGTATCACCTTTCTTCATCGTTTATTTTCAACCTGGTTATTTCCAGGATACAACTTTTGTAGATAGAGGTACAAGATAATTAAACTTACTCTTAAATCCTGGCTCATTCCCAACTTTGTTGGTACCCTGGCATATGGTGACAGGATTTTAAACTGCTTCTATTGCTGCTAATATAATGTTGTGTGTGCTGATACTGTTCATACTGGTCTGTGCCATGAGCTTCATGCCCCCCACCCCATCCAGCACATAGGTGCAACCTTATCAGTTACTTTTTTTTCCCTGGATGTTGTGGATCTGAAACTGTTTCTCTTGTCATCATTGAATTAATAACATAGGCCTAGCACTGATGCTCTTGATCTTTTTGGATATTTTGTTTCTCATTGCTACTTTTCCCATCCATCCTCTTCTTCCTTTAGCTCCACTCCGCCCCTACTGTAAGACTTTTCCCGATCCTTGTGATGCAGGCACAACCTTACATTTTGCAAAGACTGCATTTTGAAAACTGAGCCAAGATACAACACAATTCTAATTTTTGCCACAAAGATGAGAATATCAAAGAAGGATTTATTTAATGAAGACCATTCATTTAATAATGATATAAAATACAGAAATATATCCATCAAAAATAATATTGAAATGACACATGAAAATACAGTTGCAGCACCAGGCACCCAGCTTACCCACAATAGGTTCACCATTACTAACTGAAATGCTGCATTGTTAATCAACCTAGAGATCAGAGTATCCTGATGCTATTGCCAAAATGATGGTTACCATGTTCATCGACACTAACTGATTGCATGTGTCCCAAATCTTACATACTGACAATGTAAGAGGGTCCTGCAGGAGCAGAGTTAAGTGCCTCAGTGTTCAGTGATCGAAGTTATAGAAGCGAGAAATTATGCTCATCTCCCAGGTTAGGTTCTGCTAGTCTCTTGCGAAATTAATATCTCATGGAATGGTGGTTCTATCAACTGTGGGTCGCCGGCTCCACAGTAAAGGTGACAGACCTCGCAACTGATTGGAGATGGTAGGCAGCTGTCTGACCCATAGGGACAATCTGTCTGTGAGCTCAAAGGCACATTGGCACACCCTTGGACCAGGAAGGCCACCTTTGAGGTTGCAGAATTAGGCTAGCAGGTAAGTCAATTGGTGCTGTACATCTACAGTGCAGTCCAGTGTTCAAGGATGCTCAAATGTGCCTCAGAATTTTTTTTCTCCTAGTAACCAGGCCCTTTTAGGCTGAAGATTGACCCTTTCTCACAACAAACTACACCAGGTGGAGCTTGTGGGTTCGATGAAAGAACAAGCGGGAGTGGGGCTCAAAGATAAATAAAGGCACAAATGCAAAAGTTGATATAGTGAGCGACTGTGCCTGTCAAGTGTATTCACCACGAAGTTCAGTCTTACTTGTAGGTGATAGTTTCTGGGGCACTCATCCTCTAGTTGAAGGGTAGAGAGTGCTTCTTAGGATTCTCTGTTCATGGCAAAGACCTCTGGAATGGCTGGGTGCTTACATACTGCATGGTCAGCAATAGGCCTGACTAGCAGAGTGTCAGCAATGTTTCAGGTTTAGTGCTGTCCCTGAGAAAAATGCCAAATTATACATGCACCACGTTCAGGAAGCACTATAGCCAGCAGTGTATTTGGAAGCAGGTTTGGTGTAGATCTTTGCTATGCTGGAGAGTAGCTCCAGCTTATATTTACAGCCCTTAGCATTTGGACAGCGGCCTAGTCCCAGTCAGTGCCAGTACATTCTCAAAGTTTGTGTTTCCAAATAACCCGGTTTGGGGAGAGTTTACCTCTTTAGCGGCACTTTTGGAAAGGTTAACAGCCATATCTCTTCTCCCAGAAGGGCAGCATGGTGGGGGCTGGTGCCTAAGGGACACTGGGCAGTTAAATTCGCCATGGGTAACTACCTTATGTATTCTGTTCAGAAAGGACTTGGAGACAAAGGAACCATAGAGAAAGGATATGTAGAGGAGCCTTTCTTCATCTTGCACTTATGGTTTCACTGTGAAAAAGTACACCTTGTCATCTTAGTGTAACACTAATGGTTGGTGAACTGAATGGAATTGTGAAAGAGCCCTCGTTTGCCATAGGTATCCAGCCTTAATTTTTACATGGGGAGGCCAGAGGACGTGAACACTGGATTCAAGTAGTGCACCCGAAAAACTAATAAATGCCACTAGCAGCCAGGACCTTGGTAAGTGATTTAAGAGGGGCTAACCATCTCGTGACTACAGGATGGGTAAACTAAAAGAAGGTCTCCCAGTCAGAGCACACCATGAAATTAAAAAAAAAAATAGACAAAATAAAAATGGCAGGGATGTATCATCAATATTGTTATATCTAGGTTTCTACCTTACATCTTCCCTGTTTCTCTGCCTCTGCTGTTCAGTCAGTGAGAGTAGAATGTTAGTGTGAATGTGATGTCATTGGAATGTTGGGTATGCTGTGAGTGGGACTGTCAGTTGGATCCTGGGCTGAGCAGCAGAGAAGCTGCTCCTGGTGGGGCTTTATTACATCTATACTGGAAAACCTATCTGAACATCTAAGATCAATAAACTTATCATCTGTAACCTAACCAAGACTACTGGAACTACTTACCTACGATATAACATAAATTGGCGACGAGTTGGATTCAAAACCATGCGTGAGGACTTACTTCAAGCTTGAAAAGGTACTTTTATACAAGATTTTACTTAAAAAGAACTTACCTAAGGATCTTACGCCCTCCCGCCCCACCAGTGTCCACATTCACCGGACAGCCCATTGACAAGGCGTAAATTTCCTGCTACTTGCTTCTTCCTGCCTGATTTCTACTGCCTGCTTCTTACTGGGCATGTTTCCTGCTACATGTCTTTCCAACCTGATTCCTGCTACTTTAAAATTTCTACCATTGTGTGGACCCGGCATCTTCAAAGATTGGCACTATATCTAAGAACCCATTTTACAGGACGCATGTTTCCTGCTACATCTTTTTCCTGCCTGATTCCTGCTGCCTTTGTCTGCCAAATACTGCCTGTACCTCATCCTGTGTACCTACTCTTTCTACATGGGAAACACTAACGTTTGCACCCAGCAAGCAATTTTGAGCAAGCGCCATCCATACAAACTGCCGATGTACCCTGGCTCTACATCAGAGGTGTACCTTCTCTTCATTTTGCGAGCACTTCCCAAACCCGTTGTGTATTTTGGGATGCTTTTGTGGAACCAGTGACTAGCATCAACTATGCCAAGAATCAACTTTGGACACCCCAGAGACTGAGCTTTGCTTACTCGCTGACACTTTACATGGATCCTGTTTGGTGGCAAGTATTGTAGAACATTTTGAGGTAAATCATAATTGATTTAATTATGGGCCTCGGTTTCCCCTCTACATTTGGCAGTTCAACCGTCCTGTTGTGGTTTGAAAAACAACGCGTGCCATGCTCAGCACGCGCTCTTACCTTCTCGTGGATCCTCTGATCTTCAGTGACGCTTTCGAATCCTTCTCCGTCTCAGCGTTACCGTGCAGCAATTTTGGGTGCACGCACTTGCCTACAACCACCCAGCACTGCGTCACCGAACGTGCCGCCATCTTGCGGTAGGCACCATCGATACAGCTTACTTTGCTCTGCTTTACACGTTATTGCTGACCATGTTTTGTCGTTACTGTCGTTGAGCTGGCAGTGGACGCTTATGCTGACTTTACGCGTGAGGAATCATTTTCAAAGGTGTTTTCTTCTTCGTTTGCAAGTTTCTGCGTTCTCCACTCTGGCAGTGAACTGTGCTCGGCAGACACCATTATTTCTGTTCCTTCACTGGATGTAGAACCCGGGTGAGATATTGCTCACCGGTGTTTGCTGTCTCCTGCTTTACGTATTTGACTAACTCATACTTTGCAATGTATTCTTTATATTGTATTGTGTTCATTAAGTTCGTTGTTTCTGGGTTTTATTCTCTATATTCCTGATTCTGAGTGTTCTCTTTCCTTGTACTGCACTAGAGTTTATTTTTGAAGTATTCTTGATTTGCCTGAGATTTTTCTCGTCCTGTCAGGTGTACAGCGTACCTTTGCGCTGTTGAGTTATTTGCTTGTCCATTCTCCTTATACTGTGTTTGAGGCTGTTTACCACCTCTCTTAATGCTTTCTGCTTACATACTTTCCTATGCACTCCTCTTATTAAGTCATTGTTTTCATTCAGTTCACGTGCATGAATATGTGTGTACTCTATTGTGACTGGGGTGCTTTACCTTTTCAGTTTTAAGGCCTAGTTTATACTTCTCTTGTTGTTTATTGAGTTTACATTACTCATTGCAGTCTTTACAGACTTACTGCGCAGTTTATATTTTACGTAATTACCTCTTCTTTGCGGGTTGTGTGTAGGCGTACAATTCAGCTATTACAGACTTCAGCTTCTGCGTTTTTCTTGAGGGTTTGTCTACTTACCACTTAACACGTACTATTTTCTCTCTTCTGTGTCCTGGTACAGCTCCCCAGATCCCATTTTCTTTGCAATTTCATGTGTGGTCTAATTCGAGGTGTGACTGTACTTTTGCTTTCTAAGTGGTGCAGCTCTCCTTATCGCATTTACCTTGCACTTTCATACGTGGTCTACTTTAGGTGTGACTGAATTTTATTTGCTGTGTAGTTCAGTTCACTTAGATCGCACTTTCCCTGGAGCATTTTTTCTTTTTCCTCTGATTCTTAACACGATTTTACTTTCAGTGCTTTTGTTTTATTGTGCGCAGGTTTTCATATGTGGTCTAACTTGAGGTGTGACTGTACTTTTGCTTTATATGTTGTGCAGCTCTCCCAGATCACATTTTCCTTGCATTTTCATGCATGGTCTAACTTGAGGTGTGACTGTACTTTTGATTTACGTGTGGTGCAGCTCACCCAGATCGCATTTTCCTTGCATTTTCATGCATGGTCTAACTTGAGGTGTGACTGTACTTTTGATTTACGTGTGGTGCAGCTCACCCAGATCGCATTTTCCTTGCATTTTCTGCTTGGGGATTCACTATTTTGTGTTTTCACCTCTGCTTGATTTCTGGTAGGGTGTAAGTCACCCGTTATTTACTTATGATTGCTTTCTGTTTGGGTGTTTTTTCTTCCTGCTTTTGTAATTCACCTTTGCTTGCTTTCTGTTTTGGGTGCTGGTCACCTTTTGCTTCACTTGTTCTTGTCGTTTTCCTTCTTCCTGCTGTGTTCAGTGTTTCCATCCTCCTCGCCAGTCTGGCCAGTTGGTGTGGTTGTGGTGGTTACATTGGTGCACTATTTCTTTGTTAATTTTTCATGGTATACCTCTTTCTTGTTCATGTATGTACGTTCTTTTACAATTTCCTTCCTTTTGAAACTTCTTGCTTCATTTTTGCTCTGCTAAGGAAGGAGATGTGTGTCTTTTCTAGTTTTCGATTTCCTTTACTCTATCTTCGTGTTTACTCATTGCATTACTGTTTATATTTTGCAATTTCTTTTACTTATTGCTTCCTTTTACATCACCTTTCTACTTGCTTATTTTAGCATGTTTTTCATAACTTATGTGCAATTTGCTATACTTCTTCTGGCAAGTTTCTTCCAGTATTACAGTGATGTTACTGCAATGTTACTATTTATATTTGCTTTCTCTTTGTTCATTTTATAAAGAGGAAGGTGTGTTATATCTAGGTTTCTACCTTACATCTTCCCTGTTTCTCTGCCTCTGCTGTTCAGTCAGTGAGAGTAGAATGTTAGTGTGAATGTGATGTCATTGGAATGTTGGGTATGCTGTGAGTGGGACTGTCAGTTGGATCCTGGGCTGAGCAGCAGAGAAGCTGCTCCTGGTGGGGCTTTATTACATCTATACTGGAAAACCTATCTGAACATCTAAGATCAATAAACTTATCATCTGTAACCTAACCAAGACTACTGGAACTACTTACCTACGATATAACAAATATCTGATCAGAAAGTGAGGGAGGAGGAAGGAGCTGTGATCCATTCAGCTTCCTTGTCATAATGCAAAATATCAAAGGGGAATGGATCACTTGTACCTGAGTAACCAGGGTTCAATGTTTTTGCCGTCTTTCAATGAAACCCTCATTCACGAATACAGACCTTGAGGTGGTATATCTTGGTTTTCCACCTTGTTACAAACGTGACAGCATCATCATTGGGTTTCTTTTTGTCGTATGCTATCCTCCAACAGGAGGAGTAACCACTGGTTATTGCAGTAGTGATCAGTGATGAAAAATTGAAAGTGCTCAAGTGAGGTGAGTTTTTAAAAAGGCCACACATTACCTGAACTGTACCTTTATTCAGTTCGGAATGGAGGCAGCTAAAAAACAGTGTTGTGCGTAGGAAGACGAGTTACCGGTCTAACGCACTGGAGTGTCTATGTGAAGGGTTGACATGTTTCAGCCCCATAAGTTGCCCAGAAGGGTCGGGGGGGCCTTCTTCAGGACCTTAAAAATGTGGAGGTTGCGGGTTGGCGCAGCCAATGTGAGTACGATATTAGTTCACCTAAATGGTCAAGGTCAATAAGTACCTGTAAATGTGAAAAAAGAAACAACAAACATAAAGAAGGTTTTGTTTTAAAAGATACTCTCAAAGTAATGTGTGCCATCACAATGCTCACGTTGTCTACAGAAAGAAAGATGTCTACAGAGAAAATTAATCCTAGTAGAATTGTGCAATTTAAAATGATAAGCAACTGAAAAAATGGCAATTCTCTACCCCACAGAAGGTGACACAACATTACGACGAAAATCCACCTTCTGTCCCCTATACCACCAGATACCATTTGAGATCCAAACCTTTGAACAAGCTGTCATGAAAGAGGTGGAGGACATCAAGAAGCACACCAAGAAACCTTTTATGAATGTCACAAGATTGGAACAACAGGCGTTGGATGAACTCCAACAACATGAGAATCTCATAATCAAGCCAGCTGACAAAGGCGGTGGGATAGTCCTACTGAGCAAGGAAGGATATGACCAACAGTGTCTCGAACTCCTCTCAGACAGGAAATTCTACAAAGTAATTACCACAGATCCAACTAACAAACTACAAAGAACCATTGAACTGATGGTAGATGAAGCGGAACTGAATGACTGGATTTCCAAAAATGAGGCGGATTTTCTAAAAGCAAGATCACCAAAGGTACCATATTTCTATTCACTCCCCAAAATTCACAAGGAGCGAAGACCACCGCCGGGACGCCCCATAGTCTCAGGTATTGGGTCGGTCCTAGAACCACTCTCACAATTTGCAGACCAGTACCTGAGACCCTTGGTACAGAAGACACTGATGTACCTGAAGGACACCAGGGACCTGTTGAACCTCCTGAAGGAACAGACCTTCTCGGATGAAAGAATGCTCCTAGTCGGACTAGACGTGGAGAGCCTATATACAAGCCTCCCCCAACAGGAAACCCTGGAAACACTTCTTTTCAACGAACAATGGGACTTTAAGACACCAAGACACTTTGTTCTAGAATGTTGCCGACTAGCCCTCACAGAGAACTACTTTGAATACAATGGCATTATGTACCAACAATGCTACAGAACATCAATGGGCAGCCCATTTGCTCCAAGCGTAGCAGGGCTCTACGTGAGCAATTTTGAGGACACCCACATACAGAATGTCACCAACCTCTTTCTCTCCATGATACGGTTCTGGAAGCATTACATAGACGACGTCATCGTGATCTGGGAAGGAACCCAGGAAAGCTTACAAGGTTTTCACAGGTGGATCAACACTAGAGACCAGTGTCTGAAGTTTACCTACACTGCAGACAACAAGAAACTGGACTTCCTAGATGTGACTATCTATATTGAAGACAACACGATCAAGACCAGAACATTCTTTAAACCGACGTATAAGAGCAGTCTACTCTCATACAAAAGTTTCCACCCCCGCCCACTTAGAGACAACCTCCCATACAGCCAATTTCTGCGCCTGAGACGCAACTGTAGCGATCTTAGTGAATACAAAGCTCAAGCAAAAGATCTATGTGGAAAACTGTTGAAACGAGACTACCCAGAGAAGACGATAAATAAATGCCACAAGAGGGCAAGGAATCAACCCAGAGAGAGTCTACTAGAAACCACGCCCAAAGAACCACAACAAGATCTTGTAACCTGTGTCACTACATACAGCATAGCCACTAATGAAGTCAAAAAGATCATAAATAAAAATTGGAGAATCCTGACATCAGGCTCACTTAACTGGCCCAAACCAAGGTAATAAAAGAACAAAGAACTTCAAAGACATCCTTGTCCACACAAGACCACCGCAACGGCCCACAAGAGAGCTAACGACCACACTATGGAATATGCCACCCATAACCGGACATTATCCTTGTGGTTCATGTTCTGTGTGCAAACTGACAACTACAACAAAAACAATCCAACTCCTGCCAGAATTGAAATGGACTATCAGACACCACACCAACTGCAATTCCACGCACATGATCTATTAGATCACGTGTCCATGCTCCCTAAGATACATTGGAATGACGTGCTGCAAGGTAAAACAAAGAATATGCAAGCACAGAAGCAATGTGAAATGTAAGAGAGGTACGACCAAGATGAGTACCCATTACATTGAACTACAGCATACTGTTGATGACCTGAACTGGGTGATTCTGGAGACTCTAGAAAGAAAAAACCAAGATGCTGAACGAACACTCTTTGAAAAGGAACAAAGATGGGTACACCGCCTTAGGACGAACACTATAGGTTTGAACGACAACATTCCCTGGCTGAGTTTAGCACACAGGGAATAAAGGCAGAATCTACAACACTGGTGATCTGTGATCACCGATAACAACTCACACCTATCTTCAGAGAATATTAACTGGAGGAATACACTGTAGCTAAGTAAGCCTCCACACAGTAATCACACCATATGAGACAAGAGCTGTAAGAACTACGAACTACCCTCTTCCAAGCCTAACATCTATCAGAGATAACACAACGACACCACGGCGAACACACTGAAAACAATGGCAGCGTTACCAGAGTGAAGGACCACAGTATTTTTAAACCTTCGTAGTGTTACTCACTCATCATTTTCTGTAATATTTTTTGTAGGGTCTTCATCACGCTAACCAAAATCAGCCCGAAACCAGCATTACCGGAATTGGATAACCGTTTATTTGCAATGCAATTAAAATAACACTAATATGAGTATTCATATCTTCAAATTCATTTTTATTGCCATGGTTAACTTCTTTCGACATTAGTGCCACTGACATAGTCTGTTTACCGTGGCCACTCCCCAACCAGTACATTATGACTACTCCTAACGTGCCCGCGTCACCCGGGGCACTGAAAGGTGAGCGAGCACAAGTCGTTCACTACATCCAAACAAGGTACAACACGAGGAGAACGCGTACGGCCTTCGGTATCATCTGGTAGACAAGTATTGTATCACTTTCATTCAATCATTATGTCTAAAATGTTAACTTCTTTCCAGCAGGCGACACGCCCGCCGGCACCCCGTAGTTAGGGACTGAAAGGTATGCCGCTCGCACTTATTCACTGAGCATTCCTTCCTCACACACCATGGAGGCATGTCTAGTCCAGACACCATAAATAACTTAAAAGCACATTTTTACATTCTTCAACCGCGCTGAATCACTTTTGCACTAAACTAGCGCTAATAATTATTCCTCATCGTCTAATACAATTTGGGGGTACAGAGAGTTAAATCGTACGCTCCCCACAGATATGAGATAGGCGTAGGTATACAGAGCTGTTTCGTACAATTGAGCGACCGCATTTAAACCACAACGTGTGCGCTCTCTATTCTCAGCCTGCAGCTTTTTTACTTTTTATAATGAGACATCCACTCTGCATTCTCCAGGGAATACCATTACGCGCACCAATCCGTGTTTACATACTCCACCTTGGAGACTACATTAGCTCTGAAGAGTTGATAACAAAGTTTAGACCTATATGGGGGCATTAAATTATGTGCAGCCCTTACATCATGAGGAATCGGTACTACTTTAAGGAATCATGTACGTGCTTAAACGCTACAACAAGACTACACACCAAACATTTTTGAGTCATTTTGACCACTTGACTTCTAATACTGGGATGTTGACTCCGTGGCACCCTTGACATTACTAGTACCAATGGGGGTAGAGAATTGCCATTTTTTCAGTTGCTTATCATTTTAAATTGCACAATTCTACTAGGATTAATTGTCTCTGTAGACATCTTTCTTTCTGTAGACAACGTGAGCATTGTGATGGCACACATTACTTTGAGAGTATCTTTTAAAACAAAACCTTCTTTGTTTGTTGTTTCTTTTTTCACATTTACAGGTACTTATTGACCTTAACCATTTAGGTGAACTAATATCGTACTCACCTTGGCTGCGACAACCCGCTACCTCCACATTTTTAAGGTCCTGAAGAAGGCCCCCCGACCCTTCTGGGCATCTTATGGGGCTGAAACATGTCGACCCTTCACATAGACACTCCAGTGAGTTAGACCGGTAACTCGTCTTCCTACGCACAACACTGTTTTTAGCTGCCTCCATTCCGAACTGAATAAAGGTACAGTTCAGGTAATGTGTGGCCTTTTTTAAAAACTCACCTCACTTGAGCACTTTCAATTTTTCATCACTGATCACTACTGCAATAACCAGTGGTTACTCCTCCTGGTGGAGTATAGCATACGACAAAAAGAAACCCAATGATGATGCTGTCACGTTTGTAACAAGGCGGAAAACCAAGATATACCGCCTCACGGTCTGTATACGTGAATGAGGGTTTCATTGAAAGACGGCAAGAACATTGAACCCTGGTTACTCAGGTACAAGTGATCCATTCCCCTTTGATATTTTGCAGGGATGTATCATCTTCACAGATTCCTGTTGACTTTCATCATTACAGCTACTGTGTTCAATATGTAGCTCAGCACATGTAATTCCTAATCCAGCCTTCAGAACACATCTGCTACAGATCTGCTGATGACAAACTCATGATCATCTAAGTCTCCAAAGCCCCATCACATTCACCAATGTTTGAGTGGATTCCAACTCAAAGTCAATCTCTAGGTCTCTCAGAGTCACCTCAAGCTAAACATAAACAAGGCAAAGAAGATGGAACGTGGTTTTCCATAATTTCTACCATTACCCTTTCCTTGGTCTTCTGCCCTTTCAATATGATAAAGAAATTGGGCATCCACAGGGACACCAATCTCGCCCTGGTGCCTTTAGTGGTTTCTTCTGTCACAGAATAACTTAAGACGGGTCTTTTAATTCCCTGCTTTTTTCCAAAGTCCTGTATTACTAGCTTGCAAAGACTCAACAAACACTTCTTGGGTCTCTCAGCCTACATATTGGGCTAAAGTACCTACTCCACTTCACACAACCACTGTAAAATCTCACAAAGCACGTTGCGGGGTGGGCAGTGGTCAATGCCCCTTAATGTACAATAGCTAACCCCCACACAAACCTCTTCAAAGATATCCCTAAATATCCCAAAGATATCCCTTAATTATCCTAATCTCACCCCTTGCATGGGCCAAGCTCAAGACTTGCTTTTTGCAGGAGCTGGACAATACAATGACCAACAATTAAAAGAAAAAATAATGTAAAGTTAAAACCAATTTAATTAACAAATAATATTATTCAACAACCACAAAAAGTTTGAGAAAGTGCCTTGAAAGAAAATTGGAGAAAATAGCTTTCTTTTAACGATCTACTCCTAAATTCATCAGCACCAATAAGAAGGCTATGGGAGTCAGTGATTTCAGATAGACGGAGAACTTCTTTCTTTAAAGGTAGATCAGAAAGCTAAATTCAGAGAAATCTGGTATTACAATTCAGTCAGAGATGGTCTACTAAGGATAGTTCTTCTGTTCTTATGCAGGGGAGACAAAGAATTCTCCAAAGAAACTGCAGTGTTTCTGTCTACAGACTGACATTTATATAGGGAAAATCTATATCCCTGTTGGTGCGTTTTTCAAACCAGCCAGGAACCACCCCTAGAGCATCTCAGAAACTGTCATACACTCCTTTTTCTATGTCCCATAATCCAGGAGAATTGGACTGAGCTGCAAATGTTTGCACACTACATTTCTTATTCCTGCCATTATGGGTCATGTCTTCATATCCGGACAAGAGTTCAATTTTTCCTACTTGTTAATAATCAAAGAAAATGTGTTTGGTCGTTTGGAGCAGCTGAGGTAACCACCCACTGGACATGAATCTTGTGATCTGCCCCGATCTCTCTAAGAACAATGGCCTTGTCATTTGGGCTGCTTACGACCCTGATGGGTCTTTCTGGTTTTTACATCACATCTATATTACCAGGTAGGTCAAGTAACTTTAGATTTAACCTGTGATTAAAGAAATATAGTGTAGTAATGGTCTTTCACCAAACTAATTTCAGGTATGTGAGTTGTAGATAAAAATAAAGATGTCATTCAGTAATATAAGTGGGTGCCGCCACCTGGGAAAGGTTAAATTCTGCTTTCAATCCAGTTCAGAGGTTCCGTAGAGACACTGGCCTTTAGACATCTGTTTATTCCATATGCTGACAAGGCTTAGCTGACAGGCAAAATGAGGCAAATGGGCTCTCATTCCGAATACCATGTAAATCCCGATTCTGTTGCAAACAGGGGGTGCGCCTGAATCGGAATTCCGAGTTTTGTGGTAATTACAGCTATTTTCCAGTTTTTTTGACTGAAAAATAATCCAGTAGCTACAATACACCAGTCTCCTATGCAACCAACACAGTACCATGGGCAAACAGTGGACAATGTGTAACCCTGCATTTACCACAAACAGAACGCACAACCAAGGGTGTTAGCGATGAAACAGAAAAGTCTACATGTACCAACACAACTTTTCCCATGCACACAAAACAGTGCCAAAGGCTATACAGATTGAAGCCTGTTGCTTTCCAAAGGCCAACCGCAAACCAAATGCGCAACGGTTGCCCACTCCACCCTGCATGCATCACAACCACAAAAGCCATTAAAAAGCATCGTATTGGTTGGACCCGTCCCCACGTTACCCATCAGACACCACACTCTATTAATTTGCTGATTTACATTCTAGAGGGTGCCTACACAATATCAAACTCTACGAACATCTAATACACTGGCAATGGGCAACTATTTTATGGGTTAGAAGATAAAGTGGGCGCATTCTCCGACTCTTCCCAATTCTGATTTAACTGAATCTGAGTAGACAGACACTATGACAGCAAAAACTACAGAGACAGCCTACAGGGAAGAGTGCCCTAGTAAGCCACTACCGCATCCAGTGGACTTCGATCACAACCATTGCATTTTCTTCTTCGCAAATAGTGCACGCAACAGACCACACATGCCATAGACAGAGCTTTACCTGTGGAATGGGATTTAAAATGGATTTTATGCGTGTGTTTAAACTGAAATCTTACAGACATTGCAGTTTTGGAGATAAGTTTTTGCGTCAATTAGAATGTTAAGGTTCCTTGCAGAGAGGGTGATGGCTTGTGGACAGTGGGTGGGAACTGGAAGAAGTCGGATGTGGTGAAGGGTGTTGTGGTTGCACAAACCTTGGGGCTTATTTACAAGGGCATTGCGCCACTAGATCGTCACTTTTTCCGACGCTCTGGTGGCGCAATGCCCTGCTCCATATTTACAAGGCGGCACTAAGCCACTTTGCGTGGCTTAACGCCGCCTTGTAAATATGGCCCTCCTTGCCGCAGTTTTCTGTTTCAAAGGGGCGTGCACTTGGTGTTGCTGTGGGCGTTCCCACGCAACACCCATTGCTTTTTGACACTGCCCCAGATTTACAAGGATCTGTAAATCTGAGGCAGCGCAAAAACTAACGATTTTGAAAAGTAGGCATTAGAGTGGCGCAACGAGGAGAAATATTTTTATTTCTCTCTGTTTTTTGATCCTCTATGTTTGCTGCATTCTGCAGCACACATAGAGGAGCAAAACACCATTAATGATTGTTTTTGTGCAGGAGGGTGTCCCTTCTTGCACAAACACAATCATCCCTGCAACGCAGGCACCCTTGCACCATGGTCCAAGGGTGCCTGCGGTGGCACTAGGCAGCTTTTTTAGCACTGGCGCAAAGGAAAACACGGGTGCTCTGTATTCTTGTAAATACAGCGCAGCCCTGTGTTTTTTAAATGATGCGGCGCAGCTAAATTGCTTGCAGCACCGCGCTGCGCCATTTTGTTGTCAAAATGCCCCCTAGCGTACTTCCGTTTTGGAAGACTGCAGCATGAGTGTACATGGGTGTCTGCTAGCTAGCAGCGTGGCGATTGGAGGCAGGTCGTGAAAGACTGACAACTAAAAAAGATTGGAGTAAGGCCGGCTTGGAGGTTGTACGACAAGCTGAAAGACAGAAATCATGTCACACAGTCATGAAGAGGCTGGGGAGAATAACAACTCATCCTTGTGGGACGCCAAGTTTTAGGAAAATCAACGAAGTTAGTAACTCAAGTGTCAGTTACAGCTGGAATGATAATTAGCGGCAGTGTTTTTTGTTTTTTTTATATCACGGGAAGCATAACAGTCTTTTTAAAGCAGAAAGGACACACTTCGGTGAGGACAGCCAAGAGAGAACTCTCAAAGTTATACTTTGTTATCGGTGTCTGAATGGGTCTGGGGGTGCACATGTTGAATTCGGGGGGCAATAAACTCAAAACCCTCTTAGTCCCATAAAAAGAAAATGATTCAATCAACCACGATAGTCCCTTTCTGTGTGGAGTTCAAAAGAGATCCCAGATTACTGAGGAAAGAGTTATTGTCCACTGCAGGATTTAATATTATGGCTGAAATACCATTAAGACTGTGACAAGTTGCAAATCTTTCTATGTGCAAATTTGTGAAACGCGCTTCCTCTGTAGTTTGATCTAGAGCTGCCGACGATAACATCCACTCCCAGCAGCCGCCGCAGTTCTGTCCGAAGTTCGGCCCTTTCTACTGCTCGGAGCTCATTGTCTTCTGGAAGGTAACACTACAACTTATTCATCGGGGTTTGTTTGTCGTAGTGAACTGAAAAAGTCCCACATACATCATTTTAAAATTGTGAAGAAACTATTAATGTGTTTGTCCACGATTGAGGTGCTTGACCTAAAGACGTTTGGTTGCCATGACACGAGGCAGAAATAAAAACTCATTTTTTTCATAAGCGTTATAACAATGATATTTTTTTGTATATTGCTTCATCCCAATGTTTTCTTGTCTTTATAAAACAGGTGCTTCTAATTTGCATTTTGTAGTACTCCATCTACCAACCCAGTGCTTAATGTGTAAAAAAATAATAATAATTGCCACTGCCCTTCTCAGGAGGCCACTGCAGCTTTTGTGCAGCATTGCTGCCAATGACAGCACCAACACAACAAATAACCACAGCACTCCTACAAGTGTAACAATTCAAGGCCACCCAAAGCTACGAGAAAGGCTTGGGTGGCAAGAATCATTCATTTTTAACGTATATTGGATTATTAAACACTGTTGTTGTGTCCATCTTAAAATTAGACATTCAGCGCCACCATGTGGTGCACTGTCATTAGTGCCGGTGTTCGGAATTAAGTGCCTGTGCTGGGATTTAAGTGCCGGTGCCCAGCTGCGGAAACGACTGGCTCAAATTAAGCACTGTACCAACCTCGAAAGAATGGCAGGCTAGGATAGTCTTGGCCGGATCCAAACTTGTGACATAGAAATTAAAAGGAGACATCAAAAGCACGTAATTAATATGCTGGCTCCTTTTGCCGGTTGCAGTTACTATACTGTGCTTACTGTTAATCACTCTTTGCTCAGCTTTATGTGTATAGTGTAGTCCTGGTGTAGTCCAAAGATGTTTCTTTAGTTATGTCACATTACTGACACAAAGTAACAGAAACAAGGGTAAAGTTTACAGTCACTTGAGGCATAAGAATACGGTATAGTCAATTATGAAGCGAAAACTCAAAATATTAGTGTTTGCCCAGTCTGGAAACTTAGGACATACAGCATTGATCAGCCAAGTTCCTGAGGTATGGAGCAGGCTTCTGGCACTCTACATTGCCACTTTGATTTGGCAAGGCTTATTCAGGAGCTGGTCGTCTGGATTTGCTAGTGTTTGGGAAGAATAGGGAGGGCGAATTATCTGCTCTGGCTTAAAGACTCTCCTTGGAAATCTGGATAGTAAGCTTCATTCAGATTCTAAGTGTGGAAATGTATGAGATTGTGCCAATGAGTAGGGCTCTGAGCGTACCCACCAGAGGCGAGGCACATTGGGTATGCAAAAGCGACACCTCCTCGATGGTGGCTGTGGCCGTTTCTCAATTTCTGTACCCAGCCTGGTTAATTAGATGTAAAATTTTAGATATTATATGAAATTAAGGTCCCAATTTGCTTTTTAGCTGATTCTAATTGTTTGAAGATGGTGGCTGCATTTTGCACCTAGCTAGGGCACCTGGATGCAAAGCGCCAGCTATTTTACGAAATAATAGGCTATTTACATGTTTTGCACTTGATTTTAACCTGAAGATGCAATCTCATTCGTCTTTTTATATATTTAAGATTTGTTAACTATTTTATGCTTGTATCCGTCTTAAAATGTTTTTATGTTTGTATTTTTGATCTATCAATAAAGGTAGAGAGCATGAGTCAATTGGGGGGGAGGGGGGCAAAGATGAACACAACTTCAAACCGTCACTAAGAGTAGGCAGGCTTGAAAGAGGGCAAAGCAAGAAATTATGTAAGGCATCCAGGTACTGCAGATGGTTAACATTGTGAGCATATTCTAGTACCCATATGCTCTTATCCTTCTTGCACCATTTGGTGCAACTAGCGCGCTGCTTTTATTCCCCTTTTTCTTTGTACTCACATTTCCTAAAGCAGCCTTATAATAGCTTTTTATCATAATGTAAAATACCTAGACACACATTACACGTCTCCACTACTTAGGCATAGATATTTGGTTCATAGTGTGTTCCCCTTTGCAGTTGATAGGGTACTGCCAGGCTAGTGAGCAGACCTGTTATTGCGAATGACATGCTGGACCGCAAGCACATTCGTATTCTGTCTGAAAAACCATTAGTGGGAAGAGAGCTCGGGGCCACCCAAGGTAACAGTCGCCCTATCGTAAGTAGCAAAAACATAAAATTACCTCATATATCTAGCATGGGACGATGGAGATTCTTAGGATAATTAAATTGGCATGGGACCATCACAAAAAGAAACCGGTGTATGCCTGGTTAATCTTGAAACATTTAGATGAACCCTTGCACACCAACGTAGGTGTCATGCTTCATTATAGAGTTGTCTACATCCGCCCAACAGTTTGGTAGGAAGATACAATGGTTTAGTCTTGGAAAAATCACCCCAAGGAGCAATATCACGTATTTTCTAACCTCGAAGGCTGATTTTGGCTCCCATGTCAGTAGATGAGGAGCAAATGCATGTCCAGATAAGATCTGGATTTGTAAGCACACTTTCGAATCCCAAGGTCTTGGTCCAAAAGGATCCATCATAATGCAGATCAGAATACTGATTTGACGTGACAAGCAGAGCGGCAAGAAAACACAACATTATTAGAGTCATCTCATAAGCAGGTGAAATTATTCTTGTGTTTATGACTGCCATGAAGATACTTATGATGCAGAACTAGGATTACAAGTAAGTACACTTTCCTTTCTCTTTTTAATAAAGGTGGGAAACTATACCATATGAGCACTTATAAGCATCTGGGTTCACACTGTTTTTCATTTTACTGACTACAACTGCCTTTTTTGCAGTCTGCTCCAATCTGCCTGTGTCACTGGGTTTCTCTGCCTATGTCATGGCTCCCTCACTGATCAAGGGAGCCTCCCTAAATAACGGATGTGAATGTGTCAAACAGACACCAGTAGAGATCCACCAGCAATTGCTCTTGTGCCGCAGCCAGAGTTAAGGGTTGTTTCAGTTTCTCGACTATCCCTTGTGATTTGATTTTTTTTAAGTACTTTCGAGGAACATAGTGCAAACAGATAATGTTTAGGTGCTTACGTGTTTTTGGGAGGACGCAAACAGCTCACACATTCCTCTTGTTCCCTCAACCCCCTTTCCTTCTAAGGGATCATAGGTTATACCTCAATCAATCAATCAATCAATCAGGGAATTGTAAGCGCGCTACTCACCCGTGAGGGTCTCAAGGCGCTGGGGGGGTTGGAGTCCGCAATGCTGTTCAGCCGAAGAGCCAGGTCTTGAGTGCCTTCCTGAAGGTGTTCAGGGAGGGGGCGCGTCTGATGTCTGTCGGGAGCTCGTTCCAGGTCTTGGCCGCGATGTAGGAGAAGGCTCTACCTCCTGCTTTGGCTCTGTGGATGCGAGGGGTTTCGGCTAGGGCGAGGTTGGCTGATCGGAGGTTTCTTTTGGGTACGTGGAAGGTGACTCTGCCGTTGAGGTTTTTGGGTCCTGTGTTGTGTAGGCACTTGTAGGTGTGGGTGAGGATCTTGAAGGTGACTCTTCTCCACGGGGAGCCAGTGGAGCTTTCGTAGGTGTTGGCTGATGTGCTTGTGTCGAGGGATGCCGAGGACGAGTCTGGCGGCGGTGTTCTGTATCGTCTATCGTCTGCGGAGTAGGGACTTGTTTATGCCGGCGTTGAGTGCGTTTCCGTAGTCCAACCTGCTGGTGATGAATGTGTGGGTGACTGTCTTCCTTGACTCGGGGGGGGGGGGGGGGAATCCATTTGAACGTCTTACGGAGGATGCGGAGGGTGTTGAAGCAGCAGGAGGGGACGGCGTTGACCTGTCAGTTCATGGAGAGGGATGAGTTGAGTATGATGCCGAGGTTTCTGGCATGGTCCGTGGGGGCCGGTGGGCTGCCGAGGGTGGTGGGCCACCAGGTGTTGTCCCATGCTGAAGGGGTGGTTCCGAGGACGAGGACTTCTGTCTTCTCGGAGTTGAGCTTTAGGCAGCTGTTGGTCATCCAGGCTGCGACGTCCTGCATTCCTTTCTGGAAATTGAGTCTGGCGGTGGTGGGGTCCTTGGTGAGGGAGAGGATAAGCTGGGTATCGTCTGCGTAGGATACAATGCTGAGGCCGTGTTGTCGGACGATGGTGGCGAGGGGGGCCATGTAGATGTTGAAGAGGGTCGGGCTGAGAGATGACCCTGTGGGACTCTGCAGGTGATTTCCGTGGGATCGGAGAGGAAGGGCGGCAGTCTGATCCTTTGGCTTCTGCTGGTGAGGAATGATCGGATCCAGTCAAGGGCGGTTCCTTGTATGCCGGCGTCGTGTAGTCTGGCTGTGAGTGTGCGATGGGAGACTGTGTCGAAAGCTGCTGATAGGTTGAGTAGAATCAGGGCTGCGGTGTGGCCTTTTTTGAGGAGGGTCCGGATGTCGTCTGTGGCAGCGAGTAGGGCAGTCTCGGTGCTGTGATTGCTTCGGACGGGTCGAGGATGTTGTTGTCTTCGATGAATGTCGTTAGTTCCACGTTGATTGTTTTCTCCGTGACTTTAGCAGCAAAGGGGAGAAGCGAGATGGGCCCATAGTTCTTAAGGTCCGTGGGGTCGGCTGAGGGCTTCTTGAGCAGGGGCCTGACTTCTGCGCGTTTCCAGTCATCTGGGAAGGTGCCAGTTTCAAAGGTGGTGTTGATGGTGCGTTGTAGTTCGGGTGCGATGGCGGCTCTGTGGTAGATGTGTAGTGGGCAGGGGTCGGTGGGGATGCTGTTCATGGTCGAGGCAGTCTCTTCGGCCGTGATGGGTGTCCAGGAGGAGATGGTGGGCAGGCTGGTGTGGCTGGAGGGCGGGCCGGTTGCGGAGTCGGGCGTCTGGTCGACAAAGTTGTCGGAGAGGTTTTTGATCTTCAGGCGGAAGTAGAACCCGAGGTTGTCGCAGAGGTCTTGGGATGGGGTGATGTCCGTGGTTTCGCTGAGGGGATTGGCGAGTTCCTGGATGATACTGAAAAGTTCCTTGGAGTTGGCGAGGATTTTGTTGTGGATGAAGGTCCTTTTGGTTGTTCTGATTTGTTGGTGGTAGTCAGTCATGGCTTCCTTGTAAGTGGTGTAGTTTCCAGGCGTCTTACTGTTTCTCCAGTTCTTCTCCAGGCGCCTGCAGCTGCGCCTGGTTTCTTGGAGATCGGTGGTGAACCAGGCGGTTTTCCTGGGGCGCGGTTTGTCAGGGTTGCGTAGCGGGGCGAGCTTGTCTGCGCAGTTGGAGATCCAAGTGTGGAATTCCCTTGCCGCAAGGTTGGCTTCGGTTGCAGCGGTGGGGGTGTTGTGCTTGAGGGTGGAGTTGAGCTGTTCCTCGGTGACTCTGCTCCAGTTCCTTTGCGGGGGCGTGGAGTGGGTTTGGACGGCTTGGGTTTGTTGACGAGGAAGTGTATGCAGTGGTGGTCGGTCCACGGGGGTTGCGTGGTGTGGATGCTGTTTCCTCCTGCGAAGATGGGGTCGAGGGTGTGTCCTGCCTTGTGGGTTGGTGTGGTGACGAGTTGTTTCAGTCCGATGTTGGCGAGGTTGTCCCGGAGGGTGGTGGAGTTGGGGTCGCTGGGGTTGTCGAGGTGGAAGTTCAGGTCTCCGATGAGTATGTAGTCCATTGCGGCAATGGCGTGGGGTGCGATGAGGTCAGTGATGGTGTCAGTGAAGAGGGCCCGTGGGCCGGGGGGTCTGTATGCGAGGGTGCCGCGGAGTGTGAAGTTTGGGCTGGTCTGGATCTGGAAGTGCAGGTGTTCGGCGGCGGGGAAGGTGTTGCTGGAGGTGGAGAGGCAGAGGGAGTTTTTGTGCGCAATGGCGAGGCCTCCTCCAGGGTGGTTGGGGCGGTCCTTCCTCTGGATCTTGTATCCATCTGGGATCGCAATGACGATGTCCGGGGCGGAGGAGGCGTTGGTCCAGGTTTCTGTAAAGAAGGCGACGTCAGGTGAGAGGGTGTCCAGGAGGTTCCAGATCTCTACGGAGTGTCTGTGCACGGAGCGCACGTTGAGGAGGATGCCTCTTAGGGAGTCGGTGGTGTTGGCGGCCGGGGCAGTTTTGAAGGTCTGGCGGCAGTGGCGGCAGGAGAATTGGCCGTGGGTCGTGTTCGGCATGGACAGTTGGCAGTTGTTGTTTCTTCCGGGGTTGAGTGCGTGGAGGGCGGTTGAGTCGTAGCGGTGGGTGGTTCGGGATCCAGGATCCCTGGCGCTGGTCGCGGACGGGCGCAGACGGGCTTGCCTTTGGCGCGCCAGCGGCGCGGCCGCCATTAAATAGGGGAGGGAAAGCACAGCTGGTAGGCGGGAAGCGGCAGGGGGGGCGGGGCAGAGAGGAGAGAGGCAAAAAAGGGCAATAGCAAGAAGAAAAGGGGGTAAGAGAGAAGATGTGAAGAAAATTAAATAAAGAAAATAAAGAGAGGCAGAGTGCTACGACAGCAAAGCCAAGCACTGAAGCAAGGCACCGGGGCAGACACCTGAGAGCAGTCTTGAACCCTGCCCACCTTAGTCAGCGGCGGAGATGGCCAGGCGGTGCTGCGGGGAGGGAGAGCGGGTCCCAGGCCAAGGAGGTCAGGGCACACGCTCAATCCTCTGCTCAGCGGCCGCCATTAAATAGGGGAGGGGGGAGGGAAAGCGCAGCTGGGAGGCGGGAAAGGCGGTAAGCGGCAGGGGGCGGGCCGAGAGGAGCGCAAGAGGAGAGAGGTAAAAAGGACAATAGCAAGAAGAAAAGGGGGTCAGAGAGAAGATGTGAAGAAAATTAAATAAAGAAAATAAAGAAAGGCAGAGGGCTACGACAGCAAAGCCAAGCACTGAAGCAAGGCACCGGGGCAGACACCTGAGAGCTGGTCGAGAGCGGTCTCAAACCTTGCGCACCTTAGTCAACGGTGGAGACGGCCAGCAATATAATTCAGCACTAGGGGTTTCAAGAGGGTAGTGGACTATCAAGGTAAAAACATATCAGGAAATATTAGGTCAAAGTAAATATTCTCTGGTCCCGAGCTACACATGTTATACTGGAATGTTGCAGGCCTGAAAAGCAAGTAGGATAATGTGGAATGAGGCGTCTTCATTTCAGACTATATGCTTTAATGCCTTCAAGAAAATTGGACAGTTGACCCTCTACATACAAATGGTTATAAGACATACCATTTACCTACCCTGACTTCTAAATTGGGGCGGGCGAAGGGGGGGGGGATTGGCGATTTGCATTTCTACTCTGGCCCAAGGGAGGGTGTATACATATTTAGATGGTGAACTTTCTATCAAATTTTTGCATAAGAGTATTTTCTGGGGGCCTTCATCTGGTCTGTGTACATTTTTATAACAATGCTTTTAACACAGAAAAATGAAATGTTATCTACAGGTTACATGCAGATTTAGCAGCAATGAAAGATTAAGAAGGGTGTGATTAATTGTCGTTCGGGAAGGAGAATTTAATGCTCACTTATGCCATCTACTGGCCAAGGAAGTTTTTGGGCTTGCTAACACAGCAGATAACAGCCAAACTCATTTCACCCATGATGACTATGGTAACATGATACGTCAAATTTTGGTGAAATATAACTTTACCTTTGGCAATGAAGTCAGCCTTCCTATGGCGCCCTTTGCCCATATGTACTCGGGTAGAGTATCATAGACTTCATTTTGGTGTCGGCTAACTGGAGAACTCTCGTTTACAACTTTAAGACACACCCCACCTGTCATGGTGACACGAATTCTCAAAGTTGGAGGTCAGCTCAGTGCTGGGGGTGCGGGGGGGGGGTGTAGGGCTTTCTCAGCAGTCCCATATAGTAAGATAGTAACATAGTCAGAAAAAACAACCCCTGAATTAGATGGGAAGACAGAAGTCCTCGTCGCCACCCCTTCAGCATGGAACAACACCTGGTGGTCCACCGCCCTCGGCAGCCCACCGGCCCCCACGGACCATGCCAGAAACCTCTGCATCATACTCGACTCATCCCTCTCCATGAACCGACAGGTCAACGCCGTCCCCTCCTGCTGCTTCAACACCCTCTGCATCCTCCGTAAGACGTTCAAATGGATTCCCGCGCCCCCCCCGAGTCAAGGAAGACAGTCACCCACGCATTCATCACCAGCAGGTTGGACTACGGAAACGCACTCGACGCCGGCGTAAACAAATCCCTACTCCGCAGACTCCAGACGATACAGAACACCGCCGCCAGACTCGTCACCTTCAAGATCCTCACCCACAGCTACAAGTGCCTACACAACACAGGACCCAAAAACCTCAACGACAGAGTCACCTTCCACGTACCCAAAAGAAACCTTCGATCAGCCTACCTCGCCCTAGCTGAAACCCCTCGCATCCACAGAGCCAAAGCAGGAGGTAGAGCCTTCTCCTACATCGCGGCCAAGACCTGGAACGAGCTCCCGACAGACATCAGACACGCCCCCTCCCTGAACACCTTCAGGAAGGCACTCAAGACCTGGCTCTTCGGCTGAACAGCACTGCGGACTCTACCGCCCCAGCTCCTTGAGACCCTCATGGGTGAGTAGCGCGCTTACAATTACCGGATTGATTGATTGAGGTATAACCTATGATCCCTTAGAAGTAAAGGGGGTTGAGGGAACAAGAGGAATGTGTGAGCTGTCTACGTTTGCGTCCTCCAAAAAACACATAAGCACCTAAACATTATCTGTTTGCACTATGTTCCTCGAAAGTACTTTAAAAAAAAAAAAAAATCACAAGGGATAGTCGAGAAACTGAAACAACCCTTAACTCTGGCTGCGGAACAAGAGCAATTGCTGGTGGATCTCTACTGGTGTCTATTTGACACATGCACATCCGTTATTAAGGGAGGCTCCCTTGATCAGTGAGGGAGCCATGACATAGGCAGAGAAACCCAGTGACACAGGCAGATTGGAGCAGACTGCAAAAAAGGCACTTGTAGTCAGTAAAATGAAAAACAGTGTGAACCCAGATGCTTATAAGTGCTCATATGGTATAGTTTCCAGAGGGCTTCATGTCGGGGTTATCGGGGATAATAAGCCTAATCTTAATATCTCCCTAAATAGGAACGCAGGAGATGAGGAAATCAAGAGGGCCATTACTGAGATTTCAAGGCATATTAATGAGGCCTTAACAGGCAAAATCACAGGAAAAGGGGAAACTAAAATTAGATGGTTTGATCACAAATGCTCTAAAGCCAGGGTGACCTTAAATGCTGCATGGAATAAAAAACCAAGATCCCTCCACCTCCGCACCTCAAACTCGCAGATTCACTTCAGGAAGGGACTAGAGACCTGGTTCTTCGACTGACTCCGCAGCACAGTGTCTCGATACCCTCGCGGGTGATTAGCAGCGCTTTATCAATACTCTATATGATATGAGATAATTTAATACAGGAGGAGATATAAATTAGCGCTCTCCAGGAGGAAGAAAATCATCAAGTGCGGCCTGGAATGCCTTAGCGAAGGCCAGCAATGTTAAGGGTGCTACATTATTCTGGCCAGTGATCAACCACCCAGATAGATGTTAAGTAAACAGGGTCCCCTTCAATTGAGGTTGGCCATTCCCGCTTGCGAGTAAATTGCCTGTTTCCAACAAGTATAGGAGCAGCCTGGTGGGGATATGTGGTCTAATTCGCTCTCTGAGTCTCCCCTTAGTTTTCCTGTGCTATCTGAGGGTGGGGAGTACATTGAGCCAACGCTCCAAGAGCTGATCAATGCCATAGTTAAATGTTTCAAAGCTAAAGCCCCGGAACCCGATGGGATTCCATCTGGTCTTTTTGATGCCGCGATTGAATTCTGGGGTCCACTTCTTACAAATATTTTGAGGTCTGCATGCAGATTGTGTAAATTTGAAACATGGTCAGAATCCACAATCATTCTGATTTTCAAGAAAGGTAAACGCAGTGATCCCAGTTGCTATCGGCTGATCTCCCTATTAGATGCAATGGTCAAGGCTAAGGGGAGAATACTATTAGTGAGACTGGAGGAATGGGTGGAAGAACATCACATGCTAATAGACCTCCAATATGGGTTCCGGAGGGGCATTGGCACAGTGGAACAATGTCTAAACTTATCTCTCTTGCTCAACTACTACAATATTGCAAAAAGGGGTGCCCTATACCTTCCCTTCATGGACCTGTCAAGCGCTTTTGACTGTGTTCCGCACAGCAAATTGGGGCTCTTGATAGAGAACATGGGGTAGATGGCAGCATCCTAAACATTCTGAGAGGGATCTATACCGGTTGTACAGCATGGGTGAGGTATGGAGTGAACAGGGACTGCCCCGAAGTGTTTCATATTGCAGTGGTGTGATGCAGAGCTTTGGTCTGGCTTCCTGCCTCTTCACTCTGTACATTAACAATTTACAGGGTCTATTGGTAGAGAGGTGCTGTAATATGCCACAGATTGGGCATCGCCTTGTTTCTGCTCGCCTTAAAGCAGACGACGCGGTCTTGTCAGGCACACCAAAGGTTCTGCAAACTTTATTAGACACATTTGTGTTATTCATATGTGATTTAGGACTTAAGATCAACTTAGTTAAAACATTTGTTATGATTGCCAGTGATAAGCCATCACCCTACCAAAGAAACCTTCGGCAGACCCCTGCAAACTCAAACACTACCGAATGATCTCCCTGCTCCCATTCCTGGCCAAAGTCTAGAAAAAGCCATCAACCAACAACTATCCTCACATCTGGAACGGAACCTCCTACTCTACTCTTCCCAATCCGGATTTCGCAGCAACCACAGCACCGAGACAGCCCTCATCATGGCTACGGACGACATCCGAGCCCTACTCGACCGAGGAGAGATTGTGGCTCTGATCCTCCTAGACCCTTGAACTCTGAACCCAAGGAAATAATCTGTGAAGTAGCCCAAGGATCCTCGATCAGCCCCACACTCTTCAACACTTATATGACACCTCTGGCCAGCATCGCCAAAACCCACAGACTCAACATCATATCCTACGCCGACGACGCATAACTCATCCTCTCCCAAGACACCACCAACTTCAACAACTTCAACAACTGCATGACAGACGTTGCCAACTGGATGAAGGACAGCTGCGTGAAGCTCTACATGGACAAGACAAAGGTACTGATTTTCAGAAACAAAAGCTCCCCATGGGATGCACCCTGGTGGCCCTCAGAACTCAGGCCTACTCCTACCCCCACTGACCGTGCTAGGACAACAAGCTAACCATGACGACTCCGGTCAACTCTATTTCCTCCTCCTGCTTCTTCATCCTCTGCATGTTTTATAAGATATTCAATTGGCTACCCACAGCTCATGACGCACCATCACCAAGTCCCTCATCTCCAGCGGACTGGACTACAGCAACGCTCTCTATGCAGGGATCGCTGCTCACCTCCTCCTCTGACTACAGAACCCCAGCCAGACTTGTCCTGGGTCTCCCTAGACAAACCCACATCCACCCCTACCTCAGGGAACTCTACTGGCTCCCTGTACAGAAAAGATGCCAGTTCAAGCTCCTGACCCATACATACAATGCTCTACACAATTGTGGACCTGCCTACTTGAGCCATAGCCTGAACGTCCATCAGCCCACCAGACACCTCCGCTTTGCGTCCCCTTCTCTAACCCTCACCCCCGCATCCGACCTAGCAGATGCAGAGGTCGCTCCTTCTACCTAGCAGCGAAGAGCTACCCTTTCATAAACGGACCTCCCCATCTCTTCCAGAGTTCTGAAAGTCCCCGAAGACATGACTATTCAGCTAATCAACTGGACCCTGCCAGCACTTGGATACCCTCATGGATGACAAATAGTGCTCTACAAATCTGATTTATCGATTGATTGATTGATCCTGGTTCCTTCTGTATTGAGAATGTTCCGCTTAAACGGCTAAGCACTTTTTCTTATTTGGGGGTACTTTTCGATGCAGCAGACACTTGGAGACAGATTAAGCTTTGGAATGACCAAATGGCAAAGGCAGTTAATGTTCTCTTTGGGCAAGATTTACAAACCTTTTACCCTGAGTTTGTATCACAAAAGTGACGCAAACCTCCGCAAAACGTTTTTTGTTGGAATTACTTTGGGGCATTACATGGGGGTACATGGGCGTTCCCATGCTACCACCCAGGATTTTGGGGGGCAAAACCCTATACAAAGTATGAAAAGTATTACAGTTTGTCTAGGCATAGTATTTTGTACTGGAAGAGTACCCTTCCACTACAAAACCTATGCTAGACACATGCTGACACCCTTGCATTATGGTTCAAAGGTGTGTGTGTGGCGCTCGCCAGCCTGATTGTGCGCCAGCACTAGGAAGGGGGAATGAGAGGGCCATACCTCTCTATATAGGGAGCTTTCCCCCCATCTCTCCATGTCATGCAGCGCAGCAACTGTGGGTGCAGCGCTGCGTTGTGACAGGATCGTAAATCTGGCCCTATGTATTTTCCCACAAGTTGGGGATGCAACCTTTGAAGGAAGTGTGCGCCATTACGCCATTTATCATGCAAAATGTATATTTGTGGCCATTTACTGAGCTCGAGTGGGGGCCCGGGGGGGCGGCGGGGGGGGGCATTGCTACCAAGTGGCACAAAATGCTTGTCTGCAGAGGATTGTGTCGGCTCCATCAAGTAGCGCATCTATTTTGTGTCACAGTGTCATAATGGGAGTGCCATTTATAGAAGATCTCATCAGGCTCCCACCTCTGCTGTGTGGTACAGGATGTGGACTAAGCCAGATACTTTGTGGAAAAAACAGATGTTTTTGGCGACCCCATGGCTCTAGCTCAGATACGCAAGTCAGAACTTAAGCACCTATGCCTAAAGCATTTTGCAGAGGAAAGATGTCTAGCTGGCAGACAGAAAGTTTTTTATATGCGTTATTGCTCATGAACAGTTGAGCCAGGATTGCAACCTTACCTGGATTTTCTACTTAATAGACAACAAAGATATGATTAAATATGGCTTGCTGCATTGTTTCATTACATCGCTGGACAAGGTCATTGGACCCTTGCCCATGTGAAAATAATGGGACACAAGATATGCTGCACTTTTGGTTTTTTGTAGTTTTTATGAGATACCCAGTACTAAATGTATTAACTTTCTTCTTAAGGAAACCAAGATTAGACATTGGCCACAGCCCTGAACTTCTTACAAAATTTAAACTCAATAGAAGTCTGTTCTACAGTTTTAACTTACATTTGGCGTGCAATTTGCATAAGAAAGCGCCTTGGTGATTAATGCCCAATTGTTTTATGCAAGCTTTTTTTATTTGTGAATTCATTTTTGCTTTATGAATCACTATATTATCTACTTTTATTAACATTGTTCTATTTTTGTTGAATCAGGTCATTTAATTTGTGTCTGTACGTTTATGGTTTTAACGTTTAAAGCCCAATAAAGTTGTTTTGAACTTTGAACTAAGTGTATTTAAACTTTTGTTTTATCACTTTCTGTTTTTGTGTTTCAGATCTTCTTCCTCTAAAAGCAGTACAAGTTCAAATGCAAATCAGCAAGCATCAGTGAAAGTTGTAGAGCTGCCCTTTGTCTGTCCTCCAATTGGTTCGTCATCATCATCTTCTCAAAGCTCAAAGTCTTCCAGCATTGCTGGCAGCACCAGTAGTGCTCGCAGAAAAAGTCAAAAATAGATGAAAGGAAGATGCCTCAGTTGTTCTTACCTTCATGTGGGAATGGGCTTTTAAAAACCCTGGACTCATATTTATGAAGCCTTTGCATTATCCTTGCATCAGACAAGGCGACGCAAGGACAACGCAACCGCTTCAGTTATATTTACAAAGTCATACAAGGCCTGATTTGTATGGCCTTGCGTGGCTTTGTAAAGAAATGGAACGCAAGGCAGCTGTTTGCGCTGCCTTACATTACATTTCAACTTGGGAGGTGTTCCATGGGTAGGGCATGGGCATTCCCATGCATCCACCCATGGATTTTGGTGCATTCTCAGATTTACAGAGACTTGTAAACCTGGGAATGCGTCAAAATGCTACGCCTTCCCAAGTGAGGCATACCGGGGAAAAAACTCTTTATTTCTCATCGTTACTTCATCTTACCACATCTGCTGCATTTTGTAGCACACATAGAAAGAGGAAAATGCTTCTACAGATTGTTTTTGTGCAGGAAGGCACCTTCCTATATAAAGACAATCCTGCCTGTAATGCAGGCAGCAAGGGAGCCTGCGTTGGTGCTAGTCTGCACACAGTGCGCCAGCACAAGGAGAGAGCAGAAATGCTTCATATTTACAAATACAGATATGGGCATTTCTGCAGTCTTCCTTTCACCCAACACAGCAACTTTACTTGCTCCCCTGCGTTGACTGAAAGTTTAGTAAATGTGTCCCGCTTTGTGATACAGCAAACACACGCCCCACAATTCGCAAGAGATTTTTCCCCGGATTGGTTACAAGTCCCCTACCTCCGCCTTTCAAGAAATATCTGTGTTGTGTGAAGGAGTTGTAATAATGAACTGGATTCTCCAAATGTCAAATTACCAACAGGGAAAAACATTTTTATGAATAAAATGTTGGCCGCCAAACTTTGGGGGTATTTGTAATATCGATGAAAAGTTTCATTCTTTTTTCTCCACATATCTTAAAGCCCCTGGTTATGAGGACCTAGCAGGTATTTATTTTATAAAAAATATACATTTACAGTGCTGCTATGCACAACCTGAAAGATATATATATTATTTGACCTCTTGTGTATGCAAGAAGTAAAATTTTATTTTTTCATCCTTCAGGTGTGAAGAAAAGTCATGTATCTTTGTTTAAATGTCAGTTACAAAAAAGTTAATGCAAGCTAGTAAGGCGAAATTAGTCTATAAGCATGTTTAAACCATGTTCTTTTGTATAAGATATTAATATACATCTGTATGCAATAAAAACATTTCTTGAGTACAATATGAATTTCTGTGATTTTTTGGAAAATGCATAATATTCACCATATGCTCTGCTGTTAATAGA
The DNA here is from genome assembly GCA_963921515.1 of Calotriton arnoldi. Classification (NCBI taxonomy): domain Eukaryota; kingdom Metazoa; phylum Chordata; class Amphibia; order Caudata; family Salamandridae; genus Calotriton; species Calotriton arnoldi. Next base: position 798,332 of record CAWUFW010005976.1, on the reverse strand, counting down.
ATGGGTTCCTCAGTTAGTTACACCACGATTTTAGAAATCAGCAAGAGTAGCAATTCCATGCTAAGGGTGGCCCTAGAGGCAGGGATCTGTCTCATAGACATGGTTGCTCCAGCAGGCAGTGCAAGAAATCTACGGAAATCTATCCCAGCCAGGCAGATTTGCCTAGTACTGCGGGTAAAGGGCATACAGGGGGTTAGTGGACCAGCTCCACAAACCCTATGTAGTAGGAGTGATAGGTTGTGTTCCTCCGCTGGCCAACACATTCATGTTTGGAGGCGGCGGAAGAGGTTGCCACTGTGCCCTACTTCTGAGACGAGTGGGGTCGGCAGTCCTAGTCAAAGAGGTCCAGGTAAAGCCCCAGAGGTCTGTGTATCAAAAACATTGATAACTGATAATATTTCAAAGCTGTTCTCTGTCCTTTCTTGATGAAAAAGTACTAAATATGCAAAAGCGATCTATAGCTCGCCTAGCCGTGGCTCCTCCCTCTCTTCTCTACTCCTTTTCTCTTCTTTTTCCCTTCCTTTGTGTGAGAAGTTGGCCTGGTATATGCTGTCCACTAGTTATAGTGGGCACCTTGCACCAATCCAAACGACCTTTATTGATGATAGGTTTAAAGACAACCTTTATTGAAAGCTATCCTAGTGGTAGCTATGGAGAGCAGCCTTCAGGCTAAGTCTTGAAGGAGTGTAAAGCTGTTTGTTTTACCAGTCTATAATCTCATGAATGGCTAAATGAAAGGAGACCACACCAGGTATATATATATAAAATATATGTATTTATTTCTAAACACCCCCTACTAGTCTCTTTATGAGGCTAGAGGTCAAAGCACATATGTTACACTTCAAATATCACAGTAAATTAGCACAATATACGATTAGCCCTAGGGGCGTACCAAACCATATATTAAGAAAGTGGTATAAGAACCACGACTTGACTAGACACAAGGCCTAGAGCCTGTAGAATCGCTGGGACCCCAAGGAACCACCCAAGGTAGTGACACAGGGGACGTGTGCAGTGTGTGAACACAGCCGCGAGTCCCGTTAGCGTCTATGGGGAAAGTCGCGGTTAGAGTTTTAAAGTTTAGGGACACTTCGGAGTGGACTAGGAACAAACCCTTTTGGACTTAGAGGGTTCTAGGGCCAACACCCACAGGAGCACCGAAGTACTCGTGTTACCTCACCCAGGGAAGCCGGGTGCATAGGTGTCAAATGGTGTCGGGCCGCGCCGTCGTTTTCAATGGCCGCTTGCTGGAAAGTGCTGCTGCCGGGAAGATGCGAAGTGTCAGAAGAGATCCAAAACTGGATCGAGGATGTGAAAAACCTGAAAGCAGAGGGGACAGAGTCTGGTTCACTAGCCAGTGACCAGGGGCACGATAGTCGAATGCCCACCGATGTCGGGTGCTTCAAGTGCGAAGAGGTGAATATTGTCTCTGCAGCCACGAGGACCAGGAGGCGTCGACGATGACCAGGAGCTGGATTCGAGCTGTCCCACGAAGGATGTCGCTTGCTGCGGTGTCGGTGTCCGGATTGGACACAACAAGCCTTGGCAACAGCAACCCACGCAGGAAGAGAACAAAGGCTTCGGTGCGGACCAGCGAGGTCCGAGGGACTCCCCAAGCGAGGGAGAGTCAGGGCAGGCCTGGAGCATCCAGGGAGGCCCGTTGAAATTAGAGTTGTCCTTCTGAGGGACCCACAAGTCGACGGACAAGGGATCGCGGAGGGACCTCGAGCGGAATCACAAAATGGTGGCCCACGGGTCACTGGGAGTGGCCAGGCCAGCAATCTTCGGTGGATTCACTGGCCGGGGCTACAAGTAACCCAAAGCACAGCCTCTAGGATCGACCAGAAGCTTATGCACTTGCAAATGTGCGCGGTGTCCAGGCGTTCCGGTTCCACGGTACCCACGAGGGCTACGGGTCTCAGCTTTGCTGGGGACTCGGATCAGCCTCTGGGAAGTCTGGAAACCCACCTCCTGGGTTGCAAAGTCGTCGGCGTCCGGCGGGAGCTTCGGAGATGCAGACCGGACAGATGCGTCTTTGGTGCCTGCCAAGCAGGGGAGTAACTCCTTTACTCCAAGGGAGATTCTTCAGTCATCTGGCGTTTAACAGATCGTCGAAGGTCCAGGATTCAGTTTCAGAGTTTCGTCCAGGGATATCTAAAGTCCTGTTGCCAGGGGTTCCTATCTTATACCCAAGGAAGGGGTTGGACATACTCTGGGGACCCACCTATGGGAGGGTCAGGAAAGAGGGGTGGCTACACCCATTTCCTTTGTCCAGTTTCGCGCCAGAGCAGGGGCTGGTAGCCCCTGCAGCCGGTTTGAACTGGGCTATGCACAGGGACACCAAATGTGCCCCCAGTGCAGGACTTCAAAGCACTCTGCGAGTGCACCCACCCAGCCCCAATACACTAAGGCCTGTCTGGGAGGTGGTAACACCTCCCTGTGACAGGAAACCTATTGTCCAGGCCTCCCCTGCTGGAGTTTCGGTCGGCAGCAGGAGGCCAGACTCGTGTCTGTGGCTGCAGCATCCATTTTGTGATGCCAGGGCTCTGTTAGCTGGTACCAGGTATACCGGTGCTGTCATGTCTCTCCCTCTAGAAGGGTGGGATCATACTCCCACACCAGTTACTGGTGTGGGGGTATGATTCCAAGGTGTTTGACACCAAACACAACATGTTTCCATGCAGCCATCCCAAAGTTAGCAATTACCGTTTAGTTATAATGCACTTAAGAGTATATGGTCAGGCTGCATTCACAGACAACCCTGGAGGATAGATTCCGAAGGCTGCAGAGGGGCTCTGCTCATGCATGGGCACCCTCTCACACAAAACCAAGCACCCTGCCTGCAGGATTGATAAGGCCTGCCATAGGGGTGACTGATAGGTTTATATGTGCAGTGATAGGGTGAGATATAGTGAACCTATATCTCAGTAAGGGGTGCATGCACCACCTCACTCAGGCTGCTGTAGCAGTCCTGTGGTGTCATTTTGGAAGGCTGCCCAGGGGTGGCATAATACATGCTTCAGCCCCTGGTAGGCCTCTGGGGTACCTATGCCCTGGGTACATAGTATACCATATAGTAGGGACTTATAAGGGCACCCCAGAATCCAATCTGAAGTGTACCTAAGGTACTAGGAATCCATTTTAGAGAGGAAGCAGCTAGGCTGGGGTCCTGGATAGCAGGGCCCCAGCCAGACTAAAGTCGAAAAACAGTGAAACATCAGCAAAAAGTGGGGGTAACCATAAGAAGCAGATCCTACTCTCCTACACAACCCCCCCCAAACGCAGGGACATTAAACTAACCTTGACCAGTTGAGTCTTCATGTTCTAAGTGGAAATATCTGGAGAGTCCATCTGCATTGGCATGGCTACTCCCAGGTCTATGTTCCACTGTATAGTCCATCCCCTGTAGGGAAATGGACCACCTCAAAAGTTTGGGGTTTTCACCCTTCATCTGTTTTAGCCATAAGAGGGGCTTATGGTCTGTCTGAACAAGGAAGTGAGTGCCAAACAAGTATGGCCTCAACTTCTTCAGAGCCCAAACCACAGCAAAGCCCTCCCTCTCGATGGCTGACCAACGTTTCTCTCTGGGGGTCAGCCTTCTGCTAATAAAAGCTACTGGCTGATCCTGACCTTCATCATTCAACTGTGACAGTACAGCCCCTACCCCCAACTCAGATGCATCTGTTTGCACAATGAACTTTTGGAGTAATCAGGACTCTGCAGAATGGGAGCAGTGCACATGGCCTGCTTCAGGTCATCAAATGCCTTTTGACAGCTAACTGTCCACTGAACCTTTTTGGGCATTCTTTTAGAGGTAAGGTCATTCAATGGGGTCACTGTGGATCCATAACCTTTTACAAATCTGTAGTACCCAGTCAGGCCCAAGAAGGCTCTCACCTGAGTCTGGGTAGTGGGAGCAACCCAGTCCATTATGGTCTGGATTTTGCTCTGCAATGGTTGAACCTGGCCCCCACCCACAAGGTGGCCCAGGTACACAACCTGACTCTGCCCTACCTGGCACTTAGTAGCCTTGATAGTTAGGCCTGCCTTTTGCAGGGCCTCCAAAACATTCCTTAGGTGGACCAGGTGATCCTCCCAGGTGGAGCTAAAGACAGCAATATCATCTAGATATGCTGCACTATAGTCTTCCAGGCCTGTAAGGACTGTATTCACCAACCTTTGGAAAGTGGCAGGTGCATTTTTCAAACCAAAGGGCATCACCACAAATTGATAATGCCCACTAGGGGTAGAAAATGCTGTCTTGGGCTTTGCATCATCAGCTAGTCTGATCTGCCAGTAGCCAGCTGTCAAGTCAAATGTGCTCAGGAACTTGGCTGAGGCCAAAGTATCTATAAGCTCATCTGCCCTTGGGATGGGATGGGCATCAGTCCTAGTGACTGCATTGAGACCCCTGTAGTCCACACAAAACCTCATTTCTCTCTTGCCATCTTTGGTGTGAGGTTTAGGCACAAGGACTACTGGACTAGCCCAAGGGCTATCTGAGGGTTCAATGACTCCCAAATCCAACATCTTTTGGACCTCTGTCCTTATACAATCCCTGACATGGTCAGGCTGCCTGTAGATTTTATTCTTGACAGGCAGACTGTCCCCAGTGTCCACTTCATGAGTGCACCAGGTAATCTGACTAGGTGTCAGGGAGAACATATGCCTGAACTGGCTGAGAACTTTTCTGCAGTCAGTTTGTTGCTGGACAGTGAGGCTGCCTGCCAAGGCTACACCATCTACTGATCCATCATCAGGGTTCTGAGAGAGCAGGTCAGGGAGTGGATCACTCTCTTCCTCCTGTCCCTCATCAGTAGCCATGAGCAAGCCCATGTCTGCCTGGTCGACATATGGTTTCAGTCTGTTGACATAAAGTACCCTATGGGGACTCCTGGGAGTTCCAAGGTCTACCAAGTAGGTGACCTCTCCCTTCTGTTCAACAATTGTATGGGGGCCACTCCACTTATCTTGGAGAGCTGCTGGGGCCACAGGCTCCAACACCCACACCTTCTGTCCTGGCTGGTACACAGTCAGCACAGCCTTTTGGTCATGCCAGGCCTTTTGTAATTCCTGGCTAGCTTCAAGGTTTTTAGTCGCCTTTTTCATATACTCTGCCATCCTGGAGCGGAGACGAAGTACATAGTCCACTATGTCCTGTTTAGGGGGTTTGAGAGGTAACTCCCATCCCTCCTTCACCAGACACAAAGGACCCCTAACAGGATGGCCAAACAAAAGTTCAAAAGGGCTGTAACCAACCCCCTTTTGAGGCACCTCCCTGTAGGCAAATAAAAGGCAGGGCAAAAGGATGTCCCATCTGCGCCTAAGCTTCTCTGGGAGACCTTTGATCATGCCCTTTAAGGTTTTGTTGAACCTTTCAACTAAACCATTGCATTGTGGGTGATAGGGTGTGGTGAACTTGTAATTCACTCCACACTCCTTCCACATTGCAGTCAAGTAACTAGACATGAAGTTGGCACCCCTGTCTGATACTACCTCCTTAGGAAAACCCACCCTTGAGAATACTCCCAAGAGGGCCCTTGCCACCACAGGTGCTGTGGTGGTCCTAAGTGGAATTGCTTCTGGGTACCTAGTGGCATGGTCCACCACCACCAGGATAAATCTGTGCCCAGAGGCTGTCTGAGGATCCATGGGACCAACTATATCAATCCCCACCCTCTCAAAGGGAACCCCCACCACAGGTAGTGGTATCAGGGGGGCCTTTGTGGTTCCACCTGCCTTCCCACTGGCTTGACAGGTGACACAGGAACGACAAACTCCTTAGTGTCTTCAGGCATGTGGGGCCAATGAAAGTGAGGAACAATTCTGTCCCAAGTCTTGTTTTGGCCCAGGTGACCTGCTAGAGGAATATCATGGGCTAGTGCCAATAGGAAGCCCCTAAATTTCAGAGGTATTACCAACCTCCTGGAAGCACCAGGCTTGGGGTCTCTACTCTCTGAATATAGGAGTCCATCCAATATATTGTATGGGTGCCACTAGCATTCCCAGCAGCCTCATCAGCAGCTTGCTTTCTGAGGGTTTCAAGAGAGGCGGGCAGCTCAGCTGCTCCTGGCTCAGATCTGCCCTGGAAGGGCCCCCTGTCCCCAAGAACTCAACCTGATCAGGTTCAAGCTCCTCTGGGACAGTTCCTTCTTCAGGACCAAGATCATCTCCCTCAGGAGGCTGATCTGTATTCTGAGTCAGGGGGAAGGCTCTGCCTTAACCCTACTGCTCCTCCTCTTGGGAGGCACCTGGTCCATTCTTCCAGAATCCAGGGCCTGTTCAGTGTTAGCCTTTTTGGCCTGTGACCTGGTCACAGCAAATACATGTGCAGGGATCCCTAGCATTTCTGCATGTGTCCTGAGCTCCACTTCTGCCCAAGCTGAAGTTTCTAGATCATTGCCAAGCAAGCATTCTACAGGGAGGTCTGCACTTACCACAACTTTCTTGAGGCCAGTTACCCCTCCCCAGGAGAAATTAACAACTGCCATGGAATGGTCTGTCCTGACATTGCTAGCATTGGTCACTTGGTACATCTCACCAAGTATAATCTGCCCAGGAGCCACAAGATCTTTTGTCACCATTGTGACACTTGCTCCTGCGTCCCTGAATGCCAAAGCCTCTTTTCCATTTATCAAAGGCTGCTGTCTGTACTTGCCCAAGTTACTGGGACTCACAGAGGAAGACATGTCCATGCCTCCATCACAGACCAGGACAGCCTGAGTTGGAACTCGGACTAGGCCAGAGCCCATCTCAGAACCCTTATTCTGAGTACCACCAATTGTAGCTGCACTAGGGGGAACAGTTGCCTTGGGGGCAATGGTGGCTGGACTTGAGTCTTTGGACTTGGTGCAATCACTGGTCCAGTGTGTTTTCTGTTTACAGATCTTACACCATGGTTTCTTTTGGCCTTTACTTTTGTTAGATTGGGATTCCCCCAGAAGAAGATTTTTGGGGACCTTGAGAAGACTTCTGGTCTTTACCCTTTTCCCCACCCTTGTCAGAGTTCTTAGAATCTTGCTTCTTTGGGTCACCACCTTGGTTCTGAACCTTCTGCCTCACCCTGGTTCTGACCCATTTGTCTGCCTTCTTTCCCAATTCTTGGGGAGAGGTCAGATCAGAGTCCACCAGGTACTGATGCAACAGCTGATTTTGACAATTATTAAGGATCTGCTCCCTCATAATTAAGTTGTACAATCCTTTGAAATCACACACCTTACTGCCAAGTAACCAGCCCTCCAGAGCCTTGGTAGCACAATCTACAAAGTCCACCCAGTCTTGATTTTGTGCCTTTTGGGTATCTCTGAACTTTATCCTATACTGTTCAGTGGTTAGGCCAAACCCCTCAATCAGTGCACTTTTCAAGATTTGGTAATCATCAGCATCCTCTTCTCTTACAGTGAGGAGCTTATCTCTACCTTTGTCTGCAAAGGAGAGCCACAAGATTGCTGCCCACTGCTCCTGGGGGACCCTCTGAACTTTACAGGCCCTTTCCAGTGCAGTAACCCATTTGTGGATGTCATCCCCACTCTGGTAGGGAGGGACAATCTTGCTTAGGTTTCTATGGTCATGAGACCTTTCCCTACCACTAGGGAAGTTGCTGCCACCATGGGACTCTAGTCCCAACTTTCTTCTTGTCTTCTGAAACTCTAGGGACTCCCTATCTAAAGCCAACTGCTCTCTTCTGATTCTAAGCTGAGCTTCTTCATACTTGAGCAGTCTATCTTTCCTTTCATGAGAGGATTCCCTCCTATGAGAGGAAACAGAGGTCCCTATTGAGGTGTCAGAATGGTTAGACTCCTGAGAAGGAGATCTTGACCTTCTAGGCACACTCTCAACTCTCCCTGGTGGGATAAAGAGGGGGCCATTGTGGCCATCCTCCTCATCTGCAGGGGGAGCTGGATTTTCCAGGGTAAGATCATTGTCATCTTCCTGGCCAGCTTCAGAGGTCAGGTCATGGGTATCTTCACCCTTTGGCCTTTCCTCATCTGCTGCCCCACCCTCTCTGCCTACCCCATCAGACCCTGAGGTCTTTTTGAGATCATCCAACAGCAGTACCTCTATGAGGCGTTGGGTGTTTGCAGTTTTTCCTGTCTTCAATTTCCTAGTACTACACAATGCTCTCAATTCCAAGAATTGGAGGTTGTCATACTTGGATGGTGGAAGCCCATTGGCTTCTGGCAGGGACCCACTGGTTCCTGGCCTTGAAGACATCACTAGTGAGGTGTGGTGTATGCACTACCTACTCTAGTGTGGCCTACTAAACTCTCTTGAGTTGTAGAAAGGGTGTGCTAAGCCCTTGACACACAACTCTAAGTTCAGTAGAACTTACTGTAATTTTAAGCTTGAATTATATGTACCTCAGGTACCTTTTAGTGGTTTTCAGTTAGTCACTCACTTGAGATTATCTGGTAAAACAAAGGCAAGCTTGAATCCAACCGCTGCACACCAATGTGAGAAGTTGGCCTGGTATATGCTGTCCACTAGTTATAGTGGGCACCTTGCACCAGTCCAAACGACCTTTATTGATGATAGGTTTAAAGACAACCTTTATTGAAAGCTATCCTAGTGGTAGCTATGGAGAGCAGCCTTCAGGCTAAGTCTTGAAGGAGTGTAAAGCTGTTTGTTTTACCAGTCTATAATCTCGTGAATGGCTAAATGAAAGGAGACCACACCAGGTATATATATAAAATATATGTATTTATTTCTAAACACACCCTACTAGTCTCTTTATGAGGCTAGAGGTCAAAGCACATATGTTACACTTCAAATATCACAGTAAATTAGCACAATATACGATTAGCCCTAGGGGCGTACCAAACCATATATTAAGAAAGTGGTATAAGAACCACGACTTGACTAGACACAAGGCCTAGAGCCTGTAGAATCGCTGGGACCCCAAGGAACCACCCAAGGTAGTGACACAGGGGACCCACGGGGGACGTGTGCAGTGTGTGAACACAGCCGCGAGTCCCGTTAGCGTCTATGGGGAAAGTCGCGGTTAGAGTTTTAAAGTTTAGGGACACTTCGGAGTGGACTAGGAACAAACCCTTTTGGACTTAGAGGGTTCTAGGGCCAACACCCACAGGAGCACCGGAGTACTCGTGTTACCTCACCCAGGGAAGCCGGGTGCATAGGTGTCAAATGGTGTCGGGCCGCGCCGTCGTTTTCAATGGCCGCTTGCTGGAAAGTGCTGCTGCCGGGAAGATGTGAAGTGTCCGAAGAGATCCAAGCCTGGATCGAGGATGTGAAGAACCTGAAAGCAGAGGGGACAGAGTCTGGGTCACTAGCCAGTGACCAGGGGCACGATAGTTGAATGCCCACCGATGTCGGGTGCTTCAAGTTCGAAGAGGTGAAGATTGTCTCTGCAGCCACGAAGACCAGGAGGCATCGACGACAACCAGGAGCTGGATTCGAGCTGTCCCACGAAGGATGTCGCTTGCTGCGGTGTTGGTGTCCGGATTGGACACAACAAGCCTTGGCAACATCAACCCACGCAGGAAGAGAACAAAGGCTTCTGTGCGGACCAGCGAGGTCCGAGGGACTCCCCAAGCAAGGGAGAGTCAGGGCAGGCCTGGAGCAACCAGGGGAGCCCGTTGAAATTAGAGTTGTCCTTCTGAGGGACCCACAAGTCGACGGACAAGGGATCGCGAAGGGACCTCGAGCGGAATCACAAAATGGCGGCCCATGGGTCACTGGGAGTGGCCAGGCCAGCAATCTTCGGTGGATTCACTGCTCGGGGTCGGGGCTACAAGTAACCCAAAGCACAGCCTCTAGGATCGACCAGAAGCTTATGCACTTGCAAATGTGCACGGTGTCCAGGGGTTCCGGTTCCACGGTACCCACGAGGGCTACGGGTCTCAGCTTTGCTGGGGACTCGGGTCAGCCTCTGGGAAGTCTGGAATCCCACCTCCTGGGTTGCAAAGTCGTCGGCGTCCGGCAGGAGCTTCGGAGATGCAGACCGGACAGATGCGTCTTTGGTGCCTGCCAAGCAGGGGAGTAACTCCTTTACTCCAAGGGAGATTCTTCAGTCATCTGGCGTTTAACAGATCGTCGAAGGTCCAGGATTCAGTTTCAGAGTTTCGTCCAGGGATATCTAAAGTCCTGTTGCCAGGGGTTCCTATCTTATACCCAAGGAAGGGGTTGGACATACTCTGGGGACCCACCTATGGGAGGGTCAGGAAAGAGGGGTGGCTACACCCATTTCCTTTGTCCAGTTTCGCGCCAGAGCAGGGGCTGGTAGCCCCTGCAGCCGGTTTGAACTGGGCTATGCACAGGGACACCAAATGTGCCCCCAGTGCAGGACTTCAAAGCACTCTGAGAGTGCACCCACCCAGCCCCAATACACTAAGGCCTGTCTGGGAGGTGGTAACACCTCCCTGTGACAGGAAACCTATTGTCCAGGCCTCCCCTGCTGGAGTTTCGGTCGGCAGCAGGAGGCCAGACTAGTGTCTGTGGCTGCAGCATCCATTTTGTGATGCCAGGGCTCTGTTAGCTGGTACCGGGTATACCGGTGCTGTCATGTCTCTCCCTCTAGAAGAGTGGGATCATACTCCCACACCAGTTACTGGTGTCGGGGTATGATTCCAAGGTGTTTGACACCAAACACGACATGTTTCCGTGCAGCCATCCCAAAGTTAGCATTTACCGTTTAGTTATAATGCACTTAAGAGTATATGGTCAGGCTGCATTCACAGACAACCCCGGAGGATAGATTCCGTAGGCTGCAGAGGGGCTCTGCTCATGCATGGGCACCCTCTCACACAAAACCAAGCACCCTGCCTTCAGGATTGATAAGGCCTGCCATAGGGGTGACTGATAGGTTTATATGTGCAGTGATAGGGTGAGATATAGTGAACCTATATCTCAGTAAGGGGTGCATGCACCACCTCACTCAGGCTGCTGTAGCAGTCCTGTGGTGTCATTTTGGAAGGCTGCCCAGGGGTGGCATAATACATGCTTCAGCCCCTGGTAGGCCTCTGGGGTACCTATGCCCTGGGTACATAGTATACCATATACTAGGGACTTATAAGGGCACCCCAGAATCCAATCTGAAGTGTACCTAATGTACTAGGAATCCATTTTAGAGAGGAAGCAGCTAGGCTGGGGTCCTGGATAGCAGGGCCCCAGCCAGACTAAAGTCGAAAAACAGTGAAACATCAGCAAAAAGTGGGGGTAACCATAAGAAGCAGATCCTACTCTCCTACACTTTTCCTGTCCCTTTTTCTCCTACCATTGGTCTCCCGGGTTAGGCTCGTGGTATCCATAAAGGCGCATTACCCTCACGCTATGTATGCACATGTAAACTTTGCCTTGGACACCCTTGCTTACCCTGCTAGATGCTTTCTGTCTACCTTGTGAAAATCAATAAAGTATTTTGAAGAAAGAAAAAAAAAAATCAAGTAGGTAGATATGATAGATATAAAAAGCACAGCAGAGGTAGGAATAAAAAAGCAGTCCAGAAAGACATTGGAATCGACCATAGATAGTTTCTTATACATCTGACCGTGCATTCAACGTTTCACAAAATTTATTTTTCTTTATTTAATTTTAAATATTTCCTACTGTCAACCAGTATCAGACTGGGACCCTCAATTCCTTTTTAGGTCTTACGAGGGAGAGCTGTAGCTGTTTGCCACAGCTCTTGTGATCACCAAAAGCAAATTTAAAAGCAGAACTGAGAGGGGGACTTTGGCTCTGCTCCACAATGATCTTTTCTCCACAAGTATTTGATTGGTCATCAGTTGTGTCCTTCCACTTATGAAGTAGTTCCATTGCTCATAAATGATAAAGAAATTGTTAACTCAGACCTGGTGTCAAATACAGTAGAAAAGGACTTTGTATGGTTTAACCCAATGAAAATACAGTACAAAGGAGGTTTTCATTGTGAACTCTCACAAATGCACCATGAAGTAGTTTTACATTGTGAACTCTTGACTTTTGAAATATGAATGGGTTTTACAAGGTGAACTCCATTACCAGTTAGTGAGCTTTTTTTTCTAAATTCTTTCCAGTGTGCAAGGGAATATGTCCCCTTCTAAAATTGCAGGTTCGAAGCCTTGTAGGGGAATTCACAAGCAAATTTCTATGACAGATCCCCATGTCTCTCTGGTACTTGGGGTTGCACCACGGCTCTGAGTCCTTCAAAGAAGTGTGCCCTGAGGTACCCGTAGGTGATCTGGGACTGTGAAGCCAAGATCTATGTTGCCGAGCACTGTCCGAAGCTGTGTAAAGCCGCAATGTCTGTGTCAAGGGCACAGATCTATTAACCCTCTCGGTGACTGGTCCTGCGGCAGGTCTTTGTCATAAGGTCAAGGTGACCCGTGGTCTCACTCCCAGTGTCCTATTGAGGAGTCACTTCCGCAGCTGATTCCCAATGCACCCCGCATTCCCAAGTCAGTCAGCAATGACACATAAGATTGAGATGCTTATTTGGGAAATACCATTTTGCTTGCTAAGTCTGTGTCTGGAGAGTAACAGCTCTATTGACTATATACCCATACACAACGTAACTGTACGTTAAGTGCTACCCACATGGTACAGTAAAATGAGTATGACTGTAAAGAGAACATGAGAATTTTTGTCAATCAAAGAATTGTTTATGACTTGTTTCTAAATACAGAACATGGACAAGTCCTTCCAGATCGGTTTGTATGAATGTTTGGAGTGACTGCGATTTGTTTTTAATCCTGCCATGCAAACCTGCATTAAAATTCAAACTTAGTGTACATTGTAGACAATTGTACTTCCCAAGATCCCTCCCAATATACCTAGTACTCCATCGAGGTCGTAATCACACCCCAATGAAGTCTGTATCGGGGAGAAGTCTATAATGAAGCATGTCACTGTATTAATCAGTGGGTATAGGTTCTTTTATACAAAAGAAATAAAAATTCTCTCCTAGGTAGATTTAGGGAGCTCCTAGTGCGATAACCAGTGGGTTGATTCTCTCTTTGATTAATATGGCTGTGGTGCCCCTGAGATAAAAGAGGACACTACCCGCTAAGATGGACCCATGATAGAAATGATCAAGTAGATCCCGCACAACACTAGGACCTTGGCAGACAATCCGCAGCATTACTCTCTGGAGGTGGGAAGGGTGGAGAGAAGGGAGGTGTTGATATAGTTAAGATGTTTGGGGGGGGGGGGGGGGAGTAAAACCTTCAATTGTGCTGGTTGAAACAATGAAAATGCTAATAAAAGTTGAGGGAAAAAAAAGATTGAGGTGCTTAAGGAGGCCATGTACGGCATCGTCACCATACAGGGTCCCTTTGGTGTGCCTTCGGTCTACTGAGACGGGAATGGCCGCAGGTCCGCATTCAGCACCGCCTGTGCCAACTTCACAAGCGGTACTGCCTGTTGTTCCCAGGCACGCTCTACGAGCCTTCTCTTCTGTGGATTTGTCTAGTTCTCTTAAAATCCTGAAGGCTTTGAAATCTGGGTCACCAGCGGACCCCTGTGCAGCGAGACTGCTTGCTGCAGTCGCGGAGATTATTAACCCCGAAGTCAATTCAATCATAAATGCCTCCCTTCGTGAGGCTCGGGTACCGAAGGATTGGAAACAGGCAAAAATCCTTCCCCTTTTAAAGAAGCCTACTCTTGACCCCATGACCCCAGGGAACTATCGCCCTATTTCCCTCCTGCCCAGTTTAGCTAAAGTCTGTGAGAAGGTGGTGACCAGGCAACTGACGGAGTTTGTGGAAGAGTTTGATGTTTTGCATCCAGCGCAGTCTGCGTTTCGCTCCACCTACAGCACCGAGACTGCGTTGGTGGAGATTTCTGAAGCCAACCGCGACTGTTTAGATGCTGGTGGGAGAGCAGCATTGGTAATGCTCGACCTGTCGGCAGCATTCGATACAGTCCCGCACTCCCTGCTGCTCGCCCGACTTATTGAGATTGGTGTCTCTGGCACTGCCTGGGACTGGTTGAGGTCCTTCCTTGAAGGGCGGACTCAACAGGTTTGGCTGCCACCGGCCGCCGCTATCCCGCAGCCGGTCTCCACTGGCGTCCCACAGGGGTCTTCCCTCAGCCCCCTTCTTTTTAACATCTACGTTACTCCTCTGGTCTATTTAGCCGAGGATTTGGGGGCTAAGGTGATAGCCTATGCTGACGACACCCAGCTTCTCTTCACGTGGGGAAAGGATGAGGACTCTATATCTTTTGTACAGCACTGCTTGTCTTCGGTTTTTGAGTGGCTTGCGGCGGCTCAACTCAAATGCAATGAAGACAAGTCAGAGATTCTTCTCTATGGTAATTTCCCCCCTGGCTTTAGAAACTCAATCTGGCCTCCTGGGTTCCCGCTACCAACCTCCAATGGGAAATCCGCAAAAAACCTAGGAGTGTGGTTTGAGGATAACCTCTCCTTTTCTGCTCAGGTGAAAAAGCTCTCAGGCAGCTGTTTTGGCCTTCTCAAAACACTCAGGAGCTTTTTCCCTCTCCTTCCCAGGCCTGCCAAAGAGACGGTTATCCGTGCCCTGATCCTCTCTCGATTGGACTACGCTAATGCGCTGTACATCGGCATCCCTGGTTACTCTCTGAATAGACTCCAGGTCATTCAGAATGCGGCCGCTAGGCTGCTCCTGGGAATTGCTAAGAGGAGCAGCGTGCGTGAACATCTTCGCGTTCTCCACTGGCTTCCCGTGGCGGACCGGGTCAAATTTAAATCCCTGGTCATTGCCCACCGAGCCCTCTACGGTCGTGGGCCCGCCTACTTACAGAAGCGGTTTACCTTTTATGTCCCTTTGAGACAATTGCGTTCTTCAGCCCTTGCTAGGGTCGCCCGCTTCATCCGCCACAGGCTGGGTGGCTGCTCTTTGGCTCTCAAGGCTGCCCAGGCTTGGAATGCCCTTCCGTTTCTACTACGCAATACTCAAGACCCGCTAGCCTTCAAGAAACTTTTAAAAACTCATCTGTTTCCATAGTTATTGGTGGTGTAGTTTAGGGACTCCTCTTGGATCCGCGCCGGGACACTCTTCGAAGTAGCTGTTGCGCGTTATAAGAGTTAACATAACATAACAACCAACAGCATAGTCCATGTCAGGTTCCTGCTGTGTTGATGCCAGCACTGTCGATGCCAGAGGACATTATGCCCATAGTTCTGTCTGACTCTCAGCCAAATCCATCTAAACCTTGACCAAGTTTGGTTCCTACATGCTTGGTTCCCATACATTCTCACTCTGATATGACTGCACCTTTCCCTATGGGCCACCAACCAGTGCTCCAGCAACTATTTGGATCGGATTCTCACGAAAGCCAAATAGCTGATGGTGATAATAGCAATAAATTCTCCCCACAATATGATGACAATTTAAATATGGACCTGCAAGAGGCAAGTGGGCTGAATACTTCTCCTGACACTGGGTTGGTCTCCCCCCAGTCCCTCCCCGGAAGAGTCTGCTTCATTAACCATGGTCATGAGACGGGCTGCCTAAATCTTAGATCTACAATTAGTTTCCATTGAGGTAAAAAAACTAGCATCTTCATGGGAGTGTTTCAACCTGGACAATCCTCATCTGAACCTCTGCTGCCATTCAATGGGGCCCTGACAAACATCTCATGGCCACTTGGACAAAACCCTGCTCTTTCCCAGCATTATGTAGACAGATGGCACATTGCCACAGACATGTCCCAGGTGACACTACTTTTCTAACATAGCCCCCTCTTCCTAAGAGCCTGGTAGTATAAGCTTCCACTAAAACGGTTAACCAAAGTTATTTTTCCACTGTCCCCTAGGACAGAGAGTCAAGAATTGAGGCTTTTGGGAAGAGCATGTTTTTTCCCCACTTGCCTTGACATAGTCAGTCAGTGCCAGCTACATCCTGGGAAGGTTCTCCCACCCATTATGGGATTCTTCCTGAGATCTTACCAGCAGTACCGGAGGAATTCCGTGCCAGTTTGGCACAGACCATTAAAGGTGGCCAGGATGTAGCAAAAAAAAAAAAGAAAAAGTCATCCGATCAGCCCTGGACACGACAGACTGCTTAGGCAGAGTGCTCGACAATGGTGTGGTACACCGGCACCACCCACAAATGAGATCCATGGGCTTCTTGGCTGGCTTTAGGCATCACTCAAGGATATGCCCTTTGACAGGTCTCACTGCTTGTCAAGAATTCATACTCTGCCCTTGAGAGCTCTAAAGAGAGTAGAGCTACTAAGCGCTCCCTCATCTTTCCACTTCTGCAAATCAGTATGCTCAACAATTTTGCCCTTTTCGAGGAATCGCTTGGGACTTCACCTACAGACAAAATCTAGGCCCACCACCACAATTCTTTTGTAGTCGGGATAGGAGATCTGGCAGACAGCATCCAAGCCAGTAGGGGCAATGAACTTCCCAGTCCCGGGCCCCTCCTGCGGCAGCATCCAAGCCACTTTTGCTTGCCCTTAGCTGCACACAAACATCCCCTGGGAGGCAGGATCACTTTTTTTTCTTCTTCTTCAAAGGTGGCAGGCCAAAACATCTGACAAGGGGGTGCTGCAGATAATCCAACAGGGCTACGCCCTGCCAATCCTTTCTATCCTGTCATCTATTCCACCTAAATCAGAGTGAATTTCAGAAGACCGTTTGTCTATTTTGTGTCAGGACGTTCAGGCTGTTTTAAAGAGAGGATCCATAGACCGGGTCCTAGCCTCTGAGATTTGAACTGGGTGTTACTCCAGTTATTTCTTAGGGCTGAAAATGGGAGGAGTCCTTCGCCCTATTTTAGATCTTTGACCCCTCAACTTCTTCCTGTGCAAGGACAAATCCAAGATGCTCGTGGTGGCTTAGGTTTTATCTGCTCTGGATCGAAGAGACTGGATGGGGTGGACCTGCAGGAAGCCTATTTCCGTATTCCTGTCCTACAAGCGCTACCTGTAGTTCAAAGTGAGCCACATGCATTTTCAGTTGGCCGTGCCCCCTCTCGGTCTCACTAGTACTCCCCGGAGAACGTGTTGGGGGTGGTGCAGCACTCCTTTGGTCGGGAGAGCAGTCATACCATACCTCAACTGGCTACTGAAGGTGGACTCGCCACAGTCAGTTTCAGACCACCACCAGAAAATGGCAAACCTCCATGGGGCGCCATCGTGCTGAAATCACACCCGACTCCTACACATAAGCTCCCTTTCATTGAAGCTATTCTGCATACGGTACACTTTCGTGCCTTTCTTCTGAAACAAGTCCAGAACATTCAGGCTATGATCCCAATGTTTGAGCCTCAGTGAGGATGGCTCTGATGCTTCTTGGCCTACTTGCCTCCAGTATCCTATTTGTAGACCATGGCAGGTAGTATATATGAGTACTGCAGTGGGATTTGAAGATTATGTGGGCCCAGCACCAAGGGAACTTGTTGGACTCCATCTAGGTTTCGATGGAGACAGCAAAAGGCCTGCAATGGTGGCTGCTCGACTGCTATTGGACAGGTGACAGGCCCTACTCTCCTCCCCACCCAGAGATGACAGACCAGACGCATCACTGCTGGATTTGGGAGGTCATCTGGGAGAGGTGGAAATCAGAGGAGACTGATCTCTGGGGTAGACATACCATATTAACCTACTAGAGTTTCCGGCCATCCACTTGGTGGTGAAAGCATTCGTACTGTTCCTCAAGGGGAAGCTGGTTCATGTCCTCACGTACAACACTACCATGTCATATCGCAATAGGCAGGGTGGGTGGGGTTCTGGGCTCTGTGCCAAGAGGCCCTGTGCCTTTGGACCTGGCTTACTCGTCAGGGCATCTCCCCGATCATACACCACCTGGCAGGATCTTTAAATGCCAGGGCAGATGAACTCAGAATGACGCCTTGTGGGTCAAAACTGGCAACTACACCCAGAAGTGGCACAGGGTGTCTTTCAGCAATGGGTTCGAGCTCTTCGTCACTGCTGAGAAAGCACAGTGTCAACACTTTTGAATGCTGGAGTTCCAAAGAAGTCTTTCTCTCAAAGACGCATTGTCTAGAGAGGTTCATGGGGCTTCTGTATGCCTTCCTGCTGCTAACTCTTCTGCCCAGATTACTGAATAAGATCAAGAACGACCAGGCTCAAGTGATCCTAGTGGTTCTGCATTGGGCCAGAAGAGTGTGGTACCCGGAAATTCTGGGTGTGAGCTTCTGTCCTCCAATTCAGCTACCACTTCAGATGGACCTTCTGTCGCAGAAGCAGGGCATGGTCTAGCACGCAGGCCTGTGCAACCTACACCTTTATGTGTGGAGACGGAGTGGCTTCAGTTGACCGGGTTCGATCTGCCTCTCAAAGTAGCGGATACCAACCTGTCGGCCAAGCTTCCTTCTACAAGTAGCTTGCAATATCCTCATAACAAACAGGAGGTGGCACTTTATCCCATTTATAATATCACATGGTACTTTGGTTATCTCGCTTCATCATTCACATTTCAAAATACCTGTAAGGAAGAGACTTGAAGGCAGACCTACACACACTAGTTCCTTGCCCCAGGCAGTAGGGGGACAAGAGAAGAGGTGGTCAGTTTCAGGGGGAGGCGGGTTTTCGATGATGAAAGGAGGCACGTAATTACACGGTGTAAACTCATTGGAAGTTTTGGGAGCTCAGGCAGCCAAGAAGATTGAAGCCACTCCTCTCCCATTTTGGAATATTGATTTTCGAGATATAGTTTAGTCTTCATGTAAAGGAATTGCTTACTGAAGGGGTGGAAACAGCAAGGGACGTCAGAGTGATAGGCTTTGGGGTTACCACCAATCACTACTGAGTTGCCTCTATAAAAGAAGATTGCCCGTCCCATCGACAGAGAATGTGTGTGATCCTGATGATGAGCAGAAGAGACTGATGAAATATACTCATCGTCTGAGGAAGGACTAAGGAAAATCTTGCTTACTCTGGAATCTCCAGGGCTGAAAACAATTCTCAAAGATCAGGAAATTCCACAGGAAGAAAAAGAACTAATGGCAGCTGTGTCAAGAAGAACTAGCAGGCTAGGATAATCGGGCATTGCATGGAGCCCTTGCTGAAAAGATTGCTTTAGAAGCCTATCTATGGCTATCCTATCTATGGCTTGGTTTTCAGGGAAGGGCTAGTGAGAGGTTTAGAATTGTAGGAGTCATGCGAAGACGATATCTAGGTTTCTGTGAAGTTGGGACTTTTACATTTGTATTAGACCTAGGTGTACTCTTGAGTCAGGATTTCCATTTTTAACCTACTTTGAGCTTTTTTGCAGCACCATTTAACGGGATCAAGATAAACCAGGGCCCTCATTTACTAAAAGGTATTTGGGCTCTCACTCAATTTCACACAATTTAGCTCTGCACATGCAGGCCTTCAAATTAGTTAATAAACTGTTGCTATATTTTGCATTTCGCAAGCGCCCAAATATTAAGTCTGAGAAATCTGATCTTATTGAACTTTCAAGCTCTAAAAATGTAACCAAGTCCCAAAGCACAACACAAGAACGAGAAAAGGTGGCAAAGTGACCCACAGCAAAGCAGCCTTAGGGGCTCAAATTTTCAAGATTATATCACTTCTACCTTTTGGTGCAAAACCTCGTGGATTCAGCAGGACGTAAAATTCGACATATCCTACATTGTGGAGCCCATTTCAAATACAGCATTCTGCCTTACCCTGCAGGAGGTATCTGATTTCTGAAAAACAGACACAGGGTCTGATTTATACATTGGCGAGCGGCCTGCAGTCTTTCAAGGTGATGGTCTTTCCTAGGCCACCATGGCTGGACTTCTGCCTGCCATATAAGAAATGTCTTCCAGCACTGCAGAGATAAACGTGCCTTCAGAGGAGCGACCGTCACAGCAGCTCCTCTGAAAGAGCTGACTGTTTAGTGAGCATCCGCCCCGTTTTGGGCAGCAACTTGCCAAATTTTTTTGTTTTGCAAAACCAAACTCGTTTTTAAAAACAAAAAATAAAAGCCTGACCCAACCAAGGTCTGGGGTCATTTTTTCTATTTTCACTCAATCCAAGTTCTCCCTGGTGATCCCAAACAGGAAAAAAGTACGTGAGACAGTCTACTCAAAATAGGGAGGATTTTCGACAGAGGAGACAGCAGGGGGACTGCCGTCAGAAACATGGTGGTCAGTTTGAATCTCTATATACAGTGGGCAGACAATCAGTTTGGCGGACAGGGCACTCCGCCACAAATATGGAAGAATATCCTGTCCACGAAACTCTAAATCAGTCTGAAAGTAAAACTGTTATCCGGGGTAAACTGCTAGGCATTAGTCGCCCCACACCCTAACGCTTGCAGTAAAACTGCACCCAGGGCCCATAGACCCATACACCAACATCATTTTTTTTTTTACCTATCCATTGTTAGATCAAGTATTAGCCCAGACATTTTGTTTTTCCAAATAAAATCCTGAAGACTACATACATACATACATACATATATACATACTTAAAGGGCTGTCCGTTTGCCCTCTTGATACATTGGTCTGTTGTAGCGTCAATTACATTTTGCTTCTGCCTACTACAACATACAGGATGGGGCAATGGATTAGCTCACTTCAACCATCGGCTTCCCTCACAGCGAGTGACAACATTTTGCCTGGGTACTTTGGTTTTTAGGTCGAGCATAGTGGCAGCGCGCATGCGCTTCTCGCTCTGCGAGGCATGCTGTGGAAGCCTTACCCACTCTTCTCCCATATTTTTCATTGGCTAGTGTCATTGTCCATGGTAAATGCTGGCTTCTGATTCATTATCAGGCTTGTTAGTCCCTCCTTGTTACCGCCTTGTCGCCATTTGTTACCGCCCATATCGACTGGACCTTTTACTTGGCACGTTACACAGACTGCTTTATCTAGTAAGTGAGCACTATTTTTTGTTGTTATTGTCACTGATGGGGACAATGGCCGCTGCTTTTTTGGGTATTTCCATAATGAGCGCAGCCCCCACTTTAGGGACACCATGATCATTTTAAATTTTAATTTTATATAACTTTCATGTTGAGACCGGCATCCACTTTTGGGACACCGCGCTCCTTTTTTTTTTTTTTTTTACTTTAACACTGAGTGCGGCGCCCGCTTCAAGGACATCGCGATCAGTGTTAAAGTAAAAAAAAAAAAAAAACGAGCGCGGTGTCCTTGAAGCGGCGCCGCGCTCAGTTTTAAACTTAAAGAAACATTTGCAATGCAATAGGTCTCGCATTTACGCGAGTTGAAGCTATAGGCATTGTCATTTACAATGCCAAAAGCTTAAACTCGCGTAAATGCGAGACCTATTGCATTGCAAATGCTTGTGCTAAATGAGGCGACGGCGAGTAAACAGGACTTTGTGCTCACTGTCATGATACATCTGCGAGGAGCTTCACCAGCACTACCAGATGATCTGTGGCTTTATTTAGAATTTTTTTACCAATAAAAACAATAACGTGTTTCCTTGTATTAACGTGATCATTACAGAATTGGGTTGAACCGCGAACGAATATAGAGACAAGAGAGGCAAGCGTTGCCTTAGAGACACTGATGCCTGAAAACATATTTTTCTGTTAACTCCTTCACAGTAGCACTTGCGTCCCACCAGGTTGTTCACCCATCACTTTTTTCATATTAGTGTGTCCTGCCAGAATGAGTTCACCTCATACTGTGATCTATGTGACAGTGGCCAATGAGAGCGTGTCTTATCAATATGTGCCCCTTCAGAGAGTGTTTTCGTCACACCGTGTCTCAATCACCCTGGGTTCCATCAGACCCAACCAATGAAGAGCGAGATGTGATCAACTGTCCGTGAGGGATAGACAAGATAAAGCGCCATGGATTGGAATGCAGCTCATAATAGTTGCATGGGACAGAGATTGATTTAGGCATTTCATTCTTCAATTTTTGTGCTGACCATTACCTGCCTACGAAGTGTGTGCCTCGAGGCACCTCAACCAGTAACCACACAACCTATTAACTGCCCACAAGCACCTACACGGCCTATTAAGTGGGGGCATCTCAGCCAGCCACCTACACAACCTATTAAAAGCCCACAAAATGTGCCCCTGGAGACATCTCAATCTTGAGCCTACATAAAACCTAGAAACTGGTGCCAAACAGGGACTATCTGCCCACTTTCCTAACTTCTCAGACACTGCACGCCTTACTTGGTCTCCAGGTTTACCCTGATGTACCCTCTTATACTACTGAGGTGTCACTATAGTTCATTAACAAAGTTTAACACCGCTCCTCCGCGCATCTGAATAACAATTCTGTGCAGTAAGCTGATAACCTATTCCCAAAACAAAATCTTGGTTGATTTCGAGCCTTGCCTCCTGCCCCATGTCTGATTTCAAGAAGCTGAAAAGGTCCACCTTGTGTACTGCTCTTATCCTCCAGTAATTTAAAAATTTCACCCACCTACCCCCGCTTCTGTCCCAGGTCTGCTTTGATCCCTGGATCGCCCTATTGTGTAATTCTGTAGCCAACCGCTGGCCCGTCATCACCCCTGCTTGCCATCTGCAGAGGCTGCAGGGCTGAATACAGTGCTCCAGACCAACCCTCGCTAATGACTCCTAAAAGATCAGAGACCATGGGGCAGGACTTATGGGTTTTCCTACAACAGCTGAAGTCAAGGATCACTTAGAAGTTCTTGATGAGAGAAGATGAATACAAAATGCTCAGATCCATAAATCTCCTCATGGCAGGGCTTTATATGGTAACAAAAAATACAAAAGAGGCGTGGCCTAAGAATTGTATCTATGGAACCTCGACAAGGGGTGTGGCCTATAACTAAAGGAGTGGCCTTATGCATGTGTGATAGAATTCTGTGCTGAACAAAATCATAGAGTTTAACTGTATAAAAAAATAACCAAAATCACCTGGCAACAAGATATTTCTCTAACGGTTTGTATAGCGCCATAAGTAATAAAATACTTGGCAATGGTAAATTTAAAAACAAGCCATGATAATTTGGTGATTCAATTAGAATAAAATTGTATATCAAATTCTGAGACACCAGTGGTAAATGACAGTATCCACCTTGTCACTTCATTTCTCTGTCACAAAGGGGACTGCGTGGCTGCTCGTTTTAAAATTGTTTTTTTTTTTTTTAGGTCAAGCCTGGGCAGTGCATGCGTTGCTCTGAAGCATGCTGTATAGGAGTATGTAATAGAAGCCCCACCCACTCTCCACCCATATTTGTCATTGGCTTGTGTCATTGCCCTTCGTAAATGCTGGCTTCTGATTCGTTAATAGGCGTGTTAGGCCCTCCTTAGTACTGCCTTGTCTTACTTTGTAACCTCCCATGAGGACTGGCCCTTTTACTTCGGTTGTTTCACGGTACATCTTTTTAGGTCTCGCCTAGGCAGCGCATGCATGCGCTGTCTCTCCGAGACATCAAGTAATTAGTATATGTGGTGAAACTCTACCTACTCCCCCTATTGGCTTTTTATTGGTTTCTTTGCTTGTCTGCTTCAATCACTTTGTTTTCACAGGCTAATGCGCTTTTTAGTTCCTCCTTTATTTCTTTGGGAACGCCTATGCAGCACAGCCTAACTACTGTAAACATGCTGCTAGTGGAATGAAGTGTTTGTCTTGGAACTCTTTTGTTTTTTTTCCGTTGCTTGCTTATTCTGCATTGCAGTGCTCGATGCACGTCTGTTGTGCCCCCACCGTCATCACCCCTACTGCCACCCACCCTCGGTGTCGCCCACCGCTACCCGCCCCTCCTCCTTGTTAATTGTTGCTTCCTGCCTGGATCATTGTTTGTGTAACTTTAATTTTCAGCGTACATTTATTTATTTAGTACATTTATTGAATGGTCCCGCGCCGTTTCTCTGTTTGCCTGCCTCTGCTCCTTCATGCGCCGCTTCACCTTTCGTCACAGCTGCCCGTCGCGCACACCTATCGTGGCCGGTTATCATGCTAAAGCAGACTCTACCATGTACAAGCACGGGGAGACCGCTTTTACTTAATGCAAAAGCCACGATCGGGCTTCTTTAATAAGTAAGCAAGAGCCGCGAGTTCAAGAGAACACAAAAAGACACAATGCAAACAACAAAGTACATTTATTGAATGGTCCCGCGCCGTTTCTCTGTTTGCCTGCCTCTGCTCCTTCATGCGCCGCTTCACCTTTCTTCACAGCTGCCCGTTGCGCACACCTATCATGGCCGGTTATCATGCTAAAGCAGACTCTACCATATACAAGCACGGGGAGACTGCAAACACTATGAGCGAGAGGAAAAGCCACAATTGTGCTTCTTCAATAAATAAGCAACGCTTATGGTCACAGTGCTTGCGAGTTAAAGAGCACTGTAAAAACACAATACAAACAGCAAAGTAAACATTCCAGGCTTGGAAGACACTCTGAGTTGGATAGCCTGTAGCTGTGTGGGCTTACGTCCCTGTGAAAGGTGGTGAATGCATGATCTGGTTAAAATAAGCCAGATAAAAGTTTTTACTTTTGTACACAAAGCAAGCTGTGAACTTTAGCAGTGACCTGAGCTTAGCATCCTGCTGTTTGCTGATTTGCATCTCACAGATGCTGCACATCAAAAGATTACAATCTTTACTACAACGCTTATTTGCACTTATTTGTCTTGGTTTCATTTTGCAAGTGGCGAAAACATGTTAAAGTTTATCCTATCAAACAAGGAGAGGGACTAAGGGGGCTGTTTAACGGAGTCCAGCGCACATGCCCAGATACTGTAAACTAAGAAGGGTACGCTGTTCCCCAGAGAGATGGAAAAACAGAGTAAGGGGGAGGCAAAGGAGGAAGTCCTCCTAAGTGGAACTAGAGTCCTCACACACCCAGCAAGCTAGGTGTCATGCTTCATCATATGGACTTGCTCCTCGTCGGGTCGGCGGTGCAATACCCGACGGGCACCCATAAAGGGGCTCTTTAACGGAGATCTTCTGTTCCTGCCGTATGGTGCCGTGGGTGTGAGGGCCCTAGAAGTGAGTGTAGATGTGAATAAGTGGTTAAAAAGGTTGGATAATCCAAAAAAGGGAGTTTAATAAGCTGGTTATCCACCTTACTAAAAAATATAGTGGAGCGGCTGATCACTGGCTAAATACACCAGAAGAGCAAAGCTCGACTCTCACAAATGGTCGACATGTTTCACGCAATACGATCAGACTATGATGCTATGCATTTCTTCAGGACCTATAGAAAACTATCTACACGATGTGGTGCGGTGGAGGAGTTCCTACGTACCACTGTTCCTATTTGCGGGCATGCAGTCCCGTCAGATCTAGTTGTAGCCTAAACAAGGATGACAAAAGCAAAGAAATTTAAAAATGATACTCTGTAGGGAACAGAGCGAGGTCATCCTTGGATCCCCAAACCAAGTAATCCATCAAGTAAGTGCAGAGAAAATAATGCTAAATCATTATTAGTGAACAAGGAAAATATTACTTTAAAATTCATATATACAAATATACATCATGACTGGAAGAATGACGTGATAAAAAAGGAATTCAAACAAGTGCAATTTGTACTGCCTCACCTATCTAGGTGATGGCGCTAGCTCCTGTGATACCCTCGGTCCATGACACCGTAATGGTTGGTGTCCTAAATAAGGGGAAATGGAGCAATCATGAAAAGGAAGAGACACAGCGACGGAGCCCACTCCTAAGACCGGCGGGCCAGCAACCTCGCTTCCACCAAGATTCTAACAACGTGAGTCCGTAAGTGTCAACAAGCTCGACACGGAGTCATGAAACAGGCGGTGAGGGTGGGCACGACGAACAGAGAGAGTCCGCTCTGTCAGAACCCCCCAGAGAAACACACCCGTCCACGCCCCACAGATGACAGGTCGGACCCACTGTCCCAACCCGTAGTGCAAGGTGGGTGCCAGGCGCACAAATCCATGGGGGAACCTTTTTAAGGAATACAGACAAGCCAGATCAAAGCCCGCTTAGGGTACAGGGCCGTCACAGTCAAAGAGCTCACTCACCTGTCCTATTGTGGACACAAGCCGGAAAATCTATCCCCTGCGCCAGACTGAGGAACCAGAGCGGTGCATAGCGGCTACACGGGAGTTTTAAAGGAGACCGCTAGACTGGTCAGAAAGTCGGGGCAGCTGGTGCGATTCTACGTGGCGTGGCGTCAAGTCACGTGGTGAACACGACGTCAGACCCAAGTACTCAGAGCTGCAGCCCTGAAAGCGTGGCGGCCATCTTGTAGGGGGCATTGATATCAAAGTAGAGGCAATATGAGGACACACAAGATACGCAGAGGACAAGCCAATTAAGGCAAAGGCATAGTTGCGTGAGTACACATAGGGGTAATCCCCCCTCTCTCTCCTCCTCCATGACTAGCGGACTCATGCACGCTTCACCAGACACATAGCATTTCCACAATAAGGCCACACCACCCCAATTCCATAAAAAACGGAAAAAGGTTAAAGGTTGGGTGCGAGTGGAGGGAAGGGGCAGCGGACAAGTTAATGTAAAAAAAATATATATAGCCAATAAGACAATTCCATCCTATTAAGGTCAGGCCACTCACCCCGCGGAGTACGGGGGGCTAGTGAATGAAGTAAAAGGTATTCACTGGGCACATTGGACACAAAGGGAATGGAAAAGTAAGGATGCAATGATGATATCTAACAGTGTTCCTTAACGAAGCCCGCTATCCATTTTTCAGGGCGGCCCAGGGTATATTGTCATTGAGGCCGCATGTGTCAGTAGACAACCGGTACACCCATCTCTGTTCAAGTCTAAATAATGCTTGGTGACTGATCTTGGGGTGTGATTCAAGTACCATCCATTTGAGGGTGTCTACCTTATGGTTAAGGTCCCTAAAATGTGTATACAGTTTTGTAGTAGTCTTCATGCACCTCACATTGCTCTTGTGTTCAGTGATGCGCATCTTAACTTGCCTCATCGTCATACCTATATATTTTTTGTCACAAGGACATGTGATAAGGTAAATACATCTCGATGTGTTGCAGTTGGTGTGTCTTTTAAGTTTCCATAAGAAGTTATCAGTTAGTTTTATCTCCTTATGAACAGATGTCTGATCACAAACTGAGCATGTCCCGCAGGGATAGTGTCCTATAACTGGTGGTAAATCCCACAAGGTCCGTTGGACACCTAATTCCCTAGTCCTGGGCCGGGTATGAACAAGAAAGTCCTTAAGGTTGGAAGTGCGTTTGAAGGCAAATCTCGGTGGGGGAGACTCAAATCACCCGTGTTAACTATACCCCAGTGTTTCTTAATTGTTTTTTGATCAGGGGAATTATGAGTGAATGAGGTAACGCAGGTAAGTATCTCAGTAGGTTCTTTTGTCGAGACCTGGAGTAGTGCCTCTCGCGGATTATTCATTGCTCTTTTGTAAGAGTTCTTAACCTGCTGAGCTGGGTAACCCCTCTCTCCCAATTTGTGTTGTAGCAATTTAGCCTCTGTTTTATAGTCAGACAGAGTACTACAGTTTCTCCTTGCCGAAGGAATTGTCCAAAAGGAGATTATTCCTAAGTGCTCTTGGGTGATGGCTATCATAGAGGAGCAAACTGTTCCTGTCTGTCGCTTTCCTGTATAAGGTTGTGCTCAAACCAGTATTGGTGAGTGATATCCTCAAGTCCAAAAGGGGATACTAGAGCTGGATATAGTATGTGAGAACTTCAAAAAGGCATTCTTTGTATTAATCCAAATACAAAATGCCTCACAAGTAGTCATGTCACCTTTCCATAGAATAAGGATATCGTCAATATACCTTTTCCAAAATGTCAGATTGTCTCTGTAAGGGTTATTGGAATTCATAATGACATTCTCTTCAAAAGTGGCCATATAGAGACAGGCCACACTCGGGCAAGAGGTACTCCCCATGGAAGTACCTTGTGTCTGATGGAACAATAGTGTCTCATACTCAAAAAGTTTTCAGTCGAGGCTAAGGTGGCACAGTCCATGATGAAAGGAATGGGTGTGGGGAAGACCAGACCTCTTGGAGTAGGCTTACCTCCACCGCCTCCAAAGTGGCGCGTTGTGGAATATTAGTATACAACGCCTCTACATCCAGGGTGACCAGTAAGTCCACTCCAGCTCTACCTTCAATACTGTCAATGATGCGGAGGACATCAGTGGTGTCCTGCACAAAGGAAGGTATCTTCTTGACCAAAGGCTGGAGAAGTAATCACAAAATTGGAAGCGGCTCTAGCAAGGACCCTATACCTGACACTATCGGTCTCCCTGGGACTGGTGTAGTATTCTTGTGAATCTTCGGGAGAGTGTAAAGTAAGGTGTCTTAGGGTCCTTGGTCACAGGGAACTCAGCTTCCTTCTTAGTTATCCATCCACTACTCTCGGCCTCAAAAACCAAGGTGGCGATCTCGGCTGCCAATCTAGGTGTGGGGTCCACTGTTAGAGTGTAGTGGTTGGTATTATCCAGTTGGCATCTACATTCTCTGTCATAATCCGTAAGGGATTGGATTACAATGGCCTCACCCTTATCAGCCTGTTTAATGATGATATTAGGGTCATCTGCTAGTCTCTTGGCTGCCTCTTTCGGCATTTGATAGATTATGGAAAAAGGAGTTCTAGGAATGTCAGTCAACTCCTTAGAACTGCACCTTCAAATGCTAAAATCTCAGGGGGAATCATACTATTGTTAGGGGTGAACCTAGAAGGATTACGCAAACCAGTGTCATCTTGTTCAAGAGTGACTTTGTCATGAAAGAAGGCCTTAAGTCGTACCTTTCTGAAAAAATCCTGTAGTTCACACATCTCAGTAAATTTGTCAGGTGATGGTGTAGGGACAAAACCCAGGCCTTTCTCTAGGACAGCCTTTTCAGTGATCCCTCCTGCGGTCGAGACAAGGAGCATGAGCAGGGGGAGGAGGGTCTAGTAGTTAATTTCTCAACTAGACCCCCAACTATCACTGAAAAGGCTGTCCTAGAGAAAGGCCTGGGTTTTGTCCCTACACCATCACCTGACAAATTTACTGAGATGTGTGAACTACAGGATTTTTTCAGAAAGGTACGACTTAAGGCCTTCTTTCATGACAAAGTCACTCTTGAACAAGATGACACTGGTTTGCGTAATCCTTCTAGGTTCACCCCTAACAATAGTATGATTCCCCCTGAGATTTTAGCATTTGAAGGTGCAGTTCTTAAGGAGTTGACTGACATTCCTAGAACTCCTTTTTCCCATAATCTATCAAATGCCGAAAAGAGGCAGCCAAGAGACTAGCAGATGACCCTAATATCATCATTAAACAGGCTGATAAGGGTGGGGCCATTGTAATCCAATCCCTTACGGATTATGACAGAGAATGTAGACGCCAACTGGATAATACCAACCACTACACTCCTCTAACAGTGGACCCCACACCTAGATTGGCAGCCGAGATCGCCACCTTGGTTTTTGAGGCCGAGAGTAGTGGATGGATAACTAAGAAGGAAGCTGAGTTTCTTGTGACCAAGGACCCTAAGACACCTTACTTTTACACTCTCCCGAAGATTCACAAGAATACTACACCAGTCCCAGGGAGACCGATAGTGTCAGGTATAGGGTCCTTGCTAGAGCCGCTTCCAAATTTTGTGATTACTTTCTCCAGCCTTTGGTCAAGAAGATACCTTCCTTTGTGCAGGACACCACTGATGTCCTCCGCATCATTGACAGTATTGAAGGTAGAGCTGGAGTGGACTTACTGGTCACCCTGGATGTAGAGGCGTTGTATACTAATATTCCACAACGCGCCACTTTGGAGGCGGTGGAGGTAAGCCTACTCCAAGAGGTCTGGTCTTCCCCTACACCCATTCCTTTCATCATGGACTGTGCCACCTTAGCCTCGACTGAAAACTTTTTGAGTATGAGACACTATTGTTCCATCAGACACAAGGTACTTCCATGGGGGAGTACCTTTGCCCAGAGTGTGGCCTGTCTCTATATGGCCACTTTTGAAGAGAATGTCATTATGAATTCCAATAACCCTTACAGAGACAATCTGACATTTTGGAAAAGGTATATTGACGATATCCTTATTCTATGGAAAGGTGACATGACTACTTGTGAGGCATTTTGTATTTGGATTAATACAAAGAATGCCTTTTGAAGTTCTCACATACTATATCCAGCTCTAGTATCCCCTTTTGGACTTGAGGATATCACTCACCAATACTGGTTTGAGCACAACCTTATACAGGAAAGCGACAGACAGGAACAGTTTGTTCCTCTATGATAGCCATCACCCAAGAGCACTTAGGAATAATCTCCCTTTGGACAATTCCTACGCGCAAGGAGAAACTGTAGTACTCTGTCTGACTATAAAACAGAGGCTAAATTGCTACAACACAAATTGGGAGAGAGGGGTTACCCAGCTCAGCAGGTTAAGAACTCTTACAAAAGAGCAATGAATAATCCGCAGAGGCACTACTCCAGGTCTCGACATAAAGAACCTACTGAGATACTTACCTGCGTTACCTCATTCACTCATAATTCCCCCTGATCAAAAAACAATTAAGAAACACTGGGGTATAGTTAACACGGGTGATTTGAGTCTCCCCCCACCGAGATTTGCCTTCAAACGCACTTCCAACCTTAAGGACATTCTTGTTCATACCCGGCCCAGGACTAGGGAATTAGGTGTCCAACGGACCTTGTGGGATTTACCACCAGTTATAGGACACTATCCCTGCGGGACATGCTCAGTTTGTGATCAGACATCTGTTCATAAGGAGATAAAACTAACTGATAACTTCTTATGGAAACTTAAAAGACACACCAACTGCAACACATCGAGATGTATTTACCTTATCACATGTCCTTGTGACAGAAAATATATAGGTATGACGATGAGGCAAGTTAAGATACGCATCACTGAACACAAGAGCAATGTGAGGTGCATGAAGACTACTACAAAACTGTATACACATTTTAGGGACCTTAACCATAAGGTAGACACCCTCAAATGGATGGTACTTGAATCACACCCAAGATCAGTCACCAAGCATTATTTAGACTTGAACAGAGATGGGTGTACCGGTTGTCTACTGACACATGCGGCCTCAATGACAATATACCCTGGGCCGCCCTGAAAATGGATAGCGGGCTTCGTAAGGAACACTGTTAGATATCATCATTGCATCCTTACTTACTTTTCCATTCCCTTTGTGTCCAATGTGCCCAGTGAATACCTTTTACTTCATTCACTAGCCCCCGTACTCCGCGGGAGTGAGTGGCCTGACCTTAATAGGATGGAATTGTCTTATTGGCTATATATATATATTTTTTTGCATTAACTTGTCCGCTGCCCCTTCCTCCACTCGCACCCAACCTTTAACCTTTTTCCGTTTTTATGGGATTGGGGTGGTGTGGCTTTATTGTGGAAATGCTATGTGTCTGGTGAAGCGTGCATGAGTCCGCTAGTCATGGAGGAGGAGAGAGGGGGATTACCCTATGTGTACTCACGCAACTATGCCTTTGCCTGAATTGGCTTGTCCTCTGCGTATCTTGTGTGTCCTCATATTGCCTCTACTTTGATATCAATGCCCCCTAAAAGATGGCCGCCACGCTTTCAGGGCTGCAGCTCTGAGTACTTGGGTCTGACGTCGTGTTCACCACGTGACTTGACGCCACGCCACGTAGAATCGCACCAGCTGCCCCGACTTTCTGACCAGTCTAGCGGTCTCCTTTAAAACTCCTGTGAGCCGCTATGCACCGCTCTGGTTCCTCAGTCTGGCGCAGGGGTAGATTTTCCGGCTTGTGTCCACAATAGGACAGGTGAGTGAGCTCTTTGACTGTGACGGCCCTGTACCCTAAGCGGGCTTTGATCTGGCTTGTCTGTATTCCTTAAAAGGTTCCCCCATGGATTTGTGCGCCTGGCACCCACCTTGCACTCACGGGTTGGGACAGTGGGTCCGACCTGTCATCTGTGGGCGTGGACGGGTGTGTTTCTCTGGGGGTTCTGACAGAGCGGACTCTCTCTGTCTAGTCGTGCCCACCCTCACCGCCTGTTTCATGACTCCGTGTCGAGCTTGTTGACACTTACGGACTCACGTTGTTAGAATCTTGGTGGAAGCGAGGTTGCTGGCCCGCCGGTCTTAGGAGTGGGCTCCGTCGCTGTGTCTCTTCCTTTTCATGATTGCTCCATTTCCTCTTATTTAGGACACCAACCATTACGGTGTCATGGACCGAGGGTATCACAGGAGCTAGCTCCATCACCTAGATAGGTGAGGCAGTACAAATTGCACTTGTTTGAATTCCTTTTTTATCACGTCATTCTTCCAGTCATGATGTATATTTGTATATATGAATTTTAAAGTAATATTTTCCTTGTTCACTAATAATGATTTAGCATTATTTTCTCTGCACTTACTTGATGGATTACTTGGTTTGGGGATCCAAGGATGCCCTCGCTCTGTTCCCTACAGAGTATCATTTTTAAATTTCTTTGCTTTTGTCATCCTTGTTTAGGCTACAACTAGATCTGACGGGACTGCATGCCCGCAAATAGGAACAGTGGTACGTAGGAACTCCTCCACCACATCGTGTAGATAGTTTTCTATAGGTCCTGAAGAAATGCATAGCATCATAGTCTGATCGTATTGCGTGAAACATGTCGACCATTTGTGAGAGTCGAGCTTTGCTCTTCTGGTGTATTTAGCCAGTGATCAGTCGCTCCACTATATTTTTTAGTAAGGTGGATAACCAGCTTATTAAACTCCCTTTTGGATTATCCAACCTTTTTAACCACTTATTCACATCTACACTCACTTCTAGGGCCCTCACACCCACGGCACCATACGGCAGGAACAGAAGATCTCCGTTAAAGAGCCCCTTTATGGGTGCCCGTCGGGTATTGCACCGCCGACCCGACGAGGAGCAAGTCCATATGATGAAGCATGACACCTAGCTTGCTGGGTGTGTGAGGACTCTAGTTCCACTTAGGAGGACTTCCCTCCTTTTGCCTCCCCCTTACTCTGTTTTTCCATCTCTCTGGGGAACAGCGTACCCTTCTTAGTTTAAAGTTTATCCTATAGCACACTTTTAGGCTCCGTTTTTTTCTAAACAAATGTCAATATATTACAATATATTAGCACAGTTACAAATCCAACCTGGAAACAAAGTTTAAAGCGTATTCTCAAAAATACATTGTTTTTCTTTTAACACTACTAATTGTATTTGTGTGTAGCTTTGAACACGTAAGGCCCCTCCTCTTCAGCTCTGCTCTAGCTCAGAAAGTGGCAGGCAGCTGAACAGGGTAGGGGGACAGTTTATGGGTTTCTAGCAAGGCCGGACTGTTATACCGGTGGGCTGGGCTGGCATGGTGGAGGCTGTTTATGCAGCTAGTGGGGGCCGGTTTTATTACTGGGGGACGGGCTGGCCACATTTCCTGCTTGTTCTTTTTCCTCAACGCAGTGTTGTGTGGTATGTTAGTATCCCTCGAATGCACACGCCAGACTGTGAATAAAGGACACAGCATCATTTTTAAAAAAAACATCCCACTGTACAACTAGATATGTATATCTGTACAACTAGTATCAATAAATGCGTTTTCTAGCAGTGTCCCGCTCCATAATTGTCAAGTGTCCCACTCCATAATTGTCAAGTGTCCCACTCCATAATTGTCAAGTGTCCCACTCCATAATTGTCAAGTGTCCCACTCCATAATTGTCAGCTATGGCTTTTGCAAGTCGAGTGATCGCCATTCAGATGCAGAAAGGAGCCATCCTGTGCACGTGCATTTTGTATGAACATCTTTATGTTGCAAGTGCCTTATGCTGCTGGCATAATGTAAAACTTTTTTTGCAAGCTCAAGCAGAGCTGTCATTTTGGCTCGATGTTAGAATCTTTATTGCTGCCTTTACTGAAGAGATAACATGATGTCTGTTTGACCCTGCATTCCTTTCAGATCTGCCAGAACACTGAACAGAAATACTCAAAGCTGTCCGGTACTTGCTTCTATGCTGCTGTTAAAAGTTTCAGTAGCAAAGTCGTTTTCCGGTCCTACCTTTGTCTTTTAAAGCAACAAGGGGACCGTAATTTAAAAACCAAACAGGGGAAAGGTGAAGGGCTGCCTTCTTCAATGACTGTTGAATATTGTTTTCTTTTTCTTACTTTTTTAAAGAGAACAAATATGGAGTTTTTCTTTATTGTATATGTCTGCAGCTAGTTGCTTTACTTACTTATACATTTTATGCTATTTTGTATTTGTATGCATTTCAAGGTGAAGCTTCTTTTACCTGAGGTCCTTTGCTGGAGTATATATGCAGTGCCTCGCTTTTTCCCCTCACTCTCCTTCATTCTGCCTCACACTTCTCTCCTCCTCACTCTCCGTCCTTGTGCCTCATGCTGCTCTTCTCTCTCCTTCCTTGTGCCTCGCACTGCTCTTCACTTCCTCACTTTCCATTCTTGTGCCTCATGCTGCTCTTCTCTTCACTGTCCTTCCTTGTGCCTCACGCTGCTCTTCTCCTCACTCTCCTTCCGCATGCCTCACACTGCTCTTCTCATCACTCTCCACCCTTGTGCCTCATGTTGCTCTTCTCCGCACTCTGCTTCCTTCTGCCTCGCGCTGCGATTATACTCACTTTCCTTCCTTGGGCCTCACGCTGCTCTTCTCCTCACTCTCCTTCCATGTGCTACACGCTGCGATTATCCTCACTCTGTCATTCTGCCTCACGCTGCTCTTCTCCTCACTCTCCTTCCTTGTGCTTCACGCTGCGATTATATTCACTCTGTCCTTCTGCCTCGATCTGCTCTTTTCCTCAGCCTCAGTCCTTGTGTCTCACTCTGCTCTCCTCCTCACTCTCTGTCGTTCTGCCTCACGCTGCTCTGCTCCTCCACACTCTCCGTCCTTGTGCCTCATGCTGTTCTTCTCCTCCTCATTCTCCTTCCTTGTGCCTCACACTGCTCTTCTTGTTCATCTCCTTCCTTGTGCCTCACGCTGCTGTTTTCCTCACTCTCCGTCCTTGTGCCTCACGCTGCTCTTCTCATTCCTTGTGCATCATGCTGCTCTTTCTCACTCTCCTTCCTTGTGCCTCACTCTTCTCTTCTCCTCTCCTCACTTTTGCATCATACTGCTCTTCTCCTCCTCTCCTTCCTAGTGCTCCACAAATAATTCCAATCCAACCCAAAATATTCCCCTACACACCACATACAAACACTCCATAACACACGGGTACAAAACATTGCCATTTACAACGTCAAAAGCTCGAAATCAAACAAATGCGAGACCTATTGCATTTCCAATGCTTGTTTTAGTCTGTAAGCACTATTTTCTTTAATGAGTTTCTCCTACTGCAGGCACGACATGCTTTCCTGCAACATTCAGCACGCCATGTGCGTTTTCACTTTCCAAGCAGTCGGGGGACAATGGTGGCCGCTTCTTTGAATAGGTCTCGCATTTACAAGAGTTTGAGCTATTGGCATTGTAAATGACAATGCCTTTTATTTATGTGGGAATTAACAAAACAAATAAAATGCCAATAGCTTAACCCCTTCCATGCGCAGGACGGCCGGGAGCCCACTAGAAACCAGGGATTTTGTTTTTGATTTCATGTAGGGGTGGGGGCTGCCCAAAATGGGCATGACAATGCCCCCACCCGTCCCCCCAGAGAAATTCCAGTCTTTCTTCCCCCCCGGGGGGCAGATGGGGGCAGTAGCTCCCAATCTGACCCCCCCCCCGGGGGGGGGAGGCAGAAAGCCCACTAGAAGCCAGGGATTTTTTTACACTTGATTTAGGGGTGGGGGCTGCCCAAGATGGGCAGGCCAATGCCCCCAACCCCCCCCAAAAGTCTTTCTGCCCCCCCCCCAGGGGCAGATGGGGACAGTGGCCCCTGATCTGCCCCCGGGGTGGGGGGCAGAAAGCCCACTAAGCACCACAGATTTTTTATTATGATGTAGGGGTGGGGGCTACCCAGCATGGGGATGCCAATGCCCCCACCCCAAAAACAATTACCACAGTCTTTCTGCCCCCCCGGGAGGCATATTGGGGCAATAGCCCCTTATCTGCGCCCCCCCCCGGGGGCAGAAAGCCCACTAGGCCTTAGGAATTTATTATAATAAAAAAGCCAGTCTTTTGGGTGGCGGATGGGGGCAGTGGCCCCTGATCTGCCCCCACCGGGGGGGGGTGTGGGGGGGGCAGAAAGCCCACTAGGCGTCAGCGATTGCGCTGGCTTTTTTTATGCGTGTGGGCCCCAACCCCCCCAAAAAATATCCATAGTATTTCTGCCCCCCTTTGGGGGCATATCGGGGCAAACCCCCCCGATTTCCCCCTCCCCCCCCAGGGCAGCAGAAAGCCCACTAGGTACAGACTTGTTTTTAGCAATGTGCCTACCTGTGGATTTTGGACCCTAGCGCAGCCGGCACATAGGGAAACCTAGCAAACCTGTACATTTTTGAAAGCTAGACACCAAGGGGAATCCAGGATGGGGTGACTTGTGTGCCTCTCACCAGGTTCTGTTACCCAGAATCACTTGCAAACCTCAAACTTTGTAAAAAAATAAAACACATTTTCCTCATATTTCTGTGGTGGAAAGTTCTGGAATCTGCGTGGATCCACAAAATTCCACCCACCCCGCATTCCCCAAAGTCTTCCGAGAAAAATGGTACCTCACTTGTGCGGTTAGGCCTAGTGCCCGCGACAGGAAACAGCCCAGAACGCGACGTGGACACACCACATTTTCACAGTGAAAACTGACCCTTTTTTTGCAAAGAGCCTAGCTGTAGATTTTGAACCCTAGCTCTGCCAGCACCTAGGGAAACCTAGCAAACTTTTATATTTTTGAAAACTAGACACCCAGGGGAATCCAGGATGGGGTGACTTGTCTGGCTCTCACCAGGTTCTGTTACCCAGAATCCCTTGCAAACCTCAAACTTAGAAGAAGAAAAAAAACATTTTCCCCACATTTCTGTGGTGGAAAGATCTGGAATCTGCGTGGATCCATGCAAATTTCCTACCACCCAGCATTCCCCCAGGTCTCCCGATAAAAATGGTACCTCACTCACGTGGGTGGGTCAAGTACCCACGACAGGCAAGGGCCCAAAACGTATTGAGGAGGCATCAAAATTACCTATCACAAAACAACCTAGTTTTGCAAGGGTGGGTCAACTGGGTTTTTGGCCACGGGCTCGGCGGCCATCTTGGGGAAACCACCAAACCCACACATTTCTGAAAACTAGACACCTGGGGGGAGTCCAGCGAGGTATGGTTTGTGTGGATGCCCCAACGTTTTACTACCCAGAATCCCCTGCAAACCTAAAATTTAGCTGAAAAAACCACATTTTCCACATATTTTTGCGTGGAATCACTGTGCCGGCAAAAATGTCCTACCCCACAGCGTTCCCCTCAGTTTCCCCGAGTAAAATGATACAGGAATAATGCAATGCGTAATACACTAATCAGGTAGTTCGTTATGCAGGAATAATGCGTAATACACTAATCAGGTAGTTCGTTATGCAGAAATGATGCAATGTGTGATACAACAATCAGGTACTCCGTCAACAGTTGCCCCCAACACGGGTATGGCATAACAAAAAGCAGCTCCGGCCCCGGTACTGCCACTCCCTTGGTCAGTACGGGCCGCGATACGAGCCGAAGCAGAGGCTCGCGCTGCCGAAATGAGAGAGAGGCCGAGACCGTCTCCCTCCGAGCCCGCACCCCGCCCCAGGCGTCGACACACGTTACCTGGGGGGCGCGAACTCACTCTCCTCTCCTCTTCCAACGACTTGGGCCTCAGATGCAATCTTTGTGAATTGGCAACGGCGGGCTCGGGCCGGCGGCTCAGCTCTTCCGGGGCTGCCGGTCCGGGCCGCTACGAAGATCTCAGGCTGCCACATGGCACATGCACACAGCGTCGCTGAGACTCCCTGGAGCTTCGGGTGCACGATAACAAGGCAATCCTCACGAAGGTCTCACGCTGCACAAAGCACACGCACACAGCGTCGTTGAGACTTACTTGGATTCCGGTGCACAATAACAAGGTAATCCTCACGAAGGTCTCAGGCTGCACAAAGCACACGCACACAGCGTCGCCGAGACTCACTTGGATTCCGGTGCACGATAACAAGGCAATCCTCACGAAGGTCTCACGCTGCACAAAGCACACGCACACAGCGTCGCTGAGACTCTCCTGGAAACTTTTGTGTTCCTGAGTTTCCGCAACAGGGAGCCAGCTCACCTTGGGCCCTTGGGGATAAGTTACTTCAGGACACAGCAAAGTCCCTTTAGCCTTTCCTTGGTTAAAACAGCAAACTGCAGGCCAGCCCCAGAACACACAGCAAGGGTCAGTCCTTTCCTTCAGTCTCTTCAGTTGTTTCTTCCTTGGCAAAGGTTCCTCTTCACCACGAAGTAGCTCCAGTCTTGTTCAATCTTGATCAAGCCATTCTCCAAAGTTCAGGAGCTTCAGCTCTCATAGTTATACCCGGAAATGTCTTTGAAGTCTTTGTGTTCAGGGGGGCACTGACCCCTGTTCAAACCAGTTCTGGGTGACTCCCTGCCAGTGACACCTTTATTCCTTTGATAGGAGGGGGGGGGGGGGTCTGGATCCTCAATAACTCAGCAGGGGCCGGAGCCATTGGTTTATGGCTGCAGCCCAGGCCTCTTCACCTCTAGGGGATACTTCTCCCCCTACACTCCAGATGCAGGTCAGCCTGTTGCTGTCTCACCTCCTCCCCTGGGTCAAGACATTCCCCAGATCCTATTACTTTCAAATCCAGACAGTCAGTCCACAACCAGGCAGAGAAACACAGAAATGTTAGAGCACAAAAACCCAGCCACTTCTAAAAGAGTGGCTTCTAAACACACAATGCAAAAACCACCTTCATAAAAAGATGTATTACACTGTGAGTTCAGGCATACTAAACTTCACCTCTCCATCTGAAGCCTTTGGGAAGATAGGCTGGAAAACATATTACACAGCCTCCCCATTCTGTCCCATGGGCAAGATGGCCTTTCAACAGTGAAAAACGAAATGGAGATTATTTCACTGTCAGGACATGGCACACACCTTAGTATATGTCCTACCTTTCACAAGCACTACACCCTGCCCAGGGGGTACCTTGGACCTACCATAGGGGTGTCTGATGTGCATATAAAGTGAAGGGTAAGGTCTGGCAAGTAGGTGCACTTGTCAGAATAACATGGCAGTTTAACAAACTGCGCGCAGGCACTGCAATGGCAGGCCTGAGTTTCCTTTTCAAGGCTACTGGTGTGGGTGGCACAATTAGTGCTGCAGGCCCACTAGCAGCATTTGCATTACCAGCCCTGGCACACATAGTGCACTTTACTAGGGACTTTACTAGTAAGGCAAACATACCAATCATGGACAACCAATTACCATTATACTTTACACAGGGAGCACTTGCACTTTGACACTGATAGCAGTGGCAAAGGCCCAAAGCATCTAAGTTGGCAACACTATGTCAGAAAAGAGGTCTAGGGGAAAAGCAAAAAGTTTAGCCAAAAGGGCCAAGTCCCTCACAACACCCTCCCAGCCAAAAGCCAGGGTAGACCAATCAACTACCTTGATGGACTTCCCTGCTTAGGGCGATAGAACACGGACGCAGGCCCGCTACCACAGGGACACCCTCCTGTTCTATGCTTTCCTGACCCCAGGGGATTCTCTTGGTCACTACTCCCTGGGCCAACTATGCCGCTCCATGGGTATTTCCTGGCAGTTGGGGTCTCTCTAGGGGTGCTGGTCCCTTGCCAACCCCCACCTAGAGCGGTATCCCTGGAAGACCCATCAGTCAGGATACTGTTCCCAGTTATCCTGTCCTCCAGGTGAGAAGTGGGTTTACCCTGGTCACTCCTAGGGGACCTAGCTCTACTGGCTGGACACGGTCCCACGGGGGGACACCTTCCTCCCTTAACCTTCCATTTAGATTTCTGTGTCTGCCATTTAGGAATGGCACCCACAAACTGCAGGACCGCGGGAGCTCTGGTGACAGACGCCCCACGCTCTCCTGACGCTAGATGTTCTTCCTCGCACAGCTGGCAAGTAGGCGCTAGGCCTCCAACCGGGTGCTCCTCTAAGGAACCCTCCAGTCTCTGGGGTGGGGTGGTGAGCCCCTGGGGACGGTGCTCACACTCCCTCCCTCTCTTTTGAGACAGTGCGCTAGCCCGCATGCCCCCCCCCCACTACTCTGGGACCTAACGGTTCTACTTCGCCTCTCTAGGGCCTTTTCAGGCCCTTGGACCCATGACCAGGGGTCCGGCTCTTGTGCCAGCTCCTGGGAATCAAAGATCTCACACCCTAACACTGGTTGGCGCAATCCTGGAAAACAATTACTGAGCCTAGGCTCCCTAGGGGAAAAGTTGAGCAACCCCTTCAAATCATTCGCCATGCTCACCAACACCCAATCATCCAGTGCACGCTTGTACTCATCCACACTTGGCACTGGCTGTACGCTGCCACCATTCAAACTGGACTCTGCCTGTTTAACCTTAACGTCCAGTTCCCTCATGCTTAACTCATGAGCTAAGAGAATCTTTTTCTCTTCCAAGGCGAGAGCGTTCCTGCTCTCCTCTGCTCGTTTTTCACTTTCAATGAGCAGCTTCTTTTCCTCTGCTTGAGCTTTAAGTTTTAAAACCTCCAACTCATGCTCTCTGACCCTTTGGTTTTCCTCCAGCTCCTCTGGTGAAAAACTCCTCCCTGAATGGTTACTACCAGCCCCTAAGGCTTGTCCCTCCACTGGCAAATCCTGTGGACCAAATCCATTCCCTGGGTCATCCTCATCCACCTCAACATCACCCGTCTCCTGAGACCCTTTGGCTTCCCACCAGGCCCTCAAGGCCATTTGCAGCTCCTCCTTCTTGGCGCTACTTTTCATGGGACATCCCAAAGCTCTGCAGAATTGCCTCAATTGATCAACTTTGTAGGGAAGCAATGCCTCAATGTCGAACTCTAATTCTGCAGCCTCACTGGCTACTTGACTCCT
This sequence comes from Calotriton arnoldi, assembly GCA_963921515.1. Lineage (NCBI taxonomy): Eukaryota > Metazoa > Chordata > Amphibia > Caudata > Salamandridae > Calotriton > Calotriton arnoldi. The sequence goes on along the minus strand of CAWUFW010005976.1, from coordinate 757,582 downwards.
CTGAGACATGATGTGTGGCTTAAAGGTTGCTCAAAAATAAAATCAACTAGAGCCAACAAATCAAGAACACAATATGTGGTTGCGTCGTGGTCTGCGCTAAACTTATGATGTACACCAATTACTGTGAATGAATTTGCAAATACACGTTTCAATCCCACTCCGCTGACCACCAAAATGTTAGACCCGGGATCCCTGGTTGGCTGAGGTAGGTACCTTAGGCCAAATAGGGACCTGCGTTTCCACGTCAGGGAAAGGAAGGACACCTTCTGAGATAGCCCCCGCTCACCCCCTTGGTAGCTTGGCACGAGCAGCCAGGCTTATCTTCAAGGCAAATGTGTAAAGTATTTGCAACCACACTCACAGCAACCCAATGATGACACCACAAATGGACTCCACACGAGTTTTTAAAAATTAGTATAAATTTTATATAGAAAGATACACGATAAGACCACACGATATAAATCCAACATATGAGTATGTGTAATATTCCTCCTGGCTGGTGGTTAGGCCAGCCAGCCCTTGTAAGTTCTGACGATATTAATGAGCACTTCCAAACATTCCACTGTAGTCCTAACACAATATTATGCAGTTCGTAATGCTAGAATCAGGCACTTTGCAATGGAAAAATAATGCACTGCGTAACGCAACAATCAGGCACCCTGCAATAGAAAAATAATGCAATGCGTAACGCAACAATCAGGCACCCTGTAATGGAAAAAGTAGTGCAATGCGTAACGCAACAATCGGGTAATTCGTTATGCAGAAACAATGCAATACGTCATACGAAAATCAGGTAATTAGTTATGCAGAAACAATGCAATACGTCATACGACAATCAGGTAGTTAGTTATGCAGGAATAATGCAATGCGTAATGCACAAGTTACTACTTGTGTAACGATATATCTGTAAGAGACATTAGTTAGTGATAGATTCCTTACCTTAGAATATCCCCAGGCGTCAGACTGGATCAGGAAAGTTTTGCTAGCAGTACCCCTGCGCGCCAGTAGGTGGCGTCGTGCGGCTCCGCGTCCGTCGCTGGTGTCGTAAGCGCCGAGATGACGTCACAGAGACTACTTAGGCGCCACCCATGCGCACTGACGTCAGTTCTTTACACGACTTTCCGCGCCAGGAACGCAGAGCCATGCAAGAAACTGACCACTGGTGCCATGAAACTAGGGCCCTAAAAGGGATGACCTTAACCCTAGAAATCAGTTCACAGAACGGGGAGGATGGGTGGGGCAGTAAGGAATCTATCACTAACTAATGTCTCTTACAGATATATCGTTACACAAGTAGTAACTTGTGCATCTGAAAGAGACACGTTAGTGATAGATTCCTTACCTTAGAATAGATACCCCAGCAATACCAACCCCGGTGGTGGGTCTGCGAATAGATTACACCAGAAAGTCACGGAGAACAGAACGGCCAAAGAAGCAGTCTCTCCGGACTTGACTGTCAAGGCAGTAATGCTTGGTAAATGTGTGCAGCGAGGCCCACGTGGCTGCCTGACAGATGTCTTGCAGGGGGACACCGCGTCCCAATGCAGTAGTGGCTGCTGTTGCCCTGGTAGAATGGGCACGCAGTCCCACAGGAGGCTCCTTTTTAGCCAAGGAGTAACACGCTTTGATGCACAAAACAACCCACCGAGAGATGGTGCGTTTGTGCACGGCCCCTTTTTTGGCCCAAGTAGCCAACAAAGAGCTGGTCATCCACCCGGAACTGTTGTGTGCGCGTTAGATAGAACGAGAGCGCACGTTTTGGGTCCAGACAATGGAGCCTCTCTTCCTCTTTTGAAGGATGCGGAGGCGGAACGAAAGTGGGCAAAGTGATGGTCTGCCCGATGTGAAAGGACGTGACAACCTTTGGCAAGAAAGAAGGACGGGTCCTTAAAACCACCTTGTCCGGATGAACAGAAAGGAAAGGAGGTTTAGAAGAAAGAGCCTGGAGCTCACTCACTCTTCTGGCAGAGGTGATAGCTACCAGGAAAGCCGTCTTGAGAGTAAGAAGACGTAAAGGACAGCCATGAAGGGGCTCAAAGGGAGCGCACATCAGATAGGTCAAGACAAGATTTAAGTCCCATTGAGGCATTATGAAAGGCACAGGAGGAAACGTGTGCGTGTAATGCCTTTCAGGAAACGATTAACAACTGGGGACTTAAAGAGAGAAGGCTGATCTGGAAGCCTGAGAAAGGCGGAGATGGCCGAAAGATAACCTATGTCAGTGCCCAGAGCAGAGCCCTGCTGGGCCAAGGATAGTAGGAACAGAAGGACCTCAGAAAGAGGGGCAGAAAGGGGATCCACAGACTTAGCTGTGCACCATGCCACAAATCTGTTCCACCGGCAGGCGTATACCGATTTAGTGGAGGGACGCCTGGCGGCCAGAATGACATCACAGACTTCAGGAGGAAGATCGAAGGCTGTCAACTGCCGCCGCTCAATCTCCACTCATGGAGGTGGAGGCTGGACAGGTTCGGGTGGAGGACCGTCCCCTGCTGCTGCGACAGAAGATCCTCCCGAGGAGGCAGTCGGATCGGGGGATCGATCGCCATGTTGAGTAGCTCGGGATACCAGTATCTTCGTGCCCAATCCGGAGCCACAAGGATGACTTGGGCCCGGCGTGCCGAATCTTCTTCAGCACTCTGGGCAGAAGTGGTATAGGCGGAAAGGCGTACAATAGACCGCAACTCCACTCGTGACGAAAAGCGACGCCGAGCGAGTGCCGTCTTGGAAATTCCAACACGCAGAACTGATGACATTGCGCGTTCTCTTCGGTGGCGACCCAATCGAGATTCGTGAGCCACCACTGCAATTGTCGTGCAGTGCCCTCCGAGATCTGGACATGATCGGACAGGTTGCCCTGATGCTGTGCCCACTGGAACTTCAGGTCCCACTGCAGAGCCCGCATGTGCCATCTGGCATGTTGCACCAGCAGGATGCAGAAGGCCATCAGGCCCAGGAGCCGGAGGGTCATCCTGACTGAAACCCGGAATAGAGGCTGAAAGATTGGAATCCTAGCCTGAATATCCCAGACACGCTGCTCGGGAGGAGAAACCCGAAACAGCGTCGAATCCAGAACCGCTCCGATGAAGGGGAGCTGCTGAGAGGGACACAGGTGCGACTTCGGCACGTTGATGGAGAACCCCAGCAAATGCAGGAGGTCGGCCGTAGTCTGAAGATGGTGGACGACTGCCTGGGGCGAGCCCGTCTTCAACAACCAGTCGTCGAGGTAGGGGAAGACTGACACCCCTGACCTGCGCAGATGAGCTGCGACCACCGTCATCACCTTCGTGAACACCCGAGAGGCGCTGGTAAGGCCAAAGGGGAGCACTGCAAACTGAAAATGCTCCTGGCCTACCGTGAACCGCAGGTAACGCCGGTGGCCCTGCAGGACGGGGATGTGAAAATATGCGTCCTGCAAGTCCAACGCTACCATCCAGTCTCCAGGGTCGAGGGCAGCCAGGACCTGAGCTAGAGTCAACATCTTGAACTTCTCCTTCCGAAGGAAGCGATTGACGTTCCTGAGGTCCAGGATGGGGCGCAAGCCCCTCGTCCTTCTTGGGGACCAGAAAGTAGTGGGAATAACAACCACTCCCTACGTCTGGCCCAGGAACATGTTCGATGGCCCCCTTGGCCAAGAGGGCCATGACTTTCTGCTGGAGAAGTGCCAAGTGTTCCCCCGACAGGTGGTGGAACTGAGGCGGCATGGCTGGAGGGGTGGACTGGAAGGGAAGGGCGTAACCCTTGCGGATGATCTGCAACACCCACTTGTCCGAAGTGATAGCGTGCCAGTGGGAGAGATGAAGGCGGACCCTGCCACCCACTGGCGTGGAATGCCCCACAAGGCTCGGATTAGGAAGGTTTGGAGGCCGAAGCGGCGGGGGCAGAGGTGGACTGACCCCCACGCCGATTCCCAAATCCACCCCTGCGGAAGCCGCGGCCGCGCTGAGGCTGGTTCTGCACAGGCTTGTTGAAAGAACGTGCCTGGGCGCCCTTCCCGTTGCCACGAAAGGAACGAAACCCAGGAGTGGCTGGGCTTTTCGTGGAAAGACCTAAGGACTTGCCCGTGGCCCGCGAGTCCTTAAAACACTCCAGCGCACTGTCGGCCTTATCGCCAAACAGGCGAGTGCCATCAAAGATTATGTCCATGAGTGAGTTTTGGACATCTGGCGAGAACCCGGTAGATCTGAGCCAGGCGTGGCGACGAAGCGCCACAGTCGTAGAAATCGCTCTACCTAAGGAGTCCGCGGTGTCTAAACCACACCGAATGGCGAACTTAGCCGCATCTTTACCTTCTGCAATGGCTTGGGACAATACTGCTTGGGTCTCCTCAGCCGCATCTTTACCTTCTGCAATGGCTTGGGACAATACTGCTTGGGTCTCCTCAGGACACTGAGGTAACACCTGCGCAACTGTGTCCCACACCGCGTGGGAATAATGGCCCAATAGGCAGGCGGTATTCACTGACCGCAGCCCCAAGCTGGCCGAAGAGAACAAACGTTTACCGAACTGTTCCAGCTTCTTAGAGTCCTTATCCGGCGGAGCCGTGGGAAAGGCACTCTGCGACGTCGAAGCTTGGATGACCAGACTCTCAGGCGTAGGATGAGTGGTCAAAAAAGCGGGGTCACCCGGTGCCGGGCGATGACGCCTGGCGACATGCTTATCCACAGGGGCCCCAGTGGATGGCCGCGACCATGTGCCCAGCAAGACGTCAGTAAGGGCGTCGTTAAACGGGAGCAGGGGCTCCGACGAGGTGGTCGCCGTCTGGAGCACCTCAGTAAGGAGGTTAGTTTTGAGGGCCACCATAGGGAGATCAAGGGTGAGGACCTCAGCTGCCCGACGGAGCACCATCGTGTAGGAGGCGTCCTCCATAGTAGGCGGGGGAGAGGCAAACCCCGGGTCAGAAGAGACGTCGAGGTCGCCGGCGTCCTCCAAGTCATACGCCCAGTCCTGCTCGGAGTCACACTGACGGGCGAGAGGGTCCTCGGACCCCTCCCAGTCGTCCTCCGCCGCCGGTGGTGGTGGTGGTACCGACCGCGGCGGCGGGGCAGGAGCCGGAGAGGGAACATACGGCACCGAAAACGGCACTGGTCGGGGCCGAACCGGCGCCGTGCCCCAATGCAGATCCCAGGTGGGAACAAATTGGTCCTGGAACCTGGGTAATGGCGGGACGAAAGGCACCCACGGCGGAGCCGAGGGCGGCGCTGGGGCCGGAGCCGGCAGCGTTGGACCTTGTGGCGCCGTGGCCGGAGCCAGCAGCGCAGGATCCTGTGGCGCCGAAGCTGGATCCGCCGGCACCGACAGGATCCAGACACTGGACCGCGGGGCCCGAGGGCGCGCCGGCGGGAGCCCGAGGCCTAAAAAGGCGGTCCATGGTAGCAAGAAATTCTTGCACCTGTGCGGGAGTTGCCGACGGAGGCGGGTAGGCCGCGGGACTCTCGAGCTCCAAAGGAGCCGCAGGGGCAAGGCCCCTGTACCCCCACATCTGCGGACCGGCGGGGGGATGTCGGAGAGCGAACACGCGTCTTCGACTTCTTTTTGTGTCGTCTCTTACCCGAATCCGAGGGTGAAGACCTGGAGCCCGAGGAGCGATGGCTGTGGCCCCGCGAGCGTTCCCTGGAACGGCCTCTGCACTGGGAACGGCGCGGGGACGAGTGCCGGACCTCCAGCAGTTTCCGGCGCCGCTCACGCAAGGCCTTCGGGGCCATGGCCCGACAATCCGGACAAGACTGAGAGTCGTGGTCGGTCTCCAGGCAGTAGAGGCAGACATTGTGGGGGTCCGCCACCGACATGTTGCGACGGCAGGCTCCACAAGACTTAAATCCAGGCATCCCTACGTGCACCAGGAAACCAACTGGAAAAAGGGAGACAAAAGTCTCAAAAGAGAGAGTCAAAAAGTGACTAGGGTACGTGCTCTAACCGGATCTGCGCTTTCTGGCGCGGAAAAAGAAAGAACTGACGTCAGCGCGCATGGGTGGCGCCTAAGTAGTCTCCATGACGTCATCTCGGCGCTTACGACGCCAGCGACGGACGCAAAGCCGCACGACGCCACCTACTGGCGCGCAGGGGTACTGCTAGCAAAACTTTCCGGATCCAGTCTGACGCCTGGTGATATTCTAAGGTAAGGAATCTATCACTAACGTGTCTCTTTCAGATACACTAATCAGGTAGTTCGTTATGCAGGAATAATGCAATGAGTAATACACTAATCAGGTAGTTCGTTATGCAGAAATGATGCAATGTGTAATACGACAATCAGGTACTCCGTCAACAGTTGCCCCCAACACGGGTATGGAATAACAAAAAGTGCAGCTCCGCGCTCTGGCACGGCCACTCCCTTGCCCAGTACGGGCCGCGATACGAGCCGAAGCAGAGGCTCGCGCTGCCGAAATGAGAGAGGCCGAGAGCGTCTCCCTCCGAGCCCGCACCCCGCCCCAGCGTCGACACACGTTACCTGGGGGGCGTGAACTCACTCTCCTCTCCTCTTCCAGCGACTTGGTCCTCAGATGCAATCTTTGTGAATTGGCAACGGCGGGCTCGGGCCGGTGGCTCAGCTCTTCCGGGGCTGCCGGTCCGGGCTGCTACGAAGATCTCAGGCTGCCACAGGGCACACACACACACACACACACAGCGTCGCTGAGACTCCCTGGAGCTTCTAGTGCACGATCACCGGGCACTCCTCACGAAGGTCTCAGGCTGCATGAAGAACACGCACACAGCGTCGCTGAGACTCACTTGGATTCCGGTGCATGATAACAAGGCAATCCTCACGAAGGTGTCACGCTGCACAAAGCACACGCACACACCGTCGCTGAGACTCACTTGGATTCCGGTGCATGATAACAAGGCAATCCTCACGAAGGTCTCACGCTGCACAAAGCACACGCACACAGCGTCGTTGAGACTCATTTGGATTCCGGTGCACACAATAACAGGACGATCCTCACGAAGGGCTCAGGCTGCAAAAAGCACACGCACACAGATTCGCTGATCCTCGTTTTTACTCTAGGTGCCCACGATCACAGGGCACTTCTTACGAGGGTCTCAGGCTGCAACAAGCACACGCACACAGCGTCGCTGAGACTCTCCTGGAAACGTTTGTGTTCCTGAGTTTCTGCAACAGGGAGCCAGCTCACCTCGGGCCCTTGGGGATAAGTTACTTCAGGACACAGCACAGCAAAGTCCCTTTAGCCTTTCCTTGGTTAAAACAGCAAACTGCAGGCCAGCCCCAGAACACACAGCAAGGGTCAGTCCTTTCCTTCCGTCTCTTCAGTTGTTTCTTTCTTGGCAAAGGTTCCTCTTGACCACGAAGTAGCTCCAGTCTTGTTTAATCTTGATCAAGCCATTCTCCAAAGTTCAGGGGCTTCAGCTCTCATAGTTATACCCCTAAATGTCTTTGAAGTCTTTGTGTTCAGGGGGGCACTGACCCCTGTTCAAACCAGTTCTGGGTGCCTTCCTGCCAGTGACACCTTTATTCCTTTGATAGTGGGGGTCTGGATCCTCAATCACTCAGCAGGGGGCGGAGCCATTGGTTTATGGCTGCAGCCCAGGCCTCTTCACCTCTAGGGGCTACTCCTCCCCCTACACTCCAGATGCAGGTCAGCCTGTTGCTGTCTCACCTCCTCCCCTGGGTCAAGACATTCCCCAGATCCTATTACTTTCAAATCCAGACAGTCAGTCCACAACCAGGCAGAGAAACACAGAAATGTTAGAGCACAAAAACCCAGCCACTTCTAAAAGAGTGGCTTCTAAACACACAATGCAAAAACCACCTTCATAAAAAGATGTATTACACTGTGAGTTCAGGCATACTAAACTTCACCTCTCCATCTTAAGTCTTTGGGAAGATAGGCTGGAAAACATATTACACAGCCTCCCCATTCTGTCCTATGGGCAAGATGGCCTTTCAACAGTGAAAAACGAAATGGAGATTATTTCACTGTCAGGACATGGCACACACCTTAGTACATGTCCTACCTTTCACATGCACTGCACCCTGCCCAGTGGGTACCTTGGACCTACCATAGGGGTGTCTGATGTGCATAGAAAGGGAAGGGTAAGGTCTGGCAAGTGGGTGCACTTGTCAGAATAACATGGCAGTTTAACAAACTGCGCGCAGGCACTGCAATGGCAGGCCCGAGTTCCCTTTTCAAGGCTACTGGTGTGGGTGGCACAATTAGTGCTGCAGGCCCACTAGTAGCATTTGCATTACGAGCCCTGGCACACATAGTGCACTTTACTAGGGACTTTACTAGTAAGGCAAACATACCAATCATGGACAACCAATTACCATTATACTTTACACAGGGAGCACTTGCACTTTAGCACTGATTAGCAGTGGCAAAGGCCCAAAGCATCTAAGTTGGCAACACTATGTCAGAAAAGAGGTCTAGGGGAAAAGCAAAAAGTTTAGGGAACTTTAGCCAAAAGGGCCAGGTCCCACATTTCCCTAGGTGCCGGCAGAGCTAGGGTTCAAAATCTACAGCTAGGCACTTTGCAAAGAAAGGGTCAGTTTTCACTGTGAAAATGTGGTGTGTCCACGTTGCGTTTTGGGCCGTTTCCTGTTGCGGCCACTAGGCCTACTCACACAAGTGAGGTACCATTTTCTCGTAAGTCTTTGGGGAATGCGGGGTGGGTGGAATTTTGTGGATCCACGCAGATTCCAGAACTTTCCACCACAGAAATGTGAGGAAAATGTGTTTTACAAAGTTTGAGGTTTGCAAGGGATTCTGGGTAACAGAACCTGGTGAGAGCCAGACAAGTTACCCCATCCTGGATTCCCCTGGGTGTCTACTTTTCAAAAATGTATAGGTTTGCTAGGTTTCCCTAGGTGCCGGCAGAGCTAGGGTTCAACATCTATAGCTAGGCACTTTGCAAAAAAAGGGTCAGTTTTCACTGTGAAAATGTGGTGTGTACACGTTGCATTTTGGGCCGTTTGCTGTCTCGGCCACTAGGCCTACCCACACAAGTGAGGTATCATTTTTCTCAGAAGACTTTGGGGAATGCGGAGTGGGTGGAATTTTGTGGATCCATGCAGATTCCAGAACTTTCCACCACAGAAATGTGGGGAAAATGTGTTTTTCTTTTTTTTTTACAAAGTTTGAGGTTTGCAAGGGATTCTGGGTAACAGAACCTGGTGTGAGCCAGACAAGTCACCCCATCCTGGATTCCCCTGGGTTTCTACTTTTCAAAAATGTATAGGTTTGCTAGTTTTCCCTAGGTGCCGGCAGAGCTAGGGTTCAAAATCTACAGCAAGGCACTTTGCAAAAAAAGGGTCAGTTTTCACTGTAAAAATAAAGTGTGTCCACGTTGTGTTTTGGGCCGTTTCCTGTCGCGGGCACTAGGCCTACCCACACAAGTGAGGTACCATTTTTATCAGGACTTAGGGCAACACAGAATTGTAGAGTAACTGTTATTACCTATTGACTTTCGATGCATTTCTGCCTTCCAAATGAAAGACAATGTGTAAAAAAGAAGTCACTTTGAAAAATGTCCTATAATTCTCATGCTAGTATGGGTACTCACAATTTTGGAAATGTGCAAATAGCTACTGTTTCGAACTCTATATTTTGTTCCAATTTCAGAAATACATATGTCTTTCATCCGGATTTTTCACTGTATATATTTTCCCAAATGAATTGCTATATACCCGGTACATATTAAAAAACCATTGCAAGACGCTGCTCAGTTATTGGCTCTTGGTTCGTCGGGTTCTTGGTGAACCTACAAGTCCTATATATCCCCACAACCAGAAAGGTCCAGCAGATGTAACGGTATATTGCTTTCAAACATCTGTCATAATTAGAAGTTACAGGTGAAAACGTTGGCACAAATGGCTGTTTTTTTCAACTCATTTTCAATTTTTCCTATTTTCAACTGTTAGTTTCTATAAAGAAACCTTGAAGGATCTACACAAATGACCCCTTGTTGAATTCAGAAATTTGTCTACTTTTCTAAAATGTATAGCTTTCCAGGATCCATTAACGCTTTCATACCCATTTCAACCATTAACTGGAAGAAGGTTGAAAGCACAAAAAAATAGCAAAAATAGGCTATGTCCCAGTAAAATGCCAAAACTGTGTAAAAAATGTTGGTTTTCTGACAAAAGTCTGTCAGTCGCTGAAAGCTGGGAAAATGGTGATTTCAGCCCCACAAACCCTTTGTTGATACCATTTGCAGGGAAAAACCAGACGCTTTCATTTGCAGCACTTATTTCCCCATAAAAAAAAAAATATATATATAAATATATAAATATATATATATATATATATATATATATATATATATATATATATATATTTAGCTGTATTTTGGCTAATTTCTGGGTCCCCTCCAGGGGAATCCACAAACCCTGGGTACCTTTAGAATCCTCGTGATGTTGGAAGAAAAGGACGCAAATTTGGCGTGGATACCTTATGTGGTCAAAAGGTTACAGGGGCCTAAGCGCGAACTACCCCAAATAGCCAAAAAAAGGCTTAGCACAGGGGGGGAAAAGGCCTAGGGGGGAAAAGGCCTAGCAGCGAAAGGGTTAAACTCTCGCATATGCGAGATCTAATGCATTGCAAATGTTTGTTAAAATAGTCCCTTCAGTGCATTGTCTGGTGTGCCAATGTGTCCTTTTTTCCAGAAAACACTCGTTTTCCACTCTATTTACCTCTGTCTGCACATGGGGACAGTAGTATATGGGAGAGAGCAGTATGGGGCACACATATGGCCTCATCTGACAGATTTAGCCATGAGACTAGTGAAAGTGTGCTTTTTTTTCCCGTTATGCTTTTACTTTTCAAAAAACGTCATGTGGCATTATCTCTTGACGTTCGTTTTGCATGTCACTTTACAAAGCTGTGTTACTTGAATCCTAAATGTTGTTTTTAAGGGGCATTAATATGTTCCAAGATAGTCGCTATTTTCAGGGCTTCTGCATCGAGGACATCTTCCATTTGTCTCCCTTCTGTTTCTTCTCTGGCACCTGGCCCAAGCTGTGATACCCGGACGTCTAACGACGGTTGCAGAATTGCTTTATTCAACTACAGTGAAAGCGATTTGGTCAGAGAATACCAATTCTACCGTCAAATTAAAAGCAACAGGAATCTCAGTGCCAATGTGTTCAAAACTTCCCACTGTGACCATAAAAGGGGAAAATGGGAGTTTTAAAGCTTTTTTTTTTTAAATGTGAAAGTCATAGAAGTTGTTAAAGTTCCACAAACCACAGAAATAGTGTAGAGAAACACATTACACTCCTGTCTCAGTTACACAAAAAGTGCACTTTCCTTTCTTACTTTTCCCACAAACAGATATCCCAATGGCAACTTCACACCTAGGTACCACTTTAAATGAACAGCTTCTAGTGAGAAGTAGCACAGTGGTCTGTTGGTCCTAGGCATTTCAGTGCTAGCATGTGTCTGGGTGTCGCATTCATGACACTACATTTGCAGGAGATGCCCATTATGCCACTGCATTTCAATTGATCTTTGACTAGGAGCATAACATTGTTGTATTAACTGGTTATCCCAAATAATTTGAACTTTTGTTGACACTGCACTATAGTTCCTAGTACATTTTATGCATAGCCCCACTGTCCCTAATTTTAAAAGCACAAGTGACCAGAATCTGATGCATAGTGATTGTGAATGGGAGCTGCTGGGTTTCACGATACCATGCAATACGCCACTGCATTACAGCTGAATTGCATCTGCTGCAGACTGAAATGTCAAAGTTAAGTACAAGAAAGCACATAACTTTTTCACTAAAAATGTAATCAATGAAAGGTTTACTTTTCCACATTTTCTAAAACGTGTTGAATGCAAAACATTTATTTTATCCTTTTTGTAACTGGTTTGTAAGTCCCAAGTGTACGTTTATTTTTTTGAAGCACGTAGGCTGTGCTTGCTTCACGTTACCACACCACGTAGATACTGTAAGTGTGAGGGAAACAATATTATGAATTAAATAATCTTTTTTCCACAAATGAGACACTGACACTCCACGCAAACAACTTGAGTGAGGAAATGTAAACAGGAATAGCACTGACAGTTCAGTCTCATTATTTGTAAACAAGAAAATCAGTATGTTTATCTATTTCTGCCCAAGATCTAGAATAGGACTGTGTTAACTTGAAAAACATGTAAAATTAAATTGCGGATGTGTGCACTCGTGCATCTAGAGAATGTGTGCTTGCTCCATTGTATAGCATCATCATGCTGTAGCAGTTGCAGTCATTCCAAATGTACAATGGCTTACCTAGACTGTAATTATGGGAAGGGCGTCTCATAGCGCTCCTGTTCTTGGCCCTTGTGAGTTCACCACATGTATTACTTCAAAAATGTGATCAGCACTTGCCTCCTGCCCCTTTTCTGATCTCTGTAAATCATTGCTAAGGCTGGCAAGTGCAGATACCACATTGAATGTCTTTACCATGTTTTTTGTCCCACATTCCCTTTCGAATATAGTAAAAAAGAAAAAACTTTAGGTCACCACGCACTGAGGCCAGTTTGGTTGTACATAATATGAGTGTGCAGTTGCCAGTCATGCCATGTGTTTTAATCACATCATCGTCTTGTACACAATGGCTTATTTTTGTTCAACTGAAATAAAAGTTGCATACAGAAACTACCTAATTTTCTTAGTCTCACTCTACAACACACAATTTAGATCTGAAGTGATTCTTCATTGGCTAGTGTTTATGCATGCCTATGCATAGGTCAACACAAGAATGAGCGAATGCATTGACATTTAAGTTTAAAAATGGCTAAATGGGCTACTGAATGAACCAACCACATGCGCAACACAGAGAAACTAGCAAATTGGTGCACTTTTATTAAATAAAAATAAATAAAAAAAGCCTGACCCATTGGTTAATATTTATGAAATCAAGAGGTGAAAACTTGCACTACTAGTAATAGTGCCCCGTGACCAGGATGTTCCTGATCACAGCTTATGTTGCCTCCAACCTAGTCATAAAATGACACAGAAATAAACAGCTGGAACAACGTTTTCCGAACATTTTAATAATTATAGCACATCAACAGAAGCGAGTAGAATACAACCTTATAAATCAGGCACAGCCTTATATACTAAGGTTTTTTTCTACTGTGTGTGTCCTAAAAAGTCCTTCATAAAAAGGTCTGTACGGAAGAAAAGACAAGTATGATCAATGCTTAACAAGTATTCAATTGTGGAGGTAAAAAGACGTTCATTTAAAGTGCAGTCTATCATTTGCTACTGAAAGACATTAAATACATTTGGGAGGCCAGACTAAAGTTACCTTAAACTGCATCAGTTTCAGAATTGAAAACATCATTGTGGGAACAGGAAAAAATCTTTTGATGATAAAAAAAATAAAAGATGAAAATCCAAACTAGACGCATTTTGATTCTCACCAAGCCATCACAACAGATTGGAAGGGCAAATAAAAATTCTGCTGATTTTTTAAGTATTCCAATTATCAAGTATCTTGCTGCATATATTTATTATGTGCAGGACTCCCTGATTTACTAGGATCTGGCAATAGAGCGCTACTTTTCTCTCTCTTCCTCTTTTTTTTAAAATCGCATCATCAATGCATTAATGGCCTTCCAGCGGGACTTGACAAGAGTCAAACTAAAGCTACAGAAGGATTGCAAGGAACAGAAAAGGTAACACGTGCAGAACGAGCAAAAAAAAAACCACAAGACAGCAAAGATGTACACAATGTAGGCACCCAGAGATGGGAGTTAAGGGCAAAATGGCTGGGTTTTTTTTTTTTTTTTTTAAAGTTTTAATTCTCGCAAAATTAAATTAACCTTTAACGAAGAATGGTGAAATTACCTTGCATAAGGAAACAACTGCAGTAAGAAACAGCTATGTAAAAACTGACTTACAGAACCAATATTACTCTAGGATGGAAGACAGGAAAGACTGAGGCACAAGAATACATTTTATAGGTGCTCTACTATCAGCAAGCAGTACAACCACTCAAGTAAGAGGGTCCAGACCATGGTAACATTGAGAAAACAGGTTCCTGTGACCAAAATGAGGACAGAGTCGAGCGCTAAAAAACTGCGGTACATGACATGAGAGGGCTCCAAAAATGGTGGCTAGGAGTACGAAACCCACAACACATTTGGAGAGAGGCATGCACTTTCATCTCAAACAACAACTGGTCTTGTAACCGCATGCTGTATTCCTTTTCCGCTGTCTTACGGCGCCATCCCCCATTTCTACGGTACCATCGCAGTGTTTCATTAGTCCTGCGCAAGTTAGAAGTGTTTCATTACTTATTCTAGCCAAGCTCTCATACAGGCCATTTAGCAATCTGTCCGAGTAAACCTTGGATAAAATAGGAACCAGACTTCCAAACAAGCTTCATTATTGTGTAAGGATGATGACACTAAACTATCAAAGACCCTTAAGTACAATTATAATTCGGTAACAAATTGCTGTTCGCAACCCTGCTCTCTTCCTCCACACCCATCATCCCAACAAGTCATGAAGTTTTAACAAAACCAAACAACAGTTTTAATCAAATGAACCGCCCTAGATAAAGAACGGAGTGCATTATGTGGTACTGGGCAAATGAGCCTTCTGGGTGATTCAGTCAAAGTTGTAAACCATGTAAACGCTACTAAACAAAATGCACTTAGATTCGTGGCAATGTTTTAACAATGTGATGAATTCTTATATTTGTAGCCTACTTAGTAGGCAATGCAACTGATGCCCATTTCTCAAAGGAAACCAGGCTGCTGTTCTAATCCCATCAGATTTCCCATTTGGTTTTTTTGAACGTCTCTCTGAAAATTCTAGGCATAATTTGACAAAATTACACCTGTGAAGGTTACATCTCACAGAAGGCCACAAAGGTAGCATAAACATTTCACTACATTAGATGTCGCAAAGATTGCTTTCTTCAATCAAGTAGATCATTTGTCTTTAGACTTGCTCACTTTTTCTTTTTGAAATTCGGCAATCTGACTAAATATATTTAGTAAATCTGGTGGCAATTTCTTGTTTACTGTACCAGTAGAATCCTTTTTCTCAATGGGCACGGTTCGCTCTTCAACTTCGCTACTCCTTACTCTTTCCCTAAAACTCCCATGACTGTCCCGATTCCCTCTGCTTTTTTCTTCATTCGGATTCGAACGATACCTACCATGCTTATCAGCTCTACAGGAATCAACTGAAGCTGCCTGTTGGTTATTTTTGTTTCTTTCAGCACCTTTGTGGGTGTACTCAGAGCTCCCTGAGGTAAAGTGCATTTCCTGTCGGGATTCTGACTTTCTGTGTGTTTCCTTCCTTTCCGACACTTCCTTATCATGCTTTCCAGAAAAGTAGGCTTTATTTTTCTCATCTGACCTTTGGTGAGATGAGCCTGTGGAGTCCCTTCTACTGGACAAAGACCTCTCTCTTCTCGCCTGACTCTCAGACTTCCTGCTCCTAGTTTGAGATTTAGAACTGCAATAAGAATCTCTTGAATCTTCTGACCTACCTCCAGGGGCTTCCAAGATTTCAGTTGAGGATGAAGATAGAGAACGGTACCTTCCTTTCTCTTTTCCTTCTATTTTTTGACAATCTATTCTATCACGCTTCTGTAATATTTTTTCCATCTCCTGCTTTCTATCTAGAAAAGAAGCTGAGGTGTTAGCAGGAGGTGGATACCACTCCTCTTTTAGACTGTCCTTGCCATGGGAAGAAACTTTAGAAGAGGACTTCTTTGAATGAGTGGAGGATTCGGATTGCTTTCTCATTCGCTTTTTGTGTTTTCTGTGACCAGAAGAGGAGGAGCGGGAGGAGCTGGAAGAAAATGACTCATTAGAGGAGGATTCTCTTGATGTAGAAGATGATAAGGTTGACCTTTTTCTTTTTTTCTTCAACCTAAAAAGATTGGATTAACACATGAGGAACTGGCAAAAAATAATGAATCAAGATTAGATATTGGACAAAGATTCCTGATGGCCTCGAAACAGAGTACCTTCACGGAGCCCTCTCCCCACATGCCCATAACCTTTAACGCTATCCCACAAACATTATTGGAAAAACAAATCAGGTGAGTTTTATCTGGTCATGCATGGATTTGTTTTTCCACATTATATTAATATTTTCCATTATCAGTTTGATTTATATAAACAAATATGTACTAGGTAAGAGTCCAGCTCAATTACGACTGGTAAAGGTTCTCAGAGTTTTTCATAATGGATACTATTTTTCTCTGCATGGACATTATCTTTGAAACGGCTACCCGCTCAAGTTTTAACCTTATTGGCAGTCTTGATGTTTGGGCCAAATGGGTAGTGAAAGCAGGTTATTTCTACCCTTTGTCTTCAACAATCTCGAATCGGGTATATCTGGCCTTTGGCACAAACTTCCACCTGTGGGAACCATCAGTGTTCTTGAGCACTGGCAGAGCTCCTACAGGATAGCGTCACAAGCTGGGGAGAGCCTATGAAACTGAAATTGTGTGCCTCAATGCACTCAGCTTCAAATCTCAATGGCATAGGTCATCATTTGTTGAATGCCCAAAATGGAAAAGATAGTAAAGGCACTAACACTGAAGTAGCATTGGGGAATATGAGAAGTAAATGTATGACAACTAAGATAGTTTGTGTGCAATGGGGATCCACTAGATAAACACACAATCATACTCTCATTTTAGAGATTTTATTTACAAGATGGTGATCTGCTGGTCTTAAACCCAATTAGTGGTATTTCTTTAAGACCCTTGAAGTGACAATTACAAAATTATTTCACTAGCAAATAAGCATCTGAACATACCTCAGTTATTGATTAGTCACCATTTGGGGTTTTAGTTAAAACTATAAAACAGGGTTTACCTTTTTTCTTCTTTTAAGAGCTTACGCAATTTCTCAGCACTTGTTTCTATTTTCCTTTCTTGTGGCTTCTCCTTCTCGGGTAGTTTCTCTATTGTCTCCAGAGATTTCTTTTTCAAACCCAGAGATCACAACCATATGATTATTAAGCAACAGCAAAATTACACGTAATAATATCAAAGCCCCCAAGCCGCCAAACCCCAAAAACCAAATATAATCACAGTTTATCCGGTTCCAAAATTAATAATGCAAAGGTGAGCCACAGCATTTGAAAAAAAGCCAAAACAATCAGAATGGGTCATATTGTAGTTCAAGATCCAGTAAAATAAAGTACAATCAATTGCATTGTAAACCGTGTCCCAAACAGCATTAAAGAAGGATCAATGGTTAACACAAAGTAGGTGAACACACACGATTAAGTAAGTGAATGCACAATAACAGTAAAAAAGGAGGGTAAAAGAGAATAATAAGTGTTAGCCAAAAGTACAAAGAGGACATTAGTTTATACATTAAATAAAATGGGTGATAAATCCCAGTTTCAAATGCATTGGTTAGTAAAAGTGGAATTAAGATACAAACCAGTTTAACAGACCACAGTACCATTCAATTTGTGGTTCATGGTGAAAAAAATATAGATATATGGTCCAGGTCGTGATGAGCAGCAGCAGGGCCACAGCAGCAACAGCCCAGTTCAAAGAAAATATACACAAGAAAAATATATCATCAGTATTACAGGAAAGCAGACAAAATGTGCTAAAATATACTACAATTAACCAGCACTGTTTTAAGTAAGTATGAATTGCTTATGTGGGGAGATCTACATTCTGGTGCTGCACAGAAAAACACAGTGTGAGTTATCCCACCAGCTATCTCCTAAACACATATCACAGCACCACTACTCCTTCAGTCATTAAGAATGAGAACAGGGAAACTAAACCAGTGACATACAGGCAACAATCGGAACAGAGATTTAACATAATGTTTGCTACTGCCATGCAATATTACAGGGGATTATAAAAAAGTTAAATAAGTTTTGGCTCATATACTACATTATCATAAATTATCTGGCAGCTACGAAGTTAGCTGGTGAGCTTTGCTGGTATCAGCAATACACCTTGATAAGGCAGGAACAGTATTCTATACGGTGGTGTGTAAGTATGTGGGACCTCATGCTGCAACTGGCTAAACAACAAGGTTGCGTCATCAGCAAACTAAGGCAATCAAAGCTTCCCCAAACCCTCCCCCCACAGATTTTCCCAAAAGATGGACCAGACAGGCTGACCCATCTAACGTGGAAAGGCATGACAGATATTCTTCCAAGAAAGGTACACCTGCACATAAGGTCACATGTTGAATAGCTGTGTAGAGTGTGCTTTTGTTAACAAATAGAAGGGGTATCAGACATCCAAAGATTTGACTTCCCTGCCCCCAAATGTATCATGATGAGCGTGCATTAGGTGTTTTCCCTTTGATGGTCATGAGAAGTACTACAAAATTAGTAGTATGTATGTAGTGTGAAAGATTTGACGGGACCAAGGTTGCTAAAACAATATTCTTTTTTCTGCACAAACGACAGTACAATAAGATAAGCTGTATTCCTGATGGGCTTGCCAATGACAAAAAGAGAACTATACCCGGGTATTAAAATTGGCATTCACATTAATTTAGCATCTAATAATGTGATCCAAAATCATCAGAACTTTTATTATCTAATTTTTAGTTCGTAACACTGAGGACCACAGGTTTATTTGTACAAACATTAAGAAAAATGTGAGTATGGGGGGTAAGGATTGACTTTTCTAAGAAAAATATGGAAAATCAACTCTGGCGTAGCAAGGAGAGGCTAGGAAACTGATAATATGTCGGAATATTGTACCTGACATTTTATTTCTCAGCAGGTGGAAAGGGAAGGAGTACAAAACGGTGCAATGCCTACATATATTCAGTCAGCTAGACTCTGTGGGAGAAGAACTGGTATAAGATGGAAGGTATTAAACACGCTTCCTGCTTGCTGCCCCTCTGTTTGGCTTGTGGTACAAATACTGGTGGTTGTGTGTAAAATAATTGCATGGAAAATGCAGAGCTACACCGCATTTAGGTCTAATGTATTTTGTTTAACAAACAGAGCAACCACATTTTATGGTTTGAGAGCTTTAAGGCATTTACAGTAAGAAAACAAAGGTTTACAAAAAACATACAAATAGTGAATAAGCTTCATCTACCACAAAAATATAGTGAACATGCAATTCAAACACAAATGTATAAATATAGAGAAATGCAAACATATACAAACCAATCTTCAATATCGGACATGCTTTTCTTAGACTAACTAGTGGCAATCGACATACATTGAATTTAGACAAATAACACATAACTATTACAAGAAAGTGAAGAATCACCTGCATATGTTGGCGTAACTTCTGTAATGCATCTTCCGCTTCTTGGAAGGTCTCGTCTATAGTCAATGCCTTCTTGTAGTAACTCTCGGCATTTAACAGTTTATCTTCTTCCTCTAACCTGTATTTCACAACAAGGGAAGATGGCTACTAAACATTTACAGTTTGGTGCAATTTACTTTTGTGTGCTCATTCACAATAGACTAATATTCATCCCAAACTTTGAGACATTGATAAGTTTACCAATTGCGTAGTGTAGGAAAGTGGATTATTAGTAGGTGTAGGTATTCTGAGTCATCTAGTAATAATACCACAATCACCAATAGGTCGTCAAAGCTAAATAAATTAATCCCCGGTAGCTTGGCAAATGAGCAGCCAGGCTTAACTTAGGAGGCCGGTATGTGAAAAGCATTTAATATTACCATAACAGTAAATAAGTAAAAAAGCACAACAATAAAAATCCAACACCAATTTATTAAAATAGAAAAATATTTTATCTCAAAAATTACACTAAAGTGACAAACATCCTATGGAGGGAACCAGAGATATGCATTTTTAAAGATTAAATCAAAAATTGTGCATTTTAGCAGCAAAAAGCTTAAAGCGCCACTTGCGGCTTTCTGGTCGCACTGGACCGGGACCAAAGAAAGTTTTAGGCCGAGCGCGATGGAGCGCAGGGTCAGATAGGTTGAGCGATATGTCCCGGTCAAAAGATTACCTTCAGACTTAGAATTTATCTTGGAGCTTTTCTCTCCTCGACAGTGGCGGCTCCTTCGCAATGGCGCAAGAGTGTCGCCCCACTGCCTGATGCAGAGCCAGCAAACGAAAAATAAAACAATGCGCTAGCATCATTTTATTTTTCGTTTGCCAGCTTGTGAATGGAGGGGAGGCGCATGGGAGGGTGGACTAGGATGCTTGTGCACTCCCTAAGCGCTCATGTGTTTTTGGCCGGCCGCCTCAGGCTGACTAAAACACACATGCGCACTTAGGTTTCTCCAGCCCGGCTGCATTCAGCAGCGGGCAGGAGAAACCCCCACAGACTTCCTGGTCTGAGCAAGGTCTCTTTTCAGCCAGCTCAGACCAATCCCTGCGCTGCTCTGCAGCACAGGGATTGGCTGGTAGTCTGGCCCAGGGGCTGCTGGGACCCAGGAAGAGGCCAGCAGGAGCAACGCGACGCAGGAGGCGGCCGGCGGAGTCAGGTACATTTTTATAATTATTATTAACCAGTCCCCCCCCCGCGCTTGCTCTCCCACCCCCCTACGCGCTACCCTCACCCGCCCCCCACCCTTTGTTAATGGCGGCCGCCACTGGCCCTCGAGCTTCTCGGATCTGAAGTTCGAGATGACGACTGTGGCCTGTTGCAGCGCGATACCTCTGTGAGTCTCTGGTGTCTTTGTCCTCTACTTCGACGAGACGAGAAGGAGCTCCAGAGCTTTCAGCGGGACAAACCATCATGGGTCTCCTCCTGGAGCTTTTCAGCAAAACTTTGTAGAAAGTTTTAAAACTTTCAGATCTTGTTCCTTGTTGGTACCTTGGGGAGAGAAATGTTCAGCAACACCAGCCTAGGGTTCAGAGACTGGATTGCCTCTTGGGGGCTAGGACTCAATCTCCTACAAAGCACCTGCACAGTCCAGGAAAAATACAGTTTTAACTGGTGAGCTGGAGTGATCCTCTCTTTCAGCTTGCATGGGCTTGCAGGTAACTCTTACAGCTCTCTTGTACCTGTTGCTGATCAGGGAGTCCACTCCTTTACTTTTGAATGAGGCACAGTCCTTTCTTTGTGGAGCTTTGAGAGTGCAGCAGGTACTTTTGAGTGCAAGCCTTCTGTGGTGCAGTCAAAGGATCCAGCAGGACAGTCATTCTTTTTTTGTTCCAGGCAGTGTTCTGAGGAGCTTCTGCAGCTCTCCCATATTTATCCTTAATTATGGGCTGGCCAGTTAGGGGGTGGGAGGTTGTGGGGGTGGGGGGAGGCAGGGGTGAACGGACAACCCAACCAATCGGGGTAAAGTTACTTGCCTCTGCTGTGACCACTTCCTGCGAAGTGTGGTATATTTTTGACCCAGAATGCACTGTTCTCCAAAAATCAAAATAAAGAAAATCTCTCCTTGGTGTTTGTATCTTTGTAATCCAAACCAGAGGTGTGGCTAACAACTCACTACACTCCCTTTCCAGACCCTCTAATCTAATTAGCCTTATCTGGCTGGGGATCAAGGAAGTAGGGGCTGGCCTGGGTCCTGTGACAACTGTTCTCTTGCCTTTGAAGTCCAGCTTATACTCCAGCCCCCTTCATCTCCCTGGCTTCTCCAAGAAGCAAATCTCCTCCCACTAAATGTTTGTACTGTTTCATTCCCAGGCCTATTTACATCTACTCAGTGAGCAGCTTGGCTCAGGCTGTCAAAGGCTAGCCAAGCAGAAGAGGCTGCTACAGAGCTTCTTTAGGTAACTTTGGGATAGTAAGTTCTAAAACTACTTTCCTATAATAGTTATAATAAATCCGACCATGGCAAGTTGTTGGATTTATTGTAACCATGATTGTGGTACTTTGAATGATATTGCCAACTAGCTCCCAAGAAAAGTTAGACTTTATTAAGCTTAATAAAGCCTTCCTATGTTAGCCTATGGGGCTAGCAGCAGTACAATAGGGAAAACAGACTGGCTGTTTTTCCTTACCAGGGAATATAAAACATTTTTTGTATTGTCCCTGCTTTTCATAACAATGCACCCTATCCTTTGGATACATGGGGCAGAACCTAGGGGTGACATATGAAATAAAAAGGTAGTTTTGGACTTTGGAAGTACTTTTAATTCCAAAGTCGAAGTTGGACACAGTTTTAGTCTAAAACCAGCCTGCAAGGAAGGCCTGGCTTTAAAATGTCACCAGACACCACAGCAGTGCACACTTCAAAGGATTATATTCACTGGGGTCTATAAACCTACATGCCCTACCATATACTAGGGACTTACAACAGGTAGGCTGTCTTTACCAAACAGAATTATACCAATTACTATATACCTTTAGAGGACAGAGCACTGGCCCTGGTTTGCAGAGCATAGGACACTTTCATAGTCAGTAACCACCAGCATCAGTCAAAAAATGGGGATGATCAGGGCTAAAAGGATGACTTTACTACATGTAGCAATGAGGTAACAGAACAATGTGGGTGGGGCATGGTGGTAAATTTGCAAGTGTGTAAAGCTCGCTAGAAGTCACCCAAGTAACACCACACGCAGGGACCAAACACTCCGTCAATGTCAAATACACTCATTTATTTGTGCTTTCAAACTATGTGAAAGGATTCCTCCAGCAAACATATGAATATTTATAAACAAATGTATTCCAGATTAATTGAAGAGTAGTGATTCAGTATTGTATCCAACAAAAAGAAAGAGCTTGCTACAATGTCATTCAAATGTCATTTAACTGACGTCTCAGAAAAAACATTAGGTTCAAAAGAATCATATCACAAGAAAAGGGTGGGGAGGCCAGGGGTGCTTATAGGTCCAGCATACGTGCTCCTATGAGATCAATTCTATAACAAGAGTATGCAGTTCCTTCCAAAAGAGGAGGGAAAAGATCGGACAGACAGTAGGGGAGGGGTCCGCTCCCTGACCACTCACACACCCGAATGGGCGTCATGCTTCATCATAAGACGTGCTCCTCGTTGGGCCAGCACTGCAATGCCTGATGGGCACCCACATGGGAGCTCTTTGTCAGAGATCTTTTTTCCCAAAGCTGTATGTGAAGTGTGGGTGTAGGGCTCTTTTGTGTAAACTGGTGTGTGAAATGAATGTATAAAGGAAAGCGCATGTTAAAATAGAATAAGTAGTCCTCTAAACTGGATGTTTTAATAGGCGAGTCTACTTGTCTGTTTAAAAGCATGGTGGCTATCACCAAACACAATGATCTATGATCGCTTTTAACAAAAAGTCAACATGTTTCTTCCCACTGGATAGTCAATGATGATCAGTTGGCAATTTGTCAGGACAAAACGTTTTCCTAATCTACACAGTGATTGGAATCTGGTTATAGCAAAGGATATCCAATCACAAATTACCTAGATGTTGTGAAGTATTTGATAACCCGACATTGTTTCCTTGTAAAAGGAGAAGCTGACCCAATTAGGGCAGCAATTTTGTCTCCTCGAGTGGGAGCAGTGGAAACGCTAATTTAGCATGAAAGTCGATATGTGGACTCCACCAGACTACCTAACCCAACACTGCTGCCTTGGGAGTTGTAACTTCCGGATCCCGAGCAGGACTGCAGTAGTTACGATGGAAGGCGGAAAACCTTGACGAAAGTGTGACTATAGGCACCGCCTCCCTCCAGATCCATGTTTCCCTAATTAGCAGCAACGCGAATACTACGTGGTGAAAATCGTAAGTTGCGAAAAAACCAGCCCACACACGCATGCCCTAGTGAGTGTGCGTTCACTGTATAGGGTTTTGTCCCTAGCACCTTGGTCCTGAAGAAAACCACTGTGATTCAATCAGCACGCATTATTGACTGAAACATGTCGACCAAACACCAGGATGAGAGAGACCACTAATTTCTCACTGCACATCCACCATTGTTTTTAACCCTACCCAACAAATTCCCTATTAAAATGTATCCCTCAAGGGTGGATATCCAGGAGGTAGTTATAAAACTCACTCATAAATTCATCACATCACAAAAAAGAAAGCAGCTATGCTGAAATCAGGCGTCGTAGCACACCTAAGATGCACTCTGCATCTTAGGTGGGAACCCGATGATGAAGCATGCCACCAACTAGGTTGGTGGGTAAGGGTTCTTTTTAAAAAAATAAATAAAAATTGTTTTGTTCTGAAATGCCAGGTAAATGACATGAATGTAAGTTGAATGGCATGGTAGCAAGCTCGTTCTTTTTGTTGGATACAGTAAATAAGGGAAGAAAGACGGGCTTTCCTGTCTCTTCTCAATCTCTCTTTTGTTTAGAATGATTCATTATTGTACACAGATGTACAAGTAATGCAAAAGAAAAACACTCAAGAATTTTTTCCCAAAAAAATCCCTATTCATTAGTCCCCAACAGCTGGTAGCTCCAAATCTCATGGTAAGTCACTGCCTTTAAAACAATGTAAGGCAATGCATAAGATGTACCTTTCAGGTCACAGGCCAGCAAAAAATTATCCTTTAGAAACTCAGTCATCAAATCTGCATAGGAAAAGCAGACTGTAGATACAACCACTACCATTGCAAAGAGGGGTGGCTGTAGTCAACAAAAAGGCACCTAAACCAGAGGATGGGGGCTCATCAAACAATATAGAGGTATTGAGTACAAACCAGGAGTCTGGTAAACAGCAAACATTCTACTTCAAACTATGAACAACAAGACATCGGTTTTTATCGTCTCACGTAGGTCTGGAACAAAACAAAAAACAATGGCACAAGCAAACAGCTAATAAGTTTACTAAATTAACTCCAAGTATATCTACAAGGTATGTGGATGTGGAGTTAAATACAGTAAATCTATACATAACTATATATACTTACCTTCAGAATAATTTAGATTTTGATATAGTGAGCAGAATATTCCTGTATCACAATATTTCTGTCTTCAGTGTTCCGATATACAACGCAGCAGGCATCAATCTCTGCGTTCTCTTATGTATTGTGTCAGATTGTGCCTTCAGTCCATTTAAAGGACTGGGGTCACACTGCTAAGAAGCGCTGGCAAAGCTGTTTGGTGTAGCCTACGACTTAGGGGTCGATTCCGATCTCGGTCGGTAGGGCTCCGAATCATATTCGGCTTTGCCTAAACCGATCTGGAGCCCAGGTTTCCGACAGACTCATTCACAGTTCCAAACGACCATGTATGATGCCTGGAAAGCCTTAGCGCTCACCGAATCGGTGCCAAAAGGCATTCGAGATAGAGCCTACCGGAGCCGATTCGTACAGCTCTATGGACTAGGTTTTCCGAGCGAGCAAGTACGATGACCGATTCGGACAGCCTTTCCGATTAGGTTTGCCCGGAACGAAAAGGCTGCCGGAATCTGTCTTTGGGGGCTCATAGCAGGCCCCCCTTCACCCGGGGCCCTCCGAATCGGGCCTGTGGTGGGTGCCCATGGGTCCCCTCTTCCCAACCATGCACAGTGTGGCAGGCACCATGGGGTGCCCGCCACAGGGTGCATGATCATCCCCAGCCACCCCTTTCTTCAATGGGAGCCTGTGTACGCTTTCGGTACACAGGCTCCCATTGAAGTCAATGGGAGTCCGACTGAATCGTATCCGGATGCATTCAAATGCATCGTACTCGTTCGAACGGACTCCCCCGATCAGAGTCGTACGGAAAGCATTCCAGACCAGAATCGTTCGGTATGCTTTCCGAACGAGATCGAAATCGTGCCCTTAGTGTTTCTTCAAAGATTGGGGGCACTGTGTGGGTTTGTGAGTGGTTGTTTAACACATATTTCCATTAAACGGGATACAAAATGGAGCCGGAGACAGCAGATAAGGGGGAGGGAGAGAGAGACGAGACTGAAAAGCACCTGGAGTTGCTTGCGCTACTTTGCATAAGGGCCAGGGCAAACTAGTTCAGCTGCATTGTTTCTTATTCCCATGTTGAAATAAAATGATTAAATGCATTATCTAGCTGTGGAGAAGCCTTGGCCGAAGCATTTCCATCAATCACTATGTTGCCTTGGGTCATCTGCGTTTTTTATTCCACTCAGAGTTTGGATAAGTCTTGTTTTCCCCCCACTTCTATGGAAAAAGTCTGTGGCTCCGTCTTGAAATATACATTTTTGAGCCAACAGCACCTCCAATCCAATCCTAGCCTATCATGTAGGGTGACTTCTCAGCCAAAGGTTATGTGCTTTGCTCAGACTTTTTAATTGAGTTCTAGGTGTTTCAACTGTCTCCTACTCCTTTCTCTTGGTCTCTATATGGCTCGATGTGGGGCCCAGAATCATATCGGAGACGTATGGTCAGATTTACAAAGCCATTTTGCAATTGCAAACCCTGCAATTACTAAAATGACAGGCAAAATGGATTTTTAGCATTTATTAAATCCATAATCAATCGCATTTAGGACAGGACCTGAAAGTGGTGTCTTCTGCCTGCTACTCCCCCCCCCCCGATGTGTTCCCAAATGTTGTTGTTTCTTTTCTTTTCATTAATAGCAGCACCGACTCCTTTAAGGAACACTGGCTGCCTTTAAAAAAGTTTGCTGTTGTGTAATGCTAATACAGGTATGGCGGTCTACTGTTCCTGCATGCCACCATACCAGTTTTTTTAGCCAATTACGAAAGGGTTTCAAGTGACGACCTGCCTCAGTAATATTCATGAGGCAGGTCATTCAGCAGATGGAGATTTTGCGATACAATTAACTGCTACATAGGTCAAATTGAAAAATGAAATACTTGTAACAAAATGTCGGTGTGCAATTTGCGACCAGCCATTTAGTTCATCTGGGCCCTAGTGTCCTGAGGAGTATCTCATCCAGCCCAATACTCTATAAAACAATCCTGCTACCCAACTTCCCTGCTGCTATCCCTTCCTCAAAGAATGCTACCCAAGTAATGTTGTTGAACGTCACCCAGCATATTTACTTGTGACTTTTAGTACCTCACTCCCCACCCCCCGTTTTTCAATGCTGGCTTCCCCTACTGAGTGCATTCTTTCCCTTCCGAGCATTGTGTAAATCTGCATTAACCAGTTTCTCCGCTTGATGTTCTTTGGAGATACAGTTAAAAGAATATCAGCAGCGTTTTAGAGGATTCTGTGGTCTGGGGGACAGCAAAGGTATGACTGTGTTGACCTGTAAGATATCAGCATTGAAGAAAACAAAACTACTTACTGTCCTCCTCTTTCCACAAGAGTTTGGCAGAGGTATTTTCTTGCATTCCTATGGGTTGGGCAGGTCTCTAAAGCAGATTCAAAATCATCTATTGCTTTGTTTAAGCTTCCCTTGGTTGCATATCTAGAACAGTGAAAAGATGTGCATTAAAACAATTATACACTTGCAATCAAAAGAAAAATGTGTTAAGAAAGTATATTTCAAATTAACTTTAAACTCGGTTACAGGTGATAGATAATTCATCCACAACTAAAGCATTCTTTAATTTCTTTTCATAGCAACCTTATTTTAGGTGGTGCCCTTTGGTACCCTAGAGGGTGTTTTCATGTCTTTTCCCCAGGCCTTTAAACTTTTAGGGAGCACCTAGCAGACTCAAAAGTGACAGTGCTTGTACTCCAAACAGGATGCTGGGTACTTGGTTCAAAAATAGAACAAAGAGCCTCCAAAGCCTCCGTAGCTCTACTGGGTAGCATGATCAATACGTCCGAGAATAGCTCAGTGGTGGAGGGTTGAGCCAGATGCAGTATAACAATTATCACATGCAAACAACACACAACATATACAGAAGAGTAGATTTCAATGTCTCCACTTGTAATGCCAACTATGAGAATAAAGAATATCTGTATGTCTTTTTCAAAGTCTACACAGAATGATAGTAGAGCAGGCCCAGAAAATTCGTAAAATGTAACCAGACCTGCAAGTCTAGTGACTTGAATAATCTATTCGACCTGACTTTAATGCTCTTGACCCATAAACTGGTCTCAAATTATGTGATCCTGGGCAAATATTTTATTTCACTGATCTGCCTTTTCCTTCTTCATCACATATGAGAACACCTTCAAAAATGTAAGTTCAGAATGCTGCTGTACAAAAAAAATATACTTTTGTTTGATTTAGACTAACATTTTGCTTCAAGTATAATAAAAATCTAGCCCGCAAGTAGGGTACACATGATCCCTGACCTGCCTCTTAGTTAACTAACAACATTGTCATCAGGGTGGAGGCGGGGATGTTTCTCAGTCCAGGTTTAAAAACTTTCACTTTTAATAAAATATAATACTTTTGATGTGGTAGTGCACCGTCATTTACAGTTGGCACATTATCCATTGAAATGGCCAAAAACTTTCCTCTGACAGGTGTTTTACTGATAAAATGATATGGCGTACTAACAATGTTTGGGAATCTGGTTTCTGCAAATATTTAGCATTTGCACATCAAGTAAAGTGTTCTTCTGATTTGGTCTGATCCTATTAAAATCTTGGTTTCCATCACACTTCTGAATTACAAAAAAATGTGCTTCCCCAATTGCTGATATATTTTGAAATATTTGTACTGTTTATTTACAAGTTATTTTAAATGTTGTGTCACACTGATTGTCAGACTGTTCACGAAAAGAAATCCTCTAACTTTGCAGTCAGAGAAAGAAAAGTAAGCACCGATCTCCAGGATAAAATAAGCAGCAGCTTGGAAAAATACAAGAGCTGACATTTGGCCTCAGTCTTTGAACGCACAGCAAATATGACAACGTAAAAATAAGATTTATAAGCATCTTTATTGCTCATCTACTTTCTGAATCAACAGAACCCTGATTTGCCAGCTCACGCTCACGTGCCAGAAGGCCCTGAAAATAGCTTGCGCTAATAAAATCTGGCTCACCATAGGGAGTGGGTGAGAGAATTTAATCAAGGCCTGTAGAGAATGCTATGGTCTAGAAGGAATCCCCATCTATCTAGCTGGGGGAAATCTAGTACTGCACCGGGGTGGAGATATGTCAAGAATTTGACCCACAATGTTCTTTTTCTACCTACAACATCTGTATAGCAATAATGAGCAGTTTTAAAACAGAAAATGTATATTTGTACAACAAAGATTTCCATACAAATGACCCATCTGTAAATCAGTAATTTAATCAGTATAGCTTGGATGGACATGGCAGGAGGATACACAGAATTTGAGTATGAGACTACATTCGGAATTCAAAGCGATTTCTTGGAACGCCAATGGCCTAAATAATAGAATTTAAAGGACGGGCTGTATTACAGTGCAACAGAAAACAAGCACTGAATATGATCCTCTTACAGGAAACATCTATTGAGCACTCAATGGCGCTTAAATTCCTGGAGGTTGTTAGACGGGCACTTTTCTGACCGAATCTGAGAATGAATAGAGGAATATCCACATTTAAATAAATCCTCGGTCGACTCTGCCATAACATTTTTGGATGCCCTAAATAGTTTCATATATAGCAGGACATTGATTCTTATGCTAGAAAATCAACACTGTATGAGCAGAGATAGGGAGGTCCAGAGACAATTGGTGGTGGCGAGACCGTCCCTTAAAGAAAGGCTACACCATAGCCAGGAGGTCATGGGTAGTGTCTAGGACAAGGGAGATAGAATGGGTACGTTAATATATTGGCTGACCAATCACGAGATGAGCTCAGGGTAATTGCTAAAATACTTGACCCAGTAAGGGGCTTTGTCACTAGCACTGATGACATTCCAGAGACCTTCACTAGTTATTATAGAACACTATATCAAAGAACACCCACACCCAAAGCCGAAACGGAGAATCCAATAGTACAGGATCTGCCCGTAGCCACACCTCGGGCGATGGACAGAGAAACTTTGGAGCTTCCAATATCTGAAGAAGAAATATTGGAAGCCATAAAATCGATGGCAGCTGGGAAAACCCCTGGTCCAAAAGGCTTTCCCTCCTAATTCTATAAAAGGTATGCCAGCAAACTCGTACAGTCACTGGGGGCATGTTTCAGCACCCTTGCACAAAGATGAAAAGCCCTATTATTTATGCTAGGCCACTATCGTGGTGTTTCCCCAAACCTGATAAATCATTAATTGCTGTGCCTCTTACAGGCCTATTTCTGTCATCAAAACAGAGGCAATTATTATGGCTAAGGTCCAGGCCTCTAGATTCTCAAAAATAATATAGTCCTTAATAGGGCTGGATCAAAATGGCTTTATACCACAGAGACAGACCAGACACTGTTTTAGGCGATAACAGGTGGTTTAACCAATCTCAACAAAATAATACAACCTACCACACTGGTTTCAATGGATTTCGAAAAGCGTTTCACTCAATGACATGGCCATTGCCCCATCAGGTATTGGGAAAAATGCATTTTGGTCGTAGGTTTATCGCCTACATGCAATTCATCTACTCTTCTCACGGGCTAAGAGTTTAAATAAATGAAGTATTGTGGAAACTTTTCCCAACAGAAATCTGCCACGTGGATTTTAGGACTCACAACTGAAACTTTCCCCTTGCAAAAGGTTTTTTGTGCACTCAGGTTGAACTTGGGTCACAAACCCTTGTGAAAGGAGCACAAACAGCTTCACTCGTTAAGCTAGCTAAATGGCTAACAGCCACCCAGCATCTTAAACCAACTGCCATGAATCGCCTATTAATAATCCAATCACCAACATTACAGATGTTTCCCCTTCAAAATTGCAAATGACTTAACAGGGGCATACTACTTGCAGGTATCTAATACTGTATACAAAGGAATGGCTGATGAAAAGAAGTTATTTTTTATTAAAAGCTTGCAGTGTCAGGATAGTTAAAATTCATTCCCGCGTGGATATCGTAGCGTGTGGAGGCAACCCTTATCCGGCATCTTTAAAACGTCCTAAAATAAAATCATTTAGACGATCCAAATTGAGGTGGACGTCAGTCTTTTAAACCCTTGGGTTGTGATGTTAGGTTAAATCCATTTACAAATTGGACATCTATTGCTTAAAGATTTTGGACATGTTTCAATAACAGTAGCAGTCTTCGTCACTCTTTCACCATCCTATAGGAGTGAATTAAGAAATCATCCTTGATCCCTTGTGGCCCCTTTCCTGACGAAGGCACTGGTTTGTGCCGAAACGCGCGTAGAACGAACAGAATAGTTCATTTTGCCACATTGTACTTTATTGATCAAGACTATTAGACATTAAGTGTTTTTATTATACTGTCAAAATCAATTGTGACTTTTTAATGTATGAATGATAGTATGATTGAATTAGTATAATTGGGGTATTGTTTTAATATTATACATTTCTGCCATTATCTTATTGTTCATTAATAAAACATTTTTTAAATTTTATATATAACTATCAGATATTGTGGTTCTCTCTTTGTTTATATATGTGTCTCAATTCATTAGGTTATTGCTGTGATTTTATATCATTGTTGCCTTAAGTCTATTACATTAGTTAAAATTCATTGCCATTAAGTGGCGGGGCAAACAAATAGCAGTGGGTGTGTAACTCATTTCGGATTTCTAGTATTCTGGTCAGATATTAGGTGCAGATAGGGGTGTGAGAATCAAAGGACTGCGGAGACCATGGAAAGTACAGTAACAAGAGTTAGTGCATGTGCTTGCATTCTGTCATGGCTGCCAAATTGCAGGGGTTCAGTCGGGGCAGAACTGTAAGCGTCAGGCGGGGCAATGGTCGTGGGGAGGTTAACTGGCATATTTTAAATAGGGCCAAGGGACGATGGAATAGTGACATAGGAAGGGTGTAAAAAGTGTAATTTTTCAACTGTCGCAGTAACGGGAAGCACTCCTGGGTGGGAGCAGCTATTAGGATGCCCCACCATAGTCCAATAAGTGCGCTTTATAAATATCCTAATAGCTGCACGGATAAGGCAAGGAAGACTGTAAATTGTTAACAGCAAAGGTGGAAAAGGGGGATTTTCTTTGCACGCTCTGGCAAGCACGTGTTGGCAGGGTTAGGGGCATGAGAAGTTTACCAGGCATATTATTTCGGGCTAAATATGTGCTCTTTTGTTAGCAGCACAATACTGTAACATCTCTACAGGAGCGAACCACATTTGGTAACAGAATCAAGTACCTGAAAATGAAACATTTATAAATCTTCCTCACAAAACCATAAGGCTGTGAACAGGATAAAATAAATTGATTCAAAATGGCATAATGTGGATGCAGGGATATCAATGAGAAAATGTTGATAAAGCGAGTGTGCGTTAATGGCCTGTGTATCAAAAGGAGGCAAGAAAATGAGCAAAGCAGACTGTTTTTACCAATCAGCATCTAAACGAGGTACTTACAGTGCTCCACGCGCTACCAAAGCTTCAACATTCTTGACATCGATCTCCAGGGCTTTGTTGTATTCATTCATAGCATCAACGTGGCGACCCACCTTGAAATAATCCACACCGACCTTTACACTGAGAAAGCAGGAAAAGCAAATCAATAATGCAAAAGTTATCGTAGGTTTTCAGTTAGCCACTGTAGCATGGCTTTCTTGTTAGTGCAGTAATGAATCAGACGTTGTCCTGATCATGCTGTGGTCAGTCAATCTGCCATTTTTAGACAAAACAATGGGTCAACCCCAATCGGTCGCAACACTCCACAGGGACTGATTCTTCAATCATTTTCAGTCATACAAAGCTGCTGGTGATGGAAGGCCTCTATAGGCCCCTGTTGCACTATTTATCAGGTTAAACACAAAAGAGAAGGTCAGGCCTGTTTAAGGCAGAGTTTTGTTTTTAGGTTTTAAAAGACATGCACTACATGAAGTGTGTTCTGGAGCAGGAACAGTCTTCTACTTTCCACAAACAGGAGCACAACCACAAGGTATAAACACAATAGAAGTTTAAAAGAATCCATGTCCATTCTGCACTGCTTGAACCCAACATTGCAGACACCTTTGTGCTGATTCAAACCGCTCAAAATTATTACACGGACACTGGCCGCACTCGGATTATAGATTATTCATTTTCTACACATCCCATAGAGTTAAAGGCAAGGTTAATTCCTAGAACATAAAAAATGTCCACCTTCAATGGATCTTGGAACTAAACTAAGAGACTGGAAGGATGTCCGGATGCGGTTCATGTCTACGCTACCGAGGCAGTCTATCCACTCACCCACTTTTAAGATTTGGCATGTTTAACAACCCACAACAGAAAACAGAAACACTTTGATTAAACAAGCCAAGACAGAAGACGCAGAACCAAAATGTGAATATGGTTCTACAACATCAACAAAAAAATTGCCCAAAGAAGGATGGCTGCCTATTCTAAATGTTTCTCATGTACTGTGCACTGAGATTCGGAATAAAGCAACTGTTATTCAATGTGGTATCATTTATAAACAATTCTTTTTTTTACATATAACTTGTTTTTAAATGAGACCAGAGTGAACCGCTTTTGCCTTCATTACCTGTGGCTCCTAATTTGAAGTATCAGTTAGTTCTTGTTGGGCAGAAACTATTGTATTGTAATCTTGCACAAATTAGTGTATACTAGGATTTCTGAAGAAATTAATTCAAAGAGTACATACCATTTTAAAGCCCAAGAAGCAGATTGTTTCTTCCGGATTGTGGCTGCGTAGTCTTCCTCACAGAAGTTTTTCCTGCAAAATAATCATAAGTTCAAGAAATAGGTCTGAGGAACAATGATTTATAACATACTCATCTGACTGCCTCATTGCTAAAATGCGTTAAGTGCATGCAAAGCTTTTAGTGAATTTTTCAGATCAGCGTTTGTGCTCCTTGTCTGATCCCGAACAAAGGTTTTAGCACGCTACATTTTAAAAATCCAGGAGCAGAAAACTCAGTGCGAGCTGCAGTGACACAGATTTTAAAATAAAGCACTTCATTATGTGACATTGGGCTGTACACACTGTTTTGGGAAAGTTGTTTAGTACAAAATGCAGGTAACAACAAGAACAAGTGCATTGAAGCCATCAAAAAGTACTGTCAACATGCAAGAACGCAACTAGAAAAACACTGGCTTGGGTTGCATTTCTCTGGATTTATTATTTGCTGGGGTCCACTTTTAAACAATTAATGGGAATGCCAATAGGCCTGGCTTATAACTAAACATGACTGATAGACGGTGAGCTTAGGCACATATTCAGTGCCTAAACTCACTAGGGACTGAACACTCATGTTTCAGTTCATCCACCCCGACTCACTTTTTATTTATTTCATTTTTACAAATCTTTTTTCCACTGTTGCAAAACAGTTTGTGGCACTAAGTACAGTAGAGAGGTATCTTCCCAGAAATACAAAATATCACTACACAGTACGAGCAGTGAGACACATAGGCAAGCTAAGTAGATCAGACATTTTAGACGTTGTGTTTCTGGAAGCTCAAGTGCCCCATAGTCTCTAATGTTTGCTTGCACAGCTTCTCCATTTGTAGATCTCCTTCTCTGCATTGCTGAATGGTCCATCCCACAGAACCAAATAGCCAAGGGTGTAGGCTTGGTGGATCTCCAATATCAAGCAATGTCTCGCTTGGCCACAAAGAAGCCAATAACATTTGACTTCAGGAGTTAGCCCCCGCCCCTCTTAATCCCCAAAAGTGCCGCCACCCTTGAGTCCATGACATTAGATATTTGTAGTATGTCAGCTAGAGTGTTGTGTATTTTCTGGCAATAATTGGCAAGGACAGGGCATGTCCTGATACGATGGAAGAAGGTCCCACCCGAATCACCACAGCATGTACACTCAGTATTTGGGGAACTCCCCATTTTACACAGCCTATTAGGGCTGTAGTATATCCGATGAAAGTAACTGAATCGAATCATACGCAAGTTAGAAGGGATAGTTAGTGTCTAGGTCGCCATCTTAGCCTCCTGCCACTCATCTACCTCATTCACATCATTCTCCCAAGCAGTCTGCATGCCCTGGAGTGGTTCCGGGATGTTGAGAAGGGCTCTGTAGAGCCTTGACATTACCTTACGACCCAGTGGGCCAACGATCAATTAGGTTTCAAAGGATTGTCGTCTGGCACGTCTTCTAGGTCCATCCTGTATGTGTCTAGTGTGTGACAGATCAAGAGGTATTTGAAAAACTGCAATTTGTGTGGGTCAAATTCTTCAGTTAGTGTTCGAAGGCCACAATATGGTTGTGGTCCCAAATCTCTCCCAATCTGGAGATCCCGATCAGGCCCATGCATGGAAGCTTGCAAGTCATGTCACCTATTTTAGTATAGTGCCAGCCTGTAGGCAGGCCTCTGCTGTGAGTCTACCAATCTATTGAATATGTGATACGGCTGCCCGCCCTCTGATTCGTTCTTGCTGTCACACCCTTGCCTATCCTCATTAAAAACAAACACACAAACTCACACAAGCACATGAAAGATAGATTAAAAGTAGTAAAGTAGTAAAAAGAAAACATGCTTCTACCTGAACTTGGTGGGCATATGCATACAAAAATAAAATAAAATTAAACATAGTGGCGGGAGGCAGTCTTGCAATGGTTTTGCACATAGTGCATCTGCGTTTTAAACTAATCCAACATCGCTGCCACATTTGGAAGCAGTGTGCTGGCCCTACTGGAGTGGTAAAAACAACAAAAAGTCTATGAACAATACCATTCATGACAATAGCTCTGGAAACATTACACTAGGCGGCCATCTTCAAATGTTAAAGTGTATACTGCATCACTCTTGTACTGAGCTATGGTGGCTAACCGAATGCTTCGAAATATGGTGACCATCTTGTAACGGTAAAGGAATGATACACTATGGATAATACCATTCCAAGACGGCTGCCTACTTTAGAAATAATGGGGTGCTGGGTGCTGCAGATGATACAGCACCCAGCAGATGAAATTAGGCAAGCAAGCGGCCCAAGCAGGACGGTCTGTGGATCTGCGTCATGCTCTTAAACAAAAGGAAAAAAATAAAGAAAAAAAAGAATTGAAAGTTGAACTATAAAATGATAAAAATGGTAAACTAAAAGACTGGCCACCAGCCGAGTCTGTGAAGTGCCTTCATTAACAGAGAGATGTGCATAGGTGATCAGACAAAATGCCTTTAATTACAAGGTAGTAGGGCTAACTCATTGCCCCAGCATTATCGGTCATGAGAAGCAGAATGTGAATGACATTCAGACAGACAGAAGAGTCGGACGGACTAGAAGACCACTTCATCTGGCAGGTCCTCTTAAGAGGGACTTGCAAAGAGTATCACAGTGCAAATATAATACCCCCAGGGCTTGACAAATCCAGGAGATAACAAGCATTGGCATAGCCAATAGGTCTCGCCTTTGGGGCCTTATAAGTGTTTAGCCAGAGCTATTGACTTTGCCAATGTCTTCAAGCTGTGCTGTAGAGAAGTGTGGCTGCTGTGCGGCATGCTGAAAAGTTATAATAAAAAAGTGTCAGAAGCATTTTTGTTACTTTATATATGACCAAGAAGGCATTATGTAAAACTGAACGACCATATTAAAAAAAGTATTTACAATAAAAAATGTCCTCAGTTTTCTTTTGTTCTTGCAATGCTGGCAACTTGTTTCTGCCTATTGCAATGGTTGTTTGTTAAAGCTTTTTTTTTGAGGGGGCATAAACAATCGGAGGGTGAAGGTTGGGAACTAGTACCTGTATTATAACACTAGCAGCGGCCAGACGCTAGGGGCGAATCAACAGATGCCAGAGTCCGAGAGCAGGCTGAGGTGGTGCTGAGTGATGCTGAGGTGGTAGTGGTGGTGACTGTTGCGGAGACGATGCTGAGGTGATGCTGAATGATACTCAGGTGTTGCTGAGTGATACTGCTGTGGTGCTGAGTGATACTGCTGTGGTGCTGAGTGATGCTGTGGTGGTGCTGAGTGATGCTGTGGTGGTGCTGAGTGATGCTGTGGTGGTGCTGAGTGATATTGTCTTGGCGCTGAGTGATGCTGTGGTGGTGCTGAGTGATATTGTCTTGGTGCTGAGCGATGCTGTGGCGACGCTGAGCGATGCTGTGGCGACGCTGAGCGATGCTGTGGCGGCGCTGAGCGATGCTGTGGCGGCGCTGAGCGATGCTGTGGCGGCGCTGAGCGATGCTGTGGCGGCGCCGAGTCATCCTGTGGCGGCGCCGAGTCATCCTGTGGCGGCGCCGAGTCATCCTGTGGTGGCGCCGAGTCATCCTGTGGTGGCGCCGAGTGATGCAGTGTTGGCCCTGAGTGATGATGTGGTGGCGCTGAGTGATGCTGTGGTGGCGCTGAGTGATGCTGTGGTGGCGCTGAGTGATGCTGTGGTGGCGCTGAGTGATGCTGTGGTGGCGCTGAGTGATGCTGTGGTGGCGCTGAGTGATGCTGTGGTGGCGCTGAGTGATGCTGTGGTGGCGCTGAGTGATGCTGTGGTGGCGCTGAGTGATGCTGTGGTGGCGCTGAGTGATGCTGTGGTGGCGCTGAGTGATGCTGTGGTGGCGCTGAGTGATGCTGTGGTGGCGCTGAGTGATGCTGTGGTGGCGCTGAGTGATGCTGTGGTGGCGCTGAGTGATGCTGTGGTGGCGCTGAGTGATGCTGTGGTGGCGCTGAGTGATGCTGTGGTGGCGCTGAGTGATGCTGTGGTGGCGCTGAGTGATGCTGTGGTGGCGCTGAGTGATGCTGTGGTGGCGCTGGTGATGCTGTGGTGGCGCTGAGTGATGCTGTGGTGGCGCTGAGTGATGCTGTGGTGGCGCTGAGTGATGCTGTGGTGGCGCTGAGTGATGCTGTGGTGGCGCTGAGTGATGCTGTGGTGGCGCTGAGTGATGCTGTGGTGGCGCTGAGTGATGCTGTGGTGGCGCTGAGTGATGCTGTGGTGGCGCTGAGTGATGCTGTGGTGGCGCTGAGTGATGCTGTGGTGGCGCTGAGTGATGCTGTGGTGGCGCTGAGTGATGCTGTGGTGGCGCTGAGTGATGCTGTGGTGGCGCTGAGTGATGCTGTGGTGGCGCTGAGTGATGCTGTGGTGGCGCTGAGTGATGCTGTGGTGGCGCTGAGTGATGCTGTGGTGGCGCTGAGTGATGCTGTGGTGGCGCTGAGTGATGCTGTGGTGGCGCTGAGTGATGCTGTGGTGGCGCTGAGTGATGCTGTGGTCGCGCTGAGTGATGCTGTGGTCGCGCTGAGTGATGCTGTGGTGGCGCTGAGTGATGCTGTGGTGGCGCTGAGTGATGCTGTGGTGGCGCTGAGTGATGCTGTGGTGGCGCTGAGTGATGCTGTGGTGGCGCTGAGTGATGCTGTGGTGGCGCTGAGTGATGCTGTGGTGGCGCTGAGTGATGCTGTGGTGGCGCTGAGTGATGCTGTGGTGGCGCTGAGTGATGCTGTGGTGGCGCTGAGTGATGCTGTGGTGGCGCTGAGTGATGCTGTGGTGGCGCTGAGTGATGCTGTGGTGGCGCTGAGTGATGCTGTGGTGGCGCTGAGTGATGCTGTGGTGGCGCTGAGTGATGCTGTGGTGGCGCTGAGTGATGCTGTGGTGGCGCTGAGTGATGCTGTGGTGGCGCTGAGTGATGCTGTGGTGGCGCTGAGTGATGCTGTGGTGGCGCTGAGTGATGCTGTGGTGGCGCTGAGTGATGCTGTGGTGGCGCTGAGTGATGCTGTGGTGGCGCTGAGTGATGCTGTTGTGGCGCTGAGTGATGCTGTTGTGGCGCTGAGTGATGCTGTTGTGGCGCTGAGTGATGCTGTTGTGGCGCTGAGTGATGCTGTTGTGGCGCTGAGTGATGCTGTTGTGGCGCTGAGTGATGCTGTTGTGGCGCTGAGTGATGCTGTTGTGGCGCTGAGTGATGCTGTTGTGGCGCTGAGTGATGCTGTTGTGGCGCTGAGTGATGCTGTTGTGGCGCTGAGTGATGCTGTTGTGGCGCTGAGTGATGCTGTTGTGGCGCTGAGTGATGCTGTTGTGGCGCTGAGTGATGCTGTTGTGGCGCTGAGTGATGCTGTTGTGGCGCTGAGTGATGCTGTTGTGGCGCTGAGTGATGCTGTTGTGGCGCTGAGTGATGCTGTTGTGGCGCTGAGTGATGCTGTTGTGGCGCTGAGTGATGCTGTTGTGGCGCTGAGTGATGCTGTTGTGGCGCTGAGTGATGCTGTTGTGGCGCTGAGTGATGCTGTTGTGGCGCTGAGTGATGCTGTTGTGGCGCTGAGTGATGCTGTTGTGGCGCTGAGTGATGCTGTTGTGGCGCTGAGTGATGCTGTTGTGGCGCTGAGTGATGCTGTTGTGGCGCTGAGTGATGCTGTTGTGGCGCTGAGTGATGCTGTGGTTGTGCCGAGTGATGCTGTGGTTGTGCCGAGTGATGCTGTGGTTGTGCCGAGTGATGCTGTGGTTGTGCCGAGTGATGCTGTGGTTGTGCCGAGTGATGCTGTGGTTGTGCCGAGTGATGCTGTGGTTGTGCCGAGTGATGCTGTGGTTGTGCCGAGTGATGCTGTGGTTGTGCCGAGTGATGCTGTGGTTGTGCCGAGTGATGCTGTGGTTGTGCCGAGTGATGCTGTGGTTGTGCCGAGTGATGCTGTGGTTGCGCCGAGTGATGCTGTGGTTGCGCCGAGTGATGCTGTGGTTGCGCCGAGTGATGCTGTGGTTGCGCCGAGTGATGCTGTGGTTGCGCCGAGTGATGCTGTGGTTGCGCCGAGTGATGCTGTGGTTGCGCCGAGTGATGCTGTGGTTGCGCCGAGTGATGCTGTGGTTGCGCCGAGTGATGCTGTGGTTGCGCCGAGTGATGCTGTGGTTGCGCCGAGTGATGCTGTGGTTGCGCCGAGTGATGCTGTGGTTGCGCTGAGTGATGCTGTGGTTGCACTGAGTGATGCTGTGGTTACACTGAGTGATGCTGTGGTTACACTGAGTGATGCTGCGGTTGCACTGAGTGATGCTGTGGTTGCACTGAGTGATGCTGTGATGGCGTTGAGTGATGCTGTGATGGCGTTGAGAGATGTTGTGTTGGTGCTGAGTGATGCTGTGCTGGCTCTGATTGATGCTGTGCTGGCTCTGATTGATGCTGTGGTTGCGCTGAGTGATGCTGTGGTGTTGCCGAGTGAGAGATAGAGTGAAGATATAATGCCCAATTAGAGAGGGTGGTGAGAGAGAAAGAGAGAGAAAGGGTGTACATAGAATAAAGAGTGGAGCGAGATAGAGAGAGAGAGAAAGAAGGGGAGAGAGAGTGAATGAAGGAGTTTGAAAGAGAAACAGATAAAGGGGTGAGAGAGAATGAAAGGCTAAAAAAGATAGCGAGGGGAGAGTTAATTAAGTAGAGAGAGAATTAGAGAGGGGAGAGAGAGAGAGAATTAGAGAGGGAGAGAGAGAGAGAAGGAGAGAGACAATAAGAGTGGGGGTGTGGAGTTTAAATAGAGTGAAGCAGTAACGCGGAAAAAGTAACCTTAAATATAGCTTTGTGCTTTGCGCGAATAAATATAAAATAAAAAAAACAGTGAGAGACAAAAATACTGGTAATTAGGCTGTGACTCCCAATATAAAACAAATAGCGATATAAGGTGAAATCAACCCACCGAAGCAATATTTCTAACTAGACAAAAAAAAGCTTGCATTTCAATGCTAATCGCTGTTGTTTTTCATGTGACTGTAGTCCAGGGCCCTCAGTTGGTAATGTGAGCTGCTGCTGCGATTGAAACATCAGAGTCCAGAGAGTTAATGAGCCATGACGAGGAAATGAGGAAGAGATAGGAAACCCAGATGCCAGCTGCGCGTGCACGCCATCGTGAACTCAAGCTGGTCGCCAGCCGAAAGCCAGTGTTTGCACTTCCAAAACCCGCTTACTAAAACTCTCGGCCAGACCAGCGCAAGCGCTGGTGCAGGCCGAGACCTAAAAATCGCTGCTTACTAGTGGAGTCTGTCAGAGTCCATGTAATAAAATGCCTGTATAAAAAGATACTAACGCAGAGGAAAAGCAATCCACCCTAAAAGGCCTATTGAATTTAATATAGGATTTTCACAATAAATAACTCAGGCCTACTTGCGTTGTCGTAATTCTTCACAATAAACAGACTGGACTTAGGGCATCTGATAACTTTTCCCAATGAAACAATCAGGCCTGTAGCATTTATCATTGGCTATCACAATAACCAACTCAGGCGTCCTATATTAAAGCCTTTCCTATAAAGTAACCAACAAGTAGACAGTAAGAAAATTATAAATATGAAGAAATTTAGAGTTGGCATAAAAATACAGAACACCTCTTAAGGGGAACTAACCAGGATTCTAACAGCGCAAATCGCCTAACTCCAGGTTTTGTCAGAGAGGTAACCAACAACAGACTCCTTCTTTGCCTATTATAGTAACTGACTACAGACTTTAATGAACAAGTTACTTACGTTCGGTAACGATATATCTGTAAGAAACATTAGTAGTGATAGATTCCTTACCTTAGAATATCCCCAGGCGTCAGACTGGATCCGGAAAGTTTTCGTCAGCAATACCCCTGCGCGTCGGTAGGTGGCGTCGTGCGGCTCCGCGTCCGTCGTTGGCGTTGTGGTCGCCGAGATGACGTCGCGGGCGCTACTTAGACGCCGCCCACGCGCGCTGACGTCAGTTCTGTACACGACTTTCCGTGCCAGGAACGCAGAGCCATGCAAGATACTGACCACTGGTGCATTGAAACTAGGGCCCTGAAAGGGATGACCTTAACCCTAGAAATCAGTTCGCAGAACGGGGAGGATGGGTGGGGCGGTAAGGAATCTATCACTACCAATGTTTCTTACAGATATATCGTTACCGAAGGTAAGTAACTTGTTCATCTGAAAGAAACACATCGTGATAGATTCCTTACCTTAGAATAGATACCCCAGCAATACCAACCCCGGTGGTGGGTCTGCGAACTAAGATCACACCGAAAGTCACAGAGAACAGAACGGCCAAAGAAGCCATCTCTCCGGACTTGGCTGTCCAGGCAATAATGCTTGGTAAACGTGTGCAGCGAGGCCCACGTGGCTGCCTGACAGATGTCTTGCAGGGGGACACCACGTCCCAATGCAGTAGTGGCGGCAGTAGCTCTGGTGGAATGAGCACGCAGCCCCACCGGAGGTTCTTTTTTAGCCAAAGAGTAACAGGCTTTGATACATAAGACAACCCAGCGGGAGATAGTTCTCTTGTGTACCGCCCGACCTTTCTTGGTGCCAACGTAGCCAACAAAGAGCTGGTCATCCACCCGGAACTGCTGTGTGCGGTTGAGATAAAATGAGAGCGCACGTTTTGGGTCCAGACGGTGGAGCCTCTCGTCCTCTCTGGAAAGATGCGGAGGCGGAAAGAAGGTGGGCAAGGTAATAGTCTGCCCAATGTGAAAGGCCGTAACCACTTTTGGCAAAAAGGAAGGACGGGGCCTGAGCACCACTTTGTCCGGATGGACTGAAAGGAAAGGAGGCTTACAAGAAAGAGCCTGGAGCTCACTCACCCGCCTAGCGGAGGGGATGGCCACCAGGAAGGCAGTCTTCAATGTCAAGAGACGAAGAGGACAGTTGTGAAGAGGCTCAAAGGGAGCGCACATCAAGTATGTAAGAACCAGATTCAAGTCCCACTGAGGCATCACGAAAGGAATAGGAGGAAAAAGGTGTGTAATGCCTTTGAGAAATCCATTTACAACAGGGGACTTGAAAAGAGAGGGCTGATCAGGTAGCCAGAGAAAGGCAGAAATTGCAGAAAGGTAGCCCTTGATAGTGCCCAGAGCAGAGCCCTGCCGGGCCAAAGAGAGAAGGAACAGTAGGACCTCAGAAAGAGGGGCAGAAAGGGGATCCACGGCCTTTGCCGTGCACCATGCCACAAACTTGTTCCACCTGCAGGCGTATACCACTTTAGTAGAGGGCCGCCTGGCCGCCAGAATAACGTCACAAACTTCAGGAGGCAAGTCGAAAGGAATCAACTGCCGCCGCTCAATCTCCACGCAAAGAGGTGGAGGCTGGACAGGTTCGGGTGGAGGACCGTCCCCTGCTGCTGCGACAGAAGATCCTCCCGAAGAGGCAGTCTGATCGGAGGATTGATGCTCATACTGAGTAGCTCGGGATACCATACTCTTCGAGCCCAGTCCGGAGCCACAAGAATGACTTGGGCCCGGTCGCGCCTGATCTTCAGCACTCTGGGCAGAAGTGGTATAGGCGGAAAGGCGTACAACAGACCGCAACTCCACTCGCGACGAAAAGCGTCGCCGAGCGAGTGCCGCCTAGGAAACTCCAACGCGCAGAACTGATGACATTGCGCGTTCTCGTCGGTGGCGAATAGATCTAACCAAGGCTCTCCCCACTGCTGAAAGACCTTGCACCACCTCCGAGTGAAGATGCCATTCGTGATCGAGCATGCACCTGCGGCTGAGTTCGTCCGCCCTGGCGTTCAGAGAACCTGCCAGGTGTTGAACCACCAGGGACATGCCCTGATGTTCCAGCCATGTCAAGAGACGCAGAGCCTCCCGACAGAGGGTCCACGACCCCACCCCGCCTTGTTTGTTGCAGTACCACAAGGCGGTGGTGTTGTCTGTGAACACCTGCACTACTCTCCCCTTGACAGAGGGAAGGAATGCCTTCAGTGCAAGCCGGATCGCCCGCAGCTCCAGAAGGTTGATGTGGAGGCGGGACTCCGCCGGAGACCAGAGGCCTCTGATCTCCGCCTCTCCCATGTGGCCGCCCCATCCCAGGAGGGACGCATCCGTCACCACTGTAAACTCCGGTTGGGGAAGGGAGAGGGATCTGCCGTCGACCCAATGCCGGTTCGTGAGCCACCACTGCA
Organism: Calotriton arnoldi; assembly: GCA_963921515.1. Classification (NCBI taxonomy): domain Eukaryota; kingdom Metazoa; phylum Chordata; class Amphibia; order Caudata; family Salamandridae; genus Calotriton; species Calotriton arnoldi. The sequence continues at coordinate 714,140 of CAWUFW010005976.1, read as the reverse complement.
ACTGTCGTGCAGTGCCCTCCGAGATCTGGACGTGATCGGACAGGTTCCCCTGATGCTGCGCCCACTGGAACTTCAGGTCCCACTGCAGAGCCCGCATATGCCATCTGGCATGATTGACCAGCAGAATGCAGGAGGCCATGAGGCCCAGCAGCCTCAGAGTCACTCTGACCGAAACCCGGGACAAGGGCTGAAAGATGGGAATCAGAGCCCGAATATCCCGGACTCGCTGCTCGGGAGGATAGACCCGAAACTGTGCCGTGTCCAGAACCGCTCCGATAAAGAGGAGCTTCTGAGAGGGGATCAGGTGCGACTTCGGCACGTTGATGGAAAACCCCAGCAAGTGCAGGAGGTCGGCCGTAGTCTGGAGGTGGGAGACGACTGCCTGGGGCGAGGCCGCCTTCAACAACCAGTCGTCGGGATAGGGGAAGACTGAAACCCCTGATCTGCGCAGATGAGCTGCGACCACCGCCATCACCTTGGTGAACACCCAAGGGGCGCTGGTAAGGCCAAAGGGGAGCACGGTGAACTGAAAGTGCTCGTGGCCTACCGTGAACCGTAGGTAACGCCGGTGGGCTCGCAGGACGGGGATGTGGAAATAGGCGTCCTGCAAGTCCAGCGCCACCATCCAGTCTTGTGGGTCGAGAGCAGGCAAGACCTGAGCTAGAGTGAGCATCTTGAACTTCTTTGCGGAGGAAGCGATTGACGTTCCGGGGGTCCAAGATAGGACGCAGGCCTTTACTTTGTGGTGCCCAAGAAGGACAGTGGGAATAGCAACCACGACCTACTTCTGGCGTCGGAACGCGCTCGATGGCCCTCTTGGCCAAGAGGGCCACAACTTCCTGCTGAAGAAGCACCAAGTGATCCCCCGACATGCGGTGGTACTGAGGTGGCATGGCTGGAGAGGTAGTCTCGAAGGGGAGGGAGTAGCCCCTCCGGACTATCTCTAAAACCCACCTGTCCGAAGTGATGGTGCGCCAGTGGGGGAGGTGATGGCGAACCCTGCCGCCCACTGGCGTTTGATGGGCCTGAAAGTTCGGACTAGGAAGGTTTGGAGGCAGTGGTGGCCGGGGTGGAGGTGGACTGACCCGCCCGCTGGCCCCTTGGTCCGCCACGGCGGAACCCGCATCCACGCTGGGATGATTGCTGCGCCGGCCTGTGGCTCTGTTGCGAACGCTGTGGGGCGCCCCTTCCTGTGCCACGAAAGGAGCGGAAGGCGGATGAGGGAGGACTGCCGAGAGTCCCAAGGACTTGGCCGTAGCCCGTGAGTCCTTAAACCTCTCCAACGCGCTGTCCGCTTTGTCGCCGAAAAGGCGACGGCCATCAAAGGGCATGTCCATAAGGGTGTTTTGGACATCCCCCGAAAATCCAGTGGTCAACCAGGCGCGACGGCGAAACGCCACCGTCGTTGCAATCGATCTGCCCAGTGAGTCGGCGGTGTCTAGGCCACAACGAATCATGAACTTTGCTGCGTCTCTCCCCTCTGCAACAGCCTGGGAAAGAGCCAGCCGGGCCTCCTCCGGACACTGGGGCAGCACGTTCGCCACCGTATCCCACAGAGAGTGGGAATAACGGCCCAAGAGGCATGCGGTGTTCACGGACCGCAGCGCAGAGCTGGTGGAAGAAAAAAATCTTCTTCCCAAACTGATCCAGCTTCTTGGATTCCCTATCCGGTGGTGCGGAAGGGAAGGCGGTTGGGGAAGCAGAGGCTTGGACAACCAAGCTCTTGGGGTGGGGTGTTGGGAGAGGAAAATGGGGTCACCCGGAGCCGGGCGATGGCGTCGGGCCACGTTCCTATCCCCAGGAGCCCCTGTGGTGGGCCTGGACCAAGTGCCCAAAAGAACGTCAGAAAGGGCTTCATTGAAAGGAAGCAGCGGCTCCGCAGAAGTAGCTGCTGGCTGAAGCACCTCTGTCAGGAGGTTAGTCCTGATGGCCACAGTAGGGAGCTCTAGGTGTAGGGCCTCGGCCACCCTACGCAACACCACAGCATAACTAGCACCCTCCTCCATAGCCACGGTAGGAGGAGACAGCATGCCAAGGTCTGGTGAGGTATCCAGACCACTGGCGTCCCCCAATTCCTCAGCCCAGTCCTGTTCAGACTCGCAGGCTGCAGCGAGAGGGTCCTCAGACCCCTCCCAGTCCTCCCCTTGCTCCTCAGGCTGTTCAACAGGTCTAAAATAAGGAGCAGGGACATGGGGATAAAAATCCCCAAGCAACGTCAAGAACGGCATCGATCGACGCCGGCTTGATGCCGCGTCCACGTCGGGGCTAAAACTGAGGTCGACGTCGTCCCGAGGAGCGGGCGGCGTCAGAACTGGTGCCGGTGGAGTCGGTGGAGGCGTAACAAGGTCAACCGGCGTCGACCGGGATCCAGGCCTGGATCCAAGGGTGTCCTGCGGCGCTGTGGCCGGAGCCGACAGCGACGCCGGGGCCGCCGGCGATGAAACGCGAGGACACCCATGCGGGACCGCGGGGCCCGAAGGCGCACCGGCGGGACCCGACGGCCCAAAGAGGCGAGCCATGGCCGACAGGAACTCCTGTATTTGGGCCGGAGTCGCCGACGACCCCAGGAAGGGCGGGTTGTCGGGCGGCGACTGCATAGGCTCTGCCGGAGCCACGGGGTGGCACCACCCACACCCTCAGCCGCGTCGCGCGACCGGCGAGGGGAAGTCGAAGAACGATGGCGTTTCTTCGACTTCTTGTGCTTCGTCTTACCTGACCCAGAGTGCGAAGACTTGGATCCCGAAGACTGATGATGATGACTCCGCGCACGATCCCTCGACCTCCCTCTGGACTGGGACTTCGAACGGCCCGGAGCCGACTGCCGGGCTTCCAGCAACTTTCGGGACCGCTCCCGCAAAGTCTTCGGTGCCATGGCCCGGCAGTCGGAGCACGACTTGGGGTCGTGGTCGCGCCCCAGGCAGAAAAGACACACACGGTGTGGGTCCGTCACCGACATCATGCGGTGACAATCCCCGCAGGACTTGAAACCGGGCATCCTACTGCACCAGGAGTCGATGACTCGAAGAAAAATAGAGACAAAAAGCCTTAAAAAAGTCAGTAAAAAATTGACTGGGGGTTCCTGCTCTTCCCGGATCTGCGCTTGCTGGCGCGGAAAAAGAAAGAACTGACGTCAGCGCGCGTGGGCGGCATCTAAGTAGCGCCCGCGACGTCATCTCGGCGACCACGACGCCAACGACGGACGCGGAGCCGCACGACGCCACCTACCGACGCGCAGGGGTACTGCTGATGAAAACTTTCCGGATCCAGTCTGACGCCTGGGGATATTCTAAGGTAAGGAATCTATCACTATGTGTTTCTTTCAGATACAAAGTAATGCTAATTCAATCCACCCATAACAGGCCTACTGACTTTTACATATGCTTTTCACAATAATAAAACTAACTATGTGGGACCTACTATTTTTCTCATGTCTCACAATAAACAGACGAGACCCATGGCATCTCTCAGAACTTTTCCCAATGAACCCCATAGCCTTTATCATTGGCTAATCACCATTAAAAAAAATTTAAAAAGCACCGCCCTACTGCATCGACCATAAGCTGTGCCACTAAGCAATCATCGACATGCAATCATAAAATTACAGATACGTTGAAAATCACAAGGAGAGAGGTAAATTAAATGAAGCTTTGCCAGGGCACTCATTTTCAGAAATGCAAGGACTGCCATTGGCAGGCATAGTTGCAGAGAAATGGCGGTCTGGTAAATCTACTTAACCAGTATGTCAGACTTCCAATAAGGCTGTCCAAGTACATCAGGCAGGGAATAATCAGAAGAATATTCCAAACCAAATCAAATGCGCCCAATTAGAATCTTCTTTCTTTTGGGTAGTTTCAAAGAGCAGCTTTATTTGTGTTTAAAAGCCTTTACAGTTGAAAACTGTGGTGGTTTTATAGTCTTCTTCCCAGTCTTCTGGGTAAGGTAACATCTGTGAAAAGGCTTGCCTACACATCTACAGATTACCTTCTCAGGGTACGATTCAGTTGTGTGCACCCTATAGTGTGATGATTACTCTGTAGCACGCCTCAATCTGCATCTATCAGATAGGCCAAGCTCGGATTCATTCAAACCATAGTGCCTCACTGTGTGGTTTCAGGGGCGTTACATCCATTATTCTTCTCTGGTTAATCAACCTTGGTAACTGGTACATACCATGAAAGAGTCAGAAGCTACTCAACTGGTCTTGCTCTTATGAGAAGCCCAACAAATACTTCCTGGTTCTTTGGGAGAACAGCAGGCCTAAGCGCTCCTACACAACTGTGGTAGTAGCCACAATGACAAATTCACACACTAGGACTTGTAAGAGGTTTTGATATTAGCAAAATTGTAACAACATATAATGTGCCATATAATGCGATACACTTGATATTTTAAAGTACCTACAGCATTAGAGCTGTTGCAAAATGGAACAAGTAAAACAATTGTGAAAACTATGTTAGTTTCTTCAGTAAACAAAGGCATCAAAATATAAATCACCAGTAGAGCATTACCTTTGTAGACCTCTCATTAAAGATGGTGGGTTTGATTCACTGATTCCCAGCTTTCCCAAAAGGAACTCAACCGTTGATGGATTGGCAAATCCTAGAGACTGGTGCAAAACCTTTTCATACTCCTGTGAAGGACTACTGGAGAGAGCAATGCTTTGCCTTAAAAAAGAAAATAAATAAGATAAAAATGTTATTTTCTAGCATGTAACGTCTTTTTCAAAACACAAAGATCTGATTTCTCTGAAGCCAGCATCCTAGCAGAGAGGCCAGTTAAAACGATCAGATGTGTGCATTCATGTCAATGGGAGCTTTGAGCATTGTAGAGGAACGGAATCACTCATGTCGCCATCGCCAGTACCTTAACCACCTTCCCTAAAATATTACCCAATTAACAGTTAGCATTTGGGATATCAGCCCTACCTGCAGCCAGTTATTGTGGATTTATTTCAAGAGTGAAGCACCATCGTTGACGAGCTGTATTTTCAAGTCATAGGTTAGTGAATGCTAAAACCACCATTTCCTGCCCTCCAGTTAATTAATTTCTCCCATTTAATCTACAACTGGCAATCACAGACTGCCTACAACATACAGGGAAAATTATGGGAAATATCTGCCAAGACCATAGGTTTAATATTTGCATTATATTCACAAAACTTATCTGAATCAGCATATGATAAGCCATACAAAAGGCCACACCCAGAATTCTCAAATCTTGTGTTTCGATTTAACCATGCCCACTTTCTTTTGAATCTACAATTGTCATTAGTTTTCCCTATTGCTGCTGATTCTCAGACGTTAATGGGATGATTAGGCCATATTAATACTATTTGACTAGACTGCAAATCTAGGCTGAAAAAGGTACAAATATCTTTTCAGAGTGCGTTCTGATGACACTTCAAATTGGCAACATTTTTTGAGATGCTTTAGCATGCAAAATAAACCCTGCCTTTTTCAAAAATGTAATTACAGCCCAATAAACATATCAGGCTAAAGGTCTCAACACCTGTTATCAGTATTCAAGTAAGATAAAATGCCTTTCCCAAATTGCTTACATCATATTGATTTAGCGGGTGTTAGCAATGTTGATTCACTTAACATAACCGTTCAGAACATTTTGGACTTGCACAAGACTGGACTCTGAAGGTGGGACCAGAACCACAGTATGTGTGGACCACTCTATTCTTAGCTCAAGTTTTATATCCTAAATCCTGGCTTTTCACTATCCTGCCTTTTGGATCCAACTCAGCTACATATAATGAGGAATGTTGAAGCTCAGATGAAGGCTTGTTTGGGGCAAGAACTTTCAGGAGGAGCTCCAAAAGATTATGGTGTCCTTCAGTTTTTGAGGACAGACATTAATTACACTTCATCCCATCATCTGGATCTCCTGTGCAAGTATTCAGTCTATTATATTTAGATAGCACATAAAGCATTGCAAGAGTCACTCCAAAGTACTGCGAAGGTGGAGAGGTCTCCCGAAGAGCAAGGGAGGGTGATTTTGCTTCAGATGGAGTCGGCTGAGGCTGCCCGCTGTAAAGAGTCCAAAAGACAACCTAAACAATAGTTTCTGGGTCCTTTCATGAATTTCCTCATGTACATTCACTGCACACGTGTAGGGGAAGAGAATGCCTTAGGCAGGCTTTCATCCCTAGGAACACCCAGGTTAAAAGACTCGCAGTCTCCACTGCGGTCTCCATACAGGGGCTACAGTTTAGAGTATCACATTTATTCAAATAAAAATCTGATTCGTAAGGTTGTTTTCAATCTTCTATTTGCATTATCCATCCCTTTCTTTTTTCGGATGCTGCAATATTCTGACTTAGACTTTTTATTTAATTTGCAAACTTTAACGATTACAAACCTGATCAATTTAGAAATTAAAAGGCACGTCTATAAAAAGAAGGTGGATCCGCAATTCTCTTACTTGTAATACACCGGCAGATCTTCAGCGGGAATAACCCCCAGCTTCATAGAAGACAGATGGGAAGGAAGAGCAGAGCTCTGAAGGGACACTGTAATTTTCTCATGATATCGATCAATGTCTTTTATTACAGCTGTAAAATAAACCCAGAATAAGCATTAAAGTATTAAGAATCTAACGTCATGAGATAATTCAAGAATCAAAGGATTAGGATGAAGATATAGTTTGTTCTACAGGATCAAAAGTCTAAGTTCGAGGGCACACTGGGGTGGGTGGGGGGTCATGGAGCATTGACAAAGAAAACAAAAAGTACCTTGTATAAGATCTCCAGTCTGATAATATGACAATGGATCACCATGGCTACTGAGAGAAGGCACATCTCTCAAAGGACAAAGTGCCTACAAAAGAAAGAAATAAAAAAAGTAAAAATAAAAAAATTAAGAACTAGCCAATTCAAAATGGTTTTTGCAATGTTGAGATCGAAATTCCTCCCACTCCCACGAGATGGCATAAATACCCTAGTGATTTTGAATACAGGTAAATACTACATTTTTATTGACTTTCCCCACACATTTCAAATATTGAAGCACAGATGTAAAATGTGGACTGCACAACACTGTTATAAACAAAGCATTTAAAGGCAATATACGGAAATGCAGGAAAGCATCAGGGCATTATATCATTTTGTTTTGATGAAGGAACTTGCTTAACAGTTTTAGCGGTCTGCAAACCATTTTGCATACAAAGACTGGGCTTTGGGTCAGCTACTGCTTTGAAACTTTGTCAATCACATTCTGGGTCACCCCAGAGCAATATTTCTCGTGCCGTTTGTTGGCCACTGTGTGAATGATTCCACCGCTTAGCGAGTGCCTCCACTTCAATGTATAACTCGCATGTTTGTCAGGAGTAAGCATATGGCAGGCAAAGAACAAGCCACCGTGAAAAGACACTAGAACCAAACATTGTACATTATACAAATGCTTACATCTGATAGAGACATCTAGCCGCAGATTCCGTACCTTTGAACTTCCAGGCGTCAGGCTCGATCTGGAAGATTTTTCTCAGCAGTACCCCTGCGCGCCGGTAGGTGGCGTCGGTCGTCGGCATCGTGTTAGTCGTTGTCGGGGTGTCCGCGTCGTCAATATAGCCACCACTCCGGCGCGCGGTCAGTTCTTTTCTTTCCATGCCATGCCATCAGCGCCGATCTGTTGAAGTGAGCTACCCCCTGTCAATTTTTGACAGACTTTTTTCGAATTTTGTCGACTTTGTTGGTGTATAGGTGTATCATGTCAAGTAAGAAGGCTTCGGATTCAAGCCGTGCGGCGCCTCTCACCGCATCATGTCAGACCAAATGGGGGTCCGTGACTGTCTTTGGTGCCTGGAGTGCGAACATGACTCCAAGTCGTGCTCCGACTGCTGGGTCATTGTGCCGAAGGTTTGAGGGAGCTGTCCCTAAATCTTCTTGCAGCCCGTTGAAGTCATCAAAGTCAGGTAAGAGGCACCACAAGAAGTCGAAGTGCGCTTAGACTTCGCCCCGCCCGTCTCCGACGTGGCCGAGAACCTCGGCGTTCGAGGCACCGCGCCGCGGAGCGGGTGCCTGGGTCGGTTTCGCGTTTACCCTCCTTTTCCGGGGCCGCGAGCGACCCCGGCCCAACTGAAAGAATGTTATGACACCATATTTGGGCAGCCTGACCCTGCCAGCGCATCTGCGGGGCCCCGCAGGTTCAGAAGACGGAGGGGCCCCTGTGGTTCCCATGCCGGCAGCTCCGGCCCTGGCCTCCGAGTGGACCCGTTCCCGGGTCCGGACTGACACCGGTCGCACCTCCACAGCGACCTTCTCCGGCGTCGCGTCTGGCGCCGAGCTCCTCGGCGGCGCCTCCCCTATCCTCATTGCCCACGACACGGAGCCGGTCGGGCGTCCCCGGACGCCGAGACCAGAACCGTACGGATCCATGCACTTTTTTCTGCCCTATTCTGAAGGGTTAGGAATGGAGGAAGAGGATTGGGAGGGGAGAAGGATCCCTGTGAAATCCCGCAACAAAAACAAGATCTGGACGGGTACGAGGAATCGGGTGAAGCCAGTGGTCTGGACACCTCCCCAGACTGTGGCATGCTTTCCCCTCCTACCCTGGCTACGGAGGAGGGAGCATCTTTTGCCATGGAGGTACGTAGGGCTGCGGAGGTCCTTGACCTGCAGCTTCCTACAGTGGCAGTCAAGACAAATGTCTCGACAGAGGTCCTGCGGCCTGGGGTCTCGAGTTTGGAACCCCTACTGCCTTTCAATGAGGCCTTGACAGACATCCTTCTGGGGACATAGTCCAAACTCAGCACAGGGGCTCCTGTGAATAGGACGATTGCCTGCCGCCATCGCCCGCACCGGGCGACCCAACTTTCCTCACCACACACCCCACCCACCAAAGCTTGGTGGTCCAAGCTTCCACTTCTCGTGGCGCATTCCCTTCTGCACCCCCGGAAAGGGAATCCAAGAAGCTGCAGAACTTCGGAAAGAAAAATTTTCTTCCGCCAGGCTAGCATTGCGGTCGGTAAATACTGCATGCCTCTTGTACCGTTACTCCCAATCCATATGGGATACGGTAGCTCAGGAGGTGCTGCCCAGAGTCTTGGAGGAGAACCGGGCTATACTCTCTCAAGCTATATCAGATGGGAGGGACGCAGCTAAGTTCGCCTTCAGATGTGGCTTGGACACAACAGACTCTCTAAGCAGAGCGATTTCCACGACGGTGGCAGTTCATCCCCACGCCTGGCTGAGGACATCTGGTGTTTCGGGGGATGTCCAGTCTAACCTCAAGGACATGCCCTTTGATGGCCCCCGTCTCTTTGGAGATGAGGCGGATGCTGCCCTTGAGAACATTAAGGACTCGCGGGCCAAGTCCCTGTGCCTCACTACCCCCCCTCAGGGCTTCATCCAATTTTCGCTCCTTTCGTGGCTACAGAAGGGGCGATCAGCAGCGCCAACCCTACTCTGGCCAGAGGTCCTCGCAAGTTCAGCAACCTCTGCGGGGCCGTGGACGCGGTTCACCCCGGCCTCGTGGGTCAGGGAACCAGAAGTCGAGCCAAGCCACCATCCCCTCCTTTACTGCAAAACCTTCCTAGTCCAATCCCCCAGGATCACTCTCGGCCAGTCGGTGGTAGAATACGCCTTCATCTCCACCACTGGCAAAACATTACATCGGACAGGTGGGTGTTGCAAATCGTCCAAAGGGGCTACTCCCTCCTCTTTGAGACTACCCCTCCATCTGATGGAGGATCACCTTGCTTTGCTCCGCGAGGAAGTCTCAACTCCCTTGGCCAAAGGAGCTACAGAGAGGGTTCCCAGGCCCGAAGTAGGTAGTGGTGGCTATTCCCGCTACTTCCTGGTCCCAAAGAAGGACGGAGGCCTTTGTCCTATCCTAGACCTCAGAGCCCTCAATTACTTCCTCAAAAAGGAGAAATTCAAGATGCTCACTCTTGCTCAGGTACCGTCTGCCTTGGACCCAGGAGACTGGATGGTAGCGCTGGACTTGCAGGATGCTTATTTCCATATTCCCATCCTGCCTGCCCATCGCCGCTACCTGTGGTTCAAGGTGGGTCACAAGCACTTTCAGTTTGCGGTGCTCACCTTTGGCCTCACCTGCGCCCCTCGAGTGTTCACAAAGGTGATGGCGGTGGTCACAGCCCATCTGCGAAGATCAGGGGTTTCAGTCTTCCCCCCATCTCGACGACTGGTTGTTGAAGGCAGGCTTGCCCCAAGCAGTTGTCTCCCACCTCCAGGCTACGGCGCACCTCCTGCATTCGTTGGGGTTCTCTATCAACGTGGCTTAGTCACACCTGACTCCCTATCAGACGCTCCTTTTCATCGGGGCGGTTCCGGGCACGGTGACATTTTGGGTCTATCCTCCCGAATGGCGAGTCCAATATATTCAGGCTATGATACGGATGTTTCAGCCTCTATCTTGGATTCCGGTGAGAAGGACTCTGATGCTGTTGGGCCTCATGGCCTTCTGCATCCTGCTAGTGACCCATGCACAGTGGCACATGCGGGCTCTGCAGTGGGACCGAAGTTCCAATGGGCACAGCATCGACAAAATCTCACCGGCTTGGTTCAGATTTCAGAGGGCACTGCAAATGACCTGCAGTGGTGGCTAACGAACCGCGAGTGGTTCAAGGGCAGACCCCCTTTCCCTTCCTCACCCAGATCTCACAGTAGTGACAGATGCGTCCCTTCTGGGATGGGGTGGCCATCTGGGAGAGGTGGAGATCAGAGGACTCTGGTCTCCGGCGGAAGCCAAGCTCCATATCAATCTGTTGGAGCTTCAGGCGATCCGGCTGGCACTGAAGGCCTTTTTGCTGTCGATAAAGAAGGCTCGTTCAGGTGTTCACCGACAACACTACGGCCATGTGGTACTGCAACTAACAGTGCGGAGTGGGGTCGTGGACTCTTTGTCAAGAGGCCCTGCGTCTCTGGACTTGGCTGAAACATCAGGACATTTCCCTGGTGGTTCAAAACCTGGCCGGTTCTCTGAACGCCAGGGCGGACGAGCTCAGCAAAAGGTGCCTTGCGGATCACAAATGGCTTCTCCATCCGGTGGTGGCAGAAGGTCTCTTTCAGTGGTTGTGATAGCCTTGGTTAGATCTGTTTGCCTCTGAAGAGAAAGCGCACTGTCTGATGTTTTGCGCACTGTAGTTTCCAAGGCGGCACTCGCTCGGCAACGCTTTTCTTTGCATTTGGAGCTCAGGCCTCCTATACGCCTTTCTGCCCATACCACTTCTGCCCAGAGTGCTTAAGAAGATCAGGAGCGACCGGGCACAAGTTATTTTTGTGGCTCCGCACTGGGCACAGAGAGTTTGGTACCCCGAGCGTCTGGACAGGAGCATCGATCCTCCGGTCAGGCTGCCTCTTCGGGAGGATCTTCTGTCGCAGCAGCAGGGGAGGGTTCTCCACCCAAACCTGTCCATACTCTTTGCGTGGAAATTGAGAGGCGACATTTGACAACTTTCGACCTCCCTCACGAAGTCTGTGAGGTTATCTTAGCAGTTAGGCCTGCCGATGGAACAAGTTTTGTAAATATTGTACAGACAGGTCTGTTGACCCCTTATCTGCTCCCTTATCTCAAGTCCTTCTCTTTATACTTTCTTTGGCTCTGCTCTGGGCACTAAGGGGGCTACCTTTCAGCCCTTTTTTCTTTTCTTTTCTTCGGTTGCCTGATCAACCTTCCCTATTCAAATCTCCTCTAGTGCAGAGGTTTTGGAAGGGGTTAACCCATTTGTTTCCCCCTTCATCATGCCACTGTGGGACCTTAATTTGGTGCTCACTTTTCTGATGTGTGCGCCATTTGAGCCGCTGCATAACTGTCCTCTGCAGTTGCTCACCATCAAGACTGCTTTTTTGGTGGCAATAACCTCTGCCAGGGGAGTAAGTGAACTGCAGGCACTGTCCTCCCAGCCTCCTTACTTGACAATCTTTCCGGACTAGGTACTACTCCGGACTAGAGCATCCTTTCTGCCTAAAGTGGTAACACCCTTCCATCTGGGACAGTCTGTTACTCTGCCCACTTTCTATGCACCCCCGCATTCTTCCAAAGAAGAGGAACGTCTCCATCCTCTGGACCCAAAAAGAGCACAGTCGTTCTACCTTGATCGAACAAAAGAGTTTCGGGTGAACAACCAACTCTTTATTGGATACGTGGGTGCAAAGAAAGGCCGTGCTGTCCAGAAGAGGAATATATCCAGATGGGTCATCCTCTGTATTCAAATTTGTTACACCTTAGTGAAGAAAGATCCCCCTGAGGGGCTTGGGGCCCATTCCACCAGGGCAAAGGCGGCCACCACGGCCTTCCAGTGTGGTGTTCCGGTCTCTGACATCTGCCAAGCGGCCACGTGGGCCTCGCTGCACACATTTGCCAGACACTACTGCCTGTATTCCCAGGTCTGCAGGGAAGGCCTGTTCGGTCGCTCTGATTTACAGGATTTTCTGGTCCAAGTTGTTCCGCCGTCCCACCTCCGGGGTTAGTATTGCTTTGGTATCTGTTCAAAGGTAAGGAATCTGCGGCTAGATGTCTCTATCAGATGGACAAGTTACTTACCTTCGGTAACGCCTTACCTGGTAGAGACATGATCTAGCCGCAGATTCCTTACTGACCCACTCATCCTCCCCGCACTGTGGAATTGGTTGTTAAGTGTCAGGGATGTTCCCCATCAGGGCCCTAGTAATTTTTTAACACACCATGGTCAGTCACTTCATGGCTTCACGCTTCTGGCGTGGAAAGTCGTGAAAAGTATTGTTGTCAGCGCGCCGGTTATATTGACGATGCGGACGTCACGACGCCGGCGACGTCACGCGGAGTTGACCGATGCCACCTACCAGCGCGCAGGGGTACTGCTGAGAAACTTTTTCCGGTTCCAGCCTGACGCCTGGAAGTTCAAAGGTAAGGAATCTGCGGCTAGATCAGGTCTCTACCAGATAAGGTGTAACCGAAGGTAAGTAACTTGTCCTTTAAGTACAATCTAGATTTAAGTATAGCAATACACTATGATAATTATCAGATTCTATTTTACAGAAAATCAGTTTGTTTGCATAAGAAAGTCACATAAGACACACAATAAGTGATATTTGCAATAAATATGTTCATATGAATTCGTAGCTCCTATACTCCATAAAGCAAAAATGTGTTTAATATATGGGTGGCAATGCTTTCAGTATGAATTTTGAAAGTCAAATGTCATAGCCTTATTCAGCCACTGCTTGTTTTCTGTTGCAGCTGGCAAGACCTGCAAGGGAAGAGTCATCTTGAGCACACCTTGCCAATCACAATATGGCTTTTGATTTTCTCATCTGTATGAAGGCAGGGATTCGTCTCTGCCCCTACCCAGGATAGCCAGTCATAGTTTTCAGGAAGCATAAGTCATTACACAAGGGATGTGAAATAGCTAATTTGGAACAGCGGCGGCCGGCACAGGTAAGCGTGGTGAGGCGGGACGGGATAGGTATAATTAAATAAATAAATACCACCAATTCGTTGTCTGTCGACTTCCCCCCCTGCTGTCCCCGCACCACCGTGCTTACCTGTGCTGGCCGCCGCGGATTTGGAAACTATAGATATCAAGAGGCCAATACCAACTGAGAAGCTCCAACCCCCTTTTGTCTTGAAACTTCATCAATCATTCGCAGTAAGTACTTCCAGAGTCTGGAATTTCAACCCTTATGACATTAGGGCTATTGCATCTCATGAATCATTAAAAAGGAAATTGTGGGACGACCTGGAAACCGCAGTCTACAAAGCAAAGCGAAACAGCAAGATGAGAATATTTTATACTACTATATGAAGGGTTAGTTTTTATCTCAGAGTCCTCGTCACTTGGCCAACCCTTTCCAAACCAAACATGAATGCTATCTACATATTCACTTAGGACACCATCATTTTTCCTCCCTTGATTTTGCCTTGTATTTGATGGTTGCCACTACTTAAATATACTTCTGTACTGATTAAGCGGTTTAGCCTGACTGTTCTCTTTATTCATCATGTTATACTAGAATTGTTGTGTTACACAGGACCACTGTTGATTTCTTTTGCTTGACAAAACTTCTGTTTCTAAACTGTTGATCTGGCTATTTTGCCTAATCTTCTTTCCTGTGGACTTTCCATAAGACAATTTATGTTCCCCAACATAGCGGCCACTTATATTCCCTTTTGCCTATTCGTCCTTCTTTGCCCTCCAGCCCTCTCCCATGGCATTGTGGGCCTTCTCCACTGAGCATGTGCAGTGAGAGACGCTTGTCTATGTATGCGAACACAGTTCTCCCTTCGTCAGAATTTGCCCGACCGGCATGCACACTTGCTGTCCACAGACCAATGTTTGGAAATCTCCATTTATTTTCTGAATGCGGCGAAGCACTCTGTGTTCGCAAGCACTGCAATACAGTGCCCATGATTTCTGTGGGCGTATATGCTGCCTTTCTTTCTCCCTTCCTGGAGAATGCAGTAAGGACTTTTGGAACCCCCAAATTACCTCTAATATCAACGACATCTGCAGTATTTCACATCCATTATATTTTTTCTTCTGTAAATTTGAAAGGTATGGCCTTTTTTATTCTATACGTTTTTTTTTATTCACACTTCTTCACTCGGGGTACTTGAAGACCTTTTCCCTCCTTTTTTATAATTCTCTTTTTCAGCCATACTCCAGTGGGATAGATATCACTGTTACAATAGTTACCTGTTCATTCGACCCACCAGGATTCAGGTAGAGGCTGCTCTCTCCAGTTCTGCAATTTTTGTTTTTATTGAGCAGCAAACCAGCTAGATCTTGAGCTCTGACCTTTTATTTTAGGGACGGATGCCTTTCTTCCCCATACAAGCTTTTAATCTTCGCTCTGTGAGTATACACTCTATTAAGGGTTTACACCTCACACCGTAAAACTATCCGTTCCGAACTATGTTCATTTTCTCTCTTTCAGAAATCGTTCTCCTTGGCTCTTCTTTATTTTATGATTCCTGATGATGGTTTCCCCACCCCCTCTTCTTGAGTCATCGAAAAGCCGCCGCCGACTACCACTACAGACCCTAGATGGATTATATATTGTATAAATGAGCTGTGTGGTTTTTGTTTAGAAGATACACAACTTTGATCACTGAATTTGTTCACGTGTGTATAACTTTAATGAGCACACCGAGCACATTTCTCACTGCACACCCAGTGCGCCGTAACAAAGTAAGTTTTTTTCATAAAAGTTTTTTTATATACGATTTATTATAACTAATGATTAAAAGAACCATTTGATTAATTTGTATTGATTGTATTGTTTTCCACTGTGGGACCAGTGTTTCTTGTACATGTGATTCATAGTGGGTCACAAAATGCGACCTACCTCATTAATATTCATTAGGAAGTTCGCCCCCCCCGATTTGCCAATACAGTGCTGGAGATAGAGGACGACAATGGCCAGATACATAGAGACAACTCGGAGATAGCGAATACATTTTACAAATTCTATAAACACTTGTATAAAACGCACAGAAAACAAACGGTAGATTTCGCCCCATTCTTTGAGGATACCGCCATAGCCTGGCTGGGGGACGGTCAGAGAGAATCCCTCCTTGCGCATCACGAAGATGACGAGATAATTACGGCAATCATGCAACTGCAATCAGGCAGAGCCCCGGGGCCAGACGGCCTCCCGGCCGAATTCTATAAAACATTCCGACACCTTCTCATTCCTATCCTGCGACATGAGCTTGAGGAAGCACGCGAGACGGGCATTCTCCCAAGATCAATGCGGGAAGCGCTCATCATATCCCTGCCCAAACCAGGAAAACCGACTTCGCAGGTGGACTCATATCGGCCATTGTCCCTCATCAATGTGGACGCCAAAGTTTTGGCAAAGTTAATTGCTAACCGTATAAGCCCCCTCATGCCTGCCCTTGTCCTCCCAGATCAATCGGGGTTTGTGCCAACTAGGAGCACCTCCCACAATCTGCGTACCCTGTTCGCGATCCTCCATGACATAGACCCGGATATTAACGCTGCTGCTATCTTCCTAGACGCTACGAAAGCGTTTGATTCCCTGGAGTGGGATTATCTCGCCTTTGTTTTACAGCGCATGGGCTTCCCCCTCCCATTCCTCGCCTGGATAAACCTATTATATACAGATCGACACGCCACAGTGCTGCTTAATGGCAAACGCACACCTGCCTTCACTATAGCCAGGGGTACCAGACAGGGATGCCCTCTGTCCCCCCTTTTATTCGCCTTAGCGGTTGAACCACTGGCCGCCAAAATACGTCAACACTTTCGGGAATATGCTATTGTATATCCGCAGCGTCGAATTTTGATCTCTCTATACGCCGATGATGTCACCCTCTATTTGCGGAATCCGGCGGAAAGTCTAAATCCCATCCTCCGACTGTTTATCCTCTTTGGACGGCTATCCGGCATAAATATCAACTGGGGAAAGTCCCAAATCTACCCCCTCACCGAATCCTCCCCCAGGTTTATACCAGAATACCCCCTTAAATGGTGCGACAACACGCTTACTTACCTTGGCATAGTAATATCCCGCAACCGAGAAGAACTTATGAAAGCAAACTATGGTCGCGTACTAACCTCGCTGACGGACAAAATCACACGGTGGATTGCGATGCCACTGTCAATAGCGGGCAGAGCTGCCCCTTATTAAGATGGTAATACTGCCTAAACTATTATACTTATTCGTGAACATACCATATGCCCCCAGCCGCCACTTTTTCTCGGCTATCAAAAGCCAACTCATTAGGCTCACCTGGGGAGGCAAGCAGGCCCGACTACGCTGGGATGTCCTTACACGGCCCTTCAACGAGGGAGGGTTTGAAATACCAGATCTGGAGCTATATTTCATCTGTGCCAAAGCCCACTTTGCCACATACTGGATACACCCACCCCCCTATATGCCGCATCTGGCAATTGAAGATGGGTACATGAACCCCATCCCCTGCATACCTGAGCACTCCCGCGGTCTCACGGCGGCTTGCCTCCACCACCGTTCAATGCACCACCAGCGCATAGCGCGACATAGCGAACATTACACGCACCACGCTGCTTTATTCCCCCCTTCTGCCCCTGGCCAGCAGATACGACATTCCAGTAACGCAAGAGGGAGGATGCCGCAAACTCCTTCGTAGACTGTCCATACGAACCTGGGGACAGTTATATAACAAGGCTAAATTTCTCACGAGTGAGGAATTTTTTGGCTCCAGACCCCCCTCCCCTCTGGAGAGATTTTATTATGTCAGATTACGACAAGATGTGAGGGCCCTCACACCCGACTTTCCACTTGAGCCTCCCACTCTGTTCCCCCTGCATGCCCTCTTGCAACAAACTGCCCCTTCTCATGTCATATCACTACTCTACCGCACTGTACAGAAAAATAGAGTCTACGACCCCCCTCTGGCCAAAGCTAAATGGGAAGCGGAACTGGGACACCCACTGACAGAGGACCAATGGACCTTCTGCTGCAGACAGACGGGAGAAATCTCGGCTAACAGCAAATTCCGTATCCTCCATTATAAATTTGTCCACCGCCTCGATTATACACCAACTCGCTTACACCGTCTGGGTCTTCGAGATAACGATAGATGTGATAGATGTGGCGGTGCGGCGGCCGGGTTCCTACACCTCGCCTGGGACTGCCCCCCCGTTCGCCAGTACTGGAGAGAAGTCTTCATAGCACTGGACCAAATGACGGGGCTACATATTTCAGACGACCCCCTGACTGCAATCCTAGGATACACTGCACCTATAGCTGCTAAAATACGAAAATACACTTCCCTTGCACTCCTCCTCGCAAAGAGGCGAGTGGCCTGCAGATGGGGGAGAGGGAGGGCGCCGAAATTCAAGGTCTGGCTGCAGGACCTCATCTACTGCCAAGAACAATTACACCTCTATGCGGAACTTCTACCCCCTCCTCCCGACCACGGGACATATGAGCACCCCTACAGATATATCTGTTAGAACACACTGACGACGCAGACACCACTGACCCCCACCCACCCCGGCGCCATGAGAGAGGAGGGCCCACGACGAACTCCCATGTCGGACATCACACACCCCAGGATAGATAACGGGCCACTCTGGAACACAATCTTTCTGTCCCCCTTACTCGGTACAGCATACTCACTACATTTTTGGGTCTACACATGCAACAGATGAGCAGTGTGAAGACGTTTTCTTGTTCTTTTTTAGTTTTATAAAATTGTTGCTTGAATCAGACGCACACAGGGAAATCCCTGATCGCTGGCAGCACCACATTCCCTCAGACGCGGCCGGCCCGATGTGGTTGTAGGCGACATGCTATGTTATTCTCCAACCATCAACGACACATGGGTGCGTGCTGCCGTGTTGTGCCGGCCCACTTGGGGATGTAGGCATTCTATTGTGTAACCTATTCAACTACCAATAAAGGTTTTCAAAACTTTAAAAAAAAAAAAAAAAAAAAATATTCATTAGGAAGCTCGGTCTGTGTCCCCACTAGGAATCGCCATGTAAAAAAAAGAAAAACGGTCTTTAGTACAATAGGAATTGCGGTTCGGTAAGAATCGAAGTTTGGAAATTGCAATTCCTAATTTTTTATATCTAGCCCTAAGTGTAAACAAAGAAATCTTGATTGGGCAAAGTTACCAAAGTGTCCGGCCGGCGAAGGACTTTTCCTGGGCATGAAATTCAAATTTCTCTCACCCAGAGCTTTCCCACCAAGCATGAAAAGCTTTATTTGGACGTCATCCAACAGCTGCATGACCTCGTGGAACCCTACTAACTACAGCCTGCTGCCTCGCCCAGCTGAAGATTTTGGACTTCCATGTTTTAGACCAAGTCTTAAGGTAAAACCTCCGACCAGGTGGAATCTAGTTGCTGTATCTAATTCTCACTCCATTGCACTTAGGTCCCGCCCCGATCTACAGCTACCACTTGACTGTGGTTGGTGATTGATATCTTTTGACACTATTTTTATTTCAAACATTAACAATTCCTATCTCTGGGTCCCCTTGATGTATTTTTGTTGTTTTGGTGTCATTTAAATTATTACACTTTACTCCAACTTACTAAACTGGTTTGGAATGTTTATTGCATGGTCTTTTAACTTTATTACTGCTTTGGCACTACATAAATGCTTTACACATTGCCTCTGAATTAAGCCTAGCTGCTCTGTGTCATAGCTACTATGGAGTGAAGTTCAGGTTCATTTAGTATCTTTAAAGGGTCATCTCGACTACGGATTGTGTTAACTTAAGGTGGGTTGTCACACCCCCTTTTTTTTGTTTGATCAGTTTATTAAAGATGTTGTTGTTATGAACATATACAGGATAAAGTACATCATCGTATAAAACACCATACAAAGCTAGTAGAGAAAAAAGAATCAAGTCTAAATCACAAATTAGCTGTACACTGGCATCATTAAATTTGTCAATTTTGCATGTCTGAGATTAACATATGGCATTTCCCATTAATCATATAACATCCACCCGCCGATCAGAATGCTGCGTCATCACATTATGATGCAATAAAAAACTGTATCTGAACAATACTTGTCAATCACAAATGTACGGCACTTATGGCTTCACTCCGCCATTTCACATTAATCTGTTCAGAAAGCCAAAAAATTTTGAAAACAAACCCCTAACATGGGAGGAACTGCCGGAAAAGGGGGGGCGGGAAGGGAAATAGGGGCCGCAAAGAGGTGTGGGAGGAAGTACAGATCCCTGTGAATCCGAAGGGGGATCCCATCAACTATCCTATAGATGCACATCAAGATTGTTAGGAGAGATGACCATCCAGTGTGGGGTGGAAGGGACTCCGTCCGCGCAGCAATTCGAAACTCAGGTCACAGACCCACCCAGGGATAACGCTCCATGTGTCCAATGTGGGGACATCTGTTTGGTCATCCGGCAGCAACAGCCCTTGTAACACACACAACATGGTATTCCATGCAGCGGAAATAGGGAATTTACGCAGTCCCATCGTGTCTTCCTGAACCAACGAAACCGCTTCCACCCAGTTCAACATGGAGAGAAACCAGGCTTTAGTCGGCGGGGGTTCTGCCGCCTTCCAACGGCGGGTGATCAATCGTTTGGCCACCGTAAAACCCAGATCCAGAAACCGGGTGGATGCTTTGTGCTTTTTGTTTCTGGGAAAGACGCCAGTGATGCATGTCTCCCATGTATTTGGCACTTCCCTATCCGTACACGTGGCCAACGCTCCAAACACCCCCTCCCAGTAAGCATGCAAAGCGGGGCAGGCCCAGAGCATGTGCAGGAGGTCCGCATCCGCCATCTTGCAGCGTGGGCAACACACATCCAGTCTATGGAAATATTGATTAATCTTGTCCGGAGAGAGATGAGCCCAATGGACAATGTAAAACTGGATTAATCGAAAACTAGCATTTCTGGGGACCTGCTTGAGGCTTTCCAGGACCATAGACCATTCTTTTTCCGAATAAGGCCTCCCTCGGTCAATATCCCACTTAGCTCTCAACGGCGTTAAGTCCGCAAGAGTATGTTCCCTAATTGACTTTGTAAACCATTTCACCAGGTGGTGCCCCCTACCCAAAACGTGCACATATTGCACCATAAGATGCGTCTTAAGTTCCTGAGTAACGTCGCCCCACCAGCGCCTCTTCGCGGCTGTCCAGGAGGCATGATTTAGAAATTGGCCCAGGGAAACCCCATCTTCATCCATAATAGCTAGGAAGGTCCGCAATTCGCCCTCTCCGTAGAGATCCCCCAGAGTGGTGATGCCTGCTCCCTCCCAATCGGTCAAATCAGTGCTGCGCACGCGTCCCTGCACGGTCGGCATACCTAATAAAGGCACTGCTGCCGCATACGGTGTAACGTGTCTGGTAAGACGCATCGCCTTGCAAAAACACTTCTGTGCCGTCGAGACTAGCAATGGGAGAGGCTCATTCGATCTATTACAGGGGTGGAATATGGAAAGAATCCTGTCCAAAGAGTACAGGGGGTCACGCTCCGCCGAGTCTGATAGATGTAATTCCGCCACCCATTTCGCCACCCACAGGATCTGCGACGCCAGAAAATAATGCTCCAGGTTGGGTAGAGCCAGCCCCCCCCCTTGAGCGAAGTAGGTACAACTTCGCCAACGCCACCCTGCACCGCGAATTATTCCAAACAAAATCATGGACAATCTTCTCCAGAGAGCGGTAAAAGGACACAGGTAGGTGGAGCGGCAAATTAGCAAAATAATAAAGGAGACGTGGCAGCATGACCATTTTTATTAACTCCACTCTACCGATGACTGAAAGATTAAGCGTTTTCCAGAATTCAATCTGGGATTTTAACGCTGTGACCGCCCTCGTGATGTTGCTGTCTAGAAGATCTTGATCACTATGGTAGACACGAATCCCCAGATATCTAAACACCATTGGTTGCCATTGCACTATCGTCCCGTCCACCTCCCAACTCGGATCTTCCGTAGCAGGGTGGAAAGGATACAGACACGACTTACCCCAGTGTACCCTCAGCCCAGACAGGGACGCGAAAGACCGCAATATTGCAGGAATGACTTGGGGGAAATCGTAAGAATGTCCTTGACATATAACAAAATGTCATCTGTGTAAAGCGAAATTGCATGGATACCGTCCCGAAGACGTATCCCCCATTCCGAAGCCGAGGCGCGTAGCGCCATTGCTAGCGGTTCGATCACCAGAGCGAAAATTAAAGGGGAGGGGGGACACCCTTGACGGGTCCCCCGTTCTATCAGCATAGGGTCAGAGAAGAGAGTACCCGACCGCAGCCGAACCATGGGAGCCCCGTATAATAGCTTGATAAGACTCAAAAAGTAAGTTCCAAACCCGAAACGGCGGAGCACAGCAAACATGAAAGTCCATTCGACCGTGTCGAAGGCATTTTCCAGGTCCAATACAACACAGCCGGCCATTGGCCAGTCCTTGGTAGCACAACGCATCACCCTGAACAGCCGCCGTATATTAAGTGACGTGTTGCGGGCCGGTACGATACCATTTTGGTCTTGATGAACCAATGGAGGGATCAATGGTGCTAATCTAATAGCCAGAAAGCCTGCTAGGATCTTGTAATCCCCATTCAGGAGCGCCAAGGGCCGATAAGCCCCCATGGAGGTAGGGTCCCTGCCTGGCTTAGGGAGCGTGATCAATGTAGCTTCAGTCATCGAGGCCGGGAGGGCAAGAGCTTCGAGCGCCTCCGTGTAGACTTTAAGCAGCTGTGGACTGAGAGAGTCTGCGTACGACTTATAGAATTCATGTGGAAAGCCGTCGGGGCCAGGGACCTTACCCGACGGGAACGCCCTAATCGTGCCTCGAACCTCCTCTAGAGTGAGTGGAGCCTCTAAGTCCATCCGCTGTTCGCCCGACAGAACTGGGAACGAAAGGCTGTCTAAAAAGTGATTTATCGCCCCCTCTGAGGCCTGTTGGCCCGCTTTATACAGTTGTGCGAACTGCGCAGACAGTTCACCATGGATCTCCAACTGTGTGTACCGAAGATCCCCGCCTGGGGAGCGAAGAGCCGTGATTAACCCCCCCCCCCCCGAGATTGTTACTGCCTGATCAACCCCGCGAGAAGGGGTCTCGAGCGATCCGCCTTAGCGTGCACCGATGAGTGCGCAGCAAAATTGAGACAGCACTGTCGGTCCAGGAGTTCCACATATTTCTTGCGCGCTTCCTCCAGGTCAGCCAATCCCCCAGCATCAACCACCGCCGTATTTTCTAACGGTAGCAGACGTCGCTCAACTTCAAGCAATTCCGATGCCACCTGTTGTCGCAGCCCGCAACTCAGCCCCAAACACTTCCCTCTCAGGGTGACTTTCATTGCCGCCCATTCCACCATCGCGGAGGAGGCAGTGCCCGCATTATGTGTAAAGTATTCCCCGATAACCTCACTGATTGACTCCCGAAACACCTCATCCTCAAGCAAAGCAGTCTCCATGTGGGGATTCCCGGGATCCCGCCCTCCCAGCCCAACACCACACAGTGAGGATTACGATCGGAGTGTGTGCGTTCCCAGTATTGAGAGTTTGAGATGTATGGAAGAAGGCAGGTGGACCCAAAGAACCTATCGAGCCGAACGTGTAGGTTTTGAGGTGCAGAGAAAAAGGAGTACACTCTCTCCCCCGGGTGATGATGTCTCCAAACATCTATCAGTCCCCAGCCCTGTGCCCACCCAGAATTGGCCGAGGCAGCCGTGCCCCGAAGCAGAGGAAAGGATCTATCGGTCTCCACATCTTGAACACTGTTAAAATCACCCCCCAGCAGCCACGGAATCCCACACCACCTCCCCAATGCAAGAGACAGCTGACCAAAGAATTGACACTGATCCACATTCGGTGCATACACATTACCCAGTAATACATGGCGTCCATCCAATTTACCTTTTGCCAGCACATACCGGCCCTCCCGATCCGTGAGAACCTCATCCAGAGCAAAGGGCGTCCCAGGCCGTACCCAGATAAGAGCCCCCCTAGAGTACAGGGAATAATCCGTGGCATATATTTTGCCTCTCCATCTGCGCTGTCGTCGAGAAACCTCTAAAGCGTTAAGGTGCGTCTCCTGCAGCATCGCTACCTGCACTTTATGACGTTTTAAATAAAAGTACACTGCGTATCTACGGGAAGGTGTACGGAGACCCCGAACATTCCACGTAAGTATCATGTGACCCATAGCACAGTTAAAGAAGGCATACCCCAGTGGCCAGCGGCTCCCCCCACCCGGGCCCCAGTAATAAGCGGTCGGATATGCATCCTAACAGTTCCAAGTGTCCCCCCACACGCTCCCGCAGCCAAAGGGAAATGGGAAAAACTAACCAGGGAAAGAAAGAACTATATAAGGGCAACCCCCAAAACAGAGGAGTGTCGTCCAAACACATCGTACAGCAACCCGGCTGCACGTCCTACCAGCCCCGAACAGACGGGGGGAAAACAGGGGGTTGTGTAACCATACAGGGTATACCCTACGAGTCCCCCTTAAGCCGCTAACATGACATGGCCAAAGCTGAAATAAAAGAAAATCCCCCCGCACCATTGGACCCCCCCCCCCTAGGACGCAAAGGCACCCTTAGTAAATCAGCCCCCTCCAACCTGAGACATAACCGGACACATGAATTAGGAATAACCAGAAACCCATACAGCAGCAGGAGCTCAGCACTCAGAATCACACTTCTATAGCCAGCATGCTCATACAATACTATCCGCCGTCTGCGGTATAACGTCCGGCATTCTCATAGATGCCTTATCAGATGAGTCCACTTTCGAGGAGCCCCCCACCCCCGACGAATGAAAGGAAGTGTCCGCTTTATCCTCCGGTGTCGCTGCCTCCGCCATCTGTTCCGCGATGCGGACCACTTCCTGCCGCTCCTTGCGGATCTGGTCCGGACCTGGCATCGCCACCGACCCCAGGAACCGCCTACCAAGCCGCCGCCGTGGTCCTTTACCACCAGCTTCCGCAGTCCATGTCGCAGCAGTGCCCGCAGGCCTTGGACCAGAATACCGGCCCGACGTCTCTAGCCAGTCCCAAACATCCTGGGGCGTATCGATCCCATCCGAAACAACTCGGAGCCGGGCTGGTAACATCAGGGAATAAAGGTAGTTCGAGCTGCCGGAGCGGTCAAGAATGATCCCCGCTGGCGCTGAACCTTCATAGTATAGTCTGGGAAGAACAGCACCTTGGCATTCTCGTATTGGACGTCATCCAATTTCCTGGTCTCCCGGAGGATCACATCCCGATCCCTAAAATGCAGGAGTCTGAAGATGAGCGGGCGCGCTCTGTCACCAGGGACCGGCTTCCTGCCCGGAACCCTGTTGGCCCGCTCTATGGTGAAGAATGGGGAAAAAACAGAGCTTGGCAGAATAGTCTTAAGCCATGTTTCTAGAAAGGTGGTTGCGTCCTGGCCCTCCGCACCTTCCGGCAGCCCAATCAGCCGGACATTGTTCCGCCGCGAGCGGCCTTCTGCATCCTCAACGCGGTCCTCTAGGTACCTAATCCAGGCTTCAGGGGCCTTCTGCTACTTCTCCTGAAACTCCGTGGCTGGCTTCAATTCAGCTTTCTCTTATTCCACAGCAATGACCCGGTCCTTCAGATTCCGATCTGCATGTAGCAAGTTAAGATACAGCACCACCTTATCTAACTTGGCTTCTATTGATGCGCTGGTTCGTTCAATGGCCTGTAAAATGGCGGCGTTGATCATCCGAAGCTGTTCGCTCACTCCCCGGCTGCTGCAGGTCAGCATCACTAGCACTCGGTGCCTGCGAGGAGGCCCTCGATCCCGGTCCCCCTGGTGCGCCCTATCAATGCGTATATTCCGAGCACAGTCCGCTATGTCACTAGATTATCCCGCCGGGCACCGCACAGCGTCCCTTAGATCGGCACTAGGCTGCACCGACTACAGTTGTAGACCACAGCCCGCTGCGTCACACACGTGGTACCTTGTTCAGCGCCCTCCTCAGTGGTGCCACCGCATCCAGGTGTGAGGCTATCTGTACTGTTATATAGGGTGGCCCACACGATCGTTCATCAGAGGCCCCCTTTGCCTCTACGTCGCACTCTGTGGCAGCTCAGTTCTTCCTCTGCGAAGGCCTCCTCGGGGCAGCCACAGACACCTCCTCACCGTCTAATTGCCCCCCCCCCCCCCATCTCTTCTGCAGAAATCGCGCACCATCAGCGCTGTCTGCGGTCCAGCTGCAGGCACCCCCACGCCATCTATTGTTAATGCGTAGGGGCAGCGCCCGTCCCCCGGAGGCCACAACTCTGGAGCGGGCACCGTCCCTCAAATCCCAGCAGGCTAGGCCCCCACACTGCTCTCCGTGGCTAGGAATCAAGTGGCTCCTCACTCGCGCCGTCGCACCCCCGGACTCGTGGGGTCACAGCGTGCGCCAAAGTCTCTGGCCAAAGTATGAGGTACAGGCCCAGGCGCGTAATGCGGTTGATGTGATGCGGCCCCTCCCCCGCTCACCGGTGCTCCTCTGGCTGCCGTCGGGTCTCCAACTTCCCCAGCGCTGGCTACGGGACTCTTCTCATGCCCCGAAGGGCGGCTCTGTCCCTCTCCAGCTCACGCCTCACCCCGGCCAGGGCGCTACGCTGTCCCTTCGCAAGGCCGAAAACTAGGCCCAGTTACCGATGCTCCGCCCCACCGAAGATAGCCGCGATCACTGCGAGGCGCTACGGCGCTCTCCGCCGTCCTGCCGGGGACTCACCGGTGCAGAGTCACCTTCCTGCGATAGAGGATGCCGGCTATCCCAGATAAATGTGCCGTATTACGGGGACAAGCGACAGAGCGTTCTCAGAACGTGTCCACCATGCTGCCCCTGCTGGCCACGCCCCAGGTGGGTTGTCACACCCCTTAACTAATAACCTTATTTCTTACACCAATAAAATACTGGCCATTTGAAAACACTAAATCGAAGAACACATCACATCTGCTCAGGAACGTAGAAATTGATTCCTGCCTTGTCTGAAACTGATAAGTTATAGTGTTGTTCTGTTAAATGCACTTGATCATTGTTCTCACTTGCACTATGACTCACTGCAAACTTCCTAGCCACTGTGCAAATGTACTACCAGTAGTGTATGAGTTAGGCTCAGAGTTGTTCAAACAGGATGGATGGACTTGACTCTGCTGGGTTACTACAAACTAGATACAACCTTGTGCCAAACCTTGGCAAAAATAATTAGGTGTACCTTACGACTGGTTACCAACCAGTGACAGTAACTGTTGACAATTTTTTGCTAGCACTATGTACACTGTAATACGGCAACGCTCTCTACGCAGAGATCACAGCTCACCCCCTCCGACTACAGACCATACAGAACACTGCAGCCAGACTCGTCCTTAATCTCCCTAGACAAACCCACATCACCCCCTACCTCAGGGAACTTCACTGGCTCCCTGTCTAGAAAAGATGCCAGTTCAAGCTCCTGACTCATGCTTACAAGGTCCTACACAACTGCGTACCCGCCTTCTTGAACCACCGCCTGAACTTCCATTAGCCCACAAGATACCTCGACTCCACTTCCCTTTCTCTTAACACTCATCCCTCGCACCAGACGTAGCAGAAGCGGAGGCCGCTCCTTCTCCTACCTAGCTGCGAAGGATTGGAATGAGCTACCCTTTCATCTCTAGACCGTCCCATCTCTTCCTGAGTTCAGAAAGTGCCTAAAGTCCTGGCTATTGGGCTAGTCAACTGGACCCTGCCAGCGCCTGGATACCCTCACGGGTGACAAGACGCACTCTACAAATCTACTGATTGATTGATAGAAGGAAAACCACCACTGTTCTCCATTTGTCAACTAGTATAACTAATACCCATAAAATGCACCATCAAAGCAAACGCTTGAGGGCAGTTCTAATTAAGCCAAATAACTGGAGGGTTAGTAGTAAAAGGGTACTTGAAGAGCACTCTAGTATAATGATCACCTTTATGAATTTGAGAACGAATGTCCAAATCCAGTGGAAGTAGAAGGAAAACATGAAAAAAGTTAAGAATATTTACAAGAAAATACAAGTGTCAATTTTAAGTAACAGTACTGTTGTGTTGAAGGGACTCTGATGTAAATGTTACAGGGTTGGAATAACTATACTCAATTTTAAGGATCCTGCAGGATCACGGTTATAACTTCAGATTACGGAACCCCTAGAGGATAAAAAGCTTACTTACCCCAACTAATTTATTTTCCTACCTGTACTTAAACGGTCATTGGTGGGTTTAGAGTTAAGAATAAGATAAAGCAGCATTGTTGTTAAGGCTTAATCAATTACATTAATACAGATAGGGTTTGTTTCTCTTACATCACTGCTTTTCGAAACAATTTAGCAGTGTTTAGGTACTAAAAATACACTACTGGCCATGATAAATGACCCATGGAGAAAACGACAATGTTGTAGTGGTGAGTTACTGGAGCCTTAATGCTCCTCATTTTTAAGGTATTGATGGAGTGAGGTTTGTAAAATACATCCTCATGAAATTAAGTAACCCCATAATAATGTATTGACTGCATGAACTAATCAACTCTGAATACACAAATTTACACAGGGGGCAAACGTATTTTATATAATATGATAAATCATGTTGGCATGAGTACGTATTAACTGTTTGCGCTTTGAAAAACTGTACTAATGCATGTTTATGCTGTGTTGTACATTGCACATTTTGCATGTTGTGCACAAATAATGAAAAGGTTGCTTTAAATTAATAGCTTTCGCTAGGATTTATTTAACACAGGGCATTAGTATGGTGGGAGGTAAACATAATGGGTTTTATTTCATGAATTAATATTCTTTTGTGTTTGTTTATTTTAGTACGGGATTGGGCCTGCATGAAAATGGCCTCTCGTTTAAACCAGCATGTGGTTGGCCTGGTCGGTATGAACTGCGCATGTGCTAGGAGGGGTTGCCTGCTCGCATACTGCAGAGTGTACCAGATGATGCAATCCGTGTGAAGGCCATGTTGACCTGTGTCTTATTGTTTATGTGCCAAGATGCGACAGCGACTGTGGGAACAGCCATCACTACGTGCAATTCAAATGTGAAAGCGGATATCAAAATGAATACTGTAGCAAAATGTATAAATATAAATGCTAGTGGTATACGAATGTATTAGTCTCAAATCCTTCCTTTGTTAGAACTGGTATAGGATGGATATGTGGGGAGAACTGGATGAGGCGACCCTAGTATGATTTATGACAACCAATCACAGACCGAGTTTCTACCGATACTGCAACATTGTAAGATAGTGTTCTAGGCAGAAAGGTATAACTGATATCCCAATTAGGGGTGTGGCAGAGAAGAGCGGAGAAGAGATGAGACAGAGGCAAGGCAGTGTGGCGAGGCAGAGCGGTCCGGTATAGCAGTGCAGTCCGGTGTGGCAGATCAGAGAGAAGAGACGATCAGAACGCACAGAGAAGATCCAAGACAGAGAGAGCAGACCTGCACAGAGTCAGAGAACCTTTAGGTACGAGAACGTTGCGGGAGTGCTTGGGAGGAGACTGCGACCGAGGAGGTAGATTAATTGGGAAATTAATTCTAGTTGTTAGTTTATAGCAAACTTTGCTGCATCTGTCCTGTTAACTTTGTCTTCCGAGCCTATCTCTGGGGTCCTCTTGCCACAACCTCCGCCAAGGAAGTGGTTTTCCCGTTTCTTTGGTGGGTATTGCCCTCCTTGATTGCTTAAGTTTGCAAATATATTTCTGCAATTATTTATGCTGTACCTTCTTTTCCCCATTCCTTTGCATGCTTTGATATCGATGCAAATGATTCATTTTGATTACATTGCTTGATAATTTGTCCTCTTATATGTAATCTTGTATGGGCACTGATAATCTAATCACGAGCAGTAATAAGATAAAATCATTAACTGAAGAAATGACTTTGTGGTTATTTAGTTAAATGTTAAACTGTTTAGTTAATCATAGTCACCATCAACTCTTCAACTAATGGTCCATCGACCAGAAGAAGTTGAAATTACTAATAGTTAGAAATATATATAAATGTTATTAATGTGAAGTATAGTATTTAATAAAACTGACAAATTAAACCCCCAAATCCAGCGCCAGTCCTCAGGGATCATTTATGGGTAATGTGTGATGGGCCCCATTGTTTGATAAAGTAATTTATGCATGACGAGATTTCCTTTGGTCCCTGGCTCAGGAATTTAGGGGTTGCGCTGGATCAGTATCATTCCATTGTCTCACTGCCACTGTGCAAGAAATGAGTGAGTTTCACAGTGGAATTCAAGGATAATATTGAACTATATGTTGAAGATATTAGGCGATGAAAATTGTGTAGCAAGAAAATGCTAAGCTATAACTGGCTTATGTAAACAATTTTCCGAACAGATTTCAAAAGAATTGTAAATTAGCTAATTCGTAGATCTAAGCTTCCCAAATCGGTTTATGCTCCGACAACTTTCATAAATGTACTGATCTAAAAGCACTTTTGCTTTTAACAATTTAAATCACTGTAAAAGATTCTAAGGCAGGCAGGTTACTAAATACTCTCCCTCGCATCAGCTCTATGAAGTAAGACAGACATAGTTTATAATTAATATGCAACTGAAAAGGAAAGGGTTGCCCTGCTTTCAACATTGCTGCTCTACGCAAAATGGCACTGAAATCTTTAATGCAAAAATCACTTCATGATTTCATTTCAAAACTTATGATGAACCTTCCCGGTAATCCATTATTATGTCAAGCTGTTCCCAGTCGTTAGCACTGAACACTTCTGCTCTAGCTTTAAAGTGCAGCAGTCATTGAATTCTGGATACATTTGTTGGGTTTCATCTGCTCAGGTCAAATAAGTTACCCGTATCAGTAAATTATTTTAAACTGCTACAAAATATGGCCTCTTAAATTGGCCCACTAGGTTGAACATGTGAAATTGGTACTTACGGATATTTCAAGTGGCAAGACATCTCTTAGAATTCCACTACCCAGGCAGCTCAATACAATGAAAAATCCAAATTCACGAATGGAACTGATCCTTCCAATCACAACATCCCCACGTTCAACATCTCGGAAAAGCATCTCCCGCTTCTTTCTGCTGGGTACATCCATGAACTGCTCCAAGGGAGCCATTACAGCGTAGTAAGCTGCAATTAAAATAGACAACTGTATCAGCTGCATGCAGGTTTCCAAACATTCTCAAACAAAAAGCAATCGGTGACAAAATTTGGCACAAAATTTGACACTTCTTCATGACTAGTTTAAAGTTAGCGTCACATTGAGAAAGTAAACATACAGGCAAAAAATTGGAATGTTAACTTGGAAGGCTAGAATGCATTCCAGTAAATATGTTAAAATACAAACTTCAAAATTCAGGGAAAGGTGGACAAACTGTTATGGTAGCAGAGATAACTATGCAGAGTATACATTATTTCTATATCTAGTGGCTGATGTTGGAATATGATGCTGGACAGGAAAACGTATGCAGTGAGCTGCACTTGGCCCATTGAAAGTAGCATCCACTACTCAGTTGCAGGAAAAGACCCTCCACTGCATAAAGAAACTGATGCAAGGGCCGAGGTCAAGTTCAGACAGTTCACCTCTTTTCTGCTTTCGCTGGGATGCACTGAACATTGCATAGCAAGCCCCTGGAAAAGGTATGTATAAGAAAGCTAAAATAAGCACTAAGGCACTAACAACAATGGAATCATCTTGAACCCTTACAATGGTTCAGTGAAGTGAATGCCTGCTACAGCCATATGCAGTGATCTTTAGGTCTTGAGTTCAACTCCAAGCAGACAGACTCAAACTTCACTTCCTCGAAGCTTGCTAAAACAGAGTAGGCTTAAAGTACAAAACATCTACCACATAGAATTGTGGTCCTTTATTAAGCCATGCACCTTCATAGCACTTTGACATTCACGAAGTGAACATAACTATAACAAATGACCCATGAATAGGATAAAATATTGTAAGCTTACAAGGAGATGAACTAGTACCTAAAATAGTTTTCCTGTTTCAGTTAGAAATTAGAGAACTTACACTGATTTATTGCTCGCTGACACAAATATGTGAATCAATTTTAGAAGAATATCATCAGAATAAAGAACTGCATGTAGTTTTCATACAAAATCTATTTGCGATGTTCCTGTACATACATATTCTACAGGTTATCGCGTTTAAAGTACATGTTGCACGAAGCATCAGTGATTCAAATGGGATTTTCCATTAACATTTTCCAGAAAGACGTGGGGTTTAATAGTGGGCAATTAAATCGATGTTTGAAAAAAAATCATAGTAATATTCTTGGCTTGTCAAAGAGGTAAAAGTGTATTTCTTTCAAGTACACATGTTTGTTTGGCATTGGTTTACCAAATTATGCTATTTACCTTCTGTCTCTTCATTCTTTTCTGTTATTGATGCGGTGTTTGGCTTCCACGAAAGAGAAAAAAGGAGATCTGCTTTTCTTGCAATGAACTGTTGCACCTCAATGTTATCCACTCTTCTCTCTTTCTTACTGAAATGAGAAAAAGATGAATTATTACCGGCATCGCGGCAAGTCTGATCTAGCATCTACTAAGTCGAGCAATAAACAAAAAAGCCTCCCACTCTAAACCTGCACATCTGCTAGCAAACAAGGGCCAGCTGGTGCTATGTTGGCACTAGATTATTCACTGGTACGTAATAAATGACCTTCAAGACAGCAAACGCCACAGAGCGAAGCAGACACAGTATCTTGAAGGTGATGGGCTAGTGGCCAAGACTGTACAATGTGGAGACCTGGGTCCTAATCCCATCTCTGGCATTTGAATGTATAATGCATGGTTCAAGGCAAAACACTTTAATCTCCCCGTGACTAGCCCACAAGCCCCCCCCCACCTCCTTTTCATGTCACTCTCCTGCTTCCCCGCCTCTTCAGCACTATATAGAACATGCCATGACATTTTAGCAGGATCATGCTTCTGTTCACTTTGTGAAAAGCGTAATTATTGTTTTTTTATTTGGGCACACATTTATAGCATACCGAGTTTTCAGCAAAATTCCAATTAAAAAAAAAAAACTTGCAACTCAATATTATGACGGAAAATTACCTTGTGTCCTCTGTATGATATACAGGCGAGTACTTCTGTCCAATTAGATACGTATCTGGTATTCAGACTTTTATTTTGGCCCTGGCGTCACACTAATCTAACTTGTGTGCAGAGGCCTAGGCCGGTCTTGACCATGCAGGACTTGTACAGTAACCTAGGGGTGTGCACCAAGCATGCTTTCATAGCAGGCAGAGGACTACTGTCCTTGTACTGGGTTTAGCACATAAAGCTGTGGTGGCAGCTTATCATGTCTTGTGATAAAGAGAGGATCAGACTTTTTTATCTCGATCAGTGAGAGTGTGGCCTAACAAGCCCCTCTTGCCTAAAGTTCCAATGTTATGTGAAACCCAGAACCTTGTGCTGACATACTGGGTGTATGTTCAGTGCGAGTATAGTATGTGAGTAGTACATATGTGGTAGTAGGATGGTGTGTAAGAGCCCGACTACTGAAGACTTTGGGATCCATTTTGGATGCCCACGTTTAGTGTGGCACAGGAAGGAGGATAAGGACAGCTTCCCCAAACAGCGGAAGTGCTCTCCTGCATTCCTATCTCTGGAGGGCAGAAATCCACATGCTAAAGTAAATGTAAATGTCCAGTATTTGTAAAGCGCGAACAATTACCCGAAGGTGTCAAGGCGCTGGGGGCCGTCGGGAAGATTAAGCAAGCTATTGCCCAGAGTCACATGGTGCTGGTCTGATCTGCCGCCGGCACCGGGGATCGAACCGTGAGCCCCAGGGTTCCGGAGTCAGTCGCCCTGGCCG
Organism: Calotriton arnoldi; assembly: GCA_963921515.1. NCBI lineage: Eukaryota > Metazoa > Chordata > Amphibia > Caudata > Salamandridae > Calotriton > Calotriton arnoldi. The sequence goes on along the minus strand of CAWUFW010005976.1, from coordinate 680,917 downwards.
CTGCGCCACACCTCTTCCCTCTAAAGTGAGGAGGATGGAGACAGGGCTATCTTTAGAAATCCCATGAAGGCTTTGTTACCAAGGGGCTGCTGATTAGTTCTTTCGGATCACTGCTGTGTGGTAGAGATGCAGGTTCTACTGTTCAAGGTGAAGAAGTTTGTAGTTCAAGACTGGACCTTTGTCTGTCCCCAGCTACTGCTTCAGGCAGTTGCTGAGGATGCACATGATTACTGCATACCCCTGCCTGCGGTCAGCCTGAGCCACTGCAAATGCGCCGAGGGAAGTGGAAGGACTAAAGACTTTATGTGAACAGTGAACTGAGTGTACATTTGCCTTAAACGTAATCTGCATCTGAGCCTTATTCATGCTTCTACCTAAGCATGATGGGGGGACAATTCTACACAGAGTCCCCAGTGTGGGAAAAGTAAGGACAGGAGGGATGAGGTGTAGCACCCATATGGGAGTAGTGATCTGGGTATCACCCTGTATTTGTAAACTGAATTGTTTAGTATTGTGTACTACTGTGTAAAGAAAAGCATGGGTTGGACATTAAAGTTATTGTGCCAGTTGGTTGAGATCTGAGATTGTGCTGACTGTAGTTTTCAAAATAATCATAGGGCTATGCCCCTTATGTTACGCTATTAGATTAGCCTTATGTAGCTAAATATAGCAGTGGTAGTCATCTATATTGACAACCCACTGAGCTATATTAAGAAAGATGATGTTTTATAGAATAGGTTAGTCTTGGATAGGTGGCAGCCATTTTGTATACTGGCCGCCATCTTACATTATGGCTATGTTTAAGCACGCGGTGAGCTCTAAACTGCGAACGAGGTAGGCCCAGACAGCTGCGCCATGACACTTGTTGTTCACCTGATAAGTATACGCCCAGTTTCGTTTCTTTATTCAATAAGAGGCGCTGCTTCGCTTATGAATAAGCCTTTCTGTGTGCGTAAGTAATAATCTATTTGCAGCACCTCTCCTACGTTGGGAGGACCAGGGATGCAGCTGGCTGACCTTGGCTAAGAGATACCGTGTGCCTGCCTCGGGCTGGTGATGTACGCCCCTCTGCCTCCCTAAAGTACGCATCCCTAAACCTGTAACTTTCCCTTGTAGGCGTGCTCTAGATGTTTATGACGTGTTTGATGTATCATACTATGCTGCGCATGATTATTGAGTCAGTCCATTAGCAAGCATTGCATGGTGCATGTTGTATTTGGGCTCCTCTGCAGAGTATAGATAATAAACTGCTTGTTTGCATTCTCTACTGGTTGACCAACTCTTCATTGATATAGGTAAGGCCGAGAGGTGGTGTAGTAACCCGAGTGACCCTATACGGGTCACTTCCTTCAGTTGGCGCCCGAACAGGGACCCCGCGATTAATCACCCATCAGACCCGTAAACGGTTTGTGAGGTCGGGGTGCAGGCTGGTCTAGCGGGCGGATCGGGGGCCCCCACAAGATAGAGCTCTGTTTCTGTGGCTTGCCCCGCCCGTCTGATCGAGGGTGCCCTGCCTAGTGATGATACGCCAGGGTCCAGAGACGGCGAGACCTTGGAGCTGACCAGATTGTTCTGGAGACTCGGCGGTAGAGAATCACGTGTGAAACCTGCGTTTGACAGATGAGTGACTTTGTGTACGTTTTAGTACTTAAAAATGTACTGGTGCCAGTCCTGAGGTGGTGTTGGACTGAACCGTGCGAGGCAGACCGTTGACCGCCTTTCGGTGTGAACTTGAACTGCTCCGGGTGATTCGGGTTTTTGAGACCCGTCTCATAGTGGTTCTTGGGTAGCACCGGGAGGGGCAGGGCCTTCGGGGCGTGTTTCGTGGACGGAGCCACACTACCGACTTGAGGGAGACAGAACCGATCGGTCTGTGCTCCATAAGTGGTACCGGACTGTGAGGGTGAGGTCGCCCATCGAGCTGTCTCTCAGTGGTCTTGAGCCACAGATGAGATGAGCCTTAGTGGCGAACCTCACGGGCAGTGCCGGACCGCGTTTGACAAGGCAGAACCTTGAGTTGTACCCTTAAGAATTGCGGACAAGCTACTTGGGCTGTGCTTTAATAGCGAGTTTGAACTGTATTGTGTGAACGAGTGCTGGGGCTGAATCTCGTGGTGGTTTGAGAGTCGTTAACCGCTCTACGAGCTACAAGATGCGGGATAGGCTTTAGATCGTGTCTAATCACAACAGGGTCGAGCTGGGCTATCCATACACGTAACAGAGATTCTTAGGTGGTGCTTAGTGAAAGGCTGTTTGGGCCGTATCGCATACCTTAAGAGGTCTGTTTGTGCTGATTTTTGAGTGTATTTTGTGTACGATCTTCGGACAGAGAAGTGGATTTGCTTTGCGCTTGCGCAGTGGGAATTGTGTAAGTATCTTATATCAAGATGCCGTGTTTTAGTAAACTTGGATGTTTTGTATGTCGATGTTGTTGTTCAAGTTATCGACTGAGGAAAGGCAACCTGCTCCTCCAGAGGGTACCCCGAATTTTGATATGTACATAGAGCACGGTATTGGCCTTATTGTGTTTAGCACCTTATGGCATAAATATACGAAGGACAATGCTGATTTGCAGTGGCCACTTGTTGGCTCGTTCGATGAACAAAAGTTGAATTTTCTAGAAGGAAAGCTGTTTGCTAAGAAGAGTAGGCAGTCAATGTTTGATATGTTGAGGGTTTGGCAGAAAGAGGCAAAGCAGCGGCGAATTAGAGAGGAAAAAAAATACGAGGAAAAGACCGGCGCTGACGATCGCGCAGAAAGTCATGGCTTATGATAAAGCGACAGTAAACAAAGGTGTTGAGTGCACAGATAGGGCGTTTTGGCTGCAAGCTGAGAAGAGTTATGTCGTTCAAAATGAAGGTGATGCTTTTGTTGAAGATTCGTTAGACACCCAATCCCCACCACCTTATGCTCCTCTACGGATATATCCTATTGTTCTAGCTTCCCAGGCCCCGGCTTCAAGGGCTCTGGCTCCGGTTCTTGCCCCACCAGTCCTCCTCCTCCTAACATTCCGGGTCTACATTTGACGCCTTCTGGGTATTATACTGCTTTATCGATGTCCGGGTTGGAGGGTAATAGCTCTCCGTCTGTGGCACCTGTTTCTGCATTTCCTGGTTCGACTTTCTTTACTCCCTCTAGTCAAGATCGTTCATTGATGGTACCTGTCTCTTCATCCACTCTTTCACCGGCGGATGTTTCACTTCACATAATGCAATTTGACAGAACGCCTGTGAGTGGAATGTCCCCGGGAAGTCGAGCGAAAGTTCAAGAACGCGTGAGTTGGTGCGTTCTGCAGTAAGTAATCAAGAAAAGGAGATGGTGGCGAATCAGGCTGCGCAGTGGATTCGAAATCCGATCTATATGGTTGAGGATGTATGGAGTGTGATGAGACAGTATGAACCGCTTATGCAACAACTTGCACTTAAGCATATGTGTACAATGCTGATGAGTTTGTGGGAGCAGCGCTTTAATGCTGAGGTCCCAAGGGAGGTTTCTGAGATACGAGATGAAGTGTATGGTTCCGGTATGGATCCTGCTGCTGTGTTGAATAAAGTTACTACTTTGTTAAAATATCGAGGTAGGATGCTTAAAGAGGGTTCCACAGCATTAGCGCAGTTCCCTATGAGAGAAGTTCACCCCATATATCATCCCGAGACACCAGCAGAAATAAATGCAGTGGGTGACATTGTTCAGCCCCGGGAGGGGGCACGGTTTCAAGAACAATGGGTTTATACCCCCTGGAAGAGAAGCGAAGTACTTTCTCTTAAAAATCAGTTGCCAGATCCCAGAAAGAATCCGACTGCTTATTATAAAGAACTGACAGAAGCGGCCGATTCGACAGTTATGACGTTAGCTGACATTCTGATGTTTTTTAGGTTCCTGGTGCCGATTGATATATGGAGGCAGGTGCACTTGGTGGATCACGTGGTAGAGTTAGGAGCAACATGGGATCAGATAAAGCTGTGGGATCAAGAACGTAAGCCAGGTGAGAAGCCAAGAGCGGAAGTGTCAGCTTTACCTGGCCGAATTATTACGTACAGGCATTCGTTTATTGCTCCCAAGAAAGTGGATTGGGATAAACGTACAGCATGTTGTCAAAAGAAAGAGGAGAGTGTGTCAGATTTCTTTACTAGGTACGAGGGGGTGTTTTTGGATTTCAGTGGTCAGGATTTGTCAGTGGATGGTGGAGTCCGGCTGTTTGTCGATAGGTTTGTTAATAATTTGCTTCCTGAGATTGCAGCCCGGATGAAGGCAGCGGAAAGTACCTGGTCCACGTCCACTCCCTCGGGAATATTGAGTATGGCGCAATATTATGAACATCGAGAGAACGAACAGAGGCAGGTTGTAGAGAAGAAAGGGAAGGAATTGAAGACAAAGGTGTTGTTGCAGCAGGTGCAGGGAAGTAGTAGAAGAGGAAGGGGTCAGCCGCAAGTGCAGCAGCGAAGGTCCGTACCGCGAGGTGGTGGAACGAGTGCTCCATATGTACCTGTGGGACCTAATCAATGTGCATATTGTCGGAAGGAGGGGCATTGGCGAAATGAGCGCCCTGAATTGCTACAGGCTGGTGGGATCCCTAGAAGAGGGGGCTTTCGGGGACGTGGTAGAGGAACAGGAAGTCAGGGTGAGAGAAGACCAGAACGAACTGAGAATGTTGAAAAGGATCAGAATTACTTTGATGATCCTAGAGGACGACAGTATTGTCACGAGGATTATGATGTAGATGAAGGAACAGGGATGTCCATCCACAGCTAGGTCAGCGACGGACAGGGTGGGGGACCAGTTTCGGTGAATGTAGATCAACGCGGACCCTATGTTGCTGCGGGTTTGCTTGGTACCTTTCAAACGTTTTTGATTGACACGGGTGCTATGAACAGCTCCGTTTCCCGTTCGCTGGTCCCTGGGGCAGCTCTGTCTGGCAAGAATAATGTTTCGGTGGGATTTTCAGGTACGCCGGTTGTTAGTCCCATCTCTAAGCCCCTTGCTTTGACAATTGGTCCGTTTTCAGTGAAATCCTCGTTCCTTTTGACTTTAAATTGTGGGGAAAATTTAATGGGGCTTGATCTGTTGAAACGGCTGCATGCAACCATTTTCTGTTCCCCAGACGGTGTTTACATGACGATTGGACCTGATGTGGCACGGGCGAAGCAACACTTTGCCAAAGACGCCCCTCTCCCCGATGAGTTCAAGGACGTGCCTGGTATGCTGTGGGCTACAGGTGACACGGACGTAGGACTGTTGCAGGTACCGCCAGTGTCTATTCAGGTTAAGGACAATGTTTCTCTGCCTCGTATTCCACAGTATAAAATATCGCAGACAGGAGAGACTGCTTTGTTGAACATCATAAATGATTTAATTGCGTCTGGTGTGGTTGAGTTTTTAATGTGTGAAACAGTCCCATTCTTCCGATTCTTAAAAAGGCCCCAACAGATTCACCTGATGCCCATTCTGATGTGTACCGATTTATTATTGATCTTAGGGAAATTAATAAAATAGTGGTACCACAATTTCCTGTTGTTCCGGATATCACTTTGATTTTGACTATGATCCCTCCTACAGCTCAGTATTTCTCTGTGATTGATTTGAAGAATGCGTTCTTTAGTATTCCGATTCATCCAGATTCCAGGTATCTTTTCGGGTTCAATTTGTCTGGCAGAAGCTTTGTGTTCTGTCGCGCTCCTCAAGGGTATACTGAAAGTCCTAGTATATATAGTCAAGCCTTGAAAGCGCAATTGGACTCGCTAGTGCTTCCGGTTGGTAATGTATTGTTGCAATATGTTGACGATCTCCTCGTGGCTTCTGATACTGAAGAAGGATGTAAGGAAGCCACGGTCAAATTGTTAATGCAGCTGGCACAAAATGGACATAAAGCGTCCCTTTCTAAGTTTCAGTATTGTCGACAGGAGGTTACCTATTTAGGTCACCTCCTATCGAAGGAGGGTAGAAGATTGACACCTGAACGTATTTCTGTAATCAATAAAATGGGCGTGCCAAAGACACAGAGAGAAGTGCGAGGTTTCATTGGAATTACCTCATACTGTCGACATTGGATCCCCAACTATTCTCTGATTGTGAAACCCCTCCTTTATTTAACTACGAAAGGTGTGTGTGAACCCTTGCCGTGGACGCTTGAGTGTCAGCATGCCTTCGAGCAACTGAAGCATGCGCTTTGTTCTGCTCCCGTCCTTGGTACTCCTGACTATAGGAAGCCCTTTGTATTGTATGTACATGAAGTGGATGGTTGTGCGTTGAGTGTCTTGACACAGGCTTTCGGTGGTATCGGCCCTGTGCTTATTTTTCTGCAGTCCTTGACAATGTGGCTAGAGCGCTCCCAAGCTGTCTGAGAGCCGCTGCTGCGGTGGCAATTGCAATCAGACAATCGGCAGGGCTCGTTCTTGACACCGACCCAACGGTCATGGTACCCCATTCTGTAGACACTCTATTGAATAGAACACAGACGCAGCACCTTACTAGTGCGCGTCTGACTGGATATGAGCTAACTTTGTTCGCTCCACATGTCACCATTAAACGATGTGTCACTCTGAATCCAGCCACATTACTACCCCTCCCTTCGAAGAGTCATTATGCAGATGCGCATGACTGTATGTACAGAACAGAGGAAGAAACGAAGGGACGTGTAGACCTGACTGATGTTCCCTTATCTGACCCCCAAGGGGAACTATATGTCGATGGCTCCTGCCTTAAGCTACCAGATGGCACTACTTCTGCCGCATATGCGATCACCACATTGCGCACAGTCGTAGAGACTTCCCGCGTCCCATATCAATCTGCCCAGGCTGCTGAGTTAGTAGCCCTGTTGAGAGCTTGTGAGTTAAGTGAGAAGATGGCTGTTAATATTTACACCGACAGCCAGTACGCGTTTGGAGTCGCTCATAATTTTGGGCGGCTCTGGGCGGAAAGGGGGTTCCTGACATCCCATGGGTTGAAGATACAGCATGGTCCGTTGATCCATAGATTGCTGTCGGCTTTGATGTTACCCAAAAAGCTGGCAATAATAAAATGCAGTGCCCACAAGGTAGTTACAGATGATGTGGGTAGGGGCAATGCATTTGCGGATCAAACAGCTAGAGAAACTGCTAGATCGAAGATGAGTAAGATGTTTGTGGCAGGACCTGCTAGGTGGGTACCTGATAATGCGATGTATGAGAACACTGTAAGTAGTGTTAAGGACATACAGAAAGAGGCCACAACAGATAAAGTGGCTGTATGGCAGGAAAGGACAGGTACTCTAGATAAGGATGGGTGCTGGACTGATTTGTCTGACAGCCGGAGAGGTCTGTTGCCCAATGCATATGTTTTTCCAGTTGTCACTATGGCTCATGGTCCCGCTCATATTAGCGCAAAAGGGATCTGTAAATTGTTAGACCCAGTGTGGCGAAATGATCTCATTCCCAAGGTAGCTGCCCATTTAGTGAAACATTGTATGATTTGCTTAAAGCATAATCCTAGGAAAGGTACTCCTGTGCCTTCTGGGAATTTCGCACCACCCTCATTTCCCTTTGAGGTTCTCCAAATGGACTTCATTGAGCTAGAACGAGTGAATAATTTGAAGTACGTTCTAGTGGTCGTGTGGGCTTTCAGTAAGTGGGTGGAGGCGTACCCTGTGAAGGAAAATACTGCTAACGCAACGGCGAAAGCACTCATAAAAGAGTTCTTCCCTCGTTTCGGTTTGCCTCGGGTGATCTGGAGTGACAACGGCAGCCATTTTAATTTCAGAGTCACGCAGTTGGTGTGTGAAGGGTTGCACATAAATCAGAAGTTTCTTGCAGCAAACCACCCCCAATCTGCAGGTCTTGTGGAGAAATATAATGGAACGCTCAAGTTGAAGCTAGCTAAGATCCAGGAGAGCACAGGCCTGAAGTGGCCGGATGCGTTACCATTAGCCCTTTTGTCCACAAGAATGACCGCACACACGAGGACTGGTCTATCTCCCTATGAGGTAGTTTTCGGGCGCCCTGCCAATATATGGGGTGTCCCTAGGCCAAAACGATTTAGTGAGATCAAGTATCCGATGATGATAGATTACCTGTATGAGTTAACTAAAAATCTTCGTTCTATTCATCAGCAGATCGGAGAGTCACTGCGACCACTTCCAGAGAGTCCCGGACATAAGTTGCAGCCCGGTGACTGGGTTCTGATCCGAAACTTTGCGAGGACAAGGCTCTGGAGCCCTGTTGGCATGAACCGAAGCAAGTCCTCCTTGCAACGAGGACTGCGTGAAGGTGGATGGGAGAAAGAATTGGATACATGCCCACCATACCAAAAGAATACCGCTGCCACTCCCTTATGACCGATGGGTCCAAGAAGGAATCGGAGATCATGAATGTGAGCACGTACCAAGGTTCATCCTGTTTTCGGATGCTCGGCTAACTTGGACGGAGAGAGAAAAAGAGAACAAAGATGTGTTATTGGAAGCTGTCCCTCCCGAAATAAGGGCAGCACGAGAGTCCTCTGACACTGAACGACGAGTGTTGGAGTCTGGGAGCTTTGTTGAGCCTGAGCCTTCGTTGCTTTTTTCTGATCAAACAGTGCCTGGGTCTGTAAGATATGATCTACGCCCACGACAAAAGAAGAGCACCAGAGGGAAATGGAGAGTTATGGATTTGAGTTTATGGTAAGAGCACAAGATCTGTAGTGCCTGCCACAAAAGAGAGACACTGGTGCACTGCTTTGAAACATTTAGGGTTTCGAGTGAGCTGTGGGTGTTTGCCAGGAGGGTCCCCCCACGACACAAAGAAGGATTGGATTACTGAGTAGGCCTAGACTGTGAGGCCCCACGCGGAGGAAGTCACCTGTTACAGTATGATGGACAATAGAAGCCTACCAAAGAGGCTTAGAACAGACTTTGGCGTAGTTGATCATTGATTGAAGAAGGTCGCAAGTGACCATCATTATTGTAGAAAGTAGGTGTTAGATATGTTCCCGTTTGGGCGAGTTGTCGCGCAAGAGGAGCAGCCTTTGGCGGCCCAGACCTTAGGTCAAAATGATCCTGGATGGCCTAGTTGGACCACTAAAACCAAAGTTGTGGTTTTATTCTGCATTTTTGTTGTTATGATTATATTGTTTGGTGTGATATTTTATTTAGAAATTAAGCATCCAATGCATGTTCTGATAGGGACTACTCCTGATCCGCCTGAGCATTCGTTTGTTTCCCTGGCTCCACATTAAGAAAGACATAGGCAGACGTATTTTGGAAATGCTTTTCTTCAGATGCTCCATGAAGTACACCAAACGACTAATGCGACAAAGTGTTGGATCTGTGGTTTACTTCCTTCTATGACTCATAAGAATGATCTTCCTATAGCCTTGCCTCTGTCATATCTAGGGAGTTGTGAAGCATGGTTCCAGCTCCTTACTGTAGTGTATACCCACTCACATGCAGATACTGCCCAACTGACTAAAGAAGATTATGAAGCAATGTTGGAATACATAGTGATGCACCAGGGATACACTCCCGGAAAAGGAGGGAAGGCAGGTACTTTGCATCCAGATGCCTGTATGAATGTTTATGAGCAAAGTGCAAACATTTCTTGGGTAAAAGATGAGATGATGGAGTTCCAAGGGTTTAATATAACAGAGTATTTTAGATCCTTTCATGAGAGAAATATCCCAGATAGTGAGGTCCTACCCATTCCAATAATTGATACACCAGCCCCATTTTGTGTAGAAGGGTTTGGGAGTGTTCCTGTGGGGAAGAGTCATTGTAACTATACGTTTACATTGACCACGACAAGTAGTCCATCCTTGCTTACACCCCCAAATGTATATTTTGTCTGTGGGAGACATGCTCATGTATGGCTCCCTAGGGGGTGGGCAGGACGCGGTTATGTTTCTTTCCTTCTACCCCCAGTTTACTTAGCCCCATCCAATTATCATAAGGATCATAAGTTGCAGCAAAGGGGTACCTCATTGTCACGAGTAAAGAGGATTATCAACACTGAAGATGTTGATCAGACAGATACCACGATGCAGCAATTTGCTGATGCTATGAAGGGATTGGTGCCTCTATGGGGACCTATGTATAATAGTAGGCGAATTCGCCATCTTACTAGAGTAGTGGAAGCGGTCATTAACACTACTGCTGGTATACTCACGATTATTACAGCTGAGCTTCAGGCGACCAGGCTCGTTGCTCTTCAAAACCGGATTGTCCTTGACGTCATTCTTGCAGACAGGGGTGGAGCCTGTCGTGTGATTGGTAGCAGCTGCTGCGTTTACATACCAGACCACGCCCCTACCGTTTATTCAGCTATTCAGAAACTCCATAGGTTAGCCTCTGAAATACATGAAGATAACGGTACAGGGTCTCCGGCACAGTGGTTCTGGGGCCTAATGTCCGCATGGGGATGGAAGATTCTCATGGGTTTAGTAGTAGTTGCAGGGATCATCTTCACTTGTTGCCTTTGTGTGAATTGTCTTCCATCCTGTTGCACTTATTGCGTGGCTAAACTCACCCCCTCTGTTCCAATAAGTGAGTCTAAAGACAGGGATGCGATTATGATGCTGAAAGAACTTCAAGAACTGATGGATATCGACGAAGGCATCTTCGAGGACTAAAGATTCGAATTCAACAGAATCTTGCCTTAGTTCTGCACAGTTGCATACCCCCCCCCCCGGTTTCCTCATGCTGACGACTGATAAAGACCCTGCCTGATGGCCTCTGTACTTCTAAATTTAGCTTATAACGCTAAAGGGAGGGTCTGTAGGTTTCAAAATAATCATAGGGCTATGCCCCTTATGTTACGCTATTAGATTAGCCTCATATAGCTAAATATAGCAGTGGTAGTCATCTATATTGACAACCCACTGAGCTATATTAAGAAAGATGATGTTTTATAGAATAGGTTAGTCTTGGATAGGTGGCAGCCATTTTGTATACTGGCCGCCATCTTACATTATGGCTATGTTTAAGCACGCAGTGAGCTCTAAACTGCGAACGAGGTAGGCCCAGACAGCTGCGCCATGACACTTGTTGTTCACCTGATAAGTATACGCCCAGTTTCGTTTCTTTATTCAATAAGGGGCGCTGCTTCGCTTATGAATAAGCCTTTCTGTGTGCGTAAGTAATATTCTATTTGCAGCACCTCTCCTACGTTGGGAGGACCAGGGATGCAGGTGGCTGACCTTGGCTAAGAGATACCGTGTGCCTGCCTCGGGCTGGTGATGTACGCCCCTCTGCCTCCCTAAAGTACGCATCCCTAAACCTGTAACTTTCCCTTGTAGGCGTGCTCTAGATGTTTATGACGTGTTTGATGTATCATACTATGCTGCGCATGATTATTGAGTCAGTCCATTAGCAAGCATTGCATGGTGCATGTTGTATTTGGGCTCCTCTGCAGAGTATAGATAATAAACTGCTTGTTTGCATTCTCTACTGGTTGACCGACTCTTCATTGATATAGGTAAGGCCGAGAGGTGGTGTAGTAACCCGAGTGACCCTATACGGGTCACTTCCTTCATGACCCACACTACCTCCCTGAGAAGCCTGTAACTGCTTGCCCTCACTACCATGAGAATCAAGCTCAGAAAGGGTTGTACTTGATCCCGGTGAAGAGCCCAGGACCTTGGCAATTAGGGCCCAGTAGCTAATATCTGCAGAAAACGGGTCTTATATCTTGCAAAACTTAGTCTTAGGCAGAAAACCTCACCAGATGCATAAACGCATTAGAGGCTGAAGTGCACAAATTATGAACAATCATGAACTTCACTAGACATCACATCAACAACAACAAAAAATTGTCACACTGTGAAACAGCAAGTGTCACAGTTGCTGCAGACTTCCCAAATTTCTATGAAATACAAAACAACTTAAAGAGTTTGCTGCATTACCGGTACACTCTGAGAAATGCATTTTTCCAGCAATAAAAAACTGTATTTGTGAGAGTTTTTCATTTGTTTGCCTTAGAACAATAACTGAGCTTCCAAGTTCTTGTTGGTGTGTGGGCACTTTTTTAGGTTGAAGCCTACCAGACTGTCTCGTTTGCTAACGACGTCTTGTGGGCATTTAATGTATTCCGCCCATTGGCTTTGAAATGCCCATTTGCTTTCTTTCTATTTGCTGGCTTTATTTATTTTAGGCTGTCCAGCTATAGTTTACCTGTCCGGTGGAGCACTGCTGGTTTAATGCTGTATCCTTCCGAGTGCTAGTTTTCCGTAATCAGCTCTTTAATTTGTGTTCTTATAGGGGTGTGGAATTCCTATAGCCCGACTCCCAGGACGTATTGTTTGGGGTCAAGGACAGCAAGTTTTTATTTTGTCCTTGGGACAAGTAGGCTCAACCCCCTGCAGCACAAACCCTTTGGCTGCCAGTTTACAGTACCACATTATGGATCAGGGAAGGCCATTGTCTGCAATTAAGGTAATATTTGTGTCCATATGTTAATGCTATTAGCAATCCCCAGCACACATCATATACAACAAGTGACAGCAGTAGCTTCTGTTAATCACACAAAATCATAAACAGCAATCCAAGTTGTTTCTTTGATCTTTATTCCTTTTTCATGATTTCTTCGTGAATTGATTTCAAGCCGTGAATTGATTTCAAGCCAACACGTGTTTCGTCGCCTCAGTATAATTGTACATGCGACTTTTTCAAGGCTAAGTGGAAACATAGGATACAGTCACTAATATAGTTACACCAGAAACTGTATATCTATAATTTTATTTCTGTAGGAAACCTCCACCGTGACATGTTCACATGTTGTTTGTTAAACGTTTCTTCCCTTTATTGAGCATGCATCATTAGGCCACACTATGGTCTAGACAACACCAAAATGTGACTCCACACAAGAAAGTCTGAGGATACAAAATTCTTGGACCTCTTACAATATATCCCCTGTGATGTGTTATGTGCTAGATTATAGCCTTATATGTATCTATCTAACCATCAACTTTGCACCAATGAGTCAAAAACGGAGGTAGAAGAAAGTGTCACCCACTTATGAGTGCAGCACCACATGCAAGTGATAACGTATAAAAACCAGAACCGACCTTCAATGTTCACTGTTTATATGTCTATAAATCAAAATACAAAAAGAAAATGGCAATACATAAGTATGAGCAGAAAGGCCTCCATACTTCTAGTTACAAACTAACTTGTACTGATACATGAGTCAAGTATCAATAATGAACCTACTTGAAGTGTGGTGATAATGCCATCCCACACTGTCCTAAGGCGTGGGGTTGGTAGTAGAACTGCGTTGCAAAATAGGTAGTCTTGCTCTCCAATATTGTGGTTAGGTCACTGCAAGGACAAATTAGAAACAAAACGTCTGAAAAGTTGCCTATATTTGATAGAGACTAGACGCTTATGTCATGCTCACAATTCCGTTTTCCTATTTTCATAAGTTGCCTATACTTGATAGAGACTAGACACTTATGTCACGCTCGCAATTCCGTTTTCACTATGTAGTTAACATGCTCCAATTACATTTCCTAAGGATGGTGTCAATAACTCCCATCCTCAGGCCTCTCAATGTACAAGACAACGCCAAATAAATCCCGCCATTATTCTATCAATGTCATCCGCTGTACAAGGCTTGCCACGCTCCTATTAACACTTCGGCAAAGGTCCCAGTAGATCTCCCCTTCTTACCGTATTAATTGTTGCTGCAAACGTCCTGTCCCCTCACGCGACTTCTCGAGTACGAGAAAGAATGCCGCGTGACCGGCGCTCTTAAGCTGCCGTAATTGATCACATGACTGTCCTCGCAACACTCTCAAAGTTACCATAATAATCCGCGCCATCTTGGAGTGTGCAAAAGTCCTTGCACCGATTCTCGAAAGACTATTCTTTGGTCTCGTAACTCATTAATTGTATCTCGTCGTATTCGCACAATTTTGCCCATATTTGTTCATTCTGTCCCACTGCTTATATCCATATCCGAATATTCAGAAAAACACTATATCATTAGTTTAGCACTCATGACCAATAACAAAACTGCTCGCACTGCAGCCACTCGGTACTAGTCTTGTACCTCAAATAGCCTGAAAGAACGTAAATAACTCAATGGACATACTGTGATTCTCTATTATCCTAGCCTGAAAGCTCATACAGTTATCCCGCTAACGGATATAGTCGCCATCTTGGAATGTGGTAAAAACGTGTTCACACCAAACCTTACTGACATCCACTAACATGGTCTCTTCTCGCTTCCCTATTTGTTATGGCAATTATGTCTATAAGGTTACACCAGTAGTCCATACCTATGTTACTCATTTTGTACCCGTCCAAAAAGAGACACCGTGCATGTCAGCTGCACCAGCCATATTATGCAATATAACTCTAATCAGAAAAGATAACCTGAATAATTCAGACGGCGGTCGTACCTACGATTTCCAAGGCCCCCTATTATGATGTCGGCATGGGTACAAGTCAATGGTGTTGGAAGAAAAATTATTTTCTTCTTATTTATGTGATTTGGTGAATTTTTTTAAAAACATCTGATTGTAATAGCCCCACTTCTTCAATTTGGACGTAACTTATGAAGTATCAGTGACTACATGTTGCATCCCATCACTTTTATAATGGTTCTATTATTTCAATGCAGTGTGAGAATATAACGACGACATTTCTTAATCATAATGCAGAAGAAAGTACAGGCGAAAGTTTGTACATTATGTACTGAATCACAGCAAGGTTCATGTGCTCACTCTAACACTTATCTTCCTAAAAATAGTGCAGTTCCTGATCCACATTCAGACCCAGATCAGTCGTACGTAATTTAAGAATCCAAGAGGCCTCATTTCTCCGCAACATCAATTCTCTGTTGCCACCTCGTGGATGTCTTAATGTCTGGTCAATCCCATAGAATATGAAATCTTTGTTCTTACCTTGGGAAGTACATTCTGCAATATGTGTAGCAATTGGGTATCTGAGGTCACCCTGTTTCACTGCCCTCATGTGTTCCCCAATCCTCTCACGTAATGTTCTAATTGTGCTCCCCACATATTTTTTGCTGCATCTACATTCAATTATATAGACCACATATTTGGTGTTGCAATTGATATTGGTCATAATTTTGTGGAGTCTATCTCCTGGACCTCTAAAGTCTATTTTCTTGTTGCTTGCCCATTTGCAGGCCACACAATGTCCACAACCATAGAATCCCACAGTATGTGGTGTTAGCCAATTCATGTCAGTTATGGGTGTAGGGTAACTACGACTTAACATATCTGAGAAAAATGCCTCTCCTGTATGTTATATCAGGTCTTGTATTAATAGATCCCCTCAAGGATGTGTCCTCCTTAAGAATGTGCCAGTGTCTGTTCAGACTTTTACCAAGTACTCTAAATAGATTGTTATTGGTGACCATTCTTATTTTGTCATCAATTGTCTTTTGATTAGTTCGTTCTTGCAAAGTCTCTTGTCTCTTAACTTTCCTGATCCTAGACCTGGCTTTCTCTAGGGTATGTCTGTCATATCCCCTCTTTTTGAAGCGTGCCATCATGGTATCAGCACATTCTTCAAATTCAGGGTTGCAGCTACAGTTTTGTCTTGCCCGGATTAACTCTCCCTACGGGATTGCATTAATCTGATGTGAGGGGGTGCGAACTGGATGCATGTAAAACTGAGTTGCATGCCGTAGTCTTACGGAATAACCGACTATGAATCTGATTGTCCCTTATGTACAATTCTGTATCCAAAAATTGTAATTTTCTCCTTGCTGTATTCATCAGTGAATCTGATATTAAAATCATTACTATTCAGATGCTCAACAAACTCAACCAGTTTTCCAGTATCGGATGTCCAAACCATCAGGCAGTCGTCGATATACCGTCCCCAAAACAAAATAGAATCATTCCATTTCATGCCCATGGCACTCCAGATCCACATCTCCTCCAGCCAACCCATGAAAAGGTTGGCGTACGAGGGAGAAAACCTGGAGCCCATGGCCACTCCCCGTTTCTGCTGGTACCACTTGTCTTTGAATAAAAAGACGTTGTTGTCTAAAATCAGTTCTATCATGTTGATTAACATCTCAGTATGTTCCCAAGTACTCGCTGACCTCGTACTAAGAATCTTTCTGATGGCCCTTAGTCCACAGTCTCTCTTAATGCTTGTATATAAAGCGGTTACGTCCAGAGTTACCAAAATCATGTTTTCGTCCCACGTGAGATCGGACAATATTCCTAGAACATGCTTGGTGTCACGTATAAACGATGGTAGATTGCTTACCATGGGTTTTAAAAAAATGTCCACGTATTCAGACATTCTTTCAGTGGGACCCTCGTTGCCCGATATTATGGGCCTCCCTGGTGGAAAAGGGAGATTTTTGTGGATCTTGGGGAGCGTATAAATGCAGGGGTGCCAAGGTCTGTCTACCTTTAAGTAACATAACTCTTCCTCATCTAATAGGCCCATCCCATGCCACTGTTTAAGATTTCGATTGATGTGGTCATTTATTTTCCAGATAGGATTTGCAGCAATAGGTTCGTAACATTCGATGTCATTCAATTGTGACAATATTTCCTTTTCATAGTCTGTGCTTGCCATAATTACAATGTTACCCCCCTTATCTGCCTCTTTGATGGTGATGCTGTCATCTCTCCTCAAGTTTCTCAAAGACTGCCTCTCCCCATATGTCAGGTTGTCAGTAACATGAAGGGGTCGCTGTTTCTTATTGTTATTTTTGTCTAGATCTGCGAGTACCAACTTGTGGAAGATATCAATGTTGTTCCCTGTGTGTAGAGTGGGTGTCCATTTAGATTTTTCTTTAAGGCCGCTTTGAAATTGGTACGTCACTCATCACATTCAGATCCCTCATGATAATGTCTGCAGTAACAACTTCATCTTCACAATCTGTCAGTGGCAACAACAATCTAGTATCCACTATATCTTGAATGGTAAATTCACTCAACTGATGCCTCTGATATTGTTTATTAGTTTCTTTATTCACTTCATTATACATCATGAAATGTTTTTGATTTTTATACGTCTCACAAATTTGTAGAGATCAATCTTTAGCTCACAAATATTACCAGTATTTTTAGGACAAAAGCCCAGTCCTTTTTTTCAAAAGAGACACATCATCGTCAGATAAACTTTTCGTTGACAGATTCACTACGTTAACATCATCTACTTTTTCTGGTTCCATGACCTCGTTCTCATCCCAGGTCTTTCTTCCCCTGCTGCCCCCTCTTTTCCCCCTTCTTGCCTTGGGCCTGGCGTAGGACGCCTGTTTTGTTCCCTGTTGCCTCTCTTGATCCTTTGGACCTCCCACAAAAAACGATTCTCACTACTAGCAGAGTCTATTGACCCTTCTCCTTGCTCAGATTCCCCTCAACTGGTGTGTCGATGTACTTGTTAAAAGTCTGAACAGACACTGGCACATTCTTAAGGAGGACACATCCTTGAGGGGATCTATTAATACAAGACCTGATATAACATACAGGAGAGGCATTTGTCTCAGAAATATGTTGAGTCCTAGTTACCCTACACCTAGAACTGACATGAATTGGCTAACACCACATACTGTGGGATTCTATGGTTGTGGACATTGTGTGGCCTGCAAATGGGCAAGCAACAAGAAAATGGACTTTAGAGGTCCAGGAGATAGACTCTACAAAATTATGACCAATATCAATTGCAACACCAAATATGTGGTCTATATAATTGAATGTAGATGCAGCAAAAAATGTGGGGAGCACAATCAGAACATTACGTGAGAGGATTGGGGAACACATGAGGGCAGTGAAACAGGGTGACCTCAGATACCCAATTGCTACACATATTACAGAATGTACTTCCCAAGGTAAGAACAAAGATTTCATATTCTATGGGATTGACCAGACATTAAGACATCCACGAGGTGGCAACAGAGAATTGATGTTGCGGAGAAATGAGGCCTCTTTGATTCTTAAATTACGTACGACTGATCTGGGTCTGAATGTGGATGAGGAACTGCACTACTTTTTAGGAAGATAAGTATTAGAGTGAGCACATGAACCTTGCTGTGATTCAGTACATAATGTACAAACTTTCGTCTGTACTTTCTTCTGCATTGTGATTAAGAAATATGTTGTCGTTCTATTCTCACACTGCATTAAAATAGTACCATTATAAATGTGATAGGATGCAACATGTAGTCACTGATACTTAATAAGTTACATCCAAATTGAAGAAGTGGGGCTATTACAATAGTTTTTTTTTTTTTTTTTAATTCACCAAATCACATAAATAAGAAGAAAATAAATGTTCTTCTAACACCATTGACTTGTACCCATGCCGACATAATAGGGGGCCTTGGAATTCGTAGGTACGACCGCCGTCTGAATTATTCAGGTTATCTGTTCTGATTAGAGTTAGATTGCATAATATGGCTGGTGCAGCTGACATGCACGGTGTCTCTTTTTGGACGGGTACAACATGAGTAACATAGGTATGGACTACTGGTGTAGCCTTATAGACATAATTGCCATAACAAATAGGGAAGCGAGAAGAGACCATGTTAGTGGATGTCAGTAAGGTTTGGTGTGAACACGTTTTTACAACATTCCAAGATGGCGACTATATCCGTTAGTGGGATAACTGTATGAGCTTTCAGGCTAGGATAATAGAGAATCACAGTATGTCCTTCGAGTTATTTACGTTCTTTCAGGCTATTTGAGGTACAAGACTAGTACCGAGTGGCTGCAGTGCGAGGCAGTTTTGTTATTGGTCATGAGTGCTAAACTAATGATATAGTGTTTTTGTGAATATTCGGATATGGATATAAGCAGTGGGACAGAATGAACAAATATGGGCAAAATTGTGCGAATACGACGAGATCCAATGAATGAGTTACGAGACCAAAGAATAGTCTTCCGAGAATTGGTGCAAGGACTTTTGCACACTCCAAGATGGCGCGGATTATTATGGTATCTTTGAGAGTGATGTGAGGACAGTCATGTGATCAATTACGGCAACTTAAGAGCGCCGGTCACGGGGAATTCTTTCTCGTACTCGAGAAGTCGGCGTGAGGGGACAGGACGTTTGCAGCAACAATTAATATGGTAAGAAGGGGAGATATACTGGGACCTTTGCCGAAGTGTTAATAGGAGCGTGGCAAGCCTTGTACGGCGGATGACATTGATAGAATAATGGCGGGATTTATTTGGCGTTGTCTTGTACATTGAGAGGCCGGAGGATGGGAGTTATTGACACCATCCTTAGGAAATGTAATTAGAGCATGTTAACTACATAGTGAAAACGGAATTGCGAGCGTGACATAAGCGTCTAGTCTCTATCAAGTATAGGCAACTTATGAAAATAGGAAAACGGAATTGTGAGCATGACATAAGCGTCTAGTCTCTATCAAATATAGGCAACTTTACAGACGTTTTGTGTCGGATTTGTCCTTGCAGTGACCTAACCACAGTATTGGAGAGCAAGACTACCTATTTTGCAACGCAGTTCTACTACCAACCCCACACCGCAGGACAGTGTGGGATGGAATTATCACCACACTTCAAGTAGGTTCATTATTGATACTTGTCTCATGTATCAGTACAAGTTAGTTTGTAACTAGAAGTATGGAAGCCTTTTTGCTCATACTTATGTATTGCCATTTTCATTTTGTATTTTGATTTATAGACATATAAACAGTGAACATTGAAGGTCGGTTCTGGTTTTTATACGTTATCACTTGCATGTGGTGCTGCACTCATAAGTGGGTGACGGTTTCTTCTAACTCCGTTTTTGACTCATTGGTGCAAAGTTGATGGTTTGATAGATACATATAAGGCTATAATCTAGCACATAACATCACAGGGGATATATTGTAAGAGGTCCAAGAATTTTCTATCCTCCGACTTTCTTGTGTGGAGTCACGTTTTGGTGTTGTCTAGACCATAGTGTGGCCTAATGATGCATGCTCAATAAAGGGAAGAAACGTTTAACAAACAACATGTGAACATGTCACGGTGGAGGTTTCCTACAGAAATAAAATTATAGATATACAGTTTCTGCCGTAACTATATTAGTGACTGTATCCTATGTTTCTACTTAGCCTTGAAAAAGTCGCATGTACAATTATACTGAGGCGACGAAACACGTGTTGGCTTGAAATTAATTCACGGCTTGAAATCAATTCACGAAGAAATCATGAAAAAGGAATAAAGATCAAAGAAACTACTTGGATTGCTGTTTATGATTTTGTGTGATTAACAGAAGCTACTGCCGTCATTTGTTGTATATGACGTGTGCTGGGGATTGCCAATTACGTTGAGTGTAGCCCAGGCCACAGGTTTTGGAGAGGCAGGTGGTTCTCTCCACCTTACAGCACCGTATCAATTGAGACTTTATAAATAATATTTAATGGATTTACCCTTTTAGGTGCCGTTTCCCTATCAACTATACCACCATTTTTTCCTGTGTCATATGTTAATGCTGTTCTTGTTCGAACATGTATTTATATTTAATTAATACAAAGCCTTTCTTATTAGGGTAAGCGCTCTAACGAAATTTTGTAAGCTCAGACTGCCCTACTCACAGTGGTTCCAGTGTAAAGATGTGTAGACACATTTGCAAAGTTTAACAATATGATGCTACATACATTGCTCCCAGAATACTCTCTAATTAGATGCAGCTTGAAAGCAAGATTGATGACCCTTCGCTTTCGAAATAAAATGTTCACCAAAAAAAGTAACTAGGAAAAAAAACATTTTGCTAAACTAAATTAGTAGGTAATATTTCTTTGAAGCATCATTTAGTAAAATGTGGCGATGCATGCTAGTAATTCCAAAAAATATTCATAATGGAAAACCAGTGCAACCAGTTTCAGCAAGATAATGGGAAACATGAAAATAAACAAGCACTGGAAAAGTCAATAGGTCTGATATTAGTGGTCAGCCTTTTGGTGTTGTCAATATATGTTTTGTTTTGATATGATTTTTGTAAATGTTTGTGGGAGCTGCCAGGCCCTCACCATTATAACAAACATTGAAAAAACAATATTTTTTGGTCTTAAAAAGCACACATTGCCACAGTAGTCCCTGGCACTGAACAAAACTACTTAGTGTGCAGATATGCTCCATGTGAAAGAGCGGAAGCGAAATCGATGGATGGATAGATTTTTAATAAAAACAAAAGGTCTGGGTTAACTCCAGACCTAATTTGCGGCCCAATTCTCAAAGAAAGTCACAAATTGCACCAATGGTATATGTCCTTGCATTAGTGCAGATTTATGGCTTTCGTGAATTCAGAAGAATTTACAGAAGTAGGCCAGGAAATCGTACTCCTAGAAAATATTTGTGAACTGCTTTTTAGCACAAGGACATATGCAGGTGTAGATGTGCTCATGCGATAATCTGTTGAGTGTTTACAAGTTCAAAGCGATGAGCAAGAAAAGAGAGCTGGTGTTACTAATTCCCTTAGGATCACTGGTTTAAGTAGATGAGAATTTACTGCTCAAGGAGAAGCTCCAAGACAGTGTTCAACATCTAGCTAGCAAGTTTGACCTGGAATGGGCGCCTTCTCTATTCTAAGAGAGGCACCTCCAACATGGCCAACATATCCCACTCCCCTTCAAAACATACAGATAAAATACAGTGCAGATAGCACCCCAAGCTCACCTCCTCATTCAAACAGAAACCCACTCAACTGGTGCTAGTGCATTTCCCCCCTTTGCTTGCCCATCCCCGTTGTCCAACCATGTTCCTGTACACACCTTCAATAGCTGGTGGCAACAGGTGTTTTAACCATGCAGACACCTGTTTTACATTAAGGGTACATTTAAGAATAAATAAGTATTGAAGTGTATATAGCTGTTTATCTAGTAAGCATTCTGTCGCTTCTTTCCCTAAAATTTGTCTCAAAGAAACTAGACAAGACTATAAACGACTAACCATGGAATCATCTGAAAAAGATCATCATGTCTAAACATTGTAGGTTGCAAAACAGACCAACTAACCTTGTACTTATCGTTTCTGACCGAGGCTGAACATTCAACATGACTGTCTAGATATTGGAAGATTTATTGCATACCTCCTCCATCTACACTCCATTAGCCCAGTACAGAGGGGTGGTCATTATTCACGACAAGCAACAATTTTCTCCGTTGTAAAGAGACCACAACTTTTGGAAACAAACTCATTGGCACAATCTTTTTTATAAAAATAAAACTACAGGACAAGCATATCATTTGGTCTACTTGGATTAACCATGGGTACACCTCCAATAGAGAATGTTCCTTAATTCAGGCATTTAGTTTACATAATTAGCAATTTATTCCAACCACAAAGAACATTTGTCCTGTAATGTTCTAAAAATCAGTAGCAAACCAATCAACCCTTGGGGTCCAAGTACCACTGTAATAATAATAATGACATCTAGCTGGAAATATACCAACTGCTCCGGTACACAATTTGATACATGCGTTTATGTCATTTGTGCAGCTGTAGAGATACTGTACTCTATCAATTACATCTGGAGTTAAGTTCCACTCTAACCTCCCCACGTCCAAGGTTCGCTCATAGCCATTATTTTCATTAAAAAACTGCTAATGCACTGGTATTAAATTTGTAGCGACCTTCTACAAGATTTTCTACCAATATAAGCTCCAAGGAACCCATTATATTACTTTTTGTGTAACGTTTATTCCACCGGGACACAGGAAAATAGAAGGACTGAGAGAATGAAGGCAGGGAAAAGCTACAGTAAATACAGATGGAGCCTTTTCGATGGACAAATATTCCTTAAAACACTAGTATATAAGCCATGACCAATCTAAGGCAAACTGTTTTGTAGGTAGCTGACCTTATATCTTTGATCAGTAGGGAGGAAAGTAACGAGGGGGGCAGCAGAAGAGCAAATGTTTTACTTTAGTTACACCAGTTACTCGATTTTAGATAATTGGATTGTCTAGATGTGAATTTGTAGTTCAGTAGCAATTTCTTTTTCTGCGAGCACATACCAAACCTCAAAGTATCTGATTACAGATTACCATGTCACTCTTTATCTTCTAATCATGTATTGGATCAATTATCCCCACCACTTTCTCAGGAGAGTTGATGATATGTGGCCAAACAAAAGAAACAAGCTGAAGATCATGTTGCCTTATTTTGCCACCCAAGTTTCAAGTGACTTGCAAGTTTCCTTTCATGTACATCAGCCGGTACTGTATTAATTATGATAGATACAAGATTGCAACATCAGAACCCTTAAAAAGTCCATCCCAAACTCCTATGTAATACTGTAGACTCTTGCTTCTACAAAAAAAAATTCTTCTGGTTGGAGTTATTTGCAATAAATATGGAACACTAAACATGAAGCACATAATGTTTTGCAAATACACATTTTTGTCATTTTGATTGAAGTCACTAACAAACATCCCTTAGCAGTTTAGGGTTGGTGGTAACATGCAGGTAGATTCGTGCTCTCTTACAGTTGACTCCAACAGTCAAAATAAATAAATATACTAACATGAATGTCTGCTTATCAGCTAATGACGGTATTTGATCATTTGGCGCAGGTTTAAAAAATCATTTTTTAATGTGATAAAACAAAAACAAAAAGTTTGCAATGTGTAGAATTGAATACCTATGCCGTTTTGAAAAGTCTGTAATATCTATTTTCTAATGTAATTTAAGGAAAATACTGTCAGATAACGTATTATCTGCCACACTTCTTTCTTTTCCTAGGGACATCCCGACCTCTTATGTTGTGTTATTTATTTGTTACATACCAACTGTTGCCTGAATGGCTTCCTGGGGCACATAACGGCAAAAGCAAGGTTACTTCAATTTACTGGCATTAAAAAGTGCTGACCCAGGCCTTCAAATGTTTCTGAAAGCATAAAAGCACCTCGATGTAGCGCAGGCGAGGGGGGTGGGGGCAAATGTTTCAATAAGGGAGCAGCCTGAACAGAAAAAGATATGCCTCTAATACAAGAGCGTTTGAACTTGGGGATGACCAACATTTTGGAGTTGGGTGTGCGCAGTGGCTTGGCCAGTTGATGGTGCAAATTTTTTTCTTGCTGGTATAGCTGACCAACCTGAAGAATTACTTTATGCACCAAGACGAGAGATTTAAAAAACACTCTTTTAGGTACAGGCAGCCAATGTAGCGTGTCCAAGGCCCCTGATACAGAGGACATGCGAGGCAGGGTGAGAGACAGATGCGCTGCTGCTCATTGTATCCTGCACCTACTGATAACTGGAAATCTCAAGGCCTAATTTCCTACACTTTCCAAAGAGTTCCTTTATTGTTCACACGTGGTGCCCACGTCCCAGGACTGGTTGTCCTCCACCCTATGATTCATAATGTCGACTCGAGAAGCACAAACAAGAAATTTCATACAGGTTCATCTATGATAGTCCAACTGATCATGCAAAAATACTCCTTCAAGGATGAGGTGTATCCAATTACATTTTTATTGAATCATTCAATCAAAAAATATATAACAGGAGTAACAGCCAACGCATTTCGCTCTTCAGCAAAGAGCTTCATCAGGGCTACTAGTAATCAATAACGGTGTGTTCACACTCAGGAATCTCAAGAGGTAAAGGGCTCATATGTCTTCACTTCAGCCTTTGACTGCAGGGGCGACCTTCCCACATAAGGAGCTGCTGCACATTACAGTACTTCGGAGCTCTCATTTCTGTGGATTCACCATAATACTGAGGTTAATTGTTTTGTAAATTGTTCATAAAAACAGCTGTTTGCTCTGTGTCCTGTACAGACATTTAAGTAGAGAGACCAAAAGGAGTGGTCAGTCTTGCTTAGTACACCATGACAGTACTGGACTATTTCATGACTGCCTCTTCATAACCTACACTTTTGTAGCCTCTAAAATGTATATGTGCTCCATTTCTGCACACACGTATGGGTAGGGCCAATACTCTAAATGCTTCTGAGGAACTTTGGCTCATCAATGCAATTTGGGACAGGTTTTATAACTAGGGCTCCGAGTTTAACGTTTTTACTGATTTTTACAGATAAATACAGACAGAAAATTTATTTTCCTGTCTGTATTTATTTTTAAGTACAGAAAAATACGGAAGATAGGTCTTCTTGGCTGATTTTTTCTCCCGTCAATCATGAGTGCCAGGTCAGTAGGTGTACAGATTGAGAGGAAGGGTAGATGAAAAAAGACAATAGATTTCCTAATTAAGCTTAATTAAGTGCAAATCTCCAGTTATTTATGTTATTCTACAATACAGAAACCTTTTGGTCATTCAAATGCGAGTATACATTTATCAGTCAAATAAATGTGGGAAAATACCAATTGCAGCTTCATTTCTACAGAAAACACAAAATAAAAATGTATAAATACAGAAAAAAATTAGCCAAAAATAAATATGGATAAATACAGATGGAAATGTGTAAAAAATAAATACCATAAAACCGGGAGCCCTAATTATAACCAATCTATTTTCTCCAGCCACTGTTCACAGCAACCCTTTTTGACTCACCACATTGACAATTTATCAGCCGCCACTCACTGTGACGCCCACTAACAAGCATGTATGACCCCCCCTGTGAAACAAATTCTTAATACAAAAAAGCTTGTACTCAGGTTTGAGCCACCTATAGCCTGCCCTATGGTTGTTGCCTGATGGTTGCACAAGGGCTTCCTTTGATTGATCACATTATATTGTACTAACTTAGGTGCCCCTTACCTATGGTAAGAACTAAAGCTTCGCCTTTATAGCTTTTAGGTGTTGCAGCAATCCGCCTAGCTCTAGTTTCTGTAGGCTGCGTTTTGCCCTCCACTACTTACATAAATCTCAGCTCGTCCTCACTTGGAGAGTGTGATCATCTTTTGACTCATCTTCATCCTCCAGACAAACAGAATGCTTCTGATGGACATCAGTGGACCCGCCCGCTTAATAAAATTCCTCATCCTCCAAAAATGTTTGCCCTTAGTACAGTAGTTCCCAAACTGTGCGCCGCGGCACCCTGGTGCGCCGCAAAAACCATCCAGGGGCGCCACGGTCACAGTTGCTGAGCAGAGTGCATCATGAATTACACCGGGCTCTGGAGTGCAGGCCCAGTGCGTTATGTCTGGTGACCACTAGGTGGTGCACTTGCTGCCTTTTGACGTCGCACCGGAGAGCAGGAGACATTAAAGCAGGCAATCTTCTCTTCTGCTAAAGCCTGCAAGTGGTTTGAAAAAATATATAACCCACTCTGACACATACCACACCAGGCCGCACCAGAATAAAAACACCCATAGCCCCGGAAGAAATTGCAAGCCGCACATGGATCGGATAGCAGGCTAACTACAGCATCTTCTTGCTGAGTTAGCCGTAAAGGCAATGCTCTCACTGGCTGTAATTGCAGATTCCACCGCAAGCACTGGAATGGCAAATGGTCAAATCACCATAATGACGAAAACAAAACATACTGGTCAGTGTCTTCAAAAGACACGCAAGTTGTAAACACCCATGGGCTTGCAGAGGGCCCATTGTCATTCATGTTTACATGTAAAGTGTACGGTTCTTGCACTATTTCGGATGACTTCAGGATCTGGAAGATGTATCCTTTTATTTCTGTGACAGCATCGATCTGTGCAGCGCCTGGACCTCTGGAGTGACGCAGAGCCAGCGTTACAAGGGACCGTGGAGCTTTCAACAACAGCAACCAAAAGGGGCAGAGAGGAAGAGGAACTCCTGACATTTAAAGAGCTGTGGTTCATTTAAATTCATAGGAGGGCAAGTGCGAGCAGTTGTTACAGATATTTAGCTTAACAAAAGTGAGCAGATGTTTTGATTCCCGGAGTAGAGTACAACGAAGTGGGTATTTCGAGAGTTCATTTTAAAACCTGCAGTGACCCCTGCAAGAGAAATTGGTGATGTTTAGCTGATGCAGAACAGGGTAAAGGGATAGTCTTTGAAGTGTAAACATATGTATTTTTAAATATTTTTTCCAGCTTGCCTTTCCGTGTCAATTCTTGCTTGCAGGAAACTGGTTTGGAGGAGAAATATTTTGCAGGAACTGAGAATCTAAGAGAAGTGGGCAGTTATCACAGCATGGAGTTTCTCCTTTCTGCAGGGGTCATCCAGTGAGGTCCAGGATCAGCCAGGAGATATAGCTGACATGGTATATCAAAGCTGGCTCTCTTGTTTTTAAAAGAAAAAACCCCAACATTTCTCCGGAAAGAGCAACTCACCCCTGTACACGAGCCTGGAATGAAACTTTACCCATGTGAATAAGCGGCACACCCATTTGCAGTACACTGTTTTCACACACGATAAGTACATGACTATAATTCATTTTAAAAATCCAGATCTCTTATTACAAATAAAACAAAGAACAGAGATGACAAGCTTTTAGTTGTTAGCCTACATGCCAGATTTCTTTTGATCCATGAACCAATCAGTTGTTTCCCAATGTATGTTCCTCCTGTATTACTGGTACGGATGGCATTTTTGCCCTAATGACACCCGATTTTTCTTTTACATTGGTTGAAAATATATCTATGAAGATGCGTACAAAGTTATATTTTGATAGGCTACTTATTGACCAAGTGTCCTCCTTGCTCGAGTGGTTCACAAGATGTATACAAAATAAGATCACATTACATACTGTGTTCCACGTGTCTGGTCAGTATTGACAGTGCATTGCGCCCTGTACAGTTTTTTTTGATTGTTTTATTAGGGAGTTTTTGTCTGTTTGAAGATAAATACAAACATACAATTTTTTACAAATGGGTTCTATGTTGTATAACGTTTAGGCTAAGAATGTTTCAGAGTGAGTCTGATGTTAAGCTTTAAATTATAGAAACATTATTTTCCTTGGCACTTTTTTTAGAACAAAAAAGAAAATGTTTTGAATGAATGATTCCTGAGGAATCAACTTCATATGCTTCTTTGTTCTACCTAGAGTCCTTAGGTTTGAGGTCAAGTCACAGATTGCATTACCTTCTTTCTACCAGCTCTGAAGCAGTCAGTTTAATTCTGCTGTTGAGCCAACCTTCTCAAGTCCATCAAGCATACCCAGAATTAGTTCACCCTCATCCGCAAGTATAAATAGTACAGCCCTGTTCTCTATTTGTAAAACAAAATCGCTTCAGATTATTAACACTTCCATGGAGGCTCCATGGTCAATCCATTCCCTGACCAAACTGTCTTTTTAAGGACAACTTAGAGGCCACAGCATTTGTCTTCCAGTCCAAGGATTAAACAGCCTTAAGATAAGGCCAGCTTAAGTACACACTTCAGTCATACCACTCCTTCAGTATTCTTTGCAGACCCCAAGGTTGCCCATTACATGTGGATAAACTAGTTAATCTTCCTCCTGAGGCCCAATACACAGTGAAACACACAATGAGAACCTTGGATTGCCCTTTCAACCCTCCTTCACCAAAGTGAGAGAATCACAGTTTACCAGGGAAATGCATTCTTTAGCGACATGATTTTTAGGTCTCGCCTGAGCCAGCGCATGCGCTGATCTGGCGAGACATTTAGTAGTGGGTTTCAGAAATCTGACCACAAGCTTTTGCTTGTGGCCTAAAGCTTGCGTGCATGTGTGCGTGAACGCGCGCAGCCGCCATCTGCCTTTCTCATCTCATACAGTTAGGAGCCGTCATGGCTCATTAAGTGCTTTCGCGCGCAGCGCACACAACTCCCTCCGCCTCTCTCTCCCGCTGCAGCCCCCATCTATGCAGCGCGAGCTTGTTTTTCTATACGAAGGATGCCTCTGTTGTGTTTTGTCCCTATGTTTCGTTGTTTTCAATCTGTTGCAAAAAAGGCTACTGTGTCTCTGATGTTTTGCGCTGTGCGCCATAATGTTGTTGTGGGATAAAGATATGCAGACATTTATTTGCATTACCTAATACACGTAAAAGAATATAAGGTTTAAAACAAGGCTACTGTGTCTCTGATGTTCTGCGCAGTGCGCCATAATGTTGCTGTGGGAGGAGGGTATGCAACATTTATTTGCATTACCTAAAACACGTAAAACGGTATAAGGTTTATTTTTTTATTTAAATACCTGCAGCTGTTATCCATTACACATATCAATTAGCCCGTCAATGGCGCGATGGTAAGCCAACGCCGTGACTCAAACCTTGTCCCCCAAATTACCACTTAACAGCTCTAGTCATTACGCCACATTTTTTTCTATACAAAGAATGCCTTTTGTGTTTTGTCCCTGTGTTTCGTTGTGCTAAATCTGTTACAAAGAAGGCTACTGTGTCTCATGTTCTGCGGAGTGCGCCATAATGTTGTTGTGGGAGGAGGGTATGCAAACATTTATTTGCATTACCTAATACACGTAAAACGGTATAAGGTATGTATTTTTTTATTTAAATACCTGCAGCTGTTCTCCATTATACATATCAATTAGCCCGTCAACGCTCAAAAATATTTTTCGACCTGTTTAAACATGTAGCTTTAGTTACAGTTTATAAGTGATGTAAATCGTTATTTTTATACATGCTAATTGCAAACTGTTTCTTGGCGTTTCAAATACATGTAAAAGTGTTGCGCATTAACGCATATCCGTTTCATGGATCGTTCACTATGCTGTTTCACCACACTATTTTTGTGCAAATTATGTATGCTTTAAAAGAATAGCTCGCCTAATGTTACATATTTCACTCTTACTTTTGCAACAGGCATTTCCCTGCGAGTTCCTTTACTTAAAACATTACCCAGCAATACAGCGTGCAACAGCTAAATATGTGAGGCACCACACAACATGTAATAGATTCTACTCCTCTATAATTGTTTACTTGCAACATTCAGGTGCGCCCTTCCGCCCCGCCTCCCCACACCACTATTTACCCATAGAAAATAAACTTCGGCAAAAAACAGACGTGTTCTCTAAATAAAACACATACCACATCTTTGCGCTTTCCTTTAGAAAAGATTCATGCTATATACTCCACAAGCAGCATTTTTAGGTCTCGCGTCTAGCGTTGCAGTGCACAGCACTGCTCGCGCAGCGCGAGACCTCTAGAAAGGGCTTCTGAAAACGACCCACACGCTCGTACGTGTGGTTTTGTTTTCAGAAGCCCTCATTGGCTGTAGCGTGCGTTTTTTAGAAAAACGGCACGCGATTGGGCAAGGCGGGCGCATCTCCCGCCTTTGCCGCGCCCATTCCCGATGGTGGCCAGAACGCGCAGCAGCGCGCGTTCGTCTCGCTTTGCTGCCGCGCTCTCTAGCCCCCGCTCCTCTGTGGTGCGCGCGCACCACTTGTTTCCCTTGCCTTGAAAAATAAATGTGTCCCTGTGCCTGCAGAGGGGGTGGGAGTTGTGTTGTTCATAGGAATTGAAGACTGCCAAGGACTTGTTGCGCCTTCTTCCCGTGTGCTTTTCTCCTCGCGCTACAAATGTTTCGGGGGATTCTAGATATCTGATTTTTTATTTCAGCACGCCATGCACACTTTTAGATTCACAATGGCGGCGGATGCCGCACACACCACTCGCGGGACGCTGGCCATGTCTTCCCGTGCCTTTAAAGCAGACCCCTCCCACCTCCCACACACCATGAGCAACGCAATGGTGGCCGCCACACACACCACTCGCGGAACGCTGTTATTAAATGCAATTAAATTACACTGGACACCGCACACACCACTCGCGGGATGCTGCCCTTGTCTTCCCGTGCCTTTAAAGCAGACCCCTCCCACACACCATGAGCACCGCAATGGTGGCCGCCGCGCACACCACTCGCTGGACGCTGCCATTAATTGCAATTAAATTACACTCCATAAGCGACCCCAAAAAACAATTGCTCTGTATTAGTGCGTGATAGTTTTTTGATAAATAATATAGCAGCCAATGCATGCCGATTTTTCTATATGCGTTTTCTTTTGATGATGTTCGCCATGCTTGTTTCTTTCCCTGTGTTTTTTTTTTATCGCTGTGCTATCAATTGAGAAAAGACTCCGTTGATCCTAATCTCTTGACTCACTGTTTACATCGTTTTCTTATTTTTTCAAAAGTCAGTTGTCTAATTATTTTTACTTTATGAATTTTGGGACGTGTCATGTAAATATTTAGATTGTGTTACAAAATCACGAGGCACCAGGTTGTGAGAAAAGTGCTTCTGTGGGCGAAATATTTTAGCCATCTCAATGCCCTTATCACGCCTCTTAGCAAAAGTTTACAGTCAGTGGTCCTGTTCTGCTCTTCATCCTACCAAAGTTAATAAAAGGAATACAATTCATTTGAGTAACAATGGCTGGGGTCAGGTGACATTTCTACGGCCAGAAACAGTAACAGCTCACAGTTTCAAGTTCTTACAGCCAACACCTTAACAGTATTCTAAGTATATTATTTTTAGAAAAAAGCAAAAGCAGATCAGTCACCACTACGTGTTTTGGTCTAAACCTACTCGAGGTATGCAGAAAAGGAATTTGCACCACGTCAGGATGACGTATTATATCTTTCTACCTACCCTACCCATGCTGCGGGCACACGAATATCCATGTTAAAAAGGCCTGAAAACCTCCTTCGGTGACTTTATTAATTGATACTTGCTTTAGGGGACACGTTTCAAAATGCTAGAAATATGAATTTTATTATTATTTTTATTTACTCGCTGACGCTCGGCTGTGACAATGCCTGCTTGTAATTAACACATGCTCAACTTTAAAGTCTACATTTAAACAACTGTTCAGCCGCCAGTCCCCCTCTGCCCCCATCCACTTGTTAAACCTGTAAAATTATCTCAGAGTTTTACTGTCATATCCTGTGATTATATAATGCCTATTAAGGGCGAAGGAGGGGGCACAGGGCGGTTTAGGGTTGCCACGACAACGCCAGGCTTGCAGATGCCCATGTGCAGATGCAGACCTCCTGTCCATGCTGTTTGCGGCTCAGCCCCACTTGCATGGATGCGTGGGAGATGAGCCCCCGCCTTACGTCTGATTCCGAGCGCATGGCCGGATTCCCATGTCTTTCTGGATGCCTTGAAACCGCCACGCACTCTGCCTCGCCTCAGACGGCAGCCTTTACGTGGAATCCCCTCCATTACAACTGCTCCGACCCCTGTTCCCCCCCCAAGGCAAATGTTCGGTACTCAAGATTTCTTCGTAGACACCCACAGTTCAATGGTCTCTCATCAGCCGCATGCAGCCCCTGGGCGGTAACTACCACGTTTCCCTGCTGTCTGTGGTGCGTCTTTTCTGTGGGTTCAAGGCCTGTGATCTTTCTGACTACTTTTGTTCCACATCCAGACTACATTAGAGGCCTTTTCCTGACATTCCTCTTCCTCACATCGAAGGTTGGCACACGATTCCCCCTCTCCCCGTTAGTTAACAGAACAAGCATTTGCAATGCAATAGGTCTTGCATTTGGGAGTGTTTTAGCTACTGCATTGTAAATGACAATGCCCTTTATTTATGTGTTTTGACGGGTGCAAGCGGTGCATAAACACGCCCTTTGTACTTCTAGTTGTTGCTTACGAGAAGCAAGGCTGGCAGTAACTGCGCCTCTTTTACTGCCAGCCTCTAGTAAGCAAGGACTACAAGTGCAAAGTGGGTGTTTACGCACCGCTTGCAGGTTTTCAAAACACAAATAAAAGGCACTGCCATTTACAATAGCAATAGCTCGAAGTCTCACAAATGCGAGACCTATTGCATTGCAAATGCTTGTTTGTATGGCCATCGCACCTACACACTAACAACCACAATATTTATAGTTTGTTATATGCCTTTTTGCATCTTTGCGGCACTTAAATATAAACAGCAACTAAAACTATCAGGTAATATAAGTTAACTATGCACAGCGCTTTTTAACATCAGCCATGTGAGCGTACTAGCAATAATAGCATGCATATATAATACCAGTCTTACCACACCAATTAACCACATACAAATCACAACTTGTTGCAAATAGGCGTACAGTTTTGAGTTTTTACTTTTTGGACTGTTGGTTTTTGTGCTACCTTCTCTTATGTTTCAGTCCCTACACGGATACAAAATTTGCACTTCACCAGCTGCAGTAACAGGAACGCCCACTCATGTCAAATCAAAACAAGCTTTATTCGGTTAATAACAAAATAACCATAAAAACATTCTATCATAAAAGCAGAAATTCACATTTGAAGCAATCAATACATTCAAAATTCCAGATTTCCATAAAAATAGTTCATGACTTCACAACAAGTACCTAAGCAGCAAAAGATAGTTTGGTTTTTTTTAGCACCAATTTAACATTTTAAATAAAACCATTCATTAAAATTTGATAATAATAAAAGAAAGACAATCCATGGTTTAAAAGAGATATGGGCTAATCAATTTACGTAATTCAGTATGTTCAAATGTGAAAGTTCCTTTCTTCTTTTAATAGCCAACAATATAAATAAAATGACCGCATTACATATTGTAGCATCTTCCAAGTTACGGACGTGATAAAAAGCTGTTTTATAAGAAAACAACCTATTCGCAATAAACATGGTCGCAAGATTTTTTCTCTTATCCCTGTAAAAATTGCAAAGAATAAAATGCAAAGTACTCTGGGAGGTTTTGCCATCACACGGGCACCTGGGTAGGGTGATGCTCCACTTACCCATCTCAGGGAAGGCTACTTGAAAGTGGAGCGTGTTCAATCTTAGTCTTGTTAAGAAAAACCTGTGTTGAACATTTCTTATAAAAACCAGGTATGATTGTATCCCTAGAGAAGTTGGACCTTCACAATAAAATGTAATACTTGTTTTAGAACCGAGATCCATTAGCCTCCTACGCTCTCTGGACTTCTGGAATCTCCTCTTGATTTCCCCTTTACTATAATCTTGTATACCCTCGGGACTTATGAGATTGGGGGCCAAATTACACTCGACAAGAAGGCTGCGAATATAATTTAGCCATGGTATATTCCTATGATGCTCTAGTTTAAGGCAGTCTAAAATGATGTCTTTTGTAAAGTGCGCTTCATCTTTTATCCAGACTCATGTCAGTGTGAATAAGTATCCAAAATACGGGTAACTACATTAGGGAGGAGTACGGTTATTTTCTTACAACTGCTAGCAAACAGGCAAATATCCAAAGTCAAGTAACAAAATGCCCGAAGCTCTTCACTATTAACTCTTCACAAAAGCATCTCTACATGCCCATTGCTGTGTACTGCATCAATTATTAAACGGGGTAATCACTTTAAGGATATGAATCCCACCCCCTTTACTTTCACATGCACAGTGTAAAGTAGATGCATTAGTCAGGCCTGCTTAAAAAGGGCAGCGCCAAATGTGCATAAAATGTAATGTCTGTAACACTGGCATACAAAAGTGTGCCATATACCCTCGTGAAAGCCAAATAAAGACGCCACACTGCAAATTTGTGTCAGTGTGTAACCATTTCCTAACTTAGTAGCAAATCGCCCCTTGTTAACAAGGTTACAGTATGTGACCGCCTATCCCATTATTGCGTTCCAAAGTGTGTCTGCAACTTTATGCCCTTAGCACTGTATAACAAGCATTTGCAATGCAATAGGTCTCGCATTTACATGAGTTTAAGCTATTGGCATTGTAAATGACAATTACTTTTATTTATGTTTTGGTTTTTAAAATGTAAATAGAAGGCATTGTCATTTACAATGCCAATAGCTTAAACTCGCGGAAATGCGAGACCTATTGCATTGCAAATGCTTGTTAATGTAGATGTTGGTGAGGTACAGGGTTATCACTTAAAGACTATTGTTCCTAAGAATTGAAGAAGATGAGTCAAAGTACTGTAGGGGCGACTAAAGCAAAAGTGAAAATGAGAGTTTACAGTTCAGTGAGTACATAAATGCTAAATAGTAGAGCCTTTTGAGGAACTGTAAGAGGGAGAGGGTTGATATGAGTGGGAATAAAAAGGGACAAAAAAGGCATAGGAAGACTAGGGAAAGTGGAACCAGTGGACATGTTCATCTGAAATGGTGGAGGAACATGTACAGCAGTGGTTCCTAAACTGTGCGCTGCGGCACCCCGGTGTCCCTGGCTGGTATTAAAATGGAAGGACTACAGAGACCAGGCTTACATCCCTCCGCCCAAAAAAAGTAATGTAATGGGGAGCCGCGCCTGGAGGCCAATTGGTCAAGGGAGCCGCGGGTCAAAAAAGTTTGGGAACCACTGCCTTAGTCGGTTTCAGAAGAGCCCCCTCCAGAACAATCAAATCGTCATTCGTCAACTGGAGACCGGTGCTTTAAATGGACGGGTACTGTCCGGTACTGAGTACCAGTACTTCTGAGCATTGCTACACTACATTTAAGGGGGGGGGGGGGGCTACTGACACTTTTTAAGAGCAAACTGATTACCCTCATCAAAAGCACTGTAGAGAGATTCAAAAAGGCGCAGGGATATCATTAACTTTGAAATGCGCTCATGTTTTCATTACCTGTAGGCCTGGCACTTGGACACCTCTCCCAGTAGGTTCCTGAAGTCCAGGTTTTCATACTGCTCGCACTTGAGCAGGGAGTACAACGTGGGCCCGTGCAGGCTCAGCGACTGCTTTAGCAAGTCCTTGTCCATGCTGCAGAGACGACGACATAAATGTCTCCCCTCCCGAAAGGATCAACGAACGTGGACTAACCCGCCTTACACACGCAGATATTAAAAAGCACGACTAGATCTGCGTATGACTGCAAAACCGATTTCAAACGCAAGCACTAGTGGACATTGGAAAAACTAGTTTATTGTGATCGACAGGCCAATGGGTGTTACTTTGGTGCAAGTACTGCTTCATAAAGTCTGTGATTGGTGGGTAAAAGTGTCCCGCCCCGGATAAAGCTGCCCAACTACCCGGAAGCGATGTCCTACCGTCCCGGAAGGAATCGGATCAGAATAATTTCACGTGCTGTAATAAGTGGTTCTATACTTGCTATTTCCGGTTCTCTTTACACACTATTGGTTGTCGCAGGGAGTCCTAACTTAGCCCCGCCTCCTTCCGGAGTGCTGTTGTTTCGTTGGCTGGGTGTGATTTGTGATTGTGAACCGAGCGCAGACCGAAGCAGCACCTGTGGCCATTGCTTCCTCGGCTCGACCTCACGTTGTAAGGAGCGTGATTG
Organism: Calotriton arnoldi; assembly: GCA_963921515.1. NCBI lineage: Eukaryota > Metazoa > Chordata > Amphibia > Caudata > Salamandridae > Calotriton > Calotriton arnoldi. Next base: position 644,984 of record CAWUFW010005976.1, on the reverse strand, counting down.
CTGGAAAGTCGGCTCCAACTGCTAACTTCAATGAAGCATAGTTATTCGTGCAATCTAACTCTATTGTTACCTTCTTTTAGCAAGTGTCCTGGAAAGACAAAGCTCCGCTGACGAAAACAAGCACTGGCAAAGTCAATTTATTTATTTATTTATGCGTTTTTATATAGCGGGGACTTTACCCGAAGGTGTCAGAGCGCTTCACACTAGGAACAGTAACATTACATGAGGAGAAGGTTACAAGTAAGTATAATACAAAAGCAAGCGTTACATTACATGAGGAAAAAGTGACAATTGTGCAAATAACAAAAACAAACAAGATACAAAAAGAGGTATACGTTACAAGAGGAAAAAGTGACAGGTGTGCATGATACATAAGATACAAATAGAGGTATAATACTGCAATAAGTGTCAGTCACTCAGAACACACTGGGAAGGCACTTCAATAGGCATGGAGTACAGAATTTCCTATAGTGGAAGAACTTTCTTGAGGGAGTAGAGAGGGCGTGAATTAAACAGGAGACTTAAAATGAAGGGTACACTAACAAACAAAAAGTCCAACACAGCACGCAAGGGTGAAGAATGTACAGGAAAAAGTACAAATTTACAATGAAGAGCGAACTTCCTAGAGGGGCCTGAGAATGAAAGTATTAGTTCTGAAAGTGTCTTTGGAAGAGAAGAGATTTGAGGTCAGCTTTGAAGATCCGGGTAGAGGAGGTGGCACGGAGCAATGGGGGAAGCGAGTTCCAGATTCTCACCGCATTGCCTGAGAAGGATTGCGCCATCGATCTTTCCCTTTTGAAGACGGGGGCTCAAGCAGAAGCTTTTCCGCATTGCGAGAAGGGCGAGAGCCACCGGACAATTTCAATTTATTCGCCAGGTAACGAGGGGAGGACGTGTGTAAGGCTTTGTGTGTGATGCAGGCAGTTTTGTAAATAGATCTTGCCTCGATCGGAAGCCATCGAAGAGAGGACAGGATAGGCGTGACGTGGTCGCTTCGTTTAGACCCTGAAATGAAGCGAGCTGCTGAATGGAGGATGGATTTGAGAGGGAGAGGTGCGATTTGGGTAGGCCCGTCAGAAGAGAATTGCAATAATCCAGTCTTGAGAGAACCAGAGATTGTACCAAGGTTTTTAAGTCTTTCTCCGGGAAGAACCGACGGATCCCCCATAGAAGGCGCAACTGGTAACGTGCGTTCTTAGCAATAGAGTTGATGTGGGAGATTAGGTTGAGCCTTTTGTCAAGAATGACACCTAGGGATTTAGCGCTGTCGACAATGATGGGTTTGTTGTTGAGTAGGTTCAGCTGATCCATCCAAGATTGAACAGGAGGAGGTGAGAGAGAGGTAGAGAGGAGGAGGAATTCAGTTTTGGCGGGATTAAGAATGAGTTGGTGAGCTAACATCCAATTGTGAATAGAGTTGAGAGTAGAGTTGAGTAGTGAGAGATCGTGTGCGGAAGACACCTTAAGGTAGATTTGAGTGTCGTCCGCATAAAGATGGTAATGGATCCCAGATTTGCTTAGAAGGTTCCCTAATGGTTCCAGGTAGAGATTAAACAAAGTGGGTGCCAGGATAGAACCTTAAGGGACGCCTTGACCTACAGCCAATGGAGATGAAAGACTGTTCGCTATCTTGATCAATTGGGATCTGTCAGAGAGGAAAGAGGCAAACCATTTGAGCACTGTGCCATCCAATCCCATTCTCTGTTGAAGAATGTTGAGGAGGGTGCTATGATTAACAGTGTCAAAGGCTGCAGAGAGGTCTAGAAGAATCAGAAGACACGATTCCCCAGAGTCGAGTATATGCAGCGCATCATCAATCACTTGCAGCAGGGCTGTTTCAGTGCTGCAATTTTGGATGAAGCCAGACTGGAAGACGTCGAGGAGGTTATTGTCCATAATATGTAAGGAAAGTTGTTTCGCAACACATTTTTCGGTGATTTTCGAAAGAAAAGGGAGGTTGGTGATAGGGCGGAAGTTGTTGAGGTCGTTCGCATCGGCGGAGGGTTTTTTTAGAAGAGGGGTGACCTGTCCTGATTTGAGGGCAACCGGGAGGGTGCCTTGACTGAGGAAGAGATTGACTAGCCTGGTCCAGTAGAGAGAGTATAGGTGTAGAAATCGATGGCGATATCGCTAGGGATGGGGTCAGAAGAATGGTTGGAGGGTTTAGTTTCGAGGATGCATTTGAGGAGGTCATCTTCCGAGATGACGTCAAAGTTCTGCCAGGTAACTAAGGATTTCCGCTCCTCAATGGGGGTGGGGTGGGCGACCTGATCCACCAGTGCTTTGACCTTTTCATCAAAGAATATAGCGAAATCTGCTGCTTTCTTTGTGGAATCCTCAGGCTTAATGGTTAGGGAGAACAGTTTGGGTTTTTGATGAGGTCAAAAAGTTTTTGGGTCTGTTTTTGGCTGAGTCAAGGAGGGATCTGAAATGTGATGCTTTTCAAGGAAGATGTGGTTGTGATATTTGGATCTTGCTGAACGTAGAAGAGAGAGATTGGAGGTGGAAGGAGATTTTCTCCAATGCTTCTCAGGATTCTAAGGTTTTTCCTTTCATCGTAGAGAGCTTTATTGAACCAAGGTGCTGAGGGGGTGGGTCTTTTCCTTTTGCTTTGGAGTGGAGCGACATTGTCGGTTTCGACTGCTAGTACTGAGAGGCACTGAGAAGTGAGTACGTTGACATCCACGTTAGGGTCTAGTCTAGGAAGTGCCCGCATAGCAGAATCACAAAAAGTGTCAAGATCAATGTTCTTAGTGTTGCGGAACCAGGTAGTAGCTCTTTTAGGTTGGCCGAGAGTTATAACGTGCGATAGGTGAAAACGGAAGGGAATGAGGAAGTGGTCAGACCAGTCTACATGGATGGGGGAGCAGTAGTCAGCAGGTCTGCTTTGGATATGACAAGGTCCAGAATTGAGCCCTTGGAATGTGTGGTTTCCGAGCAATGTTGGAAGAGATCATTGGCTGAGAGAAAGGTGGCAAGCTTGTTGGCAGCCGAGTCTTCCAAAGAGCCCCAGTGGAGATTAAAGTCGCCCAGGAAGATCTGTCTGTCACTTTGAGAAAATTGGTCACTGATGAAGTCAGTCAGTTCCTCCACAAAGGAAGAACAGTTACCGGGCGGGTGGTAGATGGCATGGAATCTAAAGGGTGAGCCGTGATGTATTTTAAGTTCTAGGGATAGGCATTCGAATTTACGGAAAAGGGTGGTAGGGAAGGCTTTCATTTGAAGGGAGTTCCTAACGATGATAGCGACACCGCCCCCAATTTTGTCTGCCCTGTCATTTCTGAGGATAGAGTAGTCAGTGGGTACCAGAAGATCAAACAAAGTATGAGAGGAGTCATTAAACCAGGTCTCAGTGAGGAAGAACATGTCAAGATTCTGGTGGGTGATAGTATCAGAGATTTCCAATTTGTGTTTGATTGCAGATCTGCAGTTGTGGAGCAAGCAGTGCAGCTCTGACGCAGATGTTTTGGTGATGGGGGTGTCAGGGTTGTTAAGGGAGATGGGGATAAGGTTCTTGAATGAGGGTGCCCGGTAAGAGGGAGGCTGGTAAGGTCTGGCAGAGGAGATGGTCTGAATAGGGAACTGCGTAGAATTATTAGGAGAGGAAGGTGGAGGGGAGTGACGTTGGTGGTCTTGTAGCTGGACAGTAAGTTGGTGATGTCTGCAGAGGACAGACTGTGGTTGGCTTTATTGGGGCGCCGGAGCAAGGAACTCCTCGGGAGGTTGTTAGGGAAGGGGGACATCTTGGCGCTTAACAGTGAGATGGACGCTACAAGCTGGGAAATGGAATAGATGAGAGAATCAAGTTTATTTTCCAGGGAGAGGAGAGCTGAGCACGGAGTGTTGGGTGGCTCGATGAATAAGGGAGGGAGTGCCGAGGGTGAGTGAGGACAGGGAGGGGTGGGGGAACGGGTTAAGGGAGGCGGTGCAGAGTGTGAGGGAGGACGGGGAGGGATGGAGGAGCGGGATACGGGAGGGAGTGCAGAGAGTGAGGGAGGACGGGCCGGGGTGGGTGAACGGGATAAGGGAGGGAGTGCAGAGGGTGAGGGAGGGGAGGGGTGGGGAGTTGGGGAGCAAGGGTAGAAGGTGAGGAAAGATGGTGGACGATAGGAGTGGATGGTGAAACAGTGGTGGGAAGAGAAATATTTTTTCTGGTGTTGAACAGAGGGGAAGAGAAGCGATCATAAATATGAGGAGAAAGTTGAGTAGGAGGGGGGACAAAAGAAGGCCGGAGGTAAGGGGAGAAGAGGGGAGAAGAGGCTGAACAGGGAGGGGAGGTCGGGGGGTCAGATGAAGGCCAAAGGTACGTGGAGAAGAGAGGAGAGGGGGCTGTACAAGGGGGAGGGCAGGGGGTCCAAGGAAGGCCAGAGGTATGGGGAGAAAAGAGAGGATGGTGCTGGACAGGTACTGTAGGCTATGAAAGGTGAATGTAGGGGGACAGGTAACAGGTGGAGTGGGGGATTGGGCTAGATGGAAACGGAGGAGTAAGGGACTGCAAGGTCAGAGGAGAGACGAGGAAGGAATTGTCGGGGAGGGAGACAAGGTTGGGAAGCAAGGGATGAGGAAGGTGGGGTTGAAGATAGATGGGAGGTGGAAGAGAAGAATTTAGGGTACGGGGGACGCGGAAGAGCGGAAAGGGATGAGGTGAAAGGGGGAGGTAAGGAAAGTTGATCGGTAGACCAGGTTGTAAGAAAGGTGGAATAAGAGGGGGGGAGGTGGGTTGGCTTAGGGGGAGGCGAAAACGTTGGAGAATCGGGCAGATGCAGGGCGGGGAGGGGGGGTGGAGGCCGGAGGCCGGACAGACAAGATAGGGGGAGGAACATTTTGGGAAGGGGGAAGAGAGGGAGAGGAGGGAGCAAAGGCAGGGGGGAACAAAGGGTAGGCCTATGTCTCCCGGGAGAGCGGCCTGCTGGAGTAACGGGGGGGTCATGGGGGGAGAAAGGTGAGGAGCTCAAAGAAGAGTCGAGGGAGATCATAGTTGTGTGGGTTGGGCGAAGGGAGTGGAAGAGATGGTCAAAGAGAGAGAGACAGGAGTCTGTAGCTTGAATCATGACAGTGCCATTCTTGTAGAGTGTAATGGTGAGAGAGCCATTAAAGCTAGTGGAGGGGGAAATTTTTAGCCGCTGTCCATGCGGGATAGATGAGGAGGAGGAGACGTTGAAGAAATTGAAGACGCTGGTGGACCAGGAAGGGGTGTCGTGAGTGAAAAAAATTAAGTAATTTTTTAGCTTTCCTAGGTGCCCATTATGGAATTGATCAACAAAGAGGGAATCAGGGAATTGTTCAATGGTGTTGTGCTTGAACCGTTTTGCTGCTGCTTTGGACAGATTAGGGGGATAGATGACTTTGAAGCAGTTAACTCCCGACTTAATTAGAGTGGAAGCCATGATAGGGAGAAGAGGGGCCACTAGGGTAGCGATAGAGCAAAGAAGAATAATAAGAAGAGGAGGGCACATAATCCGGAAGACGAGTGAGGATAATCCAATAAGATTGAGGTCAGGAGGCGACTAGAAATGCAGGGCCAGGGACTCTGGTCTAACTCCCTAATAAAACATCATACCAGTGGGATAGAAGGCTGGCTTGCCTCCAGTGGCGGTGAGGGTGTGGGATCATAACGGGGCAAACCCTACCACCAGGGATTAGGACCTCCAAGTGTGGAAACCAGCATGGAAATGGGAGTCACCTAGAGGATCGCAGTGATAGCTATAGACATTCTTCAGCTCCCCAGGGAGTAGGCCAAAATGGACACCAAACCTCAACCAAGAGCACTATTAGAGGAGAACAATAGGTCTCGCCTATGCGAACTGGTTTTGTCAATGTTTTTTTAGCCATGTTGTATAGCAGCCTATCTGCTGTGCAGCATGGCTAAACCACAGTCCTATGACTGGTCAACGCTGGTCGCTTTATAGTGTATTTTTTTTTCTTTAAACTGTGTGGATAGCAGACACAGCAAATAAAACATTGACAAAGCGAAATAGCTTTACATTTTGGCTTTTTAAATGTTTTTTCAAGCCATGTTGTACTGCTGCGTGGCTGCTGCACAGCATGGCTGAATGTAAAAAAAAAATCTATAAGTTGGTTAGTGTATCAAAGTGTGATGGATACATGTACATAGGATCAACTACTTACACAAGGAGATGATGGACGGAGCGCTGAAACTTTTCAGACACTCACCCCCAGTCACTGATCTGGGTTGAAGCCATCATCGTTCTTAAGCTCACTTCGCCACCTCAGTTCAGACCCAGCTATATGCAAATCAGTCTTGACCCTGTGCCTCATGGGAACAGTCCAGCCCGAACTACCAAGCCAGGTCTTCCCTGAACCTGAAACAAGCATCCTGGGACCATTTTCGGGGTAACACCCCTCATCAGCCAGGCTAGCTTGAATCCAGTGGCAAAGTGAGCAAGAGACCCACGTCTGGGCATATCCTGCCAACTAAGGGCGAACAAACCAAACACAAGGAGATGATGGACGGAGCGCTGAAACTTTTCAGACACTCACCCCCAGTCACAGATCTGGGTTGAATCCATCATTGTTCTTCAGCTCAGTTCAGACCCAGCTAAATGCATTCCACGTTGTATGTTTGAGTTTTCACATTGGCAGCTCCCAAAGTGGGAATATATAGCAGCATTGGTTATTTAGTTTCTCTAGGGTTAGCTACTGATACCAAAGCGATGTAGGATCTAAGACTGCATTGAGCAGGACTGGTAGAAATTGGGTTTCTGGTTGGCTAGGGTATGCCCCTAAGCCAAGTAGAACCCACCACTCTAGTCGGGGCAAGGAAGTTACACACCAAAGATAACCTGTGCTCATCCCCAGTAGCTCGGCACAGAGCAGTGAGGCTTATCCCCAAAAGCAATGTGTAAAGTATTTGCGTAACATACACCAGTGACACAATAAATACACCACTAAAGAGATTCCACAGAGGGTTATATAAAAATATATAGCATATTGTACATAACACATAGACCATAAGCAACGTAAATCATGAAGGCTGTGCATATCATGTAGTCACTGAAATAGTACGTTATCTTGACAAGGCAAGGATTCAAAACATCATACATAATATCAGGACAAGACAGGCAACCGGTTATAAAATAAAAGACAACATGAATCATCGCAAGTGTGCGAATCAGGTTATGAGAAGGCTCATAAGTGATCAAATGTCACTAGTGATAAGTACTGTGCAGGAACTCGGGCCAATGCAAGGTGAATGGGACATACTGCATGATGTCAGGGCATGAAATGCCCAGTTAGATTAGGACAGGTCTCTATGTTCACGATGAGATGACGCATGAGGTTTCAGTACATAGTTCACATGTCATACTGTGGAGCGTTCTGGGAGATAATGTCCATTCACAAGCAAGAAAAAGACAGTCACTAAACCTATCCAGAAGACTAGGATCAATATGCCAGTTGCTATCCAGAGCTGTAGCCATGGTGAGACAAGGTATGTCTTTTTCAGCCAAAGGTAGAAATCATGAAGTTGTTCTTTGCGGGAAACTGGAGCTGGCGGTGATTCAGGTTCACTTGGATCCAGAGAAAAATTGTCAAAATCGATGAAGTAGCCAGATGCAGTTCGATCTATCTTTGGTAGCTCAGCAGATTTTGTTCAACTTGAGATGTCTCCTGTGGAGGCATATTGATGTAGATGTCAGTGGTAGGCCGAATTGATATCTGTGTTTCACTCTTGCTTTGTTGCTGTTTAATTTCAACAGGAACGAGTTCCATGTCATTGTTGGTAACTCCATCACTACGTATAGAAGACTCTTCAAATGTTATCAGTCTTTCTGTCTGAACCTCCTGTAAGGTAGCGAGAGGAGAGCGGCGGCTACCCAGGAGCCCACGCAGCCTGCTATTCAGTATCGGCCACATAGTGTGGTTTGATCAGATCAATGGAGACGAATCGCTTTTCTTTCTTGCCGGCAAGAGACGGAAGAAGTACTGTCTTGTTCCTTCGACAGCCAGGACAGATACAGCCATTCTGTAAGATGGCCCAAATTCTTTCTTGTCCACAATCTTTTCTCTGACCAGATCCCCGACTTTTGGGATCCAGACAGGTCATGCCGTGACTGATTTTACTTCTCCAGTGGTGGTGCATTTTACTTGGATGTTGCTTTGTAGTGCCCGGAATTCATTGAGTTCCTGTAAAACAGCCAAACGGTTTATCGATGTCAAATCGTTTTTCATCCGCCACTGTGCTGCCACAATCAAGGTCAGGTACCCAAATTCTCCTCCCAAAAAGGACTTCGTAAGGAGTACGGCCTCCTAGGGAACTTCTTGGCATGTTATTAAATGCCCTCTGGACCCCATATAGGTGATTGGCCCAACTACCACCCGAGCCTAATACCCTACCTGTTAAGGATTGCTTTAAGTCCCGGTTTTTCCTCTCCACTATCGCATTTCCCTCGGGATGATACGGAGATGAGTACCGCAATGCAACACCCAAACTTCCCAAGGCTTCCTTGTAAGCCAGAGAGCTAAACGCGGGGCCACAGTCAGAATGTAATATGCCAATTGCGTATGTCCCTATGAAGACTCGCAAATCCTTTATAACAGTTCGGGCGTCAGCCGAGCGCTGAGGCCAAACCCATAGGAATCTAGAGCATGAATCCACTGCCACCAAGATATTCTTGTGAGCCCCGTCAGATTGTAAGGACCCGCAGTGGTCCAAATAGACACATGCGAGAGGTCTGTCTGATATCAGTAGTAGTGTTTGCGGTGGTCGTGCTACTGTTGAACCCTTCATCTGCTGACAAATGTCGTTCTTAAGGGCAAATGCTTTTGTCTGTTTTGTTAAACCTGGCCACCAATAGCATTGTTTCAGTAGTGAAACTGTTGCAGTAATCCCTGTGTGTGCTGAACCCAGACCCTCGTGTGCAGCTAGAATTAAACCTAATCTACGATCCATGTTTGGTATTACTCTATCCCCCACTCCTGGAATTTGAGGTTGCAGAATATTTTGCACATCTAACTTATAGGAGTACTTGAGTGGAAAAAGTTTTGGTACGGCTTAGCTATTTTTGCGTGAAGCGATAACAGCTATCTTTATGTCTCCGTCTATTCTCGTGTGAGAACAAGTGATTGCAGCTATGGCAGCAGTTCGCACTGTTGCCTTGGCGGCTTCATCAGCCAATGAATTCCCTTCAACGTGCACGCCAACACGTTAATGACTCAGCATATGAATCACATGAGCCCGCAGCAAGCCTTTTTTCAGCTCTGCCACTTGTTCCCAAAGCAGTTTATGTTTTATTGTGCCACCTTTTGAGTCTTTAAAACCATTCTGACCCCAGTAGTGAAGATATTCATTGTAGGACTGTACACAATAGAATAAATCGCACAGTATAAGTGGGGGGAATTCTCGATCCGTATTTCTTAGTGCCAGTATCAGGGCTTTTAGTTCTGCCAGCTGAGCCGTGCAATCTCCTAGAGACTGCGTCTGCGTATTGGGACGACGGAACTTGCCGTCCCGCATACATCCCTTTACACTCGCAAAAGCTGCGCTGTATTGCTGTTTACTTCCTACGGCAGGCAGGGCAGAACCGTCAGTGTAAATAATGTATTCATACTGATCTAGAGGAATTATTTCATTCGGGAGAGGTTATTCTTGTTCGTACTGCAGAAACGCTTGTGTTTTTAATGTAGAATCAAATTTGTAGTCTACATCTGTTGCAGTGAGAGAATTAGCCCATTGTATCCATCGTAGTGTAGTGCTTTTGCGTTCGGAACGGTAGCTTTTGTAACAGCCTCTAAGGCCGGTACCGGAGTCACGACAATTATCCGTTTCCCCTGTGCCAGTGCTCTTTCTCTCACTACAGCAGTCTGTACTGTTGTCAGAATCTTATCAGTGGATGCTAAGGGCATCTCAGCGTTTGTGTACAAATGTGATTTGTATGCAATGGGTACAGTTTTGCCTTCATTGAAGGTTAGGTAAGTGTATCCCGAATGACCCGCGACTACACGGATCACCAAATTCGTGGCGTTTACATGTGTGTAAGTGCTTGGAAGCTATCATGTCAGCTTGTAAGGAACGAAGGATTTCTGTGTTCCTGCGTCCAATGATGGACTAAAATCAGGTCGGATTAAGTCGTAGAAAGGTTTTACTTTTTGTGCGTAATCCAAAATGTATGTTCTGCCAAAATGTAGGAATCCTAAAATGGGTTGTAAAGTTTCAGAGTCTTTGGAGGTTGGAGCAGCGCACACTTTTCTAAAAAGTTAGCTGCCAGGCTTTTCCCTTCACTTGATAACTTATATCTCGAAAATAGGACACTGAGATGGGCAATTTTGGATTTTTTAAAGTTTAATTTGTAGCCCTCAGAGGCGATTCCCAAAATTATGTAGTTCACCCTGTTTAGGTGATCCAATAATTCATCATCCCTCAGATAAATATCATCTGCATAGGACAATGCCTCTTCATCAAAAGTTTGAAGTAACTCTGTTACCCTTGCTGAGAACAACCCAGGGCTATTCTAATACCCTTTTGGCAGTCGACAGAATTGACGCCGAGAGCCTAGGGCTGAGCATGCTGTAAAATATCTGCTCTCAGGTGCTATATTTTGGCAGAAGAATCCATTCGAGATATCTAGTGTTTTGTATTTCTTCCGCAAAGTTATTCATTAATGCAGCACTGTGTGCATTTTATACTGCAAATGACTTTGTGCTAGTGTTCAAATGCCTGTAGTCTAAAACTAGACGGTATGAATTGCCGGGTTTCATTACAGGAAACAAAGGATAATTTTTTTTAATTTTTTTTTTATTGTTGTATTTACCATTTTCCATAATACAGCAAAAGAAAACCATAAATCATATACAAAATCAATATCTTACAGAAGACAAAAAATGAAATTATACATCACCACGACACAATCTAATGCAAATGAAATATGACGAGCAATGAAGACAAAATCCGAGGCTATACACGAGCAGTCTGTAAGCGTGATCAATAAGACAGTTACAAAGGAAGGAGGAACCAATAATATCATACAAACAGTTTAATAGCAGGAGTGCATCATCTCAAGTCCAGGCCCCAGCCCCATCCCCAGTTCCCTGGAGCCGTCAGAGAGTGCACTGATTAATCTGTTCCCCCCATGGTGTGAAGTGGGGGGGGTGATGCTCGGGCTCGAGACGCCATATATGTAGTATACGAACTCCAAAAGTTCTTAGGGCGATTCCTAGGGGGTAACAATTCACTATATGCTTCCGTTTGGGTGTTACAATACAACATATCTCTGGACCATTGTGACAGGGTAGGAGGGGGACCTCGCATCCAGTGTATTGCAAGGACACGCTTAGCAATTAATAAGGCCATATCAACTATACGTCTAATGGGCTTCTGTAGGTTCTTAGAGTAGCCAAGTAGAGCCAACAGTGGGTCAGGGCTAAGCGTTTCCTGTGTGACTGCGCTTAACTCAGCGAAGATTTGCAGCCAGAAAGCCGCAATGATAGGGCACAACCAGGCAAGGTGTATAAAGTCAGCCTCACTCGCCCCACATCTCTCACAATCAGCCGTCTCGCACAACCCAAACCCTCGCAACCTCGCCGGAGTGTGATAGATCCTGTTGAGGAACTTAAACTGCACCAGGCGGTGTCGGCCATTCAGCGAGATTCGCTTGGTGGCCTCGCAACAGTATGTCCACATGCTGTCATCTATCAAGATCTCTAAATCAGACTGCCATGCCAGCCTTGCCTTAGTATATGTGTATCGCCGCAGCTCTAGCGTTCTATGGTAAATCAGGGAGACCATGCGCTTCGGGGAGCTAGCCTGTAGCAGGGCAGTGAAGGAGCGTACCTCTGGGGGCTCCTGTAGATCCTCCCCAAGCAGCTCTCTCAGTGCGCTGCGGGCTCGAAAGTACTGGAATGAGGTCAATACCGACGGCGGGGGCTCTACCTGTAGCAGGCCGCCACCGTCCCTACCCACCCCGTCCTCAAAAAACTCGCCTATAGCCTCCAGCCCCAGTGAGTGAAGTGCTGCTGTTACCTCTGGTGCAGTCAGGGTCGGGAGCCATTCACACCAAGCAATAGGGGTGGCTGGGGAATATAGTATGGAGAGCGTTTGTCGGTTGAGCAAGTTATTCCAAGCATGCGTAGTGGCATTTATCGAGTCTAAGACCCCTGTAGTGCGCCGCGGAGGACGGAACAGAGTTGTCGCCAAGTGGGCCGGGGCGGACGACAGTCGCTCTATGAGCAAGTGCGGGGGGGCAACTGTTGATGTAACCAGTAATATGCGTGTGAGGCCTGAGCTGCCCGATAGTATAAATCAAAATCAGGGGCACCAAGCCCTCCCATAGAGTATGGTAAAGTGAGGGTCAGCCAACTCGCCCGCGGCGGCTTATGAGCCCAAGCCAGGCCAATCAGCAGAGTCCGTAAAGTCTTAAAGAACTGTGCAGGCAGTACCATCGGGATATTGAGAAATAGAAATAAAAACCTAGGGAGGACAACCATTTTCATGAGGGAGATTCTTCCTAAGAGGGAAAGGGGGAGACGGACCCACCTCGCGATATCGTCCTCTAGCATAACAATGGCGCGGTCATAATTTTCCCGGAATACTCGGTCAGGGTCCGTGTGAACCTGTACACCCAGATACCGCACCGGGTCCGTGACCCACTGCAGGGGAAAGTCCAACTCGCTAGGGGTCGTCGCAGGGGTAAGTGGGAATATGACCGACTTTCCCCAATTGATTTTTAAGCCAGAAAATTCACCAAATCGCACCACCTCGTGGAGAACAGGAGAGACATTTTGAGCTGGGTCGCGGATGTAAAGCAAGGTGTCATCCGCATACGCAGATATTATGAGATTATACCCTGGAAACCTAATCCCTCTGTGGCTATGGTACTCACGCATTGCACAGGCATGGGGCTCTGCCACCAGTGCATAGAGCAGCGGGGAAAGCGGGCATCCCTGTCTGGTGCCTCAAGATATCTGCAGGGGGTTAATAACTACATCTCCCACCCGCACCCGAGCCCTCGGGTCAGTGTATAGTGTGCCGATTAGGCGTATAAAGACCCCCCCTAACCCCATTCTTTCCAGGGTCAGTAACATGAAGTTCCACTCCACAGAATCAAATGCTTTTTCAGCATCTAAAAAAATTGCAGAGGCCTGAGTGTCTGGTTTAGTATGTTGAATGGTACCAAAAACTGTATGTAGATTGTATGTAAGCGTACGTCCCGGTATGAAACCGGCCTGCTCAGCGCCCACAAGGGTTGTCATTAGGGGCTCAATCTATTCGCTAGTATTTTAGCGAAGATTTTTGTGTCCACATTTAAGAGGGAGAGCGGCCGATAAGAGGAACAGTGGTGCGGGGGCTTCCCAGGCTTTAGTAGCACAACCAGGAGCGCCTCTCTCATCGAGGGGGGCATGATGCCCTCCTCGGCCATTTCCTCAAACAGAGTGAGTAAGTGGGGGACCAGGAGATCCTTGAATTCTTTGTAGAAACTCACAGTGAGCCCGTCCTGCCCCGGTGCACTACCCGAACGCATGGTGGACAAGGCGGTATGTATTTCCCACGCCTCAAGAGGGCGCATCAGGTACTCTCTGTGAGAGTCCAGCAGTCTGGGTAACTGAATATATTCCAGGTACTCACGCATGTCGGAGGGATTCGAGTGCGATCGGGCTCTGTAGAGATCAGCGTAATACTGCAGGAATTGATCTGCTACCCCCTCGGGGTCTACAATGGTCTCCCCACCCTCTGAACTTAGCTGTATAGATTGCACAGTGTCACGGCGTCCCCTCATGAGATTCGCCAATGTCGTGCCTGGTCGTTCACCTTCTCCATACACTCTAGCCACTGCATATTTGCCCAACAGTTTGAGTTCCCGGTCAGCTTCCGCGTGATACTCCTCAAGTGCCTCCTTCAGTGACGCCCGCAACAAGGGGTCATGGGAGTCATATAGGTCCCTCTCTAGCCCCAAGAGTTTTTGCTCCAAGAAAGTCAGTCTTCCTCTTATTGATTTTAACACCCCTGAATGTTTGGATATGGCCACTCCGCGGACATACACCTTGAAGGTCTCCCAGATTGTAGCAAAGTGTGGAACCGAGCCTAAGTTGGTCGTAAAAAGGTCTCCATTGCCTCAAACATTTCTGCCTTGAAGGCCTCGTCAAGTAGCGCGTAAGGGGGAAAACGCCATGTAAATGGAGGGGGCCGCTTGGCGGAGGTAGCCAGGGTGAAGAGCAGGGGGGAATGGTCTGAATAGGTACGTGGGAGGACCTCACAGTCACGTATTTGTTGTCTAAGAGAACCAGCCAGAAACCAGTAATCTATCCGGGTATGGAGGTCATGGGGCGCAGAGTAGTGAGTGAAGCCACCTGTTGTCCCCGACCGGACGCGCCAAACATCAGCCAGATGCAATTCCGTCAGGGTATCCAGGAGAGCCTCCGCTGCCTGTGAACGGCGCCTCGCTGGGCCTCCCGACCGGTCCAGGTCCGGATTAAGAGTACAATTAAAGTCCCCTCCCCAAAGCTGAGGAATATCTGGCAGTTGTCGTGCCAGGGCTAGTAAGTCGCGAAAGAACTGGGGGCAGTCGTGATTGGGACCGTACACATTAACCAGGATGCAATCCAGACCCTTCCCCCTACATCTAGTCACCACATACCTGCCATTAGTGTCTGTATGTAGTTCTTCGAGCGTAAGGCGAGATTTGGGGTTGACCCATGTGAGGACCCCCGTGCATGCGAGGTGAAGCCCGCAGCGTGTATTACACCCCGGATCCTGCCTCGGGCCTGCGAGAGATGTGTCAATGGGAGGTGTGTTTCCTGTAAAAGAGCGATGTCTATAGAGTGTCTAGTGAGATACGACATCACCTTCCGCGTTTTACGTTGGTCATTAAGACCTCTAACATTCCAGGTCAAAAATCTTAATTTAGCCTCCATCATCCAGAGTAATGTAGTGTATAGGAAGCTGTCTAGGAGCGCCCAAAGGCGTTGAGTCGGTAATCCAACCTTGTAAAGGATGCTTCATGTATACCATTACATGTGTGTCGCAATAAACAATACCAAGCACAAAAAATATACAATAACACAAAGAACACAAATAACCATGTGCAACCCATCCCCCCTCCCACGCCATGTCACCCCAATCGTGGCACTGCCTATTCAAACCCACCCTCCCCCCCCTAAAGAAACATGGCGGCTAGCCATAGAGTGTGTAACACGCAGGGGCGGATGTTACCAAAGCGCTACGAGTAACCATCGGCTTCTAGCCACATAAGATTATGCATAGGACGGCAATCAATTATCAGTAAGGAGCAACCGCAACAGACCAGATTGTCAGGTGCAAAGCATTAAACATTATTTTCAGAAAAATAAGACATCCAACGGAGGCGGATTATCCACTACAGGAAACATGAACAAGAATGTGGATACCATACGCCAGCAAGGAAATCAACGTTAGCTATCTAGGACATCATGCATGGAACTGTGACTTACACTATGGGCAATATACGATTCTAGCGGGCAGGACGCCCGGGAGGCCAGCCACACATTCGAATATCAGACTAACCATCTCAACAGGGCAACAGAGCCAGAAATACTGATATCAGAAAATTGAAAAGCAATACTATACAGGATGAAGACGTCTGCCTCCCTTCTAGTCATTGTTCTCAAAGGAACCTCCTGTTGCGTCCTCCGATGACTCTGCCATGTGCTCCGGGACAGTCTCTTGTCTAGATTTCTTGAGAATGTCTTTCATGGCTTTCTGCAAAGATTTCGGATCGAGAAAGATGCGGGATGAGCCATCCAGGGTAACCTTCAGTTTCGCCGGGTACAGCATGGCGTAGGAGACGTTGTGGTCCCGGAGTTGCCTCTTGAGTGGGTTGAAAAGTCTGCGTGCTTCCTGGACCTTAGCCGTAAAATCCGGGTAGAGTGAGATCGCCGAGCCTTCGTACTGGAGTTCTCCCAATTCCCTGGCTCGTCGCAGGGCAGAGTCGCGGTCGCGATAATTCAGGAGCTTAGCTATCACTGGACGTGGTGGTGCACCCGGAGGGGGACGCGGGCCAAGCGACCGGTGCGCTCTTTCGATCACAAAAAGATCCGAGAATGTTCCGCGGCCGAGTAGAGAGATGAGCAATTTTTCGGTGAATTGTTCGGCGTTGCCCATTGGGGTGGACTCTGGCAGGCCCGTTATGCGGATGTTGCTGCGACGGGAGCGAGCCTCCAAATCCTCCGCCTTGTCTTGAAGCACAACTAGGGTTTTAGCAATTTGTTTTTGGACCTGGTCCGCTTCGGTCTGGACCTCCTCCACGTCGGAGATCCTGCGCTCGGCCATATCCGTACGCTCCGCCTGCTTGTCAAGACGCTCAGACATTCTATCTAATCGATACACCACAGAGTCAATCTTCCCATCCATTGCTAGTAGGCTTTTTTGAATAGTGGCGAACATTCGTTTTACCTCTGTGGGGTCGTCTTGTGTGTGGTCTGCGCCTGAGTCTTCAGAGAGCGCCCTCTCCGCCTCTTTAGATCGAGTGTCCTTGGCATTGAACTGGAGGCGAGATTGTGTTTTATCCACCTTGCCCATATTGAGGACCCCGGGGCAAGCAGGTGGGTGCGGAGTGGGTGCTGGGAGCTCCGATGAGCCGAGCGCCGCTACACAGCTAGCAGCACCCGGGGCAGCAGTTGCTCAAGTGCACAGGTACTAGGCGGTCCAGTCCCTCGGGGGGTCCACTGCGCCGAGACGTCCAGCAGCGGAGAGGACACAGGGCACCTGTCCCAGCCGGGGCGCTCTCCACGCACGAGCCGCAACCTCCTCCGCAGCACCTCACCCCACGGGGCGCCCAGCCGGACACAGCAGTGAAGTCAGCTGCCAACGTAGGTGCATACAGTGTCGGGAAGGGGCCGATCACCAAACGCCAACCTCCGTGTTTCAACGGTGATCCCCAGAGGCTCTCAGGAAGGAGCGGGCCGATATGCCGATCCGCGGGGCCCGTAGCTCAGCGCCGACCGGTGTCCCCACCAGGCCGCAGGCCACGCAGCACACCCAGGCCCCAGTAGCGTCAGGTCCCGCACCGGGGACGGCCGCAACAGCCCAGACACCCGGACCAGCCGCAGTAGGCGTACGGGAGCTCCGGGGGGGTCACGGGTTCCCCTCGATCAGGCAGGAGCGCGGGCGCGAGCACCGGGCGGCCGCGGCCTTACCGCTTGGATATACAGCACAGTCGCGCGGCCTCCGGGTCAGCCCCTTACCGCAGTCCGCGAGTGTCTCTGTACCTCCGGTCCCGTCCGGAAGGCGTCAATCGATGCTCCAGGTCTAGCGGACCCCCTTCAGCAGTGTGGACGATACTTTCGGGTCCAGATTGCCAGGATCATAGCTTTGTGGCGCCGATGGCTCGCGGAGCTCTTCTTCTACGCGGCCATCTTGCGCTGCAGCAAGCTCCGCCCCCCCCCCAGGAAACAAAGGATAATTCATTGACGAGGTGCAATTCTCTATTACACCCTGATATTCAAGTTGATCTAAAATCTCCCTGTTAGAAATGGGGGTCTCTAGTTGGCAGAGGTAGGTACCTTTGTCCAAATAGGGACCCTTGCCTCTAGTCAGGGTAAGGGGGATATGTAGTTTAGATAACCCCTGCTCACCCCCTTGGTACCTTGGCACGAGCAGACATGCTTATCCCAAAGGCAATGTGTAAAGTATTTGTACCAACACTCACAGTAACACAGTGATAACACCACAAATGAACACCACACCAGTTTAGAGAAATAAAGTATCTTTATCTAAACTCAACAAGACCAAAATGACAAAAATCCAACATACAAGTATTAAGAAAAATGAATTTCAAAGGGATATTGCAAAAATCAAACTTGTAGAAAACAAATAGCACCAACTGGGGCTATGGCGATGTCGTGACAGCAATAAATCCAAAGTATGGCACCGACCACGAGGAGCGCTGCGTCGGGCACGGAGTCACACGGGCCCCCAAACAAACAGTACCTTGGAAACGAAGTCTGTGACGATGCATGACGTCGAGGAACTAAGGCGTCGGTGCTGATGTCGAGGCCGGCTCCCTACCTGCCACGGGGTGGCGACGTGTCGTGTCCAGGACAGGTGAAGACGGTTGTGGCGGCGGTGAGGCGTTGGTTCTGGTGACGATGCAAAATCAGCGAGTTCGTGGAGTCAACCTCGGGGGTTATCGGCACCGCGATAACAAGATGCAGGCGCTGGCAATGACGGAGTCGGTGCGAGCGCTGGCGTCGGGCACGGCCAATAACTGCAGGCGTTGGAGTTGCGGTGCAGGCCAGGCGGTGCGTCGTTCACTTCACAAGCGGTGCACCGGGCCTCGGGGCAAGTTGCGCCGTCACGGCGGCGGCGCTGACGGCGTCAGAAACAGGGTTTCTTACTTCTCTTAGGTTTCTTCCGGCTCCCAACAGCAGGACAATCTCCAGAGGCCCAACACAGTCACAGGCACCTCTTGGCAGGTCAGAACTCCCAGCAAGGAAGTTCAGGGGAGCTGGGGGTGAAGTCTTTGTGTCCCTGAGACTTCAGAACAGGAGGCAACCTCTACTCAAGCCCTTGGAGACTTTCCTCAAGCAGGGCACACAGCAAAGTCCTTCTCCTTCCCTTGGCAGAAACAGTTACTGCAAGCCAACCCCAGACACACAACAAGGGCAGTACTTCGCCTCAGTTTCTCCATCTCTTCTCCTTGGCAAAGGTTCCTCTTGGTTCCAGAAGTAGTCTAAAGTCTGGGGTTTTGGGTCTGTTACGCATACCCCAAAATGTATTTGCTCTCTTTGTGCAGGGGGCTCTGAGCCCAGTTCAAACCAGTTCTGCCTTCACTGGTGCAGCATGACCTCAGGAGGTGGAGACAGCATTGTGCAAGGGAGACAGTCTCCATTCAAGTGCAAGGTAAATCTCCTCCCACCACTCTATATGCAACCAGGGTCTATTCAGCTCAGGGCTGGGTCATCCAGGAAGGGCCAGGCACACCTCAACCCCCCCAGAGGCTATCTACAGGGAATGCCCATCATCTGTCACACTGAAACCAGACAGTCAATCCACAAACAGGCAGAGGCACACAGGATGGTTGAACAAGAAAATAAATTGAAGGATTAGAGGAGCACACTAACCTAATTACTGAATTTATAAATTTTTAAACCATTATATTAAAATTTTTCCAAGGGTGCTGCACTGCTGCAAGGAACAAGAAAATAGCCATTTTCTAAAAGTGGTATTTTCAAACACACAATTTAAAAGCCATCTTTACTAAAAGATGTGTTATTAAATCCTGAGTTCAGGGATACCAAACTCAATTTTTCCATCTTATCCTATGGGAAGATATACTTGTAAAATGTTACAAAGCATTCCCCATGCCGTCCTATAGGGCAAGATAGCCTTTCAATAGTGAAAAACGAAATTGGCAGTATTTCACTATCAGGACATGTTACACACATCAGTACATGTCCCTACCTTTCACGTACACTGCACCCTGCCCAGGGGGTACCTTGGGCCTACCATAGGGGTGTCCTATGTGTTAGAGAAGGGAAAGGTAGGGCCTGCACTTGCCAGGTCGACATGGCAGTTAAACTGCACACAGGCACCGCGGTGGCAGGCCTGAGACCTCTTTTCAGGGCTACTCATGTGGGTGGCACAATCAGTGCTGCAGGCCCACTAGTAGTATTTGATTTACCAGCCCTGGCACACTCAGTGCACTTTACTAGGGACCTACTGGTAAAACAAATATGCCCATCAGGGAGAACCAATCACAATACCAATTTACACAGGGAGCACTTGCACTTTGACACTGATCAGCAGTGGCAAAGTGCCCAAATCATCTATGCCAGCAAAAACGAAATCCAGCACAGCATCAAAAACACAGGAGGTAGAGGCAAAAAGTCAGGGAAAACCACGCCAAGGATGGCAGGTCTAATATTCCCTGACTTGATTTTTCGCATCTTGTTTTATTGGGTATTGTCTCTGTGGAGTTTGGATTTGTTTTTTCTTGGATTACAGGGTGAGGTGACTCAGAATTCCACTCTACATGATTGCGGTATAACGCAGGTGCAAGTTCTACCGCCCACTCCTGCGTCTATGAATATTTTAGTGATTTTGGAACGAGGTCAGAGAACGCTTTTAAAATTACCGTTTCCTCTTTTGGGCAATCTATAACGAACTCAGGTGGCCAATCTTTTTCAGCCAAAAGGATGTCGTATCCAAAAGTCAGGTTCTCCCAAAAGAGACCTTTAATTTTCCTGGGTTTGTGCCCCTCCATTTGGAGTGCTATTTCATATAACGGGTGTGGGACACTTACCCTGGTATCAGGTGTTTCTACCGTGATATATTCATTCAACGCCGCTGTCATCAGAAATTCCATTAGGTTCTGGCGAGCTATTGTTACTTCTGCTGCGCTGTCTAGCATCGTCAAAACCCATTCCCCGTTCAGAAGTTGAGTCCTCAGCAGCTTGGGCATTTCTTACTTTAGGGCCAGCTACTTTCTTCTTTTTAAATTGAGGTTTTGATTTTGGTTTATCTTCTTTTTTGATATTATAGTCCGAAGTACGATGTGTATCTCTGGACTTTGTTCGTTCTTCTGATCTGTGTTCTGACCGTCCTTCCCTCTCTGAGTTTTTTGATGAACCCTGAAAGGAACGAGAGGAACGTGTATCAGTATCCTGATACTTGTCAGTTTTTTTTAATGTTATCACGATTTCTAAGGTTATACCTCCTTTCTGACGGCTCCTGTTGAGGAGACCCACCCCTAGACTGTGATTTATTCTTTCTATTCTTTTGTTTTGTATTCTCCCATTTCTTTTTAGAAGAATCCGGTGTTTGCTTGCTGGTGTCCTTTTCAGGACTACCCATTACTTGCGGTTTTGTAGCTCTAGCTCTCAAATTATCTCTACCTAATTCGGCGAATGTATCTTCGATAATTTTAGGTCATTCTTGCTCCTTTTGTGCAGGAGTGCATTCCTTCAGGTGTTGGCGTATAGCCACCGCTGCTGCCTCCCCTTTTATGTTTGCTAACATAATTGTTGATACCTGGGAAATATTGCCTAATAATTTCATCCCCAAGTTCAGAGCAGGTTCTGCTCCATACTCATTCTGTATTTGTCTTAATACTTCTGGTATCACAGCTATTGAAGGGATACCATGAGTTCTGGTATAGATGGCGGCGAAAACTGTACCCCAAGAGGTACAGTCCTCTATTGGGGGATCTATTCCCATTGGCTAGCAAATTGTATGTATTCTGTGTTTTTCTTGTGGGCCATTGTGTGTGGAAACACTGCCTCTAACTGTGCTATTTTCTGTGCTATCCAGAATAGCATTTGCTCACGTTTAGTGGGCATTCTTCCCATAACTGCGTTGAGTGTTTGTGGGGTAATTTTAGTTGCGGTCCCTTGTAGTTGACCTGCTGGAGTAATTTTAGTTGGTTGTAGTGTGAGTGTTCTCATAACAAACTGTGTCAGGTTTCTGTAAAGTTTTATTACTTCTTTGTGAAGTGGACGTAAGTCTGCTATTGACAATGTGTCAATGTCTGGATGCTGTGTATAAGCCGCTTGGACCGGCCAAGTCGCTCCGTCTCTGCTGAGCAGACTGAGTCTCACTTTTTCTGTGGTGTGTGGGAGGACGCCTTTAAACCAGTATGTTTCCTCCTGGTAACTGAGCGGAACTTCAATGTCCTCGTATGGACAATGTTCTTCCGGTGTTTCATCCGGAGTGTAAGTATGAAATGTATTTGTGCGTGCATCTGCAGGTGGGAATGTGACCCATGAATAGAATACTTCTGTCCTGAATGATTCATGTGCCTCAAGCACGAATGTTACAGTCCTGCCTAATGCTGAGACTCCAAACTCTGCTAGTTTTAAAGTAAGTGCGTTTCTGACATTTTCTGAAATGTTTATAGCACCTTCCTGCTTCCCTTCCCCGCTGCATTTGCTTGTAACCCAGCGTTCTCTTCGACAGACATTGTTGAAAGAGTTTCAAGGAGACTGAGATAAGGTTTTATGCACAATAGGGAACTATTATCCTTCAAGCTTGAATAAGCCTACAGCCAATACATAGGATATGCCTACTCAGCTGCAGCGGATTTTTCCTCCCCACTCCAGACGTCTCTGGATTAATGTGAGTAGGGGTCTCTGAGAAAGCACGAATGAACTACTCAGATTTGACCGTTAAATAAGAACTAAACCAACGTTGGCGGCACCATGTCATGTAGTTCCAATAAATATATATAGGATCTGCGCGTTTAGACAACATAAACTGTGTGACTGGTGTCCAGACTGATTCCAGACACCCCCAGCAGATATGTTCGACTGTACACCAGCTAGCTCACAGTGCCACTATGAACTCCTTTTACCAAGGAGAAAATAGTTTCAGGCAACTATCGAACATGACAACCCTGTCCCCTCAGGGATTGTGGAAACAGTACAGTACTTTTTGCTTAGTCACTCATGCTCACTTTGTCTCAGAGAGATACACAGAATAAACAATGAGGACTTTTCAATAAGCATTTATTGAGCCAGCGTCATTCTGGTGTAAAATATGTGTGCTGCAACAACCATAAGACAGAAACAGATATAAACGGTTATAAGCACCAAAAGAGTAAATACATGGTAGATTTCTACCATAGTGCTAAAGCAATGGATATATGCAGGTATATAGATACATGACATTAATAATGCGTACTCTTACAATGCTAACCCTAACTAGATGTACCTAAATGTACCTAGCATGTATATATGTAGGTGTATAGCCAAAAATCCCCCTAGGATAAAACTAACCCCATTACCTGAAGTGAGAAATTGAAGGACCCCGTCTTGGTCTCGAGTTGGACACCCCGCGAGGGATGTCAGACCACTGCGTGCTGGAGTGTCTGCGTGCAGGAGCCTCAACATCTCATGTCAGCGTGTCAGCATGGAAGTCTTTCTCCTCCTCTTTCCCAGCAAAGATGTGATGCTTATATACCCAAAAGGTACCCTCAGGGGTTCTACCTTGCTGTGTCATGTTGGCCGAGGATGACGAAAGGGATGACCCTTATACATAGTTATTTTACAGAAGATGGTAGTCCTGCTGTGAGTCTGAGAATCCTCATGTATAATAAATGAGGCTAGTTTTTGGATAAAACCACATGACATTTATGCAGCATCTAACTAGGTAAAAGGTCAGCACAAACCCGTTATGCAGTACAATGGCATGGTAAATGTAGGTGAAAGGTTAGGTGACTACCCAGGCCTATATTGGGGTACATTACAAATCATAACAGTTGGGCACAGTGACTCCTGCGTGCCCACCATGGTAATGAATTTCCTAAGTGAACAAAGTGGGGGCCTCTGCCAAGTTTCGCCCCGCACCGCATGTGCACCACCAAGCAAATGCCGAAATGAGAAATACCTCCAGCTGTTAGGAGCGCAGCGAAGTTGTGAGGGCTGCTCGGAGCGCCAACAAACCACCCGCGGGGTTCCGTGGGGCAGTTCTGATACTCCCCAGGGCCAGACTCATCACAGTGCTCTCAGGAAGGCGCCGTCCGCAGGAGAGGCAGGCCACGGGCCGCCGGCCCCCTTTTAGCGGATATGGGATCAGGCGGCCAGGGATGGTTCGGCGTGGCCCCTGCAGCATCCTTCAGCCAGCCGGCTCGAGGGGATGGGGCCTCGCTGAAAGAGTTTCCAAGTACGGCGGGAATGCAGGCATCGGTCCAGCTGTTGGGGCCCCTATGAGGAAGGTTCTCACTGTACCGGCGGCAATTGGACCCAGAGAGGCACAGAACGCCCTGCCATTCACTTCTTTCACAAAGGGGAAAGCGCTCAACACGTGCTAGTGAAAAAAAAGGCAAAGTGGAATTGTAAAGCGTTCTCTGTGCACTTGTTTACAAAGAGAAGAGTGGTCAACCTCCGTGCCCCACTGACACCAGGACTCTGAGGGAGCAGGGGTCTTCCATCCAGCCCCTGGAGAACACTAGATGCAGGGCACAGAGGGGGCTAGCAAGTAGCAGGCCAGCACAAAGGGCAGGTAGTCCTGATGGTGATTCCTCCTAGTAGGCAGCAGTCCTCTGGCAAACCAGAATCAGGGAGCATCTGGCAGCAGGGCAACAAACAGAAAGCAATCCAGTGAGTCCTTTATTCCACCCAGCAGGCAGCAGGGCAACAGCAGAAGTCCTTTGTGCAGTGCAGCAATCCTTCTGACAGAGGTTCGGTCCCAGTTCCAAAAGTGCTCTAAAAATGTGGGTCAGAGCCCCTGTACTTATACTCTGGTGCCTTGCTTCTAGCTCGGAGGGAGAAGTTTCCAGCAAGATCGGGCCAGATCCAGGAGTTTCCCTCCACTCTTGCCTTGGCTCCAGACATCAGTAGGAGGTAAACAAGCCCTTTGTGTGAGAGCGGGTAACAACCCATACAAATGTAAAGTGTCAACACCCTTCACTCTCCCAGCCCAGGAAGTCCATTCAACATACAGATAAATGCAGATGCAACCGTGTTATACCAAGCCCTCCCTGTGTGATGGCTGTCTGGAAAGTATGCATAAGTTGAGTTGTCACTCTGACCCAGTCATGGATTGGAGTCAGGCTGCAAAGCACTAAGAGTCTTTAGCACAGAGAAATGCCCGCTTTCTAAAAGTGGCATTTCTAAAGTAGTAATAACAAATCCATCTACAGCAGTGAGCATGCTTTTTCACTATCATTCTAAACATACAAAACATGGCAGTGCTACTCCTTTCAGATCAGAAATTACCACTGAAAAACATATTAGAGAATTCCCAATCCAAACCTAGGAGAGAAGCAGGCCTCACAGCAGTGAGCAACTGTTAGACCTGGCTTTTCCAGCGGGTTTATCTCCAGACTTTTTGCTTTTGGCCTCCTGTTTTTGACCCTGTTTTTGTTGGTTTTAGGACTCTGGGCACTTTACCACTGCTGATCAGTACTAAAGTGCATATGCTGTCTGTGTAAATTGTAAATATGGATTGGTGTTTCCATGATTTGCTTGTTTGACTTACTACGAAGTCCCTAGTACAGTGCATTGTGTGTGCCTAGGGCCTGTAAGTCAAATGCTGCTAGTGGGCTTGCAGCACTGACTGTGCCACCCACACAAGCAACCTTTCAAAAGGTTCTCAGAACTGCTACTGCAGTGTCTGTGCGCAGTGTGGTACTATTGCTATACACAAGTAATTAAACTTGAAAGCAGTGTGCACTGTACATATGGGACTCTCCGCCCCATTAATGAACTTACTGAAATCTTATTACATTACTTTTCATTATTTATTTTCAATTATTATCATGATACACTGTTGGGTAATTCATTCACATTCATGAATTTACAATCTGTTAATTTATGCTCATGATTCTCTTTCATATACATTATATGATTACACAACCATGTTAGAACCAATTGAAATTTTCCATGCCATTTTTCAAGCCCAATGCATTTCGGGACTCTGTCCCTTCTTCAGGTGCAATTCTGTAAAGGAAAAAATATTACTAAATAACGAAGTACTAGGGTAGATCAATTTATAAAAAACAATTTCATAACCTGAACCTGTACAATATCCAACACCAGTATTAAAATTGTGACTTCAATTTCGTTGATTGTTTTATTCTATGCATACTGTGTTTCTTGTGTGTAACCAACACAACATTTCCTAATCCACCCTTTGTGCCAGTTCAGAGTACGTGTTGTCATTGTGAGTCATGCTGTTTTCAATGTCTAAGTTGAACGTCACCAAGATCCTACTATGTTAATCTCCGTGATATGTAGTAACCATAGCCACTGTGCAGGCTAGTTCGCGTTTCGTGCCTTCTTGTGCTCAAGAATATCACATAGTGCCACCATTCCATGCTAATAATTAACTTTCACCTTACTATCTGGAACCACATGATAACGAAACATTATGTAAATGCATTTGTAATTGCAGTCTGTGCTGAGGTGCCAGCTAACTCCGTGGCATCTAAGAAGACATTTTCAGGCTTTTATTTTCATTTACCTAATTGGTGCATTCTGGGAGTTGTAGTCTCAGCATAGCTGAATCAGTCGAGCTCACAAATCTGTGATTTGTAAAAGAAAACCAAAGCCACAGATTAGAAAACCAACTCCCCACTGGCATGGACTGAGCTGACCCCCCAGGCTGTGCTCAAAGTATGCGCTATCAGAGATATCAAGTTTTTCTGATATATGTGCATGAGTAGCAAAACCAGCCCAGGTTTTAATTTTTATCTGGCACTTGCAATCCTTGTCTCTCATAGTAAATGTAGGACAAGTAGCAGAATCGAAAGAAAAAAAGTGAAGAACAAGGCTGCTCAAGCGTAAATTGGCAACCTTGTTCACTCTGATGCCTTCCAGTTCTGACAAAGAAGAAACTGGATTAGTAGTTGAGCTGTTCACTTTTTTTTTACAGTTTTATATGGCGCAATCTTGACCCAAAGGTATTGGATCACTTTGTACATGCTCTCACAGTATAATTATGCAGACTCCGGACCTGACCCTTACCACACAAAACCTGCATGGAGGAGTGGGTGGGAGGGGGAAGAAGGATGTGATGCCGACTTCCGAACTGAGAAACCAGGTTTGAGTCTCAACGTTGCCTCAACATCCTGTGGTTCTCGGCAAATCACTTAATCTCTACTGCTTTAAAAAGAAAGAATGTGAACTTTTGTAATATAACTGGTGCTAATGTAAAGCGCCCCGATACCTTTCAGTGAGATCGAGTTTGTACTATTTAAAAAAGTAAAAAAAAAGAAGAAATAGTACCACTGGATGGACGCTAATTAAGGTAAATCAATCCATACTTCGTCCATGCTCCACCCAAAGACAAGGAAGTGACAGCATTGAACGCGCTGTCAAATTAGAAGGCAGCAAAGAGTGATAATGATGCCAATGAATGGTAAGTGATCGTCGCCAAGCGACGGCGCACGCGCTGTTTCTAGGCTTGACCTAAAAAAATGATCTCCACAGCAGCATTCGGCAAAGACTGGATCCCTTACTGAAAGGGTGCTTTGTAGTTTTTGAGGATTATTGTCTCACTGTTGGAATGAAGGGGGAGCTAGGTGGATCCCGGATCCAGCAGCTACTATATAGCCAGATCTGTGATCCATCTGTCCCCAGTGAAATATGCAGAATTTGTCCTAGTGTAATGTGCAAACAGCAGGACACAATCTGTTCAGAGCAGCAACGTGCCGGCGGCGAGGGAGGTTTCATATTTTAGATTCCAGCTGGGCCGAAAAAGGGGGCCGAACTTAAAGGACTGTCAGCCCTCCTTGTGTTCAAGTATGTTAGACCCAGCGGTTTCCAACTAGCTGGGACGCATCGAAGCCAGTCGGAATCCCCCGTCCTAGATAGGATGAGTACGATACATGTGTCGGATAACCTGTGCTCACCCTTGGGTAGCTTGGCACAGAGCAGTAAGGCTTATCCTCAGGGTCAATGCATAAAATATTTTCACAACACCACCCTCACAACACACTACGTTTGCGTAAGACTCTGCACGTATGTATAAAACACTGGACTTTGTATTACACACACACACACATCGAAATCAACACAATATATACATTGAAATTAAATTGATCTGTACATTGAATATATACTTTACAGTTATGTGCAATTGTCAAACTTTCCCATTAGCAGCAGAACGGCATAACCATATATGCCCTATTCAGAGGTAATCAACAAACCCGACATTCCCAATATCGCATACCCCCAACATTTGCATTGGTCAAGAAATCACAGGTCTATGACCATGCCTCTTGACCCAGCACCTCCAGTCACTCAACACGTTGCCCCTGCTGGCGACCATTGATTAGAATGTCTGCACCACCTAAAGCGGAAAGAAACAGTTACTTAGTTTCATCTATCCGGATTAGACCCCCAGGCGCCTGATGGCACCTGCACATCGCAATCCCCCCTGCAGACAGAAGGTTGTGACCCAGGAAGCTGGTGCGCTTCCAAGTCTGGAGAAATGTTTCTTCTCAGGCAGAGGTGCGAGCTGCTTTAGACCCCGACAGCCAGCTGTAGGTGCCCACAAGGCACAAGGAAACCCCTCGGGCCCGTCACGATGTTCTCCACAACAAAGTACCTTTTGGTGTGGGTCCAGGGAGAGGTAGCAAGCGACCTCGGACAGAGGCCGCAATGTCAGGCACTGTCCTTCCGATCTGGTGGTCAAAGACAGTCTCTGCTCCCAGCTCAGGTCCCCCAACACCCCTCAGACACCACACGCTCCAGAGTGCGGTTGAATAGAATAACACCAGCCTTACTCATGAAGCAGTATTGGTATAAAACACATCTGATTTTACAGTCTAAGCTTAGCAGTACAGACAGCTGGGAGTTAAGAACGCTTAGCAATTGCAGGTCTCCTATGTTGGACATGCCCCCAAAGCCTATAGAGGAGTGAGCCAGTATAATTGCCACCAACAGCTGAAATGTATCCTTTAGAGTTGAATTATATCGTAAACAGGCAAAGAGCTGTTATACTTCAGTGCCTGGAACCTTTGGTGCAATACAGTACAGTTTACTTATTCAGGCTACAACAACTATGATACATTTTATGTTTATAAAATCTGAAATACTATTAAATATCAGTGCTTCTATAAGTTAGGCTGTTACTGGTTTATTTATTTGTGCAATGCATTTTTTTTATCAAAGCCGTACCAACCAACACAAAAAATTAGGCATATTTAAATTTTTTCACTGATTTAATATCTCACTTTACAATAAATACATTGCATAAAAACTTCCCCAGAGCAAGTTCAACATTAAAATTCCTAGTTTCATATAATAAATCGAAGTATACAGAAAAGTGATGGGTGTAATGCTTGAATTAATTCCAGCCGCAGGTAATTTCTTGCAGCCGCATCCCAGTCCATCATCATTTTGCAAACCATGCCTCCTCAGTTTGGACTCAGCCATTGACCATGCTCCAGCAGGAACAGTCCAGCCTGAAATGAAAGGCCATGTCCTCCCTGAAGCATAACACAAACAACCCAAGACCGGTTTCTGCTGGCATAGAAATATGCAAATCTATCTTTAAAAAAAAAAACCTAAACAAATCCCCCCAATAAGAAATGAGGAATGCTAAATTTAGAATTAGGTCCACACATACTTCACCCATTGGTTATTGTACTGCGGCCCACTAAACCCCTTCCACATAAACAATGCTTCATTAATCTTGTGTCAGGAAATAGTGACAGGTAAGGGAAACAATCACGAAAGCCCATTCACCCATGTAATATAGTAGGTTTCCCTGAAATTAATGACAACAATCTTATTTAGTATTTTGCCAGATAATATTTTGAAGGAACATTTTCGTGGTTAAGTGACTTCTATTCCATGGAACTGATAAAGCTAGAGATTCTGAACTCTAATAAGCAGACATTTAGAGAATGTATTCTCAAAAGAAACCAAGTTTCAGAAGCATAAATTAGAAAGTTTGGAATGGTGATTCCTGGACATTGTACAAAATAAAACGGTGCACCTGAAGGTGAGATTATCCCAGGCAGAGGAGCCTAGTTCTAATCTTAAAGCGTAGTTGGGTTTGGAAGCCCAAATATTTGTTTAAAACTCGACTTTCAAAATTACCACATTTTTGGACCATCTAGTACCTGTAATTAAGAACAATAAAAAAGTATTGGGATTTGTTTTCTAGATATAGCTTTAAGGCTAGAGCAATCGAAAAACCATTATACACCCTAATCATCGAAGGCCTGCTAGAACACGTACTGGCTACCACTATTATAATCAAACAACTGAAATAAAGCACATGCTCATCAGCACTAAATAATGTGTACTGGGGTTGGGACGTCTTTGATAAATCAGCCCAAGTGTAAACACATGTATGTTATTGTATTAAGTTTTTCATGTTTTAATTCATGACCCTAAATTCACAGTAGATTACCCCCCCCCCCGCACCTTGAGACCCTGATTTATTGATTAAACATATTAAACCCAGACCTCGTGGGTTTGCTAATGCTTGTTTTTTTAAGTCAAATTCTGGATTTATGCTGAGGGAGGCCTTAAGGACAGAAAAGATGACTCATAGGAACTGCTTTCAGTAGCTGTTTTTGCTATTGCTGAGCACCAGCATCACATAGCTGACACCTTGCATCTCTGCATTCTGGGTGGTTGTACCCGGGCTACTTATGCGCAGATTCTACAGGCATAAATCAAGTGACAAGAAGTGGTACAGTCAAGCAGGAATCAACAATGTTAAATACAGACAGGCACATCGAGAGCACAGCATGCAGGCTCTTTCAATCATAGGCACACGGCGGAACATTCACAATCACAAAGACATTCGTAGACAGACACATGCAGGCATACATTTAGTCAGAAAAAGACATGCAGCTATAGGGCTATGTTGTCACTTTTACAGACAGAATCTCAAACATACAGCCAGGTGCTAAAATAGTTCATGGAACAATGGACACAGTCATATGCTAAAGTGTTCATTCTTATCCAGACACAGACAAATATATGACTATACACAAACATATGCATGGGTAGTAAGGTTGTTATTAGACTGGGAAAGAGACACCTGCAGAGCTTGTTGCAGGATCCCTTGCTTGCCTCCGAGTATATATTGTGGGGTGTGGCATGTGGTACACATGTGGCATGTATGCTGCATGTTTGGAACTGAGATGGTGTCCTACTGAAAGGGCACATACAATATGGCATTAAATGGAGTTTCCCCATCAGGGTATCTCAGCCCTTGTGGAAACGACAACCTGCTTGGGGTAGCCCATGGGACCTGCACCTCAAATAACAAGTAGCGTGTCTGGGAGGGCTGAGCAGTCCACCTCCACATCAGGACAGGCTTGGAGTTCTGCTAAGTAGCATCACCCAAACTCTCCATTCTCCTCCAGGGTTGCACTGGACATTGCTTTGCAATAGTTAGGATATTCTCTGTATATTTGACTCATCTCTTTCACCAAATATGCATCCTAAAATGTTGGTTCCTGCCCCTTCTGTGTGTGCCTGAAGAAAAAACTGCAAAGTTTATCTTAGGACTAGTTAGCTGGATATACAATTTTTAATGTTGCAGACTTGGTGACCCGTTAGAGCTGTAACTGGGCCTTCTGAACAATGCCTGGTACCTCTGTTCACCAATAACAGGATCTCTAGTGATCCCTTTATGTGATACTAGGAACTTCGGCTTTGGAAGCATTTCCCTTTGCCAACCAAAATGTGCCGATTTATGTTTTTTAAATGTTAGTTTATGTTGGGCGGTGCTGTTCTAGGTTTTGAAGTTTTTTGGCCCATTGTCCTCTACTGCAATCCATACTGCGTGAGTTGTCTTCCTTGAAACCAAAGCCACTGAGAAACTAACACAGAGGGCAGACTTGTTGTATCTTAGATCCTTTGTATCATTCTGTTTATTCATTTTTGTTAGACCTCCCAGCTTTAGATTGGTCTTCCCCAAAACGTTTTGCCTTCCTAGACCATTTTTTGCTGATCTCGTTTTTGCTGGCCTTTGGACTCTCAGCACATTACCACTGCTAACCAGTGAAAAAGTGCATGTGCTCCCTCATAAAAACATGATAATGACCTCCTAGACAGACACACCCAATAGGGAGCATAGGTGTGCCTAGATAGGCCATTACTGGCAGGATGGTAGGGAAGAGCTGGGTACTGGCCCACTTACACTTGAATAGCCTGTGTCTGCCTCCACACAAAGGGTTGCATACCCCCTGTAGTTAGTCTGGCACCAGGATAGGGGAGGCAGGATGCCTGGGGACTGCAAAGGGAAGTCTCTAGAAGCTTCTCCCCCACTTCAAAGGCACAACTGGGTATAAATACTAGACCTCAGACACCACCACTTCAGTACACTTCCGGACCTGTAGATACTGTGCCAGGAAGAAGGACTACTGTGCTGCTGAAGGACCGCCACTCTGCTGGACTGCTGCTTTGCTGTACTGACTTACTGCCTGATGCTCTCCTGCCTGGGTGAGAAGAACTGGACCTGCATCTCTTGAACCCAGAACCCCAGAGTGACTCCAAGGACCAAGGCCGGATTCAGAACACAAAGCAGTCCTGGCAGTTTTATTGGACCGGCCTCCGGGGTGGATGTTGGGCGAGGGGGCAAGTGTGAAGCACTGCTGCTTAACTAAACCAGCCCCCAGCACTGCGGCTTTTGTAACTGGGGGCCGATATTGCAGCACTGCTGCAAAACCGTCCCCCAGAAACAAAACCAACCTCCATGCTCCAAAACTGGCCCCCTCTCTTACAGCCTCCCGGGGAAACGCCCAATGCTCACTACGGCCAGTCCGACCCTGTAAAGGGCTAGTTGGCTGGCCTCCTTATTTGAGCCTCAAGGACAGAAAGCTCCAACAACCTTGCTCTTGCACCTGGACTCTGCCATCTGTGAGTCTACCCTTCCAAGTGCTGCCACCCCAGTCCTGGACCATTGGAAGTGGGCCTAAGGTGCTCTGCCAGCCTCTGTGGATAAGTGGATCTGACGCATCTCCTCTGCTGCGCAGCGCAACCTCGAGCAGAACCGAAGTGTGGACTGGAACCGCCGAAATGACCTGCGTCACATCACAGCCCATCGCCGCATTGGAACCGCTGCTGTGCGACACAACTTTGGCGCAGGCCCTCGTATCCCTTGTCGACGATGACGGATTCTGCATCACAGCCTCGCACCTCCTCGGAACCGATGCATCGCCCCGACGCATCTTCGACTCCTGACTTTGCATCGCAAGCCCTCGTTGACGGGATCTTTGGCCTCACACCTCAGTCTCACCGCATCTCTGAACCGACTCATCTCTTCGGCTGCGCGACGCATCCTTACAATGGATCCTCGCAACGCTCCGCAAACCAGGATTTAAGGTGCTCTGTTCAACAGACCTAACTGGGTCTCTGTAGCCAGCCCACGCTCCATCGTAGTCGGCCTGAACTTGTGACTTTGTCCAAGTCCGGCACAACCGGATTTTGTTTTTTTGTTCTTGTTTTATTCATTAAAAAGTACTCTATTGTTCTAACTCTGCTATGGGCCCTTTTGTGGTGTGTTTTTACTGTGTTACTGTTTGAAGTGTTGTACAAATTCTTTGCACATTGCCTCAGAGTTAAGCTTGACAGCTGTGTGCCAAGCTACCCGAGGGTTGAGCATAGGTTAATTTAGGGTTTGCTTGTGACTTCACCCTGAGAAGAATTGTGGTTGCTGCTTGAGAAAGGTTGCACCCCCCTCAAACTGTAACTCAACTTCTTACAATTGTGAACTGAAAAGTTTAATAAAATATTAGAGAGCTAAGGATGGTTTGGCTGAATGCTGTCAAACGTGTATATGATGTGTGGATACTGGCTGAGGAAGAGAGAGAGGTGGTCATACTCTGTAATCTGCCCATTTGTAGCAGTAAGACCACAATGAAACTGAGCACTGTAAACACGTTGAAACAAGAAAAGTATGTATATATGCATCCGGGCATCCGGGCTTACACATACTGTGTGAAGAACGTCTGAAGTGAGAAGAAGATTAATGGTGTGTCTCGGGAAACTTGGACACATAGTGCACAGGCTTCAGAATGTGTGGCTGAGGATGGGAATGCTTGTGATGGGGTGTTGCATCACTGCTGGTGGATCAACCTCTCCAGAAGATCTGTGACAGCATCATCCTTACTTGTTAATATGAAGGAGGTGACTATAGCTAATTCTATGTATTATCCACTTGTTACCGCTCTGTTTCGACTCTATTATAAAGTGCTCTGATGTCTCCTGGCCAAGTCCATGCTACATAAATTCACAAAAATAAATAAACAGCTACAGATAGATGAGTGGAAAACAGGGTAGGTCAGAAGGTTCATGCTTCACAACAGGCCAAACCCGGTGAGTAGAATAACTGTCAGCAGCATGGCCAGATACCATTACATTGCAAGCATTGGTCATTTCTAGGATACTCACATCAGGGCCAGAAGTCCAGTGTGGGTAAAGATACCCAAACACATCTTAAGCAGGGTTGCTTTGCCTGTGTTGACAAAGACCACATAAAGGAAGGCTAAGGTTTTCAACCATGCTGCCAGTTTGGCCCTGGTTGGATCTCAACCCCATAGACTGGCAGTCTGTTCTTCTTTGTTCAAGAAGGGCACACCAGTGTCCTTGCAGAAGCAGATATGGGACTGCCTCGAATTTGGGAGGCACACTCAGAGGTCCTATCCAAGCTGCCACCTAACACTCAATCTTTTCTGCATACTGTGTTTCTAGACATCCGATTATGCCATTATAACAATAGTAAACCACAGGGTTTTGGATTCAGCCAGATATAGCAAGAATGATGATGGAAGCATACCGTGTTTTGAGATTGCTAGTTTGACCAGACCTTAATATCTGTGCTACTGAGAGTGTAGCCTACAGGTTTCTCTTGTGTAAAGTTGAGCTGCTACGTGAATCTCAGAATCTTGTGCTGACATCCTGTGTGTATGTTGAGTGCATTTCTCCTGTGCATGTTGCACAAATTCAGTGGTAGGACTCTGTGTGTGAGTCTGGGTTCTGAAGCCAGTGGGATCTATTTTAGATCCCTCTTATTTGGCATGGCATAAAAGGGAGGGTGAGGACAGCTTCCTCAAACAGTGGACGTGTATTGCCTGCATTCCTGTGGCTGAAGAGTGTAGCTCCAGATGCTGACGTGAGAAGGATGGAGGCAGAGCTCCATTTAGAAATTTCATGAAGACTTTTGTAAGCAAGAGGCAACTGATTAGCTCATGCACATCCATTTGGCAGATGGTTATGATGAGGAATGAGACTACAGTTTCTGTTGTGCAAGGTGATGAAGTTTCTGGGTCAGGCCTGTCCTTTTGTATAGCCCCGATTACTGCTTCTGATAGAGTGGATGGCCAGGGTTGAATATTTCACAAAACTGAATATTTCAATGGGCCCATATATATATTTATCCAAAATACTCATCCACACTCCCTGGTCGCTCCGCGGGGGGGGGGTCAAGTTTTATAATTCCCTAAGTTCTGATTAGTTATTTCCCTGTAACAACAAATCGGTTTAAATTGACATTTCAATGCCTAACTAATCTTCACAAATCAACACTCTTTCCTCTGGTCGATGGACCATTAGTTGAGTTAGTTGATGGTGATATTAACTATTTCTTAACTAAATCACAGTTCTTAGTGAAATAACCACAGACTCTGAGTAAAATTCATAAGCTTTTTCTAAAATTTCAGTCATAAAGTGGGACGCTCATCAATACAGATTCACAGTGCACACACCATCATTCTTCAATGGGAGAAAGAAAATTCATTTAGTAAATACATTCAATTACACAACCTCATTCAACAATCCAATGCATAAGAGTGGATAGATGTAGAGATGAAAGACACATGATAACATACATTTGCAAAGAAATATGCAAATTTTGGAACAGAATGACATTTAACTAATAGAGATAACCGAAAACCACGCCTCTGGCCAAAGGACTGGTGGGGGTCCCCTGACTTAGAATCAGGAGACAAAGACTATAGGACAGGATCAGGGCCGATACTTACTAGACTTCTCTACAAACCCGACGCACCAGGGTGATTCCCTCTCTTACACTCTCTCCCTCCTCGATATTCTTCCGCAATCTTCGAATCTAATCAGGCTGTCGTTTCGGATCTGAATCTTCCCAGTCTGCTCTCGCCTCTCTCTCTCTCTATGATGATCTTGATGCTCTCTCTCTCTCTAGAGGCAGCATACTCGTATCTCTCAGCGTCGAATGACGATCCTCTCTCAACTAAAGTCATTCTAGTTATAGTCTTTATTTCTGCATGTCCCACCCTCAAGAGTTGCAAATTTAACTAAAATACGGACTATGATTGGACGGGGCTAGGGGAGTTTTCATCACACCATGCTGACATATTCATTTTTATTAAGAGGTACTTATTGTTTGCTAGCCCTTCCCCTTTAGCTCATTCATGTTGTCCTCTTCCCATGCATATATTGTTGCCATTGTAATAATTCATTCAATACAGGCTACATAGACGAGTGATACATGTCTTCCTTTTCCTATGTCGTCTGTCCTTTATATCTGGCAGTCATTCAGCTCTTTCGGTCATCGGGTCACATCATGATTTCACTGAGCACGCGCAACTTCTGGTTATCTGTCGCCATTTTCTTTTTCCGTTATATGCTTAGCAGGCCCAAATGCACACTATTAATAAAAGAATCATAAACAGATGTTATTTTCTTAAACATATAATTCTCACTGTTCACCACCCACTTCTACTCTATCCCATGCTATTATTACCTCTCTGGGCAAAAGCATTAACAATAGCAGCTTTCTTTTTAAATTCAAGCAAGCAGATGCCGGCATGTGGTACCTCAAGACCACATGTTAGTCTTTCTTGCGCATGCGTGAGGGTTTTTCCCTCTCAAAGCGAGTTAGTCACGTTATCTCTACGTAATTCAGGTTTGCACATGCGCAAAGCGCTTTCGCAAATTAAAGCGGGTTTAGTCGCGTTGCATTTTATTCCTCATTAATTTAAGCATGCGTAAAGCTTTTCTCCAATGTGTCGGTGTCTGGTGTATATTAGTTTCGTCTCATCTACGGTTTTAATGATTAGTGAAAGTTAATGGAGGATTTTCTCCGAACAAGTTTCATTTTCTTGAATCCTTGCTCCATCAATCCTCCCTCTGATGGCATTTTTGAGCCATCATAAAATACCCATCATTACCAAGTGCCAACTTTATTCATCTAATTTTAGTGTCTTCTTCTCTTTCATGTCTAATTCTTTCATTTTAGCATATAAACTTCCTTTCATTTCCTCTAGCTCAATCTCTTCCCTTTTTCTCTTTCTTCCCATTCTCTTATTCTTTATTTCGGCCACCATTCTTGCTCTTGTTTTACTCTTGCAACATCTATATGTCATCATTATTATCAGAGCTATTATTGCTATTGAAATTACAGGTATTAGGATCTTCCCTAATAGGCTACTCCCTAAAGTGGAAAACCAACTACCTATAGCGGAAATACCTTTACTAAGTCTTTCCCAGACACCGTCAACCTCCAGTTGGGTCAAATCGTCATGAATCTTTGAAATATTCTTAATATATCCTTCAATACCTTTACTTTTGTCTGGGATATATGTACAGCAGTGTTGGACTTTCAACATGCCACAGACTCCACCCTCTTTTGCCAACAATATATCAAGTGCAAGTCGATTTTGCAAAACCATAGATCTAATTGCAACCATTTTGGTTTTAATCATTAAGAATCCCCCAGCAGTATCTGTTGATAGACGATCAACTATTGTTGACAATTTTCGTATTTTATGTGAATTCAGTATGACTCCAACTGTCGGTATCAGTGCACCAAATATATCACCTACTATTTCTGAAAAACTTGTTCTTTTACTCCGTTTTAGTCCTTGGCTTACTACATCCATTTCATTGTTCTTAGTTATGTGATATACCTTTGGAAATATTATTCCAAAATAACAACTACCATACCATCGTGTAGGCAACCTATAATAGGCATTTTTACCACACACGTAATAAATCCCTGGAAAAACTGGATCAGTTCAACCTTTTAGTCCCCATCCCCCCATTATTAGGAAGGTATGTTCACATTCACTAGAACCAATGAAAATGTTGTTATAGTCAGTTTTTAGTCTATGCAGACAGAATTTTCCCAATTTTGACAAGTCTAGGGACATTGCAGCATGAGTCTCGCCTTTCTTATAGTCCCCTTCCTTATTAGCCCATGGAGGTACATGTGACTTCTGTTCAACAGCCTTCTTTTGAAATTCCTGCCTTCTTTCCTCTACTAAATTTAGAAAATCTTTTTCCTCATCACACAAAATACAGCTTAGATTATTCTTATGAGCATATATTATGTCTATTGGGTTTATTGTTAAGAAGAACTCGCCCATAAATTCTGCATCTTTACCACTAAGCACTGGGTTCAGGTTTCTTCAAATAGGGATTTCTGAAAATACTAAATCCATATTCGAATAATAATACTGCAACTTGCCTGTTACATAGAACAAACTGGACACAACACTACATGACACACCATATGTTAAAGGAAGATGGTGATATGTCACCCCCTCTGAGACAGACGAAGGTAATTTCATGTAAACATAACAATCACTCACATCCATTGTATCTACGTATTCATAAAGAAGTTTAGTAAATACATTTAATGACGAATCACTATTTGATTTGTCATGATGATACATGCTCTCATCCATTGCTCTAAATTAGTGGTAGTGGTTCCTTTAGTAACTGCATTCACTCGATCCCTTGTATTAGTGTTATTTCTGTTATTAGTTACCATTAGAACAGGTATCACAACAGTTAGCAATAACCACATTAACATTAGTATTAAAACATTGCACAGACAATATTTAACACATCTTCGTTTTAGACTGGATTTCGAATGTTCAGTCACTTTCGTTTCTGCCATTTTTAATATTCTAAATTAATCAATATCTAAATTATTTCTTCTAAATTCTAAACTTTTTCTAAAAAAATTAAATCTTTGTGTGATCCCACACTTCAAGAGCTTTTCGTCTTTGTTCCCTTTGTCTTTATTTTCTTTTCTTCTTTGTTTCTTTTTATTCTCTTCTTTATTTGTTTGTCAATTTCCACCTTTTGTGTGAAAGTCTTTTCTTTTTAAGGTGGTCTCAATTTACTTTCATCAATTCCTTCAATAGTATCACTTTCTTGTTCTTCATTCAGATCAAGATTCTCAAAGTCCTCGAGGATGATATATGTTCATACAGGAGCCTTATATTTTCTGCTCAAAACTCTCACTCTTCTTGATTTTCTTAAAGATTTTCTTCTTGATTGTTCTTGCTCAACTTGACTTGATACTTCATTTACTTGTTCTTGTTCTTTCCCTGTTTTTCTTCTTAAAAAATATCTCAGTCCTTTTACTCCACTTGGCCAGTGATCACCTTTTCTGACCCTCTTTGTTTGTACTGCCTTTTCACCTTCTTCGCCTATTTCTAGTGTTCTTTTATTTTCTCTTTCTTTTAGCTGAACTTGTTCTGAACTTTCTGATCTTTCTTTTTCTTCTTCTTCTTCTGACTGAGCTCGATCTGGATTTTCTGTATTACGATCTTTTCTTGGCCAGATTTGTTCTGGTCTTTCAAATTTTTGCTCTTCCTCGGCCCCTACAGCAGTCTCTTGAGACCCAGTAACTGGTGCCCACCCTACTTGACTTGTGCTTGGTTGTTCATCATCAATGCATTCTTCAGAGTCTGTTTCTCCGACTTCTTCGACTTCACAACTTTCAGCTTCTGGTTCTTCTCTTTGTTCTACCAGTTGCTGCTCTTGTCGGTCAGGTGGACTTGGGACTCTTTGTGTATGACTGGCATGGATCCAATTTGGCAAGCCAGCACACTTCACTGCTGTCGTTGTGACCAATATAACTTGATGAGGTCCTTTCCACCTGGGTTCTAAACACGATTTTCTCTTGTGCTTCTTTACCACGACCCAGTCTCCTGGACACAAATCATGAGCTTGATTCGGCTGTGCTGTGTTTGCATCTTCTCCAACCTGGTGAGACACAGAACGTACCAGATCAGCTAGTCCTTTACAATAGTCCAACATTAGATCATCAGTTATATTCATCAGTTTGTTTCCAGGTACAAATGCTTGTCTCATTGCTCTTCCCATGAGAATTTCATGAGGACTCAATCCCGTCCTTCTGTCAGGGATGCTTCTAAAGCTCATCAATACATGGGGCAAAGCGTCAGGCCATTTCAGTGAAGTGGATGCACACACCTTCCCTAACCTGGATTTTATTGTGCCATTGAGCTGCTCAACCACTTCAGAGGCTTCTGGTCGATAGGCACAATGTAGTTTCTGCTCAACTTTGAAAGCTGTACAAATTAATTGAATTATCTCATTGTTAAAATGAGGTCCTCTATCTGATTCCAAAGTGACTGGAAATCCGAATCTGGGAATGAGTTCTCTCAACAGTAGCTTGGCAACTGTGAGACTGTCATTCCTTCTCGTGGGATAGGCTTCTACCCATCGAGAAAACAGACACACAATGACAAGGACGTACTTCAAACCATTACACGGCGGCAGTTCTATAAAGTCAAGTTGCAGTCTTGTAAATGGTCCCTCTGCCTTTCCAATTTTTCCCCAACTGACAACCGTTTTTCTACCTGGGTTCTGCTATTGACATGTCAAACATCGCTGGCAGAGACTCTCTGCAATTAGCCTAAACTTGGCATTGTACCATGTCTGCCTAAAATGCCTAATCATGGCATCCCTCCCAATGTGTGTAGCTCCATGATATACTCTTGCCATTTGTGATAGTAAACTATCTGGCATTATCCGTCTACCATCTGGACACACCCATACTTCATCATCTGCTCTTCTTGTGCATCCTGATTTAATCCAGAGTTCCTTTTCTTTTGCATCTGCCTCATCCTGTAACTGTCTAACTTCATCCCATGTTTCAAAAGCAGAAAAAAACATTAGTTGGCAATTGGTAACTTCTTTTTCCAACCCTCTATTCAAAGACATTGTATTTCGAGCACAAAATTGTGCAACTTGGTCAGCATATTTGTTGCCCTGTGTCACATAATCATTTCCTGACTTATGTGCGGCACATTTGACCACTGCAATTTCTTTTGGCAATTGTAGTGCTTCCAATAGTTCTTTGACATTTTTACTATTCCTGATAGGAGAACCTGAAGAAGTCAGAAATCCCCTTTGCATCCATAATTGGCCAAAGTCATGCACAACCTCAAAACCATATTGACTATCCGTGAATATGGTTACTCTCAATTTTTTCCCAATTTTGCATGCTTTTGTCAAAGCTATCAATTCGGCTATTTGTGCAGACTTGACTCCTCTTAGACAGAATGCGTCCAGAATAGCAGATACAGTACATACAGCATAGGCAGAACTCAGTTCTCCATTTTGTTTTCGCAAGCATGACCCATCAACAAACAATACATAGTCTGATTCTTCCAATGGGACATCAAAGATGTCAGGTCTGGGCTTTGTACACATTTCTGTCACATCCAAACAATCATGATCAACCTCCCCTTTTATTTCTTCACAGTATGGATCCGGCAGCAATGTTGCTGGATTTACTGTGGTGCATCTTATCACACTTACATTTTCAGCACCCAGGATCACTCTTTCATACTTAGTCAGCCGACTAGGGGTCAAGTGCTGAGTACGAGTCCTTGTTAAAAGGATCTCGACTGAATGTGGCACATATACCTTTAGGGGATGTCCCATTACAATCGATTTAATCTGCTCCAGACTCACACAAGTAGCAGCTACTGCTTTTAAGCAGCCAGGCAATGCCGCAGCCACTGAATCCAGAGTGGCAGAAAAATATGCCACTGGACGTCGTGACAATCCATGTCTCTGAGTTAACACTGAAAGTGCACATCCTTCTCTCACAACAGAACAAAGCAAATTCTTACGTATAGTCAGGCATTCCTAATGCTGGTGCTTGACACAAACAATCTCCCAGTTTTATGAATGCATCCTCACTTTCATTATCCCATTCAATCGGATCTGTCACA
This sequence comes from Calotriton arnoldi, assembly GCA_963921515.1. Lineage (NCBI taxonomy): Eukaryota > Metazoa > Chordata > Amphibia > Caudata > Salamandridae > Calotriton > Calotriton arnoldi. Next base: position 603,609 of record CAWUFW010005976.1, on the reverse strand, counting down.
TCCTTTCGTATCAATTTTAGTAAAGGCTTTGCAAGCAGTGAAAATCCACTGACGACAGTATCCAATCACTCCCAAAAACATTCGTACTTCTTTCTTAGTTTTAAGCAGGCTCATTTGTCGAATCACTTTTATTCTCTCTGGTGTCACTTTTCTAACTCCCCTTTCTATCTTGTGTCCCAAATATTGGACTTCTTGTTGGCAAAACTGTAATTTTTCTGGTGACACCTTGTGTCCACCTTCTACCAAATGGTTCAGTAAGGCAATTGTGTCAGTGACACAAGCCTCTCGTGTCTTTGATGCCACCAATAGGTCGTCAATGTACTGAACCAAAACCTAATTTCCTGGCATAACCAATGTTTCCAAACACTTTTTCAGGATCTGATTGAAAATCGAGGGGCTCTCTGTGTACCCTTAAGGAACTCAGCACCATGCCAAAACACGGTCTCCGAACCGGAATGCAAAAAGATATTGGCTTTCCGGATGCAAAGGAATCGAAAAGAATGCTTGGCACAAATCAATCACCGTGTACCAATGTGCATCCCAAGGTATCTGATAAAGGATCACTGCTGGATTTGGTACTACTGGACAACAGGGTACTACTATCTTATTAATTTTCCTTAAATCTTGCACTATCCTATACTTGCCACTTGGCTTTTTAAGCCCTATGATTGGCGAATTGCAAGGACTGCCCATTATCTCTTTCAAAATACCTTGTTCAATCATTTGATCAATTACTGGAGCAACTCCGGCTTTTACTTCAGGGCTCATTTTGTATTGGGTTATGTTCGGATAAATTGCACCTTCTTTCACCATTATTTTAATTGGGTCTACATTTGCCATCAGACCAATTTCCTTTCCTGAAAAATCCCACACATCTGATCTCACTGTGTTTTTCAGCTCATCAGGCAAACTGATTTCAGTAAGAAGTGAAAACATCTCATCCATTTCTGTTCCTTGTTTCGCTAGCATCATTTTAAAAGCAATATCTTCATCAGGTGTTTGAAAAGCAATACCATCAGGTGTACAATAGATGGTACAGTTCATCTTGCACAACAAATCCCTCCCTAACAAATTTACTGGACTTGAATCACATACCACAAACCGATGCATGTCTTTGAAATTCCCAATTTTCACTTCTATTGGTTTAGTGACTGGGGTTTTTATTTGCTTATTTGAGACTCCTACAACTTGGATAGTTTCTCCCGAGAGGGGTAGGTTTGGAATTTCTGCTGCTCTCACAGTAGAACGGGTAGCACCAGTATCCACTAGGAAAGTGATGTCATTACCTTCCACTTTTCCATCAACAAATGGACCTGACTGATCTACCGCCAAGGATGGGCCAAGCACGCATTCTTCCTCCATCCTCAGACACCGTCATTGAGAAGTGTCCGAATCACTCTCATTACTTTGCATCCAATATTGTTGAACCATTTGTGTATTCTTACCACTCTCATCACAAAATCCGGTGTTCACACTGTATCTCTGCACCTGAGCGTTCACATGCTTGGGCATAGGGGCTTGTAGCACCTGTAATTGTGGAGTAACTACCTGTTGCTGTTGCTGAGGTGGTTCACAACCACCTCATTCTGCATCTGTGGATTTAAATTTTGATTTACCCCATTGCTCTGTTGAACATTTCTACACTCATTCTTCCAATGTCCATGCTTTCCGCATGCATGACAAGGATACTTCTTTCTAGCTTCTTCTCTACTCATTCGCCCTTTTCCTTTATTTCCATTTGATCCTTTACTATTCTGATTCTGATCGTTCGACTGATTATCATTTTGAGAACCAGAATTTTCCTCTTGGTGTTCTGCTAGCTTCACTTGTGCCCACATCATTTTTTCTTTTAATTTCTTGTGTTTTGCATCAATATCATCACTACAATACTTCGCATACTTCAAGATATCATCAATGGGCTTGCTCTGCCAGCAAAGCATATGTTGCTGAATCATCTGACTAATTTCTGATCTCAATCCATACACAAGCCTATACACTAAATGTTCCATATCCTTATCACCAATATTTTCAAATCCACAATACTGCTTAAATACTTGCAATAGCCTTTCGTAATACGCGTGCACTGACTCTTTTGGTTCTTGAGTTGTTCTATCTATTTTAACCCAATCTGTTTCTTTTGGAGGAATTTTCCCTTTCAAGAAAGTAATCACCTGTTGATACTTTTATATCACTTCCTCTGAAGGCGCACCTGTCCTTGCGTCTCTGGGATACTCTTCAGTTGGCCAATCAATAGTAATTTTACATTCTGTCCACAAATCAGTTGGTACCACTATGTCAAACAGGCCATCCAAATCTTTTAATAAAACCTTTGAAACTTTCACAAACCTCTCTACCTGCTTGTACCATTCAACTGGTTTCTCTCTTAATCTGGGGAAATCATTCGTAAAAGACAAAATATCCTGTCTAGACCAAGGAACATGAACATATCCACCACCAGGAACTTCTCTCAGTGGACACACTCTTTCAACCTGTTCTGTCTCTCTTAATGGGAATGCAGATGTTTCCTTTGTAGCTGCCTCATCCTTTTTTCTTGTCCATCTACCTCTCCATCGGTCTGCATCTCCCCATTTCTTCAAAATATACATTAATTCTTTTATCTGTAATCTCCTTCCTGACGCATTTTAACTTTCTAAATCCTTCTCAGTAAATTCTGACCTAAATGGTTTTTGTAATATTTTCGACTTTTCTACATCTATTCCAAATTCTGAAGCCACTTCTACTATCTTCTCATGAAGATTCTTTGCTCTCCAGGTTATACGTTTACACAAAAACAGCAATTCCTCATCTCCATATGAACCTAATCTGTCTGAACCTATGGTGCCAACGATCATTTCTTCCAAATCCACTCTCAACTTGCTCACATCTATATTTTTAGTTTGGGGTTTTTTCTTGTCTAATCCTTTTGCCCATTCCTCTAGGTCTGCTGGCGAAAACCCTTTAGAATTAACTGCTACTGGAGTGACAATCGGTTCTTTCCCCCTTATAGTTATGGGTGAAATTCTCTTCCGGGTTTCAATTACTGTCTCAAGATTTGGAAGATCTAATAACGAGACATTCGAATCACTCTCACTGGTTTGATCTTCTAACATTACTGCCTCTTTCTTAGCATTATTCTGTGGGACTGTCACTGTTTGTAATCTCGGGGTATCTCGTTTATCACCATACAATGGAATAACAGGACCAATTGTTACTGGTACTGTCAAGGCTTCAGTATTCAAACCTAACTGATTTATTTTCTGAATTATCTCTTCTTTTTCCTATTTAACGCATTCCTTTCTTTTTCCTGTAATACTCGGGTGACTGTTAGATCATATAAAACCTGTGGAACTAATGGAGTTCCCATCATTGGTGCACTTGGAGTTGTATCTCTAGCATTTTCTTGATAAGGTGGAGGTCTTTTAACTAAAATGTCCTCTAATAACTCATCATCAGATTCATCACATCCTGTTCCTGTCATACCTATGTGTTTCATTTTTTCTTTACACTTACTCCCTACTTGATCCTCAGCCATCAACACTGGATACAAGCCTTCCGTTACTACAGCTCTTTATCTTTATGCAATTTATTAAGCGCACAAATACCCTTGGGTGTCTCGGCGCTGTGGACGCAAGAGGATGGGACAGAGTAGGAGCTGGTCATTTATTGGTTGAACAACCAGGTTTTAAGTTGTTTACGGAAGGCAAGGAGAGAGGGGGTGTTTTTGATGTGAAGGGGAAGTGTGTTCCAAAGTCTGGCGGTGGCGACTGTGAATCTTCTGTCGCCCCAGGAAGATTTTTTTGTTCTGGGGACATTTATGAGGTTTGCTGCTGAGGAGCGAAGGGGTCTGGTTGGTTTGTAGGGGCATAGTGTTTTTTTTAGGAATTCAGGTCCTGTGTTGTTTACTGCCTTATAGGCGATACATAGGGCCTTGAACTTTGTACGGCTTCTGAGGGGCAGCCAATGGAGCTGACGTATTAGATTGGATGTAGGTGTGAATTTGGGGGTATTAGTCAGGATCCTTGCCGCTACGTTTTGGACCATTTGCAGTTTGGTTAAGACTCTTTCCTGAGCGTTAAGAAATAGGCCATTACAATAGTCTACCCTGGACATGACTAGTGTGCTCATGAGAGTTCTCCCGGCATTTGAAGGAAGGTAGGGTAAAAGTTTCTTTATCATTTTGATGGTGAAGAATGCCAAGGAGACAACGTTGTTAGCGTATTGAAAAAATGATAATTTGTCGTCTTCTCCATCTTTGCACCTGATCTCCTCGAGTATCAAACGGATATCTTGGTAAAAACCCTCTATTTATTCTTCTACCTCCTCTGTATTTCTCTCGTTCAAATGCCTCAACTTCCCCTTCCTCCAAAGCTTCATACTGTGTTAACTTAGGACTTGGTTCTAATGAATTCATCCGATTTCTCAAATTCTGAAGAATCCTTACATTAAACGTACCATGTTCAGGGAAAGCTAGAACACCATCACCTTTTGTATACTCTACCCAATTTTCCAACCAGACACAAGTATGATATCCTTGTTCCATCATCATAAAGGAAGCAGGCGTGTTAGGAGGTGGCATAAGAATTCCTTATCTGGTTACTACATGTTTATCTTTTTTAAAGAAATTTTTAATTTTATTAAGCAGCTTCATTCTTCCAATCCCTGTGACTAATTATTTCAGCAGGCAAAACCTAGAGACTCTTCCGTATTTTTCATGTATCCTATTTGCCAACACTCATCCTATACCAGCGCGACTCACACCAACAGTCCAATCAGGGCTTACTACGTATTCTCTTCCGCAACCAATACCAGCGCGGTTCTTGTCTACCGGCCAATCAGAGCTTTCAACACACCCACTTGTCTGACCAATGCCAGCGCGGCTCTTTATGACGTCAGTATTACTCCTACAACTGACCCTCCCTTTACAATCTGCACTTGTTACACGCCCGCTGTCTCAACCAATACCAGCGCGGCTCTTTGTGACGTCAGTACGACTCCTGCTACTGACCCTCCCTTCACAAGGTAATACGACAATGGATTTTCTAATTTTTCTTTATAATTTTCTGTTAGTAACAACGTAAAAACAGCGCTACTCTGTCTGCTCCGCTAATCCAAAGATAGTTTATTCACTTGCTTCAAAGAGAAAGTACTTCCTTACATTGCGAGTAAAAACCACTGTTTACCCTTCACTTAAGCTCGGGGAGGACCTATTACTCCTCTAGGGATACTCCTCCTTTGAGTAAGGCCAAAGTTTCACAGGTGGACCCTTCGCTATCATTCACTCTCTGCTGTTATACGATATAGTCCCTAATATAACACCTACAGCCCTCCGTAGCTTTTAGGTATTATGACAACAGACGAGTAACCTTCTGCAGTGTGATTTCCTTACCACACTCTTCTAAATTCCATTCCCTGGATTCCCAGGTATCTTCATACCTGTGCTTCCAGACAACATAAAACGCAACACTAACTCTTAATGTTAAACATGTAGTTAATGATCAATAAGCAATAGTCAATAATCACCAAACTAATCAATAATAACCATAACTCTGCTACCAGAAAAACTGATCCAGCGGAAGGCCAGGGTTGAATATTTCACAAAACTGAATATTTCAATGGGCCCATATATATATTGATCCAAAATACTCATCCACACTCCCTGGTCGATCCGCGGGGTGGGGGGTCAAGTTTTATAATTCCCTAAGTTCTGATTAGTTATTTCCCTGTAACCACAAATCGGTTTAAATTGACATTTAAATGCCTAACTAATCTTAACAAATCAACACTCTTTTCTCTGGTCGATGGACCATTAGTTGAGTTAGTTGATGGTGATATTAACAATTTCTTAACTAAATCACAGTTCTTAGTGAAATAACCACAGACTCTGAGTAAAATTCATAAGCTTTATCTAAAATTTCAGTCATAAAGTGGAACGCTCATCAATACAGATTCACAGTGCAAACACCATCATTCTTCAATGGGAGAAAGAAAATTCATTTAGTAAATACATTCAATTACACAACCTCATTCAACAATCCAATGCATAAGAGTGGATAGATGTAGAGACGAAAGACACATGATAACATACATTTGCAAAGAAATATGCAAATTTTGGAACAGAATGACATTTACCTAATAGAGATAACCGAAAACCACCCCTCTGGCCAAAGGACTGGTGGGGGTCCCCTGACTTAGAATCAGGAGACAAAGACTATAGGACAGGATCAGGACAGGGCCGATACTTACTAGACTTCTCTACAAACCCGACGCACCAGGGCGATTCCCTCTCTTACACTCGCTCTCTCCTCGATATTCTTCCGCAATCTTCGAATCTAATCAGGCTGTCGTTTCGGATCTGAATCTTCCCAGTCTGCTCTCGCCTCTCTCTCTCTCTATGATGATCTTGATGCTCTCTCTCTCTCTCTAGATGCAGAATACTCGTCTCTCTCAGCGTCGAATGACGATCCTCTCTCAACTAAAGTCATTCTAGTTATAGTCTTTATTTCTACATGTCCCACCCTCAAGAGTTGCAAATTTTACTAAAATACGGAATATGATTGGACGGGGCTAGGGGAGTTTTCATCACACCATGCTGACATATTCATTTTTATTAAGGTACTTATTGTTTGCTAGCCCTTCCCCTTTAGCTCATTCATGTTGTCCTCTTCCCATGCATATATTGTTGCCATTGTAATAATTCATTAAATATAGGCTACATAGACGAGTGATACATGTCTTCCTTTTCCCATGTCGTCTGTCCTTGATATCTGGCAGTCATTCAGCTCTTTCGGTCATCGGGTCACATCATGATTTCACTGAGCATGCGCAACTTCTGGTTATCTGTCGCCATTTTCTTTTTCCGTTATATGCTTAGCAGGCCCGAATGCACACTTTTAATAAAAGAATCATAAACAGATGTTATTTTCTTAAACATATAATTCTCACTGTTCACTACCCACTTCTACTCTATCCCATGTTATTATTATCTCTCAGGGCAAAAGCATTAACAATAGCAGCTTTATTTTTAAATTCAAGCAAGCAGATGCCGGCATGTGGTACCTCAAGACCACATGTTAGTCTTTCTTGCGCTTGCGTGAGAGTTTTTCCCTCTCAAAGCGAGTTAGTCACGTTATCTCTACGTAATTCAGGTTTGCACATGCGCAAAGCGTTTTTGCAAATTAAAGCGGGTTTAGTCGCGTTGCATTTTATTCCTCATTAATTTAAGCATGCGTAAATCTTTTCTCCCATGTGTCGGTGTCTGGTGTATATTAGTTTTGTCTCATCTACGGTTTTAACGATTAGTGAAAGTCAATGGAGGATTTTCTCTGAACAAGTTTCATTTTCTTGAACCCTTGCTACATCACTTCAGTAAAGATGATGACAGTTAGGTGCAGAAACCTCTCACTTTATTGTGCTCATGTTGTGTGAATGCTCCAGTTTGGAGTCTGCCCCAGTGGTGCCTGCTGAGAGGCATCACTCTACTCAAAGTTTGTTTCTGGAGGGCAGCCTGAAGGGGACAGTTGAATTAGAACACACCAAACCAGTTCTGAAGGATGAGACAGTGGATCCACATCCCCGGTCTAGCAAATGTGTATACAGGTGGGACTCAAACCATCCTACTAGGTTCCAGTTTCAAGTCCTTGGAAGGGAGTGCTCCACAGAGAACTCAATGCACTGCTCTGCGACCAAGGCTGGTACCTGTCTGACCATCAATCTCCCCGAGGTAGGGTGTTATCACTTGAAGTCTCCACCTTCTGCTAGAGGAGCAGCTTACAATGGATCAGTTCACACGGCGAGCCAAATTATAGTGAAGCAAATCACAAGGAGGAAAAAGGATATGGAGGAGGAAATCACAATTGGGCAACGTGTTAAGCAAATCATATGGAGTAGATCATCATGAATTACTTATAATGGCCACAGACTACAAAGTTATAGAGAATGGTCATGTATTCGGTGATGACTTCACCTAATATCAATAGGCCTTTCCAGGAAAGCCTCTAAAAGATACAACAGTGACTAAGACTTGTGACCTAGAGTTGGCCTTTCAGAATACATTACGAACTGATCTTTCAGTTGTTTATTTCTGTATTTGATTACTAAACTGGTACCAAAGAGGTGAATCTTTGGCCAAATAGTATTACAATTTGAAAAAATTAAAATATAATGAAGAAATACTATAAAAAAAGTTCATCATTATGCCGAATAATTTGCCTTTTTCTACTGCAGAATTCAGTCAATTCTGACACATAATTTGGTGCTCCCCTGCGGCATAATTCCAGTGGCCCCGACAATACATTAAAACTAATGACATAGTCTTTAAGTATGACGGGGGGACATGTAGTTCTCACAATCTTGTGATGATCCAAGATCGTTTTATCACCAGTGCAATTAGTATCAGGACAAGACAGAATATTACTGTATGAAGAATCCACATTGATATTAATGAGCCTGAACTAGGGGTGATTTGAGATAAATCTGAACTTGAACTAGATCAAGAACCAGTATCAATCAGTTCATCTCTGGAACCTCTTATTTTACCATCAGGGATTGTGTTACTTGCCAATGAAGAAGGATTTTATGTGTTGGACGGTGAAACATATTCTCAAGGTTAAAACCCTGGAAAAAAATAGGTCTTTATCTCCCCCATTTAAGTGATTTGATATATTAAAAGACTTCACAAATGCTAATGACTGATAGTGGTCAATATATGCAGCATGACTCTTGCTCCACCATCTACCATCAGGAACTCTGAAGGAACCTTCAGACACTTGAATGATATCCGTAAGACAGAGGGTTTCTAAAGTACAAGCTAAAAGTAAAATGTATTACTACACAAGGGCAAATGTGGTAGAGTGTGATTTCAAAGTAGGAGAGGAGGTGAAGATTAAACCTCCCAGAAGGGTCAAGAGAGGTCACTCTAGGTATTAGCCTGCCACGAATATCATTCAAGTGTCCGAAGGTTCCTTCAGAGTTGCAGATGGTAGATGATGGAGTAAGAGTAATGCCTAAATTTTCATCCTCTCCCCACATGAATATTATGGCCTTCAATACCAATTTGTTTAAAAGTTCTGTAACAAGAGCAACAATACCTGTGACACAGTGGGCATAATATTTTTACAATCCAAGAAACAATGCTACATGGTCCTTGTTTAAAGGAATTGGGGCTTTTTTGATGGCCTTCGCTAGATAATGTTTGGTTTAATCCCACCAAAGAGTGATTAAGTGCCCTAAATACTCAACTGTGCTTACCTTAGATTTACATTGTTGTTTTTTATAGTCATATCATACATTGACAATATTTTGAAAACATTTTAAGGTGGGAAGTTATGTTCGACCATAGTTTTTGCAAAAAATGAGTATAACATTCTGATGAGCTGAAACGTTACGCTCTTGGCCAAATAAATTATTCATTAACTTCTGAAATACCACAGCAGCATGCCCAAATGGCATGTGTGTGTATTGGAAGTTACCAAAAAATTGTAATTGAGGAAGTTAACGACCTTGAGTCTTCAGATAGGGCAATCTTACAACATGCTGAACTTTTAGATCAAAAGACAAAAAAATGGCATCACCTAATTCTCACAAAAAGTTCTTGTATTTTTGTTTAGAGGTCTCAGATCTGCCAGAATGCCAGATTTAATTTTGACCATGACAATTGCAGAAACCAATGCTACAGAATAACACCATCTGTAACCGATTGATCAATATGTTTCTTTAGTTCATCCCTTATGCTGATTTGTACATTTCTACATTTGTGGCCCACTGGTGTGGAATTTAAAAAAAAAAATAGTTTTGTGCTCAAATCCTCAAACTAATTCAAGACTATTCTCAAATAATTTATCGTATCTCTTAACTACAAGCACTGCTTGATGAAAGTTCAATAAGCTTAATGGGTGAGTTGGGGACTGGCCTTAACTCCATACCAAGTTACCCTCCGTCATACCAACCCAACACATCTTAAACTCTCAAAACAACATAAATGTTAGGAATACAATTTGATCACAATAAGTAATGTCAACAAAATATCTTATTCTGTCTATTTTTATCCTCCAAAAGCTACAACCTTTGCATGAGATGGAGAGAGTATTTTACTTTCCAAATGAGTTTATATTTTATTTCTGAAACCATATTTAAGGGGAGCAAGAGTCTACATTCACAATGAGTTCCTCTTCACCTATGTTTCAGTAACATCAATTGGTTCCCCTTTCTTGGGACCTATGTTTGTATCGATAGATAAAAACAACACTGCAGCGTTCGGGTAACCTCTTCTGCAGGTGTGTCTTCTACAACTTTCTTGAGTTGAATTGTTCTGTTGTTATGACACATTTGGGCAAAATGACCCTGTTTTTTTAAACTTCAAGCATTGTTTTCCTGTTTCTGGCCAAGTCTTAGAATTTTCTAAATGTGACCAGAACCACCTTTAGAAAGAAATCTGTTTGATTTGTTCTTTGTGGTTGTGCTACCAGTACTACAGTGTGGACAGCGTCTGGTTCATTGGAAGAATTTAATTCTTTTGAAGCTTGAATTGACCTCTCTACATTAGATCAAATCCAGTGTAACATTTAGAGTGTGGGTTTTGTAGCATAGTAGGCTATATTGGACTTTTTATGGTAGTAAAAACCTACCACCTGGTCACGGAGTTACTGATCCACAAGTCCTTCATTCGGAGCTACCAGCCAGTACTCACAATGCTGCTACATAGTCGACGATAACTGACTCATTAGTCATTTTCTTTTCTTGTAAAGAATATGACATTCCAAAACAAGGCCCAGTTATTCTTTCTCTCAAGAAGTTGAACAGCTTCTATAGATCAACCCCATCTTCCAGAACTATAAGTTTCTGGGATAACTTTGGGAAAATGATCAAAAATGTGTTGCCTTTCGGTGTCTAAACAACTGTATAGTAGAGTAAACTTTCTTTTTGCTGAAAACCAATAGCAACTAAACAATTCTCAAAATTACGAAATCAACTTTTCTATACTACTGGCATTTTTCAGGGCATTGAAGAAACTGTGCAGGCAGACTAACTCACTGCATTGTTCAATAATTTTAAATACATTTCCAATATACTGCATTGAGTTTACAGTAACTATCTTTTGAATTGCATCTTGGATTGAACCTGGACAATTATCTAAAATTACATTGTCACTTGATTAAATAATTCCAGTTTTTGTGCTGAAAATTACATGTATATCACTTAGCTTTGGTGGTAAAGTCCTTAGTGGTTTGACTTATGCTTTTCTCTTTGATTGTTACCTGGGACACAATATATATTCTTTTAACTGCATACCATAAGCCTATCTATATTAAATTGCGGCTTCTGGAAGTCATCTATTTTGGACTCCCCTCCAATAATATTCATTTCAGGTAAGCCTCTAGCAGCCATACTGTAAAGTGCCTGAGGCATTTGGAGTCATTCTTTGTTTGTGACAATTAATTACGATCCTTTCTTTAATATAGATGCTTTTTCCATATGGATCTTTCTGACCGCTTGAGTATTATGTCATTTATTTTTCTTTACTTTGGACACATGTTGACATACCTATTTTGCACCATTGTCTTATACATGTTTATTCTTTTTGGTTTTCAGTTGCCTCAGATGTCTTTAATAATGTCTGTGGTTCTGATGATGACCTTTTGAATGATAGATTGGGTTGAAACATTGATGCCTAATAAGTGGCACCGAAAAGAAATCCAGACTTTAAGTCCATATATAGATTAAAGTACTTGCAGTGCTTCAAATGGAAATATAGAAGTGCAGGCACTCACTATTTAGAGTAACTATTTACCCCTGAGAGCAACTCTCCTATTAAAATGTATGGCAGCAGTGCTGAGCAGTGCAGTTACTCTTCCCTTTCAAATGAAAGAAGTACAGGTACTCAGTACCGGAGAGTACCTGCCCATTTAAAGCTCTGAGTACTTGGCTAATATGATATTTTCGACACCTATATATGCGTTCCATGCTTGTTGTTCTAGTGACTGTTGCTGCTTCTTATTGTATGTGGAATACTTTTTTTTTAATGCACTGAGCACTACCCTGTTAATGCAGCTTTCGATTTTGCTTTTCTTTTGATAACAGTAGTCAATTTATTTACTAACACATAATACAAAAGTAACTAATTGTATCACTGTTGAGTGTGCATTTTCCATATGGCTGTAATAATTGATACATTGTAAAGTTTCTCAGCGTTAGTTTAGTGGGGGCGTGGGCCCTTGTGTTTTAATAACTATATTCCCAGGCTACTCTCAGTCTTTGGGTCATCCTGTTCTTATATACACTGTTAAGCACTCTGGGGCAGATTTACAAGGAACTGACGCATCTGCATAGATGCGTCAGTTTCCTTGCGCCAGTACCAAATGTCCTTGCACCACTATGGATGCGCTGTATGTACAATACAGTGCTCCATGGCGCAAGGATTAACAGATGCATCAGAAATACTGACGCATCTGTTTGGCACAAAAGTGACGCATTGCTGGAGTTACTCATGAAAGTGACGCAACTCCAGCAATGTGCCACAACAGATAGGTGAGTCCCATACAAAAAGCCTTGCGTCATTCCTTACACCTGGTCTGAGCAGGTGTAGGGATTTTGACGCAGTGAAGGCGTAGAGTGACGCAGTGAAATGTAAATTTCACTGCGTCGACCCAGTGAAATGTTGTAAATTTCACTGCGTCAGTTCTACATGGCTTTTTGTGTGGGAACGCCTAGCCTGCATACATTATACCTGGAGCAGGTATAATGTGACGCAGGGCTTTACAACATGACACATCTCCCCAGATGCATCACGTTGTAAATTTGGCGCATTGTTTACGCCGCCATTGCGTCAAAAAATGTGACGCAATGGCGGCGCAAGGAGGCATAATGGGCTTGTAAATCTGCCCCTTCGTCTTCCTATGCTCCGGGTCCTGACAGCCTATATCAAGAACCCAATAATACAAATAAATAAATACAATAAAATCAGTCCATACCAAGTCCGTGGCACACCGTTTTGAAGATGACACAATAACAGAGTTGTTGTAGGCTAGCTAGGAAACACGCCTACTTCCTGGGGATTCCTTACCTAAACCCTTGATCAGGCCACTAACCAGTAATAATTGATTTTGCAGACCCCTGCAACTTATTTCATATTCCAAAGTTGAAGACATCAATCTTGATTCTCTAAGAAGGTCTGCGGATGGCTCAATACCCAAAGGACACAGGACCTGTATAATGCAAGCCATTTATTCCATCCCTGGTGCTAACAAATCTTAAATAACAAGGTCCTCATTAATAAAAAGAAAGGAGAAGAAGCAGCTGGGTCATAGATGACTGCACCACCAGGACTAGTCACTAGTTGTAAATAATATTGCCCACCTCAAATGATCTGCTGCTTGTAGACCATAAATATAACTATGTGAATTAGTTGGATGAGAGGCAATATATAGACACAAGCAATCTAGTACACAAGAACACATCAATAACAGGCATTTGCAAATAATCGTTTCTGGTCTATTTATTCTCAGATGTGCTTCATATGATAGAACCAGCCAACGCGTTTCGCCCAAACATGGGCTTCTTCAGGGCAATAGGGTAGAGGAATGATATGTATCCTCAGACGCTGGGTCAAGAAAGATTAAAACGAGTCCTAGGGCGCATAGGTGAAGCTCATTGTAGAGCGATGTCCTATGAGTGTAAGTGATATGGCGTACTTCAGACGGTATTAACCGTGTCTGTTCGAGGAGCCGTGTCCGGGGAACGTCCTGTGACCAGCAGGATAGTTGGAATTATTTGCAAATGCCTGTTATTGATGTGTTCTTGTGTACTAGATTGCTTGTGTCTATATAGGTCTTCATTAATCCCTGTATCTCGTTTCACTTCTTTCTTGCACTACACCTCGCACGAATAATACTGCAATTCCTTTAGGACATATAGGGTCTGGTGTTCCAGGCCAGGTCACAAACAAGTTGTTTTCGAGCTTGCACTGAAGGTCTCAAAACCTTTTGTTTGGTTAATGTTATAAAGCAGGAGGCCTTTTGAAACACATAACAAATGTCTGCAAATGCAGGGATGGGGGCCTGCGAAAAAGAAGTAGACATCAATCTCCTCATTCCGATTTCTTACATGTGAACATTTTTTAAGCACTCTGTGTCTGTTCAAGGAATAGGTGCTGATTTAAAAAATAACATCAGAAGGAAGGAAGAAGGAACTACATTTGTTGAAGGCAGTCTAGCCAAAGCGACCTTAGATACTTGGTTACAAAGAGCTTTACACTTTCTTTGCATGAATCCTGGCATTATAATACAGTTGTTCAGAACTACCTAATCCTGAAATGCGTATGGTGTTACAAAAATTTCGAATTGGTTAAACCTTTTCTATGCACGATGGGACATTGTATATGACGAGATGTGGACGGGCAGTGCAGACACTATTGGATTGACCTTTCGAGCAGTCTGGCATTGCCATGTGGGTCTGCTTGAAAGAGCCTGTGTGTGGTTTGTGGTTTTTTCTGGGTCCTTGTAGTGTCCTACTGGACACGTAATGATGCAGCCCCTCCCTAAGGGCAGTCCTAACATCCACCTCACACCCATCCTACACAGGCTTCACCAGTCAGGTGACCCTGCCACAAAAGCCCTGCCTTAAGCCTGCTCGAAGCCCCTTACCCCGGAAATGAAGGGAGAATCGGAGGTACTGAGCAGCGAAAGAAAGCGGAGCGCTCCGACCCTACCACTGCAGGACGAAGGAGAGGAGGCATCAAAGGAAGACACTCGGATCACAAGTTCCACCCACGAAAAAGACTGAGAACCTCAGAGACACCACATTGTTTGTCCAATTTTGCCAGATGGACACAGCGCCAAGCAGGAGAAGCCCAAGGAAAACAGAGCCGGACCAAAAGGTGGACAGAAGCACATGGTGCCGTGACTGTGGTCCAGACACTTGGACTGCACCGTCCCGCAACCTTAAGGCACACCGTGCCACACCCCACCAACCATGCCTGATGACAGCAACACCACAAGGCGCACGTCCTGCACCACCAAGAGAAAGGATGCAGAGCCATAGTTCCCTACTGCCCACAGAAGAAATCCCTGAGGAGAGAATATGCGACACATAACATGACTCCACACCGACCTAGAGAAGAGGGTCAGGCAGCGGAAAGACCCTTGAGGCAGAAGACCAGCCACACATATGGAGTAGTAGCTCCAAGAAAGTCCCTGAAAAAGGAACACAAGACACGTGACCGGACACCACACGCCACTCAAAAAGAAGAGGAGAAACAGATCAGCGACTGCCGTGATTATCACCAAGCCAGAGCCCAACACCCAAGGCCCGTGGCCGAATTACAGAGACAGTCGACCACTGAAAGACCCTGTTGGCCGGGCCTGAAGAAGATGCATGCCGCTGCACCCAAAAGGAGAAGAGACTCAAGCGAGATGGTGCATGCCGCTTCACCCAGAAGAAGAGACTCTAGCAATGGGAAGTCTCAACTGCATAAGTAGAAAGAAGGTGCAGGCTGAAGCACCAAGAATGAAGAAGAGAAGAAAGTGTGACCTGCTGGTCCACACTGGGAAACTTGACGACCAACCAAGCCCAAGAGGGAAGATCAAGAGAGGCCAGGCCTGAAAGGCGTGCTTGAGAGGACTTGAGCCACTGACCAAATGCATCTATCTACACGAAGAAGCCACCGATGTGAAACAAGAATGGCCTGGCGACAGCACAGCAGGGGAACCGTGAGTCAGCCGCAAGCATGCTCAAACTGAGTCTCTGCCCCAAGTCTAGCGGGAGAATGCTCAAACTGAGTCTTTGCCCCACGCTTCCCAGCATAACCGTCCGAACACAGTAACCAGTGGCTCAGCAACTCAGATCCTCCAAACTGAGGGATGCAGATGCCTCTACGAAGAAAGAATGTAAGCAGCTGGCCACCATCACTCCCATTTGTCGACGACCCAAAAAAGAAGGCCTGCGTCCATCAAGGCAAGTCGTCACCACCTGTCGTACAGGTTCACCACACTACTGGCAACCCCATCGTACCAGCCCATGTCTTGTGAGCCATCACTACCACCCATGGAGCATCGAACAACCAGAGCGGAGTCCAACACCGTTGTCATACCTACAGGCAAGAAGCTCCAAAGATCACCTGAAGAATCAGTCAACAAGCAACTAACTGGTCACCCCACCTGCATCCTGATCCAGGTAGCAAAAGCGAGTCTCAACCCGTAACCATCTATCCCTTTGGCTGCACGAGGGACTAGACTGTGGATCCTCTGTGGTTTTTGAGCGGCCCAAATGTGGCACAAACTCAGCCCCAGCGCAGGCCACATGCAGTCCCGTGGCAACCCATCCAAGGGGCCAACACAAGTGTGAGAGATGGACTCGACACTGCCCCACCAATGGATTCCAGGAGGTAGCAAGGCCTTGCAGCAGAGACTCCAACGATTGCAATACAACAAGACAGTGTTCAGCGAGCCAAGCAACATCACCAAAGTATGCTTTGTGATGGACTGTGGACTCTGACAATGCTCCTGACGCACCCTGCTTTTGAACTGTTGACACCGAGCAAGAATTATCTGGAGCATCAACAGAGTGAGCCAACTCCACACAATGGATATGACTTCATCCAGCAATCAGCCAGAAGATCCCTGACATCTATGAGCCAGCGTTTGTGCCCTGAAACACTCAGGTTAAATTATGAATGCGAGCTGAGATGTCCTGTTGCAGCCCTTTTCATCAGTCCATACGTCCACTGCTGTCTCGCTGATTGAGTCAAGAGACTGATGTACCATGTGGTAACCAGTTTATTGTTGTTTTGTTTCCACAGGTTGGACTTGTTGTCCTTTCTTTTGGATTTTGGGAGGAATGTAGTGTCCTGCTGGACACGTATTGATGCAGCAGCTCCCGAGGGGCAGTCCTAACACCCACCTCATACCGATCCAACTCAGGCGTCACTAGTCAGGTGACCCTGCAAATAAAAGGGGCCGGGCGCACGTGGCCTGGGCCAGTTCTACCCACCAATTCCTAGTGTCTGTGTCATCAATTTATAAGCATATGGGCCTAGGGTCGGATATGCTACAGTCCTGTCATTGGCCAACGGGCAAAAAAGAAAATACAGCCCGCACACTGTCCCTTTCAAGCTGGCCCATTTGGCAGCACCAGACAGCTCGAAAGGCTAGTTCAACACAGAGTGCAGATGTTAGTTAAGGGGAAGCAATTTTAATGGACATATGTTGTTTGATTGCATATATTTTATTTCTGAGAGACGCTCACTTATGTAAAACCGTTTTTTATGAATTATGGGATAAGGTCAAGAAGCAGTGCAATTCGATTGATCCATAAGTTGCAATTCCTTGATGTAACTTGTGGGGTGGGACGGTTTCTAAAGGCTGCTTTGGCATATGAAGATCTTGTATGTATTTCACTGGGGTTTTAGGGGATTTTAATGTTGTTTACTGTGTTTGTTGTTTAGTAGACAAGGTCTTAATAAACATAAAATTGTACTATTACTTTAAAAAAATAAAATCACAAAGGAATGACATCAGCAGGCGAATGCAGAGTTCTCTGGATCTCTGTCTGCTTACCTAAGGCCAGCAGCCAGCATTCACAAAGTAGAAGCTGTTACACAGATAAACATGGTCTGAGGCCTGATTTAAGATGAATTTTTTTTAATTCACGAAAAGGCGAACTGGAGTTTAAAAAAATATCTTGCTATTATGAAAAACTTTGCGTTCATTGTATTTGCTTGTTATCTGCTACAAACATCACCTGCAAAATTCCTGTCTTACTGAATGAACTATTGAATTGGTTTTTTTCTTTCCCAAATGGCACTAGGTGGCGCGCTAACATTAACTATATTCAATTTAGTGTTCTTGTTTGACACTTGTTCAACCGTCCAAAATTGAAAACGAAAATGTGAAAGATATTCGTTAGCATAGACCACATTCTTTTCCTGTTATATAAACTGGAGCACGAATATATTTAAAATAGAGCGGAGTAGGCTATTTAAGGTATCTCATTTTCGACTGATAGATAGCACAGGATCTAACTTCTAGCTGCTAGAAGTTGAAATAGCAGGCTACAGCCATACATGTGATTTATGCGCCAAGGAGATGGCGTTCAAAGCATAGCTGTAGTCAGAGCACAAGTCCTAAAAAAAGAAGTAGGGGAACTAACCAATTTAGGCAGTATGCAAGTGACATCATGACGCATGCCATCACAGCGCATGATGTCATAATGTGAGACATCACACGTGGCAGCACATGAAGTGACAAACTGGAAGTGACATCACAAGAATTGACATCAGATATTAAGACCTCATCCATATGTTTATCAGGTAAATCATAAGTACATTTGAGCACATTATGAGATTTAACAAATGAAATTTTGCATCGGGGTTATGCCAAAATAGTGGCACAATCCATACGTAAAATCTTGGGCTCAACTAGTACATTTACTTTTTTTAAACCCTGCCACAAAGAAATTTGCAACAAGGAGAAGCATTGCAGTAGATCTCTTCTGTTTAATTGGTTACAAAGTCTGCATTTTAAAATATTTTATTGGGTTAAGGCATCTGCTACAAAGGTGTCCAGTAAATCTCAGGGAATAATAATAATGGTGAGATAACTCTGGAGGTTAATGCATCATTTGTGGGAGAGATCTGTGTTTGTGAAGTTCCAGATTTGAATCAAAGTAGTATAGAAGGTTAATGTGTCTCCTTCAAAGCACATCATGCAACATGGAGATGACAGATTTTTTATTTTATGTAGATAGGTAAGTGGGTTACTGCTTTGAACACAGAGATGCCTTTCTTACTTGCAGTTCATAAATTGTAATCCTTCTAATATAGCACAGTGAGCTATGACGGACATGTGACTCCTACACCTTGTAACCCTCACTGTCGCGTGTAGCACATCTTGTACATTGATTTACACACTTCCATGATTTATTGTCCATGTATAATGTATATGTTACGTAAAGCGCTCTGCCACCCTGCATTGGGATGAGTAGTGCTATAAAAGAAATACAATAGTGCTATTTAAATTGTTATTTGTGTAAATACTGAGACAGCCCAACACTTCTGTCATTCTTATAATGTATGCACTTATATACAGGGACTGAACAAAGTCAAAAGCATGCCTCTCTTAAGTACCTGTGAAGACATAAGCTGTGTGCTTTTGTTTCCCCTCCATTGCATTTGCAAGGTTCCAGGCCATGTCAAGTCAGGATACTCAATCATAAGGAGGCCTGATGGCCCCTATCTTTGGCCTTTATCTTCGGCCCAGTTGGAGGTGAAAATAAAAAAGCGCCCCTCGCTGCCTGCACGTTGCTGCTGCGAATGGAAAAAGACAGTGTCCAGGGGATGCTCAACGTGTTCCGGTGACTGAAAATTACTCCGGAACAAGTTCAGAATTTTTCTGTGGGGCCCACACTTCTTGGCAGGGTGGACAGCGTCCACCCTGTGAAAATAGTGGGTGGACGCTGTGTACCCGAGTGTATCCCCGACTTGTGCCCTGACTGCAGTGCTGCATTACAAATTTGTCAGTGTCGTTTGCCCGGTACTCACGTGCAATGACCCGCATGTACCCCCGACTTGTGACCTGGTTGCAGTGCTGCATTACAAATTTGTCAGTGTTGTTTGCCCGGTACTCACGTGCAATAACTGTTGCCAGAGTAGTTCCAATGCGCACACGCTCACCTGGGACACAAAGCGTGGCACGCAACCGGTTACAGGGGGCAAAGCTTATACTCAGGAAGGAGACCACATCTAGTCCTTCCCACCTTGTCTATCTTCCTCGTCCCAGTCCTCACATATTGACCAATTGCTCCAAGAGGGCAGAAGTTTACTCAAGCTAAATTAAAATTCCAATCCCGCCAGTATGGCTTCTCCTTCCTGCCACACCACCCATCATCCCTTAAATGCAGGAAGCAAAACCTCTTCACTTCCTGTTTTTTAGTTTTTAGTCAAGAAGTTTATTCAAGGGTTGAGATGAGAGAATTCTTATATATATATATATTGATATATGTATTTTTGGGGTTTTAAGAGGATCTGCTCTAGTGATTTCTTTAGTGTACTAGTGTGCTGCTTGACTGTCTTTTAAGCTACAATGGTTCCGTCGGGGTAAAAACAAACATTTGGAAATGGAATCAATCAAAGAAAAGTTGCTTAACACATGGCAGAAATGATAGTTTTCTTTTAGAGAATAAAATGCATATTGACTAACGTTGGAACACAAAATTACACAACACTCGTTAGTAGATGCTGGTAGAAGTATTGTATTACATAAATTGAAACTCTCGTATATATTGACAAATATTTACAGGGCTGTCAAGGTGAGATTCAGAGATGAGAGTGACAAGAATTGTTCTGCATTTCGTCCATCAATTGTGTGTCTTTTGCTTTTCCTATACATACCCAGGTACTGAGGGACACAGGGTTACCCCATTGTTATTATAATTTGACTGTCTTTTAAGGTAGTGCTTGAGGGAACCCAATTTTGGGCCCGCTTGCAAAATTATATATTTTTGTATTGTGTTCCTAGCAACAGCCTCAGTGATGCAGTATGGCTTGTGGAGCAATGTTTTCACACTCATTTAAGTCAATGAAGAGTTTGAAACACGTTTCCTATTCTGTGGGACCACCGCCTATCCTTCGAATGGCGACCGTCTTGCAAGTAGCGCGTTTAAAGGTCTCTGAGCATGGGTTGTAGCTTAGATAGCTGTGTTTTCGGACTTGCAGAGATGTTCTGGGTTGATACTTTGGGCCTCATTACGATGTTGGCAGTCCGACCACCCTTCGGTCCAACTGGCGTATTACGATACTGTTGGACGCAACACTGCTGCCTCCGTCAGGATCATAGCTATCCCTGTCCAACAACCTTTACATGGCGGTGATCCATCGCATGTTCTTCAGGTGCGTACCTTAATCAGTAATTTAGGTTTCATTCAGGTTGCCAAGGGGTGTTTACTTTCATTTATTAGAAGAACTTTAGCAGCATAAAAATGCTTAAGTTGAGAGTTCAGGGGTTCATGGCCTCAAAGATAGTGATCCATGTTGCATTTGTGTCCCCTAGTGAATCACCTTTTGCGATCCCAAGTCACAGCAATATGAGCAGGAAGTCTTGGTTACCCTGAGATTTCTCTGTCACTCCAGTGATCGTTAGACCAGGGCATTCTAGCCAGGGGGTTCCATCTGGAAGTTCTCACAACCACGATTCTGACAACAAATGCAAAGGTATTGTTGTCCTCCAGGAAGGAGTTGAAATCTTTTTATGTGACACTTCTGCATTTTGCTCCGTCACTGAAGGGTAACAGTGTGCAGGTCCGGAAGGACAATGGGGTGGTCCTCAAATACTTCAACCATCAGTGGGGTTACAGGGGCAGACACTGATGGCCCTTCTTAAGGAGACTTGTGTGTCCACGGAGAGCAATCTCTTGTCTCTGTGTATAGTGCAGGGCCGGACTGGGAACCGAAACCGGCCCTGGCAAACTGCTCGGCCGGCCCCCCTGGGGGGCTGAGGGGGTACGGCCGAGCTGTTTGCAAGTGCCTGTTTCGGCCGAATTTGTTACCGGGGGCTGATATTGCAGGCCCCCGGTAACAATAACTGCCCCCAGGGGCCCAAAACCGGCCCCCACACTACCAGCCCACCGGGGAAACGCCCGGTGCCCGCTATGGCCAGTCCGGCCCTGGTATAGTGTTTCTTCTGGGGACGTAGAATAGGCTGGCAGTCTGAGCAAGTTCTCCCAGTCCTCTGTGTCTCTGACCTTGACACACTCAATGTCCCACTAGATAACACTGAGTTTTGTTATGTGAGAAATAGATTTGTTGGCCCCAAAGAAGGCTGCCCTTCTGCCTCGATTTTGCACACGACCTCCAGAGGTAAGGAAGTGGATGTTCTTTCTTTTCAGTGGCCAAAGTTACTTCTCTATGTGTAACCCCCCCCATTTCATTGATCCTGAAGGTACTAAGGAAAATCCAGGTGGACCAGAGAGATGTTCTTTTAGTGGTTCCATGCCGGAGCACTTTCCTTTTCTCCTCCGTCCTTCTTCTCCTCACATTAGCGGTGCAGGCACACTAAGTGTTGCCATTATTTCTGTACCTTCTGAGGGGCACTCCTCTTCTGCATGAGTCTCTGGCTGCCTTCAGCTAGAGTTATGGCATTTGAGAAGATAAATCTGCAGGCAAGAAGTGGCAACACTCATTCAACAATTGAAACATCCATCAACATTAACGTCCTATTCCAGACACTGGCAATACTTTGAGAAGTGTTGTGTGTCTAAGAATGTGAGCCCTACTTGCGATCCTTTCTCTGTCCTTGAGTTTTTGAGGGATTACTTTTTACTGGGGCTTGCAGTTTCAACTCTGTGATCTCAGTGGGCAGTCATTAGAAGTCCACAGTTGGTACATTTAATTTACTTGTAAATCTCTAGTAAATGATACTACCTGTACACAGGGCCTGTAAATTAAATAGTACTAGTAGGCAGCAGCACTCATTGTGCCACCCACTAAAGTAGCCTTTCAAAACATGTACCAGGCCTGCCACTGCAGCCTGCAGTGCAGTTTTAAATTGCCATTTGGACCTGGCAAAAACAAAAAACTTTTGTAAGGCTTAAACCTTCCTGTTAAATACTTATAAGTCACCCTAAGCTAGGCCCAAGGGCTCATGGGACAGGGTACATTGTATTTAAAACTTAGGACATGCGTGTGTACGTTTTACATGTCCTGGCAGTGAAAAAACTCTAAAGTCATTTTCACTTTTATAATGCTTATCTCTCCCATTGACTAACACTGGATTACCTTATTACAATTAATAATTGCTAACTTTAGATTGGGAGCAGATAGAGATATGCTGTTTACACTCAAATGAATTTAAAACCCTCTTTAATGGTGGACTCGGTTTTAAGTAACAATTTTGAAAGGGCCTCTTTTAGTTGCCATTTTCTTGTCTCAACCAACTGTGTCTTCTGTCAGTGTCCCGGGTCACATGACAGTGAATGGCTCTATTGTTGGAGTTTGTGTATTAGTTCTCCACAGTGACACAATGTTCTCCACAGTGACACAGTGTGGACAGAATGGGCCCTCCTGACAGGATGGCTGGGAAGGCGCTCTACCCAGCCTCACTTACACTTTAAAGTGCTTTGCCTAGAGCACACATAAAGGAACCAGACACCAGGTCTGCCCTGCCTTTTGTCTGCCAAGACATGTTGAAGCCTTGACAACAGAACGAGGAGGAACTTTCCAAAACCTGGGTTGGGGGTAGGTGAGGGAATCCCCTACACAAAGCCTGGCACCAGTTATAAATATTGGACCTCCAGAGCCACTCATTAGAACACTCCTGGACCTGTGGAAGATTCAGAACAAGGACTGCCCTGCTGCCAGAGGACACCTCTGCTGTTTGAAGGACTGTTTTTCTGTTTGAAGAAGGAACACAATCTGCTTTCCTTGCTCCTAGCATACTCAGAGCAACTCCAAGGCTGACCTCCTGTGTGAGCTACAGGGGAACAACAAACTTTAGAGGCCTCTCTGCAACTGCCCAGCTGCAACTGGGCCGGTCTGAGCCCTGCTGCTGGTCTCTGCTGGAGTGATCCCCAAGAGGTGTCCCTCAGGTTCAGGACCCTTGGCTGCAGTTAAGAGTGTTCCCCCCCTGGCACAAATTAAGGTTTCATCGGAACCAATGTAGCGCATCGCTGCCTGACACAGTTCATCTCATCACAGCACTTCACTGTTCCTGTCGGCGGCTTCATCGGAACTGACACAGGGCGACGCAACCTTACACAGAACCTCACATCTCACACCAAGGATACTTGGGTGGAACTCCCAGCAGACCAAACTAAGCGCTGTATCCGGCCCGCACTCCGTCGTGGTTGGCCTAAACTTGTGACTTTGTCCCAGTCCAGTGCAATCAGACACCCGCAGTTGGAGCTTTCTGACTCTTGGTGCTATTTTAACTTAAAACTTTAAAAAACATTATCTCCAGTTCTAAAATTGGATTTTTGTCATTGTGGTATCATTTTATTTATGAAAGATTACTCTATGTTTCTAAATTGGTTTGGGAAGTTTCTTGTGTTGTGTTTTCAATTTATTACTGTTTGTGTGCTGCATAAAGACTTTCCACGTTGCCTCTAAGTTAAACCTGACTGCTTTGTGCCAAGTTACCAGGGGGTTAAACACAGGTTATTTTAGTGGCTTTATTTGGTTCACCCTGACAAGGACTGTGGATGTTGCCCGAGTAGAGCTTCCACACCCTTCAACCAATAACCCAATTTTGTACACTGAAGACAACTTATGAAATTAAAATCATAAGTATCCTGTTATATGGAAGTGAAATCCGAGGTGAAAAAGAAGAAACGAAATTCCAATCTATTAAATGAATGATTTGGAAAAAGTGGATCAGACACTAGGATTCCTAACATATGTTCCAAGATTGGGCTTGGGGCTAATGACCATAATCTTTAAGAGATATAAGAGGACTTTAATTCATTGTCACAGTATTAAAACACTTCCCTTTGGTTCTTTTAGATATTTGATATATAAACATACAGAGATAACTCAGAATCTAAACTTAAATAAACAGATATCTAAGATACATCTAAGACAGAATGCATTAGATATAAATCTGGAGTGGTCAGAGTTAAAAAAATAAAATGGAATTGGTCTTTGAAATGATTCAACACAATGCACAAAAAATACTAGTTACAGCCATGTGATAAGTCCGGAGAGAAAAAGTATACCCTAAAGTTTCTACGAAATCTGCACTGTAAGGAAACAAGGAGATGGATATTAAAAACAAGAATAGGACAAATAACGCAGCAAATAAAATGGTATTTTAAATACAGTGAAAATACTATATTGATGTTGTGTCCATTCTACAGACAGAATATACTATCGTCATAGCACGTTATATTCTTTTACATTACTGTGCATTCCAAAAGGAGGAAAGAATTATTACCAGTTTGTCATCTCTCCTCTATGTTAGTTTACATAAATAACTGTGAGAACATTATTTTATGCACTAAACTTGGAGTATTTTTCAGTAGTATGTTTATTCAATTACAATAAATGTCTGGAAATGCTAGAAATTAACTAAATTTAATTTCTTTTATTTATTATAAGTTTTAAATTAAAATTGTGGATTAGCATGGTGGTAAAAGGAAATTTGGAATTTATAAAATATTTATAAGTGATTTTTAAATGACTATGGTATCAAAGTGAATGTAAGAATGGTTTTAAATATTGTATGATATGTCATGTTTGTTTGGCTTTAAAGGCATAAATCAGACATTCAATAAACTTGAAACGCTGAAATGTGTCAGTCTCTCAATATAGAGTACCATATGTTTTTGTCATACTAGGTCTTATTTTTTAGTTGCAATCTCTTCAGGTAGAAGGATTGAGAAGTTTTTAGCACTCTTAAGTTCAAAACCATTTTTCAGGTTTTTCCCAGATAAGGTGGACTTGTGATCAAGTTTTGATTTTGTACCGACTGTCCTGTCTTCTTTTCACTGTTCAAATGATTTGGTTTTACCAGTTTTATATACCATTTCTTGGTATCCTGTGAATTGATGCATACTTTGCATATCCAGAGGGCCTTAGAGAATTACTTGGCTAGAACAGAACATTTTGGGAAGATTGATTTTTTTTATTTGTTACATTTGGTACCTCAAGCCCAGGGCTTTAACCATCATCAGCGACTGCATAGCTGACGCAAGCCATTGTAGTCTCTTATGAAAAACAGGGGAAGCATGTCTCAGCTCAAGTGCAAGGAAGATCAACTGGTGGGGGGTGGGTGGATTCTACTTCTTAGGTGGTATTGAAGGAAACCTCAATGACTGATATTTATAGTGGTGTTACATGTTCCACCCATCACAGGGTCATGAGACACTGAAGTTTAGAAGGAGAGTGTCTTCTGCACTTGGGTCTACTGTCATGGATTCAGTTTTGAAACAGTAATGAAGAGACTAAAACGTCAGACTGGGAGACAACCTATGTTTAGGTTTTTCTATTGAAGTCTGAGTTGAAGCTAACTATGTTAGCTTCAACTCAGTCCCAGTAAGTCTAGTAAGGACTGGGACAAGGAATATGGACCAGGAGTTAATGCCCTGGTTAATTACCAGTAATCTTCATTACCGGTAAGTAACTAGTCCATCATTGCAATCTGATTGTACTGATGAATGTTATGCGGCCCTCCTGACCCAACTGACACCTGACACACTCTATTCAACTTTGAAGTAAGTTGAACATGCATGAAGCTTTACTTCAACTGGTCTTCAACCTGGATTCTGATCTACCCTCCTCAGACACTCAGGGTGGACACCTTTAATAAAATCTTAAGCAACACGCTGTTCCATCATGACCATACTAAACCAATCAACAGAGACATGTTCATCATTGTAAAGCGGGAAACAACCTTTACATCGCGGATTTTACTCCGCAATACAATCACAACGCGGTCGTTACAGCGACCGCGTTGTAACCACGCAGTGCCATTACTACGCAAGTCATTACATCGACTTGCAGTAGAGGGCGCTCTAACATAAGGAATAGTATAGTTTACTATTCCAACACCTTCCCTACTGTTACGTAGGCTGGAGTTGAAATAGTAAATTATACATTTCTAATGTTACGGCGCCATCTACTGCAAGTCGTTGTAAAGGTATATATTCTTGTAAAGCATAGTTTAGAGACTCAGTGAGATCAGAGAAGCCACAGATTAGGCAGGGTGAATGTTATTGGTGCAGCTCTTATAGGGTAGAAGATCTGAAGTTCTGTCTTAAGGATTCTGAATTTGGGAGAGCTATGAAGGAGCATGGGTGGACCAAGAACACACATGTGGGAGAGAACAAGAATCAAGGAAGGGTTTTGAGCGATATGTTGTTTTCGACACTGAAAGCTGAATTATCAGATGTCTAAAAAGCAAAACGTACATATTTTTAGTAATTATAGATTTAATGGATATGAACATTGACCACGCCCTGTGGACATTGCGTAGTTAGTACTTCAAGCCGGGATTCTAGGCACAGGGCATCAGTGTAGACTATGCCATGCGTCCATGGGACAGAGTTGCAAATTCTAAAGTTACTATTTCCAAAGAAACAGAAAAATATAATCACCAATAAATAAACTCCTTTTGGGGTGTCTGGGTTTTGATAATATTATTAGGCTATATGCAGAGAATCCACATTTACAACTACAGCAGTTATTTATAAGTTTTGTTTTTTGAAAAATATTGTCTGCACAAAAATCTCTTTTGATCACACAATTCACTATATACATAATACATAAAATCAAACAATTTGAATCTATCCTACTACAATATATCTAACAAAATCACTCCTTGTTTTTAGAATATGTTAAAAACATCTATGCTCATTAGTTAACATGATATTCATCAGGCGGTACTTTGCATTTTGTAAACAGTGATCTGTTACAAAGTTGAGAAACCCAGGATTTCGGCGATACAGTGTCTTCCTCTCCACTTTCTTCAGGACAATCAACTCAATCATTCATAAAAAATCACTCCAATGTATACTTCACCAAGGATTTCTTAAAAACTAGACAAAACATAATGGAAATACAAGAACACTAATAAACTTTATCATCTGTGCAGCACCCCAAAATGGACTATTTCTTAAATCAAGAGGTCTAAAATTAGTTAATGACTAAAATGTATCTGTTCAATGGCTAAACCACGCTTGCCTCTACCATGCAGCCTAAACCTTGAATGCGTCATAACCACGCATTCCTTTATCTTGTAATTTAGAGGTAAAGGCATGAATGGTAAAAGGCTAAGGTCTCGACCCCTGCCCTAAGCTACAAACTCTCTACCTGCCCCCCACCCTGAGGTCCAAATACCCCGACGACCCTCCCAACCCCCACACTGTCCTTAACCCTTAAGAAACACTACCCCGACCCCCTCCCACCCCCCTGCGCTGTCCCTAAAACTACCCCAACCCCTTCCACTGCCCTTAGGCCTAAAACCCACACCCCTATTTTAAAAAACTACCCCGACTCCCCTCCCGCGAGCCCTAAAAACGACCCCACCCTCCCTAAGCACTAAAAACTACCCCGACTACAGATTCCCCTCCCCCTGCCCTGAGGCCTACAACCCTGTCCCTTAGCAAACACTAACCCGACTCCCTCCCACCCCACGCTGTCCCTCAAACTAACTCAACCCCTGCTAATGCCGTTAGGCCTTATACCCTAACCCCTAATTAAAAATACTACCGACCCTCCCCCAGCCCTGAAAACTACCCCCAACCCTGAAAACTACCCGACCCCCTAGCCCTGAAAACTACCCCGACCCCCAGCCCAGAAAACTACCCCGACCCCCAGCCCAGAAAACTACCCTGAGCCCCCAGCCCAGAAAACTACCCCTGACACCCCAGCTCAGAAAACTACCCCTGACACCCCAGCCCAGAAAACTACCCTGACCCCCCAACCCAGAAAACTACCCCAACCCCCCCAGCCCAGAAAACTACCCCCGACCCCACAGCCCAGAAAACTACTCAACCCAGCCCCATCTTCCTGGCGAGGTTTTCCTGTTTCTGTCCCTGCTGCAGCCAGACCAGGCACTTCCTTAACCACGCATATGCGTGGGTAAGGCAAGAGTAGTTACGCTTGCGATTTCGGAACACACGTGGCTGAGGCTGCGATGTTGCGAATGTTTCCCATCTTAAATATGTCTTCCTCCCCTGCTTCTACAAAAACAAAATCAGATTTCACAGCATTCATGGTCCCCATTCCAGGGTTCCCACTCTTCATTCAAATGGGATAATCTACTTTTAAGCACAGGGTGAATAGATAAAGGATTCATCAATCACACCCAATTTAACTTCACCTCTATTTCATTTATTACGAAGATACCTACATGTAATAGCAAATCCAATCCAATCTACTTTGATTAGTGAATAAAGCTTTTGGTTTATTCAATAAATCTTATTCAAAAGAGTGGCACATTCTACACAGCAATTTGTTCTTTTTCTTTTAATAATAAAAATCAATTATTGCAGATGTTCATGACTAAATAAAGCTGTACAAATACCACATTGAATAAATTAACTCATACATCTAATCCCTATTAAGTACGTCACTCCACTCTAAATAAAAACAAATCCCTAATGTTTATTTGTATTTATAATTGTTTAAAAGTCTCTTCCACCTCAAAAAAATTTATTTTCATATTCAAATTGACTCAAGTTTGAAACACAATTTCTGGTGACTGGGAGCCTTGTCAAAAATATAACACAATAAAAAACTAGTGTGTGAATAGCGCTAGATAGACCACACCAACCATAGAGCCTTTGACTACGAAGAGCACTGCATGCTATCTCAGCGTGCATGCAGTGTCCAAAATGGCGCCCAGTGTAATTTCCCAAGGCAATCGAACAGGTGGCATTTAGATGCTCTAGGACTTTGGAGCAGTGCCTAGTAAGTGTACGCTCTTTCTCTCTCTCTCTCTCTCTCTCTCTCTAGCTCTCTCTCAAAGGGATTCCCCAGATATCTATTAACCTCTTTAGATTTAGACATTTTGTCCACTTAGACTTTTCAAATTTTTACATTGCAGAATTGTCACACCTAATTTTTCCTCTTCTACTCCATTGGCAGAAGATTGCTATCCCCCCTTATATTTGGGGTAGGTAATGGATTAAACGCCTTGTTTGACGATAGGTATATGCCAATAGATTAACACTTTGGGCCTCATTACGATGTCGGTCGGAAAGCATTCTGACCGACTCGGTGGCGGAATAGTTTCCGACCGAATCGGATTCGGGGAGCCCGACCGACCAATTTGGATGTTTCCGAACACCGTTCGGTCGGACTCCTATTGACTTCTATGGGAGCCTGTGTTCCGACCGACAACACAGGCTCCCATGGTGAAAAGCGGTGGTTGCGGAAAACCTTGCACCCTGTGGCTGGCCCCCTATAGTGCCTGCCATACCATGCATGGTTGGAAAGAGGGGGCCCATGGGTACCCCCCATGGGCCCCAACCGGAGGCCTCTGGGTGAAGGGGGGCCTGCTACCGGCCCCCAACGTCGGTGTCCGACAGCCGATCCTGGTCAGACAAACCGAGTCGGAAAGGCCGTCCAAATCTGACATCGTAATCGCTCGGTCGGAAACACGGTCCGTAGAGCCGTATGAGTCGGTGCCGACCGACTCGGTTCCTCCGAATGCCGGTCGGAACCGAGTCGGAAAGACCAAATGGTTACTGCTATCGTAATCGGTCATTCGGAAATGTTTCCGAGTCGGTCGGAAACACGGGTTCTGCATGGATTCGCACAAACCGAATGCCGTTCGGAGCCTTTCCGACCAACATCATAATAAGGCCCTTAACGTGCAAATCAGAGTTTCCCTTACTTTAGATTTTTTACAGCCAGCACCTCTTTAATGAATTTATTGGATTAAAAAAATACTGATATACATCTTGAACAATTTCAGTGTTTGATTAGAGAAGAGACTATGGGACATATTTACAAGCCCCTTGCGCCACCGGAGTGTCACTTTTTTTGACACGCAGGTGGCGCAGTATGCTGGCCCATCTTTACAAGACTACGTAAAGCCACCCTGCATGGCTTTTTATGGCCTTGTAAATATGGACCCCTTTCAAGCATTACTCTGGATGAAAGAGGTGTTCCGTGGGTGTGGTGTTGCTGTGGGTGTTCCCATGCAACACCCGTGGAATCTGACGCATTCCCAGAATTACAAGGTTTCGTAAACCTGGGAATGCGTCAGATTCTAACGCCTCCCCTGGGGAGGAGTGAAAGTGGCGCAACGAGGAGAAATACCTTTATTTCTCCTCGTTTTTTTCTCTTTCTATGTGTGCTCAGCTGTTCCCATAAGCCGGTGGGAGCTTATCACGGCCAACCGGCAGATGGTCCTTATCGCAGCGTATATAGGATCCTCTCAAAGTAATGTGGCCTCTCTTGAAAGAAACTGCTGTGCCCGTCCTGGCTCCTGAAGCATAAAGCATCCATGTTTGCTTATTGGACCTCGTTGTATTCTATTTCAAGAATCTTGGCTCTGTCTATGCTACAGTCTATATGAAAATACAGCTGCCCCTTTATTCAATTGGGTCCCAGTGTGGAGCCCATATTCCATTGTTTGTTTGCTCTCTATGATCCTGTGTTACTCTCCTGGTCCTCTGTTCCAGGCGCATCTTATCTTGTGTTTCGCACACGATCAGCTCGCCCTGAAGAAGGTGTGACCCACAGCCGGGTCTGACACCGAAACAGGCGTCGGCGCTGGAGCTTTATGTGTCTCCCTTGTCTCCACCTTCCCCTTTGAGAAGAAACCAGATTATGGACTGCATTATTGATTGAGGAATTGATTTCCTGATGTCTATTGTTATGTATCACTAAAACCTCATGGTTTTCCCTTTTTATTGATGGGAAGGCTGTTGCTATTATTCGAGTATGTGCACTGTTATTCAATGAACTTTGACCTGATGGGATGTATGAGTATGTCTGGGTATGTGTTTGTCTGTTTGGTTTGAAAGACTATGTGTGTGCGTCTCAGGATGCGTGTAGAGTTTTTTAATATTTATTTCCTCTATGTCTTTTTACAATGTTGATAAAATAACGCGAATAAATGTGATATTCTTAATTTAATAGGTTTCCTGCATCATAATTGGGAATGCCAGTGTCTTAGGATTGTTTCAACTTACCAGTGACTTTTAGCACTCTATAAAAGAAGTTATAGGCAGAGTGGTTTTTTTCTGATTGTAATCTGTTTCACTGCCCTGTTCTCTCTGCCTGCCATCAGTCTCAGGGGCCCCCTTCTGTGTGAGTGGTTGGATCCGCTCTTTCCTCACCGGCCGAACCCAAAGAATCAGACTCCGGCTTTTCCTCTCCGAACCCACTGAGATCAACTGCGGAGTACCCCAAGGATCATCGCTCAGCCCCACGCTCTTCAACATCTACATGGCCGCCATCATCAGACAGCATGGACTCAGCATAGTATCCTACGCCGACGACACCCAGCTCATCCTCTCACTCACGAAGGAACCCGACACCAACAGACTCAGCTTCCAGGAAGGAATGAAACACATTGCATCCTGGATGAGCAGCAGCTGTCTGAGGCTCAACTCGGAGAAGACAGAAGTTCCTCGTCCTCGGACCCACCCCCTTAGCATGGGACAACACCTGCTGGCCGCCCGCCCTCGGCAACACTCCCAGAGACCACGCCCAGAACCTCAGCATCATACTCGACTGCTCCCTCACCATGACCCGACAGATCAATGCCGTCTCCTCCACATGCTTCAACACCCTCCGCATCCTTCGCAAGGCCTTCAAGTGGATCACCCCCCGAATCCAGAAACACCGTCACCCACGCACTCATAACAAGCAGACTGGACTACGGAAACGTCCTCTACGCCGGAATCAACAAATCCCTGCTCCTCAAACTCCAGACCATCCAGAACACCGCTGCCAGACTCATCCTCAGCATCCCACGACATGAACACATCACCCAGCACCTTCGAGACCCCCACTGGCTCCCCGTCGAGAAGAGAGTAACCTTCAAGCTAGTCACTCACGCCTACAAATCCCTCCACAGCACCGGACCCCAATACCTCAACGAAAGAGTCTCCTTCCACGTACCCAAGAGAGACCTCCTCTCCGCCGACCTCGCCCTCACCGAAACCCCACGCATCCGCAGAGCCAGAGTGGGTGGAAGACCATCGCGGCAAAGACCTGGAACGAGCTCCCGCTCAACATCAGACGTTCCCCCACTCTGCACACCTTCAGGAAGAGCCTCAAGACCTGGTTCTTCGGCTGATTCGGCGCTGCACCCCCCCAGCGCTTTGAGACCCTCACAGGTGAGTAGCGCGCTTCACAAATCCCTGATTGATTGAATAGATAATTGAGCTGTACCTCCCCAAATAAGATGGAAGGTCTTTAAAATTGTTGCATTGTTCAGAAGCTACATTTTGAAATATTTATTTATTCTGTTTAAAGGAACCCATAAGTATTGTCCATAAAACTTTGGAATGCAGGAGCACTTCTGTTGTGAACGTTCCCTCCGATTCGGCTATGAGGAATGGAGTCCTGCAGAACTGAACAAGCAAGAACATTCTCAAAATTCTTCTTTCTGAAGGTGAGGAAGCTGTAGGTAGAGTATCCTCCAGAAGGAGTATTACTGAAGGTAAGTATCTTGTTTCTTTAAAGTATTTCATCAGTATATTAACTGCATTTCTATTGCATTGCGTTTTCAGGCGTAATCCAGTGTTCACAATCACAAACAGATCACTAACAGTATATATTCTTTTAACTAAATTGTGTTTTATTATCATATCATGGTGTACTGCGTTTTGTGTGATCTTTACCATTTAATAACCATTTCTAGTGCAAATACATTGATATATTTTGAGCTATTATGAAAGTGTAGTGCATTTACGAAAAACTCGCAAAGTTGGCCAGTTACATTTTTATTGAAAATGTAGTAATTGTGTTGCACTGTACGTAGACTTAGGTGTACACAAACTTCTTTGAGTGATTCCTTAGCTACTTATCTACTGCTACTCAAAGAAATTACCCAATGTCCTAAGCGGATACCACCTCCCTGCTTCCCTTCAGTACTGCCTCGGGCCGGACGATAAAGCCTGACACTAGTTATTTTTAATAATCATGCTCCAGATAATAGGCCTCCTAGTGTTGCCTAAATACCTGCTGCTTTTCAGGAAATGTCGAGCTGCAGGCTGTCCTTGCTTTTAAAAATAGAGATGTATCCTTTCCTTTGCCTGCCACTTGTCATGGCTGCCCCCAAACAGCCTCTTCTTGAGTGGCTGCCCCCTGCTGGCATTTGATTGGCGCTGAACCTGTAACAGAAAATAGTTCCTGTAGTTATATCCACTTAAGCATTATTTGGCATAGGTGATGCATCGCACCTTGGTTAAAGAAAGTCTGCTCATTAGAAAATGTGCCATTTATTTCCCTTCTTGTATTTTCTGTACCCCAAAACATGTCAGGACCAACCTAGTGGAGTTTGTTTACACTCCTGCCAAACAGCAGAAAGATATGTAAAGGACAGTTTTAAAATGTACATCGGTGCATGTCAAATGTGAAAAACTTGAGTGTAAACCAAATGTGCACAGCTATTAATACCCCTGTTGTCAGTCAACGTTTGCTTACCAGGTAGAAGTCCCTGCTGGCCAAAACACCAGTTGTGAAGTTAGTATCCTGAAGTCCACTCACAAAACCCAAACACCTTTTGTTTGGTTTTCACCTCTTCTGAACATACCACATTTGAGGTCGAATCAGAATTAACTTTTGCTTAGTGCATGCACACACAGCAGGCACCCAGCAGTTGGGAACATGTGATTTATGCACATAAAGCTTGTGCCCCTGTTAACAGACCATCACATCTTCAGGCACCAATTTCCACTAAGCTCAACAGGCATATAGGTACCCGGGCATAGAGACGTCATTGCTCACAGACTAAGGGACTCATTATGAGGAAGTCACACAGTGCAGCAAGGGTAGAAATGCACCATCTTTAAGGCAATACGGTGCATTCCTGTCCTTTCCCTTGCACCCTTTTGGCAGCCTAGCGCCAACGCAGTCACCCTTGCACCATGGGGCAAGGGTGCCTGTGTTGCATTCAGCATCATTTTTGTGCAGGAAGAGGCATATTACTGCACAAAAACAATCCTTGGGGGCATATTCCTCTTTTTATGTGTGCTGCATAGAAAGAGGAAGAAACCAGGAGAAATAGAGATATTTTTCCTTGTTACACCTCCCCTGAGAAGGTGTAAGTTTTGGTGCAGCCCAGGTTTACTAGTTCTTGGGGATGCATCAAAATCAATGGGATTAGCATGGGAGCTCCCATGCAACACCCAAGGAATGCCTACCCTGGGCAGATTGTGCTCCGTTGCTTTATTCCAGATTGTTGAAGCCACTCAGAGCCATGCAAAGTGGCTTCAAAAATCTGTCTCAGTGGTTTGCGTCACACATGTACCACGTTGCGTAGGGCAAACGTAATGCAAGCCTCTCATAAATGAGGCCCGAAATGTCCACCACACCCAGGTGCAGGGGGGCACAAGTGTGATGTGCATTAGCAAAGCACAAAACAACACGTAGCATAGGGTCCGAGGTGAAGTATTGCTGGTAGGAACATAATGGCGTGCGCCAGGGGAGCACCAGGGATGCGCCACAGGTCGCAATGGGCGTCATGACACAGAATGATGTGCCTCTAGGGAGGTCTGAGTGATGTGTCTCCTGGGAGCACGCAAGGTTGAGCATCATGGGAGAACTGGTGATGTACAGTTCAGGGGTATATGGTAAAACTAGTATGGGAAATATTTTGAGATGTACCAAGAGTTCACATAATGATGTATATTAGGGGGGACATGTGCATATGCTCCTTGCAATATAAATACTTTTAGACAGTCCTGGTATTTTTAGCCAGCAGTCAGCTTAGATTTTTAACCATATGACAATTAGCTCAATGCAAAACGTCACAGGCTAAATTAAAAGAACTGCCTGAAGGTGTTGCACATAACATGGGTTGCATGTGCAGCTATGCACAGCTGGATCAAATATTTCCTGTTTATCGCAAAATGCATTTATTTGGTTTGTTAAAAATATGCATTTCCTCTTCATGCCAATGTAACTTTTTATGTTGCCGTAGAGCCTTCTCTTCTTTTGTGGTATCCCACATTCTGATCAAAGGGTGGTCTCTTTTGCAAGTGTCATGTACTTTCATGCATCATGCTCCTCTGGGGCGCTTTCCGTCCAGATGCAAAGGGTCCCAGGCACTGTAAGGGGTACGCTGAAGATAACAAGCTCGTTGAGTTTTGTGTTTGCTGTCAGGCGATGAATACACTTCCTGGCTCGAAAAGCCTCTGTGAAGACTCGATTTCTTTTCGATCAGTAGCACAACGATGAAAGCAGAAAATATTATTAGAAGAATAGAATAAAGAAGCAGTACTTCTGCATTTCTGAAGAATAGAGTAAAGAAGCAGTACTCCTGCATTCCTGAAGAATAGAGTAAAGAAGCAGTACTTCTGCATTTCTGAAGATTAGAGTAAAGAAGCAGTACTTCTGCATTTCTGAAGATTAGAGTAAAGAAGCAGTACTTCTGCATTTCTGAAGATTAGAGTAAAGAAGCAGTACTTCTGCATTTCTGAAGATTAGAGTAAAGAAGCAGTACTCCTGCATTCCTGAAGAATAGAGATTAAAGCCAGCACCTCAACTTCTCACGTCACAGCCAATTAAGCTTTGGCATATTAAAATGCCGCTTGGCCACATTCATAAGGCTTAACCAAAGAAATGGGCGTGAGTGAGCAGGTGGAAAATGCCTTGTGGAAGAAGAAAGTCTTGCAGTTAGACTAGAAATAAGCATTGGCAAAGCCAGTAGGTCTGGCCAATGCAGCAGCTATTGGCTTTGCCAACAGCGTGGCTGCTGTTTAGCACGGCTAAAAGTTAGTGGCTTAGAGGAGAGTGTCGGAGAATGGAGAAGAGTGTCGTAGTGTGGAGTAGAATGGTGTAGCGTGTCGTAGAGTGGTGTGGTGTACAGTGGTCTGGAGTAGAGTGGCTTGGATTAGAGTGTTGTAAAGTGGTGTACAGTAGCGTGCTGTACAGTGGAGTGATGTGGAGTGGTGTAGAGTGCAGTGGTGTAGAAGGGGGGGTGCCTAGAGTGGAGCATCATAGAGTGTCGTGGAGCAGTGTGTCGTAGAGTGGATTGTCGTGGAGTGACATATGGTGGAGTGACATAGGGTGGAATGGCATAGGTGGAGTAAAGTGGCATACAGTAGTGTGAAGTGTCGTTGAGTGAAGCACTGTAGAGTGGAGTGTCAGAGTGGAGTGGTGTAGAATGCAGTAGAGTGGATTGTCAGAGTGTCAGAGTCTGCCGTAGAGTAAAGTGTTGTGGAGTGGCATACCGTGGAGTAGTGTCTTGGAGTGGAGTAGAGTGTTGTACAGTGAAGTGCTGTAGAGTGAAATGGTGTGAAGCTGAGTAGAGTGGTGTACAGTGGGGGGGCATAGAGTACATTGAGTAGAGTATCGGAGTGGAGGGGCATAGAGTGGAAGGGCGTAAAGTGGAGAAGAGTAGAGTGATGTGGAGTGCCGTACAATGGAGTACAGTGTCATAGAGTGGAGTTGCATAGAATAAGGTGGCGTACAGTGGAGTTGAGTTTGTAGACAGAACATTGTTCCTCATAGTCATTTGGTAGTGGCAGATATAAGTCGAATCAGTCAAGCAGAAAGATAGGAGGCAAGAAACCTTTTCAAAGAAATACAGCACGTTTACTACTTCCTGAATGAGGAAACAAGGGTGATAACTAAAAACACATGTACTCTTGCTTGTGGAGTGCCTGACGAAAAAGAATAAGAGTTCCTAGAAAGTGAGCTCTAGTGAAAGAATACAAGGAGCCAGTCAGAGAGGTGGTAAACTGGCTATACTCCACGGAAGGGACAAAGACATGCTGAACAGCCTAAAACAAAGCCAGCGAATAGAAAGCAAGCAAATGTGAGTTACAAACCAGAAAGCCAATGGTAAGCAATGGGTGAAAAGCAATAACGGGGGAACTTAAATTTTTCCCACCCTTTGCCCTTATATCACTTTAAAAATTCCCCGAAAAATATAGTCAAATTCGAATACAGATAAATTAGAAATACTTAATTGAATACATTAATTCCCACTATTTGCCCAATAACACTTTTATAAGGCAATTCTAAATTGAACGGTATTCTTTAATTAAACACATGATTACATTATGTAAACATTAATTGAATAGAACACATTCCTCCCTTAAATCGAACACAAACACTTTTAAAAAGTACTGACAGTGAAAGCATGGAACGAAAAATACACATGAATATACAATGCATTTTAAAATAATGCAGTGTAAATGTAAGTCTATGTAAATGTTTGCGATTAAATTTATTTTTCATAGAGGTACATTGCAATGTGATGTAAATGTTACCATTGTAAGTGATGCGTTTTAACATACCTCTATGTTACTGTGTTTATTGAAACGTCTGATAACCCTCCAGAACCACTCATAATGGAAATGCAGAACAGTTATCCATACCGAAACAAAGGAGCGAGTCGCTATTTTGTTTGCTGCTTGGCAGAGATCCTATCTCAGAGACATACCCTGTTGGGTGAGATGTAATGTGATAAGATGTGTGTCCATAGAAGAATGGTTATACAAATTGTGCTGGGACAAAAGAAACAAAGGAATATAGGGGAACGAGTCTGGACAGAAGAATAGCAAAATATAGCGAGGATAGGGGAATAAGAAGGGGAAGACATTAGTGAGAGAGAATAATAATGTTGTAGGAAGTGCTGGCAATGGTATGTGCAAGTTGAAGCAGGTGAGAGGCAGTAGTCAAGATCGCCATGATAATACAAGGAAAGATTGAGCAAGTACACGGAGAAGGGGTGAAGTAAGGGTGAGAGTGCAGGACGAGCTTGTGAGATGGGAATTGTAGGGATTCATTCAAGGATTATGGTTTAAGTCTCTACTATATAAATTATTCACTGGAACCCACTGAGGTTTATTAAAATGTACATACTGAGGTTTGCTATTATGCTTTTGTGTATAGTTTGTTATTTTGTTTGTCTTCAGCTGTATGGAAGGCAGATGTTTTATGATTTGTTGTACCTTGAAATAACCCAGCATCCCGCATTTCTATTAGAATCTTTGACGGCTTGGAACTCTTAGGGGTTCTGTACATGGCAGCTACACCTCCATGGTCCTATGGACAACAGCTTATCATCTTTTGTAAAAATAAAGAATATCTTCTACTTCAAACTGTGTGTATTCATCATTTTAGCAATTAACTGGAAACCAGTCATGGAATCGGTGTAGCCCTCTTGGAACCCAAAGCAAGCTGTAAGGTAACTTGTGTTTTTCAATTTCATTGGGATGAATGCAGCATTTGCACTTTCCAAGACTGCTCTATGGTCTCATAAAATCATATTTTGATCACCGACTGATCTCACCACTAGGAAGAGGAGACTAGCACATCTCTGTTTGCAGAGGTCAAACAAGTCAGCACAAGGGTGGATTTCAGGAGAAGAAATATTGGCACTTCTTGCCTGGGAAGAATTTTCACACAACATTTTGGGCTTATCAATCCTTTTCGCCTCAACCTGCACATCCCAAGTGGCATTTACCCATATAAAAAAGTCCCCCTCACATCCTCCACCTTTCGTCCTTGGTGACCAATTTTGAATGAACACAAAATTACTATTGTTGGATACCTAGGAAGTTGGCAAGAACTCGATCATTCATCAGAAGTTCCTGAAAAACAGGTTTACCATCCTGAAGGCTAAACCTGCAAGGTTTCAGGGCAGAAAATCTAACCTGTCTGTTTTCTGAACCTGGACCAAGATCTTAATGAAATACCTGGAATCTCTAGCTGTTGACTGGATAGATGAACCCCAATCCTCCCACCCTCCTCCTCTCCAGTCTATAAACAATGTTCCCAGTCAGGTTTTTGACCCAATTGATCCATAGGTCAAGCATAGCAAAATCTCCTTTTCAACATTCTAATACTGGCCAATGGCTGCAAGCTGGTCAGTAGGTATTAAAAGATTCTCTATCAAGCAAATTAGGTAGCACTGCGTACCTTCTTTAGATGATCCATCAGCAATGTAAGGGTCTCACAATCTGTAAGGGTACAAACTGTTTAGACTGATTGATAATCAGTTAACAATAGTTTGTTTCTGGAGCTAAGCATGGTGATAATATGTCTCTCAGTCAGCAACCTGCTGCTGACCCAATTCATCTCTTTGCT
This sequence comes from Calotriton arnoldi, assembly GCA_963921515.1. Classification (NCBI taxonomy): domain Eukaryota; kingdom Metazoa; phylum Chordata; class Amphibia; order Caudata; family Salamandridae; genus Calotriton; species Calotriton arnoldi. The sequence goes on along the minus strand of CAWUFW010005976.1, from coordinate 563,906 downwards.
CTTTGGAAACAAAGCTATCCGGTCTTGCACAGGCTTTAGTGGTTAGTTAGTTTAGTTAGCTCATATTAGTTAGTTTGCAATTGCTCTAATTTCAGTTATCGTGGGGCTCTCCACTACTCTCGGTCATCAAAGTTGATGTCCCTCTTGCATCACCTTTTCCTAGTCTTGGGGGTCCAATGTACTGAAGTATTTGTGAATCAGTAATACAATTAATACCAAATCACAATTAAGGAATCGCAACTACAAATGTACTCGTACAATAATTTCTATTTTAGTGATTTGGTATTATTCACAAATTCAAAATAGTGATTTCCGAATAGTGATTTGATAAAATTCACAAATACAGAATCACGAATTGGGATTCCCTAAATAGAGAATGTTGACATGGCTCTGTTTGATAGTATCCCAAGAAGGAAGTTTCAGTTTAGAGTGCTGGTTACTGGAAAGCAGAGGAACAGAGGGTGGCTTCTCAAGACAAAGGCAGAGAGGAAGGTGAGAGCAGGAACATGCTATTCCGGTAGTTGGTTTGTTGCTCACAATGATGGGCTGTTTGCTAAATAATTTTTTATTGTACCAGAGGCTACCAAAAGAGGTATCTGAACCAGGACATAAAAGTGGATCAATGCTGTTTAGGTTTTATGTAGGAGCATTGATGAAATATGTAAACAAGTGTTACAAATTAAGACCATGTACCAAGGAGAAGATGGCCATGCATAAAAAAGAACCAAGTAGCACCGGAGGGGGACCATCAACTGAGCTACTGCCAACATAACTTGAGGAGGCCATTGAATTTACCTTACAACCCGAATCTGTACCTGGAGTGTCATTCATAGAAGCTTCTTTAATGACACAGCCAGGTATGTGAAAAATATAAATATTTACATTACAGTACACAGTTTTCTAGCTTAATGTTTTACAATAATAAGTTATTTTCATTATAAAGATTATTAGAAAAGTGTAGACCTTAAAATAATGTGTAGAAGTGATGTACAATTGCAATGCATTATGGGAAGTGCTTTTTCTTAGTGTTACTTGATTATTTTTTGTAACATTAATTCATCACTAAAATATCTTCTAAATACTTTTAAATTGTAGATGCTGGTATAGAGAAGATGTTGCCAATATATTTGAGGAAGAGGAAGGCAAAGAGGGAGTACTTCAGGTCTGATGGGGAGAGTTACCATTACACCCACTGCCGAACCAGCTACAAAGAGGCATCGTTGTTCAATGTTTCACTAAACACAGAGGAAGTGCAAATAGCAACAGCACCTATGCAAAGACAGACTATGGAAGAAGTGTGGCGCAGCGGCCAGGGTGCCTGACTCTGGACCACGGGGTTCACGGTTCGATCCCCGGTGCCGGCGGCAGGTTAGCCCAGCACCATGTGACTCTGGGCAATAGCTCGCTTAATCTTCCCTAGGGCCCCCAGCGCCGGGACACCTCTCCGGAGGTAGCTGTGCGCTTTACAAATGCTGGTATTTCATATTTCATTAGGCAAAGACTCCTTTGTATGCGACACTTAGGAGGTAGATCTATGTCCACTGTTGCAACTTTGGTGCAGTGTTGCCTGGCGTCAAAGAATAGTACATTTGGGCCCTAGTCTAGAGCGCTCTGCTTGCCTCTGAGAATTCCTCTGGCTCCAGCTCTTGGGAATGGCCCCAGCTCCTTGATGGGGCTGTATAAAAGTCCCCCCTGGTCTGTTTGCTCGTTTTTGAGACTTTTGAACAAGAGGCAAAAGCATCTCTTCAGACTCTGGTTCTTCAGATCCCAGGACTTCACTCACTTTCCAGCAGCTCCTCTTCGTCCTCTTCAATGTCGAGGCACTAAGGGGCCGATTACGATTCCGGCCGGAAATCTCTCCCACCGAGCCGGACCCGGAGAGAATTCCGACCGAATCGGACCCTAGCAGTCCGACCGGACGAGTACGATGCATTCGCATGCTATCGGACTCGAGTCGGTCGGACTCCCATTGAAGTCAATGGGAGCCGGTCGTACAACGCGTACGCGGGCTCCCATTGACTCAATGGGTGCGAGGCGGACAAGGGCGCCCCTACAGTGTGTACGCGTCCATGCGCATCGCGGCGTACATGCACAGGTAGGGGGGGACCCATGGGTCCCCCCTGTGTGCAACTCGCGCGCCTACACGTACAGGGGGGTCCGACGCGGACCCCCAAAGTCCGGCTCCGACAGCTTTTTTGAGCCGGACGGCGCGAGTCGGTCGGACTGCTCGCGGCGCGCATCGTACTTACCCGGCCGGGAAACGTCTCCATAGCGCGGTGCGAGTCTTGTCCATGCGAGTCGGTCGGAGCGTGTTGAAGCCGCGTTCGAGTCGGTCAGCGATTTCGCGGGTGCTTGCATCGTACTCGCTCGGCCGGACCCGCGTTCGAGTCGGTCGGGAAACAGGGCTCCGAATCGGATCCGGTGAATCCGAATCCGATTCGGAGCACTACCGGCCGAGATCGGAATCGGCCCCTAAGTCTGATCAGCTCCAGAGTTCCAGTACTTGCTTCACAGTTCTTTCTTCTGCACTTGCTGGTAAACCAAGATCCAAGTAAGATTTGCTAATAGGCAGTTAGGGTTTCAGTGTGCGTTCTTTGCATGCATTTTGCAGTTTTTCACCTGACGACTGCGTTTGGGACAAGCGCATCGACTCGACTGCCTAGGTTTCCCTAGCGTTACAGCACTACGAGCTATGCCTTGTGGTGCAGCATTCAATACTCACCTGGTTCCATACAGGTAGTTGTTAAGGTAGAATAGACACTTCTTTTGATTCTTAGAATATTTAGAACTCAAGCGCTCTTAGTTTTCGTCTCAATACATGATGTACTGCATAATGGCAAAGAGATCTCTAGAAATGTCAACCATAAATGTGTAGTAGTATAGGTGAATGTATCTGTAGAACAGTTTGTTAATATTATTGAATGTCGTAGGAAGGCTTCTGGTCCCCGCTTCCATACACAAAATGAGGTAAAGAGCCGTAAGGGTACGGTCTGGTAAGGCTATTTATTGTTGTTACACATGAGAATACTACGGTCCAAAGTAATCCAGGTCCTCCTGGTTGGGGATCTCCCGTCTTCACCAAGGGTACCGTTAGAAGGGAAGTGCAGGAGCTGTGGACTTGCTTCTGTCGCCGTCCCCAAGTCTCGTAGTCGGAGGGGGGGGAGAAACCAAACAACAACAAAAAAAACAACACCGGATCAGTTCAACTGAAGTGGGATGCCTCCAGGCAGTAGGAAAAGGGAGTGAGGGAAAAAAACACCTAAAACCCCGCACCGAGTGAGTCCTAGCGTGTCCTCCCTCTAAACGGATTCCCTCCCCTGACAACCCCTGGAGTTTCACCCGTACCTTGTGAAGCCACCCTCCTCCAGGAGAGTGGTGGGGCGAGGAGCAATCTCGTTGGCCTCCTGGCTTGACGTCTGTCTCGGGTTTAGCGTCTTCGGACAGCACTCTCTCCGGCTCGTCTACTTCTTTTGGCGTCCACTTCCCTGGGTCCTCTCCGGCTCGGGAACTCGCTTCCGCCTTCGTCAGATCTCCCCCTCCTCTTGTGGCGGCGTGCGTCGTATCCGATAGGACGGGTGAGGGACACGTCATCAGCCCCGCCCCCTGAGGTCTGTCGGGCAGGATCCTGCTAAAGGGCTCCAGACCAGCCTGTAGATGAGACAATAGGAGGCCAGTAAAAGTCTCAGTGGGGAAACATGGGAGCTCAGTCCGGGCTTCATCATCGGGATCCTGACACATACCCCCCCCCTAGGATTTCCCCGATCGGGGGAAAGAGGAAAACGTGAGAGATAGTCAGCGTTGCCCTGCTCACTGCCCTTTCGGTGGAGAACTTCAAAGCGGAATGGTTGCAAGGCTAAGAACCAGCGAAGAACCCTGTCGGTACAGCCTTTGTTCCTATGTAACCAGGTGAGTGGGGCATGGTCGATATACAGTGTAAAGGAGCGTCCTTCCAGGTAGTACCGTAATTTCTCTATGCTCCACTTCAAAGCCAGGCATTCCTTCTCTATCGTAGGATATGCTCGCTCTCTAGGGAAGAGTTTTCTACTTATGTACAGTATAGGTTTTTCCAGCCCGTCACTGTCTAGCTGAGAAAGGACAGCCCCTATTCCTACTCCTGAAGCATCTGTCTGGAGTATAAAGGGGAGTTGAAAGTTAGGGGTGAGTAACACTGGGGAAGTGGTGAGTGTGTTTTTGAGGGTCTGGAAGGCGTGGAGTTCTTGGGCAGATGGGGACCCAAGGCGGGAGGGGGCAGTTGTTTTTTTAAGCAGCTCCGTAAGAGGCGTAGCGATGTCCAAAAAGAGGGGAATAAAGCATCTGTAGTAACCGACTAGACCAAGGAAAGCCCTCAACTCTTTTTTATTGGCAGGAAACGGGGTGTCTTGTATAGCCCTAACTTTCTCGGTTTGGGGTACTATCAGCCCTCTCCCCAATACGTCCCCCAGGTATTTTACCTTTTGAAAGGCGAATCTAGATTTCTTTACATTGATATGCAGGTTGGCTCCCCGCAGTTCAGACAGGATGGCAGTAAGATGGGTTTGATGCTCAGTCCAGGTTTTGCTGTACACGATGATATCATCAAGATATGCTGAGGAGTACCCCAGATGATTTTTCAGGAGAGTATCCATGAGCCTCTGAAAGCTAGCGGGGGCACCATGGAGGCCAAAGGGAAGTACTGTGAAATGGAACAACCCATCAGGGGTAGAAAACGCTGTTTTCTCTTGGTCCCCCGGATGTAATGGAATCTGCCAGTAGCCTTTGGTGAGGTCGATGGTGGAAATATAACGAGCCTCACCCAGGCGTTCGATTAGTTAGTCTACTCGTGGAAGGGGATACCCGTCCTGTTTTGATATACGGTTTACGGCCCTGAAATCAATACAGAATCGTGTACTGCCATCGGGTTTGGGGACTAGGACAATGGGTGAGCACCAATTGCTCTTTGAGGGCACTACGACTCCTAGGGCTAACATGTCTTCTACTTCTTTTCTTAGGGCTGCTCTGCGTGCTTCGGGTACCCGGTACGGTTTTTGTTTAACCACGACCCCCTCAACAGTTGGTATGAAGTGGGTTGCCAAGGTGGTCCTACCGGGCCGGTCCGAAAAGACGTCCGAGAAGGAACATTGGAGATCCCTTATCTCCTCTTTTTCTGTGTCTTGCAACTCAGGGTTAAGGAGAGTGTTATCTACTGTGGTAGGGATTGGAGCGGCCAGTGATACCGTACAGGGTTTGCTAGGGACTGGGCCCAACCACCTCTTCAACAGGTTCACATGGTACATTTGTTTTTTTTTAGGAGACAGGCGTAGTATGTAGGTGGTTTTTCCTATCTTTCTTAACACCTCATATGGTCCTTGCCACTCTTTCCTTAACTTATGGGTAGAGGAAGGGAGAAGGACCAAAACCCAGTCCCCTGTTTGGAACTCTCTCCACTTCCTGCCCTTGTCATAGTGGTATCTCTGCTGGCCCTGAGCTCGCTCTAGATTGTCATGGGCAATCGTTCCCAGTTTATGAAGCCTTGCCTTTATTTGATTGGCATAATCAAGTAGGGCTTGCGCTTCGGTTACGCCCTGTTCTTCCCAGCTTTCCTTTGTGATTTCTAATAGGGTGCGTGGTTTCCTACCAAACAAGAGTTCGAACGGGGAGACACCCAGACTGCTTTGGACTGTGCTGCGAACGACAGAGCAAGAGGAAGGAGTTGGTCCCAATTCCTTCCGTCTCCTGTTAGCAGCTTTTTGAGGGTAAGCTGTAGGTTTCCATTGTACCTCTCTACGAGGCCGTCCGTTTGGGGGTGGTATACGGATGTCTTAATGTGTTTGATGTCTAACTGCTTACAGACCTCTTTCATCAGTCGGGATACGAATGGGGTACCCTGGTCTGTGAGTATTTCCCGGGGAAACCCCATCCTGGAAAACACCTCAATGAGCTTTTGGGCTATGGTCGTGGTGGTGGCAGTTCTGAGGGGAAAGGCCTCAGGATAGCGTGTGGCATAGTCTACGATCATAAGGACATATTGACAGCCCTTGGTGGACTTAGGGAGAGGACCTATGAGGTTCATACCTATTCTTTCAAAGGGTCGGCTGATAATAGGGAGGGGTACCTTTGGAGGGACGTACGCTTTCCGTTTCTGACAAATGACACACTCCTGACAGTACTTCTTGATTTGGAGGTATATACCAGGCCAGTAGAAATTACCTAGAATCGCCTGACTGGTTTTTTCCGCCCCACAGTGGCCTGCTAGGAGATGGGAATGGGCGAAGAACAACACCTGGTCTCGGAAACTAGCTGGAACCAGTAGCTGGGGTTCTGCTCCTTCTTTAGCTACCCGATATAGCAGGCCGTTTTGTTCAATAAAACAAGGGTAGGTTTTTCTCGGGTCATTTTGGGTCTCCTGTGCTCTTTGCCACGCAGTGCTAAGAGTACTGTCATTTAACTGAGCTACCCTGAAGTTTTTGTCCATAGCCCAAGGTTCAGCAGCCATCAGATTGTCGTGAGGGCACGGTATTGCGGCCAGGGCTTTGGTTAAGAGGGAGGGAAAACGAGGACTATCAACCCCTATTATGAGCGGTTCAGGAAGAAAGGGAAGAACCCCTACGTTGACCGTAGTCTCTAGACCTGTCTTGGTTTGTATGGTTAACCGGGCAACAGGATACTCCCTAACGTCCCCATGCACACAACGTAGGTTGACTGTCTCCCCGGGCAGGATCCGGGAGGCAGGAACTATGTCTCCCAGGGCTACCGAGTGTTTACAGCCTGAATCAAGGAGGGCTGTTACTTCTTGTTGGTTTACTGTAACACTCACGTAGTAGATATGTCCCGTCTCTTTGGCATAGAGGACGCTCCGAGGAGCGTAGTTAACGTCCATGGGTTCTTCTTCATTTTTGTCCCTTTTCTTCCGGCAGAATCGTGCTATATGGCCCCATTCGCCACACTCGAAGCATTGGGGACTAGACATACTCAAATGGTCGGGCCTCATGGGTCGTGGTCTGAAAGACTCCAGGGCGGGTTTGATGGGCCTTCTCTCGGACTTCGAAGGTGGGGGCCCCTTTTGTGGCTTTTCTAGCTCCCTGGTGGAGGAACGGTTTTGTGCTCGGGTGAAGGAGGTAGCCATCTCGACCGCATGCTTCAAAGTCAGACCGGCATGCTGACGAAGGAAGCCATCTCTGGGTTCCATATGGCAGAGCTTCTAAGTACTGTTCCAGGTAGATCTTATTCATGACCTCCTCCATACCCGTCTCCTGTGGCTTAAGCCACCTGTCAGCGGCGTCCTTTATTTTATAGAATAGAGTCTTTGGGATGTCTCCGGGTAGTCCCCGCTCCTGCCGAAATTTGAGGCGATGGGTCTCATCGTCCACCCCAAGGCGATCCAGTATGTATTGCTTGACTATTCCGTATACTGCAGTGCCATCCCTGTTAACTACCTGGTAGGCAGCTTGCGCTTCAGCAGTGAGCAAAGGAGCCAAGTAGAAGGGCCAGCGATCTATTGGCCACCCACTGGCCCTTGCGGTCCTTTCAAAATTCAAGAAGGACACGGGGTCCTCTCCGGGGACGTATTTCTGTAAAGGGACCACGGTACCCGGAGGAGCAGGGCCTTTCCCTTGCCCAAGACCCAGGATAAGCTGATTCTGCCCCTCCGCTAGTTTAGTTATGTTGTCGGCCTGAGTCTGAATGGCCGCCGAAAATACAGCCCGGTCTGCCTCGGCTTGGTTCGTACTCCTCTCTATGGCCCATTCCAATTTTGCTTGTCCTTCCTTTAGCTGGTAAATGAGGTTCTCCATCATGTGTCGATGGTGTTATGCCCGCATTCTCCACCACTTTGTCGTAGGAAGGCTTCTGGTCCCCGCTTCCATACACAAAATGAGGTAAAGAGCCATAAGGGTAGGGTCTAGTAAGGCTATTTATTGTTGTTACACATGAGAATACTACGGTCCAAAGTAATCCAGGTCCTCCTGGTTGGGGATCTCCCGTCTTCACCAAGGGTACCGTCAGAAGGGAAGTGCAAGAGCTGTGGACTTGCTTCTGTCGCCGTCCCCAAGTCTCGCAGTCGGAGGGGGGGGGAGGGGGAGAAACCAAACAACAACAAAAAAAACAACACCGGATCAGTTCAACTGAAGCGGGATGCCTCCAGGCAGTAGGAAAAGGGAGTGAGGGAAAAAAACACCTAAAACCCCGCACCGAGTGAGTCCTAGCGTGTCCTCCCTCTAAACGGATTCCCTCCCCTGTCCGTGCCCTGACAACCCCTGGAGTTTCGCCCGTACCTTGTGAAGCCACCCTCCTCCAGGAGAGTGGCGGGGCGAGGAGCAGTCTCGTTGGCCTCCTGGCTTGACGTCTGTCTCGGGTTTAGCGTCTTCGGACAGCACTCTCTCCGGCTCGTCTGCTTCTTTTGGCGTCCACTTCCCTGGGTCCTCTCCGGCTCGGGAACTCGCTTCTGCCTTCGTCAGATCTCCCCCTCCTCTTGTGGCGGCGTGCGTCGTATCCGATAGGACGGGTGAGGGACACGTCACCAGCCCCGCCCCCTGAGGTCCGTCGGGCAGGATCCTGCTAAAAGGCTCCAGACCAGCCTGTAGATGAGACGATAGGAGGCCGGTAAAAGTCTCAGTGGGGAAACATGGGAGCTCAGTCCGGGCTTCGTCATCTGGATCCTGACATTGAAGTAGTAGTTTTAAGAGACTGGTGTTATATTCACTGCACAATGATTATCTGTAGACCACTTGTATGCCCAGTGTACTTACAGAAAGGGCAGGAGAAGTCTCTTCAGCAGGTATAAAACCAAATAGGGAATTCCAAGGTCAAATGAGTAATGTAGACTGATGCTTCGTTAAGTAATGATTGCTATATAACTGTTGCCTTTTTCACAGTAGCAATGCTTCACCCAGTACATCGTGTGTAGTACACAAGATATGACCAGACCATGAGATGTGTGGACCAAACAGCACAAGCGGTGTATTCTCTCTCTGTCTCTTTAGTTCCCCCTTCCTCTGTTCACGTGTGTCCCGCCCACTATTATCCTTTGTGGCGGGAGTCGCAAGTGAGCGAGGGAAGGGTGGATCCACATCGTTCATGCAGGACCAATAAAATAAAGGTTATTGCATGTCATTCCCTGGCAGTCACCACCTGTGATGGCTAACATGAGACGTGGTCTACAGATCAAAGTCCGGTTGACAGGTGTTCCCCATCTAGCCAGTCATAGAGATGTTTGGTAGCACTTACTGAAGCCAGTGCTTAACTTGTAAAATAATAAGTGCCAGGGCCCTGACCAGGAGGCCACTGCGGCTTGCACCATTGCACCACCTATTGCCCCCATCATCGCTGCCAAAACAACTACTAACTATCTCTCTCGCCTGCAAGTGCGACAGTTTAGCTAATTCTCGGTCCCCAAAGCTAAAGGAATGGCTGCGGAGGAAGGTATTAGCAATTTTTTAATGTATATTGTATTCATAAACAACCGTTGTTCTGCTCATCTCTAAATTAGATGAGCAGCGTCACCATGTGGCAGACTGTCCTAAGTGTGGTGTTGACAATTAAGTGCCGGTGCCGAGTACTGGAAACCACAGGCTCAAATTAAGCACTACTGAAGACTTCATATTACTGGATGGTCAGTGTGAGGAAATGAATCCTTTATCATGTTCCTTAGATCTTATTCACAGGACATCTGATATGTTTAACTACTGGTGTTGCTGCAGCTCCCCAGAGCAGCCCAGCTATATATGTTCTGTTTAAAAGGACAACAATTTTCATTTTGAAGTTGCCATGCCTGTCATTTTAGTAACTGCACTATTTGTTTAAAAAAACAAAAAGGCTTTCTACAGTTGTTGAAGGGCCGACAAGGGATGTAGGAGTGAAGGGAAATCTTTTGCAACTTGCATCTTAGAATGTAGCTTGTGCTGTTAGAAATGCATGTTGTATGTCACCTGGTTTCAGAGCCTTCTAAAATGATTAACACAGGTTAATACTTGATTAGTATATTGACAGAAAAGTGTTATTGAAGCCACATTTGTTGTGTATAGATAAGCATGCCCAAAAAGAACAGTGATGCCGTAAGATTAACATATAGGGGCCGATTCCGATCTCGGCCGGTAGTGCTCCGAATCGGATTCGGATTCACCGGATCCGATTCGGAGCCCTGTTTCCCGACCGAATCGTACGCGGGTCCGGCCGAGCGAGTACGATGCAAGCCCCCGCGAAATCGCCGACCGACTCGAACGCGGCTACAACACGCTCCGACCGACTCGCATGGACACGACTCGCACCGCGCTATGGAGACGTTTCCCGGCCGGGTAAGTACGATGCGCGCCGCGAGCAGATCCGACCAACTCGCGCCGTCCGGCTCGAAAAAGCTGTCGGAGCCGGACTTTGGGGGTCCGCGTCGGACCCCCTGTACGTGTAGGAGCGCGAGTCGCACACAGGGGGACCCATGGGTCCCCCTACCTGTGCATGTACGCCGCGATGCGCATGGACGCGTACACGCTGTAGGGGCGCCCTTGTCCGCCTCGCACCCATTGAGTCAATGGGAGCCCAGCGTACGCGTTGTGCGACAGGCTCCCATTGACTTCAATGGGAGTCCGACCGACTCGAGTCCGATAGCATGCTTGCGCATCGTACTCGTTCGGTCGGACTGCTAGGGTCCGATTCGGTCGGAATTCTCTCCGGGTCCGGCTCGGTCGGAGAGATTTCCGGCCCGAATCGGAATCGGCCCCTAAGTATAGTGTTTATTCCAGTCTGGAAATATTACATATAGTGTGCCTAAGCTCAGTTAAGTGCTCAACAAAGGGTAATATCTTTAACTGAAATACCGGTCATTCACACAGACTTTTGACAGGCATCAGCTGAAATCACGGCTGGACTGGGAACAGCAACCAGTCCTGGCAATCTGCTCGTCGGCCACGGTAGCGGGAGGGGCAGTGGCGGGGTGTGCTAGTGAGAAGCATCGCTCCCGCTTTTGTTACAAAGGGGCCGATATTGCTCCACTGCTGCAGAACCGGCCCCCACTGGTCCAAAACCGGTCCCCACCCTTCCGGCCCACCGGGAAAACGCTGGTGCCCACTACCGGCCAGTCCGACCCTGGCTGAGATAACACAGGATACTTTTAAAAAGGCAAAATGTGGAGTGAGAATTAGCTGTCAGGCATTTCAGATGACTCCACCCATGAAGATCTCTTGTAGCTTCCTTACCTGGAGGAAGAGGATCAGACATTTAGAGCTAGACGTACCACCTGCTTCATCTCGGCTCATGTAAATTGTGGCTTCCTGAATCCGGCCCTCAGCATACCTGCCAACTTGAACAAAAATCTCACCATGTGAGGAGGGGGCGTGGCCTCATGCACAGAAGTGCCTACGAGGCACTTTTGCTCCCACCCTGCCCACCTCCTCCAAAAACAAAAAAGCTTGCTGAGGCTGGTGCCGATGTCCTGGGGTGTTTTCACACCTCCTAATGGACATCGACAGTTCAAAGCCTCCCTGCCACCGTGTGATTTTGGTCCTCACTGGGTGAAGGGAGACGATATCGTGTGTCACACGGTGGCAGCGTGTGAGTTGGCAGGTCTGCCTCAGAGTGGCATTACTATAAAACACTCCTACATTAGAACTTTTGTTTAGTGCCCCAGTTCTCTGAAGACGTTTCAGGCTTCTTTGCAAGTTCACCTTTTGCCTCGTATTCCGACAGTCACGTGCCTACTCATTAAAAAGTAACAAATGACTGGCGGGGGCGGCGCGTGCGAGGCCACATGAAGCTCGTGCACATTTTAAGAAAGCAAGACCAGGCCCCTCGATTTGACACCAAAATCTGGGTCACTTGCAACCTCGGTTATGAAAGAAAAGTGGCTTGAATCCAAGTTCCTTGCTTGCGCGAGCATTTTTCTTGCCTAATACACAGGTATCCAAAAAAAAAAAAAGACTAAAAGCACAGCGACAGGGCTAAAAATAAAACTTCCAGTGCTTTAGTTCGCAGGAGACACAATGATTAAGTAAAGCAACACAATGGTGCCCCCAGGGCTGTCAAGTCAGCAGAAACCGAGCTGCAATAGAAACTGCCTTGAAAACAATGCTCCGCGCTTCAGACAAGGAGGAAAAGAGCATCTTGTGTGGAATCATAGTAAGCGCTTAGGAGAGCAGCGTAGATCAGAGCCAGAAGGCTAGGGGGGTGAGTCACACAACGTTCTGCGCTGCGCACTGAAGTGTCTCTTAGATGCGGAAACATTCCAATTGCACCGTCAGTATAAATGCGTCCGAAAATCCTAGATTTTTTTTATTGTATAGTGATTTTAATTGATTACAGAGTTTATAACTCACTTTTCTGTAGAATCTTTAAACGTAATGTCATTATTTTAAAAAACTGTGCAAAACCTGGAAGGTGGATGGACGTTTTGCAGTTTTGAAAGTGGTTAGGACTAGAGGGCAGGAAATGGGGGGTATCCTAGGACTTCAAGATTGAAAAGTAGCACTCCCACAAAGTCACAACTTTGCAGGTTTATACTAACCTATACAGCGGGATTTTCCACTTAAACTATACATGTACACTTGTACATACACAAGGCAGTGTAAGGCATACCTCACATCCTAGTTCGCCTTCCAAATGAGGGTGAATTTAGATATAGGGGGAACCAAAGGCAGCCCTGGCAAAAATGTTCAAGCCAGCATGCTTTCTTCGTCTCCTCTTGCTATCTTTCTTTATTTGCATCCACTTGGGCTCTTCTACACTCTTGTTTCTTGTTCCTCTCCAATTGCTTTGTCTCTACCTTCCCTCCCTCTATTTCTCTCTTTCTTGAAGACTCCCTGTACCTGCTGCTTTTAACCTCGGTGAGCTTGGAAAGTGACAGGGGCACCAGGAGCGGCCCAGGGCTTTCAAAACCAGCCTCCCAAGTGCTCCAGTCCACCGGGGAAATGCCCAGTGGAACAAAAGGCCTGTCCAGCTCTGAGCAGCAGAGTAAAGTGCAGCACGGGAGCTCTGGGTGATGTGCACCACAGACTCACCGGACCTCATTTACAATATTAAGAGCAGCGCTGCAAGCCTTCCTGCTGCGCTGCCCTACGGCAAAAGAAAAGGGCAGGAATGCACATGATCTAGAAGATACAGTGCATTCCTGTCCTCTTTCCCTATGATGGCACTCAATTGGCTGCCATGTGCCAACGCACGCACCTTTGCACCATGGTGCAAGGGTGTCTGCATTGTAGGGATGATTGTTTTTGTGCAGGAAGGGACACCTTCCCACACAAAAACAATCAATGGAGGCGATTTCCTTTTTCCATGTGTGCTGCTGAATGCAGCACACAGAGGAAAAAAACCGAGGAGAAATAATGTTATTTCTCCTCGTTGCCCCTCCCCTACGTAGGCTTCTGATGCATTCCCAGGTTTACAACTTGTTGTAAATCTGGGATTGTGTCAAATGCCATTGGTGTAATGTGGGAGCCCATGGCACACTTCCCCATCTTAGTGTGAGGCAACGCATCGACCTGCGCTGCCTTGCCTCACTCCATATCTACAAGGCCATAAAAAGCCATGCAGGGTGGCTTTAGGTGGCCTGGTAGATATGGCTAAGCCCTGTGCATCACCGGAACATCACAAAAAGTGACGTTCCAACGGTGCATAGGGCTTGTAAATGAGCCCCACAGTGTGATGCAGACCAGCAGTTCGCAGTGTAACGCACACCAGAAAAGCACAGGTTATGTGCCTAAGGAGAAAACTGTCTATAGATAGCAATGGGAGTCGGGCATCAGGGCCACACGTGTGAAAAAGGATTGCGTTTTATACGTTTTAGCGACTTGTGGTTGTGTGCACTGAGGGTACAGGGTGAAGCGAAAAAGGGGACATATTGAAATCTGCAGCCAGGGCATAGTGCAGTGTGCAGCAGGGAGCGCAGGGAATGTACACTCAGGAGCAGAGAGTGATGTTCATTAGAAGACTTGTGGTGAAATGTGGTGGGGGGCACAGGGTGATGAACAGTTGAGGATATGGTTTGCTGGGCAGCGGGGCGCCCAAAGGTGATGTCAGAGGAGAAGTCCATAAATTCAGACTTTTGTGTCTCCCATTATAAAACCAGGACTACAAGTACCAGAACGCAAAGTAAAAGATCGGATGGGATGGGCCTACTCATTCCTCATTTGAGTGATTTATTTTGAAAAGTAGTGAGCTATTTGTTGGCAGATCCCATATTTAATTTAACCATTTATACACATGCATCTATGTTCATAAAGTACCAGTCACCCAGGCAGGCAGATTAGCACACAGAGGTACACGCACACAAACACCACAAAAACAGACTTTACCGTGTTCCATATATCACACATACAGTTTGACAGTGCAAAAGTAGATAATACATTACCCACCTGTTATAGAATCCTTGCCCTATTATCACTTCCAGATAAGATGTTTATATAAATACTGCCTAAAAAACTGAGAAGATGGGTTGAGGAATACAATGTCCCACCATTTAGCCAAATCAGTTCTCGCAAGAGGATGACAATGGTGCACGGTGCGGTGACACCATCTTGGCAAAGAGAAGTCTTGTGCGAGGGTGACTGCTTTGTATGCCTGGGCAGTAGACTCCACTCCGCTTCCGGAGTTTGCAGAGTTTTTACCACTCCAAGCTCCGCATAGAGCGCAGAGTTCCGAAAACCTCAGTGGAGTGGTGCGCAGCAGAGTTTTTCCTCTCTTGTGGCTTGCTAACGTTAAGTTGGTGAGCGCGAGCGAGGAAATTCCTAAGCTAGACCACCTCCTGGCAAGATTTCTCAACGCAAGCGGTTGCGGTAGGTCGCTACTGCTCGTTTTGAGAAACCTGCCGCTCATGTTGAGGAAGCTGTCACTCGAGTAGAATATCTATCCGAGCGGCAGAAAGAAGCTGCGCTCTCTTGCGCTGCGCGAGGTGCAGTTCACGCTGATTTTACAGCACGGGACAAATACCCCGCACTAAAAATCAGTGCGAGCAGCACAACTTACCTCACTCCTCTGCTTGTGAAACTCTGCGGAGCGCTGCAGAGACTCTGCCCAGGCCTACTCCTTTGCAGTGTGCACTTAAAAAGTACTCAAGGCCCTTTGACAGCCAATAGATCATGGCTGGTGCATTCCTTACCTTAGAATTACCCCCAGGCGTCAAACTGGATCCGGAAAGTTTTTTCGTCAGCAGTACCCCTGCGAGTCGGAAGGTGGCGTCGATTGACTCCGCGTTCGTCGTCATCTGCGTCGTGGTCACCGGGATGACGTCGCGGTAGCTACTTAGACGCCGCTCTCGCGCGCTGACGTCAGTTCTTTCTTTTTCCGCGCCAGCAAGCGCAGATCCGGCTTGCGGTTCCTGTAACCGACTGATGTCGGTGACGGATCCGCACCGCGTGTGCCTCTACTGCCTGGAGCGCGACCACGACCCCCAGTCGTGCTCTGACTGCCGGACCATGGCCCCAAAGTCTTTGCGGGAGCGGTCCCGAAAGCTACTCGAGGCCCGGCAGTCGGCTCCGCGATGTTAGAGGTCCCGGTTGCTTAGGAGGTCGAGGGACCGGTCGCGGAGCCAACACCATTCTTCATCCAAGTCTTCGCACTCGGGGTCAGGTAAGTCGAAGCACAAGAAGAAGTCGAAGAAGCATCGTCGCTCTTCGACTTCTCCTCGTCCGTCGGCCGACGCGACGAGGGATGCGGGTGGTGCGGCTTCGCGTGCGGAGCCCGTAGGGTCGGCTCCGGGTTTCTCCTCCTTCCCGGGACCGGGAGCAACCCCTGCGCAGCTTCGTCAGTTTTACGAAGCGATACACGCCATCTTTCGGCAGCCCGACTCCGCCGGCGCGCCTTCAGGCCCTGCGGACTCACTCCCGGTGCCGATTCCACCGGCACCACATCGGCAGCCGGCATCGGCTGTGTCGGCATCGACCCCGGCCTCCACCTCGAGGTAGACACGGAGCCGGACCGGCGTCGACTGACGCTGGTTTTGGCGCCGATGGATACTTTTGTGCCCCTGTTCTACCCTGGCTCTTTGAGACCAGATTGGCAGCCAGAAGAGGGTGAGGAGGACTGGGAGGGTTCTGGGGACCCTTTAACCGACCAGTTAGGTTATGAACCGGACTGGAGAGAGGAACTGGGGGAAGCCAGTGGTCTGGATACCTCCCCAGACCTTGGCATGTTGTCTCTTCCTACCGTGGCTACGGAGGAGGGAGCGTCATACACAGTGGTGTTAAGTAGGGCGTCCGAGGCTCTCCACCTCGAGCTACCTACGGTGGCAGTCAGGACTAACCTCCAGACAGAGGTGCTTCAACTGGCGGCGAGCTCTTTGTAGCCCCTGCTGCCGTTTAATGAATCCCTCACGGACATCCTTTTGGGCACCTGGTCCATGCCCAACACAGGGGCTCCTGTGGACAGGATGATTGCCCGACGCCACCGCCTGGCCCCGGGTGACCCCACTTTCCTCTCCCAACACCCCACCCCTGAGAGCTTGGGGGTCCAAGCCTCAACCTCCAAAGGCGCATTCCCTAACGCACCACCCGATAGGCAATCCAAAAAGCTGGACCACCTTGGGAAGAAAATGTTTTCTACCTCCAGCTTGGGACTGCGGTCGGTAAACACCGCATGTCTGTTGGGCTGTTACACTCACTCTGTGTGGGATACGGTAGCGCAGGTGCTGCCCCAGTGCCCGGAGGAGGGCCGGGCCGTGCTCTCCCGTGCAGTTGCCGAGGGGAGAGACGCAGCGAAGTTTACCATGCGCTGTGGGCTGGATACCGCCGACTCACTAGGCAGGATGATTTCCACGTCAGTAGCCCTTCGACGCTACGCCTGGTTGAGGTCGACTGGTATTTCGGGGGATATCCAATCCACTCTTATGGACATGCCCTTTGATGGCTGTTGCCTTTTCGGCGACAAGGCAGACAATGCGCTAGAGCGCTTTAAGGACTCTCGAGCTACGGCCAGGTCCTTGGGCCTCTCCACCACCCACCCTGCGCAGTCTGCCTTTCGCCCCTTTCGTGGCTACGGAAGGGGTGCCCCGCCACGTCCCGCCCAGGGCCACAGGCCGGCGCAAGCTGTTCAGCCTCTGCGCGGCCGGGTATGTGGGATCCAGCGCTGTGGTTCTGGGGGACAGCGGGCGGGCCAGTCCACCACAGCCCCCTCTGCAGCAGCCTTCAAACCCTCCTAGTCCGACCTTTCAGGTCCACCAAACGCCAGTGGGCGGCAGGATTCGCCATCACCTCCCCCACTGGCGCAGCATCACGTCGGACAGGTGGGTTTTGCAGATAGTCCAAAGGGGCTACTCCCTCCCCTTCGAGACTACCCCTCCATCCATGCCACCTCAGTACAATCGCATGTCGGGGGATCATCTGGCCCTTCTCCAACAGGAAGCTTCGGCACTCTTGGCCAAGGGAGCCATCAAGCGCGTTCCTGTCCCAGAAGTAGGTTGTGGTTGCGAATCACTGACAAAATATCGACGGACAGAATATTGAGGTACAAAAATATCGACACAAAAATATCAAAGTCAAGAATATCGACATCCTATCTACATCATGGTAAGTACAAAAATATCGTTGTAAAAAATATCGTTTTTTTAAATGTAAAAAAAATAATGTAAAATAAAGTAAATAATACATATAATTAAAAGAAACATAGTTAAAAATATTAAAACATGTTTAAAAATAATAACTAATACATATAATGTTAAAATAAATTAAACAGATACATATAAAAAATAATATATATACTTACTCCAGTGAGTGCAACAGTAGGGAAAGTGTTGGATAGCGTAGAGGTTAAAATTACTATTCCCACTCCAGAGAGTGCAACAGTAGGGAAAGTGTTGGATAGCGTAGGGGTAAAAATTACTATTCCCACTCCAAAGAGTGCAACAGTAGGGAAAGCGTTGCATAGCGTAGGGGTTAAAAATAACATACTTATAAATTAAATAATTTTTGTAATTAAATAATGGTTTATTAATAAATTAACAATAAATTATTTAAAAATACTAATAAATAAAAATTAATAATTACTTTAATAACATTAAGTTACTTCCCACCCTATTCCTCAATAAACACACAACCCACTCCACATAAAATTTCACATAATTAATATAATTATCAATTAATATAAATTAATTACCAATTAATAATTAATTAACAATAAATTAATTATCAATACCAATAAATAATAATTAATAAAAAATTACCAATTAATAATTAATTAACAATACATTACTTATCAATACCCAAAAATAAAAATTTATAATTACTTAATTACAATTAAATTACTTCCCACCCTATTCCCCTATAAACCCACAACCCGCTCCAATAATAATACAATTAATATAATTACCAATTAATCAATATTAATTACCAATTAATAATTAATTAACAATAAATTATCAATACCAATAAATAAAAATTAATAATTACTTAATTACAATTAAATTACTTCCCACCCTATTCCCCTATAAACCCACAACCCGCTACAGAACTAAAACGCAAAATTTAATTAAAAATAATTAATAATTCCTAAAAATTATTATTTAATTTACTATAATTAAATTACTTCCCACCCTATTCCCCTATAAACCCACAACCGGCTACGGTACTAAAACGCATAATTTACTTTAAAAAAAATTACTAACTTCTAAAAAATGTATACATATATTTAAAAAAACAGTACAATACTTAACAAAAAATATAGAACACATACATATAATATACATACTAAAATACATAACACTAATATAAACATCGATATTAACATCAATATTTTTGCTATTGATATTACTAACTTCGATATTAACAAACGATATTTCTTACCTTCTGGTCGATATTCTGGTCGTCGATATTATTGATGTCGATATTCTGTCCCTACGATATTTAAAAATCGATATTAATGTAGGTCGATATTAAAAACTCGAATATTATGTCTGTGCACCCGTGGTTGCTATTCCCACTACCTTCTGGTGCCCAAGAAGGACAAAGGCCTGCGTCCTATCTTGGATCTCAGGAACATCAACCGCTTCCTCCGGAAGGGGAAGTTCAAAATGTTGACGCTTGCTCAGGTCCTGTCTGCCCTCGACCCTGGATGGTAGCGTTGGACTTGCAGGACGCTTACTTTCACATCCCCGTCCTGCCGGCCCACCGGCGCTACCTGCGGTTCACGGGCATTTTCAGTTTACCGTGCTCCCCTTTAGCCTTACCAGCGCCCCTCAGGTGTTCACTAAAGTGATGGCAGTGGTCGCAGCTCATCTGCGCAGATCAGGGGTTCCAGTCTTCCCCTATCTCGACGACTGGCTGTTGAAGGCGGGCTCGCCCCAGGCTGTCGTCTCCCACCTCCAGACTACGGCCGTCCTCCTGCATTTGCTGGGGTTTTCCATCAACGTGCCGAAGTCACACCTGATTCCCTCTGAAAAGCTCCACTTCATCGGAGCGGTTCTGGACACAACGCAGTTTCGGGTCGATCCTCCCGAACAGCGAGTCCGGGATATTCGGGCTATGATTCCGATCTTTCAGCCTCTATCCCGGGTTTCGGTCAGGATGACCCTCAGACTACTGAGTCTGATGGCCTCCTGCATCCTGCTGGTGAACCATGCCAGATGGCATATGCGGGCTCTGCAGTGGGACCTGAAGTTCCAGTGGGCCCAACATCAGGGGAACCTGTCCGATTGCGTCCAGATCTCGGAGGGCACTGCACACCAGTTGCAGTGGTGGCTAACGAACCAGGATTGGGTCAACGGCAGATCCCCCTCCCTTCCTCAACCAGAGTTCACAGTGGTGACCAATGCATCACTTCTGGGATGGGGTGGCCACATGGGGGAGGCGGAGATCAGAGGCCTCTGGTATCCGGCGGAGTCCGGGCTCCATATCAACCTTCTGGAGCTTCGGGCGATTCGTCTTGCACTGAAAGCATTCCTTTCCTCTGTCCGGGGAAGAGTAGTGCAGGTGTTCACGGACAACACCACCGCCATGTGGTACTGCAACAAACAAGGCGGGTGGGGTCGTGGACCCTATGTCAGGAGGCACTCCGCCTCTGGACATGGCTGGATCATCAGGGCATATCCCTGGTGGTTCAACACCTGGCAGGTTCCCTGAACGCCAGGGCGAACAAACTCTGCCGCATGTGCATGATGAATCACGAATGGCATCTTCACTCGGAGGTGGTGCAAGGTCTCTTTCAGCAGTGGGGAGAGCCTTGGTTAGATCTATACGCCACCAAAAAGAACGCAAAATGTCAGCAGTTCTGCGCGTTGGAATTTCCAAGGCGGCCCTCGGTAGGCGACGCTTTTCGTCGCGAGTGGAGTTGCGGTCTTCTATACGCCTTTCCGCCTATACCACTTCTGCCCAGAGTGCTGAAGAAGATCAAGCGCGACCGGGCCCAAGTCATTCTTGTGGCTCCGGATTGGGCACAAAGAGTCTGGTATCCTGAGCTGCTCAACATGGCCATCCATCCTCCGATCCAACTGCCTCTTCAGGAGGATCTTCTGTCGCATCAGCAGGGGATGGTCCTCCACCCGAACCGGTCCAGCTCCTTGCGTGGAGATTGAGCGGCGGCAGTTGACGTCGTTTAACCTGCCTCCCGAAGTCTGCGATGTTATCTTGGCAGTCAGGCGTCCCTCCACTAAGACCATATACGCCTGCAGATGAAACAAATTTGTGGCATGGTGCACAGCAAAGGCTGTGGATCCCCTTTCCGCCCCTCTTTCTGAGGTGCTCTTGTTCCTCCTTTCTTTGGCCCAGCAGGGCTCTGCTCTGGGCACTCTAAAGGGCTACCTCTCGGCCATTTCAGCTTTCCTTAGGCTTCCTGATCAGCCTTCTCTTTTCAAGTCCCCTGTTGTAAATAGATTCCTTAAGGGCATTACTCATCTTTTTCCTCCTGTTCATTCGTAATGCCCCAGTGGGACTTGAACTTGGTCCTTACGTATCTTATGTGCGCTCCCTTTGAGCCGCTACATAACTGTCCTCTCAGACTTCTCACTTTGAAAACTGCCTTTCTGGTGGCCATCACCTCTGCACGCAGAGTGAGTGAGCTACAAGCTCTTTCTTCCAAGCCTCCCTTTCTGGCTGTCCACCCGGACAAGGTCGTCCTTAGAACTAGACCTTCCTTTCTTGCCAGGGTGGTTACTTCTTTCCACATTGGCCAAACCATCACTTTGCCCACCTTCTTTCTGCCTCCGCATCCTTCGAAAGAGGAAGAGAGGCTTCACCATCTGGATCCAAAACGTGCGCTTTCCTTCTACTTGGATCGCACCAAACAATTCCGGGTGGATGACCAGCTCTTTGTTGGTTACGTGGGCGCTAAGAAAGGTCTGGCCGTGCACAAACGGACCATCTCCAGGTGGGTCGTTCTGTGCATCAAAGCCTGCTACTCTTTGGCAAAGAAGGAGCCTTCAGTGGGGCGGCGCGCCCATTCCACCAGGGCGACTGCAGCTACTACTGCTTTGGGACGTGGAGTCCCCCTAAATGACATCTGTCAGGCAGCTACGTGGGCATCGCTGCATACGTTCACCAAACACTACTGCCTAGACAGCCAAGTCCGGAGAGACGGCTTCTTTGGCCGTTCTGTTCTCCAGGACTTTCTGGTGTGAACTTGGTTCGCAGACCCACCTCCGGGGTTGGAATTGCTGGGGTATCTTTTCTAAGGTAAGGAATCTATAACTAACTGTTGCTTTCAGATGAACAAGTTACTTACCTTCGGTAACGATATATCTGTAAGAAACATAGGTTAGTTATAGATTCCTTACCGCCCCACCCATCCTCCCCGTTCTGCGAACTGACTTCTAGGGTTAAGGATTTCCTTTCAGGGCCCTAGTGTTGTGCACCAGTGGTCAGTGTCTTGCATGGCTCTGCGCTTCTGGCGTGGAAAGTCGTGCACAGAACTGACGTCAGCACGTGAGGGTGGCGTCTAAGTAGCTACCGCGACATCATCCTGGTGACCACGCCAACGACGAACGCGGAGTCGACTGACGCCACCTTCCAACGCGCAGGGATACTGCTGACGTAAAAACTTTCCGGATCCAGTCTGATGCCTGGGGGTAATTCCAAGGTAAGGAATTTATAACGAACCTATATTTCTTACAGATATATCGTTACCGAAGGTAAGTAACTTGTTCATTATAAGTAATCCCAGATAAATTGTCCAGTTATTAGTGAAATGTATGCCTCTGCTTGGGGACAAGTAAAAAGTGGCAACTAAAAGCTGGGCCCTAGAGTAAGAGGCGACAATTTATATATTAGTGAACTGAACAATGACTTGAAGATTAGTGTCCTTCCCTCTCATCCAAAAAATGTGAGCTCTCCTTGTAAGCAGCATATGCTATGCTGATAACATTGTACCCTTACACAACATTGGACTACAACTATGTTACATTACATCTGTTGATAGTAAATTTATCAAAGACCCAACTAGGGTGCTTGACGCAAGTAAAAAACACAACTGTTTTTGTTTGTTCATCAATAAAATTCAACTATTGACAATAAGCAGCTATGAAGATCTGTGGCTAGTGGAAAAACAAACATTGGCAAAGCCAATTGGTCTCACCTATACAAGAGCTATTGGTTTTGCCAATGTGTTTTTGCCACGTTGTACACCAGTGTGGCTGCTGTTCAGCATGGCTAAAAATTAGTGGCGTTGTCAATTCTGTAAGTACCACGCACCTGAAAACTTGACTTCCACAGGAGCAGAAGAGCAAGTCCCAACTCCCAGACCCCACTGCAAGCTAATTATACAATCCACTCACAGTAGAGAGGGGGAAAGGGGAATGGGATAACAAGAGACTGCCATCGCTGTGCTATTCTTCACTGATGCTTTGCGAGGGTCTTTACGAGCACCTGTAAGAATAAACACAAGATTACTACTTTTGGACTGACCCCCTCCTATGACTCAATCCTCCTCCCAACTGTTTTTCCCCTGTACCTGAATTATGCAGTGGACCTGCCGCTCTCCTTATTGCGTTTTGAGAATTTTAATAATATAAGGTAAGTCTGAATATAATAGTTCTTTATATTTCCATACGGCAGCTGATGTTCTCTTTATATGATACTTATGTAAATGAGTTCCTCAAATAATTAAATTAAAGTTCTTTGTATTTCCTTACAGACGCAGGTACCGGAACACTGGTGGTAAGTACAAATATATATATATTTATATTCACAGACTTGGTTAAAGAATGAGGATTGACTGGGCTAGCAGAGAAAATCCATGCTGACTTCAGAATTAATTTGTGGTGAATTGTAGCTCTTCATTTCTTACGGAAGATTTAAGAGGTATTGAATAGAATTCCTCTCACAAAATAAACTGCCTGCGAGTTGGAGAACCAAGTCACTGTTATAATAAATATAACTGCAGGCTACTTGAAACCTTAATGACTTCTTCTTTCAAAAAACGATAATGACTCTAAAACTGGTTCACTCACCCAGAAACTGAGCTGCGATACTTCAAATACCTGGAAAATCCAGGAAAACGAGATTTCAAACTCCCTACAAAAGGGAATACTCTGAGGTAGGACAGGCAGAGCAGCGTTGGTGAGAAAACGCTACTCCCCTGACGAAAATTCAGTCAGCGACATGCGCAGTAACAAAACAAAATGCTGCTTCATTTCGTGAGAAGACGATTGAAGTGCGCTGAGCGCTTAGAGCGTGAGCGCGATAGCCCCAACGCTTCTCTTAGGCGGAACACTAGACCGCCCAACTACTGAGTCAACTTTGGTAGCCGCCATCTTGGATTCCCGCTGAGAGCCCAAATGAACAAGCTTAAACAACGACTGCAGGTACTTGTGTGACATGTACTGGCGTCCTTTACCCAATTGAACTCTGAACAACCTCTTATTCTTTTGCCCAGAAAAGGGGTAGTAACTGGAAGATTTTGTACTACAGTGTCTAGTCCTGACAGGCGTGGAGTGGGAGGGAGTAGAGTGTCATAGACTGGATTTGTTGGAGCAGCATGGCGTAGAGTAGAGTTAGGGGTGTAGAGTGTTGCAGAGTTGAGGGGAGTAGAGTTCAGTGGCAGAGAGAGTCATAGAGAGCAGTGTCGTGGAGCAGGGTGGAATAGGGTGGAGTGGATTGAGGTATTGGAGTGGATCGGATTGGAGTAGATTGAGGTGGATTGGACTGGGGTAGAGTGGGTTGGATTGAGTGGAGTGGGGTGGATTTGAGTGGGTGGGGTAGATTGGAGTGGGTGGACTGGATGGGGTGGAGTGGGGTGGATTGGAGTGGATTAGGGTGAAGTGGGGTGAGGTGGATTGGATGGGTATGGGTGGATTGGATTATAGTAGGATGGTTTGGAGTGGAGAGGGTGGATTGAACTGACAGAAGGGGGTGGATTGGAGTGTGGTGGGCTGGATGGATTGGATTGAGAGGGGTGGGATGAACTGGGGTGTATTGGGGTGGGATGGATTGGATTGGGTAGAGTAGGGTGGATTGGACTGCCGTGGATTGGAGCGGGATGGACTGGATGGGGTGGATTAGATTGGAGTGGGGTGTATTAAAATGGGGTGGTGTGGGGTGGATTGAAGTGGGTTGAATTATATTGGCGTGGGGTGGGATGGATTGAAGTGGAGTAGATTGGGTTGCAATAGGGTGGACTGGATTGGAGTGAGGTGGATTGGATTCAGGTGGTTTGGATTGAGGTGGGGTGAACTGGATTGAGGTGGGTGGATTTTATTGGATTGAGGTGAGGTGGATTGGGGTGGGGTGCACAGGATTTGGCTGTGGTGGGGTGTATTGGAGTGGGGTAGACTGGATTTGGCTGGATCGGGGTGGATTGGGGTGGGGTGGACTGTATTGGGGTGGGGTGGATTGGGGTGAGGTGAGGTGGATTGGAATAAGTGGGATGGATTGGAGAGAGGCAGATTGTTTTGAATTGGAGTGGGGCAGATTGGAGTGGGGTGGATTGTTTTGGATTGGAGTGGGGCAGATTGTTTTGGATTAGAGTGGGGTAGATTATTTTGAATTGGAGTGGGGCAGATTGGAGTGTGGTAGATTGGGGGGAGTGGCGTGGATTGGATTGGTGTGGGGTGAATTGGAGTGGTGTGAATTGGGATGGAGTGGGTGGATTGGGGTTAGATGGATTGGATCGGAGTGGGGCAGATTGTTTTGGACTGGAATGTGGCATATTAGAGTTGGCACATTGTTTGGATTGGAGTGAGGAATATTTGCATAGGGCAGATTAGTGTGGGGCAGACTGGCGTATGACAGATTGTTTTGGATTGGGTCAGATTGGTTTGGATTGAGTGGGGCATATTGTTTTGGATTGGAGTGGGGGAGATTATTGTGGATTGGACAGGGGCAGATTGTTTGAGATTGGAGTGGAGCAGATTGGAGCGGGAAGACTGTTTTGGATTGCAGTGGGGCAGATTGGAGTGAGGAAGACTTTTTTGGTTTGGAGTGGGGCGGATGGTTTTAAATTGGAGAGGGGAAGGTTGGAGTGGGATTGATTGGAGCGGGCAGATCGTTTTGGATTGGAGTGGGGCAGATGGGAGTGGGGCAGATTGTTTTGGATCGAGTGGGATGGATTGGGGCAGATTGGAGTGGATAAATTGTTTTGGTATTGAGTGGGGCAGATTGTTTTGTATTGGAGTGGGGCAGATTGGAGTGAGTAAGATTGTTTTGGATTGGATTGGGCAGATTGGAGTGGGGCAGACTGTTTTGGATTGGAGTGGGGCAGACTGCAGTGGGGCAGACTGCAGTGGGGCAGATTAGAGTGGGGCAGATTGTTTTGGACTGGAATGTGGCATATTAGAGTTGGCAGATTGTTTGGATTGGAGTGGGGAATATTGGCATGGGGCAGATTGGTGTGGGGCAGACTGGCGTATGACAGATTGTTTTGGATTGGAGTGGGTCAAATTGTTTTGGATTGAGTGGGGCATACTGTTTTGGATTGGAGTGGGGGAGATTATTGTGGATTGGACAGGGCCAGATTGTTTGAGATTGGAGTGGAGCAGATTGGAGTGAGGAAGACTGTTTTGGTATGGAGTGGGGCGGATGGTTTTGGATTGGAGAGGGGAAGATTGTAGTGGGATTGATTGGAGTGGGCAGATAGTTTTGGATTGGAGTGGGGCAGATGGGAGTGGGGCAGATTGTTTTGGATCGAGTGGGATGGATTGGGGCAGATTGGAGTGGGTAGATTGTTTTGGTATTGAGTGGGGCAAATTGTTTTGTATTGGAGTGGGGCAGATTGGAGTGAGTAAGATTGTTTTGGATTGGAGTGGGGCAGATTGGAGTGGGGCGGATTGGAGTCAGGCAGATTGTTTTGGATTGGAGAGCGAAAGATTGGAGTGGGATGAATTGGAGTGAGCAGATTGTTTTGGACTGGAGTGGGGCAAATTGGAGTCGGGCGGATTAGAGTGGGCAGACTGTTTTAGATTGGAATGGGGAAGATTGGAGTTGGGCAGATTGGAGTGGGATGGATTAGGGCAGGTAGGAGTGGAAAGATTGTTTTGGATTGGAGTGGGGCAGATTAGAGTCGGGCAGATTGGAGTGGGGTAGATTGTTTTGGTCTGGAGTGAGGCAAATTGTTTTGGAACGCAGTGGGGCAGATTGTTTTGGACCGGAGTGGGGCAGATTGTTTTGAACTGGAGTGGGGCAGATTGTTTTGAAGTGGAGTGGGATAGATTGTGTTGGAGTGGAGTGGGGCAGATTGGAGTGGGGCAGATTGTTTTGGATTGGAGTCGGGAGGATTGGAGTGAGACAGATTGGAATGGGGCAGATTGCTTGGAATGGGGCAGAGTGGAATGGGGCCGATTGAGTGAGGTGGATTGGTGTGACCCCGATTGGAGTGGGCAAAATGTTTTGGACTGAAGTGGGGCAGATTGGAGTGGGGCGAATTGGAGTGGGGTGGATTGTTTTGGATTGGGGCAGATTGGAGTGGGATGGATTGGAGTGGGCAGATTGTTTTTGATTGGAGGGGGGCAGATTGTTTTGGACTGGAATGTGGCATATTAGAGTTGGCAGATTGTTTGGATTGGAGTGGGGAATATTGGCATGAGGCAGATTGGTGTGGGGCAGACTGGCGTATGACATTGTTTTGGATTGGAGTCGGTCAGATTGTTTTGGATTGAGTGGGGCATACTGTTTTAGATTGGAGTGGGGGAGATTATTGTGGATTGGACAAGGCCAGATTGTTTGAGATTGGAGTGGAGCAGATTGGAGCGGGAAGACTATTTTGGATTGCAGTGGGGCAGATTGGAGTGAGGAAGACTGTTTTGGGTTGGAGTGGGGCGGATGGTTTTGGATTGGAGAGGGGAAGATTGGAGTGGGATTGATTGGAGTGGGCAGATAGTTTTGGATTGGAGTGGGGCAGATTGTTTTGTATTGGAGTGGGGCATATTGGAGTGGGGCAGATTGGAGTGGGGTGGACTGGAATGGGGTGGATTGGAGTCAGGTAGATTGTTTTGGATAGGAGAGGGGGAGATTGGAGTGGGAATGATTGGAGTAGGCAGATTGTTTTGGATTGGAGCCGATTGGGGCGGGGCGCATTTGAGTGGGGCAGACTGTTTTGGTTTGGAGTGGGTCAGATTGTTTTTGATTGCAGTGGGGCAGATTGGAGTGGACAGTTTGGATTGGAGTAGGGCACGATTGGAGTGGGGCAGATTGGAATGGGGAAGATTGCTTTGGACTGGAGTGGGGCAAATTGTTTTCAACTGAAGTGGGGCAAACTGTTTTGAACTGAAGTGGGGCAGATTGTTTTGAATTGAAATGGGGCAGATTATTTTGGACTGGAGTGGGGCAGATTGTTTTTCATTGAAATGGGGCGGATTGGAGTGGGGCAGATTGAAGTGGGGCAAACTGTTTTGGATTGGCGCAAATTGTTTTGATTTGGAGTGGGCAGATTGGAGTGACACCATATGCAAATAGGATGAGGGTGAGGGGTCGACATCGTAGTGCACAGGAACCTGAAGATATCCAGAAAAAAAAAAAATCACACAGCTTCGTCGACAACGAGGTAGGCCAAAAATGGTCCGAAGTACCGCTTTCCGGAAGGAAGAAACTGACGACAGCACATCAGGGGAGGGCTTTTATGGACTCTGTTGATGTCACAAGGGCGATGTTGTTACGGAGTCGCTCGATGCCCTCTACCGACACGCAGAGGTACTGCTGTAGAAAAGTTTCCGGATCCAGTCTGGCACCTGGGGATAATTCCAAGGTAAGGAATCTGCAGCTAGACGTCTCTATCAGATATACATTTTATTCATATGAAGACATATTGTACAAAAGGGTTAAGAAATATAAAAAAATGAATTTACTGGCATAGGCTTCTGCTTATGAAGTATATATCCGATCTTTCTGGAATTCATTGAGAATTCCTGGACTGCTCCTGGGAAACTCCAACTGCTACCATTTGAGGCCACAAATTACATTTTATGAATATACACCTCAAACAATCACTTCTCATTAAATGCCATGCTCAGGAGCTTATTCTGTATACCCTGGGAAAAAGTACTGTTCTCATCTCCCCTCTTACACTACACCAGACCCCTAGGCACATTCTATGGCATCCACCACGTCCAGTCTCGTCCTGAGAACATGCAGGTAATTTTTGTCGATATCCTCTGCATATAATCAGAGGTTTCATTGCTACTAATACCAACACTGTCACGTTATGTATATGACTGGATTGAAGACACATGGTGTTGGCAGCACTGAGCTACTCAAGGCAAAATCTTTATTCCCAAGGAGTCTAACCTTTTTCTCTCTCAGAGGGCAAGTTAGAAATGCCATTCAGTTCATCCTTCCATGATGAAGGTTCTTTCACTGACCAATGGGCAGGAGGATACTTTTTACATAAACTCACCAAACCAGCCTAGAGACCATTTGCACAAAATCTCCAGCGACTCATAGTTCTTTACCTAAAGGTAAATTTAGCACTTTGGCCGCCCTCTTTATCATTGCAGCAAAGGAGAAAATCCTCTTAAACAGGGTTCTCCAAAGTCAATCCTGGAGGGCCGGATCCATGCCAGATTTTTAAGATAACTACATTTTTCTAAATGGGGATATGCTAAAAGTCTGGCACGGATCCGGGCCTCCAGGACCGACATTGGAGAACCCTGCTCTACAAGCTCAGAAAAGGGAATAGGATCCGACATCTCAGTGACGGTGACAAGGCCACTAGAGCTCTGCAGGCCTATATGTAGCCTTTCCTCTAAGTCCAGCAGTGACAGGAGGACCGTCTCTTAAATCTAAGTAATCAATTCTGAACTGGTCCTGGGGTCTGCGCGTTTAGCCTCGAAACCGAAGCCTTTGCCAAAGGAGCAACAAGGGGCACCAGCTTTGGAGACGCTGATGGCACAAGTGCAGAGTGTTGACCCAAAGTACCAGTCACTTCAGACTCCAGACAGATCTTCTCGGGGTATGAGTAGCAACGGGATGTTAGAGGGGCTCAGGCCTGAGGGGTGCCATAGTTCAAAATAACTGCAACTTTGGAGTTGAATATTTCAAATTCAGTTCTGGTGGCAGAAGATGAGGGGCACTGATTTTGAGCTATATTTGAATTTGTTGAGGCACATTAGTGGAAGAAACTTGATGCCTTTACTCCTATGAGAATTGCCAGTCTTCGTGCATGGACGATTGTGAAATGGTGTTGATTTTGTGAGGAACACTACTTGGAGAGCAGCTTCTTCTGCTTCATATTCGTGTGGCACATCTCAGACTCCTGACAGTAAGTGGGATCAGCCTCAGCATCATGGGAGAATCCTGGAGCCTCTCCATCCTTTAATGTAATCTTGAAAAGCCCCTCTGTCAACACAGAGCCACAAAAACCTGTGTTCTCTTTCAGCACTGACCTTGGAATGCACGTTCAAGTGTAACTCACAAGTACCAAGGCACAACCCTCACATATACCTGTGATGAGAGTAGGAAACAGACATCTTGTGTTGCTATCTTAGCACGGCGTGAAACCGGTTATGGTTTAGACAGACAAATAATAGTAAAGAAATGCCAGTAAAAAAGGACAAAAATCAGAGCACATCTCAGGATCCGGGAAGTCTGTGTAACATGGAAAAATGGATACGAAGTTAAGGGGCTGACCTTATAAAGTGAAACCGTCACTTCTGGGTGATGCATCACTCCCAAAAATGCTGTGGTACTTCTAGCACCACTCCCTAAAATGCTACCACTCCCTAAAATGCTGTGGTGCTTCTAGCACCACTCCCTAAAATGCTGTGGTACGTCTAGCACCACTCCCTAAAATGCTGTGGTACGTCTAGCACCACACCCTAAAATGCTGTGGTGCTTCTAGCACCACTCCCTAAAATGCTGTTGTACTTCTAGCACCACTCCCTAAAATGCTGTGGTACTTCTAGCACCACTCCATAACATGATGTGACACTTCTAGCACCACTCCCTAAAATGCTGTGGTACTTCTAGCACCACTCCCTAAAAAGCTGTGGTGCTTCCAGCGCCACTCCCTAAAATGCTGCTGTGCTTCTAGCACCACTCCCTAAAATGCTGTGGTACTTCTAGCGCCACTCCCTTAAATGCTGTGGTGCTTCTAGCACCACTCCCTTAAATGCTGTGGTGCTTCTAGCACCACTCCCTAAAATGCTGTGGTACTTCTAGCACCACTCCGTAAAATGCTGTGGTACTTCTAGCACCACTCCCTAAAATGCTGTGGTACTTCTAGTACCACTCCCTAAAATGCTGTGGTACTTTCTAGCACCACTCCCTAGACTGCTGTGGTGCTTCTAGCACCACTCCCTAAAATGCTGTGACACTTCTAGCACCACTCCCTAAAATGCTGTGGTGCTTCCAGCGCAACTCCCTAAAATGCTGTGGTACCACCAGGCTCCTGGACTACAGACAGTTCACAGTTTCCAGACCCAGCCTCCTGCATGGATGCATTCCTTAAGAACGGATGAGGACTCTGCCAGAAGCATGCACTAGAAGCCTAGCCTTAATTAGAGCTAAGCAGGAAGATCTGACCATTCACATGTCCAGCCCAAAGCAGACCGGTGGACTCCTTACAAAGCTACAATTGGTAGATCTGCATATCAGGCTGACGTCTGCCACGTGCAGATGGGCTGGAATAATTTCATTTAGATGTCCCTGATGATCCTCAGTATGCCCCTGGCATTGTGTACCTACTTTAGAGAGAACACACTGCCAGCGGAGCATGGATTCTTACAGTAAGGACACTGGACCAAATGGGTCGGTGGCAAATGAAATAAAGAGGTGACAGCAGCAGTCAATCAGAAACAGAAGGTGCCACACATGAGATCAGGCTATTTGACAGCTGTAAAGGTTTTAGTGCCTGTGTTATGTGCAAATGTGTTTTCCTGTGTGTTGTCTCTGTACATGTGAGCCTGTATGTGTTGTCTGAAAGAACGGCGGCCTGTATGTGTGGCGGCAGTGTGCACTGATGCTGTTGGTGTGTTGTGTGTGCATCAGTGCCTATGTGTGTTGTATCTGTGAAAATTGTTGTATTGTCGGCAGGAATATAGGTCTGTACGTGCAGGGATTGGAAACCTGCTACCCTCTTGATTTGTATGCATGCATGCTAGCATTTTGTATATTTTCGCCAAAGCATATTTTAAATTCCGTGGAAAGCAAATAGAGATTTTTGCTAGATAAATGCTGGCTGAGCTTCAGTCCTAGTTTCAGACCACTGGGAAGGTTTGTCTAAAATTTAAATCTTACAGCATCACAGTGCAGCCGGTTTGCTTCTGCGAATAAAAACAGGAAACAGCAAACATTTTTACAAAATTAAATACCGTTTAATAATTTAATTCAACATACAAACACGTGATGACAGCCAGAATGCAAAATTAGATCACACTGTGGCCCCAAAACTATATGAAGTCCAAAATAGGCACATCCTAAGGCCACTATTTAAAAAAGGATTTTTGTGATCAAACTATAAATCAGCTGATAGATTCATTAAAAGCACCTCCAGTTATATTTAAGTCTAGAAACATTTTCTTTACTTATGTCCATACACCAGGAACAAACTTCTTTGGCCTTTGCTCATTTGCTTGATTTCACAGATGGAATAGATAGGGGAACTGGCATTGCTGCCCTGCTGATGGCACTCCAAGATCGGAAAGTTCACCTGGGAGATCTGAAAATATCTAGGCTTCCATACCCCTGCAAACCAAGTACAAAGAAGCGATGGAATTCACCTTAATAGTGAGGTAGCTCAGAGTCAAAAACCGCCAGAGTTGTGCAAAATGTGATACTAATATGGGACTTGACACAGTGTTAGGGAGCCATATGAACATTGATTTTTGATATAGACCCCAAAAATCTGGCCCCCTGCTTAATGGGTGAAGGTTAAATAGTTTGTGCTGGAGCGCAGGAGGACATCAAATGCAATGCAGGACAGATATCCATTATTGGGGTTGTCTATATGTTATGGCAGCTGGACCGCCTATATTGCAGCCACCATCAGCATGCGCCGGGTAGCAAATTTCCAAGGGAGCGCCAGACGGCAAGCCAGAGGAAGCTGGAATTTATTTAAATACAAAATAAAAATAAATCACTGGGTCCAAATTGTAATATGAAATTTTGTTCTAGGTTTAATAGTTAGATTTTTCATCCAGATTCTGTTCCACTTTGCTACGGAACTTCAGTATTATGCTTAATAAAAAAACTTCTATTGCACTACTGGTGTTAACATTGAGCGTGTGTATGACAGGTGTCTTAATAGTGCAAGACCCAATGTCTAACGCTAAATAAAACCGGGTTTTAAACTGGCCTGTCCTAGCAAAGGAAGCAAGGCTAAAGATACTACGACCTGCTCTGCATGACTGTAAAGACCCTTGGCATGAGAACGAGGAACGATGGGGCGAGCTGCATAGGTAGTGGCTTTCACTTTAAGGATGTAGGTCTTCTCATTTAAAAAAGCAACCCAGGATTAAAGGTGTGCAGCAACTACAGAGTAGAAGGTACCTAATGCTTAAGTGATGTTTGTATACTTGGATTTCCCTTCAACAGAGTCATCATTTGGAATCTACAAGATGAGCATGGACGCTCCATCCTCATACTGAATTAGATTAGACATCAGTCAGCGGACAGCAGCCGGCTTCAACACAGTTGTCCTCTGGCAACTCAGAACCAGGGTTAACATACGGGATCCAACAGAACAGCAGCAGGTGGAGTTCTATCCAGTGGTGGGGAAGTGGGACACACTAGGAGTTGCGACTGGCAAGACTTATGGATGACAACAAAAGTAGCCCGTCTCTAGGTAAGACATTACAGTTGCATTTTGTTGACAAAATGGTGCAATTTGACTTCAGCTTTCAAGTAGGAAGAATAAAGTTTGCTGTAACTCAAACTGTAGAATTAATTATGGAATAATATGAACATTTCTATACAAATTGCGCTGCCTGCTCTCTAGTATGCAATGTCACCCCAGTGCCTTATAACCAAACCTAGATTCAGTTCAAAAACCTCTTGAACTGCATTTGGTCACGCTGCCTTTAAACATCTTTTCGATGACAAGATGCTGCCACAATTTTCACTATGTATTTCACCCATCACTCCAGCTGTAACTCTAGAGGACATTGATTCATTTAGTGATGGAAGCCCAAATACCGGCTAACTGGGTTGCCTCCTTTGTCCTGGATCAAGGGCAATCCTACAGGGAAGGTTGGTTAGGGGTCTCAGGCAAGTTCCTATTAGTTCAGCTCAAGAACAAGAAGGCACATGGCTATGTGAGCTTTTGGTGCTCACTGGTGTACCACATTCTTAGGTCTAAGGCACCATTTACTTTATTTTTTAGGTGTCATTGTACACGAACGGCATAGACCTAGGTACTCCAAAGTTGGTCCTGCAGTGCCGGATCCATGCCAGATTTTTGGCATATCCCATGCAGATAAATGTAGTTATCTTAAAAGTCTGGCATGGATCCGGACCTCCAGGATCGACTTTGGAGAACCCTGGGATAGACCATCACACCTGCAAACTGAAGACACCAACTTTGCCTCAAAGTATCACGATTTCAGGTGAACAAAAGCCCTGCGCTGACCGCTGTCTGGATGAAATGGAGGCTTGAATGGTGAATGGTTTTCACTGAGAAGATAAGCTGTAGAAAACTCAGGTTTCACTCAGGCTCCCTAGCCAGTCATATGCAGCTCTTCCTGAACAACCAGTTCTATGCTCATTTGTACACCACCAATCCTCCCAGGTAAAAGTGAGGGGTGATTTATCATTCCTTCTATAATGCAACAAAGTGAGGTGAGTGCAGTGTAAAATCAGGCATATTTCTGTATTATCACTCGAGCGGACTAAGATGACAAACTTTATTTGAATGGCAGATCTCTTTCACCGACACTATTGGATGTAAACATTACTTATTTGGTAATGAGATACCAACTCACCCACTATGATTCAGGCAGAAAAGAAATTTGTAGTCGCTGATTTTAGGCAAAGAAGTCTACAGTGCCCGATTTGTGGCCAAACAAGGATTTCGGTGAGATTGCAGGTTTGAGTAGCTCCGTCATTCAAAGTGGCTTCAACCAAGCAAGCCTATCTGAGCCAAAGACCTAATGCACCATCAAAAGGCCTACTTTCCAGACACCTAAATTAAGATGTGATTCATAAATCTAGAGGAACATTCAGCAAAGCCAGTTAAAATCAAGCATATCCCATCTTTTTTATTGTTATAGAGAAACGTGTAGACTAAAACTGATCTATGATGTCCAATACTATTATCCAGCTTTGAATGATAACATTTGGTCTAGGTCCAGGACTCGAAAGTGCAATGACCAGCCTCTGCAAGAATAGAACGTTGTGTTCTTAAGATGACGCAGGCTCAGAAGAAGCCCAAGTGATCTTATTTTTAGTAGTGCCGACACGTATGGTCCTGTTCATCCTGATACGTCTCAGACATGTCCTTGTTCTGCCTCTGAATGATTTGGCGAGGAACAGTTTTGGAGCTTCGTAGGCCTTTCATCCACTGCATCCTGAATATAAATAGAAGAAGATATGAGATTTAGAGACAAAGAGCAGCAAGGTGGACCTTGATGCTGGTACTGCACATCTATGGGTTGAGAAGTTAAAGACCACACTGTTAGTCAGTCTGCTTGGACAGCCATCAATACCAGTTAACACTGTTTTCAAATGGTGACTGATATGAAAAATGACTCTAAGGCAATGGACTCAACAGATTTACCACCTTAAAAGCCATTGAACATAAATATGACTCAATTTAATTTTGGAAGTTACTTGGAAATCCTTAGATGTACATATGTATCATTGCTACAAAGTCGCTTTCACCCATTCTTATATGTCAAAGAGTGGGTGAAAGCAACTCTGTAGTGATGATCCCGTTGCACTCTGCGGTGCTAGTTTTCTTCTCCACATTGGACTGTTCCTGGAGAGTTTCATTGAAATCCATTACTACGGTCACAGGTTGTAAGAGGTTATAGTGACTCCCATCCAGGAATATCTTCTGCGCCATTCGTTTTCTGCTTTATAAGGTCTAGTGATAATATTAATACCCTGATCCCATCTGCCAAGTATTTTGTTTTACTTCTGTAATCATGAACTCCAACAGTGTAGGATGCTGCTTTAATTTAGTCATGTGAAGTTAAGGCACCAGTGGAGTATATTTTACTTCTCAATGTCCAACATTCGAATTTGCTTTTTGGGCACGCATTTGTAAAGGTAACAGTAATATGTTATTTTAAAATAACTTTTGGAGCTCACAATTACCGGAGGTGTCTTGGCGCTAGCTCTGTTGACTGGGGTCAGAAAAAACACTTAATTAGAAAAAAGCCACGTTTTTAGTTCCTTCTTAAAGGATAACAGATTGGGCATGGCTCTAATGTGAGGAGGCAGTTTGTTCCATTCTTTAGCAGTGCATGAGGCAAAGCTTCTTCCACCCCAGTTGGTCTGTTTAAACCTAGGGATAACAAGTTTATTCGCTCCAGAGAAGCGTAGGTTTCTGTTTAGCTCATACCACTTGAAACTATGTTTAAAGTAGCTTGGACCAGCATCATGTAGGGCTTTGTAGGCTGTACACAGAGCCTTAAATCTGATTCGTTGCCTGATGGGGAGCCAGTGTAAATTGTAAATGGCTTGTGAAACTGGTTTAAATTTGGGGATCCCCTCAAGCAATCTAGGGCCGCATTCTGGAGAATTTGTAATTTGCTCATAAATTGGTGCTGCATGTTAAGATACAAGCCATTGCAATAATCTACCTTTGACAGAACTAGGGCCGTAACCACTGTTTTTTGTGCAACGGCGAGAAAATAGTAGAGGATTTTTTTTTATCATCTTCAGGATGTAAAAAGAGGACAATATAACTGCATTGACCTAATCACCAAATGTGAGTTTGTTGTCCATAGCAACCTCTAGGTTCCTGGCTTTGCTAACAGGAATAGGGAGCGTTCCTAGTTCCTCTAGACACCAAGATGGAGATCAAAGGGAAGGCTAATTTACAAATAATATGACCTCAGTCATTCCTGAATTGAGTTTTGGATAATTTCTGTTCTTCCAGTTACTGACGCCAACACGCAGTCATGAAATCTCACATCTGTACTTCTGTCATTGGTAGACAGCGATACCACATCTTGCGCATCATCCGCATAGTATGTTAACTCAAAACTAAAAGATCTGATCAAGGTTATCAATGGCGTCACATAAACGTTAAACAATGCTGGACTAAGTGAGGATCCCTGTGGGACCCCACATGGTAGGGAGAAAGGATCAGAAACAAATTGGTCCAAGGCCACTGTTTACATGCGCCCGGAGAGAAAAGATTTTAACAAGGCGAGTGCAGCCCCCTCGATGCCGACAGCCTGGAGCCGGTCAATCAACAAATTGTTATTGACCGTAACAAAGGCTGCCGATAGATGGAGTAAGACAAGGGCTGCACTCCCTCCATTGTCCAGGGAGGACCTTATCTCATTGGTTGTTTTAATCAGAGCCGTCTTGGTGCTGTGACCACTTTTGAAACTGAACTGGGTGGTATCCACCATCGGAATTTTCTGTACAAAGTGTGCAAGCTGCTGATTCATTGCCTTTTCTGCAATCTTAGCAGGTAGCGGAAGGCAAGAGAGGGGCGGTTGCTGTTTGAATCCGTCGGATTCAGACTTGTTTTTTTTTGTAAGAGGCAACCTTCCATTGTTTGGGAAAATATCCTGTCTTAAACATAGACTTAAAGATACTTGTGAGATGAGTAGCAATAATCTCTGGGGCTAATTTGGTTACCACATGGGGGCATGGGTCCATCAGGGAGCATGCCTTAGCAGCTTGAATTTGCATCCTTAGTTGCTTGCTAGTGATTGCAGAGAATTCTGTGAAGGTAGCCTGTCCCTGGTCTGAAATAGGCTGGTTGATTCCTTCATGGGTAATATTTTGATTTTGGTCAAAATTATTGTATATCTGTTCTACTTTATTTAGAAAAAAATTAGCAAGGGTGTTCCAAAAAGTCTGGCTGCTGCTTATTTGATTGTTGCTCGGAACAGTAGATCATTTTGTCAATACCTGGAATAATTATTTGGTAGAATTTTTAGCACATTCAATTTTTTCTGTGAAATAAACAAATTTTTCTTTGGACAGTAAGGACTAATAATAGTTCATATTTTTCTTTTTCATCCTTGCCATACTCCTTTCTCCATTTCCGTTCTGGTCTTCTGCAGCATTGTTTCTGCATTCTAAGACTATCTTTGAACCAAGGCGCTCTATGTGTATGGGACGTCCTAAGTGGAGCAGAGAGGGAAACAGCTGAATTCAACCAATTAAAGTAGTTTAAAGTGGCTGAATCCAAGTCCTCTGAGAGGTCAGGCTGAGAGTAAGCTAAAGTCTGATTGAATTGATCTGTCTCAATTCTGTTCCAGGCACGAGCTCTGTGAGGGCTATATGGTGGTTTTCCGGGATGTGTGATGTTCTGTAGCTTAATATCAAACATAACAGTGAGGTGATCCCGTCCATATCAAGGGTAGAGAATCTTTTACTTCCAAAAGTGCATTATTGGTAAAAATCCCGACCAGCGAAATGACTGGCAAGATGAGTGGGACCGCCCACTATTTGGGACAGGCCGAAGCTAGCCATGGTCCTAGTAAGGGCCTCCGTGTCTTAATCAGCTGAGGCTTCTAAGTAAAAGTTATAATCTCCTAAAACAGTGAGGTTATTGGCACACCAACCTGCTTCCAGTAAGGAGTTCACCGTCTGTGAAAATGTTCCTGGGGTCAGGAGGGCAAAAGATTAATAATCCATTAAAGGACTACATTTTGGAAAGTTCTATATTAAAAGTAAGTGCCTCGCATTCTGGCAATGAGGCCGGTCCAAAAATGGCCGGCATGGTGCCACAATAAAGAATAGCAAGTCCTCTACATCAATTGTGAGGTCTGTCTAATCGATAGAGTAACCAGGGGGAATTGCTGCCACCAAGTCAGGACCAGAAGACTAATCCACCCAGGTTTCAGTCACACATATTATATCTAACTGGTGGCTACCTAAGAAATCTGCAAATTCAGTTTTACGTTTTATCAACGATCTGGTGGTTAAAAGAGCACAGAGGATTTTATTATTTGAACTACCAATTTTGTTATTAAATTTGTTTAAAACATTTCTCTTCATACTGCTATTTACCTTTGTACTGCTTATAACCTGCGGCTCAGGGTTCAATATTTGAATGCCGCATTCCTGACAGGTCATAATAGAGTCATAGAGAAGGGAAAGGGGTGCCCAAGCAAACACATCCTGAACTCTTTCCTTTTACGTTAAGGGTGCAGAGTTCTTTCACTGTATAACATATTCTTGAGGCAAGTTGGGGATAAAAACAGGCTGGGGGACTGGCGCTTGGCGGGATCTGGGCGCAGACGGATGCAGACGGGCTTGTCTTAGGTGTGCCTTTGGCGCACCAGCGGCGCACTTCCGCTGCATGGATACGATTTCTGCTGCGTGGACGCGCTTTCTGCTGCTTTAAGTATCCCTTCATGCGGGGGCGTGAACGTTAAAAACAGGTGGGAGAAATTCAAAAATTCAAACCAGGGTCCAGCGACCCCGCAATCCACTCAAAACTCCCATATGAGTGAAAGGTACTGGTAATACAGGTCAAACTAACTAAAAGGGGAGAAAATGCAGAAAACATAAAATCATTGAAATAGGGTATAAACCCTTCCAATATGTCGCCTGATGTGATGGGAGCCAGGCACCTCCTCAAACTTGCACGATTTGTGCTACATGGAAATAAAATAAGGCAGATTTAAACCTGCTCAGCTCAAGGTCAACATGACCCTCACCTATGTATACACATCCTCTAAGAAATGCTGGATCTGATATAGATAATGTGTCTTTTACTGACCAGGGAGGACAGGCTCTGTTAGAGACTACATTACCAGGATCCAAAGTGATTTTCATATCTGAGGTATGAAGAAGTTTCAATAGTAGTGAGTGGATAATAAGCCAGTGGCATGCTGCAGACTCCATGTGGCTGGTTGTTAATGCCATCTGGTGGTTCCTGAAAACAATGTTGATATTAACTGGGCGTGTAAATCCTAAGGGGGCATTAGACCCTTAATATCATAGGATTCCAAGATGTAGCACAGATAACCAAGCAGGCTTGTCAGGCCGCACAGATCTGTTTTTCCTAGAGAAGAGCTATCATTTTATGACAAGCTTGGCAGAAATGATGAAATTTTTGCCCCTTTGGTACACTTAAAAATCCTTTCATGTATCGAGACATTGAATGATCGATCAACAATGCTCTATGGAAAGTCTCCTGATTTATGTCAAAACCTAAGGTTTTTTTAAAGAAGAAAGTAAGGACGAGGCTGCAAGACTACCTCATGTTAGCAAAAAACAAACAGTTCTATAAAGATTGGAGGAACTACAATTCTTCCACCCTCTGAGACTGCAGTAAAGAAGTTTGTCTTTCAAGACATTATTTGCAAACCACTGGATGTCAGATGGCTAAAACACAATTAAGGCAAAACACACTAAGATACCAAACAGGAGTGGGTTTGTGTACTGGGTGAATAAAAAACTAGCCAGGCTTGAAGAGAAGGATGAAAAAGTTGACAACCTTTGTTCAGATGGATATCTAGTGTCTGCAGTGAAGTGTGATCATGTGCAGTAGGACCCTTGTGGTCCTTGGCAGACTTCTTACAACATTACGTAATCAGGGTGTCTGGGTGCGGTCAATAAAGTTTATGATGCAATGCGTTCAATTAACGGTTACCTGCTAAAGAATAAAGATGTGTGCTACTGAGCCAGAGTGTGGCTTAGTCATTTATGTGCTTTAGAGCTGGGGTGGATTATTACAACTGGCAACGAGTAGGGGATACGTGCCCCGAAGAAATAAGACTGCTCTCCCTGAGGGTTTGACGTGTTCTAGTAAACTGCTTGTGTGTGCCACGTGTGCCCGAAGAAGCAATCCACGGTTGGGTTATGTGGAGTCAACGCTCTGCTCTAGCTCTTACGAGGCCCTTGAAGAAGGTGAAGGCCTTACAGAGAAGCACAGCAACTTCAGTATAATTATATGGAATTAGGTTTCAATTGGAGACGAGAAGCCTCTGATCTCTATCTCCCCCATATGGCCCCAAGATGAACTCACCAACCCAGCAGCGACACATTCATCTACACTATTAACTCTGGGTGGGGAAGGAAGAAGGCTATGCCTGGTCCAATTACAGTTGAGCAGCCACCACTGCAGAACAATGCAGTCACCTCTGAAACCTCGACGGTATCTGACAGGTTGCCTTGGTGCTGGACTCACTGCGCCTTCAGATTCCATTGCAGAGCCTCATTTGCCACCTGGCATAGTCGACATGCAGTAGGCTAACAGTCAAAGAAGCCTCAGTGCTGCTCTCACCAAGATCAAGGAGCGAGAATGAAACATAGGGATCACAGTCTGGTCTGAATGTCCTGGACCTGTTACAAATTGTGGGAGGGAACTGCAGCTTCTATAAAAGGAAGCCTCTGCAAAGGAGTTTGGTGCCACTATGGTAAGAACCCCCAAAGATGTCAGGAGGTTCACCATTATTTGGAGGTGCTCTGCGTCAGACTGTGGCGATCACTGCCACCACTTTTGTGAAAACCCGAGGGGCACTAATAAGGCCGAAGGGGAGCAAGGAAAACTAAAAAATGCTCTTGGTCTACCATGAACCCTTGATAAAGTATGTGGGACTGCACAATGGGTACATGAAAATACACGTCCTGCTGGTCCAAGGTCACCAGCCAGTTGCCTGGAACCAAGGCTGACTGAACCTGGGCAAGCACAAGCATTTTTAATTTGTCTTTCTTTAAGAAGGCATTCAGAGGGCAAAGATCTATGGTGGACCAAAGTCCTCCATCCTTATTTGGCACAAGGAAATAGCGTGAGTAACAAGCTATTACAGTCTGACTATTTATGAGTCTGGAACCCTCTGGATGGCTCCTCTGGAGACTAAAGCTTGCCGCTCCTACATTAGAATCGACAGATGATCCTCTGAGAACTGTTCTAGTGTGGGAGGCAGGTGCGGTGGGGGAACAGAAACGGTACAGCGTAACCATGCTGGACCCATCTGTCAGATGTGATGAATTGGCAGCCTAAGAGGAAGTACTAGATGATTAAGATGTTAAGTCCACGTAAAACTGTAATCATCATAATTGGGGGGGGGGGGGGAGGCAGGGTGAATCATCACAATACCCACTTTTAACATTTCTGGGCGGTGGCAAGATCAGGTCAGAGTCGGAGAAAAAAGTGCAGTGGAGCCTCAAGTGTGCTTCTGTAGCAGTGGAAGCAAAGGATTAGTCTCCGGCTGAATGGGGACTAAATGCGCTGTAGCGGATTTGGAGCACGTCAGTCAGGCTCGAAAATCGGAGTCCGTACCAGATTCTATTACGGTGTAGATGAAGGAGGGACCAACATGGGTATTGGAGACAGGGTGAAAATATGTACCAGAGTCGGCACTGAACCGGTTATGGGGGATCGAGGGGTTCAGAAGGGTCCATGGGTAGATCTGCAGATGGTAAACTAACTGAAATCTCTTGGGTATCCTTGGGGCCAGACGGTGTGCCAGAAGGACCAGGAAGAGTGCCAAAGATACGCAGCAGGCCTCTTTGAGGGCCTCAACCTGCTGCGGCATCACCAATGACCCAAGGATCTCTGGATGCACTTGGATCAACTGTGGAATTGACTCTTCAATCGCAGATCGGAAGAGATCGTCTAGCACTTTTACGTCCTCGCAACTTCTCTTATGATGTTGAGTTGCAGGATGTTGTTGAGTCTTGCTTCACTCTCTTATGTTTGCACTTGGACTTCAACTTATCGCAGGACTTCAACCCTGATGAAGATTTCTCCCAGGAGCCGCTCTGCGCCCTTGACTTGGAGTGGGAGCAGGCCTAATGCATGGCCTCTGACTTCTTCCTGTTTTAGGCGATGTACAGCTTCGGTTTGTGGTCCCCGACTGCTTTCAGGGGCATGAGGGCACACTCATCACATGACTTGAGCCCTGAACCCAAGCACCTAAGACCCCTAGTGCGAGTCCCTGACCACCATCTTTTTTTGGCAGTTACACCATGGTTTTAAGCATGTAGTTTTAAGAGGGGGGACATCGTTCCCTTGTACACTGGATCTTGTTTTGAGAATCGTTGAAAGACTGACGAAAGTGGGAGCGGAGCTCTGGAACCGTGTTCGATGGCATGAAAAGAAAGGAACGGACGTCAGCATGCAGGGGTGGGGCTTATATGCAGTTTTGTTCCTTCACTTCTTGGGCAGAAGCAAGCCTACGTGGAGGCTCAAGGTGCGACTTAGAGACACGCTGGAATACTTCATGAAAAATTTCCGGATCCAGTCTAGCTCTAGGGAATAGCCTGAAGGAGAGGAATCCGTGGTTAGACGTATCCATCAGAAATGGCTTATTTCACGTGTTTCAGCATTTGTTTAAAAATCAGACTGGACAATACTAATGATTCTCTTAGGGCAGTCTCACATGCTTATTTGCACCACTGCTGAATGTCAAAACTCTGGGACATTATGGCTAACTCTAGTCGTTGTTCCCAAGCAAGTGTTCATCCCCTTGTCTGTGAAGCTCGGCTTTACAACTTCAAGGACTAGATAAAAACATGAGGAGCTGCGCCTTTCAGGTAAATTCAAATATTTACTGTTCATTAGAACAATACATGACTGTGTTTTTCTCTCGTTTAATTTATCTTGATTGGGAGAGTATGCACACTATGGTGTCTGTCCAGAGGCCTAATACCCACCCTGGTTCATTAGAAAATAAATCAGAAAAATACAGTCCAATATCCTAATACAATCACTATCTTGCTGTTGGTGCCATAACGCAAAAGCATTTCAACTTCACATATATGTCAAGTGTAAATCTTTCCAAACAAATCTACACTATATTTGCACCTTGATATCAATTATAGTGCAGAGGTATGTGTTGATATGACTTC
This sequence comes from Calotriton arnoldi, assembly GCA_963921515.1. NCBI lineage: Eukaryota > Metazoa > Chordata > Amphibia > Caudata > Salamandridae > Calotriton > Calotriton arnoldi. The sequence goes on along the minus strand of CAWUFW010005976.1, from coordinate 520,671 downwards.
TAATAGTCCATTTTAAATTGTGGTCATTAGGCCTGTAAGAAACACATACCTACAACTTTCTTGGACCTTTGTTAGACATCTGCTTGAAAACATTGCTCAATAACGCTTGCATAGTCTGAAACTTTCTTACATGATAGAAACACTTTCTTAGGGTACTAATAAATGACAGCACCTTGTATGAGGAATCAAGGGAGTGACGGAGTAGCCCAACTAAGAGCAGCAACAAAAAAAGAAGGTGACAAGGCAAAAAGGTTCACTGCCTGAGTCACTGACTTTCTTATGACCTGCCTAGGCCCCACTGTGGTGGAATGGAGCGTTTAAAGGTTTGCATATATTTTAAAAGGAGTGATGCGTCCCTGGTTGTTACCATGGATAAAATAGTCGCAGCATGGCTTCGTTGTGGAGAAAATACTGGTTGCCTTCAGAGCTAGACAAGCCATTGCATGCTATGTAAAAGCACAAAACATTTGGTTTTGGTAAAATACATTCTACACCCTTTTATGTTAGTCACATCAAAGTCATAATCTGTTTCAAAGTCAGTATAGGGAGTGGAATGATCCAATTTCTTCTTTACAGAAAATGAGTCTAGGTAAGGTGGCCCTCTGGGGCTTGATAATATGAAACAAGTACTAGAGCCTCAGCCTACATGACTTCAACGTGAGGCTTGGTTTACTAGGTGGAAGCAAGTATGGGAGGAACCCAGACCCGACGGAAGGAGACAAACACCACTGGCTTTTAGCAAGGCAAATCTGGCCTTATGAGCCCAGGAGCTTAGGAAGGTGTGACTTGGATGGTCAAGCTTATAGCACCATTAGTGGATCAAGTTTTGAGAAGGACATAGGAAAAACTTCAGTGACCTTCTTCAACACAACCTTGGCAGATGAGGTAGCTTCAACAAGAGAGTCTGTCCGAGCAGTGGTTTTCCTTGTGCTGCACACCTGTGAAATCTGTGATAGTGGGTGAGCATGATCCTGAGTCTGTCTGTCCCTGCCTAGTGTTAGGGCTCTGGGAACTTGTCGTATTTTTGAACTAGCTCGGGTATAAGAGCAACCGCAGGAGAACATCCTCACTGTAAGGACTGTAAGCTGCCTTTGGTCTTCACGACCCACCTCAATCTGAGATGTGATTTGGCACTTCTGGGTCACCCTTGTTGGAGTGGATGCTGGAGTTAATGGTAAAGAGACAAGAAGAACCATTCCACACTATGGGAGATCCAAGTCTCCAGGTACGAGTTGCTAGAACAGCAGTACACTCAGTTATATCTTCTGGTATTGCAGTTAGCGTATGCCCCTTTGCTTGATACACTATCACAGAGTCCTCAATGATTGGATGTCTTGTCAATCCCCAAAACTCAGTCAGAAGGAAACTGAGTTTCCTTTTCACGTTTTTCTACTTTTGTCCATGACTGTCTTTCTAACCAGTCTGATGTTGATATCAACCCTGAAGCTTTTGGCTATTGACCCTATTCTCAATTTTACATTTCACATTTCTGTACTTACTAAATTATGTTTTTGCAGCTTTCCAGTCAGAAGAACATCTGTTTTTTACTCTCCTTCTAACTTTCTATCTGCCATTTAATCTTAGTATAGCTGTGGAAAGTTGATTCTGGTTAACTGATCTGCATTTACCATCTTAAGCATGCCATTCTGCAACCAGGCATTGTAATGGCATCCATAAGGTTTAACCACAATACTACTATTCTGTTCCATGGCTGCTTTACCCTTATCCTTGGCCAGCTGATGCAACTGGCTGAGAATCTTCAGGATCCGACGAGATGATTTTTTTCCTAAATTGCAGGACTCTAAACTGCCTGCACAAAACTTTCATCAGTGATAACAGTTTGTCTTTCCTGTCCCATTAGTCGTTGTTTCCCTTATGGATCTTCATCAAAAGAGGACATCTTTTTAGACATATGTATTTTTAAATATTTTTTATATAGCACAGTACAGCCAAAGAGGTGCACTTTACTGTAAAGTGCACTTTACAAGTACTTAAACAGATGAGATACTCCTGCACTGAATAAGGTGATGCAATAATGACTTGGGTAATGAGTGAACTATAGAATAGATATTCATAATGCATTATCACTGAAGAATGTGAGGAGCATAAACCTGGAGAGGCAAAGAGCATAGGGAGAGGACGGTTTATAACATTAAGGCGAGAATACATGGGAGCCCGAATGGAGAAAGCAACAGAATCTGGAGAATCTCAGAGGTCTGTTTTAGAGAGGCATGAAAAGAGAGGGTAAGAGCAGAGACAGAGGAACGAAAGACAATGAGAACAGACATGCTGAGTGGCCAATGGGAGAATATATGACAGAATGATGGGCAAAATAAGGCAGATGAGGCTTAGTAAGCAAAGGTGACATTTGGGGGCTTATTTATATCTTGCGGGACGGCCCATTGTTCCGACAGGGAGATGGAGAAAATTGCTCCGTCTTCCTGGAAGAGTGACTGCCCACCAGATTTATAAAAGATTGCCAGGAACCACCATCACGGCGGTTCCTGGCAATGCTTTTAACAGTTTTGTGCACTGATCTGTTTTCTTTTTAAATGTTCAAAAAGAAAATCACAAAATGGGTTTTTCTTTTTGAAAATATAAAAAGTAATGCTCCCCTTGCCATGTGTGTCATCTACTATGGTGGGGGGAGCATTGTTTGCATTTAACTGTACATGTTAAAAAGAGTAGGGCTAAGATAGAACCCCGAAGGACTCCACCTAATGTAGAAACAATGTCAAAGTTGCATTTGCCAATTCAAGTGTTTTCAGTTTGCGAGGCAAGATAAGAACGACAAAGAACTATTACTTTGATATTCATGCGCTGATGCACAAGTTACTAACTTGTGTAACGATATATCTGTAAGAGACAGTAGTTAGTGACAGATTCCTTACCTTAGAATATCCCCAGGCGTCAGGCTGGATCCGGAAAGTTTTTTGCGTAGCAGTACCCTTGCGCGTCGGTAGGCGGCGTCGTGCGGCTCTGCGTCCGTCGTCGGCGTCGTGATCGCCGGGATGACGTCGCGGGCAGTACTTAGGCGCCGCCCCTGCGCGCTGACGTCAGTTCTGTACACGACTTTCCGCGCCAGGAACGCAGAGCCATGCAAGAAGCTGACATAGGTGTCTGAAAAATAGTAGGGCCCTGAAAGGGATGTCCTTAACCCTAGAAATCAGTTCGCAGAACGGGGAGGATGGGTGGGCGGTAAGGAATCTGTCACTAACTACTGTCTCTTACAGATATATCGTTACACAAGTTAGTAACTTGTGCATCTGAAAGAGACACGTTAGTGACAGATTCCTTACCTTAGAATAGATACCCCAGCAATACCAACCCCGGTGGTGGGTCTGCGAACAAAGATCAGACAAGGAAGTCCTGGAGGACAGAACGGCCAAAGAAGCCGTCCCTCCGGACCTGACTGTCAAGGCAGTAATGCTTTGTAAACGTGTGCAGCGAGGCCCACGTAGCTGCCTGACAGATAACCGGCAGCGGAACACCGCGGCCCAAGGCCGTGGTAGCAGCCGTTGCCCTGGTGGAATGGGCACGCAGCCCAACAGGAGGCTCCTTTTTAGCCAAAGAATAGCAGGTCTTGATGCACAAGGTAACCCAGCGGGAGATGGTCCTCTTGTGCACCGCCCGACCTTTTTGGCGCCCACGTAGCCAACAAAGAGCTGGTCATCCACCCGGAAGTGTTTTGTGCGGTCAATATAGAAGGAGAGCGCACGTTTTGGGTCCAGACGGTGGAGACTCTCTTCCTCTCTGGAAGGATGCGGAGGCGGAAAGAAGGTGGGCAAAGTGATGGTCTGCCCAATGTGGAAAGCAGTAACCACCTTTGGCAAGAAGGACGGGCGCGTCCGAAGAACAACCTTGTCTGGATGAACAGACAGAAAGGGAGGTTTGCAAGATAGAGCCTGGAGCTCACTCACCCGCCGAGCGGAGGTGATGGCCACCAGAAAGGCTGTCTTCAGAGTCAGAAGACGAAGAGGACAGTTATGTAGAGGCTCAAAGGGAGCGCACATTAAAAAGGTAAGAACCAAGTTCAAGTCCCACTGAGGCATTACAAACGGAACAGGAGGGAAAAGGTGAGTAATGCCTTTTAAGAACCTGTTAACAACAGGGGACTTGAAAAGAGAGGGCTGATCAGGGAGCCTGAGGAAGGCCGAGATAGCACAAAGATAACCCTTGATGGTACCCAGGGCAGAACCCTGTTGGGCCAGAGAGAGAAGGAACAGAAGGACCTCAGAAAGAGGGGCAGAAAGGGGGTTCACAGCCTTTGCTGTGCACCATGCCACAAATTTGTTCCACCTGCAGGCGTATACCACCTTAGTGGAGGGACGCCTGGCTGCCAGAATCACATCACAAACTTCGGGAGGCAAGTCGAAAGGAATCAACTGCCGCCGCTCAATCTCCACGCAAGCAGGTGTAGACTGGACAGGTTCGGGTGGAGGACCGTCCCCTGCTGCTGCGACAGAAGATCCTCCCGAAGAGGCAGACGGATCGGGGATCTACGCTCATATTGAGTAGCTCGGGATACCAAACTCGTCGAGCCCAGTCCGGAGCCACAAGAATGACTTGGGCCCGGTCGTGCCGAATCTTCTTCAACACTCTGGGTAGAAGTGGTATAGGCGGAAAGGCGTACAATAGACCGCAACTCCACTCGTGACGAAAAGCGTCGCCGAGCGAGTGCCGCCTTGGAAATTCCAACGCGCAGAACTGATGACATTGCGCATTCTCTTCGGTGGCGAATAGATCTAACCAAGGCTCTCCCCACTGTAGAAAGAGTCCTTGCGCCACTTCCGAGTGAAGACGCCATTCGTGATCCATCATGCACCTGCGGCTGAGTTCGTCCGCCCTGGCGTTCAGGGAACCTGCCAGGTGTTGAACCATCAGGAACATGCCCTGATGTTCCAGCCATGTCCAGAGGCGCAGAGCCTCCTGACAAAGGGTCCACGACCCCACCCGCCTTGTTTGTTGCAGTACCACATGGCGGTGGTGTTGTCTGTGAACACCTGCACTACCTTCCCTTTGACAGAGGGAAGGAATGCCTTGAGTGCAAGTCGGATCGCCCGGAGCTCCAGAATGTTGATATGGAGCCGGGACTCCGCCCGGAGACCAGAGGCCCCTGATCTCCGCCTCTCCCATGTGACCGCCCCATCCCAGAAGGGACGCGTCCGTCACAACTGTGTGCTCTGGCTGGGGAAGGGAGAGGGATCTGCCCATGACCCATTGCCGGTTCGAGAGCCACCACTGCAACTGTTTTTCAGTCCCCTCCGAGATCTGGACGTGATCGGACAGGTTGCCCTGGTGCTGCGCCCACTGGAACTTTAGGTCCCACTGCAGAGCCCGCATATGCCATCTGGCATGATTGACCAGCAGGATGCAGGAGGCCATGAGGCCCAGCAGCCTCAGGGTCATCCGTACCGAAACCCAGGATAAAGGCTGAAAGATCGGAATCATAGCCTGAATATCCCGGACTCGCCGTTCGGGAGGATAGGCCCGAAACTGCGTCGTGTCCGGAACTGCCCCGATGAAAAGGAGCTGTGGAGAAGGAATCAGATGCGACTTCGGCACATTGATGGAGAACCCCAGCGAGTGCAGGAGTTCGGCCGTAGTCTGGAGGTGGGAGACGACTGCCTGGGACGAGCCCGCCTTCAGCAGCCAGTCGTCGAGGTAGGGGAAGACTGAAACCCCTGCCCGGCGCAGAGGAGCTGCGACCACCGCCATCACTTTCGTGAACACCCGAGGGGCACTTGTAAGGCCAAAGGGGAGCACGGTGAACTGAAAATGCTCGAGGCCTACCGTGAACCGAAGGTAACGCCGGTGGGCCGGCAGGACGGGGATGTGGAAATATGCATCCTGCAAGTCCAACGCTACCAACCAGTCTCCAGGGTCGAGGGCAGTCAAGACCTGAGCTAGGGTGAGCATCTTGAACTTCTCCTTCCGGAGGAAGCGATTGACGTTCCGGAGGTCCAAGATAGGACGCATGTCCTCCTTGTCCTTTTTGGGCACCAGGAAGTAGTGGGAGTAGCAACCACGCCCTACTTCTGGGGTCGGAACATGCTCGATGGCCCTCTTGGCCAAGAGGGCCGTGACTTCCTTCTGCAGAAGTACCAAGTGATCCCCTGACATGCGGTGGAATTGAGGTGGCATGGCTGGGGGTGGACTCGAAGGGGAGGGAGTAGCCCCTTCGGACAATGTCCAAGACCCACCTGTCCGAGGTGATGGTACGCCAGTGGGGAAGGTGATGGCGGACCCTGCCCCCTACTGGCGTGCTGTGCACCTGAAAGGAGGGACTAGGAGGGTTTGGAGGCCGCGGACGGGTTGGAGGTGGTGGCCTGACCTGCACGCTGGTTGCCCGATCCGCCACGGCGGAATCCACGTCCTCGGCCACGCGAAGACGCCTGCTGCGCGGGCCGGTGGCTGGGCTGCTGACGTGAAGGGGCGCCCCTACCGTGGCCACGATAGGGGCGAAAAGCAGAAGTCAGCGGAGGGCGTGTAGCAGAAAGGCCCAGGGACTTTGCCGTAGCCCGTGAATCCTTAAAGCGCTCCAACGCATGGTCTGCTTTGGACCCAAAAAGACCGACTCCATCAAAGGGCATGTCCATGAGAGTATTCTGGACATCCCCTGAAAAACCAGTGGTTCTCAGCCAGGCGTGGCGTCGTAGCGCCACCGTCGTTGCAATAGACCTGCCCAGCGAGTCGGCGGTATCAAGGCCACATCGAATTGTATATTTGGCCGCATCCCTTCCTTCCGCAATGGCGCGGGAAAGCAGGTTCTGGACCTCCTCAGAACACTGGGGCAAAACATCCGCCACCGAATCCCACAAGGAGTGGGTATATCGGCCCAAAAGGCAAGCGGTGTTGATGGACCGCAAGCCAGCACTGGAGGAAGAAAACCCTTCTTCCCAAATTGATCCAGGCGTTTGGATTCCCTATCCGGAGGGGCGGTAGGGAAGGCGGTTTGGGAAGCGGAGGCTTGGACAACCAAGCTCTCAGGGGTGGGGTGGACAGAGAGAAACAGGGGGTCGCCCGGAGCTGGGCGATGGCGTCGGGACACGTTCCTATCCACAGGAGCCCCTGTGTTGGGCTTGGACCAGGCGCCCAAAAGAACGTCAGTGAGGGCGTCGTTAAACGGCAGCACAGTCTCCGAAGAGGAGGCTGCCGGCTGAAGCACCTCTGTCAAGAGATTAACCTTGACCGCCACAGCAGGGAGTTGGAGATGTAAGGCTCCAGCCGCCCTACGCAACACCGTTGCAAAATTGGCTCCCTCCTCCGTAGCCACGGGAGGAGACAGCATGCCAGTGTCAGGGGAAGTATCTAGACCACTAGCATCCCCTAGACCCTCTGTCCAGTCCTCATCGTACTGACACTGTTGTGTCAGAGGGTCATCAGACCCCTCCCAGTCCTCCTGGTCCTCCTCAGGTTCAAAATAAGGGGGAGGAGGGACATTTGGGACCCAAGGTCTCATCGGCGCCGGGACCGGCGTCGAGCGACGTCGGTCCGGGTCCATGTCCGGAGCCGGAAGGAACTGGGGAACGACGCCGCTCGGAGCCCCAGGCGGCGTCGAGAACGGCACCGGAGACATCGGCGCCGGCGGAGGTGTCGTTAGGTCGACCGGCGTCGATGGGGGTTGTGGAGCCGGGATCGAGGCCGGGGCCGGAGCCGGGATCGAGGCTGGAGGCACGGGCGACGCCGGGGCCGGAGCCGTCGGCGACGCCGGAGCAACCCCATCAGGGCCCGAAGGCGCACCGGAGGGACCTGGAGGCCCGAAGAGGCGGGCCATGGCCGACAGGAATTCCGGCACTTTGGCCGGATCCGCCCCCGAACCCGGGAAGGGCGGGTATGGCGGGGGCGACTCCACAGGCATGTCCGGGGCCGCGGGGGCGGGGACGGTGCCGGGAGGGGCCTCAGCCGAGTCGCGAGACCGGCGAGGCGAAGTCCTAGAGCGATGATGCTTTTGGACTTCTTGTGTTTTGACTTACCGGACGAAGAAGACTTCGATGCCGACGACCGGTGTGGACTCCGCGATCGACCCCTGGACCTCTCACGCGACCGGGGCTTCCGCGGAGCCGAATGCCGGGCCTCGAGGAGCTTTCGAGACCGCTCTCGCAAAGCTTTCGGGTTGAGGGCCTGGCAGTCGGTACAAGACTCCGTGTCGTGGCCTCGGCCGAGGCAGAAGAGACACTCCCAATGCGGGTCGGTGACGGACATCATCCGAGCACAGGCGCCGCAACGTTTGAAACCGGGCATCCCTACGACACCTTGATAGAGAAAAACAGTGAAAAAATTCACCAAAAAGTATGGTCAAAAAATGACCAGGGCACTGCTCTTCCCGGATCTGCGCTTGCTGGCGCGGAAAAGAAGAACTGACGTCAGCGCGCAGGGGCGGCGCCTAAGTACTGCCCGCGACGTCATCCCGGCGATCACGACGCCGACGACGGACGCGGAGCCGCACGACGCCGCCTACCGACGCGCAAGGGTACTGCTACGCAAAAAACTTTCCGGATCCAGCCTGACGCCTGGGGATATTCTAAGGTAAGGAATCTGTCACTAACGTGTCTCTTTCAGATCAAATATGCAGATACGTTTTTGGTTGTCAGTGGTATCAAAGGCTGCTGAGAAATCAAGGAGAATGAGTAAATATACACCATCTTTGTCAATGAAGGAATAAGCATCATCAAGTATTTTTTATGTGGCAGTTACCTTACTGTGTCCCTTATAAGCACCTGATTCGTAAGAACGAAGTTGTTTGTTTTTTTATTTTTTAGAAAAGGCATTCAATTGGTTGGAAACTAATTTCTCAATCACTTTATCCAGCCTGGTTAAGTTGGAGACTGGTCTGAAGTTGGAAAGCCCTTTAGGGTCTGCAGAAGGTTTCATTAGTACATGAGAAATTTGACTTGTTTTAGGGTCTCTGCAAAGATACAATTTTAAAGTGAAGACTTCAAGAAGGAACACCACGATTTTTTTTTTTAATAGAGTGTCATGTGTGGCAAGGCTTTGTATAATGATAGTGCATGTTACATGGAATGCTGCCATGTGAACGTGACAGCATTTAAAATTAAGAGAATGCTTGTGATAGGCAGAAGGCTTCAAAAAGTGAACAGCTTTAATGGAAATACTACCAGAGAGTGCTTGATTACCATATTCTTGCTTAGAATCTCCATGTTTTTGACACCATTCAATGTAGCAGTACGGAGAAGGAAAACTTTCTACTTACCTGATGTGCATGTTGTAACTATGGCTACAAGGAGATGACCTTATCCTTGTCTTCAAATAAAGAAGAGAGAAATTGCATTTGCTGCTGTAGTTTCCGTATGCATCTCCAAAGGGGCATTGTTTTCATTTTTTTGTAGCAAAACAGGAGCCGAGAATGAATGAACTCCCCTCACTCCATAATACACCCCTAGTGACAAAGGTATATAAGATACCAGCGCAGGGGAGGAGTTATACGCATGGACCAATTGGTGGTGGGTGATGCTGAACAACGGATTCCAACTGCTAACCTGATGACGGCATAACGTATGTGTGTAAATATTCATGGCTTGGCATAATTAAAGCGCAGTAAAACTAATAAAGCTATATAAGTTGGATGGCTGACAGGTTAGGGATGTGCGATGCCATATGATCGAGCCTATCTAACAGTTGCTCTGATTTGCCTATTATATGCTGAGTCATTTATAACAATTATGATTATTCGGATTTAAATGATTCTTAAGCTAGTACTTCGAAGAAGGAAATTATATAGATGTAAAATACAAAACATTGTTTTCGTCCTGATTTTGGGGTACTAGGGCAGAGCTCCATCTATCATCACCTGCAGATAAGAGGTTCTCTAACAGGTTTGGCTGACTCCTAACACTCCTTGTCCAACAAAGTAGGACATCCTGGAGAGTTAGTGAGAGATACCTGCCAGTTCCACTTTACTCCAAAAAGAGATGTACCCTTTTCAGAGATAAGTGGATTTACCGGATGTGACACCCCAATACAATTGGGGTAAACACAACAAAATGGAAGTTGGTTTTTGAATAGTTTGGCTGACATTATATCCTCAAAAATAAGCAAGTGGTTGTACATTTTTAACAGCTTAAGATAATCTTTGGTGATCGGTTCAAATTTTCTCCTAGTATCAGTAGAATATGTGTCGAGTGATTGACATAATGCTGGTGACCACTGATCATCAATACAATGACGGGTAAAACACTTGTTAGAGTATCAGAGACAAGACATATTTGATGTTAAGTCGCCTATAAAAATATTGCATTGAAAGCTGAAGCAGCAAGACTTGTGTCGTTCAGAGAGTTAGTAAGCCTTTTGACAATGTTGAACAATTCATTAGGTTTATTCTTTATTCTCTAGATGCTGAGATTTTGCTTCGATAATGTCTGCATTATACTGTTTTTTTCCTTTATCTAAATTCCGGTATTTACTTAATTAGATCATTATATAGTTTGATCTCTTTTTTCTAAATAAATAAATTATATATTGTGTGAACAAGGCAAGGGACCCTGCCGAAACGCGGAACAACACTTGAATATATATATATATATATATATATATATATATATATATATATATATATATATATATATATATATATATATATATATATATCCGGATTAATATGAATAAAGGATGCTGCTTCAAATGGCATTATTCGCCTGTTTCTCAAGTGCGTCTTCGCAGGAGGACACCTTTGTTTGAGCATATTAATCCGGCCAGTCCCGGCCGGGAGGACTGCACTACCTCCAAAGGAACTGGTGGGCTGCTGCGCACAGATTGTCTGTGTTTGAGTTTGCAGGTTAAACAGGTTTTAAGAAAGCAAACCGGAGTCCTGTGCGTGTGGCTCACTGGGGAGCATGAATTGTGCAAAAGTATGTTGTCAAAGTGGCGGAATTCACGAGAGGATGTTACTTTCGAAGTGGGAAAACTACAAGTCCCAGAATGCTAATTTCAAGAAAAAAAACCCACTAGAGGGCGTGACCTATCAGAGGATGTTAAAAGGATTAACTAATTGGGTGACTTGTTTTCCACTTCTTTTCCGCCTACTGACATCGCATGGAGCCCGTGAAAAAGGAGCAGGAGCTCCGAAACGGGTAGGGCTGTTTATTTTTATGCGATACCAAAGGGGATGATGGACGGAGCGTTAGAGCAAATCAAACACTCACCCCCAGTCAACTGATCTGGGTTTAATCCATCATCATTCTTTAGCTCACTCCACCACCCCAGTTCAGACATGGCCATATGCAAATCAGTCTGACCCTGTGCCTCATGGGAACAGTCCAGCGCCGAACTGCCAAGCCATGTCTTCCCTGGACCGGAAACAAGCATCCTGGGACCGGTTTCGGGTTCAAAACCCTCATCAGCCAGGCTATCTTGAATCCAGTGGCAAAGTGAGCAAGGGACCCACGTCTAGGCATACCCTGCCAACTTAGGGCGAACAAAGATAGCCTGGCTGATGAGGGTTTTGAACCCGAAACCGGTCCCAGGATGCTTGTTTCCGGTCCAGGGAAGACATGGCTTGGCAGTTCGGGCTGGACTGTTCCCATGAGGCACAGGGTCAGACTGATTTGCATATGGCCATGTCTGAACTGGGGTGGTGGAGTGAGCTAAAGAATGATGATGGATTAAACCCAGATCAGTTGACTGGGGGTGAGTGTTTGATTTGCTCTAACGCTCCGTCCATCATCCCCTTTGGTATCGCTTTGTTCGCCCTAAGTTGGCAGGGTATGCCCAGACGTGGGTCCCTTGCTCACTTTGCCACTGGATTCAAGATAGCCTGGCTGATGAGGGTTTTGAACCCGAAACCGGTCCCAGGATGCTTGTTTCCGGTCCAGGGAAGACATGGCTTGGCAGTTCGGGCTGGACTGTTCCCATGAGGCACAGGGTCAGACTGATTTGCATATGGCCATGTCTGAACTGGGGTGGTGGAGTGAGCTAAAGAATGATGATGGATTAAACCCAGATCAGTTGACTGGGGGTGAGTGTTTGATTTGCTCTAACGCTCCGTCCATCATCCCCTTTGGTATCGCTTTGTTCGCCCTAAGTTGGCAGGGTATGCCCAGACGTGGGTCCCTTGCTCACTTTGCCACTGGATTCAAGATAGCCTGGCTGATGAGGGTTTTGAACCCGAAACCGGTCCCAGGATGCTTGTTTCCGGTCCAGGGAAGACATGGCTTGGCAGTTCGGGCTGGACTGTTCCCATGAGGCACAGGGTCAGACTGATTTGCATATGGCCATGTCTGAACTGGGGTGGTGGAGTGAGCTAAAGAATGATGATGGATTAAACCCAGATCAGTTGACTGGGGGTGAGTGTTTGATTGGCTCAAGCGTTCCGTCCATCATCCCCTTTTGTATCGCTTTGGTCGCCCTAAGTTGGCGGGGGTATGCCCAGACGTGGGTCCCTTGCTCACTTTGCCACTGGATTCAAGCAAGCCTGGCTGATGACGGCTGAAATGCCAGAAACCGGTCCTAGGATGCTTGTTTCCGGTCCAGGGAAGACATGGCTTGGCAGTTCGGGCTGGACTGTTCCCATGAGGCACAGGGTCAGACTGATTTGCATATGGCCATGTCTGAACTGGGGTGGTGGAGTGAGCTAAAGAATGATGATGGATTAAACCCAGATCAGTTGACTGGGGGTGAGTGTTTGATTGGCTCAAACGCTCCGTCCATCATCCCCTTTGGTATCGCTTTGTTTATTTTTATGAGCACGGTGATGTCCTTTTTGAATAAAGGATGCTGATTCAAATGGCAGGATTCGCCTGTTTCTCAAGTGAGTCTTCGCAGAGGGACACCTTCGTTTGAGCATATATATATATATATATATATATATATATATATATATATATATGTTTCCAAAGGAATGAAAATCTTGTCAAAGATTAACACGAGGCCACACGAGAAATTGCATGTAGGTTTATTTGTCACACAGCAGACAAGGATATACGGAGAGACGGAGTTACTTTACCATCGTCTCCAAGCTTTGCCAACACAGGGACTGTGAGGTTGGAAGCGCAGGGCTCAGGAATCGTTTGTTGCTCAGCATTGTGCTACAATCTCAAGCCAACCATTCTTCAGCCACTCACTTTGAGGAGGGAAAAATCTGGCTGTAAGAGACATTCGTCCAGATTGCGAACCAACTGCATGATGGGATTTGCAGTCCATAACTATGAACTGGCCGAGTGTTCTCTGATGAGATATGGTGTAGGTGTGCCCCACGCTACTTTAGAAGGAGGGGCTCAATAAATAAAAGGAAACTTTGAAATTTGTAACACCGGAGGCATCTGAAGAGGCTACCGCTGAAACGTGTCATGCCAGAGAATTCGAATAAATGATTCCTTGAAGCCCTGCCGTGTCCCCTTGTCTTTTTCGAAGGAGGAGGATATTTTTTGCATATATATATATATATATATATATATATATATATATATATATATATATATACACACACATCTACACACTTTGCCTTTGTCTTGGTTTTCTGAGGTTTTCTAAAGAGCTCTGCTACCCTTTGGGGTTTAGAATCTACTACCCTATAGAAATTGTTTTAAATAAATTGAAACTACTTACCAGTTAGTATCCATCTCAGATAAAAGGGATCCAATAGATCAAAAGTCCTAAAACCTTTGGCAGCAGCATATATTGGATTCCTGGGTGTGAGGAAGTGTACGAGAATCCAATACTCTGATTACCAAGAAAGGAGAAAAAAATAGAAAAGTGTGCAGAAAATGTGCAAGCTTGAAGATTTCCACCTCTCTCAAGCAGAGAGAAAGCCAAGGCGTTCTGAAAACCAGGGGGAATATTGAGGGAACAAGGTGCATTCACACTTATACGTTAGGCATTTTGAAAAAACCATACCTATGATCTACTAAGGCACTCTGGCCCCCTTTCACAGCGTGAGTAATAGCACATTAGTAAAGAGGCAGGGGGCCAGGAAGCATAGGTGCTTGTTTAATTGATGTTCCCAGAGGAGCAATGTATCCTAATTTTTTAAAGCAGGAGGCTTTACACAAAAGAGTAGTAAACAACTAAAGTGAGCTGGGGAACTCTCAAGCTGAGTGCAAGACTAAAAAGAACTGCATTTTACTCAAAGCCTATCTCATGCAGAGATCTATTAATGCCCTTTGATCCACATTTCAATCTTATACTATGCAGTCTTCTGTAGCCTGGCTAATATTCCATATATAGTATAAGCCTCAACTACATATGGACGGTCCCTCCTGCCATTTAGGTCATCCCTCTAAGCCCACAGAATGTGGTGTTTGTCTACCTTGATCGCTATGTTACAAGCTTACAGAGTGCACATTCTCTGCTTTTAGACTGATACTTCAAGTCTAATAAAATACAGAATATTTTTCTGACATCTATCAATTTTCTAAGCATGTGATGCATGGCCCTTCTGTCTCCACATCTGTACTCCAAGCCTTCAGTGTGCACAATATCTTTTTACCAGGACTACAGTATAGTGCCCTACTCTGACCCTGGATTTGCACACCATGCCTAGCAGGAGCCTGGATTGGCACACCATTTCTATCAGGTGCATGGTGACTTATCCCTGGGCAGTTACTTCCAGGTTGCAGTGTGGAGGTTTTCTCACTCTGCCCTCAGATTGACGCAGTATTCAAAATTCAGCATTTGTTACCTATGATGTGTACACCAAGGCAACAATGTGCTGAGTCTCTCTACAACCAGGATTCACACCACAAGGCAATGGGTGTTGAGTTTCTATGCCCTCAGTTCAGTTGTCTAAGTCCGCAAGTGAAGTCTCCCTGGCCTACAGTCAATAGTCCACATCTGCACGGTGTGGTACAACCATCTGTCCTGAATCAGTGCCTCAGGTCCATTATAACTCTCAATGCTTCAAAGCAGGTCCCTTAGGATACAGCACGTAAAATCACTGCACAAGAATTGATCATGCAAACCTGCAGCATACAAGGGCTTTCTGCCCCACCTGCTAAGCCAACAGTATACATGCATAGCATTCCGACTGCTCTAGAACTCCGTCGTGGATGGCATTTGTGCTCCAGCAGGTGCCTATGGTGTTGGAGGTTTTAACTAAAAACAGGACAGGTACAATGTGCATGTGTTTTTGCTCTGCTTCAGGCCCACCACCACTCTGTGAACATACCTTTAATTCCCGGCTTAATATGCTCAGAAAATCTTTGTTCTCCTGTCTCGCAGCCTCGGTCTCTCTCAAGGTCTCTTCGCTGCAGGATGGTGTACAACGATGCTTGGTCTGCATCATCTCTAGCTTTAAGCTGTCAAACTTAGTCGTGAACCATCGATGTGCTTCCTCCAGGTTAAGTGAGATCTAGGGAGGAAGAGGGAATAATGAATCACTCGTGGTGTGTAAGGAGCAAAGGAAGGGGAATAATGGGGGTAAGATTCTTAACAGTGGCAGGATGGGCCTCGAATGCTCTTCCAATGAAGTTCCCCACTAATAAAGGTTCAAGAGGAACCATAAGATGTTAAAGCTAGTGAGCTCAATGCTAATCGTTGGCAGTAGTTTGGAGCAAGTCTTGTCATGGAAGGATAAGGGTCTTGTCTTTATTAATCCTGGTAATCTTGATCTATTTGCTCTACTAATTTTACAAACAACATGGACTATCTACCCAACTCGGTAACGTAATCGGAAACTGCATCTTAGAGAAAACGTGCAAGGCCAAGAGTCACGTATAACCTCCTTAGACATCACAAAAGGTGATGGCAGAGTGCCTGAATTATTGAATTAATATAAACCCCTGGTAATCACTATTGGTCTCATTCAAGTCCATTGTGTTTAGCTTGTCTGTACTATTACAGACTAGCACCATTCATAGGGAAATCAGCATTGGTGCCACCCCATAAGGGACTTATCACTTTTTTGCTTTTCTCAGTACAACATCCTCAGTGCAATGTCTACGCCTGCTGCTTCTCGCTGAGGCGGCTCAATGAGGTGGGAGATGTCTGGGGTGCCTCTGCTCTCCTTCAAATGTGACAATGTGGCAGTTGGGTTGGAAAATTACTGCAGCCCGAACAAGGCTGATTTGCATAGGGCTAGCCCGTCTGTAGTGACACAGCAAGCAAAGAATGATGCCCAGAGCAATTACCAGTGGCTGCCATTTATTCAAGCACTTCACCTATCACTATTTTGTTTTATTCCGAGGTGCAAAGGGTAGACCTGGACCAGGGTCCTATAGCTCACTCTGAGAACTAAAAGTGCATTTCTCTGATAAGGCCCAAAAAGGCTGAACAGTAAGTGGTATAAGAAATGAACTTTGGTAATGAGAGCCATATGAGATTCTGTGAGCAAAATAATATTCTTAACACATTTCAGACAGCCTATGTACAGTGTTCAGATATACAGCATAAAAGTAGACAAGCTGAACATGCAAATATGAGTGGCCTGGTTGGTTCCTCTTTGCAGTCTAGCCAAAGTTCAAAACCTCAGGGGCATGCAAAGGTTGCAATGGAAGCCATTTTGCAGGCAATACCCGATGGAAAAGTTACTTACCTGTACTCCTAGTTGTCTGTAATAGGTAATCTCTCTTAATCCATAACAGGTAGAATATCTGCACACATGCAGGATCTTTGGAACACATTATATATTATGATTCATACAAAAAATGTGAAGTTAATAAAAAAGCCTACAAAAGGCAAGGTTTTCCGGAGCTTTTCATTTTACAACATACATCCACTCTGTCAAATTAGTCAAGGAGTACACAAACCTGTATTGTCAGCGTGAACCTGCACCTTCAGGAATTCCAGATGGCTTCAGACATCTTATCCTGCAGTGTAGAGTTTTGTTTTTAACAACCTATGGGAGACTCTTGATGTGAAAAAAGGAAATAAGTTACTTACCTGTAACTTCAGTTGGCTAACAGTTTCTTTTATAGGTTCACATTCTTCAATCATTCCCCGTTGTCAGAGTAGGAACCCCCAGTAACTTTACAAACAGCAGTATATACATAAATACACTCATTAACGTTGAAAAAACAATGTAATCTTTACCTTCCAGTCCACGTCATATACGCAAAACTCCAAACAATCAGAGCCCACCACACCCAGCTGTACCCTTGACTGAAGCTTGCAAGTGTCAGATTTTCTAAACCACAAGACTTTTATCTCTTAACATCAGAAGCCTCATTACAAATGGAGGTGGGTGGGCCACATGTGAATCTATGAAAGATACCAATGCTGGAGAACTGAAGTTACAGGTCAGTAACTTATTTCCTTCTCCAGCATTGGATCTTTCATAGATTCTCATATTTGAATAGACTAACAAATCAGTACCATCTTACAATAAGTGGAACGCGAGAATGAGGCTTACCTCAGACAAACAAACTCCTGAGAACTTTGTTCCATCACAGCCTCTTCGCTCATATGTATGTTAAAACAATTACCATTTGCAAAAGCAGGTGTCGTTTTCCATGTTGCAGCTTTACAGATGTCCTCCTATGAAATTCCTGCATAAAAAGCTGCTGTTGTGGTCACTGCTCTTGTTGAATGTCCTTTAACTCTTCCTTCCAATGGCCTTTTCGTGGCGTTATGAGTTGTAGTAATACATGCTGTAATCCATCTTACAATAGTCTATTTAGACACTGCATTCCATTTACTTCCCAATCCAAAAGCTACAAAGAGTTGATCCATGTTAAGTATCATCTTTGTTGCATGCAAGTAAAACCTTAAACATCATTTGTCTAATGAATGCAATGCCCTTTAAACTGCTGTTTCTGGATTTACAAAGATTGTTGGAAAATAAATCGTCTGCCTCAAATGAAACGTAGTTGGTACCTTTGAAATAAACTTTAGATTCGTCATTGCATTCTTTTTTTAAAAATGAAATAGGTCTCTTTACAACATAGAGCCTGCATCTCAATAGCTCTCCTTGCTGATTTTATTGTTAATAAGAAAGCAGTTGTCCTAGTTAAATGGTTCAAAGTTGCTCTATGGATTGGTTTAAACGGCGCTTTCGTCAAAGTCAATTCAATAATCAACTCCCATTCTGGTGCTTGTCTTAACTGGAGGAAATTTTCTGAACAATCTTTTCATAAGTTCCCTTATCACTCTCTGAGAATTCAATGTCTCCTGATCTGGAGATCTTAGTAATCTCAACATTGATGCTAAATGCACCTTCACTGACATAACGGACAACCCTTACTCTGCTAGATGCAATAAATAAGCTAAAAAGTTATGAGGTTCCATATTAGTTGGATCCAATTCCTTTCTACGTGCCAATAGGACAAAACCTTTCCATTTCAGACTGTACATTTTAATTGTTGATGGAGCTCTTGCTTTTCTTACAACCGCTCTACAATCATCTGAAATACTCAAATTACCAAGCTCTAAGTCTTGATGAGCCATGCTGTTCGGTGGAGAAGCTCTGGGTTATGGTGAAGTATACGTTCCATGTTCTTTGTGAGTAGCTGGACATTCGCTTTGAGTTGCACCAGCTCTTCTACACTCATCTCTCACAGATCTGCATGCCCATGTTGATGTGCCATGCAGACGCTACCAAAATCACATTGCAACTTTCTCCCCTCACCTTGCATAATGCCATTACAATCAGTGATGTTGGTGGGAATGCATTCACAAACTTTCCGGTACAGTTTATTGTATATGCATTGCCTCGAGTTCTTGGGCAAAACCATCTGCTCGCAAACTTTGTGCACTTGCGATTCGTTGCAACCGTTTCCCAGACTGGGTTTTCCCATCTCTGAAATATTAAGGAAAATGCTACTTACCTAGTATGCATCTGTTCTTGGCATGTAGAGCTGTAGAATCTCATGCTTATGCATAAATTCTACATCTAGTGTTGGGCCCAGATGTTTGCACTTTGTTTTTCTTCGAAGAAGTCTTCCTAGTCACGAGGTAGGTGACTCCTCCTTTTGGTGATAGTGCGCATGGTCATCGACTCCATCTTCAGATTGTTTTCCAGCAGAGGGTGAGAGAATGGAGTAGTAGTAAAGAATAGAGATGTCCATGTGTATGTATGAATAGTAACAAGAGAACTACAGCAGCTACAGGTACCCGGGGAGGTTGGTGGGCGCATGAGATTCTACAGCTCTACATGCCAAGAACAGATGCATACTGGGTAAGTAGCATTTTCTGTTCGAGGCATGTCAGCTGTAGATCACATGCTTATGCATAGACTATACAGCAGTCTCCCCTGAGCGGTGGCTATCCAGTAACTGATGGAGTTGTCTGAAACAGCGTTTTAAGTACTGCTTGGCCCACATTAGCTTGTTGTCTGGCTAACACATCTACACAATAATGCTTGGTGAAAGTGTGTGGTGTGGACCATGTTGCAGCTTTGCAGATGTCAGTAATAGGGATGTTCCCTAAGAAAGCCATAGTAGCCCTTAGCTTACGAGTGGAATGTGCTCTAGGGGGTACCGTTAGAGTCCTTTTGGCTTTTACATAGCAAATCTGAATACATTTAACGATCAGCCTAGCAATACCTGATTTGGATATAGGATTGTCCGTGAGGTGGTGCAAAAGCGACAAAGAGTTCTTTTGTCTTACGAAAGGATTTTGTTCTTTCAGTGTAATACAACAGTGCTCTTCTAATATCTAAGGTGTGTAGAGCTCGTTCTGCAATGGAGTCAGGTTGAGGGAAGAAAACAGGTAATTCAACCGACTGATATGTGAAATGCGAATACTACCTTAGGTAGGAATTTGGGAGAGGTACGAAGAACCACTTTATCTTTGTGTAGCTGGAAAAAAGGTTCTTCTATGGTTAGTGCCTGAAGTTCACCCACTCTCCTCAATGAAGTGATTGCAATGAGGAAAGCTGTTTTCCAAGTGAGGAACTGTAGTTCAAATTTGTGCATGGGTTCAAATGGTGGGCCCATTAACCTTGTGAGAACTATATTAAGATTCCACACTGGGGCAGGTGGAAGTCTTGGTGGCATAACTCTTTTTAGTCCGTCCATAAATGCTTTGATTACAGGCACTCTAAAGAGCGATAAATGTTGCCTATTTTGAAGATAGGCTGCAATTGCTGCGAGATGCAGTCTGATGGATGTATAGGCCAATGATGACTGTTGCAAATGTAACAGGTAGCAGAGAATGTTTTGCATGGAAGCATCAAGAGGGTTGATGTTATTGTTATTGCAATAGATAACAAATCGCTTCCATTTGGCTGCGTAGCAGGCTCTTGTGGTAGGCCTTCTGGCCTCTTTAATAATGTTCATACAGTCTGGTGGAAGGTTCAGATAACCAAACTCTATGACTTCAGGAGCCAGATCGCGAGGTTCAACTGTTTGGGATCTGGGTGTTTGATTTCTCCATGGCTCTGTGTGAGGAGACTGGGAGTTAAATGTAATTTTTGAGGCGGTACCAGAGAGAGTTCCAACAGGGTTGTGAACCAGGGTTGACGTGCCCATGTTGGAGCTACTAGGATTAGTGTGAGAGTTGTTTGCCTGAGTTTCCGAACCACTGATGGAATGAGTGAGAGAGGCAGAAAAGCATAAGCAAATATCCCTGACCAGTTCATCCATAGAGCATTGCCTTTGGATAACTGGTGTGGATACCTGGAGGCGAGGCTTTGGCATTTTGCGTTTTGGGGTGTTGCAAACAGATCTATGTGAGGGACTCCCCAAGCTTGGAAGTATGGGTGGAGAACTTGAGAGTGAAGTTCCCATTCGTGTATTTGATACCTCTGCCTGCTGAGGAGGTCCGCAATCTGGTTGTTGACTCCTTTGAGGTGTTCCGCTAGGAGATAGATACTGTGGTGAATAGCCCACCTCCAGATGTCTTGGGCTAAGTGGGACAGCTGGAGAGAGTGTGTCCCCCCCCTGTTTCTGTATGTAATACATAGCTGTCATGTTGTCGGTTCGAACCAAGACCGCTTTGCCAGACAGGTGATCTTGAAAGGCTTTGAGAGCTAGAAAGATTGCCATCAGCTCTAAATGATTGATGTGGAGCAACCTTTGCTGGTGGCTCCACAGACCGTGCACTGTGTGCTGCTGAAGATGAGCCACCCCAGCCAGTAAGGGACGCGTCCGCTGTTAATACGGTCTGTGGAACCGGGTCTATGAACGGCCGTCCTTTTGACAAATTTTGTGTGTTGCACCACTGCAGAGAGCGATGAGTACGGCCGCTTACCAATACTAGATCGGTTAATAGACCGTGTGACTGGTTCCACTGACTGGCTAAACATTCTTGAAGTGGACGCATGTGCAGCCTGGCATGGGGAACGATCATGATGCAAGACGCCATCATTCCCAGCAGCTGCATAACAACTCGAGCTGGAAGTGACTGATTGGCTTGAAACTGGAGAATTAACCCCTGAATGTTTCGAATTCTGGCTGCGTTTGGTAACGCCAGAGCCCTATGAGTATCTAAAGTGGCTCCTAGGTAGTTCTGAGTTTTGGCTGGCTGAAGATGTGATTTTAACACATTGACTGTAAACCCCAGTTGGTGAAGTAACTGAATGGTTACGGAAGTATGCTTGCGGCATTGTTGATACGTGCCGGCTTTGATGAGCCAATCGTCCAGGTATGGGAAGACATGGATGCTTTGTCTTCTCAGATGAGCAGCTACTACCGCCAGACACTTTGTGAAGACTCTGGGGGCAGTGGTGACTCCGAATGGGAGTACCTTGAATTGGTAATGTTGACCTGCTACCACAAACCTGAGAAATTTGCGGTGAGCCGGGTGGATTGGAATAGGAAAGTAGGCTTCCTTTAAGTCTAGAGTAGACAGAAAGTCGCCCTTTTGCAAGAGAGGTAGTACCTGTTGAAGTGTTACCATGTGGAAATGGTCTGACTGTATGTAAAAATTTAGTTTTATGAGATCTAATATTGGTCTGAGAGAGCCGTCTTTTTTGGGAATTAGGAAGTAAAAGGAATACACGCCCGACCCTTGAGGTTGTGGTGGTACGGGCTCTATAGCTCCTTTTAGTAGTAGGGATTGTACCTCTTGTTTGAGGAGGTGTAGGTGATCCGGTGAAAGTTTGTGTGACTTTGGGGGAATGTTTGGAGGAGTGTTGATGAACTCCAGGCAGTAACCAGAATGGATAATTTGTAGAACCCACTTGTCTGTTGTTATTGACTGCCACTTTGTTAGGAAATGTGACAGTTTTCCCCCGACAGGTGTTAAGTGGTCGGGGGGGGAACTATGGGCAAGTCACTGCTTTGTATTGGAGGGGGAGGAACGTGTGTTAGAACCTCTGCCTCTGCCGTTGTTCCCTCTGTAACCCCCCTCTGAAGTAATTTTTAGAGCCTGATGGTTGGTTATTGCCCCTATAGGTGGATGCAGTTTCCGAAGAAGTATTTTTGGACCCTGCCTGATAGAAAGAGAGCCGAAAGGAACCACGGCCTTGTGTAGACTGAAGGGCTCCCATAGACTTAGCCACTTCAGTATCTTTTTTCATCTTCTCGAATGAAGAATCTACCACTGGCCCAAAAAGGTGTTTCTTATCAAAAGGTGTGTTCAATATGGAGGCCTGAACCTCAGGTTTGAACCCTGATATGCGTAGCCAGGCGTGTCTTCTTAAAAGGACACTAGTGTTTACCACTATGGCAGATGTGTCAGCAGCATCTAGGGAGCACCTAATTTGGTTGTTTGAAATTAATTGTCCCTCACGTACCAGGTCTTGCGCTTTAGATTTATGTTCTTGGGGTAGAAATTGGATGAGTTGTTCCATTTCATCCCAATGCGCACGGTCGTATCCGGCTAGCAACGCTTGTGTATTAGATATGCACCAGAAGTAGGCTGCCCGAGAGGCTACAGGGGTGGGGGAATCCTATCGCCCGACGGCCAAACCATGTTGTTTTTATCGATGGGCAAGAAGATTTAATGTCTATTGTGTCCGACGGACAAGTAGACATTAAATCACGTAAGTAAAACAGGCTGTGGGCACTCTGGGGCTCACAGCCAATCATAAAAGCTTGCCAAGAGCCTTTGGAGACCTCTGATTGGCTAGCAGCCCATGACTTCACTGGGCTCTAGCGAGTGATTGGCTGGGGAGTGAAACGTCATTCAGTCTCAGCAAGCAGTTGTTTGTGACCGCCGCGAGCGAGGCAATTATACATTCACGTAAAATAAGCACTGCCATAGTGCCCACCATAGCACTGCTAGTGTTATTTTGCTCAGCTTTCATGCAGATCGCTCTGAAATATTGGAATAGAACTTGTCTGCCTGCTGACGGACCGTGTCTAATGCGGCGTCCTTGTGGCTGCTTTTGCCGACTGCGCACGTTTCCATTGGTGTGCAGAGCGGAATAAAACTCCCGCTCACACCAGACGTGTGACACAGATTGGGCAATTTCCCCTCAGAAATGGGTGATATCTTTCTCATTTGTGTGAGAAAATGCTCAATTGGCCAGTGCCTATTTTCCGGGCTTAATTTAGCCCGTTGTGCGCAATTTTTTAAAGCTGGAGCGGCGCCTCAGCGTCGTCGCTGCAGTTTATCTGTCATAATTGAAAAAGGACACTGTAGGAGAACCATTCCCTTCAAAGTTCATTGCGGGCGGCCTGGGCACGGCACATATCTTGCACCACATCAGTGCCAGGACTTCAGACTCATCTGAATGCGGGGGTTAAAAATACATTTGTTTTTAAAAAGCGAAAGTGAAAGTAGCGGCCTCACTGTTCTGATGCTGAAGGCATAAAGCTCTCTGTGACCGGGATTAGAAGTCACATTAGAAGTCAGTATTTCTGCTGAAGAACGCTCCCTACATCGCAAATGGTCACGAAAGGCTCTCCAATTCCACCACCAAGGAGGCATCTAGGGTGCTTGTGTTTTGGCTGGGCAATTAATCAACTTTGTATGTACCGGCGCGATAAAGTGAGGCAGCGCTGCACTGAAGGAGAAGGAAGAGCGCATACAGTGGCAGTTTAAAAACCTCAGAGGGAGAAAGTGAAGGTGGAGGCGCGAGGAAAGGAAAGCGCATGCAGTGACATCGATTGTGATCTACATTGGCATAAAGTTAACTGCGGGCGTGTGCTTATGTCGTACGGAAGGGCGCTGCCTAACTGAGTGTAAGGAGCAACTTTCACAGTGAGCCACACATTGTTTTACTTTGCAACTTCATCCGCGCTGCGCTCCGAGCGTAGCAGAGAATGCCTAAGGCGGGTCACAAGGAAGCGCCTGATTTACCTCTAGCAGAAACTCTGGTTTTCATTCTGAAGACTACAATGATCGTCTTAATATTGTATTGGCGTCTGCCAGAATAATGTTCCCTCTGCAGGCTCTGCATAACACATCATTTGATATGATTTCTCGTGCAGCTGCCAATAGTGCTACAGTTAGAAATAAATGAACGTGTCCTTGTGTAATGTAATGTAACTGGCGCTCATGTAAAGCGCTCCAATACGTTCAGGTAGAGTTCGCGCTATATAAAACTGCAAAGAAAATGTCATTCTTTTATTAAAAATGCACTCTCAGTCTCAAAGTCATATGCAAGCATAGTCAAGTCTTAAAATAACTCGGGCTAGGATATTAGAAACAAGTGAAATCGGGAGGTGGTGAGGAAGATATGAAGGGTACTACCATTAAAGAAGAAGAGAAAATGCTGATTTCACTTGGCAGCAGTGCAACAATAAGGTGGTGTGTTCATTTGGTATGAGCTAGTTTATACACATATGCAGAGCTCTACCAATGAACACAACTAGATCACTCTGACTGACTGTGCTTGTGTGAAACAGGGGGGCCGGGCCTCTATGAATAGCTCTGCAATGCACTTCAGTTCTGCCTTATGTGATAAATGATGGACCTTGCATGACTCTTAGATGCCCACAACCAAACCAGGCCTAATCTGATACTTCTGTGGTACAGCACAGCTCTAGCGATGCGTCTCTCCACCTGTACTCAAGCTTCTACAGCAGTGTAGAGTCCATGATCTTACTTGGCAATAAACTCATTTCCGTGCTGATTTGTATACTCTCAGCAACTTCAGTATTGGTATGTATGCCTCTCTGCAAATGCGCCTCAATCTAGACCGGACAAATTCATACTAAAACCACCATGGAGCCTCACACATTACTAGTACTTCCGAAGTTCCATGTAATTCATCCCAGTGCACAGCTGCACCACTGTTACAATACAAACCCAGCTCTGCCAATGATGATGATCTCTACTGTGTCTTAAGTTACCTGATATTTAAATACTTGGCCCAACGTAACTCCACCAAATCACTGAATTAGAACCCCCTGTAATCATCACAATTAATAGCAAAACCTCAAATAGCTCTGCAAATGCACGTTCACGTTATATTATTTAATCATAGTCCAGGATTCTTTTGGTCATTGTATCTACAGTCTTACTTGAAGCAGGTGGATATTGTTTGTGATGACTGTCCGTTATTAGTGATATGTCTGCATGCTCTGGGATAGTCCAGTATTCTGGATAGGTGTGGCTTGTTGGCGACAGATGTTCATTATTAGTGATCATGATCTTTTTTTTTAAGCAGTGAGTTAAGTAAGTACTGGTTGCAATTAGTTGTGACATTGTGCAACATCCTTCTTGAGTGCAGAGTTTATTTACAGTAGTTATCTGCTATTTGTGATGTTGCAGAATTCTTGACGGTCTGGAACTATTTAGATACTCTTTGTGAAAGAGAACCTGGCTTGATAAATTAAAAAAATGGCTTCCATGCTCAAATTGTGTGATCTTAGGCAAATATTTTATTTCACCAAAACTAACTTTTTCTTCATAATCAAGAATGGAAGCACTTTCAAATGCATGCTGCGTTCAGAATACCAGCTGATCGTAGGACACATTTGAAGTGAGCCCATGGCATATTTCAGTTGTTTCAGTTCCTCTCTTCTTCCAATGCTGTTGTAAATTCTGTTTGAAGTTGACTGCTGCTATTTCATGGCATTCCTGGACTCTCTTTCACCAATGGTTCTTTGATAAACTTTGCCCAGGGACAAAAACACATTTTATGGTGTTTAATTTGCAGCAGTTTTTAAAAAATATATATGGGGTGTAATTTGGTTCTTATACACTCTTTCCTTCCATTTTCTTTCCGTTTTGCCTTCCTTCATTTTTCCTTCTTTCTTTTCTGCCTTTCCTGGTTTTCTTTCCTTTTGTCTTTTCTTTCCTTTCTTAATTACCTTCCTTCATTCTTTATAATTTTTCTTTCCTTTTGCCTTATTTCCTTACTTTTACCTTTCCTTTTTAGGTCTCGTGCCTAGCGTTGCAGTGCGCAGCCCTGCTCGCGCAGCGCGAGACCTTTAGAAAGGGCTTCTGAAAACGACCCACACGCTCGTGCGTGTGGTTTTGTTTTCAGAAGCCCTCATTGGCTGTATGTAGCGTGCGTTTTTTTTTAAAAACGGCATGCGATTGGGCAAAGGCGGGCGCATGTCCCGCCTTCGCTCCTCCCATTCCCGACGGTGGCCAGAACGCGCAGCAGCGCGCGTTCGCCTCGCTGCAGCTGCCGCGCTCCCTGGCCCCCGCTCCTCTGTGGTGCGCGCGCACCACTGGTTGATTTAGACAGTTTCATTCGGGATAGAGACTGCAACATTTCTGGGCTGTTTTTTTTTTTAGTTTGATGTTATCTGATGTACTGTGTCCCAATACCGTCTTATCCTTCAATATGTTTTGCCAGTTGTCCTTAATATTTCTCATTTACCGTGTAAAGATTACATTAGCTGATGGCTTTCACAGAAACTGCTTCTCGAATGAACAGCCTTACTTTGTGCCCAAGACTTTCTCGTTTGAGATAATCTCGCCGAATAGTGATGTCCTCCCGTCCGCAGACGGCTTTACAGCTCTCGGTTTCATTTCTCAATGTCAGGGCGCCGAGAGCATCTTGCAGCAAGCACGCCGCGTTATTGCTCTGCCGTTTGCCCGAGATCTCTATCTCAGCACAGAAGTGCTCGATTGATTACCGGTTCAGAAGAGTGTGCGGATGTTTCTGAGAAGCCAGAAAGATCAAACACAGGCAGAGCACTCGAACCTCTTATTGCCGTCCCATTAAGACATGCGGTGATCATGTTTTCAGACAATTAGAACCTATTGAGTCAGGACAAGAGGGCGAAGTTGAAGTGGCTGTGAAGATAGATTGTGCGACGTCGCTTTCCTCCACTTGATATTCATAGATTGTCAAAATACCTTCCCTTAATCCGCTTCTTATTGCGATACGTTCCATATTTGAGTCCGTTGGCATTCTCTGTCTTTCGGAGCATTCTTGTGTCTCAAACCCCTACTTGCGGCGCTCATATTATTCATCTAGTTTATTTACATCATGATTTGGAATCAAAATGGAGTGCAGCAAATGCGTTGTATTAGTTCTTCCAAACAGTACATTTTAGTTCAGTGACATGGCCTCAGCAAAGCCCCAGGGAGAGCTGAATTGATAACACACTCCCTTTGAGCCAATGACTTCACATGGAGTAACAAATCATGATATTTCACCCTGATGACATCAGAGGAAATTATTCTTTGACTGACCCTAAGTTATTATTAAACAAACTTGAATAACCGTAAAAAAAAGAAAACATCAGAAACCCAAGAGCAGGACACCATCTTGTTTATTCACCGTTTGAGGATAGGCCATGGCGTCATGTCGAGAACTGTTTAAGAGGAACTTCTGCCCCCCAACACTACCCTCCCCCAAAAGTTTGCAGATGCTGCCGCCAATGTCCTGTGGTATTTCTACACCCTTTGTTGGACAGATCTGGTACCTTAATTTTCAGCATCTAATAAATAGGACTATGCTAGAAGCAGTAATTATATCACCTATGCTGTTTGATACAATGAACAAATAGGTTTGGGAACTGACAGTGATCTAAATTTTACACATGCATGGTCACACCACACATGAATTCTATTGTAATCTGTAAACAGCCTGTTCCTGAACCAGTCATTTTTAGGTTGAGCCTAGAGTCAGCGCGCATGCGCTGCTCTGCGAGACTTGTTGT
Organism: Calotriton arnoldi; assembly: GCA_963921515.1. Classification (NCBI taxonomy): domain Eukaryota; kingdom Metazoa; phylum Chordata; class Amphibia; order Caudata; family Salamandridae; genus Calotriton; species Calotriton arnoldi. The sequence goes on along the minus strand of CAWUFW010005976.1, from coordinate 492,826 downwards.
GGTGGAGTATGGATTAGAGGCCCCGCCCACTCTCCGCCCATATTTGTCATTGGCTTGTGTCATTGTCCTTCGTAAATGCTGGCTTCTGATTCGTTAACAGGCTTGCTGGTCCCTCCTTAGTACTGCCAAGTCTTCAATTGTAACCTGCCGTGGCAACCAGCCCTTTTCACTTCGGTTGTTACACTGGATGCTTTATTTAGTCAGTAAGCACTATTTTCTTTATTGAGTTTCTCTTACTGCAGACAGGATGTGCTTGAATGTAAGCAAAGCACTTCGTGCCTGCAGTAAGGAGCCAGGACAATGGTGGCCGCTATAGAAGCCCCTCCGTTATGCCCCAACCCCCTTCCACCCTCTGTTGTTCATGTTGCCCCCCCCCACCCCCCCCCCGACTCCCCATCCCTTCCTCCTTGTTACCTGTCGACCCGCCCTCCCCCGTAATAAACAAAGAAAGTGCTATGGCGCGGCCAGTACTTACCGCGTCACAACGCTTTAAAAAAAAAAAAAACATCAGCTCTACTCCACAGCACTGTCAGGAATGTTATCAGCTCGGGAAAGGAGCAGTGAGTTTGCATCCCAGAGCTGCACTCCTGTTATTTAGTGGGTGTTTAGTAATGCTCTGCTCTCAGAAACGTGCACACTCTGAGCAGTTCAAAAATTATCGGATGTTTATCTATCCATTACAAAAACATAATTCTAGTCTGTGTTACTATGAAAATATTTCGAAAATGCATGCGGCATATCTACACCGACATTATGCAAGCCATGCAATGTCTCATTTACGGCTCTATACATGGGCTGATAATGTTTTCGTAGATGCTTTCAGCCTATTCGCAGCCTTGACACAGCTGCTGAACTTTACCCCAATGAACGCGAGGCAATACTAGTGACGTAGACGTTGTCATCTGGTGTCCTCTTCTAAACGGTGTCTACAGAGCATGACGTCTCTATAAAAGTACATCGCCCTATATTTTCCCCATCAGAAAATATTTAATGAAGAATGAAAGCGAGGAAAAAGCTGGAGACCATGTATTATCTGGGAGCAGGGATCAGACAGGAAATAAGCCGACTGGAAGGGTTTGTGCGTTTATTGACTATTACAACTTAGAGCATCATTTTATAAATATTCAGAGTCTTAATACAAAAGTAATGTTTGTGTTTGCACACCCAACCGAAACTTAAAGCTTTAAGCTGCAGCACACTTTGCAAGCATAGCAAACCAGAAGGAGGACTAAAACAAAAACCCTCGCACCTGAGTAAACATTAAATATGAGGTGAAATTATTGAACTGGGCACCAATCTTGAATAGATACAGTGTTGATGCCTTTTGCAATGATGAAATGTTCAAAGAAAATGTTATTATCGAATGGAGGTAAAATAGACTGCCATTAGTATTAGCAGTATCCTTTTTGAAAACTGGAAATTCTTTAATTATTGTCTTCCCATGATTTTGTTTGTAATTTTGTGTGTACGTTTTTGTGTTGTATTTGAAGCGCAGGCACATCTGAGAGAGCCACTGCCGATTTTAACTACTATTAGAACAAGGATTGACAAAGACAATAGGATTAGCCTATGTGAGCTTTTTGGGCTTTCTCAATGTTCTTTTAGTCCTGTTGTACAGCAGTGCGGCTGCTGTGCAGCATGGATGACATTCAGAAAAAAGCACTATGCCGCCAGCGTTGACCACTTAATAGCGCTTTTTAAAATGTACTTTCAACCATTCTGCACAGTAGCCACACTGTTGTACATGTGTAAAATTAAATTGACAAAGCAAAATAGCTGTATTATTTGACTTTGTCAATGTTTTTAAACTATGTTGTTTCAGCGCTTGCACCCTGCTGCACCTAGAAGCTAGCCAGCACGCTACAGGAGTTCTGCATTTTGCTTACCTGCTAAGTAGCTCCCTAGCCTCACCACCGACTAGGACAGAGGTGGTGGCCAAAGTCGAAGCAGATGCCCTTTGAATTTTGAATTACTCCCTCCAACCTCCCTCCACCCTCCCGCCATGTCAGACCTGGCCAGTGTGCACATTACCAGTGATAAGCCTCAACAGTGCATCATATGCTCTTTTTGGTAAACCAAAGCAGTAAATGATTGATTGTCGGTAGAGCATGTTTTATTGAATTTTGAATTTTTTTAATCCAATGTATAGAAGGTTATGGCTAAAAATGTTAACTATAACTCGATCACTCAATTAGCAACGTCCCCATAGATAGAAAAGACTTTTATCTTAGATCCTGATTTTATGGAATTTACCTTTATTAGGACATTTTCACCTCAATTTGTATATTTATTTTTCACTCTTGCTATTATTTCATGTGCAGTTCATTCTGTAGAAAAGTCTCAGCTAGTTTCTTTCAACACTTCTTTTTTATATGTTCAAGGATGATGAATAGATGGAATCATGCAATTGCATGATCGATCCAGAGAAAATAAATAGGTTTTGTATTTAACTTTTTTATTAAATGACTTAAGAATTACTCAATACCACTTATAGTGCCTCTTCAGCGCGCTCTGAAAACAGAGAAGCAATAAAACGTGATAGATAGGGGGCGGATAGGCGGAGAAGAGAAAAAGAAGGGTGCAGCTGTAGACAGAGTAGATGCGGTAATTACCAGTAACATCCAGTCCTAAAAAGTGTATTTGTCAGACTTTTCAGGAAGGAATCCTAATTCTCTAACTGCAGGGTAGTAAAAGTTCCATAGAAGGGTGCCTTGGTAGCTGAATGTTCTTTCTCCCTATCTAACCTTTTTTATGGACTGGTTGCTGAGTTTTGCATATCGCTGATGTCCCATAGGCAATGTTCCCTGAATCCCAGTGCAGTAGTAAACACAACAATGGCAGCTCCGTACCCAGTAAAATAAGCAGCAGCACACGTTTGTCATTTGAGAAAATTACGTGGCAGGAATATGTATACAAGGTCATGGGTTAACTTACAAGTGACTCAAAGGGCAGCCAATGACGAAGAATTGGCCTAAGTTGACTGCACCAAAGAACAACCAGTGATGAAGAAATGACCTAAGCTGGCTGCACCAAAGAACAGCCAGCGATGAAGAAATGGCCTAAGCTGGCTGCCCTCCTGATTAATCAGCCAGCATCAGGGTTACATTGTGACTGCTCAACTGATGCAGCAAACGCAACAGGCTTACAAAGGCCTTCCCTGCAACTGGAGTGCAGTGGAACGTAGCTCCCACCTAGGTGGAGCAATCACAGGCTGTTCAGGCTTGCAACTGTCCTAGAGACATGACCGTTCCCCGCCTTTGAGGTACTGTTACCTTTTTGATTTATTTAGCAGTAAAGCTGTTGAATCTCCGTATAGCACTGCCACGCTTCAGGGTGCGGCTGCTCCCACCACTGGAGCCACCCCATTACCTGTCACTTATGACCACCTCCTAGTTGCAGAGCATTAGTTTTAGCGTCTATTTAGGTATCGCCTAGGCAGCGCTTGCGCTGTCTTTGTGAGACATGCTGTATTTAGGATATGGGCTTAAAAGCTACTCCCATTTTCAGGGACTGCCCCTGTTACATGTGTTGTTACTCAGAGCTTGTGAGCACTATTTCTTTCTTTAACCTGGACCACTGGAGACCAGTGCTTGGGGTTTACAGAGCTCTGTTGTAAACAGGGCTGTAACTCTTGCTCTTATCTTGCCACATTTGCTGTGATTTCAAAGACCGAGGTCTGTTTTGGCTGCAGCTGCCTCCTCCTCCCTTCTGCCTTCCTATGGCTGCTGCAGCCTCCGCCGGTTTTCTTTTGTGATTCCATGAGTGCGCATTTTTCTAGCTCTGTCTCACCTCCCCCCAGATTGGAAATGCAAGATGTTTGTGAAGCAAGCCTCGTGGTAGGTCACCTAAAATACACTGACACATATGGAGGAAATTGCCCCGTGCTAAGGTTTGCTACCAGTAGACTAATTGTTCAAAACAGCACAGAAATGTTCCACTAAACATGAAATTGTGTATGGAATGAGGCCTGGGGGCATGTCTTTTCTTTACCCCATTTCTCACTGTGCCGTCTGAAATCTCACGCAAAGTGTTCTAAAGAGGTGCCCTAACTTCTGCCCCTGTCATCTTCATTCTTCTTTTCCAGCCTCGCACAATGAATGTTATAAAATGCAGAAATGCAGAGTCGGCTTTCATCGATAATAAAAGGAGTTTTGAATTCATATTTTTACTCACAACATGCTTGTTGCACTTTAGATGTTATAGTACTTTATCCTGCTTTTTGTGTAGCTGCTTCGTAATTAAACTGTATATGATTTTGCTTGCCAAGAAGGGCAGTCACCTCACAAGCAAATAATGTCTTTTTTAGTTTTTTTTTTTTAACGAAATGCCCGCTGTCATGTGTTTTTTAATGGATTCCTTCAGTGCCGCAGCAAGTACACAAGCTAAAACAAGCATTTGCAATACAATAGGTCTCGCATTTGCGAGAGTTTAAGCTATTGGCATTGTAAATGACAGTGCCTTTTATTTATGTTTTAAAAATCAACACATACAGAAAATGCATTGTCATTTACAATGCCAATAGCTCAAACTCTCGTAAATGCGAGACCTATTGCATTGCAAATGCTGGTTTCCTTTCTGTTCATTCTTTCCTTTATTATCCGTAATCTTTCTTAAGCTGTCAATTACACGTTATTTCTAATGTTTTTCTTTTTTTTTTTTTAATGGTAACATGGGTGGTAGATCTGAATCACCTTTATCTAAACTTGTACTTTTCCAAAGCTCAAATCCTGTTCTTACTTAGTGTAAATCTTTTCTTGGCTTCTAGGTCTAGAGTGCAGCCAGTGTAGCACCCGACTTCAGTGCGTTCCATATTGGCATGAAACAGAATCACTACGAACCATAGTAGCAGCATAGAGGTTCATTGCAGCAGACAGCCTCAACCCTTGGTTCTCAAAGAGTTTGGAAAAGTGTAGGAGGAAACCTGTATCATTCAAGATTTAGTGCAAGCTCTTCTGTGAAACGACTGTTGCCATAAATAGCTCAACATTTCTGGACAGTGAGTTTAAAACTGAATTAAGTATAGTCTCAGACTTGATCACTTTGCCCAGTTGATAGGCAAATATGTACCAACAAAGTCTATTCAGCTTTGGATAAAAAAAAGTAGTGATAAAGAAAACCCTGGAGAAGGAAACCAAAAAAAACAACTGAGGTTGGGCCTTGTACCACTGCACAGAATCCCAACACAACTAAGAACAAAAAGTATGATGCTGAAAAAAGAAAACGAGTTTTTCAGTCACACTGGGTGGAATCCTGGCCATGGCTAGCCCTGAAGGAAAGTCCAGAGGGAGAAGGATCAAAAATGTACTGCACTATTTGCCAAAAATATCCTACTATAGCAGTCAGCTATTCGGGTTCAGGTAGAAATACATTCTTAAGTGGATGTGACCAGTTGCGCATTGAACCAATCGGAGCTCATGAAACTAGTAAGGCACATATGACATGTGTTTCATGGCACCGCCAGGAAATGAAAGAAACCACCTTGCAGTCTAAGACTCCTATAGCAGGTACCTCACATTCCAGTGTCCCTACAGAGCAGCCCCTCATCATGCAAGCACTGCAAAAACTGAAGGAGACAGAAAGAAACAGACCATCTTGTTTAACAATGCTTACCTAATTGCAAAACAAGATAAGCCACTCTTAGGCATGGACATACTATGTAGGGCTATGAAGAAAGCAGGTGTGGATATAGGAGACAATTATGCAAACTGCGAAAAAGCCTCAGAGTTCATTAGATGAGAGGCGGATATACTTCAACAGGACATCAAAAAAATTGTTTCAAATTCTCACTTCATCTGCATTATTGCTGACAGAAGCACAGATAGTGCTATCACTGAACAGGAAACTGTGCAGGTGAGAGTAGTCAATGGTGGGAAACTCTACACTATTTGCAGATCTTGTTCCACTTGAACATGCACATACGCAAGAAGTTCTGGACGGTATAGGTAAAGGAATCAAAAGGTTATCTTTGGATTTAGTAGATATGAGGTCTACAGAACATCCAGGCCCATCACTAACAGCTGTCAATTTTGATGGTGCTGCAGTTATGATGGGATCTAAGGGAGGGGTTGCAGCACTCCTAAAGAATGACATTCCTTTTCTTCTGCCGTTCCACTGTGTAGCCCACAAGCTTCAGCTTGGGATTCTAGATGCTGTAAAATCCCATCCCTCTATTTGTCAGTTTGAGCAAACTTTGAAATGGATTTTCAAATTTTATTGGTATAGTCCTAAGAGGCGAAGAGATGCCAGAGAAATTTCAAGAATAATTGATGAAAACTTTGCACATTTCACGGATATTAAACAGGTTAGATGGGTATCCAGCAAAACCAGGGCTTTGGCAGCCATGCAACCTGCAGACAGTGGTTCTACACTTGGGACAGGTTGCAGCTGGTAGTGATGATTCTGCTGCTAAGGCAAAAAAGTACCTCTCAGTTGTTACTAATTTTACATTTATAAAAAACCTTTACAGTCAGAGATGTTCTGAAGCCAGTGTCTCAGCTTTCAGAATTCTTTCAGTCTAATGAACTGCTTTTATTGCATGTTCCACCTGCTGTAGAGAGGTGTGCGTTGACCCTAGTAGGCCTAAAGAGTGAGGCGGGTGAATATATGCAGCAGTTTAAAAAACTGTACCACCCTGAAGAAAAGAAGTTTGGACACATTTCTACTGATGGCTGGGAAATAAAGTTATCAGGACACTGCCCACCAGCAGCAACAATCCAAAGTGACAGTGTGATTAAGTACATTGATAAGAGGTTTGAAAATGTTAATTGCATGCCGGTTCAAGGTTTTCAGGCATTTGCTTATACACTGTGGCCAGAAAGTAGAGAGGAACTCTATACATATGGGCTCTCTGATATTGAGGCAATTGTACAACATTTTGAGCTACTTTTCACCACAGACGAGAGGTTGGCAATTGTAGAGGAGTTTTGTGGACTTAAAACCCATATGAAAAGCTTTCAGACCAAAGGTATTCCTGTATTGCCTGCATATTCCACCCTGCTAGCAACAAAACCTTCCTCGTTGCCTAATATATTAAAGCTTGTGGAGATGATGTTCACATTCAGTGCATCTACAGCAGAAGCTGAACGTGTGTTTTCTGCCATGAATATCATTAAGAACCCACTAAGAACACGGCCAAATCAAGATGTTCTCCAAGACCTAATGCTTCTTAAGGTAGAAGGACCCAACATTGAGGATTATGACCCCAGCAGAGCTATTGATCTCTGGCTTACAACAGGAGGCACAAAGCATGTGTGCGGACATAAAAGGCCACAACTATCATAACTGTTGATGTATTGCTAATATGAGTCTTAGAACATCCTGCCATGCAAGATCATTTATTGTTGTATTTCTATACAATTTCTGTATGTTTGGATAAAAGGGATAATATCGCTTGTCAAGTTTTTCTTTAGCATTATTATTGCACAGCATTTAATGGTTTACTGATTTTAATAAAACAAAAATATATTAATGTTTCTCTGTCAGCCGGAGCCCTTATGTTTGATGTGGGATGGGAGTAGGTGGGACAAGTGGATTTTACAGGACTTGTAGATCTCAGTGGCATTTTGTCCCTTGGACAAGTAGATTATTTGGAAAATTCCACACCCCTGGGCTACCCTTTTCCCTGAAGCATCAAGAAACTTTGACTCCTTATCTGGGGGTGGAGCGTCTCCAGTAGTTTGCCCTTTTGCGTGCATTGGAAACTACCAACGAGTCTAAGGGTAATTGTCCTCTTATGTAGACTGGATCAGATGGTGCAGGCTTGTATTTATTATCAACCCTAGGGGTAAGGATACGTGGCCTGACAGGATCCTTAAATATGTTGTCTACATGTCTGGTCATTCCTTTCAGCATGGGTAACATAAGTGTTGACTTTTGTGTGCTGTTCAATGTTTCAAAAAGGAAATCCTCTTCAAGGGATTCTTTATGGAGCAGCACCCCATGGTAATTGGCAGCCCTGCCTAGCAATTCAATATAGCCTACACTGTCATCTGGTGGAGAGGGCCTGGTAGGATATAGGTCAGGATCATTGTCTGTGGGCGAGTCAGTGTTGTAGTCATCCCACTCATCTGTAGGTCCTGGCTGACCATCATCATTAAATCATCCCCATCCCCATGATTGTCAGGTGTATGTGGTGGTGAGTGCTCAGGTGAAGTTGGCACAGGTAGAGACTGAGAAGAAGGTGGTGATGGAAGAAGAGGAGGGGAAGGGTTTGTTCCAATATTTCTCTTCTTCAATGGAATATGATATTCCTCTTCAGTATTAGTCCTTTTCTTTAGAGTCACTTTAGTGGTAATGTGTCCAGTTTTTTAGGATGTATGTACAATATTTTCTGTTTCGGGTCCGGGTTTTCGAGCAGATTGCCGAAACTGGGCTTTTTAGGTGACTTTGGTGCATCAGTCTTTTTCGGTGCCGAAGTTTTCGGTGCCGACGGCTTCGGGGTTGGTGTTTTCGGATCCGAGGTGGTTTTCGGTACCTAGTGGTGAGGTTCGGAGCCGGATTTTGGCTTCGATCCAGAAGGCTTTGGCTCGGTACCAGACTTGGCGTGGGGCTTTTCGGAGCCGGAAGGCTTTTTGGTAGGCTTCGGTGCCGAACCAGAAGGCGGGCGTCGGAAGCGTGGTCTCGGGGCCGACCGGGGCCCGAGGGCGCGGGTTGGTCCGGAGCCTTCTTTTTCGGTTGACTTGGAATTCAGGGCGAGGTAGGGACTGTACTTACAGTACGTTGTCCACGTGGGTTGTCATCATCCTGGTTGGAGCCGCCCTCTGAAAGTGAGATCGGATCCTGTTCCTCCTCAGCCCAGATAGCGTCGCCGGCTTCTTTTTCCGATTCAGGTCCGAAGAGGTCCGGAATGGAGCTTGTGTGTTGGCCCGACGGTCGCGAAGCGTCTTTTTGGAGCGGAAAGCCTTGCACGCGTCGCAGTCCTGTTCTCTGTGTTCTGGTGATAAACACAGGTTGCACACTATGTCTGAGTCGGTACGTGGGTATTTCGCGTGGCACAGAGCGCAGAATTTAAAGGTAGTTCGTTCCATCAACTGCGAGTCGAATCGAGGCAGTTAGGCCCGACGGCCTACCACAAGCTCTCCGATCGAAAGAGGGTTTTTGTCGAAATAACACGATACACGAAGAATGGAATACGCGATCGGAAACAATACCGTTGAGGGTGAGTGTTCTATGCACCGAAGGAAACCGGAGGATCGGTATCGAACCGGAGCGCAGCGAGTAACATCTGAACCCGATGGCGGAAAAAAACAATCTGAAGATGGAGTCGATGACCATGCGCGATATCACCGAAAGGAGGAGTCACCTACCTCGTGACTAGGAAGACTTCTTCGAAGAAAAACAAAGTGCAAACATCCGGGCCCAACACTAGATGGCGATCTATGCATAAGCATGTGATCTACAGCTCACATGCCACGAACATTCAATTACCTGGAGTCTATTTCCTATTCGTGGGTATCCACATATTGTCTGCTTAGCCGATCTGCTTCTTTGTTGTTCAAACCTGGTAGGTTTTTTGCCATCAACGTTACATTGTTGCTGATTGCCCATTTCCAAATCTTTTGTGCTTCCCTTGAGAGCAGCATTGATCTGGTTCCTCCTTGCTTTTGAATATAACACATTATAGTTGTATTGTTTGTCCTGATCATAACATGACAGTCCTTCTCTACATTTAGAAAGGCTTGCAATGCTAGTATGACTGCTCACAACTCCATAACGTCTTTGATCACAAACAATTTATGTGCATCCAGTGTAGTTGAGCTCCCCAGCCTACCATAGAACCATCTGTACTCCGGTACATCTGTGCTCTTTCAGCTTTCAGTGTTTGTCCCTTGTAAGCATTCGCTTTGTGCATCCCCCAATGAAACACCTTCCTCATAAGCAGTGTATCTGGACTACGTGTCACATCCTCCATGCACCTGTTGCTATTGCTTGCTTAACTGCTCTTAAGCAAGCCTCCTCCAAAACAGACAATGAAGAATCATCATAATGCATGACAACCTAAACCCTAGAATTGCCTTGAGCATTCTCACAGAAACCCTTTCTTGCCCTATCAAAGAAGACACCTGCTTCACTAACTTCATGCCTCTTTCCTGAGACCGAAACTCCATCGAAACACCATCCCTTCTGTTGTTACAATCCTTGCACCTAGAAGCACCAATTCTCTACTTGGTTGCAGATTTAATTTCCTCCTGTTGAACTGCTTTTGAAGTTGGGTCTAGCTATCCTCTGTAAAACTGGTCATGTTTTTTGCCTTCTGTAGTCTACTTGCTTTAATAAGCCAGGCAACCAGGTAAGGATACACCATACCCCATTCTCCTTATATAAGTTGCCATTGGAGCCTTACACTTTGTGAAAATTCAAGGTGCTGAGCATTGTTTTAAAATGCCTTTTTATTTGTTTTCTGACTTATAACAGTGGGTATACGCCCATCCACATTATCACACATCAAGCTTAACAATACATGTAGTGTATTGCACAAGAAGTCATACAGTAGAGTGACATGGTGGGCTTCTTCTGGCCAGCCACCCTCCTTGCTTCTCAGCCCACTCCAAGAGCAACCCATATCATTCACTCCCATGCTCATAATAGCCCCACCATTTCATAATGGTGCGTTATGGCGTATTGTATGAACAATTAACAGTAACATTAATATACACTGGGACTGACGATATGGGTGGGGGAGGCATCTCCCAACTTTATAAGTCTTTGGTAATCAATATGCCCCACCCTTTGGGGACACGGAGGGCTTGGTGGGAGGAGGATGTGGGTTCTGCTGAGGATGATAAATGGGTGGAGGCAAGTTGGCCTTCGAGGATCCTTGCCATCCAATGCATCTCCGCATGTTTCAGTTCCATTATTTCCAGAGGATGTATTACTCCCCTGAGAGACTTTGGCGAATGGGTCGGGCCCGTTACCCGGCATGTTTGCAGTGTGGATGTACTCCAGGCACCCTTTACCACACTATTTGGATTTGTGCAGAGGCACAGACGTACTGGAAGGCTGTTGACAGGTTTATCGGGCGGGTGGTGGGAATTCCCTTAGCGCTTGTTCTTAAGGTAGTCTTACTGGGTATTATAGAATTGGTGGGTGACTCCAGGGCAGTCCACTCCATGATTGTCACCACATATATGGTGTCCAAGAGAGACCTCGCCAGGCATTGGACGGATGTACATACCCCATCCATACATGAGTGGGCCAGCAGCATGGACTCCTGCGCGGCACTACAAAAGCTGGTGCATAAGGCGCAGGGGGGTCGGTCCCCCAGAAATACATCTGCATATGGGGGGTATGGACTGGGGACATTGGTTGAGCCCGGGAACGTTATCCGATTTACAATGTATACCTACTGTTGCTAGAGCGATATTTGATATGTTTATTTCAAGTGTGACTCTTCATTTCTTTTGCACAACTACGAGCATTCTATTGCGGCCTGTGTGGCCTGGACCTGGTGGTCTTGTTGATGTTGTACACTAAAACCAATAAAATGTGTTATAAAAAATTTAAAAAAACATTCACTGGGCAATTTATTCATATTTCCACTTTGAGAATCACTCTGCTTTTAACCCAACACCCAGGGCGCCAACATCTCACATTCAGCACTGGTCAAAACTCTCCTCCGAGAGGTAGCACTTTGAACTGGTAATATTGACCATCTACCACAAAACAGATATTTTCTGTGTTTCTTTTGAATCGAAACATTGAAATATGCATCTTCCAGATCTACTGGACTGAGGAAATCCCTTATCTTTATAAATAGAAGGATCTCGTGATGTGTAATCATATGGAAACTTTGTTTCTTTATAAATGTGTTCAGCTCCCTTTGATCTAAAATTGAACACCACTCTCCAAATTTCTTTAAAATAAGAAAGAATCTTAAATAGAAACCTTTGTATGTCTCCTCCAATGGCACTCCTTCCATGGCTTCCGTTTCTATTCTTTATCTCCTCCTTCAAAGGTCTGTTTCGTTCTTGTTGATTAAATGGATGGAGGCTCCTTCAGAAACTCCAATGCATGACTGTGTCTTACAATTTCCAAAACCCATCTGTCTGATGTTATTTAGTGCCAACTTTCCAAATAAAATTGCATTGTTCCTCCCACTGGCAGCTGAACATGAGAAGTACCTCCTACAAGCAAGTCATGCTCTACCTCCTTTCCCTTCAAATTTTGAGAGCGGACTTCCTCTACGCACTCTATTTGGTTCTGTCTATACCCTAGTCCTCTGTTGTGCTTGCCGTCCATATTCACTATACTGTCCACATGATCCATCCTGCCTGTAGGGATGTAAAAAAGTACTCTGGTGCTCCTGACCTGGTCTTTGATACTGCCTTCTAAAACCTCTGTACGGCTGCTTATTCTGCAACATCCTTAGAGAAAGAGCGATTTCAGTATCTGCTTTTAAGTGTCTAAAGAGCCTCAACCACTTTTTTCCCATACACATTGTTGCCATCACATGGCATGTCCATTATACATGATTGAACCTCTGGTCTAAATGATGTGCTCTTTAACCAGCCATACCTCCTCATAACTGCTGCATTTCCAATTTGCCTAAATGTATATGTCAAAGCATCCATTGGTGCATCTACCATCTTTTAACATTGCCTTAGCCTTTTCTTCATCTGGCAACTTTTCTAAGAACGGTGCCATATCCCTCCACAATTACACACAAATATTGTCACTATTGTTGATGCATTAGCAACAATTAAGTGCATCAGTCGCCATCACATTAACTCTCTTCCCCATAGAGTCCCATTTCCATCCCTCCTTATCTGTAGACTCTGTACATAGAGATAAAGGATTCCTAGACCTCCCTTGTGCGGCCGCTGAGATCACTTAATCAGTACGAACCGGATTCAAAATACATCCTACAGAATCATCCGTGGCCTTGTATTTTTTCTCAACTCTTGCCAAAATATACTGAGGCAGTTGCAGGGTTCTGCATCATTGTTAGGCCTTCCTCCAACAGATGATCTAGCACAGGTATTGATTCAGCACTTCTGTGAGATTTCCCTTTAAAGTAAATTTAAAAAAAACAAGACTTCTCAACCACAGTCGTGGGGAAACTGAAGCACTCTAATGCCTTTTCTACTAACAACTGAAAACTACTAATATCATCCGGGGTGAACTCCTGTGTTTTGGCCTCTGGACATGCATCTTCTGCACTATAAACTGTTTCCATTCCGAGTCCTCTGGAGGAGACTTTGGTGGACCCTCTGTACCTACATGATCGCAGTTATTATTGTCATCATCTGCATATGGTGACCTTGCCTCTCTTTCCTCTTCACTCTGCTCAACAGCCAAATCATCATCCGGTTCCGCACCTCTTGCCGAATCTTGCTCTCCATCATCTTTCTGTGCCTCAGGCTGCATTGGTCTTAATTTTGGCAGATGTGGCACCTTTGCCAACTCTGTCTGCTGTTCATCCTGCTTCAAATGCGTAGGGAGCCTCTTGTAGATGTCAGCAATCATACCTTGCATTGAGATAAACAATCGCACCTGTACCATCCTTTCTAAAGGACGTACCCATGTCGGCAGGCTCAGGTGGCTATACTGGAAGTACTAATCAGTCAGTCGGTCTAACGCAGCAATAGTACAATGGGTTGCTGGGTCCGACATCCTCGTGAGAATGCCCAGCTGACACAGAATCCTTCTGTGTGATTGTAGTGCTGTCTTTACCACTCTAAAGCAATGATTATCATGGTAACTGTGGATTGCCTCAATTTGTTGATCACTCTGAAAATAAGGGATCAGCTGAATGATGTAAGCGAATGTACTCAACCAGTCTACAAAAATTGACATTCCTATGGACTGAGCCTCTGGAAAGCTGGATGCAAAGGCATTTTGCGATTCTCGCAGTGATGAGCAAATCAATGTGAGCAATTTACCAGACTTCAAATAGGTCTTCCAATATGGTCATTCAGTACCCATTGTTACCTTTCTATGGATGGGTTTGCTGAACTCAGCAGCTTTCCAGAGCTAGGAGATACACAGCCATCAGCGATATGTTCCTAACCAATTCCCAGTACTACTTTGGATCTGATTCCACCTTGTTTACTGAGATAGTGCACTATTGTTGTGTTGCTCGGTTGTAGCAAACTGCATGATGTTGTTACTGAAGGAAGGACGAATTTTAGGGCTTGGTGAACTGCCATCAATTCCAACAAGGTGACGATATAGTTGCTCTATTAGGGACCGTATCCCTTGGGTTAAGACTCTGTCCCTGCTGAAGTGCTCATTACCATTAATAAAGTCATACATTTTCTGAAACGATGCTGCTAGAAGCATGTTTGTCTTCTTGAACCACCAAGGGAGAAGGTGAATGGTAACTTGAAACCTTTCTTCCCATTGTCATGTAGTTTGGGACCATAGGTCCTCTAAACACCCTTATTTAAGACACATGTGAAGCCTGGTATATGGAATAATGAAATGCATGTAGCCATTCTGACACAGGTGAGGGCACTTGTTTCATCCTTGGGACTGCATTCATTTACAGGAGCAGAATCTTCAATTAGATAGATGATTATCCCAAAAGAAAACACTCCAACACCGTTTGTGTCCACTAATGTTACAAGATTATGGATTGCCTGAATTTGGTGTAGGATCGATATAAACAAACATGCATTTTCTTTTCCGAGCCACCACAACCACTGTCCAGCACTTAAAAAATACTTGCTGATATTTGCCAGCACATGGTTCTTATCTCCCATTTGGGCTGTGTGACTTGTCTACCCAAAACATGAGGAACCTCCTGTGAACCACTCATATTGGTATGAGAAGATATGAATCAGAGATCGACAGATGTCATCCAGTTTCTCGGATCTACAGAGTCCTTGGAAGCGCTAATAGCCTGATCTGAAGCGACCAAGTGTTCATTAAGCTCCTTTGTAAACTCAGCTTGCTTCTTCCAGGGAAGGAGATGATGAAGCAAAATGTTCAATAATTCTCGGCTGTAACAATATGTCCTCAAATCATCAAAGCAGTGGTTGTGGTCAGGAAGGCTTTATTCACTAATGAGTCCATACCTTCTACTTCCTTTCTCTGGATGTGTATATGAAGTGGAACCCAGAGCACAGTGGCACTGCTTGGCTGCCAAAATGTCCAGGTAGTCAAGAAACAGACTTCTTAGACAAGGAATGGATCTAACTCTTGGGGTATTCTCTATGTGCCTGTGTTGATTTTATAGAGGAACTGGAGAGAAAAGTGTATATGATAGGTTTTAGTAGTCCAAAAACTAATGCAAGTTTGTGATGTGATGGAATGTTGCAAAAAAAGAACGGGCTTCATACCCTATTATTCCGTTTTCGGCCCAACGAACTGTCATTTAGGCCTTGGTGATCTTGAGGCTCGACTACGGAAATATCTTGTATCTTAGAGTAATGAAGAATCTGTTCAGACGTCTTCAAATAGTGCAGAACGCAGCAGCAAGACTTTTACTGCATCGTCTCAAGCTCTGTCACACCGCTAACCTGCTCCGTGAACTGCACTGGCTCCCTGTTGGACGTTGCATCCAATTTAAGACACTCTGTTACGTACACAAATGTCTTTCGAACTCTGGTCCCTCTTAAGACCTTTGGTGTAGCTGTATACTCCTAGTCATTCTTTATTGTCTAGCAACTCGGACCGTGCAGTTGTTTCGAGTTAAGAGAGCCAGACAGGGAGGTTGAGCCTTCTCTTTAATAGGCCCAAAATTATGGATTTTTCTCCTGGCTGAGTTGAAATCGTGTTGCTCGCTCTGCTTTTCACAGGAAACTCAAAATCTGGCTCTTTTAATCCCTGCCATCTATAGCAGTAGCTTCTCGGTTTCTGGTACCCTATTGTAGCATCGTGCTGGGAAACTCTTGGTTGGGTAGCCATGAGTTGTACAAATCTGAATAATAATATTAATAATTTAGCCACAATAGTGAGTCTTTTAGCTGCTCTGCAGGTAGCATGATATAATGTAATATCATCATCCACCAGAGACACCCCATGAGGTGAAGAAACAGGGTTCTGGCAGATCACGCATTAACATAAGTTTTGGGAACCAAAGTGGATGAAGAAATGGTAGACACCTCTCTGCAATGAGAAGGGTTGTGCCTGGAAAACAGAAGAAGTAGATCTTGTGAGTCTTGGACTTCAGTTGTCTCTGACTGATCGTTAGATCAAATGTTAGAATGGTGGCAGCCCTTCTTCTAAGGCAGTTGATATAGTCTTCTGCCTCCTACAGTCTCATAATTTGTAGTTTTTGTCCGTCACCGCGAAGTAGGAAGAGCTGGAATTGAGATAGGCATCATGTAGGTATGACGGAGGGAGTGTTGGTTGTTGTGATGAATGGCACCTCCTCATCAGAGGGTTATGGCTATGTAGAATATTTATCAGCTTCTTCCATCTTCTGGCCTTCTCGCTTGTTGTGGAAGTGTGCCCCTTTTAAGACAAACTCCAAAACGAAGACCATCCTTGTGACGCAGAGGCTCTCAATGCGATGGATATTAAGGATAAGCAGCAACTTAAATGTCTTATTGGAATTTCTGGACACTCTTGATCTCAAATACCTCATCAAGTGCACAGAGGTAGAAGAGCCTTGTGTTGAATTCTGCAATGTCGACAGGAAGTCGACATTGCAGAATTCAACACCCGAAGTAAGATCTGGAGGTCATGAGGGAGTCAGACTGGATTACATCTAGGGCAAACACGGCCCTTGTTTTACAGGGTACACCACCCATCAATTCAGGCATGCCCTGAATCTAGCTATCACCAGAGAAACCTTAGAATGTCTCATATTACTGGTCAATAAGTCATGCAGTAGGTGGGAGTACAATCCATCATGGAACCTGAAGGACCTCAAACTGACACCATTTATTTGTAAATGATACATGACACAATGGATAAGTGACCCAAAAAGAGAGCAGAAATTCCCTTTCTGGTAGCAGAGAACACACACCAATTGGAAGCAGCATTTCCACATACCACAAGATAAATCTAGGATGACAGACAGAAGTCGAACCACAGGAATGACACCAAACCAAAAATATTGTAGTATCAGGGCAACTATAGATGTGGAAACATATAAAGCCATACCTGGGAAACCATCACCTCCTCCCGTTCTGAAGAGCAAACAAGAAGAACACGTAGCCAGTTAATGATACAGGGTATGCAACTCAAGGCAATTATGACCCAGACTCAGAAATTATTTTAAGAATTGTCAATAGTGGGGCTGATCTAATAGCAATCAAAGACTGGCTGATTCAGCTCCCTATAATAATTTTTCAACTACGTAGCTCCATTTAGAGAGACACACATCTAAGCTCTCCCAGACCATAGGTAAGCACAAAACAAGAGCGAGGATCAGTCCCCAAAGAAAAGAGATAGGAGCAGGAAAAAAGAATAGAAACTACGCTCAGTAGTAAAAAGTCTCTACTATGAGTTCTCCTCACTATCAGAACAGTTACTGACAGTTCTGGTTAGGTGACCATAGGGGTTAAGACCACCTTTCTCTATTCTGATGAATACTAGCCTCCCTAACTACAAGATTAGAGACAAGATCAACACACACAAGAGAGATACTCCTGAAGACAAACGAAATGACCTTCCTAACAACTGCATGGCTGACCAATATTCAATATAAAAACCTCCATAGAATGGACAGGAAGGACCAGAGTACCTGAGAGCAGGAAGGGGCCAAACACCTTCGAAAAGACGAGAAGGGAATCAGGTCAAAAGTCTAAATTTAAAAAGAAAAAAGTACCAACCATTTCTGCTAAAGAGGACAATGCCCAGAAAGACGGAGATCCTCCTACCAGACCTGGTCTATAGTTCTACTGTATAGTGTTGCAGAGTTTGCCACAGTAGATTTAGTCTAGAAGCCCTCCTCAAGTCCACTCTGACAACTGAATATGTCCAAATAGAGACCACTGACATCCCTACAAACAAACCTGACCACGTATACATGGTACACCATCAGGCAGAAGAAGATAAAACGAGGTTCATAAAAGTAATTTATAAATAAAATGAGTGCTTTCTTAACGGTGCTTCCCGACACTGGTTATTCTATCGCTCCTGGAGGCCAGGCTGTACTTCCAGGGATCGAATTCCTGTCACTCTGGGACGCCCACCTGTTGCTAAGCAGTGTAGTTTGGTTGCTTTGCAGTGCTTCCAGGGATTGTTCTTCTGTTGATCCCAGGTAACTCAATACAGTGAGCTATGTCGCTCCCAGTTAACTCTATATAGGACACTCTGATTGCTTAACAGTGCTCTTCGGTTGCTTGAAAGTACTTCCAGGCTCCATAGAGTGTTCACTGGGTGTCTAGCAAAGCTTCCTTAGCTCGGTCACATGTTGTAACTGGTGACTCCATATATACTACTCCCTGGTTCATTAACAGGGCTCCTGATGGGGGTGGGCTCCATGTAGTATTCACTAGCTGTTTAACAGTGATTCCAGGGCCTAGCTTTCTACCACTCCTGTGTTGGGTTTGAGCCGCTCCTTAGAAGCTCCATATAGTATATTCTCGGTTTGCTAAACAATCATACAGAGGGGTAAGAATCCGCCTGCACGTCTATGTCTGCTCTCACCCTCTCTGTAGCACTTCATGCTTATGCACAGCGGTGGAGTGCACTATATTTAGAACAAGTCTCCAAAACAGGTTTGTATATACCATATAGGACAAACTACAACCAACTATGCACTCCAAAAGGACATTGCATGCTTCAAATGCTAGTGCTTTGCGACTTGGATGGGGATATAAAGTGCTATATGAATGCTAAAATACAATACCTGTTCGGACTCCACACTTGCATCTTTCAGGGTCTTTTCTGCTGCCTCTTTAAATTTCTTCAGTTTTTTCACTGTGTCTTCCAGGTTCTGGGAACAGAAAAGCAATGATTAGAGACATTCACAAAGCTTATCCACTTACTATATAAGCAAATACTATGGCTTCTATTAAGAGCTGCTTGGAATTGTATCCTCCAGGGAGAGGGGATACTTTTCTGAGCAACTACGAGTGACTGGACCCGAAACTACTGTGTGCAGAAACAGCAGATGAGGTTTCATCAGGTGTAGATTCACACACAGTAAAACTAATGTTAGAGCCCAGCCTCCTGCCCCCCTCAGGCACCATGTGCACAAGTCAACATTGATCACCTGGTTAGGACCCTGGCTGCTCATGCCATGTGTGGCCTCCCCAGGCCCCACCACCCGTGCTATTCGAGGATGGGAAATGGTGGTGAAATTCCTGGAATTGAGAAACCTCTGTAAAAGGACTCTGTGATTTTGGGTCCGAAAGGTTATTCCATATTATAATGTCCATTCTCATGTACTCAAGGGGAGATAGCAGCCACCACAGATAATTCGGGCCTTGTTATCTACTCGGAGAATAAACCAGGAATTTGTAAAGAAGCCCCAAGTGATAGGTTTTAAATGCATGTTTCACTTTATTTACACTCCACCTCACTTACCTTTAGGACCTAGGAAAATTCTTTTCCCATGTTAAAATACAATGATCATACTAAATATTTGATAAAATATATGATCTCATAATGTTGGTTTTAACTTATTTCTTTAGAAAGGACTTAATATTTTACAAAAAAATAAACCTCATAAATTACATAATAAGGAAATGCTCCTCGCTGTTGTACTTCAGGGCCAGCATCCCATCCATCGGACTGTAGTGATGGTGAAAACCTGTTATTGTGACCTTGAGCAAAATCACACGACCATTCAATGCCTTTGTCTGTTGGAGAACCCTAATGTGGTACCTCTAGGAGCCCACATCAGTGCCACGCCACAGTCTTTCACTGTGTGCTGAGGAAAAGGCTCTATGTTATTCCAGATAGAGAACCCGACAACAAAGAACCCCATACAATGTGCTCATAATTAACATTACTTTTTTACAGTAAGTGCCTCAGTAATGAAAAAGCATTGGCGATGCCAAGAGGTCTGGCTTTAGACGAATGTTGCATGTTAATGTGAAGCATTACAAGTAAGTAGCATGGGAATAGATATGTATTTGTGTGGAAGCAAAGGACTGTGGGAGAATATTGGGGTAGGTTAAAAGGTCAGGTGGCAGTTTCACTGTCGAGCCAGACTAAAACATCCATGTAGGTTAATGACTGCCCTCCTACTATCTGTACTGCTGTCACGGAAAAAAAACCAAGATAAATTAACTAGTTATCTGAGACACTTTAATAGCATCCAAATGCCACATTTGTGCCCCCAAAGTTCAAGTTCAGGCAGCTGGATAAATAAAATGATGACAACTTCTGGAGGGCAAGCACTTTTTGTTGTGGAAGTGCACAACTTCTGCCCAATTAGTACTGATCAAACCGCTGCCCTAGTAACTGCACAGGAGTGCAGTGGCAGCTCCTCCGCTAAGGCGGAGGAGCGTCGAACCACCGCTTCGCAGCAGTGAAGTAAAGGGAACATAAAATGATAACTTGCGTTATTATAATTTTATGTTTCCTTCTGCTGCAGCTTTGCGTTTGGGGCGGGGCTGCTCCGACGACAGAGGAGCAGGGGAGGAGTGGTTTGCCCACTCCTAAGTGCACATGACTGTTTTGGCCGGCCCTCTTCTCCATGCAGGCTGCATGGAGAACATGCCCAGGCCCCCATACCCTGGCAGAGCGCCGATCCACGGCTCAGACAAATCACAACGCATAAATACCCACAACATACATAACAATGGGTTCGCTGACGATCAATGTCCTCACCTGACACTTTCTCTCCAGCTGATGTCTCTGCTTCCTTTCATCCTGCAGAAGACCTTCGTGGTACTGTTTCAGCTGAACCTCATCTTGATGACATGTTGCCAGCTCCTTGATCTGGCCCTGCAGAGCATTCATCTCGGCAAGAAATTCTTGGATCTTGAGTGCCTGTGGAGGAAGCATCGCAAGATATGGTTCTAGGAAACAGTCACTGTGGATATTGAAAGAATATAGAACATTCAAGCTTCGAAGGACCGGGAACTTGATATTTTACTATCCTATGTAACAACAGTTAGCAGCAATGTGTTGTCTGTATGGATGCAGTGCATTAGCTCCTGTTTGAGAACTAGCAATGCTTGACAATTACTCCTCAGCTTCTTAGCACCAGAAAACAAAAATGACATTATTATTGAAAAATAAGTACGAATTATGTAATCTAAAGAAATTGTAAAACATGGAAAAAACTTTTCAGGAGAATTTGTTTTTCTTAAATTCAGAGCATTACATACGGCCAGATTTAGATCTCGGCTGATGGGTTACTCCATCACAACGGTGACGGATATACCGCCCGCCGAAATATAAATCCTATGAATATAAATGCTATGACATTTATATTTCTCGGAGAAAACAATGGTTACAGAGGGAGTTTCTCAAAGAACAATTCATCATCTAACATGTGCAATGTAGTCACAAGGTATGCCCCGTTAATCAGGTAGAAAAGAAGCAAAATGTTATGATTCTTTGTTCATTCAATCCTTGCACCCGGGGACAGTAATAAGATAAAGATTTATATTTTTACTCTTTTCATATTCTGAAAGCTTTGTCGAATTAGGAGGTTTCCAACCTACTTAGACGTTTCCTCAGACGTGTCCTACTGTGGAAATGGTCAAAGAAATGCAGTCATCACCAGACCAGATTACATACACGGGTCGAGGCCAAGGAAGTCTCATTGATTTTATTGCTCTCTCTGATTATTATAAACCACAATCAGTGAGTTTTTCTATCCTTTAGAATGTTTTAGCTATCATCTTCCGTTATCCATTCTATTTAAAACCCATAACAAAAAATCTAGTGGGAAATTAAAACTACACCCTATATCTCATCAAAACAATAAGGGTATACTACGGAAATGGTCTACTGTAAACCCAGATATTATTTTGGAACAGTTAATGAACAGTAACAGGGTACAAATTCAGGAGTATTCAAAGAGCCCTATTGATCCAAAATGTAAGCTTGTGGTTCCAAGAAGTAGCTTTATTCAGGTACAAGTTACAGAAGCTTAAAGTATAGCCAGGATGGTAAGTAGGTCTATATGTACGCCCCACCAGGAGCAGCCTCCTAGCTGCTCAGCCTGCAATCACCAACTGACTCAGATCAGGCACCCAACATTCCAAGGCATCATCAAGATTCCACACATGCTCAGGCTGAACAGCAAGGGGAAGGACAGAGAGTACAGAAAGAGGAAAAGTCACAACACTACACTTTCGCTGATATAACTGACAATAAATGAAGCATTACAGGGGGGCAGAAGACTAACACCCTGAAGACCTTTTAAATGGTTCAACAGTAACTGTTCTTGGACCCACAATAATCTCATAGTGGCTTTGAAACTAAAGCCCATGGATTACATTTTGGTGAGATCTTGTCGACATCAATACAAACAGGCACTCATGACACGTAAGAGGACTATTAGACAGGAGGCCTGGGAGAAACTCCATTAAACTAGCGTTAACAAGAATCCCAGTCATTTCTGGAAGACTGTTAATGCCCCTTTCTTCCAAAGAACCATAATAGCGGCATTGATGGCGTAATTACTCCTGAGAAATGGGGCGAGCATTTCTCCATGGTATAAAGATTGAGGAGGAGTCTTCTTGTTTTCCAGAGCTTGTTGGTGATTTTTTTAGATGTAACTATGGTGAAGCTGGCACCACCCACCTATGAGGAAGTCACAAATGTGTTGACTCAAACCAGCACAAACCAAGCATCTGGACCAGATGGTGTTCCCGCCGATCTCTTCCTGGCCAACCCTGAACTTTGGATCCCAGTATTAACTAATATTTTAAGCTGTGTAGCACAATCGGGTCTGCTCAAATCCTGGTCCAACGTGATAATAGTACCTATTTTTTAAAAAGGAGATAGGGCAGACCCCAAATGCTACCGACCAATTTCGTTGATTGACTGCACATGCAAGCTAATGGGCAGGGTTATATTGGATCACTTAAAATCTTGGGTAGCCGAAAGAGAGAAACTCTCTGACATCCAATACGGCTTTAGAAGAGGGTTGGGCACCGTCGAACAGTGCCTTAATCTTCACTCTTCCCTCTATTTGGGATTTATAGATTTAACATCCGCTTTTGATTGGATGGATAGAGGGAAACTGTGGAGGAAAATGTTAGACATGGTTATAGATACATCCCTAGTCCATTTCTTAGCGCAGATGCATCACGATGTGAGTGGGAGAGTCCGATATGGAGCAGACAGCAAACTGTCCCCACCTATTAAAATGAATTGTGGAGTTTGTCAAGGGTGTGTGTTAGGCCCTTTTTTATTTTGTTTAACTATTACTGATCTGGAGAGCCATCTTAGCCTGGGGCAGGCTGACACCCCGAGGATAAGTACTAGAAATCTCCAAGCCTTGCTCGTGCAATAATACTAGATTGTATTAGCTTAGACCATATGCAGTTACATTAAAAAGCAGCTTGAACAAGCTGGAAGAGTGGATTATTTTATTAACCCGCAACTGATTGAAAAATCCCGAAACTTCATCCGAAGAGGGAATTTTTAGCCATGTTAAAGATGAATAATGAATGCATGGAGTTGGGAAAGAAGAGAGTAGAGGAATATCTGTTGCTAGTTTCCACTGAACGTCTAGAGCCTTATTTATTGTTTCCTTTTAGTTATCATGAAAGGTTTTATCTTGTTAGATTTAGGTTCAGTATGGTTTAGGTATTTGTAGAGTGCATGGCTACCCTTAGGCATCCCAGCGCTGGTATGAAACAAGATAGGGAGAGATTCTGCAGATATTTAGGGGAACAGCCAAGTTTTTAATTTCTTTTTGAAGGTCGTTTCGTTCTCGATCATTCTCAACTCTGGATCCATACTGTTCCATAGCTTGGGGACCAGGTGTTTAAATGACCTTACACCCCATCTAGATCTCTTGATTCTGGGGGTGTTCATCAGAAACTTTGATCCTGATCGAAGATGGCGGCGTGGGGAGTACTGGGAGATCAGATCTCGAACCAGCGCAGGACCTTTCCCGTGCATGGCTCTGTGGGCCAAACAGAGGGACTTAAATTTGATTCTGGCATTGACCGGGAGCCAGTGTAGCTCCCTCAGAGAAGCTTTTACTGACCGATGCCTGGGTATCTTCAGGAACAGTCGGGCTGCTGCATTCTGTACTACTTGTAGTCTGTCTGTAACATATTTGGGGGAGCCCAGGTATAGGGAGTTAACGTAGTCAAGCCTAGACACCACTAAGGCTTGAACCACTGGCTTTCTGGACTTTTCAGGGAGCAAGCTCAGTATTTTCCTAATCATTCGGAGCATCCCAAAACAGATGTTCGCCAGTTTTTTAGCTTGGATCTCCATAGTTAGGTTCTGGTCCAGCCACATCCCTAGATTTTTTAATGGAGGTTTTAGGTGGAGGGGGGGGACCCCCATTTTGCAGGCCAGGGGATCTCCAAGCTTGGGTTGAGATTGCTGCCGAGGATCATGAGCTCGGTTTTGTCCCCATTTAGCTTAAGGCTACAGTCGGCCATCCAAGAGCCGATTTTTTCCAGGCAGGGGGCTAGTTGCCTGTGGTCTGAGTTGATGGAATCAGAGATTGAGACCACCAGTTGTGTGTCATCGGCATATGACACAATGGAGAGACCGAACTCCTGTACTATAAGAGCTAGTGGGCTCAGGTATATATTAAAGAGGGTCGGGCTCAGGGAAGATCCCCGAGGAACCCCCCATGGGGCTGAATAGGCATCTGAGAAGATTCCGGCCTCCATGCTTTGGAAGGATCTACCATTCAGGAAGGAGGCCAACCATTTATTGGCTGTGCCTCCGATTCCAATACCCTTGAGCCTGTGGACCAGTACGGCATGGTCTACCGTATCGAATGCCGCGCTTAGATCCAGAAGCACGATTGCGGCGGCTCTTCCCTGGTCTAATATACTTTTTAGTTTCTCAGTAACAACAAGTAAGGCAGATTCTGTGCTGTGTTTTGGTCGAAATCCCATCTGCGTCTGGTGAATGATACCATTGTCTTCCAAAAATTGTGAGATGGTGTTATTCACGTGTTTCTCCGCTATCTTGCCCAAGATGGGTAACCGTGCGATCGGGCGATAGTTTGCCAGGGAGGCGGGGTCGAGTTGGGGGTTTCTTTAGTAGGGGTTTTACAATGGCATGTTTCCACTCTTTGGGTACTGTGCCACTCTCAAGAGAGAGGGAAATGAGGTGGGAGATTTGAATTAGGACATCTTTCCCCCCTTGAACAAGAATATGTGGGGTTAGGGGCATATGCGCAGCACCAGAAGGGATGACAAATTACCAGAGGTATTGCTGGCGTGGGGAGTGATGGTACAGGAGATAGCGGGACAGGCCTCACAATGCACACAGGTGTCATTAGAGGGGACAACCTCCATCGAGGGGCGGGCCCCAAGTCAGGAGGGGGGGCGGTAGGAGACCCAGAGCGCGCACTGAGCTAGATGGACCTCAATTATCCAGACCCGGCAGGGGGGGGGGGGGAGGGGTGGAATGGGGGGTTGGTTGGGGGGGGGGGTTCTGGAACGTTTAGTTATAGTTGAGATATTATGTCACTAAGAAAAACGAACTAAACCAGGATGGTTTGGAAAACCTCCATGGGAAAGACTATGGATCTAAATTCCTGGGTTCATTGTTGGTCTGTTTCACTGCCTCGGCTGAGGTGAAAGAGTTATGTAACTGTATTTGTATAGGAACGTGATATGCTGGTTTGGAGGAATAAATGAATAAAGATATATATTTTTTTTTTAAAAGAATATGTGGGGGCGCCTGGTCTAGAGGTGATCCTGATTTTATTTTCTGTAGCAGGGAACCAACCTGTTCCTCACTCAGTTTGGGGAAAGTGAGTAAAACAGAGGGAGGGGCGGGCGGTGACTGTTCTGGGTTCTCGGGTGGTTCAGGGGCAGTGCTCGAGGCTTCGGTGGCTGTTGATGTCAGGCTTCGGTTGGGGTGTAGTGAGTTATATATATTTTCCACCTTGCATCTCTCTTTTGAGCACTGGGGAATGTTAGCGCTTGAGTCGATTGTGGAGAGGGATTTTACAATTTTAAACAGCTCCTTTGAAGAGTTGGAGGAGTTCTCAATTTTTTCTTCGAAGAAGGCAGCTTGAGCTTTCCTGATGTTCTTATGATATTGCTGGATGGCTAGTTTGTAGGCTATTTTGAGCTCGGGGTCATACGTTTTTCTCCAACTCCGTTCAAGCTTTTTACAGCCTTTTTTTTGAGCGACCAGCTCTGGGCTGAACCAGGACGATCTGTTGGAGTTTTTTTGCTTTTATTGGACCTAGATAGCATATCTGTTCGTTTCTTATCCTCGTAAAGCATATTGTTACTCGGAGCTTTATTTGTGTCCTTGTGACTCCATGTCACATCAGAACATGGTTCATTTCCTTTTATTTTGTCAATTATACTCCAAACCGCGGAGAGATTTTATTATCCCATTATTAAGGGCTCTCAACGTCCGCAAATGTTGACCGGCCCTGCATCACCTTCAGCTCTTAAAAACAGAATATATATGCCAAATGGTCTATAAATGTATTTCCTCTGCAGTTCGATTACGAAACCTAGTAGGGAAATGATTGCATTCTGACTGTTTGGTGATGTAGTTTATATTTTTTAGTCTGCACACTGCACTTTATCCCTAACTTAGTGGTTTAGGTGTGTCTTCACTGAACCAATATGATGTTTATCTACTATTGGTAATCCCTGGTGGGACTAATGAAATTTATATATATTGTATACTGCTCCGATTTTATTGAGACTGAATATACTTATCTGAATTTGCATTCTATTGGCAATATTTAATGGACATCTGTGGTGTCCCCAATAGGAATTTATTAACGTTTGCACATTGGCATGTTGGCAGTTTGCTTTTTGACTCCTTTGAACTCTGTGACTTGTTTTTATTACATATAGTATCTATTTATTATTTTATTTGTATGTTCAATGTACTCTTTTATGGTTATGAAAAAAAAAACGAATAAAGAATATTTGACTGACTGGCCAAAGAAATATCGCAGGAGGGAAACTTTCTCCGGAGTAGGGGGAGGGGGGGGGGAACAATCTCAAAATGTGTGGGTGCGTAGGCTAAGAGGTTCCCCATGGCAAAAATATTTAAAAATTTAAAGAAAAAAGTACCACTGAACGAAGGCGCTGGCATAATTCTATAATGCATATACTCTCGTACTGGGGAAAATGTCCCCTACAAAGTGAAACAAGGAATTCACAAAACTTTTCCAAGTTTACAACCAGAAAGCTGTTAAAAGCACAGGTTTGCAGGTGAAACTGGGAACATTTTTGCACCATGTAATAGTAATGCAGTATGAATCAGGCCTAGAGAATGTTTTAAAGAATTAAGAGGATTGTTGGAGATATAATGCTGGCAGTCTTAAAAAAAGTAACTTGTGCCCACAGGAGAGCCAAGGAAGGAAGGTGGCGAAAAATGTGACATGTCCAGCATGCAGGGTTTCATATTGCAACTATCATTATGGTTGAACATATTTAGATTTAGGTTGAATGGAATTCATGTCAGTGGTTTGTCTGGTGAACAACTTGGCTGGTGGGTCAAGAGAAGGTAAGGGAGCAAACTAATCAAGTTTGTACATGGGCTGTCTCCAAACCAGAGGAGGTCTCCTGTTTTTGCTGGATTAAGGTTTAGATAGAGACTGTCCATTCAGTTCACCAAATTCTGGATGAAAATCTGTAGCCATTCTCAAGAAGAGTTGGGTTACCATCCACAAGTGATAGACTGAAAATGGGTGCTCCACGTAGAGGATGCAGAGATTCAAGGCTATAACTGAGCCCAGTGGCGGTCCAAACTGGAGTAGGTGTGGCTAGGACACTAAGAAATCTTTCCTAACTGGTATCTACTATAGGGGAAGTTGTAGGGTCAACTGCGAACTGACTGACCAATGCCAATTCGTAGAAAAAGAGTTGGCAGGAAGATCATGATATCAGTTGTGTCAAAGGCAACAGAAGGAAAGGTAGACGAGCCAGACAAGGTGTGCAGTCACTAAGAACGCACAGCATATTGTCCACCATGGACAGCTGTGTTGTATCTGTGATACAGGGTGGTCTGAAACCAGATTGATTGGTACCCAACAGATGGTCTCCTGAGATGTACACATGGAAATTGATTTGAAACCTTGAAGTTAATTAGTTTCCCTTAGAAGGGGTAGTTTAGTAACTATCTGTAGATATTGTGTCCGTCAGGGTCAGGGATGGTTTTGTTAAGAAGTGAGTGAGTTTCATCAGTCTGTAGCCTAGGGATCAGACCATGAGTTAAGGCAGCACTGGAAAAATTCTGAAATATTGAAGAAGTGCACTATGGGTGATGGACAGAGCTAATATCAACACATGCATTTTGTAATGTTGTAAGTTAGGTGTAACCTTCAGGGTGCAAGAGAGAGTGGGCATTTGAATGGGTTTTAAACTCCGAGCCTCTAAATACGACCAGGAATACCTAATCTGGTCACCGTTTAACTCACTAATGCCACTTCCTCCCTTACCACAGGATCCAGTCTTCCATTGCTAGTCCACCATGACTCACACGTCTTCCTGTGTTCTATTCTACACCACCTCATCTGCCAACTCTTGCTAGATCGGAGCAGCTGATCTAGGCCCTCCCTCTGCTACCCAACCTATATCTGCTCATGATTTTATCTTGTTGAAATTCCCCCCCTTACACATTCTTAGTTTCTCTTGCTCACCTGCTCATGGTTTTCCTTCTGATACTGCTTGTTCAACAACTCCATCTGCTTCAACTCTGACTCAGTTTGCTGCAGAGGGGAAAAAGATAACAGGTTACACGTCCTGTATCTCCAATGGAAAGCGCAATGATTATTCAATTTAATAATACTTCACACCAAATGAGTTGTTGCAGCTCATAACCCCTTCATTGACCAAATCAAAGGGATACATTTAATCTTGAATATTCACAACACATCTCAATATATGAGCACATTCCAGTGATTAGACCATTTCTTGTAAGAGATGTAGTGACAGCTTTAACTCCTGTGGAATGGATACATATCAACAGTAGATTATAGGCTTTTACAGATTAACTAGAAGTGTGTTTCTAGACTGCTTTTGACAGAATCAACAGAGCAAGACTTTGGACTAAACGGCACTTCGGGTTCCTTAAGAGCCACTCAACAACTATACTATGAGGTCTAGGTGGATTTAAACTAGGGAATAAAAAGTCTCCAAAAAATAGCCACCAACAGAGGTCTAAAACAGGGGTGCGTGCTGGCACTCCAGCTTTTAAATCTCTATGTTGCGGATTTTGGGGATGCCTTACATGACAAAACAGCATCCTCATCAAAACTCAGAAGCAAAACAATGTCAATCCTGCAGTAAGCAGACAACTCAGTCCTTCTGGACATGATTTTAGTAGGCCCACAACAGATTTTAAATAGGCAAAGAAACCACTGCTAGGAGTACTTCCTAACCATAAACACCATGATGTCTGATGCATTGATTTTTGGGAGGAAGCCTAGCAGATAGCGATTTAATAACCAGTAATACAAAAAAAAGTGATGGGTGGAATGCTTGAGCTCAATCTATCAATCAAAAATGTAGTTTATTAGTTAATAAAAACCATAAACATACATAAAATCCACAACATAATCACCAATACAGTACATGTAAAATCAATTAATCTCTACTTCAGACAATCTAAGCACCGGTGTGACCATCACAGGCACACCAAGCCAAGTCTCTAAAAATCGTGCATACAACAAGTTAAAAATATGGAAGTTTTGACTAATTTAAAACCATGAGCATGGGGAGATTGCTAGGAGTACATTATAAAACTGATAACTAGATATATGATCCTGAACTAACAAGGATCATGCAACCTGTGGAGAGTGCAAAAATCCACAGGTTACTGTTCAAAGAGTGAATCTCAGCCACTAAACCAAAACCGGTCTGGGGCTGCTTGTGGTCTCTTCTGGAGAGGGTCTCGCCTGGGAGTTCGGGGTGAACTGTTCCCATGAAGAGCACGGCCAGTACTGATATGCATAAGGCAGGCCTTTGTCTGGAGTGGTATGGTGGGTGAAGGACGAGCGATCGACGGTGGCTGAGATTAATTCAAGAATTCCATCCATCAATTTGTTGTTTGTTGCAGTTGATGCCGTAAGTGTGATGGTTATACCAAAATGTGAATCTTGTTGATCACTGGGTCATTGGACTCGCGCTGCACCCTACAGACAAGGCACACCTGGGCCAAAACAGGTTTGGTGTTGTTGATGGTCCCTTCTGGAGGGGACATCTGGCAGTTCGGAATGGGCTATTCCTGTGTATAGCAGGGTGAATACTGATTTGCATAAGGGAAGCCTATGCTTAGGGTGGCCTGATGGGTGGAAAACGATGGACTAGAATCCGCCCCGGGTGATCGCCACTAGCTAAGATTAATTCATGCACTTCATCCATCATCTTGTTTGTTTTATTTAATAACCAGGACATCCCTTGAACAACTGTCTATAAATGTTTGGCGTTGGGGTCGGAATAGGGGTAGATGTTTACAACTTTCTGTCTCTCAAACTAAAATTCCACTAATTCGTATTTGCTTTGCTTTGTCAAAAGAGCTCCATGGCCCTAGCACTGAAACAATACTGGGTGTGATCAGAGCAAAATATGTGATACAAAAGGGGATGATGGACGGAACGTTTGAGCCAATCAAACACTCACCCCCAGTCAACTGATCTGGGTTTAATCCATCATCATTCTTTAGCTCACTCCACCACCCCAGTTCAGACATGGCCATATGCAAATCAGTCTGACCCTGTGCCTCATGGGAACAGTCCAGCCCGAACTGCCAAGCCATGTCTTCCCTGGACCGGAAACAAGCATCCTAGGACCGGTTTCTGGCATTCCAGCCGTCATCAGCCAGGCTTGCTTGAATCCAGTGGCAAAGTGAGCAAGGGACCCACGTCTGGGCATACCCCCGCCAACTTAGGGCGAACAAAGCGATACAAAAGGGGATGATGGACGGAACGTTTGAGCCAATAAAACACTCACCCCCAGTCAACTGATCTGGGTTTAATCCATCATCATTCTTTAGCTCACTCCACCACCCCAGTTCAGACATGGCCATATGCAAATCAGTCTGACCCTGTGCCTCATGGGAACAGTCCAGCCCGAACTGCCAAGCCATGTCTTCCCTGGACCGGAAACAAGCATCCTAGGACCGGTTTCTGGCATTCCTGCCGTCATCAGCCAGGCTTGCTTGAATCCAGTGGCAAAGTGAGCAAGGGACCCACGTCTGGGCATACCCCCGCCAACTTAGTGCGAACAAAGCGATACAAAAGGGAATGAGCAAAATATGTGCCTGCATTATACCAGTGAAGCTTATCCCGGAAAAATAAGTAAATGGCACAAATCAATTTGACCCCCTTTTAGGCTCCCAACTGCAATGATCCAAACAGAACTATGGCTAGAGTTTTCTCTATTACACCAATCGCTTGAGATGGATGCTAAACTATTGGGAATATGCTTTCACATCAGGGGTGCAAACAGAAGCATTCTGAAATTACTCCTGTGGACAAAAATGGAGCACAAGTGAATTACTCAATAATCCCAAAGTCAAGGGCATTACAGAGTGCAAATGATTCATTAGACATGCCTGTGGGGTGGAGGAATGCCCTACCTTCAGTTCTTTAAATGTTTTCGCACAAAGCAGCTGAAAGTGAGCTCAAATCGAGACTGAGCTGGAAAATCTCTCTTCCAAGAGACATTTCACTCTGGTTTTGGAGTTCTATTCTTATAACAAACTGCAGCTATATCTCCCAGCCTCCATGCCCAGGAGATTTAAACTAGACTAGCTGAAGCTGCAACTTCATTTATTCAACCTGGGGGAATTTCACCTGAAAAGTATAAATTAAATCTCAGATAGCAGCTGTAGAGTCTGTATTCATAATAAGGAAACCATGTGTCATTTAATTTGTGTACACACATATATATATTATATTATATATAATAATATATATAATATAATATATATATGTGTCACTTAATTTGTATACGTCCAGGGGATTGTGGAGAATGAAAGCTGTTTTTAAGGCACCATTATTGCAGATTAAATATTCTACAGTGCAAAGTTGCAGTTGAACAATGTTTCAACAGCAAAGACATGCAATTGGCAACTAACTGGACTTATTACATTTACTGGCTTAAGAAACATAGCTGTATTGGGCAGCTTGTGCAGGGCTGACCTGCAGTCACAGATATGATGAAGGTATATTTGGGTTGAAGTTTTGTAAAGAACTATACTTCAATACTAAAATACTACTATATCGCTCGTATATTTGCAGTAATATTTGAACACAAGGAAGTCATTTATTCATTTCTCATTCTCTGTTGTAATTTTTATAACTTTTATGTACCTACATTTAGGAGATTTATTGTAAATCGTAAGATGTTGAATTTTGCAATTGTCTTAACTAACTAAGCAATAAATATTCCATTCAGTTCTCAGGAAAATGCCCTGTGTGTCTAGGAGGTGTGGAACTAGCTCCTTAATATAAAGCAGAGATGCAGGGCACAACTCACTGGGCAATCGAATGCTTGTCAGATGCCAAACCTATATGGATTCGCACACTATTTACATACTTCAGGCCAGATGTAGGACCATTTCATTTTGGGAGTCTCTAATTGTGATTTTTTGCAACTCGCAATTAGGGCCTCGTAAAATGCAATGTACTAATGTGTCTCAGACACATTTAGCCTCTGTGTCTTTAATGAAATCCAGATTCTCTGGTCATAATATTAGGAGAATCGCAATTCCCTATGGGGTCGCAAATGATCTACCTCATCAATATTCATGAAGTAGGTCGCAATTTGCGACTCATTGTAATGGCCTGTAACCACAGGGTGAAAGGTACTGCTAGGGTCAGCAGATCACCATGTCTGTGACTGCTTTTTAAAAAAAACTATTTTTTTTATGGAAATGCAGCTTGTTTTCCTTAAAGGAAAACGGGGTGCATTTCAAAAATAAAAATGAAAAGCTACCTTTTTCATTTTTCAAGAGTAGGCAGTGGTATGTGGGACCACTGCCTGCTCTTATAAAATGTTGGCGCCCATGTTCACAAAGGAGAGTGGGTTCCTCAGGGACTCCTTCCCGTTTGTGATGGGATTACCACCTCCTTCACGGACTCAGTAAAATATGAATGTTTTGCGGCGCATTCTAGACGCAAAACTTTCATACATGCCCCTGTGGCTCGCTATAAGGAAGGGCTATGCCCAGACGTGGGTCCTGTGCTCGCTACACCACCAGATTCAAGCTAGCCTTGCTGATGAGGGGTGTTACCCCGAAACCGGTCCCAGGATGCTTGTTTCGGGTCCAGGGAAGACCTGGCCTGGCAGTTTGGGCTGGACTGTTCCCATGGGGACAGGGTCAAGTCTGATTTGTATATGGCTGGGTCTTAATTAGAATGGCGTTGCATGCAAAAAAACGATGAATTTAACCCAGATCTGTGACTGGGGGTGAATGTTTGATTAATTCAGTACTCTCTCCATCATCTGTTCTTTTTGCATTTGTCGCTATAAGGACGGACACCCTTGGCACGCCCCTTCCTAATACCAACTTGCAAACCCTATTTTATGAGTCGGTGACAGGTTACCAACTCCAAAATAGGGTTGGTACATGCTAAAAGCAGTTTTAGCAGTCGCAAACGGCCCGATTCTCCATTTGCGACTGCTAAAAACGGTCGTACATCTGGCTCTTAGACTTGCAAACATCTATAATATCAGCAAAGTAAAATCGCAGGGCTTGTTTAACATCTAGCACACAGGAATGGGGATCAAAGCATTAACACCTGCACCAGTCCTAATGTCCCTGATAATTATATCGAGCAAGATAAGGTGCAATGGGCTTGGGACACAATCCCCTAGGTCCCAAGTAGAGAAACAAGAAAAAACTTTCTAGTCACTCCAATACAATATAGGCAAAACAGCCCTGCACACTTCCATGTGTTGAATACATATACATGTCATAGTCAGACCATATTCATAATAACATAGATTTACAATAAACAGTTTTCCCAGAAGAAAAATGCTGGTAAGATCTTGCGTTGTAAAAAGTCACTCTTTATTCGTATTCTTTAAAATTCGAAACCGCCAACGCGTTTTGTCCTCAAGCGGACTTTTTCAGGGCTTAAAATGTGAACCTGATGACCGCATGGAGACGGGCGTTACATTCGCCGGATTACTTTATCAAATCGTGACCTTCTGAGAACGGACATGAATATGGTCTGACTATGACATGTATATGTATTCAACACATGGAAGTGTGCAGGGCTGTTTTGCCTATCTTGTTTAACATCTAAGCTATGAATAAATATGATTGGATTAATATTAGTCAGACCATATTCATAATAACATAGATTTACAATAAACAGTTGTTTTCCCAGAAGAAAAAATGCCGGTAAGATCTTGCGTTGTAAAAAGTCACTCTTTATTCGTATTCTTTAAAATTCGAAACCACCAACGCGTTTCGTCCTCAAGCGGACTTCTTCAGGGCTTAAAATGTGAAAGGTTCTCATTCATATGATTGTTGCCAGTATATGAAAATAAATTTGAATACTATGTAAGTTCAAGTATATAGGTTATGTCCGTTCTCAGAAGGTCATGATTTGATAAAGTAATCCGGCGAATGTAACGCCAGTCTCCATGCGGTCATCAGGTTCACATTTTAAGCCCTGAAAAAGTCCGCTTGAGGACAAAACGCGTTGGCGGTTTCGAATTTTAAAGAATACGAATAAAGAGTGACTTTTTACAACGCAAGATCTTACCAGCATTTTTTCTTCTGGGAAAACGGTTTATTGTAAATCTATGTTATTATGAATATGGTCTGACTATGACATGTATATGTATTCAACACATGGAAGTGTGCAGGGCTGTTTTGCCTATCTTGTTTAACATCTAAGCTATGAATAAATATAATTGGATTAATATGAAAGTCTTGGATGACTTCTGGAAAGACGTGCTTGTGGGTGCATACAGTTGGAGCCAAATCCTATAAAGTAGCCAGTGAAATCGCCACTAAATAGACACAAATCAAAATATATGCCGGAGCTCGGAATTATGTGTAGTCATTGGGTGACTCTGCTCCTCCATGTACTAAATCCAGAGTCCCTTCCAGCTAAAGGAGCAAAATAGAAGACGTACGGTACCACGATGTGCCAGGGGTGGACTTTGTGTCCGCAAAAACAACTTGACTGGGCATGAATTGCTTAGGGTTTCTTAATAGTGTGAATTTTGGCATTTGTTTGGGATTCTTA
The DNA here is from genome assembly GCA_963921515.1 of Calotriton arnoldi. NCBI lineage: Eukaryota > Metazoa > Chordata > Amphibia > Caudata > Salamandridae > Calotriton > Calotriton arnoldi. The sequence continues at coordinate 457,629 of CAWUFW010005976.1, read as the reverse complement.
TTAGAACAAGCCTCGACTTGCAGCCCTGGACATTGTTATGGATACTTATTTCGGTATGCCTCAACATCAAAGGTACTGTTTCATAACAGTGCAAACTTGATTGTGTTGCCGCAGATAATGTTGAATGTCTTTTAAAGCGACCCTGGATGCTATTTCATGGACAATGCTAGGGATTCTTATTAGAAATGGATTGATCGTTTGCCTTGGACATGTTAGAGACACTTAGATGAACTGCCTCGAACAATGTATCAGATGAAGTCTAGATATGCTTCTAGTCTTCTAAAACTGGAGTGGTGCATGTAGAATGTAATCGAACAATCTACATAGCCTTCTTTCCCCACGAATATTGAGAGGTTTCTGAACGTCCTTGCTCTAGCATTTACAATGCCCAAACCACTGTATTAGGATGCTACAGGGTAGTTTCCTCCAGATTACTTGAGGATTTAAAACTTTACCTCACAATTGTCTGTTAGGTAAATTGGGTAGTAGGTGGGCTAGTGGCTCCAGATTGAAATTAGACGTCACTTTTGTGGTGCTGCCAGAAAGAGATAGTTGATTTGCCTCTGAGCCTCAAACAAAGGAGATGCAGCATATTGACAATGATGGCGTTTATGTGGTTTTGACGAAACAATCATAACTGAGCAATGGATAAAAAAAACACAAAGTTTTCTTCATCTTTGGACTGTTGTTAGCAGTTTTCAACACTTTATGTACAACTCAAAAAACCATGGAAAATGTCTTCCCAGATTATTGCATCACGGATTCCTACCTCATCCGTTCCTATAGCTGGCCTCCAAATGAGTCCCTCTGAATGATGACATACACGTTTTAAGAGGGCAGCTCTCTACACATCCAACGTCCCACGCTCTGGAACTTCCTCCTTCAATATGCACACCGGCAAGTTAATAATACACGTTCTTGACCATATTCTTCATTTTCAAAACAATTCAGGATACTTTTGAAAATGCACCAGTCTCCCACAGCGGCAGGACATCGGCAATTGGTATAAACAGAATAGCTTTTGTTCCAATTCACTTTCATCATACATAGTCCAGAACCATAATGAGGACATTGTAGATATAATGGACGGTCCTATACCCTAATAGGGGCTAATAATTGTTACATGTCAGGCTTAGACAAATGAGAGATCCAAGCTAATTTGTCCCAATTATCCTGTTCCCGCATTTTATCAGGAACGGTATTTATGTTTATCTTTAACAGGATGATAAACAGGTAGTAGATCTACTGTTTTCTCACTAAGCATAATGAAAGAATATAATATATAACACAGATTGATGCATTTCTTGTCTCAACATAGATTTAGTTCAAATACACTACAAGGAATCAAAGGTTTATTATAAATAATATGTCAAATGAAGATCCAATATATCATACATAAATATTATGTCAGTTGAAGACACCTTTGTATACTAATACTTGTAATGATGAACTCAACTTTATAAATACAATTCTCCAAAATATGCACTAAAGCTTGAAATGTAAGCTACATATTAGGAACTCGAGCAGAAAATCTGCAAATACAATAAATCTCATCAACTTGTACTAACAATTGGTTAGGATGATTAGATCCTTATTTCCTTTAATATGTCACAGCCTTAATGTGTTGTCTGGTTATCTCAACAAAAGACAATGGAATTACCAAAGAAAGGACTATTACATAAGGGGCCTCAGTGTTTGACTTTCATCCATGAACATGCAAACGAGTAGAAGGCTATCTGAGTTACAAAACGGGCCACTATCGTAGCTAATCTAAGGTTGGGTATAAATTTCTTCTGGCAGTGCGAATCAGATGAAGCCAGGGAAAGACAAAGGAATTGTGGTCCTCAATTTGAAAAGCACATTCCAGAGACTTCAGATCCTTAGCCATCAAAGAGGCATGTGTGTGCTGCTCTAACCTGTCTGTGATATATCCGAGAGGAGGAACATGTGTCATATCTACTCATGTGAATCTCCAAGTCCATCTGTTCAGCCTCAAGGACAGATGTATGATGGATCATAGTGTATTTTAATTTGCGAGAGGAATGGAAACTGGCCTAAGAGCAGTGGGAAAAGCTGATCAGGGAGGCTGTCCTGCTCCTGCTGAGGCGTTCCCAGTTCCTAAATACACATACATTTAAATAAAGAAGAATACTTTCTATACTGGCAGAGACCTCTGTGATCCCTGTATCTACCGTTGGTAAATCTAATGACGAAACACAGCAGTGGAACAGAACAGCTTGAGGGGCCAGCTGCCAGTTCTAACAGTTTTGCATTCTTCCTGGTGAGGCTGAGGTCCAAGTCACCTGTGGAACTCTACTTACTCCTATGCCCTAGGCTTGCACACCAGATATCCTAATGCAGAAAGACCTCTAAGCCATACCAACATAAACGACCCAGCACACAATAGGATGTAGATTTCCCAGGGAGGTGAAGGAGAGACAGTGTTTGTCACCTATTGAAAACTAACATGATCAAAGATGCCCTGCTTGTATACTGTAACACCTGTAATGAGACAACTGGTGGTTGAGGGATACACAAACAATTAAATAAAATTAGAAAGACATCAAATTAACAATTGTTAAAAAACCTCCTGACGCAGACCAAAATCCTGCACATCAAAATAAAAATGTCATGCTGAAATTCAGGTGGTTTTTCACATCCACATGCTCTCTCCCAGACATACCTTCCGCCTCTCTGCCTCTTCTGTGCTGGTGGCTTTGGCTTCCTTATAACGTGTGAGCTGAGCCTTCTGGCTCTTCAGCTTGGTCCTTTGACTGTCAAGGACTTTCTCCATCTCAGTCACTTTCTGAATCAGAAGGTGGTTGGCACTGGACAGGTCTGCAGATTTGCTTGTGATGTCCTCCAAGGCTTTCTTTAGCTATGGAAAATACGTCATCAGGTTACCTTCAGAAAACAGGAACAAGTGGCTAATAAGAGCATGAGGGATTGTCATTTTTCAGCTTTTCTGGACCACATCGCTGGATAGCTTTTTCTCAGTCCTAGAAATCAAGGGCACATTTTGGGAATTGGAATTTAGATAGGAGTCTTCAGTATAATTTCCCATGTTCTAATCATCTGGTCAATGCAAAGTTTAAAGTGAGGCAAAAGTTAAAACCAGTTACATATCTTCGATTAGGGCCTTCCACTATGGGTACACCTTAGATTGTCTTGCTATTACAGAAGCTCTCAAATTAAAAACTGCAGAGGCTGTACTATGGAAAGTGCCCAGTGGTGCAACAGGCGTCTGTGCTTGCTTCTTGGGCCATTTGGGATACTTTGGTATTATAGATGGGGCCAACGATGGTTGTGCAGCCCCTTCTACAATACAGACTATGCTGAAGCACATTTTGCGGCAGCGTGCTCACAATATGGTGTTCTCTCATTTGCGTGTGCAAGAATGAATATTGTGCCTTTACACACATGCTATATTACAAAATAAGTGAAAAGGCGCAGAATCTGCTAGGAGGCGCACTGAATGTGTAACACATAAAGGGGGCACCCACATAGTGCGACCTGAGGGCACTCCTAGGGTAGAGGGCACAGGGGATCATGGGCCAGTCCCGTGCAGGCAGCTGAAGTAATGAACTGCACCCACCTGCAGAGAGATGTGTAGTGCTAGAGGCACCCCTATGGTTTGAAACCACGTGATGACCTTTGACTACCATCATTTTAATTGACTTTTGGTGTTTTTTACTTTACTCTAGCCTGAATGTACGTCCTGCATATTTCTTTTTACCCTGAACATTTCTTCTGTGTAATCTTGCAGTATTAAAGTGGGAGCTGTCACAGAGTAGAACAGCCTTGCCAGGAACAGAACTTGTGGGATGTGCTTTTGACAGCATGAGAGAGAGAGGTGTGGAATGTACTTTTTGGTCCTGAGGTGCAGTGTTATGAGCAGTGGTGCACAAATGTGCATTGCGCTGTACATTGAGAGATGAAGTATGTGATGCTATAGGCAGTGGTGCACAAATGTGCATTGTGTTGTACATTGAGAGATGAAGTATGTGATGCTAAAGGCAGTGGTGCACAAATGTGCATTGTGTTGTACATTGGGAAGTATTATGAAGTTCTTACTATTCGCTTTGACATGACCTCATGTCATCTTGAATTCTGACTCTGTCTTGCTTGAGCTTTTTGTGCGCACAGGCAGGCCCCCACGAGTACTCAAGTTGTTTGGGTTAACCACGTTCAAGGTTGCTTTGTTTTTGGAGAGAAGATTGTTGAATGTACCGGAGGCTTTGTTAGGATAAAGGCTGGAACATGTGAGAATACAGAAGGCACGTGGGAAATCTTTTTGCCTTCGGAATGCTTGCATGGAAAGTGGCCAATTCCAGTAAGTTTCCTTGGAACAAAGGGAAGGCCTCTCGGAACCTTCTTGTGTGTTTAAAACTATAAAGCTGAGGTTGTTGACTTAGAGACCGGGATTGTTTTTGAGTCCGAATGGGGATGGACGCATCTACTTCGGTACAGCAGAACCCCGGTTTGCTGAGGCTCTTAAACCCGGCTGTGAATCCCCCTGTCTGGAGTGGGCTAAGATTCAGTGTTTGCAACCAGTGAGGTGATTTGTTTCTGATTGTTGCCATTGTGATGTGTGGCTGTTTGCGTGCATATTCAGTTTCCAGTGGCTACAATCATCTGAGGTGTTTTCTTTGAGTATTGACTTTGTGATGTGTGAGTGAGTCTGAGTACACATCCAAGTTAGTCATCTGATGTATTTAGTGTATATATCTTTCTGATTTCCTGCAGGACGTCCAGTATCATCTGCTGCTTGTTTATTATCCATGCATTTAACTGTTGCATTTGCCAAGTGTGTTAGTATTGCATATATATATATATATATATATATATATATATATATATATATATATATATATATATATATATATATATATATATATATATATATATATATATATATATATATATGTTTTCCCAAAAGTTTTTCCTGTCTCGCGGGTGCACTCACACAGCAGGTAAGTAAATCCTTAGTTTTCACATAAAGGAGTCCCACTCCGACCTTGTATTCCTCATGCCTAACGCGTTTCGTAGATTCCCTCTTCTTCCTCCTACCTACCTGTTGTGCGAGTGCGCCCTCGAGACAGGAAAAACTTTTGGGAACAAGGATTCACAGCTGTTTCCGGCCGTGGAGAGCTGCACCGCTCGGAGAACCAAGGTGGGTCTGCAGGATGGAAACCAGCTTCCAACCATTTGCAGGCACAGCGGCACGATGAGTACAAAGGCGGAATCCCACTCCGAGGCCCACTGGAGGGCGTAATTTGTCCTTACAAAGCCGTACATAAACACAGAGCCCACCGGAGGGTTAATATTGTTTCAAATCAACTACATTTCCCAGCATGCAATAGAATGAACCCAATCATGGAAGGCACACCAGAGGTGTTAGAACTGGGGGTCTCTAGGTGGCTGAGGTAGGTACCTTAGTCCAAATAGGGACCCTTGCTTCTAGTCAGGGAAAGGAGGGACACACTCTTAGATAACCCCTGCTCACCCCCTGGTAGCTTGGCACGAGCAGCCAGGCTTATCTCCAAGGCAATGTGTAAAGTATTTGCAACCACACTCCCAGTAACAGTGATAACACCACAAATTGACACCACACCGATTTTATAAAAATAGCGGTATCTTTATCAAAAGAAATATGATGAGACCAAACGATAGAAATCCAACATATGCGTATTCGTAATATTTCACTTTGCCGGTTATTAGGCCAACAATCACTTGTAGGTTCTTGCGGTATTACTGAGCAGTTCACGATGATCTAATGCAGTCCTAATGCAATGCTATGCAGTTCGTAATGCAGTTCGTAATGTAGAAATAAGACAGTCCTTAATGCAAGTACTGACGCAGTTCGTAACGCAGGAATAATGCAGTTCGTAATGCAAGAATAATGCGGTTCGTAATGCAAGAATATTGCAGTTCGTAATGCAAGAATATTGCAGTTCGTAATGCAAGAATAATGCGGTTCGTAATGCAAGAATATTGCAGTTCGTAATGCAAGGAATAAGGCAGTTCGTAATGCAAGGAATAAGGCAGTTCGTAATGCAAGAATAATGCAGTTCGTAATGCAAGAATAATGCAGTTCGTAATGCAATAATAATGCAGTTCGTAATGCAAGGAATAATGTAGTTCGTAATGCAAGGAATAATGTAGTTCGTAATGCAAGGAATAGTGCTATAAGCCAATCTGCGCGATCAGCTCGGGCACCACTAGGCCCCAACAACAGAGACAACGGTCGTAAGCTTAAAGAGGCGGCCCCGGTACTGCTGGGCAGGTACGGGCCGCTCGGGGACACAGCGCGTCTAACGCAGCGCAGCGGGAGAGAGATCGGAGCACTCCTGTACTCCTCCTGCATGCCTCCCCAGGCCACACACGCTTGCGGCTCCCGACCGGAGTCCAAGCCTTACCTGGGGGGTGCGCTGCTTCGCTCGCTCTCTCCCCCCGCTCGTCGGACGTCCTGCTGGGCGGCCCTGATGACGTTGCAGCTCCGTGGCTAGGCGACGCTGTAGCCAGACGGGTTACGGCGCTGCCTTCTCCTTCGTTGACAATCTTGGGCAGATTCCTCTTGGCGAACAACGATCACGATCCCTTTCACCTTGTAGCTTCCTTGGCTTCAAGAAATCCTTTAGCACATTGCCGCTCGGGCCGGCGGCGGCGATCCTTACTCGCAGCCTCAGTTACGATGACGGCTCGGGCCACAAACAGCAATGCAGCAGCGTGGACGATGTTTCACGCTGCGGGGGCAATGCGGTCACGGGGCACCTCGTAAATGGCACCACGGACCACACGGCAGTCTTAGGCGTGCAAAAAGCACACGCACTAAGCGTCGCTGAGACACAGTCGGAAACTTTGATGTTCCTGAGTTTCCACAACAGGGGACCAGCTCTCCTCGGGCCCTTGGAGACAAGTTACTTCAGGACACAGCACACAGCAAAGTCCTCTCAAGCAGGGGGACACAGCACACAGCAAAGTCCCTTGTCCTCTCCTTAGTTAAATCAGCAAACTGCAGGTCAGCCCCAGAACACACAGCAAGGGCAGTCCTTCTCTTCAGTCTCTTCAGCTGTTCTTCTTTGGAAGAGGTTCCTCTTGATCACGAAGTAGTTTCAATCCTTTTTTAGTCTTGAGTTTAGGGGTTTCAGCTCTCACATTTATACCCCTAAATGACTTTGAAGACTTTGTGTTCAGGGGGCTCTGAGCACGGTCCAAACCACTTCTGGGTGTCTTCCTGCCAGTGCACACCTTCTTTCTTTGATAGTGAGGGTCTGGGCCTCAGACACTCCACAGGAGGTGGAGCCATTCTTTTGTGGCAGCAGCACAGCCCTCTTCGCATCAAAGGGCTACTCCTCCCACCACACCAAATGCAGGCCAGCCTGTGCTGTCTCACCTACTCCCCCCCTGGTGTCAGGACACCTCTCCAGACCCTGTCACATCCAAACCCAGACAGTCAATACACGCACAGGCACGCAGGATGGTTAGGACAAGAAACCAGCCACTTCTAAAAGCGTGGTTTCTAAACACACAATTTAAAAACCATCTTCACAAAAAGATGTGTTATTAAATTCTGAGTTCAGGCACACTAAACTCCATCTCTCCATCTTATGCCTATGGGAAGATATGCTGGAAACATGTGACACAGCATTCCCCATTCTGTCCTATGGGCAAGATGGCCTTGCAACAGTGAAAAACGAATTTGGCAGTATTTCACTGTCAGGACATGGTACACACCTCAGTACATGTCCTACCTTTCACATACACTGCACCCTGCCCAGGGGGGTACCTTGGGCCTACTATAGGGGTGGCTGATGTGCATAAAAAAGGGAAGGGTAAGGCCTGGCAAGTGGGTGCACTGGTCAGGACAACAAGGCAGTTAACAAACTGCGCGCAGGCACTGCAGTGGCAGGCCTGAGATCTCTCTTTAGGGCTACTTATGTGGGAGGCACAATTAGTGCTGCAGGCCCACTAGTAGCATTTGGCATTACCAGCCCTGGCACACATAGTGCACTTTACTAGGGACTTTACTAGTAAGACAAACATACCAATTATGGACAACCAATTACCATAACACTTTATACAGGGAGCACTTGCACTTTGACACTGATCAGCAGTGGCAAAGTGCCTAAAGCATCTAAGTCGGCAACACAATGTCAGAAAAAGGTCTAGGAGGAAGGCAAAAAGTTTAAGGAACTTTAGCCAAAAAGGGCCAAGTCCAACACAACCCCCTCCCAGCCTAAAGCCAGGGTAGGCCAATCAACTACCTTGATGGACTCCCCTGCCTGGGGCGATAGAACCCGGACGCGGGCCCGCCAATGCAGGGACACCCTCCCGGTCTATGCCTTCCTGACCCCAAGGGGTTCCCTCGGTTATGACTCCCTGGGCCAACTAAGCTACTCCACTGGTACTTCCTGGCAGTCTGGGGCCCTCTAGGGGTGCTTGTTCCTTGCCAACTCCCACCTGGAGCGGTACCCCTGGAAGACCCAGCGGCCAGGGCACTGTTTACAGTCATCCCACCCTTCAGGATAGAGGCGGGGTTACCCTGGTGACTTCCAGGGGACCCAGCCCTTCTGGCTGGGCCCTGACCCACGGGTTTTCCTACTGGGGAACACAGCCCCCTCTCAACCTTCCGTCTAGACTTCTGTGCCTGCCACTTAGGAATAGCACCCACCAACTTCAGAACCGCGGGAGCTCTGGTTACAGACGCCCCACGACCTCCTGACGCTAGGTGTTCTTCCTCGCACAGCTGGCAAGTAGGCTCTAGACCTCCAACCGGGTGCTCTCCTAAGGAACCCTCCAGTCTCTTGGGTGGGGCTGCGGACCCCCGGGGACGCTGCTCATACTCCCTCCCTCTCCTTTGAGACAGGGTGCTAGCCTGCACGCCCCTCCCGCTACTCTGGGACCTGACTGCGCCACTCTGTCCTTCTTCCCTTCCTCGGGACCGGAAGATCTGAGCCGCCGCTGCTGGAATTCCCCCCTAGTGCCTCTTCAGACCCTCTGTCCCTTAACCAGGGGTCTGTCTCTGGTGCAAGCTCCTGGGGATCAAAGAGCTCGCACCCTAACAGGTGGTGGCGCAACTCTGGAAAATAATTACTGAGCCGGGGGGCTCCCTGGGGCCCAAATTGAGCAATCCCTTAAAATCATTCGCCAGGCTAACCATCACCCAATCATCCAGTGCACGTGTGTACGCATTCCCACACTCACCCAAAGGACTGGATTTTAGTTTCTTGAAGTTCCTGAACTTCTGCCTGTACTGTTCAGGAGCCCATACCTGAGGCATAAAGCCTCCTTCATGTTGGCGTAGGTCAGGGTTCCCGCCCTCTCTAAAGGTGGTAAAACATCCCTCCCAGAAGCCTCAAAGGGTTTCCACAGGCCCGCCCCCCAATGCTTCTCAGGCACCTCATTCAGCCTCAGTGCGATCTCATATGCCGTGAACCACGCATAAATATCCCCCCTTTGGTAATCTCGCACTAAGTCTTTGGGAATGTACACCTTACCCGCTGGCACTGGCTGTGCGCTGCCACCATTTGAACTGGACTCCACCTGTTTAGCCTTAATGTCCAGTTCCCTCATGCTTAACTCATGAGCTAAGAGAATCTTCTTCTCTTCCAAGGCGAGAGCGTTCTTGCTCTCCTCTGCTCGCTTTTCACTTTCAATGAGCAGCTTTTTCTCCTCTGCTTGAGTCTTAAGTTTTAAAACCTCCAACTAATGCTCTCTGACCCTTTGGTTTTCCTCCAGCTCCTCTGGGGAAAAGCTCCTCCCTGAATGGTTACTACCAGCCCCTGAGGCTGGTCCTCCCACCGGCAAATCCTGTGGACCAAATCCATTCCCTGGGTCATCCTCATCCACCTCAGCATCACCTGTCTCCTGAGCCTCTTTGGCTTCCCACCAGGCCCTTAAGGCCATTTGCAGCTCCTCCTTCTTGGCGCTACTTTTCATGGGACATTCCAAAGCTCTGCAGAATTGCCTCAATTGATCAACTTTGTAGGTAAGCAATGCCTCAATGTCGAATTCCAATTCTGCAGCCTCACTGGCTACTTGACTCCTTTGAGACATGATGTGTGGCTTAAAGGTTGCTCAAAAATAGAACCAAAAAAATCAAAAACACAATATGTGGTTGTGTCGTGGTCTGCGCTAAAACTAGTGATGTACACCAGTCACTGAGTCAATTGCAAATACAAGTTCAAATCCCAACCGCTGACCACCAATGTTAGAACTGGGGGTCTCTAGTTGGCTGAGGTAGGTACCTAGTCCAAATAGGGACCCTTGCTTCTAGTCAGGGAAAATAGGGACACACTCTTAGATAACCCCTGCTCACCCCCTGGTAGCTCGGCACGAGCAGCCAGGCTTATCTCTAAGGCAATGTGTAAAGTATTTGCAACCACACTCCCAGTAACACAGTGATAACACCACAAATGGACACCACACCGATTTTATAAAAAATAGCGGTATCTTTATCAAAAGAAATATGATGAGACCAAACTGTAGAAATCCAACATATGCGTATTCGTAATATTTCACTTTGCCGGTTATTAGGCCAACAATCACTTGTAGGTTCTTGCAGTATTACTGAGCAGTTCACGATGATCTAATGCAGTCCTAATGCTATGCAGTTCGTAATGTAGAAATATGACAGTCCTTAATGCAAGTACTGATACAGTTCGTAACGCAGGAATAATGCAGTTCGTAATGCAAGAATAATGCGGTTCGTAATGCAAGAATATTGCAGTTCGTAATGTAGAAATAAGACAGTCCTTAATGCAAGTACTGCTGCGGTTCGTAACGCAGGAATAATGCAGTTCGTAATGCAAGAATAATGCGGTTCGTAATGCAAGAATAATGCGGTTCGTAATGCAAGAATATTGCAGTTCGTAATGCAAGGAATAAGGCAGTTTGTAATGCAAGAATAATGCAGTTTGTAATGCTAAGAATAAGGCAGTTCGTAATGCAAGGAATAAGGCAGTTCATAATGCAAGGAATAAGGCAGTTCGTAATGCAAGGAATAGTGCTATAAGCCAATCTGCGCGATCAGCTCGGGCACCACTAGGCCCCAACAACAGAGACAACGGTCGTAGGCTTAGTGAGGCGGCCCCGGTACTGCTGGGCAGGTACGGGCCGCTCGGGGACTCAGCACGTCTAACGCGGTGCAGCGGGAGAGAGATCGGAGCACTCCTGTACTCCTCCTGCACGCCTTCCCAGGCCACACACGCTTCCGGCTCCCGACCGGAGTCCAAGCCTTACCTGGGGGGTGCGCTGCTTCGCTCTCTCTCTCGCCGCTCGTCCTGCTGGGCGGCCCCGATGACGTTGCAGCTTTGTGGCTAGGCGACGCTGTAGCCGGACGGGTTACGGTGCTGCCTTCTCCTTCGTTGACGATCTTGGGCAGATTCCTCTTGGCGAAAAAAGATCACGATCCCTTTCACCTTGTAGCTTCCTTGGCTTCAAGAAATTCTTTAGCACGTTGCGGCTCGGGCCGGAGGAGGCGATCCTTACTCGCAGCCTCAGTTACCATGACGGCTCGGGCCACAAACAGCAATGCAGCAGCGTGGACGATGTTTCACGCTGCGGGGGCAATGCGGTCACGGGGCACCTCGTAAACGGCACCACGGACCACACGGCAGTCTCAGGCATGCAAAAAGCACACGCACTAAGCGTCGCTGAGACACTGTCGGAAACTTTGATGTTCCTGAGTTTCCACAACAGGGGACCAGCTCTCCTCGGGCCCTTAGAGACAAGTTACTTCAGGACACAGCACACAGCAAAGTCCTCTCAAGCAGGGGGACACAGCACACAGCAAAGTCCCTTGTCCTCTCCTTAGTTAAATCAGAAAACTGCAGGTCAGCCCCAGAACACACAGCAAGGGCAGTCCTTCTCTTCAGCTGTTCTTCTTTGGCAGAGGTTCCTCTTGATCACGAAGTAGTTTCAATCCTTTTTTAGTCTTGAGTTCAGTCTTGAGTTTAGGAGTTTCAGCTCTCACATTTATACCCCTAAATGCCTTTGAAGTCTTTGTGTTCAGGGGGCTCTGAGCCCGGTCCAAACCAGTTCTGGGTGTCTTCCTGCCAGTGCACACCTTCTTTCTTTGATAGTGAGGGTCTGGGGCTCAGACACTCCGCAGGAGGTGGAGCAATTCTTTTGTGGCATCAGCACAGCCCTCTTCGCATCAAAGGGCTACTCCTCCCACCACACCAAATGCAGGCCAGCCTGTGCTGTCTCACCTACTCCCCCCTGGTGTCAGGACACCTCCCCAGACCCGGTCACATCCAAACCCAGACAGTCAATACACAACCAGGCAGAGGCACGCAGGATGGTTAGGACAAGAAGCCAGCCACTTCTAAAAGCGTGGTTTCTAAACACACAATTTAAAAACCATCTTCACAAAAAGATGTGTTATTAAATTCTGAGTTCAGGCACACTAAACTCCATCTCTCCATCTTATGCCTATGGGAAGATATGCTGGAAACATGTGACACAGCATTCCCCATTCTGTCCTATGGGCAAGATGGCCTTGCAACAGTGAAAACGAATTTGGCAGTATTTCACTGTCAGGACATGGTACACACCTCAGTACATGTCCTACCTTTCACATACACTGCACCCTGCCCAGGGGGTACCTTGGGCCTACTATAGGGGTGGCTGATGTGCATAAAAAAGGGAAGGGTAAGGCCTGGCAAGTGGGTGCACTTGTCAGGACAACAAGGCAGTTAAACTGCGCGCAGGCACTGCAGTGGCAGGCCTGAGATCTCTCTTTAGGGCTACTTATGTGGGTGGCACAATTAGTGCTGCAGGCCCACTAGTAGCATTTGCATTACCAGCCCTGGCACACATAGTGCACTTTACTAGTAAGACAAACATACCAATTATGGACAACCAATTACCATAACACTTTATACAGGGAGCACTTGCACTTTGACACTGATCAGCAGTGGCAAAGTGCCCAAAGCATCTAAGTCGGCAACACAATGTCAGAAAAAGGTCTAGGAGGAAGGGAAAAAGTTTAAGGAACTTTAGCCAAAAAGGGCCAAGTCCAACAAGAGGCCTATAAATGAATGAGCAAGCAGGGGGAAGTGGTTAATCAGCATCACTGTGGAATGACGGAATGCCTATGAGGAAGAAGAGGGAATCTTCGAAACGCGTCAGGCATGAGGAATACAAGGTCGGAGTGGGACTGCGCCTTTATGTGAAAACTAAGGATTTACTTACCTGCGGTGTGAGTGCGCCCTCGAGACAGGAAAAACTTTTGGGAATATATATATATTCACTGAAAAAACCATAGGTTTTAGGGACAGTTATAGTAGTTGGACATTTCACTCGTACAAAACCATAGAAATTCCCCCGTTATAGTTAGTTCAGCTAACTATAACTCGCGCCCCCGCAATGCACTGCTGATGACGTCACATATTACATCACACATGACATGGTCAGTGACATCACTGATGACATCTCAAATGACATCACTGATGACATCATCCAGTGACTGTTTCTGTAAAGTTTAAATATTTTTAATATATAGGGAAAGGTGTATTGAAGAATGAGTGGGTGTATAAGGGTGTGGATGAAGGATTTAGTAGGTGTGTGACTGACTCTATAAGTGAGTGATTAAACGTATCTTACTGAATGCAAGGGTTAGTGACTAAACTGGGTGAATGTCTGTAACCGTCTGTCTGTTGCTGTGTAAGTGGCTGCATGGGTTTGTGAATAGCTATATGAGTGTCTATATGAGTTATTGATTGGTTGTCTGAGTATCTGTATGGGTGCCTGAGTGTTTGTGTGGGTAGGGTGTGTGCGACTGTGCATAGATGTGTGAGTGGGTGATTCACTGGGTGGATGGTTTCAGAGTGCATCTGTGATAGGCTGTATGGGTGGGTAAGTGTGTGTAAGAGTGTGTTAGTGAGTGAATGTATGTCCCAGTGGTACATGTGTGAGTAACTACATATGTGAAAGGCAGTATATATGTGTGTTGGAGTATATAAATAGCTATAAGCGAGAGTGTGTGATTGTGAGAGTGACTGTATGGATGAGTGTGTGCTTGTATAAGAGAGGAAGAATGTGCTAGTATTTGTATGAGTAAGTGAGCTGGTGTGTGTATAACTGTATAGGTGAGTAAATGGCAGTGTGATTAATTATTTGCATGACTGACTAGGTGTATGAGTACCTCTATGGATGAGTGGCGGTGTTTGAGTGTCTATATAGGAGTATGAGTGCATATGATAGTCCTGTACTGAGTGACCGTACGTATGAGTGACTGTACGGGTGAGTGAGTGGATGTGTGTGTGTAGACCTAAGAATCAGTGAGTGGGTATGTAGTTATTGGTGTTGGAGTGTCTATGGTTTTGCGAATGGCAGTGTGTAATTTAGAGTGGGTATATCAAAGGTTATATTAGGGTGTGAGGAGGTGCATCAGATTATCACGTGGATGATGTGTCATCAGTGATGTCATCAGTGATGTCACTGACCATGTCATGAGTGATGTAATATGTGACGTCATCAGCAGTGCATTGTGGGGCGCGAGTTATAGTTAGCTGAACTAACTATAACGGGGAATTTCTATGGTTTTGTACGAGTGAAATGTCCAACTAACTAGAACTATCCCTAAAACCTATGTTTTTTTCAGTGAATTTCATAGGTTTTTTAAATGCTAATTTCTAACTATAACGTGTCTGAAACCTATGGTTTTTTCAGTGAATTTCAAAGGTTTTTTAAATGCTAATTTCTAACTATAACGGGCCTGAAACCTATGGTTTTTTCAGTGAATTTCAAAGGTTTTTTAAATGCTAATTTCTAACTATAACGCCCCTAAAACCTATGGTTTTTTCAGTGAATTTCAAAGGTTTTGTAAATGACAATTTTTAAATGTATTAATTGTTATATTTATTTTTTTGATACTGATGTACTACATTTTTTTAAACTATTTATTTTTACATATTTTATTTTTTAAATTACATTGTAATTACATTATACATTACATTACAAAATATACTTTCTCAGAATGAATTACTTTAGTTTAAATACTTTGCAAATAGGCAATAGACTTTTAAGTACAGTAGTTACAGTTGTTGCAATGGGCAACACAATTTCAAACACAATGCAACATTTAGCTCAATGTGAATTTCTAGTTAAATGCAATTAGTTACTTTATGGATTACTTTTCTAACCACAGGACTGGATCCTAGATTCAGTCCTGGGACATCTCCTGTAAACAGTTGAGTAAAAGCGTTTTGGTTACAGTAGTGATTTTTAAGGAATATTATTGTATTTTAAAAGTTGACACTTAGAAACTTTTTCACATAGAATCACCAATGTTATCCTATGGGAGGAAATTCACTTAGCAGGTAAGTAGTGTTATCGTTACTTTTTCTTACTCAGTGGTGGATCCTGTATCCAGCACTGGTGCATCTCCTGTAAACAGTTGAAAGAATGCGTTTAAGTCATACAGGCGATTTTTAAGGAATATTTGTAGTTTGTGAAAATCGACACTTTGAAACTTTTCTGCTGAAAACCAGACAATGGATTCCTATGGAAGGAAATACTAGTTACTGGTAAGTACGGTTAGAATTACTTTTCAGGGTCAGTGCTGGGCTAAAAGATGCAGCACTGGGTTCTCTCCTGATAACAGGTGAGTAAATCGGAATTCGTAGTTCGGCTGATTTTAGAGGAATATTATAAAGTTCCAAAACTCCACACTTAGAAGAATTTCCAAGTGAAACCAGTCAATGTTAGCCTATGGAAGGAAATTCAAATTACTGGCAAGTGCGGTTAAAATTACTTTTCAGGATCAGTATTGGGCTCAAAGATGCAGCACTGGGTTCTCTCCTGATAACAGGTGAGTAAATCGGAATTCGTAGTTCTGCTGATTTTAGAGGAATATTTGTATGTTTCAAAAATCGACACCTAGAAACTTTTTCAGCAAAAAGCAGGCAATGATATCCTATGGAAGGAAATTCAATTTACTGGTAAGTACGGTTAGAATTACTTTTCAAGGTCAGTGCTGGGCTAAAAGATGCAGCACTGGGTTCTCTCCTGATAACAGGTGAGTAAATCGGAATTCGTAGTTCGGCTGATTTTAGAGGAATATTATAAAGTTCCAAAACTCCACACTTAGAAGAATTTCCAAGTGAAACCAGTCAATGTTAGCCTATGGAAGGAAATTCAAATTACTGGCAAGTGCGGTTAAAATTACTTTTCAGGATCAGTATTGGGCTCAAAGATGCAGCACTGGGTTCTCTCCTGATAACAGGTGAGTAAATCGGAATTCGTAGTTCGGCTGATTTTAGAGGAATATTTGCACAATGGTGAAGGGAGGGGGCGGGGCCTGAGGTGACATCTGTGCAAACGCGCCCCATGGCGCGTTTTAAGTTGGGGGATCAAGTCCCCTTGAATCACGAGGGTCCCTGGGGTCCAACTAGCCCACCCTGTACCTCCAGTATGCGCCAGGGAGCTGCGTTGCAGAGAGGTGTTCAGAGGCCACGCCCCTTTGCACCTCTCTGCAACGCAGCTCTGTGGCGCTTTCTGGACGTACCTGGTGGGCTAGTTGGCCCCAGGGACCCTCAGGATTGAAGGGATTTCATTCCCCATCTTAAAATGCGCCACGGGGCCTGTTTGCACACATGTCACCTGAAGCCCCGCCCTCTCCCTTCACCACTGTGCAAACGCGCCCGTGGCGCGTTTTAGGTTGGGGATTAAGTCCCTTGAATCCTGAGGTCCCTGGGGTCCAACTATCCCACCAGGTACCTCCAGTAAGCGCCACAGAGCTGCGTTGCAGAGAGGTGTAAAAGGGGCGTGGCCTCTGTACACCTCTCTGCAACGCAGCTCCCTGGAGCATACTGGAGGTTCCTGGTGGGCTAGTTGGCCCCAGGGACCCCCAGTATTCAAGGGGAATTGTTCTCCTCTGCAAACGCGCCAGGGGCGCGTTTGCAGAGTGGTAAAGGAAGGGGGGAGCCTGCGGCACGATCGTTTTTTTGTTGTTTTTTTGTTTTTTCCTCGAAGGGGGCTGTGTGGCCCCCTTCCTTTTTCCTTTTTTTGGGCCCTGGAGACCCCATCCCCCAGGGCCTTACCCCTTTTTTTTTTTTAAATGGGAAGGGGGCCGCGTGGCCCCCCTCCCGTGGCCGATTCCGGCCCTGGGGACCCCATCCCCCGGGGCAGGCCTTTATTTTAATTTTATTTTTTTATTATTATTTTTTTGGGGGGGAGGGGGGCTGCGTGGCCCCCCTCCCGGGCCACTTATGGCCCCGGGGACCCCATCCCCCGGGGCCTGGCCTCTCGTTGGAGGCTGTGGGGGGGTCCCCAATGCCCCCACAGTCCCAGCCGGCTCCCCGCCTCCTGCGCGAGCCGGCATTGCTTTTCCACATGGGGAGCAGCTAACATGCTGCTCCCCGTGTGGAAAGCAATTGTTTGCATTTGAAAGAGAGAGCAGGTTTCCTGCTCTCTCTTTCAAAATGCAAACCAAGTTTGCTATGACAGGACGGAGCCGCGATGCTCCCGTCCTGTCATAGCAAACTACAGTGTCCCGGGGTAGGCACCCCGGGACACTGCAGGAGCCGGCCCTGGGGGTGGTGGTCCCCAGGGCCATCACTGGCTCCAGGAGGGGGCCGCGCGACCCCCTCCCAACTTGTTCAAAGCCCTGGGGAGGTGGTGGTCCCCGGGCTCTGCTTTAAATCTTTAGTGCCCCGGGAGGTGGCGGTCCTCGGGTGTGTGGGGGCTGGAGCCCCCCACACAGGTGTTTTAAATTAAAATAAAAAAACAGCCCCGGGGGTGGCGGTCCCCGGGGCAGCGGCAGGGCGCACAGCCCTCTCGCCATCATTTTTTTTAAAAAGCCCCGGGGTGTGGCGGTCCCCGGGGCTTGGGCCCCCCCATAAACAATAAACCCACCCCCCGCATGCCCCCGGGGCAATTTAGCATCGAGCGCGGAGACCACGCTCGATTTTTCCGGCAGGATCCGCGCACCCTGAGCGCATCCTGCCGATTAAAAAAATAAATTAAAAATGCTTTTTCTGCCCAGGGGTCCTTGTGGGACCCCTGAGCAGACCTAGGGGTCAGGGTGTTTCTACCCTGCTCCCTTTTGCGCTTTGCGCACTTGTTTCTGTCCCTCGGTTCTACCGAGGATAAAATGGCTGCCAACACTTCCTGATTTGGAGTATTGACAGCCAATTAGCATGCAGCTCGTGATCGGGAGGGTGCGCGAATCCCACGCGGCCATAGATATATATGTCATTTTCCTTTTGATTTTCACAGGAACTACTGAACGGATTTACACCATTTAACAAAAAGGGTTCTTTCTGAACCAAGAACTACCTCTTTGCCAAATTTGGTGTAATTCCGTTCAGCAGTTCGGGCTGTAGCCGTGGCTAAAGTTTCCTATGGAAAAATGAATGGGGAAAACACGTTTTGGGACCCCCTTTTTCTCGGCCCCCGCTTGACGAATCACCCCGAAACTTTCAGGGTAGGAGCGGACCGGAGCGGGCCATAAAGTTTGAAAATTTCACGAAGATTCGTCAACCGACGCAAGAGTTATTTCAAATAGAATGTCGCGGATTTCCTATGGAAAATAGGTCCTAACTATAACTATCTACTGGCGACCGCCAGTAGATTATATATATATATATATATATATATATATATATATATATATATATATATATATTTTTATTATCAAAACCACGCTGCATTCTTTAAAAAAAAAAAAAATTAACAAGGGAGTTGTCCCGAAACGCGTCGAGCTGGTCTGATTACGGAATAAAATACCGCTT
Source organism: Calotriton arnoldi (assembly GCA_963921515.1). Lineage (NCBI taxonomy): Eukaryota > Metazoa > Chordata > Amphibia > Caudata > Salamandridae > Calotriton > Calotriton arnoldi. The sequence continues at coordinate 438,886 of CAWUFW010005976.1, read as the reverse complement.
TTGAAAAGTAATTTGTTGTCCTCAGCAGCTGTTTTTTTAAAAAAAGAATGCAGCGTGGTTTTGGTGTTTAGAGGCTTGCCCTCGCTGAGGACCGCCGTTGAAAGTGGAAGGAGAAAGGCAACGGCAGTGCGGCTGCACTGCTTAGCGGTTTGAGATACACACACACACACACACACACACCACACACACACACACACACACACACACACACACCCCACACACACCCACACCCCACACACACCCACACCCCACACACACACACACACACACACACACCACACACCACACACACATTGTTAATTTGAGATCTGGGAAAGCCTTTCTGTTGGAGAGCATTGCATAAATAAAACCCCATGCCTTATTCTGAGAACAGTTTTTGATGTGCTTCATTTTATAAAGTGAAATCCCTCTCCAGGGGGTGTGGTGTTGTGTCTATTGCTTCGTTGTGTTTGAGCCATTGTGTGGTATTCTGTATTATCTGAAAGTGCGAAGCAAGACAGAGATGCGTTTCTCCCTCTTATCAGTTCACCTTGAGTCAAAGACAGAACTATGGCTTCACTGCAGCCTTATCTTTCATTAATGCGCTCTCCTAAGCACAGGCATGAACTGTCAGAGCATGCAGCTGTGCGGAGGACAGCACACTTTTTTAAAATCTGTCCTGAGAGCACCGGGGTGCAAAAGGGGACAGTGCGCCCACTATGTAATTTTGGCAGAGTTCAGTTTCCTTTAGCAGTAGGAAGGAATGCCTGTCTTCGAAATTTAAGGGTGATTGGTTGGGTTTCACTGCATTCAGGTGAGAAAGCTGGTAGGTGCACTTGGTTCTGTGTGTGTCGGACGAGTCCTGTAAGAAGTAAAGGGAGGTTGACACAGCGATATCAGTAGGGAGGGCCATATTAAGATACTGATTAAAACTACGGTCTCCAAACACTTAGCAAGAGCACCAGAGTTGGATGTTACTTAGCTCTACCTAGTATAGTTCTTTGAAGAGCCCAAATCAGATCTTGACAAGGTGCCACCCAGCAATCCTCTAAGCAAGTCCACTGGCTGCTCAAGTCACCTCTCATGTGCCCAACAGTATCTTTCAAAATCTAGGAAGGAGAACCCTCCTTTTCCTTTTAGTTGTACCAACACCTCATGCGGACATTCCGCTTCTTTTAATGACAGATAAGTGTTACATGCCACATCCACATCCCTAAAGTAGGATTTCAATATTCTTGTAGGTAATATTGTTAATGAAGCAAGTAAATTGGGCATTTATTTTAACGGATGTCATTCTGCCCATTATAGAACCTAGCATCGATCCTGGCATAATCAGCCAACAAGGCGGTATGAGTGACCCTGTAACTAAGCCTGAAATCTGTTGCTAAATTGTTCCCTAAATATCAGAATTTTTCCTTCTCCATTATCATGCCATACAAACTCAAGTCACATCATTTCGAAAATGTGAGAATACAGGACTTAATAAATTTAACCCTGAACATGATTAACACTATTCCTAACAGAACGTCATGAACCTACAGCGCTAGCTTATGCAAAACCCCAATTGATCTCCTGTATCCTATTATTCGTCCTCGCTGTATAAGGCAAGAACTCAAATGACAAAAGACAAAAATGTTGGTTAGGGGTTTATTCTGCCCCTCTGCAGGTCAAGGTAGGCCAGACGAAAGCCATCGACTCAAGCCGTGCTCAAGGTTTACTGCGGAAAGCTTAAACACAGAAACAGAAACTGTACCCCAATCCAGTAGTCCTGAGAACTGTCTCAAGAAAACACCATTTAACTGTGTTGAAAGTCTGCTCTGTGTCAAAAGATGAAAGGAGAGCCCCCCTCCTCTGCTTGTTATACAAGATATACCAAATGTATAATCTTTAAAAAATGTATTGGTGCCGTTGGCTTTCAAATTCAAATATTATTCCTATGGACCAAAAGTAGGACATGTTCTTCCAAGTCTGAATGCCACAATTTTTTGCCAACATTTTAGGACCTACATTAAATATGGACTTGGTTCTGTAGGAGTACGGATAAGTGGATTTCTTTTCTCCTATTTATAAGTTAAATTGCATCTTTCAGCATAGATGGGTGAGAGACTCTACTCCCAGTATAGCTTTATAAATTCCAGAGAAGCATGGAGCAAGGGTGTTGCAGTGACCTTTATAAAATGTACTTGTAAAGTTATCTCTACTAGTTACCTTAGCTCTAACATTCCATGGGCTTTCACAGTCCTTTCCCAACCCCAGAAAAATTGAGATGGCGTTCCATGTGATGATCTGTTTGAGAAAACACTCAGGAATACAGCACCTGACCCAATAGTTCATATGAGATTCCAGTGCTATTATGAATATCTCGGACCAGCCCTCTAGTGTTTTGCCACCATACTATCCATCGTCTAAGCCCAAGAGCAGACAACCAAAAATCTAACCACTCATTCCTCTCAAAATACTCCTGCTTAGCCAATTTTAATTTTCCCCGACTCCTTATCCAGTGTCCCTTCATTCTCCTGATTCCCAACCATTCCATATCCTTTCTAACCAGCATAATACAATTGCCATCCACAGCCAACCAACCCTCTGAGAAGTTCTGCAGTCTGTTCAACAAATACTCCAAAATGATTCCTGCCCCTAAATTAGACAGTATACCGATTACATTAGAACCAACAGGGTGCCACAAAAATATTTAAAGGGTGTCATTACTTTCAAAGTGTATCCGGAAAAATGTATAGTCTGCTTCTGTCTTCCAGAGCTTTTGTATTGGAGTATTCACACCCCTCGCATTGGGGCTGCCCAGGCCACTTCTGTGTACACCCTCCACCCCTGTTCCCCATAAAACCTTACCATGGCAACAAATCTTTACATTAACCTCCCTCTCCTGAAATCTCAACAACCTCCTCCCTCGTGTACTTCTTGTAGTTATCATACACATCCTAAAATTAAAAAGGCAAACCTAAATAAAGTCAATTGCTAATTGATGCACCATGAAGTTCCTTATTAAAACATGTAAAATAAAAGCAAAGCTAAAAGAGCTTAATAGGAAGAGGCTTATGAGAGGTTCATCCCCCATACACAGTCCCACTGAGATGAACTGCCAGTGTAAGGACCAATTGACAACCCCTTCTGAGCGCTATTCCCTGTAATATTCTGGGTTATTGATGCTCCCACCAAACATTCTGTACCCATATCTTTGTGCCTATAAACACCAATCACCTCTGAAATGTAGGTATATGCCTCCACCTGCTAGTTCTTGGGTGATCGACTAAATAGAGTGACCACCTCAACATGGTCTCTCAACACCATTTAGGGTTCTTTAACTTGGAATTTATTGTTAGGCAGGTGGTCCACCCCAAAGAGCCAAAAGGAGCATTCCTTTAGGCAGCAAACCTCTCCATGCTACCTACTGGTCTCCACATGAATATTTCTACAGTCTGTCTCCTTGCTCACAGTGCTTTTGTGGTTATATAAACCCAGCTAAAAGGGTTTTTAACAAGAACAGGTAGAAAGAGATGGGTAGACAGAGGCAAGAAATCTATAAAGAAAAATGAGACACACAGAAAAACGTTTGCATGATTAAGAACCTAGCTTAACACAGCTGCACAAAAAGACATCTAAGTCAGGATTGGCTAAATTGTAATCCTTGCAATCGACATATGCCGAAAAAGAAATTTACATTCATGGGCACTTGGCGGGTGATCCTTGGTGAGTTAGTTAATTGATGAGAAGAAATGTAGTTCTCTGGAGAACCCAAAAAGTTCAATTTCTAACAGCACATTTTTGTCATATTTGAACACATTTTGGATTTCCACATGTGGAATTCTGCATGCATACATTTTAAGCACGCTTAAATGTTACCATTTAAGCACATTAGGTATTCTGGAACTCGCATGGATTTCCAGCAGTATATTGGAGATTTTCTGCAAATCCTAAAAAGTTGGACATTTGCTTCTAAAATGGGGATAAATGGCAGCAAATATACTTTCTGCGACCCTTTGTAACTCGGGTCATTTGTATTGAAACTATCCATGGTCTTATGTAAAGGTAAAGAAAATGTACCCTGTACTCTCTTCATATCATTTTGAGTCACCTGTTTCACATCCACATTCTTCCAAGAGGCTTTGTAAAAAACAATTCCATCTTGGCACACATGTATTACTGCTCAATATGTACTATTTAATACCTTCTGCGTTGCTAGCTACTGCGATATTAATTTGGAACTACGTCGCACTCACCTCCAGGTTGTCCCTCTGCGCTCTCCTCTTAGCAGATTCCTGTTCCTTATACAACTGTTTCTTTAGGGCATCCAGACGCTCCATTGAGAGTTTAGTTTCCACCTTTGCCTCCTCAATCTCCTGTTCCCTGAAGGGAGAAATATGAGGTCTCATGGATGTGGCCTAACTAACAAGTCAATGTGTTTATAGCCCTTCTCCTTTCAAATATTATACACATAATCAGTACGTCTGCTGTCCAATGCCGACCCATCAAGATGTTTCACAAAGAATATGAAACTGGAGCTTACACTGGATCCAAATGATACCAATAACTGTGTGACATCCCAGGAACTGCTTCATATAATTGAAGTCTCTCCTTCTCTCCTGCTGCTCAATGGATATTTTTGAGCAAATTTCAACATACAATTCCACTCCATTTCAGCCCCATTGATCAGTGTTATTTCTTTCTAAAAACCTCATATTTACTATCTTAGTTGGACACACTCATCTCAAACTCTCTACATTAAATCAGACCTCTCACGTTTCCCAGGTCCGTTCGTGACTAGATCATCAAGTCCAAATTATTTTTTTTCATACTGGGACTTGTCGTCCTCATTTTTTTTTTTAAGTTGTTGTTATTGGTGTTTTACAGTCTATCGAATACAGCATTATAATGACAGCAGGCTTACAATCATTTAGAAACACAAGTATAAGTGATAGCATAGTCTTAAACATTTGAGCTTGGGCCTCTCTCCTCCCCACTTATCCCCATAACAGTACCCAGCTTCCCCCTCACCCGTATCTTCGGTTCTCCTCATTCTGTCCCTTCAGGCAGCAGATCCAGTAATTTCTCTAACATTACTCCCCAAACTTCCAAATCCTCCCCCACCTTGTCTTGCTTCGGGTGAGTTTTATGTGCCTGTCATCCGCTATCGCCCACTACAGTAAGTCTGCCCACCAAGCCCCCACTGCAGGAGCTTAAGCTAGCTTCTTTTGAATCACAATGCACCTTCTGGCTAGAACCAGCCCCAGCGTCAACAATCGCGTTTGCATTTTAAGGTGTCTTTTTTTGGGGGACCACACCTATCAGTCAAAGGGGATTCCTCTACCTCCTGTCCTACTACATGCGCAAGCAGCGTGAGCACCGTTCTCCAATACTCTGTCAACATGTTGGCAAGACCACGTCATATGTAGGAAGTCAGCAGTTGGCTGCCCACATCTGCCTCAACCCACAGGCCTCGCTGGGTATATTCGCGTTAGTTTGTCTAGAGTAAGGACCTGTGCAGATAGTGAAACTGAATCAGTTTAAACCTTGCATTGGGGGAGACCGGTCTAACTCCCTTGCAGGCCCGTTTCCACACTTGCGCTCTAATCTCCTCTGGACGGTTGGCACGCCACCTCTCCCTCACCACGTCTGTGGAAACCCCCTCTATCCTGTACCATTGCCACAAGCAGGTGCGTGATCAGACGCCACCAGCCCACCAGCTTGAAGAGCAGCCTGACTACCTTGAGGTTTTTCTGGGAAGGAGGGCCATACACTACATGTGCCAACCTGGCATAGAGGAAGAACTGCCCTGGGCCAGGTCCAAATTGGTCGTAGGCAAAAGAAATAAACCTGTTTTTCAAACAACGATCATCCACCCGGTTACAACCGCCCTCTCTCCATTTCTCATATGTCTTATCAACTCTAAGGGCAGCAAAGGGTCGTATCACCAATATGGGAAGATCTTCTGCAAAGAGGGCCATTTTCAGAACTAACCGCTCTCTGCCATACTCCTGCTGTCAATCAGATCAGATATGGGAGGTCCCTCGCGACTCCTTTTACTAGCATACATAACTCTGGGAGGACATACGGGTCATGGGTACCTGCCAATAAAGTCTTCTCCCAGTATGGTCCATCGTCAAACCAGCTCAAAGAATGCTGGAATTGAGTAGCCGCATAATACAAGAACAAGCCTGGCAGTCTCAGTCCTCGCTCCACCCAGGGAAGTTTCAGGATGATCAGTTTCACCCAACTCTCTTTTGATGTCCACACCAACCTGCATAGCAATCTGTCCATCTGGTCAAAAGTACCCTCTGGGACCGAATATAGCACACTCTGCAGTACATACAGGCAGTGCTGTAAAAATATCATTTTAGCTAAGGATACTCTCCCTATTATTGATAGTGGAAGAAGCACCCAAAAGTCAACTGACTGTTTTAGGCTGTACAGCAGACACCCAATATTCAGGTCGTATTGTGTATTCAGACTAGTAGTCACTCAGAGCCACAGGTGCTGCATCTTCTCCATCTCCCATTCTAGCCCCAGTTCCTAGGGAGGGCCCCTATCTAACGCCCTAGGCCACCTAGGGGGAACAGTCTAGATTTGGCTTTCTTGGTTCGCAATCCAGAGATTCCAGCCAATGTCCCCATCTCTCTCAGGGGATGGGGTAGCGAGTCTTTCGGATCACGGAGATATATACATCGACACTACATTGCGGATGCCCACCAGACAGACTTCCCGCGGCTCCAGCCTCGACCGTAACCGGCATGACGGCGGTTCAACCATCAGCACAAAAAAGCACTGGGGACAGTTGGCAGCCCTGCTTAGTACCTCTTCCCAGCACCCATATTTCCAAAACAACCCCTTTCTGTGTGCAACCGGGCACTCAGGTCTGTGTACAATATTTGCAACTATCCAATAAAGGCGGGTCCAAAACGGACTACCCACATGTGTTGCCCCCCCACATCCCACCCCTACGGTATCAAATGCATGTTTCAGGTCTAGTGCCACCAGTGCATATTCCCCCTCAGCAGCCTTCAATGCATGCATCACATGGTTCAGCCTGCGGATATTAAACATAGTGCTTCAATGAGAGATGAATCTTGTTTGAGCTGCATGCACAACTGCTCCAATCATTTGCAGTAGTCTAGGAGCCAAGACTTTACATAGTAGTTTTATATCTGCATTGAGCATTGGCAGGGGCCTATATGAGGACAGCTCCCCGGGGCTCTGGCCTTCTTTCGTGATCAATGCCATTGTTCCCTCTCTCTTTGAGGCCGGAAGGTTTCTTGGCCTCCACAAACCCCTTTAATAACTTCTCTAAGATCACTGAGGGCAGTGTCTGGTACAGTTCAGCTCGGAACCAGTCTGTACCCAGCGTCTTGCTCCGAGGCACTTTTGTAAGCACTTCTTCAAGCTCCTCCAGCACTAATAGATGGCCAAGGGTCCACCTATGCTCCTGTTAGTGCTTCAGCAGGTCAGCCTCTGCAATATACTCAGCCAGGGTATTGGGCGGAGCAAGATGTTACTGGGCAAACCCCTGCTGTAAATAGTCTGAGCAGGCTTAATTTATTTGGTCTTTAGCCACTATGTCCGGGCCTTCATTACGGCACAATGCAAGAATAGGGTCTGTCTTTCTTTACAACCATGCTAGCATGTTAACTGATTTCTCCCCTTCACGAGACAGGTGTTGCCTATATTGCTGGTGGGTAAACTTCTTCAATTGTGCCAACATGTCTTCCAACTGTCTTTTTACTTCCACCAGCGCATGCGTTTCTTCAGGACACACACTCACTATCTGCTGTCCTCATTTTACAACTGGATAAACAGGATTACATCACAGCCTGTTCACAAAATATATGTATTGGACGAACTACTCCTGCATTGATCTCACAAACTTGAAAGCTCAGACTAAACCTCATTCCCTTTGCTCGTGGCTTTAACTTGCTTCCTATTTCTGGTGTTCGTAGACTGCCATTTTCCAAGGATGTGCACTACACTTTGCATGTATTGTTATAGCATCATCATGTCTTGAGCACTTCAACGATTGAGAAAATTCCATAGTGCACACTTATGATGCATTCCATCACTGTTAATATACACACATCAAAGGCTCCTGATCTTGACCCCAGTGGCAAATACATCCCTGATTATGCTGGAGATGGGAGAATGTGAGGATAGTTGAAAACTTTACACATCCCAAGCTAACATGTGCAAACGGATTTCATGCAAAGCTACTTGGAACTGTCCCGCTGAACTGTGCCTGTGCAACACTAATTGCATGGAATACCTTCACCAATTTCCTTCTTTAAGCAAGAGCAGGAGGGATTATATATATCATCTCTCTTGATGTGTTGTGGTTCCTCCTTATGTATAATATTTGGCCCGGTCCTATTATCCAGATCTAAAGTTATTGAGCTGGAAGCTCTTTGAGCCTGTTGCAGCATGTGTAAAATGGCCTGAAACACCATGTCCTGCTCAAATCTAATTCTCTGGCTACAGATCAAAGAATGACTTGAAATCAAAACGCTTTGCCTTATACATAAGGTACTAAAGGATGCCCTCCAGCAACCTGGCTACACCTTTCCAGAGCCACAAACTATTTAGATGTTGGAGAGCACCCTAGGCATGTTCAACTCACTTGCACCAGAATAAAAGATACAGCAGAAATTGAGTGCATGTCTAGGGCTCCACACTCTGGAAGTTAACCACCCCAGAAGTACCTGCAGGTTTGCAGCTGCTGGAACTCGATATCTTTGCTGTCCAATTCATCTTGAATACGATTCAACTTGCTCTGCAGGTCGCTGTTTGTTTGCAGAGACTTCTCCAAACTCAAAGCAAGTTTCTTATTGTCCTCACGGGATACATCATAGGCTTTACGCAGAGGCTCCACCTACAATCCAGATGAGAGAAGCATAATTATTCCTTTCCAGTTTTTACACATAATAAAAAGTGGGTCACTTATAACAAAGAACACACAAAAGGACACAAAGTACCTGCATGTAAACACCAAGATACACACTCGCAAGATTTGAAAAATGCGAGACACCATTTACAGCACATCTCCAACAAAGCTATCCCAAAGGAGTTACATACTGAACAGAAAGTGTATAACCTTGGTGTTCTATTCGATGAAAAGCTTACCCTTATACTAACATAAATGCAGTCACCAACAATACATTACTTAAGTTGCCAAAGGAAGATAAGGAGGACCTCAAAATTGCCTGGGTCTTCCCTCTCATACTGTTCCAATAGGCTTTACACCAGTGTTTCAAACAATCCACTGTCTAAGGTACAAATAATCCAATATCATGCTGTATGGCTTCTTGGAATGTATTCCTGAACTGTGATGAAATTCTACGTCTCCCTGAAAATTCCTATCAGAAGATCACATTCTAACCTGAAGTGGAAGGGATTACACATCGCCTCTAGGCATAAAGTGTGTGGGCTCTTTCCTCTGTCCTAAGTTCACCCTGAATCCACCATCTAGGTTCAAAGATTTTAAGGCTGTATTAATATACATTGAATGAAGAGCTTAGGAAACAGTATGACTCTTTTCAGAAGCTGCACAGATAATATGCAAGCCCAGAAAAGACATGAGCGCATCACACCCATGCGGAGGTCACTGTGCACCAAGATTACGAGACAATGTTTAGGATTTCACACTCTGAAATGTGTTCCCACCTAATTTGGGACTTCCTAAAATGTAGACAAGACCTTAAGACCCCCCTCTCTTTTGGACCTAATCACCCAAATTTGTTTTCCAAGTATGATAGAAAACGGATGAATCCAGGCTAGCCCCCATTCCGTTGACTCCATAAAAAGGCTATTCTTCATGGAACTAGACTAAATGAAAAGAGAAAAATTGGGTGGAGGAGGGAAGGGGGAGTGGACATCTCTGTGGTGAAATATTCAAAAGGGATGCATTTAATGTTCACAGTTAGATGACAGATGTGCAAAATCAAGGGGTGATAAGCTCATTCAGTTTGACTCACTAAAATGAAAAGTTGATACTGAATAGAGAGACTGGGGCGAAGAGGAATATTCTGACGGAGGTCGGGGTTGCACCACTAACAACATTGTTTTATTGCTGATGTGAGAAATGTGTGATTAAGTGGGACTGGAAATGATAAGATGTGGTTGCACTTCAAAGTTCTTGAAGCAGGGAGATGACATGCCAGTCAGCTAGACCTCCTCATTGTGACCTTGGAGGTGGTGAAATTAGTTAAAAGAAATATACAACAAAGATTTACGTGATATTTAAAAGCAACATGCTTACAGGATTCATTGCAACATTTCTGCACAGCTGGGTACCATCATAGACACACACATACACCTGACCCATTTTTTCTTATTTAAAAAAGAAAAGAAAAAAAAAAGCATTTTAATACTTTCCATTCAAGAGAAGAGCCATGGAACTCCATAATCTCATAAGCACAATGTATTTGCACTCCACATGCTGCTTGAAAGCAGGCACTATTTCACTGAAATAAAGCTAAAAGAACTCAATAGAAATTGGCCTCACCTACTATTCAGACGAATTTGGGAGGGTGTAATGACCCTTTAGACTCTCCTGAGCATTTATGTTGCTGTTTTCAAAGAAAGTCGAGCCCTCTATAATTTCTTCAATCCATAGCCTTAGCAATAACTCTGACAAGCACTAGCAACTATGCTGATGACATGTTCGAAGAAATACATTTTCAAGACAGTCATACCAACTCTTGCATTAGCCTTGGAGTTAGTGTCCACACAAACATCTCTAGTATGCTTGCACATAAACTTTTTTAACTGGTTAACAGAGGTATGTTCTTGAGAAAGGATAGCAATGGTGGTTTCTGGTCTAGTTCAGTGAAATAGAGGCCAGAATGTAATTGATTTATTATTTATTTCACACCCATTTCCTGTAGGGTACAGTACACCAGAAGTATTTCTTCACTCATTCCCCCTTAGACTTCACTAATAATAACACAGTTATCATCTCACACTTATGGCTATCCATGAACTGGAGAGAAGGGGCGGGGACAGCCTAGACAAGGGTTTAAATAAAGAGCCAGGTCTTCAGCTTCTTGCTGAAGTTAAGGACTAAGAGGGTGGCTCTGATCTGGAGGAGGGAGGTATTTCCATGCCTTGGAAGCCAAGTACGAGAAAGTGCGCCTGCCAGATCTGGATCGGCAGATGAGGCGTTTGGCCAAGCGGAGGTTTCTGCCCAGGGTGTGGAAGTTGATTCAGCTGTTGAGGTAATATAGTAAAGATTGGATAAGCTTTATACAAGTGTGTGAGGAGCTTGAAGAATGCAAATTTGTGGATGGGGAGCAGGTAGAGGTCTTAGAGATGTGAGGTGATGTGTATGCAGGGTACTATTCTAAGTGTGAGTTTTGCTGCCGAGTTTTGGATGACATTTAGTCTAGTAGTGACCTGGGTGGAGATGCCGACAGAGTACATTGCCATGCTCTTGTGATAAGAACCTAAGTGTTGGTTCTGCATGTGTTCAATAGGAGTCATTTGAAGATTTTTCTGCCGGATCTCGAGTGTATGGAATCAGGAGGAGGCGGCAGAGTTGATTTAGCTGGTCATTGAGAGTCGGTTGTCTACCACTATTCCTAGTTTTCAGGCTCAGTTTGCCAGGCTGGGTGGTGGACCGAGGTCAGCTAAATTCCAGAAAGCACTCCATAGCGAGGTATCCTTGACAAAGAGAACTACTTCCGTCCTGTCAGGTTTGAGATTCAGATAGTTGGTCTTTGTCCAGCTGGCGACTTCAGACATGCAGATGGTGAAGGTGGCTTGGGTGTTGGTGATATCGTCAGTGAGGGAAATGGTACGCTGAAAATGTAATAATAAAAAAAAAAAACGTACCTGTCTGCCGTCCGGGTCCCGCGTTTTCTCGGCTCCTGCTTCCGGCAGGACAGGAAGCAGGCAGCAACCCTCCCCTAAGCCAATCACAATGCTGCAATGGCAGCGTTGTGATTGGTGGGGACGCCGCCCAGCCAGGGGCCTACGGGGGAGGCCATTTTCTCCATGTAGCCTGCATTGCAGCCTGCATGGAGAAAGAGCAGAGTGCGCATGACTGGTTTGGGTGGCCCCAGAGGGCCGACCAAACAGTCATTGCGCCCTCAAGAGTGGGCACACCACTCCTCCCCTGCACACAGATCAGCCCCGCCCACCCGCAACCAAACCCTTCGGCTTTCTCGCAGTGCGAGAAGCAGAAACATAAAATGGTAGTAATTACCATTTTATGTTTCTGCTTCTCGCACTGAGAGAGAGCAGTGGGGCGACGCTCCTCCGCCCTAGTGGAGGAGCCGCCCCTGCTTGAAGTTACATTCCAGGCGAGGACTTTATGATGAAGCATGCCACTAAAGTCTGGTGGGCGAGATTCCTTTGAAAAAAATAAAAACTTAACATTCTTTTCTATATGGGTATGGGAATCTCAAACAAAAAAGAGCAGGTTTTCCCTTTATTTTGATTAAGGCCTTCTTTTTTATCTGATTTTTAATCAATTGGAGTGTGTGTCAATTTATGGCCACCTAACGAATATTAATGTGTTAGGAAGGTTTGGACCTCAGTCCGATTCCTTATTTTGCGAATAACTGACATTTTTGTACAGATGTCACTTGCAAAATACGTTTCAGATATATAGAAAGACTAGTCACAAACTACAATTGTTCTTTGTAATCAGAAACTTAGTACACCAAGCCCCAAGGTCTTCATATTTCCAGTTCCTTTAAGGAGCCCTCTATTTCCTGTACTTGACCATGAGATTGACACTTGATTGCCAAAAGACTGGTCTGAGTCCCAGCAGCGGACCGTGCAGGCAAGAGAGGTGGGGGGATTCGACAGATGACCACGAGGGAAAATGTAATAAATAATTATTTTGCCCGCGTCGCCTGTCGAAATACACCCCCCCCCCCCCCACCCGGCCCCACCTCTTACCTGCACGGCCGCTGCTGCTGGGTCCCATTACCCTGTGTACACTCTTACAACTACCTGTCACACTCCCAATAAATTCCCTCATTGAAAAACATTGCCTACAGCAATATCTAAAGCTGCCTGATTCTTGCCATCCTGTTTCCAAAGTATGGTATGGGACTGATTGTCCATGATGCGCAAAACACAACCAAAGTATTGTATGGTGATGATGCTGATTCAATGTCTACAGCTTTAGGACTAATATCACCTCAGTTAAAAGCTCATAGGCATGGGATTTTGCAAAACAGAATGGCTCTTGATTTTGTCCTAGCTGGAAGTGGACAAGTATGTGCCATTGTAGGTCCAGAATGTTGCTCCTACGTTTTCAATGTCTCATTGAGTATATGTGATCAAATAGATAACATTTGTACACAAAATAAATATTTGTTTTAATATTGACGGGTGGAGTTATCGGATCCTGGTTGAAAATCACATTTGGAGGTTATGGCACTATAATATTGGGGAATGTTTAAGTTCTTTTTCATAATATTCATTGTGATATTCATACTAATTAGAGTTTGTATGCGCATCTTTTACCCCTCAATAAAAATAAAGCACAACCCTTGCTGTTGCTCTTATCATTCCAGAGAGAGTGGGAGAGAGAGAGAAAATGGTGCTCACAGTACTTCTGAATATGAATTATAAAAATGATGATAATACGAATAATGAAGACAATAGACAAATGCCAACTGAATTGCTTTAGAAGTTGCACAAGATCAGACAAAAGGGATTTGTTGTAAAATATATATATATATATTTTTTTTTTGTTAGAGTCTTCTTACGGTTTCCTCTGCCCTCTTATAAGTAATAGCACTGTTTCGGTTTTATTCACTTGTTTTCTGCTATGAGTTGTGAATGAAACCTATAACTTGTGTGCACTTGTGCATTTATCATTTCTAATGCTCATGGGGGCAAGTGGGACACTTTGTTGCCCAGTTCGGTGACTCCTGTTTTCAAAGAGGAATCATGCCATTAGATATTATTCCTGCAATCTTAGATAACCACATGAAAGAAGATAGAGCCGAAAAGTGAGATGCTACAAGAAACAGAATCAAGCAAGCACTGCTGCCCTAAAGAACACGTTATTTACCTTCGGTAACACTTTTTCTGGTCAAAGTGCAGACTCCTCACATAGTCAATTCTGCCAGACTGGATCCAGAAACTTTCAAGCAATTGCCTCGTGCGCCCACAGGTGGCATTGTGCGGCTCCTGTTGGTTCCAGGTAATACATTGGTACTACTGTAAGAGTGCACTTACACATGCTGATGTCAGTTTCTTTCTGATCTCTGTCCAGGTCCACAGACGCGGAGCCATAGAATATGGCAGTGTGCAGATTTTAAACAGTGGAATCTTATTAACGGACTAATTGAGAACATTCCACAGAATGGGGAATAGGGAGGGTCAGTGAGGAATCTGCAGTTAGAGTCTCTACCAGAAAAGGAGTTACCGAAGGTAGTTAACTTGTTCTCTCAGAGACTTCTAATTGCAGATTCCTCACCTTGTGAATAGATCCAAAAGCAGTACACCTCCTCTGGTGATGTGCGGAATGGCTCAGACCAAGTACTCCTGCAGGACAGGTTGGGCAAAGTGCCTGTCCCACCAAACCTAGCTTTGCAGGCAGTAGTGCTTGGTGAACATGTAGAGTAACGCCCACGACGAAGGTAGGCTAGCAAGGTAGCCTAGCAAGTGTGATGGAGCAGGGTAAATGAAAAAATGTTAACCTCCTAATATTTTTCGTAAAATAATGAATAAACATGTTCGTTTAAGTAAATAACCAACAATGTATGTTACATGTTAAGGGTTAAAGGTAACACGCTATTTCGTGTGCAAAATAATCAACTTATAATTGTTTACGTGTCTAACATAACATAATATTTGCGTACTAATTCAATAAAAACGCATGATCTGTGCTTTTAAATAAAACGTATGGTTGCAAAATAAAGTGATGGTAAGTAAGGGACAGCTTTATATGTTGCTTTTGCTAGGTAATACCTAATTGGGGTACATAGAAAGACGGGAGGGAAACGAAAGGGTTTATATTTCTTTGTTTTAACAATATTTTGTTTATCTTTGAAAATAGTGCGCTTAGGGCCTGACGAGCAGCAATATAAAATGGCCGCCAGTTGCTAGAGTACGCATGAGCAGGGGACCATGTGATAGAGGAGAGAGGCTGTGGAAAAGGGATGATCACGTGCTGATGCTGAGAGGCTAAGATGGAAGTATGGTCAAGGCTGTTGTGACCTTTCTGAGCAGATGTGTGCCAAGATGATCAGCAAGAAGCATGAGAAGTCCGACTGAATCAATAGACGGAACTGTTTAACACAAAATGTAACAGAAAAAGATACAATTTGGACTGATCGAAACGGATGAGCAATTGCATGAACTGTGGGAAACGATGCTTGCATGGACATTCCACACGGAACTGGTTAAGACCAGGAAGTTTGATTAAAATGTATATGGGCCTGAGTTTTGACCAATGAGAAAGAGTCACGCCATGAAGAAGAAACATTTTATGCTGTAAGCTAGAATTAGCGATACAAAAGGGGATGATGGACGGAACGCTTGAGCCAATCAAACACTCACCCCCAGTCAACTGATCTGGGTTTAATCCATCATCATTCTTTAGCTCACTCCACCACCCCAGTTCAGACATGGCCATATGCAAATCAGTCTGACCCTGTGCCTCATGGGAACAGTCAAGCCCGAACTGCCAAGCCATGTCTTCCCTGGACCGGAAACAAGCATCCTAGGACCGGTTTCTGGCATTTCAGCCGTCATCAGCCAGGCTTGCTTGAATCCAGTGGCAAAGTGAGCAAGGGACCCACGTCTGGGCATACCCCCGCCAACTTAGGGCGACCAAAGCGATACAAAAGGGGATGATGGACGGAGCGCTGGCCAATCAAACACTCACCCCCAGTCAACTGATCTGGGTTTAATCCATCATCATTCTTTAGCTCACTCCACCACCCCAGTTCAGACATGGCCATATGCAAATCAGTCTGACCCTGTGCCTCATGGGAACAGTCCAGCCCGAACTGCCAAGCCATGTCTTCCCTGGACCGGAAACAAGCATCCTAGGACCGGTTTCTGGCATTTCAGCCGTCATCAGCCAGGCTTGCTTGAATCCAGTGGCAAAGTGAGCAAGGGACCCACGTCTGGGCATACCCCGCCAACTTAGGGCGACCAAGCGATACAAAGGGGATGATGGACGAGCGCTGAGCCAATCAAACACTCACCCCAGTCAACTGATCTGGGTTTAATCCATCATCATTCTTTAGCTCACTCCACCACCCCAGTTCAGACATGGCCATATGCAAATCAGTCTGACCCTGTGCCTCATGGGAACAGTCCAGCCCGAACTGCCAAGCCATGTCTTCCCTGGACCGGAAACAAGCATCCTAGGACCGGTTTCTGGCATTTCAGCCGTCATCAGCCAAGGCTTGCTTGAATCCAGTGGCAAAGTGAGCAAGGGACCCACGTCTGGGCATACCCCGCCAACTTAGGGCGACCAAGCGATACAAAGGGGATGATGGACGGACAGCTTGAGCCAATCAAACACTCACCCTCAGTCAACTGATCTGGGTTTAATCCATCATCATTCTTTAGCTCACTCCACCACCCCAGTTCAGACATGGCCATATGCAAATCAGTCTGACCCTGTGCCTCATGGGAACAGTCCAGCCCGAACTGCCAAGCCATGTCTTCCCTGGACCGAAACAAGCATCCTAGGACCGGTTTCTGGCATTTCAGCCGTCATCAGCCAGGCTTGCTTGAATCCAGTGGCAAAGTGAGCAAGAAACCGGTCCTAGGATGCTTGTTTCCGGTCCAGGGAAGACATGGCTTGGCAGTTCGGGCTGGACTGTTCCCATGTGGCACAGGGTCAGACTGATTTGCATATGGCCATGTCTGAACTGGGGTGGTGGAGTGAGCTAAAGAATGATGATGGATTAAACCCAGATCAGTTGACTGGGGGTGTGTGTTTGATTGGCTCAGCGTTCCGTCCATCATCCCCTTTGTATCGCTTGGTCGCCCCTAAGTTGGCGGGGTATGCCCAGACGTGGGTCCCTTGCTCACTTTGCCACTGGATTCAAGCAAGCCTGGCTGATGACGGCTGAAATGCCAGAAACCGGTCCTAGGATGCTTGTTTCCAGTCCAGGGAAGACATGGCTTGGCAGTTCGGGCTGGACTGTTCCCATGAGGCACAGGGTCAGACTGATTTGCATATGGCCATGTCTGAACTGGGGTGGTGGAGTGAGCTAAAGAATGATGATGGATTAAACCCAGATCAGTTGACTGGGAGTGAGTGTTTGATTGGCTCAGCGCTCCGTCCATCATCCCCTTTTGTATCGCTTTGGTCGCCCTAAGTTAGCGGGGTATGCCCAGACGTGGGTCCCTTGCTCACTTTGCCACTGGATTCAAGCAAGCCTGGCTGATGACGGCTGAAATGCCAGAAACCGGTCCTAGGATGCTTGTTTCCGGTCCAGGGAAGACATGGCTTGGCAGTTCGGGCTGGACTGTTCCCATGAGCTAAAGAATCACTGGATTCAAGCAAGCCTGGCTGATGACGGCTGAAATGCCAGAAACCGGTCCTAGGATGCTTGTTTCCGGTCCAGGGAAGACATGGCTTGGCAGTTCGGGCTGGACTGTTCCCATGAGGCACAGGGTCAGACTGATTTGCATATGGCCATGTCTGAACTGGGGTGGTGGAGTGAGCTAAAGAATGATGATGGATTAAACCCAGATCAGTTGACTGGGGGTGAGTGTTTGATTGGCTCAAACGTTCCGTCCATCATCCCCTTTTGTATCGCGTAAGCTAGAATTAGGGTATAAGAAGACCTACTCTTGGTGGGAGGGGTTAGAATGCTGGAGAGTAGATGCTGCGTTAGATGCTGTGGGAGAGGCTGCAGGAGAAGTTGCTGGAGAGCAGATACTGGAGAAGATAGATGCTGTAAATGAGAGAAGTTGCGGTTGCTGATGCGGACGAGCTGATGCTGCTGCTGCTGCTATTTTCCTTTTCCAGTTGAGTATAAGATGCTGCTTGAGGAGAATTTTCCAGATAGATTTTTATTTTAGAACTATTAGATTTCCCCCAGATAGATAGGTTGATCTTTAAGAGTTCTTACTATGAAAACCTTATTTTTCCGTCTAATAAAAATGCATTGCAATTTCAAGTTATTCTTATATTGATGACAAATGTAATGATCTGAATAATAAGCTTAACCTCATTTCCTGCATTCAAAACTTTATATAAACTTTATTATTCTTTAAACAAATGACTCAGTGATTCTTTAGCTCAATGATTAAAATGAAATATTAAAGAGTTTATTGTGATTGAGCTGGTCTTAATCACCATCAACTGATTCCTACTAGTTGGTCCATCGACCAATGAGCGGAATACCTTAAAGCAAAGAGAAATATTATGTCATGTTAAAGAGGTATCCCGTCTCCTTCCAGCGAATCGTTTTCTCCTAGGTTATTGACGGAGGAAATCCAGGGAACAAATGAGTAAGTGAATGTATATGCGGTGTTATGGGCCCCACCGTCATATGGATATAGTGTGTGTGTGTGTTGAAGGAGTAATTGCACCTGGATGACCGAAGTATATAGGAGAATTATTTTTATTGTTAGCGCTGGATCAGATTTCTTGGTAGCAGAGATATGGTTAGTAGTGATTAGTTTGGTGATTATTGATTAGTGATAAGTTCATGTCTAACACTTTTGAGTCGCGTTATGTTATATGTAAGTTTTCACGCTCCGGGAGGAGGAAGTGGAACACGTGTGGCAAGAGAAGTCACATGGAATTGTACACTGTCTGAGTTCAATTATGGTAATAACACAGGTTGTGTTATAATAGGGACATTTTGCGTATAAAAGGTGTGTAAGTGAAATAGTGATCGGTTTTCTTGTGAAACTCTGGCCTTAATTCTCAGGAGCAGTATGGTCTCCACATGTGCTTTATCCCCAGAGAAACGGGTTTACTGATTGCTTGAAAGAAGGGTAAGGTAGAGGGAAGTACTACTTTATCGGCGAAACTAAAAATTCTGTGGTAGGGTAGAGGTAAGCGCTGCCTACTGGAAAATACAGAATTCTTGTGTAAATGGTCAAAGCTATCTCTTCAGTTTAGCGAATCAGACAATGGAAATGTGTTTTAAATGTTGTAACTAACAAAGAATTGTTGAAAAAGAAATTGCCGATAAATTTTGTAAAGGAGGGGTCAAGAGCAGAAGTGACATAGACAAGAGTCGCGCTGGGATTGGACAGTGCGCTAGTCACATGAGAACAGGAGCAGAACTGACGTAGACAGAAGCCGCGCTGGGATTGGTCAGTGTGCGGTAGACAGAAATCGCTCTGATTGGAGTGTTGGTGTGAGTCGCGTTAGTATTGGTCAAAATAACGCATAGAGAACAGTGTTGAATTGCGGATTGTTTAAGGAGAAAAAGGTTGTGAATCATGTCGTACTATGAGTATGGTAAAGAGAAAACGTCATGGATGTCGAAAGTAAAGAACTTCTTTAAGAAAGACAAAAAGGTAGTGACTAGAGAGGGACAAATAATTCCTCCACCGAAATCACCAGCTTCACATATGATGCTGAAATATGGATATCATACATGCATATGGTTAGAAAATTGGACAAAATACACCAAGAATGATGGAGCATTGGCTTTCCCTGAGAATGGTTCATTTAATGTAGCCGTACTTACGGAACTTGAGAGAAAAGATGGTAATGTTAGAACCTAGACCTAGACCGACACAGTTTGAAGCTTTAGCGGGATGGGAAGATGAGATGTATGAGCGAGAGAGATTCAGAGGATTAAAGAATCATGAGTTTCTGCCTGGAAGGTTATGGGGAGTAAATCATGAGGACAGAGTAAAACATTGGAGATATGCTAACATGACAGGAGGTTTGTTTCCAGCTTTTACAGTTGAGGAAGAAGCAAAGAGAAAGTGTACAGAGAAAAAGAAGCATTTAGTGGTAGAAAAGTATGTGTATGGTGGTAGTGAAACAGATGACGAATTGCTGGAAGATATTTTAAACAGAATCCCACCTCCATACCAACAGACTTCTGCGGTGGTGACACCTAATGCACCGCCAATGGAAACTGGGAGGAATAAAAAACCTGAACGAAGAGATGAGACAAATAGGTCACAAGATCAATTAAAAACTTCACAAAATGAAGAGATAGAAAGTGATAATGCAACCAAATTAGCAAAAACGACAAAAGAATTGACTGAGAAAATAAGAGAACTGACAAAGAATATGGAAGCTGTAACTGTACCAGTAATGATAGGTCCAGTAATGCCAATTTTTGAGAATCAGAAAATAAATGAACATTCCTTAGTGATTCCCATGAATTCACATTTGCAAAGAAAAAGAGAAGGGATGGAACTGAATAATGAAGGTGCACACAATTTGGCTAGTACCTATAGACCAAGCCCACCTACAAATTTGACGATAAATGAAAATGAGATTAGGAGAATGCCTATGGTGACAGAGTCCGCATCAGGAACACCAGAAAGAAGCAGCGATTGGATAGAATTAAATAGTACGCCTGTAGGTCCGACTCCAGATGAGTTAAACAAATGGATGAAAGCGCTAAAAACAAAAGAACCAGAAGAGAAACCATTAGATGTAATTAGGTTGAAAATAGACATGGAAGAATTGATTTTGGGAACAATTGGAACTGAAAAATTAAAAAATTATCAGGATGATGAGATTATGTTTTTGTGCAAGAGTCTTACTTGGAGAGCTAGAAATTTACATGACAAATTGGAAGAGACAGCAAGTGAACTAGGAGTGGAATTTGTAAAAGTGAGAACGTTGCAGAAACCATACAGAGTAGATTTTTGAGAGAAAGACAGAGAATTTGAACACATCAGGAAGATTGACCCAAATAAAAGAGTTGATTGTTTTATTGAGAAAATGGGGTGATGTGGATAGATGGAGAACTAGATGGTCAAAGAGGAATGAGAAAACAACAGATAAAGCATCTTTGGCTTTTGCAGCGACAGATAGGGAACCAGTTGCTAGGGAATACCCGATGAGAGAAACTCCAGGTGGTAGTTATGTGCATGTTCCGTGGACCAGACAGGATATACTGTCATTTACAAATGACTTCCCCAAATTGAGAGAGAAACCAGTAGAATGGTACAGACAAGTGGAGAGATTTGTTAAGGTGTCAAAAGTGCTGTGGATAGACCTGGATGGATTGTTTGATATAGTAGTGCCAGCTGATTTGTGGACAGAATGTAAGATTACTATTGATTGGCCAACTGTAGAATATCCAAGGGACGCTAAAACAGGAGCGCCAGGTCCAGAAGTGATGAGGAAGTACGACCAAGTAATTACCTTTTTGAAGAATAAAATTCCACCAAAAGAAACAGATTGGGTAAAAATAGACAGCACAACGCAGGAAAGCAAAGAGTCAGTGCACGCCTACTATGAGAGATTGTTGTTGGTCTTCAAACAGTATAGTGGTTATGAGACACTGAATGAGAAGGATATGAGTCATTTTGTATATAGGTTTGTGTATGGATTAAAACCAGAGATAAGTGAAATGATTAAGCAGCACTTGATTGGTTGGCAGAATAGCACAGTGGATGAGGTTTTGAGATATGCTAAGTATTGCAGTGATGAAATTGAGAGTAGACAGCGTAAATTGAAAGAAAAGGCCATGTGGGCACAGGTGAAAGTTGCAGAGAAGCAAGAAGCTCAATTGAATAATACTGGTAATGAAACAGGACAGGTTAAATCCCGACCTAATATAGGTAAAGGAAAAGGACAAATGAGCATAGATGAGGCAAAGAAAAAGTGGCCATGCCACAACTGCGGAAAGCTAGGACATTGGAGAAACAAGTGTACATTTCCTCCAAAACCTAATGTGGAAAATCAATCATTAAATTCACAGGTGCAGAGTGAGGTAGTTACTCAACAAGGTCAGGTGCCACAACCACCACTTCCCAAGAGTGTTAACCAACAGAAATATAGTGCAGAAACAGGATTCTACGGAGGAGAACAGGTAACACAGTTGCCGCGTGCAGCTGCAATTTCTCAATATTGGTTACGACAGGATGAGGATGACACGGATGAAAGTTCCTGACGGTGCCTAGGAGAGGGGGAAGAGTGCGTGCTTGGCGCAACTCTAGAGGTAGATCAGTCTGGTCCATTTGTGGATGGAGAAGTGAATGGTGCAAATGTAACATTCCTTGTTGACACTGGAGCTACCCGTTCTACTGTTAGGTCAGTGGAAATTCCAAACCTTCCTCTCTCAGGTGAACATATCCAAGTAGTTGGAGTATCAAATCAGCAAATTAAAACGCCTCTTACTAAATTAGTGAAGGTAAGAATTGGTCCCTTTAGTGAAATGCACCGATTTGTGGTATGCGATTGTAGTCCCGTGAACCTTTTAGGACGCGATTTATTGTGCAAGATGAACTGCACTATCTATTGTACCCCAGACGGAATTGCATTTCAGACTCCAGATGAGGATGTGCTGTATAAAATGACAATGGTGAATTTAGAACCAGAGGTAAATGGTTTGTTTCCTGTATTTAATGCAGAGAAAATCCCAATTGAATTGAAAAAGACAGTGAAAGAAGAAGTGTGGGACTTTTCAGGAGAAGATGTAGGATTAATGAAAGGAGTAGATCCCGTTAAAATAACAGTGAAAGAGGGAACGAGTTACCCAAATACGCCCCAGTATAAATTGACGCCAGAAATAATTGAAGGAATAACGCCAGTAATAAATAAAATGATTGAACAAGGGATTCTAAAAGAAATCATGAGCAGTCCATGTAATTCGCCAATAATGGGACTGAAAAAGCCAAACGGAACATATAGAATTGTACAAGATTTGAGGAAGGTAAACAAAATTGTTGTGCCTTGTTGCCCAATAGTACTGAACCCTGCTGTGATTCTATACCAGATTCCACGTGAAGCAGAATGGTACACAGTAATTGATTTATGTCATGCATTTTTCTCTATTCCATTGCATCCAGATAGCCAGCCATTATTTGCGTTCCGGTTTGGAGAGCGTATTTTGGCATGGTGCCGAATTCCTCAAAAGTACACAGAAAATCCCTCAATCTTTAATCAGATTCTAAAGAAATCAGTGGAGGATTTAAGAATGCCAGAAAAGTCAGTGATGGTTCAGTATATCGATGACCTACTGGTGGCATCAAAAACGAAAGAAGCATGTGTCAATGATACGATTGCTTTGCTGAATCATTTAGCAAAAAGAGGACATAAAGTGTCCCCTTCAAAATTGCAGTTTTGTCAACAAGAAGTCCAGTATTTAGGGCATAAAATTGAGAAAGGAGTGCGAAAGGTAACGACTGAAAGAATAAAAATGATTCAAGGAATGAGAGCTCCAATGACACAAAGAGGTAAGAATGTTTTTGGGAATGGTTGGATATTGTCGACAATGGATAAGCGGTTTTTCACTGATTGCTAAACCATTGCAGAAACTGACAAAGAAGGATGTTAAAGATCCTTTTGAAATGAATGATGAAGAAATGAAAGCATTCAGAGAGTTGAAAAAGAAATTGTGTGAGGCTCCAGCATTAGGAATGCCAGACTATGAGAAAGATTTTGAGCTATATTGCAGTGAGAGAGATGGATGTGCATTTTCAGTTTTGGTACAGAGACATGGAACTATGAAAAGACCAATTGCATATTTTTCGGCTGTTTTAGACCCTGTAGCGAAAGCATTGCCTGGATGTTTGAAAGCAGTTGCTGCTACTTGTGTGAGTCTGGAACAGAGTGAAGGCATAGTGATGGGGTATCCATTGAGAGTGTATGTTCCCCATTCTGTGGAAATTCTTTTGACGAGAACAAAAACCCAATACATGACACATAGTCGGCAAAGCATCTGGCCATTTGAGTCCTGTAGCTTGACACATTTTTCCTAACCTGTTCTTGATTGTTCCATTCACTTGCTCTACTATTCCAGAAGCCTCTGGTCTGTATGCACAATGTAGTTTCTGTTTAATACTAAGTGCTTCACAAATCAGTTTATGAAGTGTGTTCCTCTATCTGTTTCAATCGTGACTGGAAAACCGTACCTCGGAATGAATTCTCGCAGCATAAGTTTTGTAGAAAATTAAGATACAGAATCATAAGGTTGGATGTGAAAAGTGCTGAACAAGTGAATGAAATAAGTCAGAGAGAGCAAGAAAAACAAGGTGGAAAACACTTGCAGAAAACAAAAAGAATAAAGAAGGTAAATCCGAAGTATAGATCGCCTGAATGGTTGTATCGTGCTTTGACTAGCAACCAAGAAGAAAAGAACACTCACGAAAACCCAGAACAAAGAAACCTGATGGGAGAAAGTGAAGTGCAACAAACCTGAAGAAGTTTAGATAGTTTCTACCGGATTTGACAAAACACTGGATCTGACGAATTTACCGGATGTGACAAAGAAAGAATTCTGAGAAAGAATTAAAAGAAAGTACCAAGCAAAGACAAAACATTTGAGTACAGAGTAGCAAATAAGTCATTTCTGAGGTGTAGTGACACAATTTTCTGGAAAACAAATAAATAAGGTTATCAAACAAAATGGAGAATAGTAGAGATAGAAAATGTAAATGTGAGTTTTTAAGTAGATGGTGCAAGATGTGTTGCTTTTGTACAGGATTATTAATAACAGTATGGGTGGTTTTAGCAATCACTATTCCAATTAGTTTAGCTGTAGTAGAAATGTCTAATAACACTGAGAAAGAAAAAGGAGCTAACACTCAAGAACCAGTTATTTTAAAGAGTAGTGCAGAATTACACAAGGACAAATCAATAACAGATTTTTCAAAAAATGTTTTTACTAAATTATTATATGAGTATGTAGAAACAATGGATGTAAGAGATTGCTATGTTTGTATGCAGTTGCCTGCATCTGTAGCAGAGGGTGTGACTTATCATCACCTCCCTTTGACATATGGAATAACATGTAGCGTTTTAGCAAGTTTATTTTATAAAACAGGTAGATTAGAATATTATTACACTGACATAAATAAGATTTTTGCGAAAGTTTCTGTAGTTCCCGAGCTTAACAAAATAAAAGAGGGAAAACGTTTGGTGAATATTTTTTAGAAGATAAGATTTTAACATTAGATAGTATAATTAGGTACAACCTTACCTGTGAGTTAAAGAAGGAAGAAAAAGTATTTTTAGAGATGGTTGAAGAGAGAAGAGTGAAATTTCAAAGAAAAGTGATAGAAGAGACAAAAACACCTCTTTGGGCGTTTGAGGAAGACAATCATGACAAGAAAAAGACAAATGCAGCTATGACTCTGGATTGGCCCCAACAGGGAAGGTTGTGCATTAGAAGAAATAAGACAAGATATGACAATTATTTTGTGGGTTCCAGTATTTGCCATGACAATTACCAAATTTTAGGTGGATGGGGATTCAAAGGGGGAAAAGATCCAATATTTCCAGGGATTTATTATGTTTACGGAAATAAGGCTTATTATAGGTTGCCGGACCATTGGTATGGGTCATGTTACTTAGGCCTGGTCTTTCCAAAGATTTTTCATATGGATAGAAAAGAAAAAGGAACACACAAAATGATAAATACCTTTACACGTAGAAAAAGGGAAAGTTTTTCAGAAATAGGTGATATTTTTGGTGCATTGATACCAGCAGTGGGAATATCTTTGAATGCATTTAGAATTCGGAAATTATCCACAGTGGTAGATCGTTTATCTACAGATACTGCTGGAGGGTTCTTGATGGTAAATACCGAGATGGTTGCCATGAGAGCTATGGTGATGCAAAATCGACTTGCCCTTGACATTCTTTTGGCAAAAGAGGGCGGAGTCTGTGGAATGCTGAAAGTCCAACATTGTTGCACTTACATTCCAGATAAAAGCGAAAATATACAGAAGTATATAACAAATATTACAAGTTTGCACAAAGAACTTGTTCCACTGGAGGTTGCAAGTGCATGGGGAAAACTTGGTAAAGGGTTTTCTTCAGTAATAAATTGGTTAACAAGAATGAGTGGATTAATAATAGGGAAAGTTATAATAATAGCAACCGTGATAATAATAATAATATTAGTACTGAAGCTTGCAATAACATGTATAAAGAGAAGAAGAAGGCAGAATAAGATAGAAAAAGAAAACATGATAAACAAGGAAAGAGAGAGAGAAATGGGTGAAATAGAGTTAGAAGAAATAAAAGAGAACATGTACAAGAAAACGAAGAAACAAGTTGAAAGGGATACAGTTGTGTAAACTAACAAAAGCAAACGGATAAAAGATATATGCTGTCTGAGAAAATTGTATAACTTGGGTTTTGTGGTGATATTAAAAATCACCAAAGGGGGAGTTGATGGAGCAGGGTAAATGAAAATCTTTTAACCTCCTAATATTTTTCGTAAAATAATTAATAAACATGTTCGTTTAAGTAAATAACCAACAATGTATGTTACATGTTAAGGGTTAAAGGTAACACGCTATTTCGTGTGCAAAATAATCAACTTATAATTGTTTACGTGTCTAACATAACATAATATTTGCGTACTAATTCAATAAAAAACGCATGATCTGTGCTTTTAAATAAAACGTATGGTTGCAAAATAAAGTGATGGTAAGTAAGGGACAGCTTTATATGTTGCTTTTGCTAGGTAATACCTAATTGGGGTACATAGAAAGACGGGAAGGAAACGAAAGGGTTTATATTTCTTTGTTTTAACAATATTTTGTTTATCTTTGAAAATAGTGCGCTTAGGCCTGACGAGCAGCAATATAAAATGGCCGCCAGTTGCTAGAGTACGCATGAGCAGGGGACCATGTGATAGAGGAGAGAGGCTGTGGAAAAGGGATGATCACGTGCTGATGCTGAGAGGCTAAGATGGAAGTATGGTCAAGGCTGTTGTGACCTTTCTGAGCAGATGTGTGCCAAGATGATCAGCAAGAAGCGTGAGAAGTCCGACTGAATCAATAGACGGAACTGTTTAACACAAAATGTAACAGAAAAAGATACAATTTGGACTGATCGAAACGGATGAGCAATTGCATGAACTGTGGGAAACTATGCTTGCATGGACATTCCACACGGAACTGGTTAAGACCAGGAAGTTTGATTAAAATGTATATGGGCCTGAGTTTTGACCAATGAGAAAGAGTCACGCCATGAAGAAGAAACATTTTATGCTGTAAGCTAGAATTAGGGTATAAGAAGACCTACTCTTGGTGGGAGGGGTTAGAATGCTGGAGAGTAGATGCTGCGTTAGATGCTGTGGGAGAGGCTGCAGGAGAAGTTGCTGGAGAGCAGATACTGGAGAAGATAGATGCTGTAAATGAGAGAAGTTGCGGTTGCTGATGCTGACGAGCTGATGCTGCTATTTTCCTTTTCCAGTTGAGTATAAGATGCTGCTTGAGGAGAATTTTCCAGATAGATTTTTATTTTAGAACTATTAGATTTCCCCCAGATAGATAGGTTGATCTTTAAGAGTTCTTACTATGAAAACCTTATTTTTCCGTCTAATAAAAATGCATTGCAATTTCAAGTTATTCTTATATTGATGACAAATGTAATGATCTGAATAATAAGCTTAACCTCATTTCCTGCATTCAAAACTTTATATAAACTTTATTATTCTTTAAACAAATGACTCAGTGATTCTTTAGCTCAATGATTAAAATGAAATATTAAAGAGTTTATTGTGATTGAGCTGGTCTTAATCACCATCAACTGATTCCTACTAGTTGGTCCATCGACCAATGAGCGGAATACCTTAAAGCAAAGAGAAATATTATGTCATGTTAAAGAGGTATCCCGTCTCCTTCCAGCGAATCGTTTTTCTCCTAGGTTATTGACGGAGGAAATCCAGGGAACAAATGAGTAAGTGAATGTATATGCGGTGTTATGGGCCCCACCGTCATATGGATATAGTGTGTGTGTGTGTTGAAGGAGTAATTGCACCTGGATGACCGAAGTATATAGGAGAATTATTTTTATTGTTAGCGCTGGATCAGATTTCTTGGTAGCAGAGATATGGTTAGTAGTGATTAGTTTGGTGATTATTGATTAGTGATAAGTTCATGTCTAACACTTTTTGAGTCGCGTTATGTTATATGTAAGTTTTCACGCTTCCGGGGAGGAGGAAGTGGAACACGTGTGGCAAGAGAAGTCACATGGAATTGTACACTGTCTGAGTTCAATTATGGTAATAACACAGGTTGTGTTATAATAGGGACATTTTGCGTATAAAAGGTGTGTAAGTGAAATAGTGATCGGTTTTCTTGTGAAACTCTGGCCTTAATTCTCAGGAGCAGTATGGTCTCCACATGTGCTTTATCCCCAGAGAAACGGGTTTACTGATTGCTTGAAAGAAGGGTAAGGTAGAGGGAAGTACTACTTTATCGGCGAAACTAAAAATTCTGTGGTAGGGTAGAGGTAAGCGCTGCCTACTGGAAAATACAGAATTCTTGTGTAAATGGTCAAAGCTATCTCTTCAGTTTAGCGAATCAGACAATGGAAATGTGTTTTAAATGTTGTAACTAACAAAGAATTGTTGAAAAAGAAATTGCCGATAAATTTTGTAAAGGAGGGGTCAAGAGCAGAAGTGACATAGACAAGAGTCGCGCTGGGATTGGACAGTGCGCTAGTCACATGAGAACAGGAGCAGAACTGACGTAGACAGAAGCCGCGCTGGGATTGGTCAGTGTGCGGTAGACAGAAATCGCTCTGATTGGAGTGTTGGTGTGAGTCGCGTTAGTATTGGTCAAAATAACGCATAGAGAACAGTGTTGAATTGCGGATTGTTTAAGGAGAAAAGGTTGTGAATCATGTCGTACTATGAGTATGGTAAAGAGAAAACGTCATGGATGTCGAAAGTAAAGAACTTCTTTAAGAAAGACAAAAAGGTAGTGACTAGAGAGGGACAAATAATTCCTCCACCGAAATCACCAGCTTCACATATGATGCTGAAATATGGATATCATACATGCATATGGTTAGAAAATTGGACAAAATACACCAAGAATGATGGAGCATTGGCTTTCCCTGAGAATGGTTCATTTAATGTAGCCGTACTACGGAACTTGAGAGAAAAGATGGTAATGTTAGAACCTAGACCTAGACCGACACAGTTTGAAGCTTTAGCGGGATGGGAAGATGAGATGTATGAGCGAGAGAGATTCAGAGGATTAAAGAATCATGAGTTTCTGCCTGGAAGGTTATGGGGAGTAAATCATGAGGACAGAGTAAAACATTGGAGATATGCTAACATGACAGGAGGTTTGTTTCCAGCTTTTACAGTTGAGGAAGAAGCAAAGAGAAAGTGTACAGAGAAAAAGAAGCATTTAGTGGTAGAAAAGTATGTGTATGGTGGTAGTGAAACAGATGACGAATTGCTGGAAGATATTTTAAACAGAATCCCACCTCCATACCAACAGACTTCTGCGGTGGTGACACCTAATGCACCGCCAATGGAAACTGGGAGGAATAAAAAACCTGAACGAAGAGATGAGACAAATAGGTCACAAGATCAATTAAAAACTTCACAAAATGAAGAGATAGAAAGTGATAATGCAACCAAATTAGCAAAAACGACAAAAGAATTGACTGAGAAAATAAGAGAACTGACAAAGAATATGGAAGCTGTAACTGTACCAGTAATGATAGGTCCAGTAATGCCAATTTTTGAGAATCAGAAAATAAATGAACATTCCTTAGTGATTCCCATGAATTCACATTTGCAAAGAAAAAGAGAAGGGATGGAACTGAATAATGAAGGTGCACACAATTTGGCTAGTACCTATAGACCAAGCCCACCTACAAATTTGACGATAAATGAAAATGAGATTAGGAGAATGCCTATGGTGACAGAGTCCGCATCAGGAACACCAGAAAGAAGCAGCGATTGGATAGAATTAAATAGTACGCCTGTAGGTCCGACTCCAGATGAGTTAAACAAATGGATGAAAGCGCTAAAAACAAAAGAACCAGAAGAGAAACCATTAGATGTAATTAGGTTGAAAATAGACATGGAAGAATTGATTTTGGGAACAATTGGAACTGAAAAATTAAAAAATTATCAGGATGATGAGATTATGTTTTTGTGCAAGAGTCTTACTTGGAGAGCTAGAAATTTACATGACAAATTGGAAGAGACAGCAAGTGAACTAGGAGTGGAATTTGTAAAAGTGAGAACGTTGCAGAAACCATACAGAGTAGATTTTTGAGAGAAAGACAGAGAATTTGAACACATCAGGAAGACTGACCCAAATAAAAGAGTTGATTGTTTTATTGAGAAAATGGGGTGATGTGGATAGATGGAGAACTAGATGGTCAAAGAGGAATGAGAAAACAACAGATAAAGCATCTTTGGCTTTTGCAGCGACAGATAGGGAACCAGTTGCTAGGGAATACCCGATGAGAGAAACTCCAGGTGGTAGTTATGTGCATGTTCCGTGGACCAGACAGGATATACTGTCATTTACAAATGACTTCCCCAAATTGAGAGAGAAACCAGTAGAATGGTACAGACAAGTGGAGAGATTTGTTAAGGTGTCAAAAGTGCTGTGGATAGACCTGGATGGATTGTTTGATATAGTAGTGCCAGCTGATTTGTGGACAGAATGTAAGATTACTATTGATTGGCCAACTGTAGAATATCCAAGGGACGCTAAAACAGGAGCGCCAGGTCCAGAAGTGATGAGGAAGTACGACCAAGTAATTACCTTTTTGAAGAATAAAATTCCACCAAAAGAAACAGATTGGGTAAAAATAGACAGCACAACGCAGGAAAGCAAAGAGTCAGTGCACGCCTACTATGAGAGATTGTTGTTGGTCTTCAAACAGTATAGTGGTTATGAGACACTGAATGAGAAGGATATGAGTCATTTTGTATATAGGTTTGTGTATGGATTAAAACCAGAGATAAGTGAAATGATTAAGCAGCACTTGATTGGTTGGCAGAATAGCACAGTGGATGAGGTTTTGAGATATGCTAAGTATTGCAGTGATGAAATTGAGAGTAGACAGCGTAAATTGAAAGAAAAGGCCATGTGGGCACAGGTGAAAGTTGCAGAGAAGCAAGAAGCTCAATTGAATAATACTGGTAATGAAACAGGACAGGTTAAATCCCGACCTAATATAGGTAAAGGAAAAGGACAAATGAGCATAGATGAGGCAAAGAAAAAGTGGCCATGCCACAACTGCGGAAAGCTAGGACATTGGAGAAACAAGTGTACATTTCCTCCAAAACCTAATGTGGAAAATCAATCATTAAATTCACAGGTGCAGAGTGAGGTAGTTACTCAACAAGGTCAGGTGCCACAACCACCACTTCCCAAGAGTGTTAACCAACAGAAATATAGTGCAGAAACAGGATTCTACGGAGGAGAACAGGTAACACAGTTGCCGCGTGCAGCTGCAATTTCTCAATATTGGTTACGACAGGATGAGGATGACACGGATGAAAGTTCCTGACGGTGCCTAGGAGAGGGGGAAGAGTGCGTGCTTGGCGCAACTCTAGAGGTAGATCAGTCTGGTCCATTTGTGGATGGAGAAGTGAATGGTGCAAATGTAACATTCCTTGTTGACACTGGAGCTACCCGTTCTACTGTTAGGTCAGTGGAAATTCCAAACCTTCCTCTCTCAGGTGAACATATCCAAGTAGTTGGAGTATCAAATCAGCAAATTAAAACGCCTCTTACTAAATTAGTGAAGGTAAGAATTGGTCCCTTTAGTGAAATGCACCGATTTGTGGTATGCGATTGTAGTCCCGTGAACCTTTTAGGACGCGATTTATTGTGCAAGATGAACTGCACTATCTATTGTACCCCAGACGGAATTGCATTTCAGACTCCAGATGAGGATGTGCTGTATAAAATGACAATGGTGAATTTAGAACCAGAGGTAAATGGTTTGTTTCCTGTATTTAATGCAGAGAAAATCCCAATTGAATTGAAAAAGACAGTGAAAGAAGAAGTGTGGGACTTTTCAGGAGAAGATGTAGGATTAATGAAAGGAGTAGATCCCGTTAAAATAACAGTGAAAGAGGGAACGAGTTACCCAAATACGCCCCAGTATAAATTGACGCCAGAAATAATTGAAGGAATAACGCCAGTAATAAATAAAATGATTGAACAAGGGATTCTAAAAGAAATCATGAGCAGTCCATGTAATTCGCCAATAATGGGACTGAAAAAGCCAAACGGAACATATAGAATTGTACAAGATTTGAGGAAGGTAAACAAAATTGTTGTGCCTTGTTGCCCAATAGTACTGAACCCTGCTGTGATTCTATACCAGATTCCACGTGAAGCAGAATGGTACACAGTAATTGATTTATGTCATGCATTTTTCTCTATTCCATTGCATCCAGATAGCCAGCCATTATTTGCGTTCCGGTTTGGAGAGCGTATTTTGGCATGGTGCCGAATTCCTCAAAAGTACACAGAAAATCCCTCAATCTTTAATCAGATTCTAAAGAAATCATTGGAGGATTTAAGAATGCCAGAAAAGTCAGTGATGGTTCAGTATATCGATGACCTACTGGTGGCATCAAAAACGAAAGAAGCATGTGTCAATGATACGATTGCTTTGCTGAATCATTTAGCAAAAAGAGGACATAAAGTGTCCCCTTCAAAATTGCAGTTTTGTCAACAAGAAGTCCAGTATTTAGGGCATAAAATTGAGAAAGGAGTGCGAAAGGTAACGACTGAAAGAATAAAAATGATTCAAGGAATGAGAGCTCCAATGACACAAAGAGGTAAGAATGTTTTTGGGAATGGTTGGATATTGTCGACAATGGATAAGCGGTTTTTCACTGATTGCTAAACCATTGCAGAAACTGACAAAGAAGGATGTTAAAGATCCTTTTGAAATGAATGATGAAGAAATGAAAGCATTCAGAGAGTTGAAAAAGAAATTGTGTGAGGCTCCAGCATTAGGAATGCCAGACTATGAGAAAGATTTTGAGCTATATTGCAGTGAGAGAGATGGATGTGCATTTTCAGTTTTGGTACAGAGACATGGAACTATGAAAAGACCAATTGCATATTTTTCGGCTGTTTTAGACCCTGTAGCGAAAGCATTGCCTGGATGTTTGAAAGCAGTTGCTGCTACTTGTGTGAGTCTGGAACAGAGTGAAGGCATAGTGATGGGGTATCCATTGAGAGTGTATGTTCCCCATTCTGTGGAAATTCTTTTGACGAGAACAAAAACCCAATACATGACACATAGTCGGCAAAGCATCTGGCCATTTGAGTCCTGTAGCTTGACACATTTTTCCTAACCTGTTCTTGATTGTTCCATTCACTTGCTCTACTATTCCAGAAGCCTCTGGTCTGTATGCACAATGTAGTTTCTGTTTAATACTAAGTGCTTCACAAATCAGTTTATGAAGTGTGTTCCTCTATCTGTTTCAATCGTGACTGGAAAACCGTACCTCGGAATGAATTCTCGCAGCATAAGTTTTGTAGAAAATTAAGATACAGAATCATAAGGTTGGATGTGAAAAGTGCTGAACAAGTGAATGAAATAAGTCAGAGAGAGCAAGAAAAACAAGGTGGAAAACACTTGCAGAAAACAAAAAGAATAAAGAAGGTAAATCCGAAGTATAGATCGCCTGAATGGTTGTATCGTGCTTTGACTAGCAACCAAGAAGAAAAGAACACTCACGAAAACCCAGAACAAAGAAACCTGATGGGAGAAAGTGAAGTGCAACAAACCTGAAGAAGTTTAGATAGTTTCTACCGGATTTGACAAAACACTGGATCTGACGAATTTACCGGATGTGACAAAGAAAGAATTCTGAGAAAGAATTAAAAGAAAGTACCAAGCAAAGACAAAACATTTGAGTACAGAGTAGCAAATAAGTCATTTCTGAGGTGTAGTGACACAATTTTCTGGAAAACAAATAAATAAGGTTATCAAACAAAATGGAGAATAGTAGAGATAGAAAATGTAAATGTGAGTTTTTAAGTAGATGGTGCAAGATGTGTTGCTTTTGTACAGGATTATTAATAACAGTATGGGTGGTTTTAGCAATCACTATTCCAATTAGTTTAGCTGTAGTAGAAATGTCTAATAACACTGAGAAAGAAAAAGGAGCTAACACTCAAGAACCAGTTATTTTAAAGAGTAGTGCAGAATTACACAAAGACAAATCAATAACAGATTTTTCAAAAAATGTTTTTACTAAATTATTATATGAGTATGTAGAAACAATGGATGTAAGAGATTGCTATGTTTGTATGCAGTTGCCTGCATCTGTAGCAGAGGGTGTGACTTATCATCACCTCCCTTTGACATATGGAATAACATGTAGCGTTTTTAGCAAGTTTATTTTATAAAACAGGTAGATTAGAATATTATTACACTGACATAAATAAGATTTTTGCGAAAGTTTCTGTAGTTCCCGAGCTTAACAAAATAAAAGAGGGAAAAACGTTTGGTGAATATTTTTTAGAAGATAAGATTTTAACATTAGATAGTATAATTAGGTACAACCTTACCTGTGAGTTAAAGAAGGAAGAAAAAGTATTTTTAGAGATGGTTGAAGAGAGAAGAGTGAAATTTCAAAGAAAAGTGATAGAAGAGACAAAAACACCTCTTTGGGCGTTTGAGGAAGACAATCATGACAAGAAAAAGACAAATGCAGCTATGACTCTGGATTGGCCCCAACAGGGAAGGTTGTGCATTAGAAGAAATAAGACAAGATATGACAATTATTTTGTGGGTTCCAGTATTTGCCATGACAATTACCAAATTTTAGGTGGATGGGGATTCAAAGGGGGAAAAGATCCAATATTTCCAGGGATTTATTATGTTTGCGGAAATAAGGCTTATTATAGGTTGCCGGACCATTGGTATGGGTCATGTTACTTAGGCCTGGTCTTTCCAAAGATTTTTCATATGGATAGAAAAGAAAAAGGAACACACAAAATGATAAATACCTTTACACGTAGAAAAAGGGAAAGTTTTTCAGAAATAGGTGATATTTTTGGTGCATTGATACCAGCAGTGGGAATATCTTTGAATGCATTTAGAATTCGGAAATTATCCACAGTGGTAGATCGTTTATCTACAGATACTGCTGGAGGGTTCTTGATGGTAAATACCGAGATGGTTGCCATGAGAGCTATGGTGATGCAAAATCGACTTGCCCTTGACATTCTTTTGGCAAAAGAGGGCGGAGTCTGTGGAATGCTGAAAGTCCAACATTGTTGCACTTACATTCCAGATAAAAGCGAAAATATACAGAAGTATATAACAAATATTACAAGTTTGCACAAAGAACTTGTTCCACTGGAGGTTGCAAGTGCATGGGGAAAACTTGGTAAAGGGTTTTCTTCAGTAATAAATTGGTTAACAAGAATGAGTGGATTAATAATAGGGAAAGTTATAATAATAGCAACCGTGATAATAATAATAATATTAGTACTGAAGCTTGCAATAACATGTATAAAGAGAAGAAGAAGGCAGAATAAGATAGAAAAAGAAAACATGATAAACAAGGAAAGAGAGAGAGAAATGGGTGAAATAGAGTTAGAAGAAATAAAAGAGAACATGTACAAGAAAACGAAGAAACAAGTTGAAAGGGATACAGTTGTGTAAACTAACAAAAGCAAACGGATAAAAGATATATGCTGTCTGAGAAAATTGTATAACTTGGGTTTTGTGGTGATATTAAAAATCACCAAAGGGGGAGTTGATGGAGCAGGGTAAATGAAAATCTTTTAACCTCCTAATATTTTTCGTAAAATAATTAATAAACATGTTCGTTTAAGTAAATAACCAACAATGTATGTTACATGTTAAGGGTTAAAGGTAACACGCTATTTCGTGTGCAAAATAATCAACTTATAATTGTTTACGTGTCTAACATAACATAATATTTGCGTACTAATTCAATAAAAAACGCATGATCTGTGCTTTTAAATAAAACGTATGGTTGCAAAATAAAGTGATGGTAAGTAAGGGACAGCTTTATATGTTGCTTTTGCTAGGTAATACCTAATTGGGGTACATAGAAAGACGGGAAGGAAACGAAAGGGTTTATATTTCTTTGTTTTAACAATATTTTGTTTATCTTTGAAAATAGTGCGCTTAGGCCTGACGAGCAGCAATATAAAATGGCCGCCAGTTGCTAGAGTACGCATGAGCAGGGGACCATGTGATAGAGGAGAGAGGCTGTGGAAAAGGGATGATCACGTGCTGATGCTGAGAGGCTAAGATGGAAGTATGGTCAAGGCTGTTGTGACCTTTCTGAGCAGATGTGTGCCAAGATGATCAGCAAGAAGCGTGAGAAGTCCGACTGAATCAATAGACGGAACTGTTTAACACAAAATGTAACAGAAAAAGATACAATTTGGACTGATCGAAACGGATGAGCAATTGCATGAACTGTGGGAAACTATGCTTGCATGGACATTCCACACGGAACTGGTTAAGACCAGGAAGTTTGATTAAAATGTATATGGGCCTGAGTTTTGACCAATGAGAAAGAGTCACGCCATGAAGAAGAAACATTTTATGCTGTAAGCTAGAATTAGGGTATAAGAAGACCTACTCTTGGTGGGAGGGGTTAGAATGCTGGAGAGTAGATGCTGCGTTAGATGCTGTGGGAGAGGCTGCAGGAGAAGTTGCTGGAGAGCAGATACTGGAGAAGATAGATGCTGTAAATGAGAGAAGTTGCGGTTGCTGATGCTGACGAGCTGATGCTGCTATTTTCCTTTTCCAGTTGAGTATAAGATGCTGCTTGAGGAGAATTTTCCAGATAGATTTTTATTTTAGAACTATTAGATTTCCCCCAGATAGATAGGTTGATCTTTAAGAGTTCTTACTATGAAAACCTTATTTTTCCGTCTAATAAAAATGCATTGCAATTTCAAGTTATTCTTATATTGATGACAAATGTAATGATCTGAATAATAAGCTTAACCTCATTTCCTGCATTCAAAACTTTATATAAACTTTATTATTCTTTAAACAAATGACTCAGTGATTCTTTAGCTCAATGATTAAAATGAAATATTAAAGAGTTTATTGTGATTGAGCTGGTCTTAATCACCATCAACTGATTCCTACTAGTTGGTCCATCGACCAATGAGCGGAATACCTTAAAGCAAAGAGAAATATTATGTCATGTTAAAGAGGTATCCCGTCTCCTTCCAGCGAATCGTTTTTCTCCTAGGTTATTGACGGAGGAAATCCAGGGAACAAATGAGTAAGTGAATGTATATGCAGTGTTATGGGCCCCACCGTCATATGGATATAGTGTGTGTGTTGAAGGAGTAATTGCACCTGGATGACCGAAGTATATAGGAGAATTATTTTTATTGTTAGCGCTGGATCAAGTGCACACTGCACACCACCGCAGTGGTAGCAGCCTATGCTCTAGTGGAATGACGCTCTCACACCAGCTTTTTACTTTTTGGCTAGCCTATAGCAGATCTATTAACAGAGAACAATCTACTGGGAGATAGTGTGTTTTTGTACCACTCCTTTTCTTCGCTCCAGGGAAGCCTACAAACAGTTGATCATCCATGCAACGGTCTCTGGTTCGATCAATATAAAAACTCAGTGCCCTCTTGGGATCAAGATCGTCGAGCCGCTTAGGGTGAGGTGGAGCATAAAAAGTCTACAAGGTGATGGATTGACCTACATGG
This sequence comes from Calotriton arnoldi, assembly GCA_963921515.1. Lineage (NCBI taxonomy): Eukaryota > Metazoa > Chordata > Amphibia > Caudata > Salamandridae > Calotriton > Calotriton arnoldi. The sequence goes on along the minus strand of CAWUFW010005976.1, from coordinate 401,341 downwards.
TAGGGCGGTACTACCTTCGCCAGAAAAGATGCTTTTGTCCGGGGCACCAATTTGTCTGGTAAGAATAATATATATGGATAAACTACAGATAAGGCCTGGAGTTCACTCACTCAAATGGCCAATGTTATTGCGAAGAGGAATGCTGTTTTTATGGTGAGCAGGCAGAGAGGACAACTCTGCATGGGTTCGAAAAGGGTGCAAATGAAGTATGTGAGAACCACATTAAGGCCCCAGAGTGGCATCATTAATGGTGTCGGTGGGAACCAGCCCCTTTAAAAAATGGATCACAATAGGTGACCTGAAGTGGGAGGGCTGATCAGGCATACCGAGGAGGGTCGAATGGGCTGAAAGGTAACCTTTAATCGTTGCGACAGCAAGGCCTTACTAGGCTAATGAAAGGCAGAACAATAGAACATCTGATAACTGGGCATTTAGGGGTTAGATGTGTCGGCTAGAGCACCAAGCAACAAACATTTACCAGTGTTTGACATAAATGGACTTTGTGGATGACATCTAGCCTCCTTGAAAATAGGGTTATCTGGCCCTGTTTTAAACTGGTTTGCTTCTTTCCTTCACAATAGAACTCAGGGAATCAAAATTAACCAATCCCTATCAGACATTATACTGTTAAAAATTGGAGTACCTCAAGGTTCCACACTCTCACTCACGTTATTCAACTTGTTCATGGAAACTCTTATGGACATTTTGAAAATCTCAAACATTCATTACCACATGTACGCTGGCGATACACAATTGCATTTGAAAATCTCCTCACCAGAAGATATCAAAATGCTCAATTGCACTCTGTTGAAAACCTAACAATGGCTGACCCACAATCACATCATGCTCAACACCCTCAAAACTGAATTCCTTTTGATCGCCCATCATCGTACAATCTCTAATCATCTCCCAATTAGATTGCGGGAGTGCTACTCTTGCTGACCTACCCAAAGCAAAGTTGGCTCCTTTAAAGGCCACACTGAACTCAACTGCAGTCTCATAAGAGGGTACAGGAGAATCAACCACATTACTCCAGACCTAAAACATCTAAAATGGCTCCCTTATGAAGCTAGAATCCGATTGAAGATTGCATGCATGACGCACAAGGCCTTCCACCATAATACTCTTGTCTATTTGGCCAAAAAACTCGAGCTGTCAGGGGGTAGTCGCTCCTTAAGAAGCACTGACTCCCTACTGTTGAAACCACAGAAGTTCAAACAAATAGAAAACCTACAACCGCTCTTTCTCCGGCCTTGTCCCAAGAATTTGGAACCCTTTACCACCTGAAATCAAGGCAAGCCCTCGACTGCCTCCTTCACAAAAGAAGCAAAAAAGCTCTTCATGCATAGATTCCTCCTCCAGAAGCCTTGATCTTTCTTCAGCTTGGCTAGCGTTGGGTGAACTCCCTTGGATCTTGGAACTGATATGCTTAATGATGTACTGTATATATGCAACTCCATGATCATTCACTCTCTGTCATTTGTTTTTGTCTTTTTCGGGTTTATGTATGACTGGATTGCTATATGTACAGTGCTCTGATACCCGGATGGGTCATGTTTGCGCTAAATAAAATTCCATAAATATAAATAAAATAAATAAATCAACTGTTGCTGCTCAATCTAAATGCATGGAGGTGCAGAATGTGAAGGTTCAGGTGTAGCACCTGGCACTGCTGCAGCAACAAAAGGTCCTCTCAATCCAGCCTGCTCGGAGGACATGTACTCATGGCCAGAAGTTCCAGGCACCACACTCTCCTCGCCCAGTCTTGTGCCACTAGGTTGACTTGAGCCTGGTCTCTTGATTTTCTTCAGCACTCTGGGCAGGAGAGGGAGGGGCATTAAGTCATACAGAAGTCCAGTGTTGGCGGAAGGCGTCTCCGCAGAAAGACTGCCTTGGGAACTCCAACAACCAAAAACGTTGACACTGCGCATTCTCTGCGGTGGCAGACAGAGGGGTTCTCCCCATTGCTGGAAGATGCCCTGTTCCACCTTCAAGTATAACTGATTTTCGTGATCCGTTAGGCAACATCGGCTGAGTGTGTCTGCCTGAGAGTTTAGAGATCCTGCCAGGTGTTGGGTGACCAGGGATATGTTCTAGGCATACAGCCCCTTCCAGAGACATAGAGCCTCCTTGCGCAAAATCCATGACATCACACTGCCCTGTTTATTGCATTACCACATAGTGGTAATGTTGTCTGTGAGCATCTGTATCCGTTCACACTTGATGGTCAGGAGGATCATCTTCAGTGCCAAGCGAAGCCCTCACAACTTTAACAAGTTGATGTGCAGCAAAGCCTCTGCTGGAGACCAAAGTCCTCTTATCTCCGCCTCCCCCAGATGACCTCCACAACTCTGCAACAATGCATCCAATATGAATGTGATCATTGGGTGGGTTAGGGAGGCGGGTCTGCAACTGCTCAAATTGCAGTCAAACAGCCACCACTGCAGGTCTTTTGCGTCTCCTTCGACATCTGTGTGGACTCCGACAAGTCTCCTCAGTGCTGAGCGAATGAGACTTCAGATCCCACTGCAGAGCCCACAAGTGCCACCTAGCGTGATCCACAAGCTAGAGGCCAGGGAGCCCAGAAGCCTCAGAGCCGCTCTCACTGGAATTCAGGCTGAAATATTGGGATCATAGCCAGAATGCCCTAGACCCCTTCAGGCAGAGGAATAGCTCTGAAGAGCACTGTGTCCAAGATGGCTCCAATGAAAGGGAGCCTCTGTGAAGGAGTCAGGTATGACTTTGGCACACAGATAAAAAAAACTTCAACAATGCCAGCAGATTGGCCGTCTTCTGGAAGTGGTTTACGACTGCTTGGTGTAAGCCCGCCTTCAGGAGCTAGTCATCAAAGTATGGGAAGACTGGTATTCTCATTCTCCTCATAAGCTGCCACCACCACCATCACCTTTGTGAACACCTGAGGCTCACTGGTAAGTCCGAAGGGAAGCATAGAGAACTAAAAGTCCTCGTGGCCTACCTGAAACTGCAGGGAAAGTCGGTGAGTCGGCAGGATGGGATGTGAAAGTATGCATCCTGCAGATCCAAAGCTACCATCCAGTCTCCAGGATCCAGTGCAAACAGACCCTGGGCCAGAGTAAGCATTTTGGACTTGTCCTTCCCGGAGGAAGAAGTTCAAAGGGCGAGGTTCGAGAATAGGGTGAAGACCATCACCCTTCCTTGGTACAAGAAAATAATGGGAATAACAGCCAGTTCTGATCACGTATACCAGCACTCATTATCTTGGCCAAGGGAGCAATAGGAAAAGACCTTCTCCACGGAGTATGGACAAGTGATCCTCCGGGAAGTTTTAAGGTGTAGGTGGCATGTAGAGGTGATAGGACAGGAAAAGGAGAGAGTATCCTTGCTCTACGGTATGGGGCACAAAGAACAGTAGAATTTATTTCATTTAATTAAAACCATAAACACTTCCATACACTTAAAACAAGTTCATGATTAAAAACCTCCACATAAAACCATACCATTGGACCTTATTAAAAAACAAACATTGTGACTATGTGAATGACCACATAAGTATACTTAGCATTAGCAATGAGCAAAATGGGAAAGATTCAGTTACCGTCATTTTGGATAAAACACAATTGGTCATCCAACTGTCGCCAGCAGAATCTTAGGAGACTGACTTTAAAATGATCTTCTCGTTGCTCGGCGGCCTTGCTTTCCTTGAAACATTCTAAAGCAGAGTCAGCCTTTGCTCCAATAGTTATGAGCTGTCAAAGGGCATGTCCGTTAAAGATTGTTGGACATCAGAGAAAAAATGGTGGACCGAATCCAGGCGTGGTGCCTGAGCATCATGCTCGTTCAGACTGCTCTACTCAGGCATTTGTCACCCCGAGTGGGACGGGTATGCCCAGACGTGGGTCCCGTGCTCTCCATGCCACTGGAGTCAAGCTATCCTGGCTGATGAGGGCTGAAAGCCCGAAACCGGTCCTAGGATGCATGTTTCCAGTCCAGGGAGGACCTGGCCTGGCAGTTCGGGCTGGACTGTTCCCATTGGGCGCAGGGTCAAGACTGATTTGCACATGGCGGGGTCCAAACTGGAATGGCATGGTGAGCAAAAAAACGATGGATTTAGGCCCAGATCACTGTACTGGGGTGAATGTACGACATTGTTCTGCATTCTGTCCATCAATTGTTTTTGCACTACTCAGGCAGTTGGCAGTGTCCAGGCCAGACCAAATAGAACATTTTGCCACATCTTGTCCATCCAAAATGAGGCCTTGCCGCCTTGGACTAAGTGCTAAGGGACAGGCGGCAAGATATCCACCTCATTATCCCAAAGTGCTACAAATATTGCCCCGAGAGACTTGGGGCTAGCTGTACGACATTTTTTAGCGTGCGCAAACGGGTCTTAGACCCGTTTGCGCATGCTAAAAAGCATGGGCCCATGTACAAACAGTATTTTGCGAGTTGCAAATAAATTAAGACTCGCAAAATACTGTTTTGCGACTCGCTATTAGGAAGGGGCGTTCCCTTCCTAATAGCGACCGCAAATCAATGTACCAATGTTTTGCGACCGCAATTGTGGTCGCAAAACACTCGCAAATTACCACCTACTTCAAGTAGGTGGTAATGCATTCGCAAATGGGAAGGGGTCCCCAGGGGACCCCTTTCCCTTTGCAAATGTATGCAATATTATTTTTTAAGGGCAGGCAGTGGTCCCAGGGTGATTTTCAGGTAAAGTTGCGTGTCATCCGCATACATGTGAAAAAGAGAGTTCGTGGCATTTACTGCATTTGCTAATGGTTCCATGAATCTGTTAAAGAGTATGGGAGATAAGGCAGACCCTTGTGGGACCCCCATGGAAACGGTAGAGGGCTGGGATAAGGATTGATTCACCTTGACTCTTTGGGATCTGTTATGCAGTAAGGACGAGAACCACTGCAATACCAGACCGGAAAGGCCCATCCTGTGCTCAAGAATGGATAAGAGGATGTCGTGATTAACAGTGTCAAACGCAGAAGAAAGGTCTAGGAGGATTAGGAGGCAGGATTCGTTTTGGTCTAGCATTTTAAAAATGTCATCCATAATGTGAGTGAGCAGTGATTCCGTGCTGTGGCCACTCCGAAAACCAGAATGATGTGAGCGCAAAGTTGCAATTCCACGCATTTTTCTAGGAGCTTAGCCAGAGTGGGGATGTTGGAGATAGGGCGGAAGTTGTTGAGATCAGCTCTATCTGCATCAGGTTTTTTTAGAATGGGTGTAACCTGAGCTGCTTTTAGGCATTCGGGTATTGTGCCTTGTGACAATGAAGTGTTGACAATCTTTGTCCACAGGTGGATGAAGGCATCCTTAATTTCTTTGAATACCTTCGGTGGTAGAGGATCGCTGAAGTGATTAGAAGGGTTGATACTACGAAGGGTTTGGTAGATGTCTCTTTCGCTGAAGGGAGTAAAAATACCCCATGAGGCATTGTTCTTGGTGCTAAGATTAAGTGGTTCGAGCCTCTCAGAGTGAGCCAGAGGAGAAGCAATCTCGTTGGCTGACAGAAGAGCCTTATTAGTTTCAAGGTCAGTACTGATGAGATTTGTTTTCTCCTTAAAGAAAGCAGCCAGTTCGTCGCATGTAGGCGAGGCGTCTCCTGGGACAGGTTGGTTGGGTGCTTTCACCGATTGTTGTTTAACAATTTCAAAAAGTTTCTTGCGGCGATTTGAGGCTTGGTTAAGTTGGGATCTTAAGTAGTCAGCCTTAGCACTCTTGATTTTTTTATTATAGGAACTCCCTACCGATCTAAGGACTATTAAATTTACTACTAGGACATGCTAAACATAAAAGTACTGTCCTACCTTTAGTTTATACAGCACCCTGCTCTATGGGCTACCTCGGGCCTACCTTAGGGGTGACATATGTAATAAAAGGGGAGTTTAAGGCTTGGCAAGGGGTTTAACATGCCAAATAGACATGACAGTGTACATTGCACACACAGGCCCTGCAGTGGCAGGCCTGAAACATGTTTTAAAGTCCTATTTGTGTGGGTGGGACAATCAGTATTGCAGGCCCACTAATAGCATTTAATATACAGGCACTGGGCACATGTAGTGCACTCTACTAGGAACTTACAGATAAATTAAATATGCCAATTCTGGATAAGTCAATCAAACCATGTTTATTGGAGAAGCACATGCGCTTTAACACTGGTTGGTAGTGGTAAAGTGCGCAAAATCCTAAGGCCAACAAGAAGAATACAGCAAAATTGGAGGTAAGCAGGCAAAATGTTTGGGGGAAGACCACCCTGAGGCTGTCAGGTCTAACACGACCTAAGAGCAAGCCTAGTTGAGGAGAAAACTTTCATGGCTAATGTATCCATCCGTGTTGCTTCCCTGTCAGCTGGTGTAGTAGGGAATGCGTTGGGGTTCTGCAAACTTATAGAAGCTTGAACCACCAGACTACCGGGGTGAGATTCTGGAGAATAAAGTCTGGGACTCTGGGGTAGGGTCTATGTTGCCTTGGCAACTGTATCTATCGCGGGCAAGAACCTGCTTTGACCAAGGTTCCCATCAAGCTATTGGTGAGGGCATCATTGAATGGTAACCGGGGTTCTTGGCTTAGTTGCCCTGGGTTCAGAACCTTTGTAAGCACATTAGACTTTACTGCCTGGGTGTGCAGAGTCAATTTGAGAATCTCTGCTGCCCTGCTTATGACTGTGGCAAGAGAGAAAGATTCTTCAGAGGCTCGTGCTGGGGTTGGTGAGGAAAGACCATTATCAGGGCAAGTGTCCAGGCCACTTGCATTCTGAGGATCATCAAATATGTTACCATCAGCGTAGTATTAATGGAAACCACCTTCCTCTTCCTCCCCAAAATAGTGATAGTTTTGGAGTGGGCATACTGGTAAAGTCTGGGGGCTGGAGATTGACCCTCGGAGTCTGATAAAACAATCGAACCCACTTCTGGCATCAGTGACTTCGTGGCCAGTGTCAGGTGGTGACTCAGTGGCATTCGCCGAGGTGCCGGCAGCAGCGCCGGGTAGGCCGCTGGTACTGATGCTATTGGAGCCTGCTCAGAAGGGAGGCTCAGTATCGGGCCTGTCATCGAACCCAAAGTCAGTGGGGCGGGTTCGAGGAAGTTGTCGCCCCATGTGGGGTCAAGTGGTACAGTCGACGTGAGGGAAGAATCAGCTGGCAGTAACTCAAGGCCTCCTCTCAACCTTGGAGCCTCAGTGCGCTCAAAGGGATCAGACGAGGCACCAAAGATCTTTTAATGCAGAAGTTACTACTTGTGTAACGATATATCTGTAAGAGACATTAGTTAGTGATAGATTCCTTACCTTAGAATATCCCCAGGCGTCAGACTGGATCCGGAAAGTTTTTCGCTAGCAGTACCCATGCGCGTCAGTAGGTGGCGTCGTGCGGTTCCGCGTCCGTCGCTGGCATCGTAAGCGCCGAGATGACGTCACGGAGACTACTTAGGCGCCACCCATGCGCGCTGACGTCAGTTCTGTACACAACTTTCCACGCCAGGAACGCAGAGCCATGCAAGAAACTGACCATTGGTGCCATGAAACTAGGATGACCTTAACCCTAGAAATCAGTTCGCAGAACGGGGAGGATGGGTGGGGCGGTAAGGAATCTATCACGAACTAATGTCTCTTACAGATATATCGTTTCACAAGTAGTAACTTGTGCATCTGAAAGAGACACGTTCGTGATAAATTCCATACCTTAGAATAGATACCCCAGCAATACCAACCCCGGTGGTGGGTCTGCGAATAGATTACACCAGAAAGTCACAGAGAACAGAACGGCCAAAGAAGCCGTCTCTCCGGACTTGACTGTCAAGGCAGTAATGCTTGGTAAATGTGTGCAGCGAGGCCCACGTGGCTGCCTGACAAATATCCTGCAAGGGAACGCCGCGTCCCAAGGCAGTAGTGCTGCTGTTGCCCTGGTAGAATGGGCACGCAGCCCCACAGGAGGCTCCTTCTTAGCCAACGAGTAACATGCTTTGATGCACAAAACGACCCACCAAGAGATGGTGCGTTTGTGCACGGCCCGACCTTTTTTGGCGCCCACGTAGCCAACAAAGAGCTGGTCATCCACCCGGAACTGTTGTGTGCGCGTTATATAGAACGAGAGCGCACGTTTTGGGTCCAGACGATGGAGCCTCTCTTCCTCTTTTGAAGGATGCGGAGGCGGAAAGAAAGTGGGCAAAGTGATGGTCTGCCCGATGTGGAAGGACGTGACAACCTTTGGCAAGAAAGAAGGACGGGTCCTTAAAACCACCTTGTCCGGATGAACAGAAAGGAAAGGAGGTTTAGAAGAAAGAGCCTGGAGCTCACTCACTCTTCTGGCAGAGGTGATAGCTACCAGGAAAGCCGTCTTGAGAGTAAGAAGACGTAAAGGACAGTTATGAAGGGGCTCAAAAGGAGCGCACATCAGATAGGTCAAGACAAGATTTAAGTCCCATTGAGGCATTATGAAAGGCACAGGAGGAAACGTGTGTGTGTAATGCCTTTGAGGAAACGGTTAACAACCGGGGACTTGAAGAGAGAAGGCTGATCTGGAAGCCTGAGAAAGGCAGAGATGGCCGAAAGATAACCTTTGACAGTGCCCAAAGCAGAGCCCTGCTGGGCCAAGGAGAGTAGGAACAGAAGGACCTCAGAAAGAGGGGCAGAAAGGGGATCCACAGACTTAGCTGTGCACCATGCCACAAATTTGTTCCACCTGCAGGCGTATACCGATTTAGTGGAGGGACGCCTGGCTGCCAGAATGACATCACAGACCTCAGGAGGCAAGTCAAATGGAATCAGCTGTCGCCGCTCAATCTCCACGCGTGGAGGCTGGACAGGTTCGGGTGGAGGACTGTCCCCTGTTGCTGCGACAGAAGATCCTCCCGAAGAGGCAGGCGGATCGGGGGATCGATCGCCATGTTGAGTAGCTCGGGATACCAGTATCTTCGTGCCCAATCAGGAGCCACAAGGATGACTTGTGCCCGGTCGCACCGAATCTTCTTCAGCACTCTGGGCAGAAGTGGTATAGGCGGAAAGGCGTACAACAGACCGCAACTCCACATGCGACGAAAAGCGTCGCCGAGCGAGTGCCGCCTTGGAAATTCCAACGCGCAGAACTGATGACACTGCGCGTTCTCTTCGGTGGCGAATAGATCTAACCAAGGCTCTCCCCACTGCAGAAAGAGACCTTGTGCCACGTCCGAATTCAGACGCCATTCGTGATCCATCAAGCACCGGCGGCTGAGTTCGTCCGCCCTGGCGTTCAGAGAACCTGCCAGGTGTTGAACCACCAAGGTAATGCCTTGATGTTCCAGCCATGTCCAGAGGCGCAGAGCCTCCTGACATAGGGTCCAGGACCCCACCCCGCCCTGTTTGTTGCAATACCACATGGCGGTGGTGTTGTCCGTGAACACCTGCACTACACTTCCCCGGACAGAGGGAAGGAATGCCTTCAGTGCAAGCCGGATCGCCCGAAGCTCCAAAAGATTGATATGGAGCCGGGACTCCGCCGGAGCCCAGAGGCCTCTGATCTCCGCCTCTCCCAAGTGGCCACCCCATCCCAGGAGGGACGCATCCGTCACCACTGTGTGCTCCGGTTGGGGAAGGGAGAGGGATCTGCCATTGACCCAATCGCGATTCGTGAGCCACCACTGCAAATGTCGTGCAGTGCCCTCCGAGATCTGGACAAGATCGGACAGGTTGCCCTGATGCTGTGCCCACTGGAACTTCAGGTCCCACTGCAGAGCCCGCATATGCCATCTGGCATGTTGCACCAGCAGGATGCAGGAGGCCATCAGGCCCAGGAGCCGGAGGGTTATCCTGACTGAAACCCGGGATAGAGGCTGAAAGATTGGAATCATAGCCCGAATATCCCGGACTCGCTGCTCGGGAGGATAAACCCGAAACAGCGTCGAATCCAGAACCGCTCCGATGAAGGGGAGCTTCTGAGAGGGACTCGGGTGCGACTTCGGCATGTTGATGGAGAACCCCAGCAAATGCAGGAGGTCGGCTGTAGTCTGAAGGTGGGTGACGACTGCCTGGGGCGAACCCGCCTTCAACAACCAGTCGTCGAGGTAGGGTAAGACTGACACCCCTGACCTACGCAGATGAGCTGCGACCACCGCCATCACCTTCGTGAACACCCGAGGGGCGCTGGTAAGGCCGAAGGGGAGCACGGCAAACTGAAAATGCTCCTGGCCTACCGTGAACCGCAGTTAACGCCGGTGGGCCGGCAGGACGGGGATGTGAAAATAGGCGTCCTGCAAGTCCAACGCTACCATCCAGTCTCCAGGGTCGAGGGCAGCCAAGACCTGAGCCAGAGTCAGCATCTTGAACTTCTCCTTCCGGAGGAAGCGATTGACGTTCCGGAGGTCCAAGATGGGGCGCAAGCCCCCCTTGTCCTTCTTGAGGACCAGAAAGTAGTGGGAACAACAACCACTCCCGGCCCAGGAACACACTCGATGGCCCCCTTGGCCAAGAGGGCCGTGACTTCCTGCAGGAGAAGTGCCAAGTGGTCCCCCGACATGCGGTGGAACTGAGGTGGCATGGCTGGAGGGGTGGACTGAAAGGGAAGGGCGTAACCCTTGCGGATGATCTGCAACACCCACTTGTCCGATGTGATAGCGTGCCAGTGGGGGAGATGATGGCGGACCCTGCCACCCACTGGCGTGGGGTGCCCCACAAAGCTCGGATTAGGAATGTTTTGAGGTAGAAGCAGCGGGGCGGAGTTGGACTGTCCCCCACGCTGATTCCCAGACCCGCCCCTGCGGAAACCGCGTCCGCGGCCCCGCTGAGGCTGGTTCTGCACAGGCTTGCTGAAGGAACGTGCCTGGGCGCCCCTTCCGTGGCCACGAAAGGAACGAAGACCAGGAGTGGCTGGGCTCCTCGTGGAAAGACCTAAGGACTTGGCCGTGGCCCGCAAGTCCTTAAAACGCTCCAGCGCACTGTCGGCTTTATCGCCAAACAGGCGAGTGCCATCAAAGGGCATGTCCATGAGTGAGCTTTGGACATCTGACAAGAACCCAGTAGACCTCAACCAGGCGTGGCGACGAAGCGCCACAGTCGTAGAAATTGCTCTACCTAGTGAGTCCGCGGTGTCCAAACCACACCGAATGGCGAACTTAGCCGCATCTTTACCCTCGGCAACAGCTAGGGACAGCACAGCTTGGGTCTCCTCAGGACACTGAGGCAACACCTGTGCAACTGTATCCCACACCGCGTGGGAATAACGGCCCAATAGGCATGCGGTGTTCACCGACCGCAGCCCCAAGCTGGCCGAAGAGAGCAACCGCTTGCCGAACTGTTCCAGCTTCTTAGAGTCCTTATCCGGCGGAGCCGTGGGAAAGGCACTCTGGGACGTCGAATCTTGGATGACCAGACTTTTGGGCGTAGGATGAGTGGTCAGAAAGGCAGGGTCACCGGGCGATGACGGCTGGCGACGTTCTTATCCACAGGGGCCCCTGTGGCGGGCCGCGACCAAGTGCCCAGCAAGACGTCAGTGAGGGCATCATTAAATGGCAGCAGGGGCTCCGACGAAGTGGACGCCGTCTGGAGCACCTCCGTGAGGTTAGTTTTGAGGGTCACCGTAGGGAGGTCAAGGTTGAGAACCTCAGCTGCCCGACGGAACACCATCGTGTAGGAGGCGCCCTCCTCCATGGTAGGCGGGGGAGAGGCAAACCCCAGGTCAGAAGAGACGTCGAGGTCGCCGGCGTCCCCCAAATCGTCCACCCAGTCCTGCTCAGGGTCACACTGACTAGCAAGAGGGTCCTCAGACCCCTCCCAGTCGTCCTCCACCTCCGCCGCTTGTGGCACCGACCGTGGCGGCAGGGCAGGAGCCGGAGAAGGGACAAACGGCGTTGGGAACGGCGCAGAGAACGGCGCCGGCCGGGGCCGGACCGGCGCAGAGTCCCAATGCGGATCCCAGGTAGGAGCAAAATGGTCCTGGAACCTGGGCAAGGGCGGGACAAATGGCACCCACTGCAGCGCCGGAGGCGGAGCCGAGGGTGGCGCTGGGGCCGGAGCCGGCAGCGATGGACCATGTGGCGCCGTGGCCGGAGCCGACGGCGCAGGATCCTGTGGCGCCAAAGCTGGATCCGCCGGCGCCCCAACAGGATCCTGACACGGGACCGCGGGGCCCGAGGGCGTGCCGGCGGGAGCCCGATGCCTAAGAAGGCAGTCCATGGTAGCAAGAAACTCTTGCACCTGTGCGGGAGTCGCCGACGGACCCGGGTAAGGTGGGTAGGCCGCGGGACTCTCGAGCTCCGAAGGAGCCGCAGGGGCAAAGCCCCTGTCCCCCTCGTCCACATCCGGGGACCGACGGGGGGACGTCGGAGAGCGAATATGCTTCTTCGACTTCTTTTGTGTCGTCTCTTACCCGAATCCGAGGGTGAAGACTTGGAGCCCGAGGAGCGATGACTGTGGCCCCGCGAGCGTTCCCTGAAACGGCCCCTGGACCGGGAACGACGCTGGGACGAGTGCCGGACCTCCAGCAGCTTCCGGTGCTGCTCCCTCAAGGCCTTCGGGGCCATGGCCCGACAGTCCCGGGAGTCGTGGTCGGTCTCCAGGCAGTAGAGGCAGACATCGTGGGAGTCCGCCACCGACATATTGCGACGGCAGGCCCCACAAGACTTAAATCCAAGCATCCCTACGTGCACCAAGGAAACCAAAGCTAACAGGAGACAAAAGTCTCAAAAAAGGGTAGTCAAAAAGTGACTAAGGTACGTGCTCTAACCGGATCTGCGCTTACTGGCGCGGAAAAAGAAAGAACTGACGTCAGCGCGCATGGGTGACGCCTAAGTAGTCTCTGTGACGTCATCTCGGCGCTTACGACGCCAGCGACGGACGCGGAACCGCACAACGCCACCTACTGACGCGCAGGGGTACTGCTAGCGAAAAACTTTCCGGATCCAGTCTGGCGCCTGGGGATATTCTAAGGTAAGGAATCTATCACTAACGTGTCTCTTTCAGATAGGCCAGTTTCAGCTTGGCTATCTATTGCAGTATCAAGGTCTGTTCAGGATGGGGCCTTATCAGGATCAGCGTCACCGCAGACTCCCTGGAAAGAGACCGGCTCCACGGCTTTGAGGCACCAAGTCGATCGTGAGACTCAGAACGCTGGAAGTGACGAGATGGAGTTCCCTGCTTCACCTTTTTGTGTTTCTTGTGCAACCTTCTGGTCTTATCCGAGCAGCGCAACTTTGACAAAGACCGTTTGTGGGAGCGGGCTCAAGAGCAGAAATAAGTCAGAGCTCCTGACCTCGATCAGGGCTGCTTCTTCGACTTCCTGAGTTTGGCGACTTTGAACTTGGCTGCACTTTCTCAGATGGCCTTCAATTCATTTTATTACAGTATTCACACAACTTCGAACTGTGTTTAGTGCCGAAGAATCACAGACAATCATCATAAGTGTCAGTAACGGACATCTGTCTGTTACAGGACCTACACAGCTTGAACCTTGTTGTTTTAGGGGGAGACATAGTGCACACTTTTGTGAAAACTTTTGTGGGAAATCTGTCAGAATGACAGGATGTGCACTCTGGATGGGCGTCGGCAGGCGCTGAAAGAACGGACGTCAGCGTGGAGGTCGTGCTCTTATATCAATCAATCAATCAATCAGGGGTGTGCACAGTGCGGCTACTCACTCCTGAGGGTCTCAAGGTGCTGAGCGGGGGAGGAGGGGGGGGGGGGAAGAGTGGGTGGTGTGGGAGGCTGCTGATAAGTCTGGGTGTGGAGGTTCAGTCGAAGAGCAAGGTCTTGAGGTCCTTCCTGAATTGGGTCAACAACGCAGATTGCCTGAGGTGGAGGGGCAGGGTGTTCCAGGTCTTGGTGGCGAGGTAGGAGAAGGATCGTCCTCCACTTCTGGATCCGTGGGATGGAGGCCAGGGCGAGTTGGGCGGAGCAGAGTTGTCTGGTGGGTGTGTGGAATGCGAGGCGGTGGTTCAGATATTCTGGTCCTGCGTCATGGAGAGCTTTGTAGACATGTGTGAGGAGCTTGAAAGCGATTCTCTTGTTAATTGGGAGCCATTGGAGTTGTCAGAGGTGTTGTGTTATGTGGCTGCGGCGGAGGAGGTCAAGGACCAGTCTGGCTGCGGCGTTTTAGACGTTCTGTAGTTTCCTGAGCTGTTTCTGGGTGACGCAGGCATAGAGTGCATTACCGTAGTCGAGTCTGCTGGTGATGAGTGCGTGGGTGTCTTTCTGGATTCTGTGGGGATCCGTCTGAATGTCTTTCAAAGCAGGTGGAGCGTGTGGAAGCAGGATGAGGATACTGCATTGATTTGGCGGTTGATTAAGAGAGAGGAGTCCAGTATTATGCCGAGGTTGCGTGCGTGGTCCATAGGGGTGGGAGGGGTTCCTAGTGCGGCGGGCCACTAGGAGTCGTCCCAGGCTGAGGGGTTGGGTTCCAGAAGGAGTACTTCAGTCTTTTCCGAGTTGAGCTTGAAGCAGCTGTCTTTCATCCAAGTAGCAAATGCTTTCATTCCACTGTGAAAGTTGATTCTGGCGGCTGTGGGTTCGTTGGTGATGGAGAGGATCAGCTGGGTGTCCTCAGAGTAGGAGACAATGTTGAGTCCGTGGCTTCTGACAATGGCTGCGAGGGGGGCCATGTAGACGTTGAAGAGGCTGGGGCTCAGGGAGGAGCCCTGGGGCACACCGCAGCTGATCTCTGTAGGTTCTAAGAGGAACGGGGGTTGTCTGACTCACTGTATTCGGCCGGTAAAGGAGTGGATCCAGTCCAGTGCCTCGTTGCGGATGCCGGCGTTGTGGAGTCTTGTGATTAGGGTGCGGTGGGAGACTGTGTCGAAGGTGGCCGAGAGGTCCAGTAGGAGGAGGGCTGTGGTTTCGCCCCGGTCCAGCAGGGAGCGGATGACGTCGGTGGCAGCGAGGAGTGGGGTCTCGGTGCTGTGGTTGATTCGGAAGCCGGATTGGGAGGTGTCCAGGATGTGGTTCTCTTCGATGAACTCTTGAGAGTTGGGCGTTGATGGCTTTCTCATTGACCTTGGCTGGGAAGGGGAGGAGGGAGATGGGTCTGAAGTACTTGAGGTCTGTCGGGTTGGCAGATGGCTTCCTCAGCAGGGGGTTGATCTCAGTGTGTTTCCAGTCATCGGGGAAGATAACGGTTTTGATGGAGCAGTTGATGGTGAGGGGCAGCTGGGGGGGGGCAATGGAGGCGGCTGCTCTATTGAAGATGTGGTACGGGCAAGGATCCAATGGGGCTCCTGAGTGGATGCTCTTCATGGTCTTGAGTGTGTCGTCTGTGGTGAGCGGAGTCCAATTGAGCACGATCTGTTGGGGTGTGGTGTGGTTACGTGCGGTGGTGGCGGGCGTAGTGGCAGGGTCTTGGGTGTCAAAAGATTGGCCTGATCTTGCGGTGGAAGAAGGTGTAGAGTTTGTTGCAGAGGTCTTAGGAGGGTGGGACATCTGTGGTCCTGCTGTTGGGCCTGGCGAACTCCTTGAGGATGACGAAGAGTTCTTTGTTGTTGTGTGCGTTGGTATTGATTCTGTCTTGGATGGGCGTTTCCTTTGTTGTTTTGAGGACAAGGTGTGTGCGTTGACGGCTGATTTGAAGGTTGCGTGGGTTTCTTATAGTGGCTGATGTCCTATCCGAACAGACAGACCCGACATGGAGCCATATGACGGAATTGCTTGAAAGTTTCTGGATTCAGTCTGGCTTTTGGGGAAATCCACATGGTGAGCAATCTGCATCTAGAAGTCTCTATCAGAAATATGATGGCCATTCAGGATTACTGTCTGGCCGCATGAACAATAGTGCCACAGGACAAGCAACATCCATGAAAATGATAAGAAATGCCTACTCGGCAAAATGAAACAGATCTAGCATTACACAAAAACTATGGCTAGTTGCCACGTCTTGTGGAAATCGCAGATAATCTCTGTTAGCATAAGCTGAAACCATCTTGTTTGTGGCATCCATTTTGTCAGCTATGAAATTCTCCTGTCCTCTTCTGCTAGTCTTTTTCACTGCCTGTGCTGTCTATTTTAGTTAACTTCCTGACTCAGCTAAAAGCAATATGCATGCTAAAGAGTTTGTAGCTGCCAGACCACCTGGTCTCAGACTCAACTGTCAATCTCTTAGTGCTGCCATAAGCACTCCTGCTCTCCCTCCCACTTTGCTGACTAAGGGATTTCCCATTTGCCCATGTTTGACGGTAGTTATTCCTGTGTAGGCCTGTACCTTCTATTTGTAACTACATGCTTACCAGTGCAGAAAACTCTGTATAAAAGCACCATGGTCTGTGTATTCAAGCCACTACCTCCTGGAACACTTGAGGGTGTTGTATGGACGTGGTCTCACTCATGAGTGAATAAACTTGTTCTTTGAATTCCAGCTTCAGTGCCAATTTCTTCTTTGTTGGTTTAAGGACCCGTGAACAAAGATAAGGGTGACCCCTGCACCGGTGTGCCCTTAAAAAGGCACATTTCCACAGTTTTGGCGCCCGACTCATGGGGCTCATCGGAGACGCGGCCGCCCGAAGGAGTGGTCTTGACGGAGGAATGGAATTTTGCTGAGGAGACGTCCTGCACGAGGAGACCCTTGTCTTTGCAGACCGAAGTGCTTTTCCGGTTTTTCCGATTTGACCCTCCAGGTGGTGGCCGGTCCCAACTGAGATTTCCTTTGGCGCAAGTTTCGCAATGACCATTAGGTCGACCAAGAGATTGGCAGTTGGAGGTTGGAGACTTTTGTTTGGTAAGGTCGCTGCAGCGGCACTCTTGATTTTGGATTTGCTTGGCCAAGATTCTGGTTTTGTATGTTTGTTTATTTATTGCAATAAATAAAGGCAGGTAATGTGGAGATTTTTCTCTACTTTTGAAGATTTTTGAATAGTAATATTTTACTATAATTTGGCAGCATGCCTGCTCCTAGCGCACTTTGTAGGTTGTGTTGCTGTCTTGGAGGTACCAAAATGGATTTAGAAAGAAGTCAGCCGGCTCCCCCAGAGGGGACACCTAATAGGTACATGTATATTAAATACGGTATTTCTTCCATACTGTATAGTACACTGTGGAACAAATATACGAAAAAGGATCCTGATCTGCGATGGCCAGTAAATGGGTCATTTGACTTTAAAAAGATTCAGTATGTAGAGCAGTGTTTATTTAAACATAAGAGTCGACAAGATATGTTTGATTGTGTACGAATGTGGGAGAAAGAAGCGCATGAGAGAGTGAGAAAAGAAGCTATAGCAGTAAAAGAACAGCGCAAAACGATCTATCAGAAAGCGTTGGAATTTAAAAATAAGGAGATGAAGGAAATAAAAGAAAAGAAGATAGGGAGCGTCGTTTAGAGGTAACTGGCCAGTACCCTATTAGGCGACCTCTTTATACCATGCTTAATAAACCTCAAGATGATTCCATTTTATTAGATCGACCCCCGCCCCCGTATAAATTTCCCTCTGCCCCTGCGGAGGATCCTTCCGATGAAGGACATCATTCTTCAGACGATAAAGATACAGATAAGCAAGATGGGCGACAGACTCGCTATATTTTAACTGTCGATGAAAAAGCCACCATTAGATCCACCGCTCGTTCAGAAGCCCGTAAGAAAACTCTCGCTTCCGATCTTGTAGCCAGGATCCAGCAGTGGAAAGAAATAGAGCAGTTATATTTTACAGAGAAGTTTGCTTGGGAAGTTATACTTAATTTTAGAGACCTTTCTGAAAACTTAGAGCCCGCTGATATAAATTCTGATTATAAACAATTGAGTGATGGCACTTTTCTTTCCTCAAATATACCTGATCTAATTAGGTGAGTGGTTAAGTTAAGCAAAGAAATATTTCGCTTAAAGGCTGAGAAAAAGGAAGCCAGCAAAAATAAGACTGTACAATTAGCTCAACCCCCAGCGCAAATAGCAGAAACTTCAGAGATAAATAATGGATCTAGTAGTGCTGAAGTTAATATATGACCAATGCGCGAAGCTGCGCCTTTGTATGTACCTCCGAAAGGTTCAGAAAAGGATGACGACAAAACTTCAGATGATGCGAAGGGGTATTTTATTTATAATTGGGTTTATACTCCTTGGAGTAGAGCGGACGTTATGGCTCTTAAAGCCGCTTTGCCCGATCCACGGAAAAATCCTGCCGCTCTCTATGAAGAGGTAGAAGGAGCTAGACCTGACTTTGCCAGATATCGATATGTTTTTTGGACTTATTTTGCCCCCTGATATGTGGAGATCAATTCGGAAGGTAGATGATAATGTAGCATATGGTGATACTTGGGTGCATTTAGAAGAAATAGATGCAGCTAGGGAGCCTGCGCAGAAACCACAACAGGAGATATTAGATCTTCCCAAAGCTATTGTGACTAAGTTGAAAACTCTTATACCCCCTAAGAAAATAGATTGGACTACATTAGCGTCTTGTAAACAGAAAGCGGAGGAGTCAGTTTCTGATTTCTTTACACGATTTGAAGAGACATTCCATGACTTTAGTGGGCAGTCATTGACAGATGACACGGGTAAGCATCTGTTTGTCGACAAATTTTTCGCCAACATGTTGCCAGAAATAGCTAGTTGCCTAAAGGCCAGCGAGATTTCATGGACTACGTCTTCTCCAGTCTCCCTTTTGACCATGGCCCAGTATTATGAGCAAAACAGTACAGAATCCTTGGGTCTATGAAAAAAAGAGAAAAGAAACTCCAAAAGTGTAATGAATCACTACTACATAGTTGGAAAGCATACAAATATAAAACACAGAACCTAATGACTAGGTGCCACAGATCTATCTATGGGCACTTCCCTTTTCAGGACGAAATCCCTCACTCACCATAGGTGACATGCTTCATCATTTGGGATTCTCCTCCCAGAGGAAAAACCTAGTTCCTCTGAGGGCTACGACCCCCTCTCTAAGAGGGAGGAGCTCAGGGATGTTTTGAATAACTAATAGGATATTATAAATCCTCAAATGAAGAGATAACTGTGTGAATGAGGGCGCAGCGCAACAAAAGATTGATAAATGTGAGAATGGTGAAGTTAAAACTAGCTCAAGAGCGTAAACACAATACTTTATTCAAATACTCCCCTTGCCAGGATTAAAAACCGCGTACCCGGGGTATAAATTTTAAACCGCAAAGGTAAAGTAGATAATGGTCAACATGTTTCAGCCATACACCTAATCGCAGGCAGGGCTTTCATCAGGACCTATAAAGCTGCTGCTGTCTCAGTGCAAGTGCTACAACAAAAAGGATATCAAGAAAGAAAATCTTCTTCGTCTTTCCATTCCAAGAGAAAAGATTACCTATATTCAAAAGAAAAGAATCAAATTTGATCCATAATAATGATCACAGGTATCAACCATAAACTACAAAAGGTTCTGTGAAGAATAATGAAGAAAAAATCAAAATTGAAGAGAAAGCTTACCCGCCACTGCTGGGTAAGTAACCACACCTCTACCTGGCAACCGCTCTGAAAAAAACGGTATGTCATGTCATTAACAAATCATGTCCTATCAAAAACCAGGGTTATAATCATGCTACCAGTACCCCAGATAGGCATGTTTTAAGGAGTGAGTGTAAATAAGAAAGAAAACAAGGCGCACTGACCATTTAAAACATGAGATGTAAAGTTAATAAAAAAGGCCATCATATATAAAGCCTAAATGGCTGCAACAGACACCACCATATGGACCCAGCTGAAGATAAATCTCTAAATAAAAACTAAAACAAGTCCTAATGGCCACATAAGCCACAAGAACTCAAAGGATACACCAAAGAGGCCAAGGAGCCTGCTATATGAAGCTCAAATAAGCAAACAGCAGAATCTGAAAATAGTATGACAAAACCTCACTCCAATCAAAATGCAGGAAGATAAAGGAAGGCTCAACCAAGCAGAAAAGAGACTGACCTCTCCGTCGGTACACCGGAGCTTGCAGAGCCTGCAGCCGGAGGTGTAGTCAAGGCTAACTTAGTCTGCTTTTATAGCCCAGAATCATAACTAATTGGCTCCAGATGGGTGCGGACACATGAATAATGTGAGCATGTGTCGAATGAAAGACACTCCTCTCTCGCACATGCGCACTATGAATGAGTTGCTGCTGTGATCACAAGTCAAAAAACAGACCAAAACGCCGCACCATGTGAAAAACTGCACAACGCAAACCATCGCGCATCAATTCCTCTGATATTAAACATTTCAAATGGAAAGGACGAATCTGTACTACGATATACCAACACTGCGCATGTGTCGTATGAAGATACTTCTCTCTCGCGCATGCGCGTCTTCAAGAGAGTATATCCCAGCTGTAAAAAAGATGCAGTAAATATAGCATCAATTACTCTAAATCGAGCGTTTGTTTTAGACTATAAAAAGCCCGTCAATACACCGCTCATAAACGGAAATCAAACTAGCTTCAAAAGATGGTCACTATATCAAAAACATATTACCACAGTGCAGCAGCAACACACAAGAAAACATTAACGTGCTGCATACCTGCTTCACATATATCATTACACATTGAGATCACTCAATAATATGATAATTCTGGATCGAATCACAGACACTATGTACTCTTATATGCAATGGTCTGAACCCCGTATATAAACTCATGGATGAGTGTGTATTTCAGGACCCTCACTAGTATTTGAATTTGTGCCATCAGATTTATAAATATGAGTCCATCGATAACCAAGAAATACTACATTAAAACCCACGGAATCTCACCATTCAGACCTATACTGTCAGTCCTCAATTTGTACACCCACCATTATTCCCGTTTGAACAAAAAAGTTGTGATGTCAGTAATGTGTGGTGGGATAAAAGGTTTCTCCAAGACCGTCCACTTAAGATCTTGTGGGCTATGCTGGGCAGAGAGAAAATGATTAGTCAATTTGGTCGAAGATTTCCTACATCTAATGGTGCTCTTATGCTCAAGGATGCGAGTCTTTACTCTACGTGTGGTCATGCCCACATATCGGAGCGAGCATGGGCAATGGATCAAATAAATCAGGTTGTCACTATTGCAGTTTGTATGGCAAGTCAAAATCCATGGTCTAGATGATCCAATGTCAATTTCCATGGTGCGAATCGTGTGTGGACAAGCCGCACAAGACCCACAGGGGAAATGGCCCCGTACTGGAGGTAAACACCACAGAGTACCCTGTGGATTCTCGTTACTGGTACGTGGACGTGTATGTAACAAACGATCTTTGATGTTAGTACTGCACTTGAAAGCGAATAGTGGACGTGGTAAAGAGGTGTCGCCAATATTCAAGATCTTCCAATTGGACAGTATGCTTTTCTTAATCTGATTGGAAAAGCTACAGAAGGTATGAACACATGTCAGTCGATTGGTAGTTACTTTAGGAGTACCTGAATCAAGGAGCGATCCCCTATTGTTGTTCCTAGCACGCTTTAAGGATCTCTTTATAAGCTTCTTAGGATAATGCCTAACTTGTAACTGGTCCGATAAGATCTGGGCATGCTCCTGATACTTCAAGGACGATGAACAATTGCTCCTTATACGTAAAAATTGCCCATAAGGCAAATTATCACGTAGGGCCTGAGGATGAAAACTATTATATGATAGAAGGGAATTCTTAGTCATTGGTTTTCTATACAGTTCAGTACTCAAGCCCCCTTCAGAGGGAGAAATCATAATGTCCAGAAACGGCAACTGTGTTTTACTAAATTCACAAGTAAAATTCAAATATTGGTTTTGGTTGTTCAGCCAGATCTTAAACTCAATAATAGATGTAGATGTGCCTCTCCACACTACAAACACATCGTCGATATACCTTTTCCATACACGTATATGGTCTCTGTATGGATTATCATCATTCAAAATATGCTCTTGTTCGAAAATATGAACATAGAGATTGGCCAGACTAGGAGCGAAAACGCTCCCCATTGAAGTACCAGACACCTGGAGAAACAGCTGTTCTTCAAATTTAAATTTTTTTTCTTTCATGGCTAGTCTGGCACAATCAATGATAAATGAGACCGGTGTAATCGAGAATGGGGGTCTGTTCAGCAAAAGTGTTTCAATGGCAGCCAAGGTTTCATCTTGCGGAATACACATATACAGTGATTCTACGTCAAGAGAGACGAGGTAATCACTTTCAACGTCAAAACTGAGGTCATCAACTAACCTAAGAACCTCTTTAGTGTCCTTCAAGTAAGTGGGCATCTCCACTACAAGAGGCCTCAGAAAGTAATCCACAAAAGTGGAACGAGGTTCCAGTAGAGAGCCTAATCCCGAAATAATCGGGCGACCAGGAGGAGGTCTCTGGCTCTTATGCACCTTAGGGAGTGCATAAAAGTAGGGAACAACGGGATGAATGTTTACTAAAAAGGAGGCTTCATGAGTTGTAATCCAATCATTAGACCGTGCTTCTTCCAAAGAATCTTAATTTCATGTTCCAATCTTCTAGTGGGATCTTCACTCAAAGGTTTATAAAACCGTGTATCTTCAAGTTGCCTAAGACATTCCGTCCGATAAGAGGAGGTATCCATTACTACAATGGATCCCCCTTTATCAGCGGGTTTAATTGTAATAGTGTCATCAGCAATCAAGGAAGCCATGGCTAGTCGTTCGTTCTTAATCAAATTCTGATACCGTTTGTTGTCTTTAGCACAAATGGTAGTGACTTGTGAAGTCACGGCTTTCTCAAATGTCAAGACTTGAGGAGGAACCTGACTCGCAAGAGGATTAAATGTGGATTTATTCCTTAAGCCAGTATTAGTATCAAAATCCTCGGTGGCATCTAGAGCTTTGTCTTTGAAGAAAAAGTAAAAGTTCAAGCGGATTTTCCGGAAGAACTGAGCGAGTTTTCGTTTGATCTCAAAAATATCACCCCGGTACGAGGGTACAAAGCCAAGTCCCTTATTAAGAATGGCTAGTTCTTCTGTAGTCAAATCCTTGCTGCTCAGGTTGATAACTAGATTTCGGAGCTCGATCCTGCCTGAGCTTCTGTCATGCTCCTGGTTGAGCGAGCCGGCGGATTGTCTGCCCAATGTACCCGAGTTTGTTGTTGTCGCCTCCTGCCTCTGGATCTTGCTCGACCAAACCCTAAAAAAGGCTGATTGGGGTACATCTGAGGTTGTGGCTGATAGGGAAAAACTTGCCCATGTGGTAGAAAAGGTGGATAATGAAAAGGGCCAGGTGCCCACCATTGTGGTGGTGGTGTATGTTGAATGTTACCTCGAAACCCCCTCCAGTTGCCTCTGCGGGCATACCCTCTGCTAGATGAAGCACCTTGGTTGGAATTATCCGAGTCACTGGACCAATCTTCGCTGTCTGATGTGGAGTAGTTTGACCCATATCTGCGTCCCTGGCGGTTGTATTGAGGAGGCACAATTCAATTTTGATTTTTTCTTCATTATTCTTCACAGAACCTTTTGTAGTTTATGGTTGATACCTGTGATCATTATTATGGATCAAATTTGATTCTTTTCTTTTGAATATAGGTAATCTTTTCTCTTGGAATGGAAAGACGAAGAAGATTTTCTGTCTTGATATCCTTTTTGTTGTAGCACTTGCACTGAGACAGCAGCAGCTTTATAGGTCCTGATGAAAGCCCTGCCTGCGATTAGGTGTATGGCTGAAACATGTTGACCATTATCTACTTTACCTTTGCGGTTTAAAATTTATACCGCGGGTACACGGTTTTTAATCCTGGCAAGGGGCGTATTTGAATAAAGTATTGTGTTTACGCTCTTGAGCTAGTTTTAACTTCACCATTCTCACATTTATCAATCTTTTGTTGCGCTGCGCCCTCATTCCCACAGTTCTCTTCATTTGAGGATTTATAATATCCTATTAGTTATTCAAAACATCCCTGAGCTCCTCCCTCTTAGAGAGGGGGTCGTAGCCCTCGGAGGAACTAGGTTTTTCCTCTGGGAGGAGAATCCCAAATGATGAAGCATGTCACCTATGGTGAGTGAGGGATTTCGTCCTGAAAAGGGAAGTGCCCATAGATAGATCTGTGGCACCTAGTCATTAGGTTCTGTGTTTTATATTTGTATGCTTTCCAACTATGTAGTAGTGATTCATTACACTTTGAGTTTCTTTTCTCTTTTTTTCATAGACCCAAGGATTCTGTACTGTTTTGTGATATAGTATTGGGGATTGAATCCTGTGAGGTCTTAAAAATTTTTCCCTAGGACCCCCTGGCGTTGAACCGTTCTTTGTTTGGTAACCAGTATTATGAGCGTCAGGAATTGGAAGCAAAAGGCAAGGAAGATAAAAAGGTTAAGGATTTAAAAACAAAAGTTATGTTGGCTCAAGTCTATGGTCCACCATTTAGAGGTAGTGGAAGAGGTGGACATGCGATGTATCGCCCTGGTGTACCCCCTTTCCCTCGAGCAACTTTGTCTTCTGATCAGTGTGCTTATTGTAAAGAGATTGGACATTGGCGTTCTGAGTGCCCCCTTTTGCAAGGTCAGCAGTATCAGCGAGGTAGAGGAAGCATGAGAGGCCGCCCAGGGAACACGGGATTTAGGGGAGGCATGGATAATCGTACCAGATTTGAGGCAGTTGAAAACAACCCAAATTCTTTTAATACCTTTGATAGACGAAACCAATACCAAATGTCTGATTATTCGGCTGATGGTCCTAAGGATTCTGATTATGCATAGGAATGCCTAGGATGGGGTAAGGAACCGGTTGAGGTCCCAGTAGATCAGAAGGGTCCCTATGTTGATGCAAACGTTTTGGGTTCTACTGATCAGTTTCTGGTTGATACAGGAGCTACTCGTAGTGCTCTGTCTAAAAAATTGGTTCCTAGGGCTTCCCGGTCTGGCGCAATGATAATATCGATAGGATTCGATGGGACACCTACACTTAGCCCACTGTCACAGCCACTTGCATTTAGTCTTGATAAATTCACTGCAGCATGTCCATTTCTGCTCTCCCCTAACACGCCGGATAACATTGTGGGTATCGATATGCTTAAACATTTCCGTGCCACAATACGTTGTTCCCCAGAAGGTGTACGTGTTATTTTAAATGATAACTATCCAATGGTTGAGAGGTCTTGTCTCATTAAAGAGGATGTTGCTCTGGCATCGTTACCTAGTACTTTGTGGGCTACATCAGATACTGATGGAGGACAAATGGTTATCCCACCAGTACATATTCAAGTGAAGGAAGGTGCTTCGTTGCCTCGACTGCCCCAATATAAAATATCTCGGGAAGGCGAAGAAGCATTAATACATATTGTTCAGGATTTGATCAGAGTGGGGGTTGTGGAAGAAGTCCCCTACAATACCTGGAATAGCCCTATTCTTCCTATTTTGAATAAAAGACACGGACACTAGAATTTATAGATTCATCATTGACTTACGTGAAGTCAATAACATTTTTGTGCCCCAATACCCGGTAGTCTCTGACATCACGACACTTCTTACTATGGTTCCTCCTACTGCAACTACATTTAGTGTAATCGATTTGAAAAATGCATTTTTCTCAATACCTATTCATCCTGACAGCCGCTATTTGTTCGGCTTCACTTTGAATAATCGATCCTTCAGATTCTGTAGAGCTCCACAAGGGTATACAGAGAGTCCTAGCATTTATAGCCAGGCATTGAAAAGGCAGCTTGATTCTTTCCCTGTGCCAAAAGGGGTGGCTCTTATTCAATATGTCGATGACATCTTGTTGGCTGCTGATACCCCTGAGAAGTGTGAAGAAGGAACACAGTTATTACTATCATTTCTTGCATCTCATCATAACAAAGTCTCTTGGAAGAAATTGCAATATTGTAGACAGCAGGTTACCTATTTAGGTCACTTCCTGTCTAAGGAGGGACGTGCACTTACACCAGACCGTATTCAAGCTATTTTAGACACGCCTGTGCCCCGTACTCAGAAGGATGTTCGTGCACTGATTGGCCTTATTTCTTTCTGTAGGCAGTGGATCCCTAGCTTTTCTCACATTGTTAAACCCTTGTTGGCCCTTTTGACTAAAGATACTCCGATGCCCCTCCCATGGACTACAGAATGCCAGAATGCTTTTCAACAGTTACGTCAAGCTCTTTGTTCTGCACCAATATTAGGAACTCCAGACTACACTAAGGCCTTTACACTCTATGTACACGAGAGGGACAGTTGCGCTCTCTCAGTTTTAGTACAGACACACAGTGATAAGCAGCGTCCTTGTGCATATTTCTCAGCTGTCCTTGATACAGTCGCCCGTGCACTGCCAGGGTGTTTTCGAGCGGTGGCGGCAACGGCTGTGTCCATACGTCAGAGTGAGGGAATAGTTTTGTCACATAGATTGCTTGTGCTAGTACCCCACTCAGTTGATGCTCTGCTAAATCAAACGAAAACACAACATTTGACTAGTGCCCGCTTGACAGGCTATAAATTGACACTTTTGGCTCCTCGTATCACACTGAAAGATGTTTGACTCTGAATCCTGCTACATTATTGCCATTTTCAGCTACTCCGTCTCAGTCACAAGAGTTACATGATTGTATATCCCTTACTGAAGAACAAACAAAGGGTCGTGTTGACCTACAAGATACACCTCTTTCTAACGTTGATGGGGAACTGTGGGTTGATGGGTCCTGCCTGAAGTTGCCTGATGGCACGACATCTGCTGCTTATGCAATTACAACACTTCAGACAGTAGTTGAGACAGCTCGCATCCCACAGAAGTCGGCTCAAGCAGCTGAGTTGATAGCACTGACAAGAGCATGTGAGCTTAGTGCAGATCTACTTGTTAACATCTACACCGATAGCCGATATGCTTTTGGAGTTGCTCATGATTTTGGGCAACTCTGGCAGGAAAGAGGCTTTCTTACTTCACATGGGACACAAATAGTGCATGGGGAATTAGTACATAATCTCCTTACTGCCTTGACATATCCTAAGAAAGTGGCAATTGTTAAGTGTAGTGCACACAAGAAAGTGACTGATAAAATAGGAAAAGGAAATGCCTTTGCAGACTACACAGCTCGTGAGACTGCAATGCAACAAAGTACTACATCTATGTATGTAGTTAAGTCACAGGCTGAGCGTTGGCATGAGCCAGGCAAGAGGTGCTGGACATGCAGCGATCTGCTTCTGTTGAGGAATTAGACCAATGGTCTAAGGAGGGAGCACTGGATGATGAGGGCTGTTGGAGGAATAAAGAAATGACAAAATGGAAGTTACCCACAGCCTATTTACATCCTATGATTCACATGGCACATGGGCCGGTACATGTTGGAGCATCCTCAATAGCAAAGCAACTTATGCAAGTTTGGGATCATCCAGAGATTGCCGGCACAGCTAAAAAGATAGTCCAGTCTTGTCTGATTTGTCTCCAATATAATACTGGAAAGGGAACACGAACTCCAGCAGGAGGGTTTGCCATACCTACTGCACCTTTTGAAGTCCTGCAAATGGATTATATCCAGCTTGAACGCTGTAATAATCTGAAGTATGTTCTGGTAGTGGTTTGTGCCTTCAGTAAATGGGTGGAGGCATACGCCACAAAAGATAATACAGCTCTTACTACAGCAAAGGTGCTCCTAAAGGAGTTTTTCCCCAGATTCGGCATATGTCGAGTTTTGTGGAGTGACAACGGACCCCATTTCATTGGGCAAGTTGTTGATTACCTCATGAAAGGGTTGGGAATTAAGCAGAAGTTTCATGCTGCTTTTCACACACAATCAGCAGGACTAGTGGAACGTTACAATTCTACCCTCAAACTAAAATTGGCCAAAATACAAGCTTCCACATCTTTGAAATGGCCGATGCACTGCCATTGGCTTTACTATCTATTAGATCGGTACCACATACACGATCTGGCCTCAACGTATGAGGTGGTTTTTGGAAGGCCAATTAATATTTGGGGGATTCCTAAGCCACGCCCTATACATGATGTACCCTATGTATTGATGAACGACTACTTGTCTCAGTTGACTGACAGTTTGTCTTCTATTTATCAACAGGTTCGGGAGACTCTTCCAGACAGGTCGCAAGGTGAGGGCCACTGCTTGCGCCCTGGAGATTGGGTGCTAACGAAGTCCTTTCAGAGAGCTAGCTCCCTAGCACCCAGATGGCGAGGCCCTGAGCAGGTGCTCTTGGCTACCAGGACTGCGGTTCGAGTGACCAATCGGAATAACTGGGTTCATGCGACACTGTCGGTAGGTGTTGCAGGACCTAGTGAGCCCAGCTGTGTTGGCAGATCACCGCGATATCCTGGACACCGAGAAAGGCCGAGCTGCGTCACCTGAAGGATCTGAAGAAGTCTTCCCAGACCACACAATCCCTGGTGCATCTCGATATCAGCTGCGACCCCGGAAGAAACACACTTCATTGCTGAAAAAGACTGTTTGAGCCACTGTCCTGGGTAGTGAAAGACTGAGTTACAAAGGGGGGTACTCTTTTAGTGGTTACTCGTCTCAATCTCAGCGAAGAAACCAACTTCTGCCCAGGACCTTAGGGCACCATCTGTTCTGTTGTTCAACGACAAGATGAACATGCCTGCGGAAAAGGAATCAACTGCTGCAAGAGTCTGTGATCGAAAGAGTATGTTCATTATTGGACTTATTTCAATTGTTGTTCTTATTGCTACAGTAACATGGGTTGTAGAAGGAGTAGCTCCTGCTCGAAATCTACTGACTACTACTACTCCTGTCCCCATTGAGCACAACTACTTCACTCTTCCTTATCATGAGAAGAAGCACAGACTGTCCTATCTCAACAATACGTTTATTCAAATGTTGCACCACACCCACAACGCTACGAACACTACCAACTGCTGGGTGTGTGGAATGATGCCAGCCCACCAGAAAAAGGGAGGAACGCCTTTTATTCCTCTGCCGTTTTCACATAATGGCTCCTGCAGAGCCTGGTTCGCACTGTTGTGGGCTTCTGAAATTGCTAATATCACTGACGCTACTGTAGGAAGACTTAATGTCCAGCTAAACAAAGTCTGCTATCCTGATGAAGGAGACCCACAAGCCACAGGAACTGTATGGGAAATGGAGGAATATCGCAGAGGAAATGCCTCCACACGCTATGTTTTCTCTAACACTCGAACTGTCAAGGGTAATGGACCTCCTGTTATAGCTGTTACTAGAGCTCGAGCGGACCTTTGTGTGAACAGTATTGGCAGTATCCCTGTAGGAAAAAGTGACTGTACTCTGGTGTTAAACATTACTGGAGTGAACAATAGCAGTTTTTTGTCGTCACATAACACCTATTTTATTTGTGGTAATAAGGGATATTATCATTTGCCTATTGGTTGGTCAGGTACATGTTTTGTGTACTTTTTGCTACCACCTGTGTTCTTGGCACCTGCATCCTACCACAAAGACTATAAACTGTATAATGACATTTCCAAGAGTCGATCTAAGCGGACAATAAATCATGATGAGGTGGATCAAACTGATACTGCACTGCAGCAGTACGTTGACTTTAATTTGGGACAATTCTTCTTTGTTGGTGCGGCCTTAAACAGCAGAAAGATAAGGCGTTTGACACGTGTTGTAGAGGCTGTAACCAATCAGACAGCCATGGCACTTGGAAATATCACAGAAGAACTACAAATTGCGAGAATCGTGGCGCTCCAAAATAGGATGGTCCTTGACGTCATCCTGGCTGATCGTGGTGGAGCATGCCGCATCATTGGAAGCAGCTGCTGTGTCTACATCCCTGACCACGCCCCTTCAGTTTTTGAAGCAATTTCCAAGCTGCACAAAATAGCCACTGAAATCCATCAGGATTCAGGGACATGGACTTTGACTGGATGGCTATGGACTATGTTTACTGTATGGGGCTGGAAATTATTGTCAGCCCTATGTATATTTCTTGCTATTCTCTTCATTTGCTGCCTCTGTATACAATGTGGCCCGACGCTCTGTTCCCTTTGTATTTCTACTTATACCTCATGTATATCAACTAAACGAAATGTCACAAATGTAAATGCTCGCTTGGCAATGGACCAAGAAATTACTGAATTAATGCAGATAGATGTGCACGATGTTTTCCGTACTCCCTCAAAAGTATAGGAAGATGTCTTCAGCATATGCTAAAAGGGCCGTCTGTGGAAATCGCAGATAATCTCCGTTAGCATAAGCTGAAACCATCTTGTTTGTGGCATCCATTTTGTCAGCTATGAAATTCTCCTGTCCTCTTCTGCTTGTCTTTTTCCCTGCCTGTGCTGTCTATTTTAGTTAACTTCCTGACTCAGCTAAAAGCAATATGCATGCTAAAGAGTTTGTAGCTGCCAGACCACCTGGTCTCAGACTCAACTGTCAATCTCTTAGTGCTGCCATAAGCACTCCTGCTACCCCTCCCACTTTGCTGACTAAGGGATTTCCCATTTGCCCATGTTTGACGGTAGTTATTCCTGTGTAGGCCTGTACCTTCTATTTGTAACTACATGCTTACCAGTGCAGAAAACTCTGTATAAAAGCACCATGGTCTGTGTATTCAAGCCACTACCTCCTGGAACACTTGAGGGTGTTGTATGGACGTGGTCTCACTCATGAGTGAATAAACTTGTTCTTTGAATTCCAGCTTCAGTGCCAATTTCTTCTTTGTTGGTTTAAGGACCCGTGGACAAAGATAAGGGTGACCCCTGCACCGGTGTGCCCCTAAAAAGGCACATTTCCACAGTCTTAGAAAAAGTATTGGGTAGTGCAATGTCATGGACTGTTGGCAAAATTAGGGATGAATAAGCATTCCTTTGGCTTGCTCATTTAAAGAAGAGAAGGGAAGGTGCAGTTATTTTAGCTTGTTTTCTCTTTGGATCACAGTTTTGACTTTTCCCTAATTACAGAAAACATCTTTGAAGCTACTGCCTTAACCTTTACCTGGGTGCGTTGCTGCGTGTCCATCAACTGCAGGTTTGACTGGCTTTCTGCCAGTTCATTTTCTAACAGCTGTATCCTGTGGTGGTTCTGGGATCTGAAAACAGAGAATTTAGACAGTCTTATGAGAGAGACCTTCAAGATGGAAACACGAGAGAGTGATTGGCAGTGGGGCCTAATCCCTTTACCTTTCTTTTCTCAGGCCGACAATATCCGAGTCCTTGCTTCCAAGCTCAATCTGCAACTTCTCCACAGTCTGCTGTAACCGGTTGTGAGAGGTTAGAACATTCTCCAAGGTACTTGAAATCTTGAGTTTGTCTTCCTTCACATCAGATAGCTGCCGTTGAAGTGAACTGATCTAAAGAGAAAAGTTAGAGGTCACACAATGTTTCTTCAGTTAGAAAAGGTTTAGGTGGGTGACAAAAAAAGAGCCTGAGGACCTACTATGTAACCTGGTGTGGATTTGAGTGTATTGGTACATGAAGTGACCCCCATAGGTCACAGCTGAGAAGCATTAAGAAGGTAACAGCGCTGAAGATGCCCACAGAAATGTAAGCACTAATCAAAAGTATATACAAAAGTACTGAAGAACAAGTTACTTACCTCAGGTAACACTCTTCGTGGTGGATACTCTAACTGCAGATTCCTCACCTTTACAATATCCCCAAGCGCCAGACTGGATACGGAAGATTTTAACAGCAATGATTCCACAGGTAAGGGGTGCCGTGTGGCTCCGCACTGACTTTGTTCTGACCCAGAAATGACGATTGAGCAGCATTTAAGTGCCACTCCGCTGCATTGACTGCTGTTTCTTCTTGCTCTACTCTGTCCGTGACTGAGAACATAGAGACCAACTAGTGGCTGATGGTGATCTCTGAAAGTGGTGACTGGTGTGATTTGCTTTCGGTGCCCCTATGCATTAAGAATTACTTCCAGTGAGCCAATGTCAGAATTTTGTCATGGGTACCCCCTTACGCCAAGATTTACATAAAATATACCAGTACCATAATTTTGACATTGGATCTGCTCATATATAACCCTGGGCAAAGCACTACGCTACGCTCGCGTAGTTTGCGAAGTTTGCGCTACTTCGCACAACGTGAATTGCACGTAGCACAGTGCAAACACGCGTAGCGTAGTGCAGCAGTCATTTTTTGCTTGCTCGCGGTCCTCAACGTCAAGTTGGCGATGGCGAGCAAGCAAAATGACATCCCGGCGAGACTTTTTCCTCGTTCGCGATCAGCAACATCAAGTTGCCGATCGCGAGCGTGAAAATAAACCTCCCGGCGAGATTCTCAACGCGGGGAGGTCAGGTTTCTCATTGCGAGTGGTCGCGTATGCTCGCGACCGCTCGCGATGAGAAACTACCAGTCCGCGTTGAGAAAGCTGCCGCTCGAGTAAAAATCTACTCGAGCGGCAGTAAGACAGCTCGCACTGTGCAAGATGCCGTTTTCAATGATTGCACAGTGCGGACAAGCATCCGGCACTGTGCAATCATTGCGAACAGTGCACTACGCAGTTCGCGTAGTGCTACGCGTAGCTCGCGTAGTGCGAACTGCACTTTGCGTAGCGCTACTTCGCGAACTACGCCCAGGCTTACTCATATACCATGGGTGGCCCATATGTCATAAATTGGCTCCAGTATCAGCATTTGTTCATGGTTTGCTGTCTCTTACCAGTCCCTCCCACCCCCAGTAAGCCATGCTTGCCAAATATTATCTCCAGCATAGCAGCACCTGTGTTATGCATAGATGCCCCCATATGCCAAGAATTACTTCCAGTATGTCAGGGCCTGCATTTTTCAAAATGTCCTCCCTTATGCCAAGAATGACCTCCTATATTCCAGGACCAGCTAGTTACCTTGGGTGCCCTAATAAACCAAGAATTATTTCAAGTAGGCCATGGTCAGAAGCAATTTCACAAGCATAAACCAAAGTAACAAAAACACACTCTTACTCTCTGACACTCACATACTATCACTCATACTCACTCCGTGCCATTCACTCACTGTCCCATTCACTCCCTCTCACTCTTTAATTTACTCATTCTGAATCCTACTCACTCCCACTCACCGTCACTCACACAGAAATGTAACCACATACTCACCGATTTTCACTCTCACTCACAAACACACTTACCTTTTCACAATCACCGACCCTCACAGACAACTACTGGTATAAAGGGGGCTCTGATCTGAACTCTTTGTGTACATGCCCTTTGCTTTAATAAATACGTTTCGTAGGCTCCTCAGGCCTCTGTGATCTGGTGCAACTGCTGCACCATTGATAGCTTCACCACTGACTCACTTCCATATTTTAATTTACTCACACTCCTTTACTCACTCTCTCATTATTTATACTCACCCATTAATTCTCACTCACGTTAACCCTTATTGATACTCTGATACACAATAAACTACCATACACACTCTCACTCCATCTCATTCTCTCTTAATCACTCGTAAACACACATTCACTTAGACATGCACAGTGAAACAATACTAGATTATGTTTTTTTACTTACCTTTCTTCCTTTGCTGACAACTCCAAGGCTAAATGGCAGCTGCAGGGCAGGAATCTGGTGCTAGGCACTGGAACCAGTCAGGCATGATTCCCAGCAAGGACACATACAGAGCAGCAAGGCCAGGATTACAAAGGGAAAGACCCACTTCAAGCCATCTACCAGATTCTTGATAGGACTGGAAGAACAGTCCTATCAGAGGCTAGCACAGTGCTTGGGATCCTGCCCCTGTCTGGCTCCTCAACGGCCTCAGAGATGCACTGATATGCCCTGACAACCACATTATAGTAGATGTATTGTGCTACCTGGATCATGCACAATATATCTGCCAAAGACAATTAAATGGATGAACATTCCAGATATCTACCTACAGAATGAAGTGTTTTTAAACAACTTTCTGTAGGGGGGTCGTGCCTCAGCTCCCTCTTCTTGTCACCAGGAGCTTGGAAAGGCAAAGAGGCCTGACCTGCACGCCGGCACTCTTCATGAAAACATGAAGTCTTGTTTTCATGAACATTGCTAAGTTCATAGAACAGTGTGGGGCGACGTTTAGGGCATTACATGGCACCTCACAGTTTGGCAGGGCTGCCCCCCTAAAGTTCCTGTAAGTGAGCTGCCACTGAGCCAAACCACAATCAGAAGTACCAGTGTGCAGATTCCTAAATTGCAACCTTTTTAGATGGAAAAAGAGAGACCATTTCACATAACAGGGAAGCGTGTGGGCAGTGAGGGATATGCAGGTAGTTAGATTATGCACCAGAAACAACCTTACTGAAGGTAGGTAATTTGTCTTCTGATGGATACTTCTAACTGCAGAGTTCTCATCTTTAGAATCGATACCACAGCAGCACCTCCCAAAGTGCTGGGTCTGTGGAATGGCTCAGAAATAAAAGTCCTGCAGGACTGAACATTCGGAATGCCCTTCCCGTTGGACCCGCCTGTCAAGGCAATAGGGCTTCATGAATGTCGACATCTGTCAGGCCACGATATGGGAGTCAGTGCAAAGGACAGGCACTCTGCATGCCAGTGCAGTGGCAGCAGCCTTGACCCTGGTGGAATGGGCCCTTAACCCGACCTGAGACTGCTTCCTGGCCAGTGCATTGCAAATCTTAATGCAGAGGACTATCCATCTTGTCAGAGTCTTTGCTGCACTGCCGTGCCTTTCCTTGCCCCAGAGAACCCCACAAAGAGCTGATCATCCACCTAATGGTCTTTGTTGTGATCGGTTTGAAAGCTTAAAGTTCAGTTGTGGGCAAGCCAGTAGAGTACCTCCTTCGAGAGGTGAGGTGGGGCAAAGAACGTTGAGAGACTAAGCCACCTTGGTCTGGGAAAAAGGTGGAGTAAGGGGATTGCACCAAGAGAGTAGGACGTTCACTCATTCAACGAGCCAAAGCCACAGTGAACAGAAAGACAGTCTTCAGAGTTGGGAGACATAGTGGATAAGTGTGCACTGGTTCAAATGGTGTGCACATGGAAAAAGTGAAGGCCAAATTAAGTAGAATTGCAAAGGGTTTTGGAGGATATAAATGAGCCAAACTGTTTAGAAATCCGATCACAACAAATGATTTGAACACGGACAGCTAGCCTTATAAACGTAAAAAGGCCAAATGGGCAGAAAGATAATCTTCAACTGTTCCCAAGGCAAATCCTTGCTGGGCCAGAGGTAAAACAAATAGGATGTCTGACAGTTTGACCAGCAATGGATCAGAATTACAGGTGTCACACCAAGTAAATTTGTCCCAGCACCCAGCGTTGACAAACTTTGTAGACCGATGCATGACATCCCTGAGGAAATCCACACCTTCGGGAGGAAGATCAAATGCCATCATCTGCTGCTGCTCAATCTCCACGCATGGAGGTGCAGATTGTTCAGGATCGGGTGCAGGACAGAGGCTCCTCTTGCAGGGGAAGCCTAATCAGAGAACAGATGGTCATGCCCAGATGTTCTGGGTACCACACTCTCCTAGCCCAATATGGAGCTACTAGGATGACTTGGGCCCGGTTGTTCCTGACCTTTTCAGAACTTGGGGCACAAGAGGAAGAGGTGGAAAGGCATACAGGAGTCCTGTGCTCTACTCTTGCCTGAAGAATTTCAAAGCTCAATAGAGTAGGAAAGTTCCCCTATCACTTATTAAAATATTTACTAAGGCTATGGTCAAAATTAGGCTTTCAGTGGGGTTGCAGCTCTTTAAAATTAATTTTAATTTGTTTCTAAATTAGAATCTAGGCTCTGCTGGTAGATATAAGTATCAAAATCACTTTTGGACTATGGAGGTTATGAATCAGAATACAGAATTTGTAGTAGATGGGTTTGAGGATATTTTTGCCACTGCCAGCTAAGAGGAAAATAATGCAGTAATTTTTCACTCTGGATAGGGGAGAAATGCAATCACATTATGAAAAAAGCTGGGACTGGCCTTATACTGAGCGCTAAAGCTTTGGTCTTTATCACCAAAGGCAGAAGAACTTTATGGACTTGCCTGGAACTGAACTTTGGGTGTCAAGTTCAACAATCACCTGAGATAGAAGACTGAATGGAATCACCAGACTCCCAGGCCCCAGAAACAACTTTGGCTCAGAAGCCAAATGCTGGTGAAATCACTAGCTCTCCTTGTGAGCCTTGGAATGGAATTGAGGGAAGGGAGATGTTCAGGAAGTAAAAGTTCTTACCTGTAATTCTGGTTATTTTCCTAGGGAATCCCCATCAAAGTCATAAGCACTAAATTGTCCCACCCACGTGTGTGATCCTGAAGCACTTTGCAAAATAAAAACTTACATGTAAGACAGACAGACAGACAGACAGACAGACAGACACACACACACACACACACACACACACACAAAATTTCCAGTTATTATGGAAACAAATTCCTTAAAGAGGCTCGACCAACTTGTGAATCAGCCCTCGAATCTGAATCCAGACAATAATGCCTGGCAAAGTTATACATTGATCTCCATGTAGCAGCTTTACAGATTTCTGAAATAGGCAGATTTCTTAAAAGAGCCATAGTCGCTACCTTTCCTCTAGTCAAATGATCCTTAGGTCTACGAGCCAAAGTTTTATTCGCCAGTTGGTAACAGAGAATTATGCAAAAAATAATCCACCTAGAAATAGATTGTTTAGAAGTAAAAAATCCAGTTCTAAGTCGACCATAGTTCAAAAATAGGTGATTGTTTGGATAAAACAAAAGAAATCAGAAAATCCAGAGTTTAAATACCTTTTCCCCATCCAATGACTTAAGATCTCTTTTTGCTGGATTTTGGGGGTTCGGGAGGAATGTTGGTAAGGAAATTATCTGATTGACATGAATACTGATACCACTTTTGGAAGAAAAGAGGAGCGAGTTCTCATTACAACCTTATTTTTATGAAGCACACTATTAGGCTCTTTTGTGCATAAAGCTTGAATTTCACAGACTCTGTGAACAGAAGTAATAGCTATGAGAAAAGATGTCTTTCATGAAAAATGCTGTAAAGCAGCCTTGTAAATGGTTTCAAATCGAGGACTCATTAATTTTGAAAGGATGATTTTTAGCTCCCATGGAGGGGCAAGAGACCAAATAGGGGGATGCTTTAGTAATCCCTGCTAAGAAATCCTTTATTACTGGTATTTCTATGGTTTTGAAGGAGATTTCCTATATGTAGTCACACTGCAAGGTGAACTTTTATGGAAGAAAAAGAAAGGCCAGATTTAGCCAAGTGAAGAATGTATGGGATAACTGCCTCCTTTTGATATTGCATATGGGAATTCAGACTAACCATAACCCCATTTCATATCTCTTCCACTTGAGAATATGATGCTCTAGTGCATGGTCTCTTCGTCACTTTTAAAATGTTCATGCAATCTTGTGGTAGCTGTATTGCCGTAATTGGTAGGTTCTTTGCTAGAAATGCCAATTCCAAATGGCTTGAGCTTCCAGCTCTTGAACATGTTCCCCCTTGTTTGTTCAGATTATACATTGTACGTCTGAACAAGGATTGAAGCTGTTTTGAATGAATTGAGAAATGATTTTAGAGCTAGATGAGCAGCTCTTAACGCCAGAAGGTTGATGTGATACGATTGTTCTCTCATTGACCAAGTCCCCCGAGTTTGAAGATGACCCGTATGAGCACCCCATCCTAGGAGAGAAGCATCTGTCACTATAGTTTGAGTAGGTATGTCCTTGTGAAGAGGAACTCCTTTCAGTAAACTGGACGCTTTGCACCACCAAGGGAATGATAGTATCGCTTGTTGGATTAATGTTTTCTTGTTTTGAAAAGTTCCTGATTTCTGGCTCCAATGATCCTCCAGGCATTGCTGCAACAGTCTCATTTGGAGGCTGGCATTCGGTGTTAGAAAGATGCATGATGCCACTGATCCCAGCAATGAAGAAACTTGACGCACTGTTACATGGGGAGTTCTTATCAGCAGTTGACACTTCTGTTGGATAGATAAGAGTCTCTCCTCCAAAAGAAACACTTTGCGACAGTGGTGTCTGAAATCGCTCTTAAATAGTGAATCCTTTCTACTAAAATGACCATTGATTTCTGAAAGTTGATTTTCAAACCTAGGTTTAATAAGATATGCCTTGCGGATTGTAAATGCTCTTTGCTTTGACTGGAGACAATGCCTTCATCAACCAGTCGTCCATATATGGGTATACAAAAGGTTCTTGTTTTCATAGGTGAGCCACAATTACTGCCATACACTTTCTAAAAGTGCGAAGAGCTGACTTGCGGCTGACGGGAAGAACTTTGAAGTGACAGTTTTGTCTCCCTACGTTGTTTCTTAGGAAGTTCCTGTGTTTCTTTATTATCAAGATATGTCAATAGGCATCCTGCAAGTCTATTGCACACATTCAATTTCCTTGGCGTAACTGAAGATCTATTTGGTGTAACATGAACATCTTGAACTTTTCTTTCTTTATCCATTTGTTTGTTAACTTTAGATCGAGATTGGGTCCAAACTTGTTTTTTTTTGCGTTGAATTTTTTTATTGAGTTTTATAATAATACAAGTTAAGAACAATGCAATAATACATTTGTTAATAAGTACTATGAGAATAAAAGATATTAATGGAGGTATAACATTTTGCTGTTGAATAAAAACGAGTAAATATGGAATATATAGATATATGATACGAGTAAATAAATAAGCAAATTGAAATGTAATAAAAGTCAATGTAGATAATGAATTAATGAAGCATACATCAATTGATGAATATAAATAGATTAAATGTAAATATGAAACAATGACTATACATAAGAGCATCGTAGAAATAGTATAGAAATATATTATCATATAAAAATACTCATCTAGTAAAAGTTTAGGGTACAAAAGGAAGGGGAGAATGAGAAAGTAAAAAAAAAAAAACCCCGAAGGAATAATGTGGAAAAGTGGAGCCAGAGTACAGAGAGAGAGGAAGAAGAAATATGATTAATATGATGTGAATATAACAAAATGAGAGAGATAGAGTAAATACAAACTCTTGTTTTGAACCTTTCTTCTGCACCAGAAAGTAACTGGAATAAATTCCACTTAGTATTTATAAGAAGGCACTTTTTCCAATGCATTCATTTGCAAGAAGGTGTTTACCTCCTCGTAAAGGAAGTTTTGATGTAAATGAAAATATTTCTTCGGTGGTATAGAAGGCGAAGCAGATTTGAATTTTAGAGAATATGTAATATATTTCTTCGGTGGTATAGAAGGCGTAGGAGATTTGAATTTGAGAGAATATACATTCTGAACAATATTCAAGACCCACTTGTCTTGTGTTAGGTTGTGCCACTTGGACATGGTTTGAAATGCCTCCCCTCAAGCATTGATCAGTGGCGGCTCGCCGAGGGAGTGGTGCGGGGCGGTAGGGCGGGGGAGGGGCAAGGTGGGGGGTAGTGAACTCGGACATACGACAGACAGAACTCAGAGGAAGTTCTGTCCGTCGTACGTCCGAGTCCACTACCCCCCCACCCTGCCCCTCCCCCGCCCCGCACCACTCCCTCGGCGAGCCGCCACTGGCATTGATGTCATTTATTTGTGACACTCTGGCAGGAGGGGAGTCCGATAGCGTTGGAGAATAATCTCTAATCAAAGTGTGAGTACAGTGTGTGTGAATGGCGAGTAGTGTCTTCGTCTAGAGGATCTGTATGAAGACGATCTTCTGCTATGATGTTGGAAATACCTTGAATGAGAACTGGATCATCTTGGGGAAACAGAACGTCTAGGTGTTTTAGATCTTCTTGGCTACTTAGATTTACTATGTCCCCTTGACAGCGAAGAATCTTTGCTTACAGGTGCAGGTTGGATATGAGGAGTCACCGGCGCAGATATGGTTGGCAAAAACCTCAAAGATTCAGATACCCTTGAGAAAGGAGAAGCAGATAGATTCACTACTGGCGTAACCTCCCTTGTGGTGAATATGTTCTAGAATACTCAGAATCTAAGGAATGTGGTACTGGTCTTAATTTTAGGCACCAAAGCCAGTCTGTCGTGTGTCTGTGTGAAGGCAAAGCAGAGGAGGGAGGCTTTCCTTTATGTGTGGACATCAATGGTGGTGGTCTTGGTGTCAATAGTGGTTGTCTCAATATCAAAGGTGATGTTCGAGATGTCGATGGCGGTCCTTGCCTCGACGTTGACTTTGGACTCAACATCAACTTACGGTAATGTCTTGACGGCGAAGAACCTTTTCTTTGACAGCGAGCAAATTGCCAAAGTGCCCGTCTTAGACATCATGGGTATGGACGTTGACTGGGAACAACGTTTTTCATGTGACTTTTTGCGCTCTTAAGAACTACCTCTTGGGCAGTCTGTAGCATGGGAAGAGTGTACAGAGGTAGGTGGCAAATGACCTCCTTGCCCCTCCTGACGCTGAATCTTGATGCCTCTCCTGAAGTCCCAGCAGTCTGATCCTCAGTCTGTCTTTCAGGGTTTGCCTTGACATCTTCCTGCTGTTTTCGCAATCGTCTTGATGATGATCTTCCAGAAGGCATACTATGCAGAGGCTGTGAGGGTTTGATTGGGGTTTTTTCTTCCCACAGTTAGGACACTGCACAAACAGTGAAGGCATTTTTGAAAGAAAAAGATTAAAATTTCTTGTCAGAAAAAGCTGGAATATCTCTCCTGTCCTAAAGGATTCTGAGTGAAAACATTTGAGACAGCTTTCAAAAGGGTTTTTGAAGCAATAAAGCCAAAAAAGGCAGAGCTCAGTGCTCAAGGATCCTGCTTACAGGAGCCAGAAAAATGAACTGACCTGTCACCCCTGGTGCATGATGGGACAGTGGAGCAAGGGTAAACTCTTAAAGGTGCAGTGCCAGTTTAATGCTCTAGCTGCATAGTCTATGTTTTATAATGGGCCTGCATTTCCCTTAGTTTTTCCATTTAAAAGAAAAGAGAGGTTGGTGACAGATATTTCTAATCACTTTATTATATTTGTATTTCCACATTTGTAAAATAATTTAAAAAATAAAACAGATGAAATGTGGCCATTTTCTGCTAAACCTATTTCATTCTCTGTGCGTATGTCTCTCTCTCTCTCTCTCTCTCTCTCTCTCTCTATATCTCTCTCTATATCTATATCTATATCTATATATATATACACACAGTTGCTCTTTCCGGAGCGCAGGGGACCCGTGAAGAGTGGCGTACACGCCGGCAGAGCGTACCGGCAAATAATATTCCAACCGTCTCCAATAACGTACGCTCTCAGGACAAAAAGCAGGTCACCAATGTATGATCCAAGAGTTTATTACACAACGCGTTTCGCTCACGTGAGCAAGGCTGTGTTTACAGTCGA
Source organism: Calotriton arnoldi (assembly GCA_963921515.1). Classification (NCBI taxonomy): domain Eukaryota; kingdom Metazoa; phylum Chordata; class Amphibia; order Caudata; family Salamandridae; genus Calotriton; species Calotriton arnoldi. Next base: position 360,336 of record CAWUFW010005976.1, on the reverse strand, counting down.
AACGCGTTGTGTAATAAACTCTTGGATCATACATTGGTGACCTGCTTTTTGTCCTGAGAGCGTACGTTATTGGATGCTTGGTTCAAATGGAGTTTGTAACTCACCTGCAGCTGTGTGCGGCCTCAAGCTTCTGGGCGTTTTTGGTTATATATATATATATATATATATATACACACACACACACACACGGATACACATATAAAAATCATATATATATATATATATATATATATATATATATATATATATATATATATATATATATATAGCTTCACTCCGTGTACCACCGGATTCTGCTCCAAACACGGACCCAGACTTTCAGTTGTTTTAATTTATTGTTGCTGTGCCGCCATAACGTTTCAGCTCCTACGAGCCTTGATCACATGACGATATATATACATACACATATACATACATACATACACTTACACACATTTACAGATACGTTTTTATTTTGCGAAGTACTACGGGATCTCGCGTGTGGGTGGGGCAATTGAGTGCTTAGGACTATTGATGAGGAGCTCCTGAAAGAGAAAAGAGGAAATACAAACTGACAATTATGGCAGAAGCTGTGCTGCTGAACATGAGGTTTACAAGGCCTGCAGTTGAGCTAGTAGCACTGGTAAGACATGGATGGGCTGCTGATAAGCCTAGGATAGTCGCTTTTAAAGATTTAAGTTTGCCATATAGTCTGTTTCAATATTGTCTGTGATATATTTTAGAGGTTATTCAGCGTCACATGTATTGGGAGATCTAGGCAACCTTCCTCAGAGAAGCCAAGATGTTCTGTTCAACATTGTTGGGGTAGTTGAGCGAAACATGGTACAACTTAGGCATTGTCTAGGGTTCTTTTAAGGAACTTGGACTTACGTCTGATACTTCCAAAGCAGCTGGTGAGGCTGCAGTAGAATGCTGCACAAATGTTGCTTGACAAATGTCAGGTGTGTGTGGCCCACAAAATGGTGGAGAGTTGCTGTGACACATGGACGCAAAATACCACTATCAATGAGAAATCTATACATTGCACACACAAGTGGATTACTGAAATGAAGTTGGACTGTGGGCCTAAAACAGCTGGTCCTTGGAACCATGGGGTGCAGCAGTACAGAACAGAGAGGAGGACATGACCATCAAGCAGACTCCGCGAGACCTTGTGCGGGGATGGGGGGGGGAGTATGCTGAGAGAGAAGGAGAGGGTTGAGGGCAGAGTTGAAGAACAAGCGGGCAATGGGCCTAGGATTTAACAGGATGGAAGTCTGGAGGCTGGAGAGTGTGTGTACTAAGTAGATCTTTATAAAGAGATAGATAAAAAACCCTAGAAAGGTACACTCAACAATAGCAGGTGACAGGAAATCATAAAAGTACTACTAGAAAGCTTTAGTGCCCTAAACAAATATGCCTCTCACAGGTTTGCTTCACCAGTTGTGTCTGTGTTCAATTAATAAAGATGGCTGCACCTCATAGACTCCACTGTAGTAGAAAGAGGACTCCCACAAGGAGAGGCAGTTATGAGTTGATTTCCACAAAGAACCACTTGCACATATCCAGAAAAGTCTATGAAACAACTTTTGACAGCTCACATTACTTTAGTACAACAGGGATATTGACATGCCGAAAAGAAGGGGCGGTGGCACAATCTTTCACCATAATATGTTATCCCTGAGGTTTTTGGAACAAAAGATTATGAAACCACACCTAATTTCAATAAAACCACAACTGGTGCTTCTACTTAGGAAGACTTGGGTGAAAATTAGTCATCAATAGTAATGACTGTTATATGGGTGAAAATCAAACTACTGGTGCCTGAATTTAGGCTCCATGGGAATTTAATTTCTGTAAATGGGTTTTAATGTAATCAGTAACCGTTTATGACAGATTTATTTCATTAAAGATTCTGTTGTAAAGGGCTTGTCTAGGTGTCTCTAAATCTAGTGTAATGCAAAGCCAATACCAAAAAAGGATTTCCATCTCAATTTCTTTTTTTTTGTACCTTCTGACGCTCCCTCTCTTCCGTGGCCTCCATCTGACTCTTCAATTTCTGGCTCTCTCTCATTGCCTCATCTCTGGACTTGATCGCCAGTACAAAGTCTTGCTCTTGGCGTTCCAGGACTGATTGGGCCTAGGATTAGAGGAGAAATAAAGGTGAAATAAAGATGAAAAACAGGTGTGGTATCTTCTACAAAAACAGTCTATAAACAGGCCATTTTTGGACTTTGTAGCAAATAAGTCTACATACACCAGTTACACACAAATAAATTAGAGACTTTTTTTTATTTGAAGCAGTAGTACTTTGTTTTCTTGTTTTATAAAATTAGACTGCCAGTATCTTCTTCCAGTCCAATGTCTTATCATATTCAGACTTTTTCTGTTGCAGAGGCATTCCCCCATGAAGATGGAGGCACTGAGGGTGGAAGAAAAGGGATAGTGTGCGATGGCAAAATTAAGGCAAGAAAATATATCAATGTCTATTTATCAAAAATCTAAGGGTTACAGAAGTGACATCACATCAACTTTATTCCTCATAACACCACATGAATTGATAACACGTGAAATTGAACCCTGATAACACGAAAGTGACATCACTGAAGTTCAAATGAAATCCAAAATCAGTGCAAGATAAATAAAATAACTAACCCAACAGGTAATGCACACTCCCCGTCATGTGCAGGCAGCATTTCAATGGATCCAGGCGAACACAAAAAAAAGAGGAAGGGAAATTTGGGGACTCGTTATCGAACTGCATGGCACAGGAAGGAAAGGATACAGGTGCTTCTGTTGTGAGAACTTGATACCTTTATGAAAGACTCAGTTGGGAGGGTTGTCCCCAAAAGGGGACGAAGGCCCCACTCGACAAAGTGGCATGCTTCATCATCGGACCCCTCCTCACTGTGGTGACTTGCAAGTTAAATGCAGTGGGTTCCTCGTGGAGTTCTTTAAGAGAAGGAGAAATGTGTTCCTTCCTAATGACAGAATCAAGGGGACCAAGGAAAAGGAGTAAAAATTTATAAGGGAAGGGCAATTGAAAAAAAGGATTTAAGAGTCCCTCCCTATCATATGATTAAAAACAATATCATATGCGGAGGCGCTGGCTGATCTTCGCCGCTATAATTTTAGGGCATACGCGGCGCGAATGCACAAAGAGGGCGACAGAGCTAGCGCTCTGCTGGCATGGTTGGTGAGGCAGGACACGGCCCTCCCCCCAATCACAGCGATTCGGTCCGAGGGGGACGTTCTGATTCACTCCCAGACCTCCATCCTGGACGCGTTCCGGCGGCATTACGAGAATCTGTATGCAGCCCCAGTGGACGAGGCGCGTCTCACCCGATTCCTGACAAAATACCCTCTGACCCGCGTGGCGACAAAGCTGACCTAGATGAGCCTATAACCGCAACTGAGGTTAAACATGCGCTCCACGCGCTGGCTACCTGCAAGGCCCCTGGGCTGGATGGCCTTCCGCTGGAATTCTACCGCACGTTTGCAACACAGCTGGTCCCCCAGCTGGTGTCGCAATTTCAGGCGGCGCTAGATGAGGGCCGACTGCCACAATCCATGTGCGAATCGGTCATAATCTCCCTCCTCAAGCCGGAAAAAGATCCACATCAGATGGGTTCCTATCGACCCATCGCCCTCCTGCCAGCTGACTATAACATTTATGGAAAAATCCTGGCGGATAGATACACCACAGTCCTCCCGAAACTGATCCACTCGGACCAGTGTGGGTTCGTCCCGGGTCGGAATACCTCCTTTAACATCCGGCGCCTGTTCCATGTTCAGGACCAGATTCGGGACCGCTTTCCCCGTGCGGCGTGCCTGGTCCTGGACCTGGAGAAGGCCTTTGATACACTTTCGTGGCCATACCTCTTCCAGGTTCTTCGCCGGATGGGAGTGGGACCCAGTCTTCTTGCCTACACTAGGCTCATCTACTCCGCACCGACTTCAAGGGTGAGGCTCGGACCCCTTATATCGCCATCGTTCCAGATACTTAGGGGTACGCGCCAGGGCTGCCCGCTCTCCCCCTTGCTCTTCGCCTGGTCGATGGAGCCGTTGGCAGTCCATCTTCGTAAAGAAAGTGGACGTTGGGGTATTCCCATCGCAGACACCACCCATGCAGTATCGCTATAAGCGGATGATGTGCTCATCTATATCCGTGATGTTGCATCTGATCTAACACCTATAATTCGCGTGCTCCAAAAATTTGAGGCAGTGGCGGGTCTCAAGGTCAATTGGTCTAAATCGACGGTGTATCCGCTCGTTGCTGGTCTCCCTTCCTGTCCAGTATGACTGGGCGGCGTTGAGGTCTCATGGAGCCCTCAGGCAGTGCGCTACCTGGGTATCCGCTTATACCACACGCCACAGGACCTTTATGAAGGGAACTACCGTAGAGTAATGGCTGGCATCAGGTAGTCAGTGCACTTCTGGAGGGATCTCCCCCTTGCAGTCATTGGTAAAATCGCAGTGGCCAAAATGATACTGGTTCCACGATTGCTCTACTATTTTACCAACCTTCCGGTGATCCCTCCGCGATCCTTTTTTCGCGAGCCGGACACCCTCCTTGGTACCCTTATATGGGGCTCGGGCCGCAGGAGAATTGCCCTTGCTAAGCTCCAATTGCCCATGACCCAAGGGGGACTGGGCGCTCCTTCCTTCGAGGCCCATTTCCTGGCCGCCCAGCTTCAGTGGGTCTCGAGATGGAAGGCAGGCCGCGCGCTGGGGGAAATGGTCACGGCTTCTGGGCACACTCCGTCCGCAACCATAATCCGCATGTTGCTACCGGGGGCGGAGCTCCCACAAGACCGCCCCCTTCGGCTGACGGTGGCGCGAACCTGTCTGGCACGGATCCACCGGCTGAATAGCGAAGCGCCCATGTACTCTCCTGTCTTGCCGTTGGTGGGATTCCCCAGAGGCCGGGCACATTATACCGAGCGGATGCTTCGCGACTGGACGGCACACGACGTCACGGAGGCAGGCACTCTCTAGTCGAACGGACAACTGCAGTCATTTGCAGAGCTGGCAGCGGATATGGGGATTTCCAGGGGGCAATTTCTTTTACATAGACAACTGCTGGAAGACGGCTGTAGAATGTGGCATACGATAGACACTGAGCCCCCCACTCATCCGGTGATACACACGCTACTACAGATGGGCCCGGGGAGACACCTGGTCAACTGGATTTATAAAGCGGTGCGGGCTCTGAAACCAATTACCCTCACGCCCCTTCGGGGGAAATGGGAAGCTGAATTCCAGAGGCCACTGCATGACAAGGAATGGGACCGGGCGTTAGAATTCTCAAAAAAAGTGTCTCGCAATTATCGTTTTAAAAGCATACAGCTCCACATACTACATCGCGCCTATCTGACACCCGAAAAACTTCAACAGTACTACCAGACACGTCCTTTACATGCCCCAGATTTCCGATGCCCGCCGCATCCTTTCTTCACATGTTCTGGGAATGCCCAACGCTACGCGCTTACTGGGCCAGTGTCCACGCCGCCCTACTCACAGTCACGGGGCTCACTGACATTCATACATGGGAGGCCACCGTGCTAGGTATTCACAAGCGCCGTAAGTCGCTAAAAGTAGAGACACGTTTTGCGTCCCTGGCATTACTTCTGGCCAAACGGTGCATAGCAATTCACTGGAGGGCACCGGGAGGACCTCCAATAGCGGCCTGGCGGGGGGCGGTCGGCAAGTGGGGCGCAGCAGAGGAGGAGGTGCTTCGCTCTGAAGAGCTTAAGGGTATCCGCAAGCATCCCATATCCATGTTGTGGGCTATCCTATTACATTCCTTTAAGCAGGAAGAGTCGGAAGAGCCACAGCCCCAGAGCGCTCGTGCCCCCGCAGCGAATGCGCGCACAGTGGTTGCCCACCGTAGTCTCCCAGCAACTCAGGCACCCGACGGTCCCGAGGTGACAGCCCGAGGCATGCAAACACTATAACGCTCCTAGCCCGGCGCCCTTGCCTGCCCCCTTTAGGCGCCACGCAACTAGCTCCCCATTCTAGATGTCTTAACCCGCTGGCTCATACTACAGGACGCCAATATTGGCACAGTGTGCCCCTGTTCTACATCCTAGTTTAATAGAGTTCAAATAGTTTTTTCTTCAAACATTGATGCAAGTCACCTGCTGGGCTAGTGTGGAGTGCCTACGCCCGGCTTCAGTACAGGCCACAGACTATCTCTCATGGACACATGCTCTAGACCCTTGTACCTTCCTGCATCAGTGAAGTTGACTCATGAAAGACTGGATGGGTCACACGATATGTCTAGGTTATGAGACATGTCCCGCTGTTCCAGTAGCATGTTGATTCTTTATGAGATATCTGTTTGAATGTACTGCAATATACAATGAAATGCCAATAAAAACGATGTTTTTAAAAAAAAAAATGATTAAAAACAATATACTCTGGCAACTGTGGAATGCAGGACCCCAGTTAAAGTTGGCATGTTTCTGTCCCATTGATATTGGCCCTAACTGGTATGGTGCACTCGCCTGGACGGAGAAGGTCTCCTCCCTCCCTTACACTATTCTTAAGGGTTAATATGCATGTGGATTAGACCAGTAGTGAAAAGGGAGAAAGCTACACCTTGCCTGTTTGTTGTAGCCCACTCTAGTCATTTGACTGATCCAAGTCTTGAATCAGGCCAGCTGGCTGAGGCCGGTGTTATAGCGATACCCTTAAGTTAGGCAAGCCCTTCTGGTATAAAGCACAGGGCCACCGCACGGTGCAGGTAGGGCACCATCAGCCACTGGCAAACTACCAAACTGGGTAAGGGATTTGACAATGCCCTTTTACCTCACAGTGTACCCAAAGAGTGCATGGCTTTCTAATGAAGTGTAGCAGACAGTAAACCCATGTTCAACCTCTTCCCATAAACACGTTTGTAGTTGTCAGCAAGCCAAATATTAATGTGGGACACAGAAGTAAAAATCTTGGTAATGTTGCAGAGATGGAAGGGTTGGTCCATTTGCAACTCAAAGTCCTAACAAAATTCATGTATGTCACTGAAATAGCATGATAAGTACAATTTAAACCACTTGTGACTGGTTCACTTGCAGGAGGTGGTCATATAAAAAACTGGAAACCGAGGCTGCAGGGGTATAGGAGACAGCTATGGCCAGAAGGGGTTTAGTGGAAATTCATGGGAAGGAAAGTTAGGATGAAAGGAAGCAGTCTCAGGTGAAATGGTTATCAGTATGGCTGGACACATAGTCAACGTTATGCACACCCCTATTGTTGAGTCTGACTCCTCAATAACTTTAGGCAACATTGGGATAAGGGCAAGTGATTGCGCTTATCCCAAATGCATTTTTTCAGAGGAAGGCCTTGCTGCCTGTGCCCAATTACCAAGGGTGTGCCAGGGATTCCTCACAGAAACAAGTTTGTCTTTATGGGTCAGATTGTTTGGACATCCTGGTATCCCAGTCACGGATGACAAATATGACTTTGGCCGCTCTAACCCACAGTCCACAATTATTATTATTATCATTGTTTTCTCCGACAATATCCAAATCAGAAGTCTTCCCTTTAGAGTAAGCTTTAAAATAAAAAAAATTCACTTCGACCACTATGTTCTATGTATATGGATAAGATAAGTCTAGGAACTCCCTTGATAAATACAATGAGCAATGTCAGACAATACATTAATCAGAAGTCAGACGAGCATTAGACCAATGGCTTTGGTTCTCCCTTTCGAGTTCTTCAATGGCTGAAAGAACAGAGCCCGCTGGAAGCAAAAGGAGTTCATCGTGACATTTTGACTTTGTATCTGTATTCTTATACACAGCAAATGCCACAAAAGGGGAGGGGCAATATTTAAGTAACAAACACATGCATGCTCAAGAGTAGCTAAATGGCTTCTAAGCACCTATTCTGTTTAAAAATATCCTTCCACTGATGGTACCTGCTTGAGCTGGGCATCGAGTCGCTGTGTGCAGATTTTGCCAGAGTTGTATTCAGCACTGACCTGGAGAAGAGAGCAGGACAAGATTATACTTGGCTGTTGTGCTTTTTGCACAGTCACAACCACTGTAGTTCTGTGCACCCATAGCAGATTTATGTCACTGTATTGATACCCACATTTACCTTAATGAGAAAAACAAGAAAAAACAGTATGTCCTTAGCCTTTATGTGTTACTTTAAAATGTTCCCACTATAATTTATAAAGTTTACCCCATCAAGAAGGAAAATAAAAGAGCTCCCTGTTGTGTAATGTATATTCCTATTAGTTTAAGAGATTTGTGGTAAAAACAAAGAGCACTAGTAAAAATGAGTAAAAGTTAAAAAGCAGTTAGCATTTTGCTTGTTTTCTCATGTATTTAATTCCTGGGGTCTACAAGGCATTCATCTGTTGACCATCGGCCACATCATAGCACGTACCAAGAAGTACTGGTTTCAGAGAGTCACCATCCTCCAGACTTTAAAAACCTGACAAGTTCTGCTGCGGACTGATTGTATGTTACGCTGCTTGAGGGTAAGCCATCCATTGAGAAGCCACCAGTTCCTCATAAGCTGCAGGAAGGCCCCATAGTAAACAGAGTAGCCAAAGGAGTTCCTTCATTCAGTAGCTTTAGAAGCCAAATCCATCGTATTCTCCACAGTGACATTGGGAGACTTTTCAGCTAAACTGTCCAGATCAAACTCCTGCCGGAATTTACACACATCTGAGCTAAATACACAGCTGCACTCACAAAGGCCCCTGTATCTGCCCTAAAAAAGCTACACTTCTCATAAAGATGCTCAGGCAGATCACTTTTGAAGAAATGATCACTACAAAACCCTCACTGCTACAAAAGACAGTGTCCCACCTGATTTCTCAAAGAATACTACGAAACACATAAGGGAGCTATCAAAATTAGCCTAATAACTAAACTAATAAAAACATAGAACTTGCAAGAAAATTCACATCTGTCTCCTATACAGGCATGGTGCACTCTACAGGTCAAAGACATTTTCATATCCACTTTGGGTGGGATTCAGTCCACTGCACGGCTCAAAGACCTGATTTAGATCTAGGTGTATGGCGTCCGTTCCGCCATGGGGACAACGTAAATGACTCCGCCTCCATGACAGGGGGACCACCCGCCTAATTTATAAATGACCACCAAGCAGGTGGTCATTTATAAAAGCACTGGCATGAACCACAGTCACGGTGGTTCCTGTCAAAGCATTTTACACTGTGCTGCGTCATCAGGATGCAGCCCTGTAGCACAGTATTTGTATTTTCTTTACAAAAGGAAAATCCCGAAATAGGATTTTCTTTTTGTAAAGAAAAAACATAATACTCCCCTATCCATGGGAGTCATTTCCCATGGCGGGGGGAGCAATATTACAATTTTACTGTTCCTTACCGCCAAGTTGGATACATGTCCACCCATCTAAATTGGAGGGCGGACAGGTAGCCATTTTTCTGACGGCACATACTCCCCAGGGCTGTTGAAGAAGTTTGGCCATGGCAGAGATGGAGTAGTCGCCGCAGTAGTCAAACATAAGGTCTGCCCGACATTAAATTAGGTTGGCTGACTACTATGTTGGTGGGAAGGGAACTCTGTCACGACAATGGATAGAAATTATCTAAACTAGGTCTGAAAACTTCCACCAAAGCAAAAATGCAGTTTTCAACAACTAAATAAACCTTGCATGATAAAAGTATCACCTCTACACCTACTAAAACATACACATACCATCTGTTTAACAAGCAACCTCATTGTCTTTACACTAATCACAGTGCCAAATACAAACCCACTTGCTCTCAATCAAGAAGTCCCACTGAACTCTACCTGCAATTAGCCCTTGTGTCCCTTGGCTGATCCAAGCCCTATCAGACCCTCCTGAACACTCTTATAACCACCACAGCAATAAAGATAAAGCAAACAAATTTGCAAAATACAACACAAACGCGTTGCCTTCCTCAGTGTGCCCCCCCTATAGTAACACTACACCTACACTACAAACTTTAAATGGGAAGTCCTACACAGCTGCCTTCATATACTACAACACATCCTTGGCACTGAATTCTGACCATTGCAGAGGAGCAATGCACCCTCAGAAAGCCCAGATATGCGTGGTCACGCACACTGGAGACCGTGAAGAACAAGTGCATCTAATCACTTTTAGGTTGCCAACATACGCTGCAAATATACAGGGTGCACACAGGTAAAAATATATCTAAAGGAATAAGAAGCTGTAGCGAAAACAGAGTGGCAGGTACGGATTAGATAAATTGCATGTCCACTCCATGGCCAACACTACAGCTGTTTCATGATCAATCAAGGTCACTTCTAGAAATGTTTATTTCTGCTCATTTACTTTGCCTGCAATTCAATCTCTGTTACTGGTAAAGCCCAGACCATGCAGGCTTCAGCACACAGGTGAATTTCAACTTGTAGGTCCTACAGTAAGGTACTGTACACCAACAACCACCTCCCACTGGAACATGGAGACCTCCAACCCATTCCGTACATACCCCTGCATTTCAATTAAATCAAGGTCACTGAAATCCAGTGTAATTAAATGGACATGATTCACAAATACTACAGTTCTTTTCTTACTTTCGCTCTCCTAATCCTCCCGGGTTTCTAGAGATTTCTTCAACTTTAAAACTGTCGTATTACCAGTTTAAATCTTCAAAACTTGATATTGAATCCTCTAGACTGACTCAATCTTCATCATACTAATCTTGAAAAAAGCCCCATACTTCTTTAAAATCTTTGCCAAACACGCCTCCCAGTGTCGCTAATTTCAACAATTGTTAAGAAGCAGTTGACTTGTTGTTGTGTAACATATTCCCAGTTTTCTAGAATAATTATCCTTCCTACCACAATTTCGTTTTCTAAACAAAATGAGTCCCATTTACTTTTAAGACACTTGTGTAAATGAATATGCTTGGTGAAAGATACTATCCCACAAGGATTGTACTTCTTCACAAGCATTTGTTTATATGATTCCTTTCCTATGTAACATTTTCCATAAGCCTTGCACCCAACTGGGAATAGTTGGCATTCTTTTAAGACATGCTGTATAAAAACAGATATTATTTGTTATAATCAGATGCATCTACAAGTGTTTCTCACCACTTTTCTTTACTCAAGTTAAAATGTAGTTCTGCATTCCAAAACACTATAGCATTTTTTTTCCCCCCAAGAGTCATATTATAGGATCACAGTCATTTGCAGTAAACCTATACCATATGACGCATTCTCCATGACAAATAATCTCTAAAAACATAATATGGAATCTATAGTTTCTTGTTACGTCTCCTATTAAATATTTTCTTAAACCCCATTTTAATTTAACATTTTTGGTTTCATAGCTGGTAAATTCCGTATGTTCCTTACATTGCATTCCAACTTCTTAATCATCTATCCTGATGAAGAAGCTACTTACTGTGGTATCGCTCTTTCTAGAGGCTACGCTATCTACCCGCATATTTCTCATTTTAGAATACTCCCCTGGCAACAGAATGGATCCAGAAAACTTCTCAGAGGAGTGCGCCCTTGTGCTGCTACGTGGTGATGGTTGGGCTCCCCGAGGACTCCACACCACCCCAGAACGGAGTCACATATTAGCGCCACGCCAGCGTGCGGATGTCAGTTTCTGGTCTGTTTCCATTCTGTGCCCTCAGAGTCAGAGCATAAACAATTGCTGGTACTAGTGTGGTAAATACTAACTTTGGACATTTTTAGATATTAAAGAGGCCACTCCACAGAACGGGAAGGTGGTATGGCAGTGAGGAATCTGTGGTTAGATAGTTTCCACCAGAAAGAGTTACCGAAAGCAAGTAACTTGTTCTTCTGATAGATACTTCTAACCGCAGATTCCTCAGCTCTAGAATAGATACCAAAGCAGTACATGCCAATGGTAGAGGGTCTGTGAAGTAGGCTCAGACCAAAAACTGTTGCAGGAACTATCAGACGAAATGTTCTTCCCAAACCTGGCTGTCAAGTCAATAGTGCTTTGTGAACATGTGCACTGATGCCCACTTTGTAGCCTGGCATTGCAGTCAAGGACAGGCACTACGTATGCCAATCTAATGGTAGTAGCCTTAGACCTGGTGGAATGGGCTTTCAGACCTTCCTTTGTCTGTTTCCTGGCCAGTGCATAGCAGAGTTTAATGGTTAGGATTATCCATCTTGATGAGGTCATCTTCTGGACAGCCTTCCCTGTGCTCTGAAAAACCACATAAAAAAAAATTGATCACCCATCAAAAGTTCCTTGGTACAATCAATGTAAAAACTAAAGCCCTTTTGGAGTCCAGTCAATGTAGCCTCTAGTCCTCTTTCGAGCGGTGAAGGGAGAGCAAAGAATGCAGGGAGAGTGATGGATTACCCAACTTTTTTTGGGTAAGAATATCGCCGGAGTCCTCCGCAACAACTTACCCGGGGAAATGGTGGTGTAGGCCAGCTGCATTGAAAGTGCTCGAAGTTCACTCATGCGTCAAGCTGACATAAGCTAAATGAATAAGACAGTCTTTAAAGTCAGAAGACGCAGCGAGCAGCTATGCATTAGCCCAAAGGGAGTATGCATGGGAAACTTCAAGACCAAGTTGAGGTCCCACTGTGGCATCAAACAGTTTGGGAGGTAATGTGTGTCAGACCATTTAAAAAATCTCATCACAATACATGATTTAAACAAGGACAGATGGGCCAGCAAACTTAGAAAGGCCGAAATGGCTGACAACTAACCTTTAAGTTTCCACTGGAAGGCCATGCTGGGCCAAAAAGAAACACAAATAAAAGAAAGTTGGACAGCTTTTCTTGTAAAGTGTCAGCCTTACGAACACCATACCAGGCCACAAATTTGTATCAGCGCCTGACATAAATGGATCTCTTGGAGGGGTGCTTGGCAGCAAGGATAACATCAACCACTTCAGATGGCAGACCAAACACAATCAATTGCTACAGCTCAAACTCCAAGCATGTAGATAGCAACAGGGCAGGGTCCTCACCCCAAATCTGTGCAGAGACAGGAGGTACTCGCAAAATGGCAGGCTGATCGGAGAACAGATGATCATGCCCAGGATGTCCGGGTACCCCAATCTCCTGGCCTAGTTCAGAGCCACTAGGATAACTTGGGCCTGGTTGTTCCTCATCTTCTTCAGAACTCTGGGCAGGAGAGAGTGACAAGAAAGTGTACAGGAGCCCCACGATCCATTCCAGCCAGAATGCATCTCCTAACGAGTAATCCTGCAAAAACTGAAATGTGCAAACCTTTTGTCTCTGCAAATTCGGCAGTGGTGAAAAGATCTAGCACTTTCCTCACTATTGTAGATGCCCTGTGCCATCTTGGCATGTAGATGCCACTGGTGATCGGCCAGATATGGCTTCTCATCTCTGGTATTCAGGGACCCTGCCAGGTGGTTTGCAATCATCAAAATATGCTGATGTACCAGCCACCTCCAAAGGCAAAGTGTCTTTTGACATAGGACCAAGTACCCAACTTCCCCTTCTTGCTGCAGTACCACATGGCAACAGTGTTTTCCATGAAAACCTGCACCAGCCTCCCCCTGGTGGATGGCAGGAAGAACTTCAGTGCCAGATGCATGGCGCGCAACTCCAACAGAATGATGTGGAGCTGACCCTACACTGGAGACCAGAGTCCCCGGAGCGCCACCTCCTCAAATGACCTCCCAATCCTAGCAGAAACATGTCCATAACTATCCTTCGCTCTGCATGAGGAAGGAAGGGAGGTGTGCTAGTGCCTCAAATGTGTTCAAGGAGTCTCCACTGAATGTCTCACGCCATCTCCTTCTAGACCTGGATGACATCTGTGAGATTGTCTCAATCCTCGGCACAGTGGAACTTCAAGTTCCATTGCCGAGACCACATGTGCCACCTGGCATAGCTAATGAAAAGGATGCAGAAGGCTAAGAGGCCAAGAAGCCTCAGTGCTACTATCACTGTGATCCAGGATTGAGCCTGAAACATCTGGATCATAGCCCAAATGTCCTGGACTCATTGAGGCGGAGGGAAAGCCCCGAACTGCAATGTGTCCAGGATTGCTCCAATAAAAGGAGCTTCTGCGAAGGAGTCTAATGGGACTTCGGCTGGATGATAGTGAACCGCAACAGTGTCAAGAGGTTCACCCTATTCAGGAGATGGTCCACGACTGACTGCGGTGAGCCCACGTTTATCAGCCAGTCAACCAGTTATAAGAATACTGGTTTCCCCGACCTCTGAAGATAGGCTGCGACTAACCCATCACTTTCATGAACACTCAAGCGGTGCTGCTGAGGCCGAAAGGTAGCATGGCAAACTGAAAGTGCTTCTGGCTTACCTTGAACCGCAGATAACATCTGTGGGGCTGCAGGATGGGCATATCAAAATACCCATGCTGCAGGTCCAAGGAGACCATCCAGTTGTAGCAGGAGAAAAGGAACTACAAGACTAATGCCCCTGCAGGCCTGAAGTCTGCCTGCTTAACTCGCATCCACAGTCTCGAAAGGACTGCAGTGCCTGCTGTCCTGCTTGGGAAGGCTGCCTAAATGCCAGACCTCTGGAATAGTCATTGAACTTTCTGAACTGATGAAGGAACTATTTAGCAGGGGTCGAAAGTCCCAAACAGTGAACCGTAGCTCTACTGTCCATAAAAGGCTCCACTACAGAGTCTGCCTTCTTATCGATAAGGCAGGACCTATCAAAGGGCATATCCATTAGAGAGGCCTGCACATTGCTGGTTATTCCTGTGGAATGCATCTCTAAATTTTGAGTGAGTACAGCACTGGTGCTGACTGATCTCCCCATTCTGTAGTGTCCAAAGATGCACCGATACCATTTTTGGCTGCATCCTATCCATCATGAATCATCTGTGCCAAAGAGGCCCTAAAGTTTTCCGGGACTGTCGGCAAGATCTTGCTGGGCATGTCCCATACAGCATGTGTGCTATGAAGCAGAAAACAAACAGCAATTACAGATTTCAGTGCTAGACTGGCAGAGGAAAACATGTGCTTGCCAAAAGCCTCCATCCTCTTGGACTCCCTACCCGTAAAGGTAGTTGGAAATGAGTTCGGATTCACCATAAGGGTCGAGGCCTCTGGAGTTAAGTCCTTGGTGAGAAAATCCAGATCACAGGCGCTTGTCTGACGTCTGGCCACTCGCCTATTCCCAACACACAAGAAGAAGGCTTCGATAAAATAGCCATTAAAATTATCAGTGAGGGCATCATTAAAGGTAAGCAAGGGCTGAGAAGCAGCTGATCCAGGCTGTAAGATCTCTCTTAGGACATTTGTTTTGATCTCAACAGAGGGTAATTGTATTGATGCCCTCCAAACTACCACCGCAAACGATGCATTCTCTCACGTTGGTGGCCTAAAGTGGAGAGTCGAGCTGTGTCTCAGGTGAGGTGTCAAGCCCAATGGCATTCTGTAAATGGTTGCATAAGGCATGATCAGAATAGTGGGGGAGCAAGCCATCCCCATCCTCATCCTCCTCACCCTCATCCATATCAACATCAACATCTTCGGGATTCCTCCTGCTCTGGCACTGGGTCAATATAAGAATCAAAAAGATAATAGAGCCTCCGTTGGTAGGTGCGACATGGAAGAGGCACTGGGTTAGAGTAAGGCTGCAAGACGAACGGTTGCGTTTTTTGAATTTCGTAGCCTGACATCAGTTAGGGTCAAGTCGAAGTCATTTCAGTCAGTACCAGTGCTGTTTTATCAAGGACGGACAAGTATCTCAGTGCCAGAGTAAATGTCTGTACCAGAGTGGGCACTGGACTGGTAATGGGTCCCAAGGGAACAGATGGCGTCGGGTGAACCTGCTGGCAGTAACCAGACTGTGGATTCCTGAGGTTCTGTGGGGCCCAAAGACATGCCAGAAGGTGCCAGAAGCCCACCAAAAGTCTTCAGCATGACCTCAATAGGTCGATGATGGCCCAGGAAATCTGGTGCATGTAAGGACCAGCAGAAGAATTGGTTCTGTGGCTGGAGACCTCGACGGGGTGTGACTGACACTGCGATTTCCTCGTGCCTTCTCTTAGGAGTCAGAGTGGCGGGATAGGGTCGAACCCTACTTCACTTTCTTGTGTTTGCCTTTGGGATTGGACTTACTGGAAGACCTTGAGCATGAAGCTGAGTGATTGTGCGATTATCTTGGGCCCTAGACCAGCTCCATGACTTAGATTGGGAGCTGGACTTATGCAAAGGCAGCATTTCTAGTGCAGGGCCTCATACTGCTTTTCTTCCCGGTCTCGGATCGCCTTTGGTTGAATGAGAGCGCATTTATCGCTTGACTCAAGAGTCTTGGCCCATGGCACGCTCCAAAACACACACCTTTTGCGGGTCCATGACTGACATCTGCTTCCTGCAGTCGCAGCATGGCTTCAAACCCGTTGTTTTGGATGAGGACACTGTTCCCTAACACAATGGGTTGAAATAGTTTAGAAAACAACAGAAAACAGAAAGCTGGGAGCGGAGAACAGAAGTCAGTGCACAGGAGTGGCGAAAATATACAGCTCTGCTTTGTCACTAGAGTGTGTGGAGTCAGCGTGAAGCTCTAAGGTGCCACCAAGCGGTGCATGATAGCAGTGCTGTGAGGCGTTTTATGGATCCAGTCTGGCCCCTGGGGAGAATTCAAAGTTGAGGGATCTGGAGTTAAAAGTATCCATCACAATTTCCCGATTCAAAACCGATTAAGTAAATTAGAGTGTGAGGGGGCGTGGCTTGGTAGCCGAAGTTGGCGGACGCGTGAGCTGAGAGCTCCGCGCCAGCCAAATAATCCTCTCTCATCGGCGACGGCTGGGGCCCATCGGTGGGGGCCTGACTCGCCTGGGGAGCCCCGGTGACTAGTTTAGCCCGCCTGGAGCTCAGGAGAGACCGGAGGCTCGTGTGCAGACTGCACCCAAGCAAGATGGCGTCCTAGGTCCTGGAAGCGATCGGAACAAGGAGACAGGCTGGGGCTGCAAAGCGTTCTGCTGACGAAGGACCGGAGGCAAGGGGAGCAGAGCGGACGGCGATTGCGGAGGTGCAGGGCACGAGACTGGAAGACACCGCGGAGGCGCTGCGCTAGGGCCGGAGCCTAGAACGCGAGTACCCCGGCTGGGGGAGACGCATGAGGAGGCCCGCGACGGCGAAGCCCCGGTAAGCAGACCCTGGGGGTAAGAGAGTCCGGAGGCTGGAATGCAGAGGGGCTGAATGCGACCCTGACAGTGAGGAAGCGGCCCCGAACCGAGGCGGAGGACTGCAACACCGGACGGACCCTGGACGTCTGCGACTGGTGGAGTTGCCGCGTGGAACAGTGGCGGCCTGCAAGACCGTAGGTAGGCCCGGGTGAAGGCGGTGGCCGAAGAGAGAGTCGGAGACCCACGGAGCATGCGGAACGGACCCAGAGCTGAGCGGTGACGTTGGCTGGGCCTGCCAAGCCCAAAACGGGTACGGGGGGAAGCCCCGAGAGGAAGCTCAGGCTGGGGCCAGGAAGCCCCGTGGATGGGACGCAAAGGGTAAAGGGGATGGTGCGCACACCCTAGCTGACCCTAGTGAAAGAGGAGTCTACCTGACCTCCGAGGCCGGAATTCAAGCGCTAAGGCATACACGGCGCTTGGGAGGTGCACAACAGAAGAAGGCCGTCGGGCATGCGCACCTCTACGAGGGAGAGAACTCTGTTTCCCAGAGTGGAACGCCCCGGGAACGCAGGCCGCGTGCTTGGTGCTGCTGAGAGTGAGGGCTACAGAGTATGATGCTGTAACAGCAAATTGAAGGGGGGGCGAAACACCGAGGCAGGCTGAGGCCCCGAAAACTAGGCATTGGAAGCTCGGGGAGGCGCGGACCAGACCCTCGGTCGGAAACCATCCCCTCCTTGCGATGGGAAAGCCTAGAGGGAAGCAACCGGGGCCCGCCCTGGAACACGAGGAAATCGCTCAAGAGCAGACGCAGAAAGAGTCGGGGTGCGAGCCCCCAGAAAACCCTGTCCAACAGCAACTGTCCAAAATACTGGAAGCTATTGCCGACACTAAGGCAACGCTGCACCAGGACATAAGCATGGTGGCAGTGGGTCTAGGCCTGCTGGGAGCGGAGCATGCCAAACTGGCTGATAGGGTGAAGCGGACCGAATCCTCCCCGTCGGACATTGCACCGGCGCAACAGGCATTGACACTCTAGATGGGGGACCTCTCTAGCAGGGTCCGCACTTTGTAACGGAGGGCTGAGGATGCGGAAGGGCGTAATAGAAGGAATAACGTGAGGGTCCTGGGACTGCCTGAGGGAGTGGAGGGAGAGGATATGATTAAGTACCTGGAGGGCTAGCTCCAAAAGGCGGTTGCTCCGGAGGGTCTGTCACCATTATATACATTGGAGAGAGCGCACCGCGTTCATTCTAGGCCACCGGCCCCGGGGAGGGCCACGCGCCCAGTGGTGGCCAGACTCCTCCATTTCAAGGACAGAGACACCCTATTGCAAAAGGCACGCACTGAGGGGCCCTATGTGGTCGAAAATAGTAAAGTTTCACTCTTCCCTGACTACACCGTGGAGGTCCAGAGGAGTCGTACTTCCTTTCTTGAAGTTAAGAAAGCTCTGCGGAGGAGGGGATCCAGTATTCACTGATGTTTCTGGCCCGGCTGTGGCTACTGTTAGATGGGAAGACACACTTTTGTGAGGATCCCAAAGCAGCGTGGGACTGGATTGAGGCCTATAGAACGGAAGGACTATCTGCAGCACAGAAGACAGTGGCACCACCTAGGGAACGAGAACCCGGGAAAAGACTCAGGAGGCGACAGAGGCGAGGAACCCCAAAGAAGCCAAGCTCCTCACAGACGGAGAAGGAAAGGGCTGAGGCGCTGCAGGCTGTGGCAGCCATGATGCAGGGCAGGAGATCTTCGTCGGAGAAGGGATCCGGATCAAGTGAAGGGACTGATGGGTTGGACTCGGACTCGTCCCGCAGTGGTAGTGTTAAACTGCCAGTGGTGACCCCGAAGACAGCTGATGAGATTATTTAGTATGCTGTCTGACATTTCCCCCCCTTTTCTTTCTTTCTTACTCTCTTTCTTTAGCTCGGGGCTCCTGAGAGGGCGGGGAGGGGCGGCCGGGTGGGACCCTGGATGCCGGCCGTATCGGCCAACTAAGGCTGACGCGCCACATGCAAACCTTATTGCCTTTTCTTGGTTACTTGTATTGACCGCCACACTCCCTTCAGGTCCTCACGCTAGCTGATTTGGACCTTTACTAGTTGATGCAGTCCGATCTGCGATTTGGGCGGTTGGCCGTTGCTAGACCGTCCTAGGATCTGGGAGTTGACCTACGGGTTTTTTTTGTTCTTGATCTTTTGTATTTTGAGTGCAGAGGGTGGTGGGAGGGTATGACTGGGAGAACTACTAGCTGGGGGCGCAGCAGAGACTGACGAGGGGGGGTGCCCTGTCACTATGCCACCTACACACAACGCATTAAAGTTCATAACATTGAACATAAGAGGGATGGGGTCTATGTCTAAGAGATACAAGGTGTACGCATACTTAAAGAGGAGAGACGTTCATGTAGCCCTCTTGCAGGAGACCCATTTGATTGGCAGTGAAGTGGAAAAGCTGCGTAGGAGGTGGAGTGGTCGGATATACGCCACTACCTTCTCTGCGTATGCCAGAGGGGTATTGATATGAGTGAGACCTGGGGTCCCCTTCGACCACATCAGTACTACGATAGATAGTGAGGGTAGGTACGTCCTGGTGGCCAGGGGATTGGAAGGGAGGGAGGTGATGCTGGGTAGTGTGTATGCACCAAACCCAGATCAGGTGACGTTCTTAATGCCCTCTCAGCCCAGATGGCTGGCTGCTTAGGGGGGTACTCTGTGATCGGGGTGACTTTAATTGTGTAGCGGACACCACACCGGACCGCTCACACCCGCCTCTCCTGGGAGCGCAGGCCCACCGCGTAGCAGCAGGGTTCCGGGGCTGGATAAATCATTGGGGCTTAGACGATATCTGGAGGGTGCAACACGCGACCGACATAGAATATTCATACTTCTCCCCGATGCACCAGGTACACACCAGGTTAGACACCTTTCTGTGCACGCCAGACTTTAGCGCTTCCGTTACACATACAGAGTACCTGGATAGGACTCTTTCGGACCCCCCTACTAATGACGCACCGACCCCTAGGGAGATGCCCCGCGATTCCACTGTGGAGACTGAACCCCTTGATGTTGGAGGATGCACTCTTCCGAGATTCCTTGGGTGCCCTTATAGAGGCGTTCTTCCCGATAAATGCCAATTCAGTATCCCTGAGGACTTTACAGCGTCCTCGGTGTTAGTGGAGTGGGAGGCATTTAAGGTGGTGGTGAGGGGACACTGCCTGGGCCAGTCGATTGGCGCACAGCGGGAAATCAGGCAAGAGCTCTTGGACCTGGAGTCCAAGATTCGACAACTGGATAACATCCAGGGGCACGGCGCTACCTCCGCAGCACCACTGCAGAAGGCCCAAGCGAGCTATAATGAGACACTGGAAAGGCTGAGGTGACACAGCTATAGGGAATACCTAGACAAGGTGCAGAGGGAGGAAGGGAAGGCCTGTCGCCTGCTGGCGTGGCTGATTAAACCTGAGAGTAGAGGGTCACTGATCACGCAAGCCCAGACGGACACCGGTGAACTGGTTTATGACCCTGACGCCATCAACAATCTGTTTCGCGCATATTATGAGAAGTTGTACACCGCCCCCGAGTCGGCCTCTCGCTCCAGTATCCGGGACTTTCTAGACACGCTGCCGCTCCGGACGCTAGACGAGCAAGTGCAAGAAGGCCTGGGGGGCCCAGAGACCCTGCAAGCAGTTCGAGTGGCCATTGCAGACATGGCGACGGGAAAAACACCGGGGCCGGATGGACTCCCGGCAGAATTTTACGCAAGATATGTGGACCAACTGGTACCACAACTAGTGACCCTGTACGCGGAATCCCTGCACCTGGGGGGTCTCCCTGAATCCACTCAGAGCGCATTGGTGATCCCCCTCCCCAAGACCAAGGAGACCAGCGCCCTAGAGTATAGACCGCTTTCTATGCTCAACTTAGACTTCAAGATTCTCAGCAAAATACTGGCACTCACATTGCTCACGCACATGCATACCATCATACACTCAGATCAAAACGGTTTCATTCCTTCCCGTAACACATCCTATAACCTACGCAGGCTGTACTCTGTCCTTTTCAATGATGTGACTAAATCTATGCTTTTGGCAGCTGTACTTTGTCGATTTAGAGAAGGCCTTCGACACGGTAGGCTGGGACTACCTTTTTGAGACAATGATACGGCTGGGCCTTGGGGAGGGTTGGGTGAAATGGGTACAACTTCTTTATTCATCCCCCACGGTGAGGGTTAGGACGGGGAAGACTGTGTCCTCCCAGTACTCTATACTGCGGGGAACTCGGCAAGGGTGCCCCCTCTCGCCTTTATTGTTCGCCCTGGCGATTGAACCCCTAGCAGAGCTGATTCGGAAGGGTGGGGAAGGGATGGGCCTCAGACTGGATGGGCCGATACACACTATGAAAAATGGATTCCGCATAGCTGCATATATTATCCATATAATTATTGTGACGCTAAACAAAATGAAGGAAATTAAAGAAAACATAAGAGAACATATAAGTTGGAGCGCAAACAACAAATGGACACTCATTGACCAATGAGAAATATCTGATGGTTATATGGGCCTGCCATTGAGTAAAGGAAACCAGCCAGATACAGACTAATTGATCCCCCATTCAACCTCCGCTGCATTAATTTAAAGAAAGCAAGCGGTCCTGAAGAAGGTGGACTGAATTATAGGTATCCACTGAAACGTGCGCCGGCCTGATCCTTTTCCAGCTGGCGGCATAACCATGGATACTAATGAAGAATTTTCACCATGAGTTTTTCTGTTGCAAGCCATTTTTAAGCTGGAAAATAATGAATGTGATGTGATGTGTGTATGAGAATGTCTGGTATGTAGTGACTGTATGTGAGGTCAGTATAAATGTGATAATGGTATGGGGATAAATTTAATAGTTATATTGTATGTATTTTTTTGCACAATTATGCCAAATTTAATAGAACCGTATTAATGTTGCATTATTTATGATTTGTACTGTACATATGGACACAGAGAAAATTATGGTGTTTTTTAATATCATTTAAAAAAATGCAATTTAAAAAAAGATGATAGAAATAATTGATAAGAGAAAATAATAAATAAGAAATGAATTGATGTATTCTTGCAGATTGTTTTTGATATTTCAAAGCAAAGGGATAGCCCAATAGAGCTTATTATAGCCAATGTATAGTTAGAGTTGGTCGAGTGGGAGGTGTATGTACATATATATTTCAGACCATTGAACTCCCTAGTGCGAGACCGGATATGGGGAGATGGCTGACGAAGGGTATCACATACTTTACAGAGTCCCATGACAGAAGACTGGGAGTGACCGATGTCGAGCTGTATAAGCTGGCTGCCCAGCTGCAATGGCTAGAACAGTGGGTGGAGGGCGTGAACGCGGAGGTAACCTGGTTGATGTAATCCAACGATAGCCCAGAAGTATTGTTAGCTAAGTTACTGAGACTGACAGTTGTCACCTCATGTCGGTCGACGTTACAACTCACGGCCTTGCAAACTTGGAAAGGCTGCATACGCAGATTGGGAGGGTCCCCGTGGTACACCCCAACGTTGCCCCTCGTTGGGCTCCCCCATGGGGATCCTGTGACGACGTTCACGACCGAGCAATTGACACCATGGACAGAGGTAGGTCTGGACACTGTGGGCGACTGTTACCAGGATGGCTCCCTAGTCCCATTCAATGACCTGATGGACAGCTGTGGGCTTCCCCCAGGCCAGTTCCTATAGTATGAGGCCCTGGTACGCACTTTTGGGCAGTTGTGGGGCATGGGTAGGGAAGAGCCGGCGATCCCACCCGGTACTACAAGCGCTGATCACCCTGGGCACGGCGAGGCACCAAGTGAAGTGGCACCACGAAGCCTTGGTCACCGCGTCCATTGCCCCACTGGGGGAACTCCGGGGGAAGTGGGAGAGGGCGGTGGATAGAGAGCTTACTGATGCAGAAGGGAGTAAGGTTCTTCGGTTCCCCAAGAAGATATCACGGAACACTAGACTCAAATATACGCAGTTAAACTACATACACATGGTCTACATGACACCTCACCCACCGCCTCAATGTTACGTATGGGGGGGGGGGGGAAGTGAGAAACTGCCCGAGGTGTACACATGCAGATGCTGGCTTTATACACATGACTTGGAGCTGCGGCATCAGCCACACATACTTGAGAGGGGATCCTAGCCAAGATCAAAAATGCACTGGGGAGGGAACTAGCTCCCTCTATAAAGACCTGCTTACTAGGACTTTTCCCACGACCAAGTAAACGGAAGGTGGGGAACAGATTAATTGATCTGGCCTTGGGACTGGCCAAGAGAAGGATAGCACTAGAGTGGAAGTCCTCTTCTGGGCCACCGGTAACTAGCTGGAACCGAGACATCATTAGCTGGGCTGGAGGAGAGGGTAGAGCCTTGAGCTGGGAGGAATCAAGGGGCATACGGAGGCGGCCTATAGCAGACCTTTGGAAGGAAGCCCTGGTGGCCTGGGAAATTCCAGAACAAGAGCAGGATGCGGGAGAGGAGACGGAGGGATAGTGGGTAACCCACACTTTACTGTACCAGATGGCCAAATTTTGGCTGGGATTGGCGTGCGCTGATAAACACCAAGAGAAACGTACATACCCCTAGTTGAGGAACAGATATGTGCTTAGATAGGGATCAGAAAGAGGAGGAGGCCCCCCCTAGGAGACACACACTGTATTGCGTATAATGCTTAGTAGCTAAGAGCAACAAGCGCATCCCCAGAGTCGGATGCTACACGGCCCCCCTCTGCACGAAGGTTTGTTAGCTGTTTAAGTTCCATAAAATGAAGCTGAAATTGATGAGGACATTACCGAGCCCGGGTCTGAGGCTTGAGGCCACTCACCGAGATGGGACCGGGAAGTAGTGATAGGCATTGTCCGGGGAAAATGTAGATAAAGTGAACCACTGACTGGCAGACAATCCAGGAAGGGTGCATGTAAGCCCGGTAAAGCGATGGACAGTACTAAGATGTGCTACCAGGCTAGAATATATGTGGAACTGCCTAAGTGATGACTAAGAAATGTAAAGTGAATAGCGGAGTTATATGTGTGTACAAATGTTTAAAATACAAATGTCAATAAAAATATGTTTTACAAAAAACAAAGTAAATTAGAGTGTGACTATTTGTTTCATGGGTAAATCTCACAATTGTTCTCAATAAATCTTGCAATTTCTTTGCACACACAAAGCTCTCTAACATTGATGTAAATGGAGGCACAGCTTTGTTTTAGAGGAAAACACTCAGGCACCTCTTTTGCTGTAATCTTCCAATGCATGCATGATTACAATCCCAAAAGGTGATTTAACTGAGTTTGCACAAGGTCATCCTGATATAATAATTGAAATCCTCAAATTTTCTTTGTTGATACCAGTTTTCCTGAAAAAACTTTGTGTCTACATTTCCAGAATTATAGCTGAAATGTGATTTGCTCTTTCACAAAAAAATATATATATTTTTGCTTGTATCCTCATGTCTCAGGGTACAAAAGAAAATGCTGGGAGTACATTCATTTTAACCTTTGCCCAAAGACCCAGATTTTATGCTATGTGTGGTCCTACACCAGACCCCACTTTTTCAATAATGCTACAAGACTGATACCTAATAATTTAGAAATTGAAAAAGGACAATGTAAATTCGATTGTGTATCAAGTTTAACATCCCAATACACCAAACATTTTGGGACGTTCTGATTAAACTGGCAGCATGATGCTGCAATTGTATCCTAAGACATAGCCTAAGACTTTGCCAAATTAGTTTAAGAAGTTAGGAAAAGAGGTAAGTGATTGCTCTAGCTTTTGAATTATTTTATTCCCTGAAAGAATCCTTGCGTTTCGCCTTGGGAGCGTAGAGCTATGATAGCTAAATGAAATAACCCAAGCAAGAGTGCGCAAATTTAGTTTAGTAGGCAGATCTATGCTGATGTTTTCAGAGAGTAAACCATCATTAAAAAACTATTTGAGCAAGATAGCTTTCTTATAAAGTCATTAGACTCCTTATAAAATCCTTCTCTATGGACAATATTTTTATCATTCAACCTTAAGATGTTTTAAGATTCAACTTTAGTAACACTCTTGATATTTCCTTTCCTTTTCATATTTTGAGTTTGGTTTTGCAACCCTCTGCCGTGGTCATGTCCTTGTCTGCCTTTCACAGTTTCTGTTTGACGTTTGAGAATTAACTTTGATATCACTTTTTCTATTCTTGGAACCATATTTTTTATTAGTCATTTGGCTCCATATTTGTCAGTGATATAGGCATAACTAGAACATCTTCAGCATTCTTACAATTCTATGTTTTTACATCACAGTGTTACCATTTGAAAAGAGGCAGTAGATGGTGGAGTTGGTTGTTCACATCTGACCTGACTGTACTTGGCCTCCAAAGCTGTGTTTATCTTGCGCAACTGTGTGTTTTCGGACCGAGCATCTGCCAGGGACTCCAGCTCGGCTTCAAGCTGCTGTACTCGTGTCTAAAAGGTGGAGGAGGATAGCATTACCGAGAAGTGTAATAGGACAACAGATAAATGAAAGAGCACACCATAAGAGAGAAAGCAATGGGGGCAATGAACTGCAGAGCAAGCCACTGGTTAGCTGAAGCGGAGAAAAGGAAGCCAGTGATGTTAAGCAAATGTACCACTATTGTGAATGGTGACAATTAAAATTACTGCAAGGTCTGAAGAAAAAGGTGCACATCATTTAATTCTGAGCTTCTGGAAAAAAAATCAGTGCAATGAAGTGTGATTACAGTGCACAGGAGAAAGGCTCCTAAGATAGAGCGTAAAGGTAACTGCCACAAAAATGATTATAAAGAAAACTGCACACTATTCGGAAGGACAGTTCCTAACTTATGGGAAATTTTGGGACTTTATACCAGACAGAAAATGCATATAGAAATGTATAGTGAAGACCAACACCAGGAAAGGAGATGGTCAAATCACATGCAGAATTTGGCATATGGATTAATCCTTAATGGAATACAACTTAACTGCAAAAATGATTCGGAGCATGAGTGCCTTTACCAGCCTAATCATAAATGCAGGTTAGAATATCTTGACCAGTTAGGAAGGGATACACTGGACCATGTTAAAGCATTTTCACGCCATCCTTCTCATTATGCCCATCAAGTTTCTTAGACCTTTAGGAGGTCATCACATTTGTCTACATCACTATACCATCTATAGATTCAAAAATGTGCTAGTAAATAGAGCAGTAAAACCCAGCAGGGTACAGATGGATGTTATTACTTTCCTTCAGTACAGGTCTGTGCACGCTATTGCCTTAGTACAAACCTCGGTGTTACCTC
The DNA here is from genome assembly GCA_963921515.1 of Calotriton arnoldi. Taxonomy (NCBI): domain Eukaryota; kingdom Metazoa; phylum Chordata; class Amphibia; order Caudata; family Salamandridae; genus Calotriton; species Calotriton arnoldi. Next base: position 333,964 of record CAWUFW010005976.1, on the reverse strand, counting down.
TGAGCCAGAAATGACTATAGGAAACTGGTATGTATGCAGCTGAAAACAGGGCACTTGTAAAAGCTCGGTAGTGCTTTCAGGTAATAATGGCATTATTCCTTACTAGATCCAGTTAGGTCTCAATAATTTAAGCCTGAGTGCCACCCTTGGTAGCTGTAGCACAGAGCAGATAGGCTTAACGGAGGAGAAATGTCTAAAGCATTTATCAGTATCAAAACAATTAATAAGTAGAAAATACAACACCATAACATTTTTAGATGTTTTTAGCACCCAAAAAACATAAAGCACCAACTGCGGATATCTGTTTGCGCTAGCCCAGGTCAAAGTCAAACGTTGGGGCTAATCGCGATAGAGCATGGGTCGGATACAGGGAGGGGGTTCAGCCCGGTGGAAAGATTACCCTGTGAAACCAGTCCCAGGTTGCTTGTTTCTGGTCCAGGGAGGATGTGGCTTGACAGTTTGGGCTGGACTGTTCCCATGACGAACAGGGTTAAAACTGATTTGCATATAGCTCGGTCTAAACTGCGGTGGCGTGGTGAGCAGAAGAACGATGGCTTTAACCCAGATCTCTTGACTGGGGATGAATCTTTGATTTGCTCTGCATTCCGACCGTCATCTGTGTGTCTTTTGCAGCTGAAAACAGGGCACTTGTAAAAGCTCAACAACACTACATCATCTCCATATTGGCCTTCGAGGTATTGAGGATAGTAATCCACACTACTCACCAGTGAGAAAGTGGATTATTATTTGAAGGGGATGGTAGTCCTTTCAGGTAATAATGGCATTATTCCTTACTAGATCCAGTTAGGTCTCAATAATTTAAATCTGAGCTCAACCCTTGGTAGCTGTAGCACAAACCAGATAGGCATAACGTAGGAGAAATGTCTACAGCATTTATGAGTGCCAAAACAATTAATAAGTAGAAAATACAACACCATAAATGTTTTAGATGGTTTTAGTACCAAAAAAACAGAAAGCACCAACTGCAGATATCTGTTTGCGCTAGCCCAGGTCAAAGTCAAACGTTGAGGCCAATCCCGAGAGAGCATGGGTCGGATACAGGGACAGGGTCCAGCCCGGCGGAAAGATTACCCTCTGACCTAGGGAAAATCCTTGTCAGTGAGTTGGGGTGCCAGCTGGACCTGAAGATGGACTATCCGACAGCAGTGGGCTTCACTGAAGGACCTCAGTGGGAGCCTCAGCATTGGTGGGAAGTTCGAGACTCAACATCTAATGCAAGAAATCTCCAAGTGGACGAAGTCCTAAGATCAGGCCCAGGAAGGTGTTGTCCTTGGCTGGATGCTGCCTGGTATTGTCCCAGTGAAGTCCTCTATGTTTTTGTCTTAGAAACCTTTCTGGAAGTCAGGATCCTTTCAGCAGGGCAAACTAGCAAGTTGAGTCTGACCTGCAGTTTGGCGTCAGGGGTTGCAGCTCGGCAGTGGTCCTGTGGTAATCTCTAGTCCTTTCTGTGGAAAGGATCAGAGAAAATTTTCAAGCGTCCTGTCTTGCAATTGGAGTGAAAAAGAGTACACTCTAACACCAGCTAAGAGTCAAGGGCTTTTTGGGCACCACTTGGTGGTTGGAACTCAATCACACAGAAGCCACCAGCAGGGTTCAGGGCAAATCCAGTTGGAACTAGTCAGCTGGGATCAGCAGTGTCTTGGGCTTCTTGGAGCTTTTGTGTTCCTGGAGCTTAACAGGAGGTTATCCAACTGGCCCTTGGAGACCATTCTTCAGTCCTGGGTACAGGTGAGGAGCAGGGCCAGCCCTTAGGGTTTCTTGCCACAGTTTCAACAGCAGGTGCATTCCTTCTTCTGTCTTACACTAGTCCAGAGGTGTACAGAACTGCGTACTGAGGGTGGCAATATTATGCCCAGTACCAGCCTGTCGTTGGGGAGAAACTCCTGGCCACTTCCTAACCAACGGGGTCAAAGTTCCCAGGGTGCCTATACCCACTTTTTTAGCACTTACTGTGTGTTGTTCTGTAATCTATCCCACAGTGCACCTCTCTACCCAAAACCAATATGGCAGAACCTTTTGCCCCTTGCACAAGTTCAGGGCACTTCCCTTAGGAGTGTCCTAGAGAAACGAGTAATTCCCACAGCAAACTACTTCTGGAACAGGGTTTCCCCCACTGGGTTTGGTGCCATGCTGGCTACTTGGACAATGGCTGGGGCAGGTCTATGCATGAGATACTTCTGCCTGTGACCAGTGGATGCCCTTTGAAGCTTTTACATTTGGTGGGCACATCCTCCAGCCCTTCCTGTCTATAGGAGGTCACACCTCCTCCGAGCCAAGGCCCTTTTGTTTTGTTTCCTGGGAGTAATTCACACCTCCCAGCAGGCTGACAAGTGACAATTGGGGAACTACTACTTAAGTATACATGTTCTATTTGTTAAACACCATGCACCCTGCCCTATGCGCATTTGGGACCTTCTTTAGCAGTGTTATAGTATTAAAAAGGAAGGTTTAGGGATGGTAAAAGGGTTATTTTGCCGGGTTGAATTTGCATATGCCAATCAGGGATTAGCCAATCCTCCATGTTTCAGGGGTCGGAGCACATACACTGGGTGCTGGATGGCAGTGCCCCAGTGTTCAGAGTCCAAACACCAGCAATACAATCCCGCAAAAAGTGTGGAGTGACCATGCAGTCAGTGCATTTTCGTACATCTCTCATTGCTTATTATCCCTCTTCTGGCTGATTTTCATGGTGCAACCTGTGTTGCAAGAATCCTACCACCTCACCCCCCCACCTTGCCAACTAGGTGTAGATCTTATGTTCAGCCATTCCCTCTTTGCCCACAAAGCAGAGAAAAACACACAGGTGAAGTAAAACTACTTCCAGCTGAACATTTTTTGAGAAAGTGCTCCTGCTGACACAGTGAAAGCACTTTTGGCTAAAAAAGAGATACCTAGCTGATCGCCATGTCAAGACAGAACATTTACCATTACTTAAATTTTTCACTGAGAGAGCATAAGAGAGAAAAAAACTCAGGCAGAAGGGGAGTACTCGCCCTGTGGGTATATCAATTAATCACGGAGCATTCTACTTGTATTCCTGCCTTCTTGGTTAATTGGAATAGATGGTTAAGAAGCTCATTTATAGGAAAGAGGGCATTTGTACTTTCAAAAAAGCAATTGAAGATTACCTAAAGGAGGTAACCTCACACTTTTTGTGTCAGTTTGTAAGATTTATGAGGTAGTTGTCTTTCCTTTTGAAGAAAACATAGGCATCAACTAAATAGTTATGCAGGCATTCTTTGTGTTTAGTTTAAAGTTAAAAATTATTATTGAAAGCATTGTGAATATTAATATTTTGGTTGTAATGAGTTTCTTAGGCCAACAGACTAATTGTGCTTTTTGGTTTTCGAACACAGGAACCAGTGACCCACGTGTAAAACGTTATTTGATTAAATTAACTTTAAATTGATATTGTTGTCAATAAAAAAAAAATTAAAACAATTAATTTAGTATGGTTTTTGAAAAACAACCCCATGGAGTGGAGGTACATTTCTGTAAAACAAAAAACCTGTGATATGAAGGGAGCTTCTGCCAATGTGCTACAAGGACATTTTCCCTTTTCCTGTCCAGAACCATTAAAATCAGTATCAGAAGCCCCCCCTCAACTGGCTGACATTCAGATGCGTAGAGTCTGGCAGCCCTGTGATTTATTCGCTGCTTCCTAAATTTTAGACTTACACGCCAGCAGAGGCTCTGCCTTATACCAGGTGACTCCTTCACCTCCAAATGAAGTTGGGGAACCGCTGATATGAAGGTACAGTACATTTGGCGGATGTGTACTCTTGACCACTCGCTAAATGAGCTCTTATATCTGTCTGATTGTATGTATTTTCTGGTGAATAATGATAAATGAAAAGTATATCTATTGATTCATGTCATTGTTGAATTGTTTGAAGAGTCTAAAAAGGGCTCCCTTAGTTTTGAAGGCTTCTTCAATGGATGTCAGGTACAGCTTTGGCTGTGCTAATGAGTTTTACTAGAGTGGAGCCTTATCAAGGAAACTTTGGGTTAGGTGCTTGCACAAGTTCTTTTTCTGCTTCTAGCTGGACTGGCTACTGTAGATAAGTCAGGATGAGTGATGCACCCTCAGGGGTTTAGGAATGTCAATGTTGGGTTTAAGGTTATGGTTTAAAGAGTTGAAGTTGATGTGGACTAGGCTATAGTGGCAAAATACTCAGATCGCATTGGAGTGTACCAATGGGAACGTCTTAAAAGGAGCAGGTGCAAGGGGAGCTGATGGAGGACACATTATAGCTTCCATCGTTCTCAGGATGCATACTGCTGAGAGGGACCAGCCTCAGAAATTCCCTGGATTGGATGAGGCCTACTCTTTCTCATCAAAGTCCTAGAGACCCCTCCTTAAATGACTCTTTGTGGTTGGACCAGGCTATCTGCTAAGGTGCAATACAATAATTGGCTTCATGGACTGTCAGGTCAGATACACTTCCTAAGTGGGAAGAGAAATCTTTTAGAGAACAAGCACAATTGTGTTTCTTGAAATGGAGATTTGCCCTCATGAAAGTAATGACTTTAACTGGAAAGAGTAGGACTCACTGAGATGCAGAGCTCAGCTGCTTCAAGTATTCAATACAGCAATCACTGGTGCTGTTCGTGTATCATTTTTGCAGAGATAATGGTGGTGGCCTACCATAAACCAGTAATACAGAGATGCCATGCATTAATTTTCTATACACTTTTCTAAAAGAAAATATTAGGAACTGTACTGAGGTACACTTTATCATTCACACATGCTTAGTTCTAACATCGTTTACAGATGTATGAATCCAAATAACTGGTAGCGACCATTCCACATTATTAAAAACTGGAGTATTTCCCCTTTTTTGCTGTAAGTAACACCGCAGTTTGCCACAAAAATTATACACAGCACCGCAGTGTAGAAATGAAAAAAAAACTCTTCGACACAACAGGACAAACTGTAACAACTTAGGAAACCATCTACAAGGGGTTAGCATCTCATTCAAGGATTTCCATACTTACGGAAAGATGATACAAAAAACACCAAGTACCTGAAGCTTCCCCTTCTCATAGGCTAATTTATTTTTATTGTTCGTCAGCTCCGATAAGGCCTGCTCCACCTGCTGCCGCGCATGCTGTTAAAACAAATGAACCGTATGAAGCAATGGCACCAGCCAGCAGACACCACAGAGACATAGAAACAGGGATTGGTTCCAAATGATCCATGAAGCCACAAATGGCCAATGCTGGTACACACTTACAAAAGGAAAGCTGTCCTCGTACTTATGACTTAAAGATGGGGCTTGAATGACCAATATTTCCTTGAAAATGATGCATTCCTTCCTCCTTATTGATAGTCATCAGGCACAGGTATTTATTTCAAGTAGCTTAGATCTGCAACTCCCTGCAGGTGTAGCATAAGCTTATCATACCCAGTCTGCGTTTACTGTTTATTCCCCATTATTGGCATGGTTTTCTAGTTGGGCAGGTGCCATGTACTCTGCTATGCACTTTTCACTATTTTCTAGTTGGGCAGGTGACACGTACTTTGCTGTGCACTTTATTTTAGGCATACTACTTACTTTAGTTTGAGAGCACTGTTTCGAGATTGGTTTACCTAAGGTTAATGTAAAAAGGTGGTGCTGATTAGTTAAAAGCCTCTGTTTCCTGCTGACCTCAAGTCTGCCTGATGCTGGTCTGTTGTTTATTTGCGTAACTGCCCTAACAGGTGGTACTGATTAGTTAAAACCCTTTCTATGTCCTACCGATTTCAAGGTCATATGGTATGGTTGTTTGCTGTTTTTTGTTCAATTGCCCTGCGATCGAATTAAAGGCCTCCATTCCCCTACCTCAGTTTCCTGCCAGTGACATCCTTCTAATTGACAGGAAACACTCAATCTTCAGGAAGGCTCCAGTGCTTAATATGTTTGTTTACTTCAACCTTCAATTTCCTGCCCTAGTCTCCCACCGGAGACCGCCTTCTATTTGTCAGGAAACACTTAGTAACCTTCTAGAAGGCTCCAGATAAACACTTCTATGACAGGTTATAAATGTTGCTTTCAAACTCAGTCCCTTGCTTGGCTTCGTGGATCAGTCTTAAGAGAGCTGCGTCTCCCATCAGAGTCGTCCTTGGGTTCTGACCTCCCCATAGCCTGTCATAAGAATACTATGGATATCTTCCTCTGGAACCTGGGGAGCAGCAAATCCCGAAACTTGAAACCTGGTCGATCTGCCACCAACACTGTGCCCCCCATCGCTTTGACTAAGACCATCTTTTTGCTGCTTTAACGCTTCCAGCTATTCCGGCCCATTACACGGACATCAGGTCAGTGCACTAACTGGGCGTCTCTAATTTTGGTATTCCCTTTTTCTTCAAGAACATCCTAGAATAAGAAAGCATTGAGAAAAGGAAAAGGACAAGTTGTGTTAAGTAACAACGTTAGGAACAGATAAAGATTTTGGAAATATCTGAGCAAAGGCTAAAAGATACGCACTCAGGATTCAGCGCAGGGGTATTTGCTCAAGCATGGACTCGAATTCCTTACAGCAATTCTTGTTTGGTATGTTTCACTAGGGACTCACACCTCAGGCCGATTGTAAAGCACTCGTGCATGGTTGTCTGAAATGATTGTGTTCTTATTCCTTAGTACCTATCCTGAGTGAAGGAGTATGCCATGCCACTAGAACCTGAGGGGTCCTTCTCAAAAGGATTAACACACCCCGCCATCCTTTTCACTGGACCTTCAAGGTACACCAGAACCATCGCTCTCTCCCTCTCCAACCCCTCTGCCCCGGGTATTAGTATTCTCTTCTTATGCTAAGGATTAACCTCAAGGGGAAAGTGGTGGAAGATCTTTGCTTCCGCAGAAGTCCTGGGAATTCAGGTGAGTGGGTCTTAGCGTGGGAACTTGTTTCTTCTTACTTGACCTTCAGGCAAATAAATTTTGCTCATGATGGAATTACACCACCCTAGATGTCCGTAACTAGTGGAGTGCACTATATAAGTGTAGAAGGTCTTACGCTTCCACCAGCAGGTGACATGTTAGGAAGGGCATTGGCTATGGACTTCGGTGTTTCTGGTCTTGGCCCCGGGAATAGCAGTTTACACTGATGTGGACTTCCCTCTTGCCACACTCGGCTTGCTTGCATCTCTAGTGCTGCTTAACCCTAGTTGCGATAGCTGCTATAGTTAGTTGAACACTTTGGCACTTAGGCCTAAACAACAAGGACTTGGAAGTAGATCTTATAAGTCCAAGCCAACACTATGAAATATTTTTTTTAAACCATGCATTCCCTCCAAGTGCCTCTCAATCTGTTAATTCCTCTCACTTAATCCAACTCCATCTCCTCTTGCATCCCTGTCATTTTCTGCTCTCGCATTTACTGTTTCCCCTCCTCCAAATGCATCCTTGTCCATCTTGCTACCTGGTCTTGGGAACCATCTAGTTACTCCCCGCTCCCCATCCCATTTAGTTCAAACCATCTCCTCCTAATATATTCTTTCCTCTAATGATAGTTTGATCAGGGCAAAAAATGACATATACCAAAACATTTGTGCACACCAGACTCCCAATAAGTCACTGTGTCAAGCACTAACCCACTGGCAATGTGTAAATCTCAACTGGACACTTGCACTTCCCATTCCCCCACCAACACCATGTGCATCTACTTCCAAATCTGGTAGGCTTCATCATACCACCATTTAGTCACAACCACCACGGTGCCAAGAATCAAGCAACTTGAGATGTGCTTCTCTAACACATATCTACAACCCACTTCCATGGGCATCTCCCTTTGTAGCATTTCGATCCTTGGGTACAAGAAACGTGGTGTGTGCCTCAGCCAGGCCATCAAGGTCTCAAACCTTTTAGGTTTGTGGATAAACACATTCAGACAGCCTAGTAGCACTACAGTCAGCCACTCCTGGACAGATTTCATTGACAGTTGGGCTACACAAATGAATGTAACACAAAATGCTTCGAACATGCAATACACTAATCCCTTCCCTTCAGATATTATTAGAAGCAGTTATATGGAGGATGTTGGAATGGTACTTATCTGAACTGTCAGTACATGAATGCTTGTAACTACATGCAAGTATACATAGGCCTTCATTACGAGGGGCCTATTAAAATCCCCATTATTTCACTGCGTGGAATTAACATTACCGGGGTATCCACTACTCTGAGGGCAGAAAAAGCACAAGGATCGCAAGTTAAGGAAAAACATATGGGAATCTGTGTGCCCATGTTGATTCCCACATGTTTTTCTCTGGAGTTTCAGACTGAAGTTTTGGCTGCTTTGTGTAGCTGACATTTCTTTATAAATAACAAAAGGTGTAATTCGGATGGGCCTGGTAATTCCCGTTACCTGGCCCATCAGTACTTACAGGCCACATAACAGGGGCCATAGTTGGTTGGATGGAGCCCGACCATATATGTGGCAACAATTTGATTAAAATTTAGCTAGTGCAGGTAGTAGAAAGTGCCCAAAAGGGCACGTGCCACTTGGGGGCCAAGACATTGATCGAGGAGGTGGCAGTACGTGCCCGGTTACAAAGAGAAAAATAAGTGAAGGGGAAGGGTAAGTTAATTTCAGAACTGATATCAAAGAAAAGCCATTATGTAGAGCAAAAGGCATAAATAATATTTAATTATAGATGCTTCACATTATAGGAAGGGGTATTATGGTTATTTTCAATGTTGAATTTATACAAATATTTAAAGTACAAACATGTAGAGTAAAGAATGTGGAAAGCCGCCTCTGTCCGATGACATCATTGCATTTGTCCTGCACTCGAATCTCACTCACAGGATAGTACAGAATAGCTGCCTTATGGATCCTCGACCAATGTATATGTCTCCTTAAAGCCGACATTGTACCTGCTGCTGCTCCATTGAGGCCAGTCGATCCATCAGACTCCTGTTCTCGTCCTCCTGAGATTGCAGAGTGGTCTGCATGGCCTCCAGATCGAGCTGCAAAGCATCAGACATCATTAGTGATATGACCTGGCCATATGCCCTCCCAACGCTTCCATCCGCCAAGAAGAATACTTTAGTTCCTCCAGTGCAGAAAGGTGTTAAGGCTTTGCAAGGCTGAACAAAGCCATTCACCTCTATGACTATGTGTGCAAGTGGTACATGGTTACAGATGTTTTCAGGTTCTTACTGTGAAGACAGGCAATGGACGCTCAGGAAACTTAAGGGGGGCACTGAGAACCTACATTCTTAGAATTTGAAGATTTACCGCCAGAGCTGTATATATGTGGGGTCCATTCATTTCTGATAGGTGTCTCAGAGAATGTAACAATGAGAATACAGACTCGAACAATGGATGAGCAGTGGTCCATAGGTTTTACCCTATGTACCACATATCTTTTAAACCTCTAGAGTTTCTTAGCTTCGAGATAGGAACTTGTGGCTTAGGGAATTCAGCACAGAGAATATCAAATATTTCAGCTCTAACAATGGAAGACTTGCCTCAGCTGCAGAATACCTCTGGGGAGTGGAACTGAAGTGCTGAGTCTCTCATCTCAAATGCAGGTCACTCAAATAATTTAACAAAGAAAATGCATCCACTTACGTCTAAGGCTGGATACCTCAGAGGCACATGGGTACATAGCATTTAACCTGTAAATTGTGGTACTCATGGAGGTTCGCCATTAGCTATGGAAATTTAACTATTGGGATACCAACGTTCTCGCCTCTAACAATGAAATACCTTTGGAGACTGGAACTTGATCACTGACTGGACTCTGCTCACAGACAGATGGCTCAAGCGTATGTACGAAATAAGACTATGCATTTCAACCTCTCGAATTTGATGGATCAAAGGCAATTGTTATAGCTTGAGATCTTTGAGCTGAGCACTGGTGGAGAAAGAAAACCGCTCACCCCTAGGACCATGAAAGTTGTGCATGAATAGAGATTTGCTTGCCCCTGTGTTCCAATATCTTTGGCGACTGGCACAGGATTACAGAGTCTCATCTCACAGACTGATTACTTAAGGAATTTATCAAAGATAACACCCCAAATGGTGGCAAATAATATGCTAGTCAAGCATCCTTTTATCATATCATAAAATAACAGGACTGTTCTTGGGAAGAAGAGAACACGGGTATAGTTTTCACCACAATACTAGTAGTGCTCACAGGATGTACAAAAAGCAACAGAGAACAGTGTATCACCAATAACATTGGCAGAAGACAGAAGGGACTGTAAACTTTTCTGATTCTAAATAAAGTGCTGTGTGCAAATGTCAGAAAAAATGATGCCGCTGGCAAATGAGGGAGCCTGCTAAAATGCAAGAGACACAATTCGTTATTGTCCAAAGTAGCTTCTTGCATGCAAGGGTACATGGAATATATCACCTTATTTTAAGCTGCAATGTAAAGAAAGTGTGCTGAAGGTATAACACTGCCCATAGTTTCTGATGAACAAGAGTGTGTGGGAGCCTTGGGACTACATCTTCAGAGATTGGAATGGATAGGACCCAGGAGCAACTTGTTTGGAGCTATTGGGTAGAGGGGTGTGGGATTCATAACACTATTGGGTAATATGAGTGTGTCGCATCCACAATATTGCTGGGTAAACCTGGTTTGTGGGATTCTTAATATTATCAGGTAAAAGGGGTGTGTAAGATCCAAATACTACCACGTAACAGGGGTATTTGGGATCTACAATAGTACTGGGAAATAGCTGTGTTTAGGCTCCACAAAACTATTGGGCATTAGGTATGTGTAGAATTACTACTGAGTAATAGGGGAGTGTGGGATCTACAATACAATCAGTTAATATGGATGCATTGGATCCACAATGCTACCAGGTAATACATGTGCATGGGGATCAATAATACTTCCAGGTAACAAGGGTGTGGAGGATCCACAATTTGTAGGTACTGATTCAAAATAATGTGTTTATTTGGAAGCCCCCTTACCTTGCACTCCGTTAGCTCAGCTTCTAGTTTGTCCCGGTCCTCAGTGATCTCATTCAAGGTTTTGGTGTTCTGTGACAGAAAGGGACAGAATGGTTTAATCATCAGAATGCAGGAGCGTGAACATCCAACAATACAGTGGAACCAGTACAACAGATGGTTACATTAGACAGTGCACCAATACGAGTTACAAGCGATAGTCCATGAAGGCAGGGCAATAAGGCTAATAAAACAGAGTCTAGACTACCAGCTAAACATCCCAGTGATGATGATAATCAAGACAGAGAGGGATACAAGTTCAATGAAAGTGATACTCAAACATGGGACATTAAAATCAATATGAGGATCCTTCAGCTAAAAGAGACCAAAGCCAGTTAACGTAATGCACCAGAAGAATTGAAAGGAGCAGTGTGAAAAGGCACCAAGTACAGAAAGAAGGATGTATGGAGAATGATGAGAGCGATGGGAGAAAAGGAGTACACAGCAACTAGTTCAGGAAGATCAAGTACACATTGAGAAGCAGCCCCAGCATAGCAACTTGGGTAGAGCAGAATGGTTAGATGTAAAGTAGCTGTACTATGAAATATCTGCTGGTGGTTAACCAGGCACAGCAGGCCGATTAGTGCAGGAATGACCATCTCATGCGGCTGTCCTCTCTTGCCAATGCTACCACCTCCACATCAAATATCAGAAATGTGATAGGCCTCCTAGCAAACGATACCGGAGACACTCATATGAGACCCACTTTTAAAGGGCACCTCATTCTCACTATCTTATCACTCTCTATCTTGGTGTCTATTTTTTGCCAAACATCAATGTTCTGTGTACCTCTCCCTTCATAAATGTTACCTATGATCGTCCCTGGTCCATCCTTGTTTTCAGTCTCCTTGCCCATTTGCATCTAAGAATTCCTTCTCCCACAAACTTTTCTCAGGGTCTCCTCATAAACGACAACTTTTAATTCCATCACAACCACTGAATTTCAGTTAGCGGGTTAGGTGCATCATGTTTTTCCTCATATAGTGGCTTGTCTTTTTCACCCGATATTAGACATATTGATGTGTACAGTACATACAGGAGGAAGCCAGGGAAAGAAGTAACAGTGTTAGACCTGGCCTCTTTTGGCGTGTTTCCCCTGGCTTTTTGCTTTCTGACCCTTCGGTTTTGGCTCTGTTTTTGCTGATTTTATGTCTCTGCGCACTTTCTCACTGCTGTTAAAGTGTTAAAGTGCAAGTGCTCCTGTTGTAAATTGTGTTAAGGATTGGTGTTTCCATGATTGGCATATTTGGTTTACTAGTAAGTCCCTAGTAAAGTGCACTGAGAGTTCCAGGGCCTGTAAATGAAATGCTGCTAGTGGGCCTGCAGCACTGATTGTGCCACCCACCCAAGCAGCCCTGAAAAGGGGTCTCAGACCTGCCACTGCAGCGTCTGCGCGCAGTTTGTAACTGCCATGTCGACCTGGCAAGTGCACCCACTTAACAGGGCCTAATCTTCCCTTTTCTTACATGTAAGTCACCCCTAAGGTAGGCCCAAGCTACCCCTGTGGGCAGGGTGCTGTGTATGGTAAAGGTAGGACATGTACTGGTGTGTGCGACATGTCCTGGTGGTGAATTACAGTGTATTTCGTTTTTCACCACTGCAAGGCTGTCTGTCCCATAGGAAAGAATGGGAGTTTTACTTATAATATCTTATAAGCATAACTTCCCATTGGGACAAGATAGGGAAATTGAGTTTAGTATGCCTGGACTCGGAATGTAAAAATGCATCTTTTAGTAAAGGTGATTTTTATGTTCTGTGTTTGAAAATACCCCTTTTAGAAAGTAGGTATTTTCTTGCTTAGCCATCCTATGTGCATCTGGTGGGTTTGTGGATTGACTGTCTGGCTTGGGCTGGGGATGTGCATTCTCTTCAGACAGCCACTGGGGGGGTGGGGGGTCGAGGTGTGTCCTGCCTTTCCTGGATGAGTCAGGGCTGGGCTGAATAGACCTGGGCTGCATTCAGAGTAGTGGGAAGAGATTCCCTTGCACCTGGATGGGTCTGGCCTGCTTTAGACAATGCTGTCTCCACCTCCTGCTGGGAAGCTGGGCCAGAGAGGACCAAACTGGTTTGGACTAAGCACAGACACTCTCTGCCTGAGAGAACAAAGGAATTTTGAGTATAAATATTGGGGCCTAGACCCCAGGACTTTAGAACTTGCTGGAATCAAAGAAGCTGCCAAGAAGAAGAGCTGGAAGAACTGCCAGGAGGAGTACTGCCCCTTTGCTGTGTTGTTGCTTTGCTGGGTTGGCCTGCAGTTGCTGCTTCTGCCTTGGGCAGTGAAAAGACTGGACTGAACTTTCTTTACTTGTGCTGAGTATCTCTAAGGGCTTGAAGTAGAGCTTGCCTCCTGTTCTGAAGTCTCAGGGACCGCAAAGACTTCACCGACCTCTGGGTACCGCCTCTGGAACCGTGGTTTCAGTTGCCACAGAGGGGGGAAAGCAACCGACTCAGTCACCGACTCAGTTGCTGGCTCTGTGTCCTGAAGGCACCGTAGAGGGCACCGTCCGCATCTTGCACTGCAACCCTGGTCTCACCAACGACATACGCCGCCGCCACTGAGCCGCTGCTTGCACCGTGACCTGTGGGCACCGCACTCTGCACCGCCGCCCTTCACTTCACCATCCTGGTCTCAGCGACGCGGTCGCTGCACGCGACTTCGGTGACCGCATCGTGGATTGGGGCACCGCTCGTAAGTCTCACGACGCACCGCCCGTCCCACACGCAGTCCGGACCGACCAACGCCAGCTCCCCGTAACCAGCTCTGTCGCCTGCAGCGTGATCTGTCAGCACCGCAACGAGCACGGCCTTCACTCTGCACCACAGCCCTGGTCTCATCAATGCTGCTGGATGACCGTCATCGAGCTGCTGCCGGCACCGCGACTTGAGGGCACCGCACGCCACACTGCTACGTTTCTCATCGGTTGCCACAACCAGCCCACACCAACGTGTCGGCCGCAACACAAAAGGTACTGTTTACAAGTCTGTCGACACCCCTGACCGACGCAGTCAGACGGAACTGTAGGATTCTGCACCAGAGCTACAGACTTCAAGGAACTGTGTTTTTAAAGTATTCTTGCAAAGTGCATATTTTTAAAGAACTGTATGTTGGATTTTTGTCGTTTTGGTCTGGTTTTGGATATATAAAAATATTGGATATTTTTCTAAACTGGTGTGGTGTCCTTTAGTAGTGTTTTCACTGTATTACTGTTGGTTATGTGCAAATGCTTTACACACTGCCTCTGAGATAAGCCTGACTGCTCGTGCCAAGCTACCAAGGGGGTGAGCAGGGGTTATTTCAGTAGTGTATCCCCCTTATCCTGACTAGAAGGAAGGGTCCCTACTTGGACAAAGGTGCAAACCATTGCCAACTAGAGACCCCCATTTCTAACACACAGGCTGAATTTCCTTTCATTCTATCCACGTACCTCCTGCAGAATACTATCTTTTTCCTTCAGAAGAGCATCTCTCTCCTTCATAGTGGCTTCCAGGTCCTCACGGAGATGGCCAATGGTGGACTCCATCAGCGTCTTTCTCATGGCCATCTTTTCCTCAGCAAGGTGCTGCTTCTCAAAACACTGCAAATGCTCTGCTTGGAGAGAGGATCTGAAAGTGGGAAAGGGACCAGATTTGAGTACAAGCCATTTGACACCTGAACAGTAAAGAATACTGGATTTGCACTTTGGCAGGGAAGGAAATGAAAGGGGCAGGCAACATGTATGAGGGTAGTTACAGATGGACAAAGGGGCATGTATTGCTACCTAGAAAGTGATAATATTGAAATAGTGCATCTCCTTATAATGGACAGTTTAATTGGGCAAACGAATAGCAACTGGCAATGAAGGGTTATACTAGAGTAAATGGAAGTGGGCTGTAAAGGACAGCATTAGGGTTCCCAGAAGAATATGTGATCAAAGAAGGAGTAGGGATGTACATGTTGGTAGTTAGTGACAGTCTAAGGAGCAAGGACTTGATCCTAGTCATCGACGATACTCAAAGGATAAAAAGGCTGTACATGTGGAGAGTGAATGATGTTCAAAAGCAATAGCAGGTGTTATAGAATGAGAATGAATAGAACAGTGGGTATATATATAAATATTTTTTTTAAGTTTAAATAATTTTTTTTAGTTTCATTAAATATACCTTAGTGCAATAGTGACAGGCGTATACCACAGACCATAAACGATGTGCAATACATATACAGTAATTTGTTTTAAAAAGGTACACAAATAATTATAATAAATAGATTAAAATATAGATTAAAAAGGAGAAATACCCAGATAACTATAATTAATAGATTAACCGTGATAATCAATATATCCCATATGACATGCATCCACAAGCATATTTCAACTATTGTAAATTTCATACATATCTTAGGTCTACTAAAATTAGTCCAATAAAACTATACCATTAATCCCCCCCACCCACAGTTACCCCATATCAAGTAAAGCAGTCATAAGTAAAGTGACAAACTATTCCACATGGACAAGTATATCACAGTACTACCAATTATCACCCAATATATCAGTACTTAACTAGATTTCCCTTCTAGAACAGTGGGTAGTTAAGGATAGGAAGAAGGTAGCAGGAAGGGCATATTGGTTGTGAAAATGGAGACTGGGCCAGACCAGAGGAAATTAAGGATGTGAGAGGATGATGACAGGCACATGGAAAGTAAA
Source organism: Calotriton arnoldi (assembly GCA_963921515.1). Classification (NCBI taxonomy): domain Eukaryota; kingdom Metazoa; phylum Chordata; class Amphibia; order Caudata; family Salamandridae; genus Calotriton; species Calotriton arnoldi. The sequence goes on along the minus strand of CAWUFW010005976.1, from coordinate 318,317 downwards.
GGGGTGAACGGTCATAGGGGGCAACGAAAGACAGCAGAAAGGTATTGACATATGGAGAGAAAAGTGTGATTAAGAGATAGTGAATGCACATGGGTAGTGATGGATGTGGAAAATGAATAGCGATTGATGACAGATGGGGACAGGGCATTTGTACTGGAACATGGAAAATAATATATATATATATATATATATATATATACACATATATATATATATATATATATATATATATATATATATATATTGCAGAGGACAGAGAAAGGCTGCAGGATGGAGAAAGTGCAGTGACTAGTACATGGCCAATGGAAGCTGAAGTAAAAGAAAAGGAAAAGATGGTTTCTGGATAATAAACATTGACACATGGAAATTGAGGTATGAGGACGAGCCTCCGAACCTGCACCTGAAGAGAACAGGAGAGTGAAGCGCACATGCATTGGGATTTGGCAATGAAGAGTGGAGGGAAAAGACTAGGAAACGGATACAAATGTTTTTTCTCTTTAAAAGCAGCACCCTGATAGTGGGGTCACTGATATCCGTAACTTGAACCCTCTCCTTGCCCAGCTTCCCCCATAGCTCACAGCTCTTTCTCTAGTTTGTTCCGCTCGCTCTGGGCAGATTTCAGCTCTGCTGTGATGTTTAAACGAGCAGCATCCAAAAGCAGATCTTGTTCATGAAGCTTTTTAGCCATCTTCTCCTGCTCGGCCTGTGGAGGTGAGAACAGGAAAACTGTCACAACAATCTGTAAATCCAAAGCCGAACCATGGAAACATAGGATAATATAGTCAAGCTGTAATCTGGGAGGTTGGGGCTAAGGTATACGTTTGAAGAAAGACGGTCATTTTACAAACCAGTTCATGTTTGATGCCTCCCATCCACCAGGAACTCAAGAAAAACAATTATCTTCAAAAAGTATCAATACTAATTCTAAATTAAAAATAGGGGTGACTTACTGCCAAAAGAAACTGAAACTGCGAAAAAGGTTAGAAACAGTAAAGTTAGAAGTAGTAGCACCCTTTAAGTGCCCAGTAAATTCACACTCTTGATGGGACTGTTTTTAACTGCTGACAGTAGCACACATCAAATATTGTTAACACTCTAGCAACAGACAGCTCAGGATCTGAAGTGTTGAGTGAACAACCTCATAGGGTTGACCGTTCTCCTGGACCAGCATTCACAACCGATCACCCAAATTATCCTAGCTCTATCCATGATCGTGTTTCGACCCAGATTCAGGGCTCATCAGTACTGCAGCAGGTTATCTATCACTCACAGCTTTTGACCCTAACTGAAGCTGCAATGCATTATGCCAAAGGACCACCTTGTGCGTGAGGGGCAGGGGGTAGTTTGGGTCCACTGTGGGGAAGTGTATTGAGTCACTTTGGGGGCTATTCACAAACATAACTTACACTTGTGAGTACAATACACCAGTGTGCGCGTTAAATAACAACCAACTCACAATCTGACCTTGCACAAACAACAGTTTGTGCAGGACTCAGGAAACACCATTCCATTCTAACCCATTCGTAATCATGGCCTACGTAGTAAATTTACATGTGTGAGGATCTCTCCACAGAAAAAAAGATAGGCGAGGTGAAGGTGACGATTCATACTCCTCGGTTTCTGAATTGCATTTTGTATGAAGTAGTAGTGTGTAAATATGTGTCGTGTAAAAGCACTTTCAAAGACAATAGGTCTTTTAACGTGCTAATGCATACAAACTGTCCACTGTTTGCATGCATTCACACATTGAAGCCATTGGCTTTGCCGTTGCTTGTTAGTAGATGTAGTTTGAACAGAGCTTCAGCTATATCAGAAAATGATGAAGTAGCATCAACATAAAGTTCTATAACATTTGTTAGCATCTGTTGAGTGAAAGATCAGTGCATAAGAAATTTTAAATTATTACAACTTTTAAAGGAAAGTGCAAGGTGATTTAAAAAAATATGAGGTGCCGAGTCGCCTTTTGGCCTGCTGGGGCTGACAGATTTGAGCAGTCAAATATGGCAGCCACGAAGACACAATGCAGGTACCTTCGTATTCATTACATATGCAATGAATATATGGGAGTCTGAGCAAGGGCCAGACTCTCAGCTGAGATAAACAAGCCCCAAATACAGTGGACTGGATTGGCCATGCACCCATTAGTAAAACTATTAACAAGCATTTACAATGCAATAGGTCTCGCACTGACATTGTTTTGAGCTATTGTCATTGTAAAGGTCATTGTTTTTGTTTTTGTTTTGTAAAACAAATAAAAGGCATTGTAATTTAAAATGCCAATAGCTAAATGTTTTGTAAATGCTAAACCTATTGCATTGCATTTACACGAGTGTGAGCTATTGGCATTGTAAATGGTAATGTCTTTTATTAATGTTATTGTTCTTTAAAAACATAAATATAATGAATTTCCAATGCAAATAGCATAAACTCATGTAAATGCGATACTTATTTTTTTTCCAAGATGTTGACAGCTAATCCCAGCTAGTCATAGAGAGAGAGTAGGAGGTAGGAGTCAAGGTACTGCCAATGCAGAGACTAAATGGGCAGTATAGACATTCAGACCAAGGCTGGATTTACGTTTGTATAATGTATATGCACGTCCACTGTCAGCACATAAGCTGTAGACTCGGCATCTTCCACAACAATCTGTATCCCCACCAACTGTATGTGCCTCGTTGTCACAATGTGTGACAACTCCAGAAGTTCCAGTTTCTTTCCACCAGTTCTTAAAACTACCAGTTTTCACTCGCACAGCCAAACGTGCCAGCTGTTAAATTGTTTTACAACTTGCAGCCTGCTCCTTTCATGGTGGTTTACACCAATCCAGTCTTCCACCCAACCGCCCTGTCTGTACTGCAACCCTCATTGCAGCGCTCAGACAAAATGCCTTTTATTTATGTTTTAAAAAACAAAACATAAAAAAAGGCATTGTCATTTACAATGCGAATAGCTCAAAATCTCCTGCGCACCACAGTTAAATCGGAGGCTTCTCTTGACACCTGTTTTCTGCAGCCCTCTCCACTCCTATCTCCAAGCAGTCATGTGCCCCATTCGAGGCTGAAGGCCACTGTGATCCGGGTGAGCAGTTAGTAGAGTGTTTTAAGGGGACCGAAGTCTGTCTTTGACCGGTAGTACATTTTTAAGTGGCACCGGCTTGACTCTTTGTAGTTCAAATTCGAAACCTGATTGAGGGCATTGGAGGTTCCCATTGGCCACTTACATTTAACGTACTTTTTGTTGCAGTGTGATATAACCACAAACTTTAAAGAAATGATAGATGGCAAGTAATCAGACCCTTTCGTGCATATACCTTGTTATGGACATGCTTAAATACCATGGCATAAAATCTCAGAATTGTGTGGTCAGCCACAGTGGAGAGGCCACGATTCCTAAGGCAAATTCCTTGGTGTGAGTTGGATTTACATTTATGGATTTCCACTCCACCCCAGCTGCCTGCATGGCTAAAGCAGGGACCTTTTGCAAGCCACCTTGGACTAGCTCTCCACTGATAAATTAGTCCTCGCCCAAGAGATAAGTAGTGATGAAGCAAGGTTTCATAAATGAAACTTGCTTGTACGCAATCCTCCTCATAGTATTAATGTATTAAAAATTGTATTGTTATTACTAACCTTTGCATACACTACACAAAGGGGAGAGACGCTTGCATATGTGTTTTACTAAAGAATAACGCTTGTCTGTAATCCAAAATGGCCGCTAAAGCGCGGGAACCTCTCTGCGCATGTCGCAACCTGATCACATGGTGTGACGTCTTTCTTTGCTTGGTGGGAAACTTCTGCTTCTGCGCATTGTGCATTAAAATGGCTGCTTGATGTTTTAACATGCTTCAGCTTGCTCTTATGTCATTATTAAATTGTCGTTTCCTAACGCTACTAATGCGGGATAGTATATATAAATAAATGGGAATAGAATAGAAATAGTGGGTATACAGTGAAACATTTAAATTGTGATTTTAATATTTTCTTTTTGTACTTTTATTAGTTCGTAAACTTGGGCCTGGGTTGGTGACTTCTAACTCGAGAGACGATGGTTCTGCGCATGTATCTTGTGTGCCTGCCAAGTGAAGTCAACTTGGACGTCTCCCAAGGCCATGACCCATTGGCCGAAGATACTGTACTTGATGTTTCCGGTGGACAAAATTATACTTTTCCCCTGTAAATTGTATAACATTTGTCGTGAGACGGGTGGGAAATAAAGCAAATGTATTAAATTGAAGGGGTGGGAACGTAAAGGACAATAGGCTTTACAATTTAGGACAAATCAATATGGTGCGACAATCCATCCCCTGACCCTGTCCAATCAGAAGTAGTGGTCCCATATTTTAGCAACATTAGTGGGAGGAACATGGGTGTAGAAGGGTATAATAGAATATAGCATTAGTAATTAGGGAGCTCAGCGCAGAGAACAGACGAGTCGAGAGTGAGCTCAGAGTTAGAGAAAGTCGACGTCGGAGAGTCGAGGGTCGGAGAGTCGGAGAGCCAGAGAGAAGAGTCGAGAGCTCAGAAGACAGATGATCCCGGAGTCGGAAGTCTTGAAGCACAGGAGAACAGAGATGCTGACAAGAAGAGCTCCAGGCCGCTAAGCTGATCGATTGCAGACTGAATCCCTGCCCTGAAGAGGTCCTGAGGAGGGGGCGTCAGAGTCCATTAGAAGGAAGGCACGGGAGAATCAAGAGAAATCGAGTATCAGAGAGGGGAACGACGCAGGCGTCATTGTAGAGAGGTCACCGGTCCTGTCCTGATCCCGGAAGAAGTCTTTGCTCTTCATCCTTCCTAGGTCCTATTCTTTCAACTCCTTGGCTAAGGGGTTTGGTTCTCGCACTTAGGTAAATATAATGCAACCTTTAGTTGCGCTGCTGTCTCTATCTTCTTCTCTTCTTTAAACACTGTCATTGATTAACAATAATCATTTCTATGCTGATTCTTGGGTATTTTGATCAAGTACCATGTGGCTTTGTATTTTACTCTGCTAAATCTTTAGATAAACATTTTAAAACTTCCTGACTCAGTGGTTATTTCAGGATTTTGTATTATAATGAATGTCACTTATTTTAAACTTCCCAATTAGCAAAGGATTCATCGGTGAGTCATTACTCTTCAATCAGAAGGTAATTGGTAGCAGGGATTTTTGATAAGAGTAACAACTGATAAACCCAGCGTAAGTATTAGCGTAGTGTGAATGTATGGGCCCAAGTGAGTATATGGTGTATGAATGCTGTTTGCTAATAACGCGCTGGATCAGTTTTCTGGTAAGCAGAGGACGGTTATGGTTACTCTTTAATTGGGTAATGAGAATTTTTATGTGTATTTTTATGAACTAACATTCCGCTTATTTTTGAGTTTTGTTTTATGTTGTCCAGAATACCCCGGGGTAAAAAGAATAGCGGGTGGCAAGTGGAAGCCATACTGCAGTGAGGTTATCTGTCAGGCAGAAATAGTACTGAGAAGTTAAGCAGGACTTTCAGTACTCGTTAGGGACTCTATGTGTGTGAGTAATAGCAAAAAGGGTACGCTGATAAAAATTTGATGTTATATCACCTAGTAAGGGTAACATTGGAGAAGTAACAGGTACTTCTGGAGCTTGTGTGAAGAGTAGACGGAAGTGTTTTACTCGTAGTGTATGTTTAAGTAAACGGAAAGGTTTTACTAAAGTGTGGAAGAAACTATTTTTTCGAATTTAGAAGAAACTGGCACGATAGCGAATGTTTTATGTTGTTACTGGAATTTAATTAAGATTTATAGAGAAAATAAGTTTGCGTAAATTTTTGTAAAGGGAGGGTCAGTTGCCAGAGAGGGAGCTGACGTCACAAAACACCGCGCTGGGATTGGTTGAAACAGTGGGTGTGGAAAACCCTTGTAAAGGAGGGGTTAGTAGTCAGGAGTAGTACTGACGTCACAGGTGTCGCGCTGGGATTGGTTAAACCAGCAAGGACAGGAAAGAGCGGATTGTAAAGGAGGGGTTGACCGAGAAACGTCACCAAAAGGCCGCGCAAGGATTGGTTCGGAAATAAAAGATAGCAGACATTTGATTGGTTGAGAATTTAGAAGCAAAATTCTTAGTGGATAAAGATTGCATGTTAAAACACGATCCGACTTTAACAGGAACTCGTCCGGATAGGAGATTCCTAGGTTTTGCAGAATATAATTTTGTACACCGAAGATTAGATAGAATGTACGGAGAAAGGAGAAAAATGTCATTTTTACAAAAGGTTAAGAATTATTTTAAAAAGGGACAAACCAATCAAAACTAGAGAAGGAATTATTATTCCACCAGCTAAAACGCCCGCTTCATTTATGATGATGGAGAGAGGTTATCATACTTGTGTATGGATGGAGAATTGGATAGAATACACCAAAAATGACGGAGTATTAGCATTTCCCGAGAATGGTACCTTCAATGGAAGAATTCTTCAAAACTTGAGATTGAGGATGAATGACTTAGAACCCAGACCTAGATTAACCCAATACGAAGCTCTAGAAGAATGGGAAACCGAGGCATTTGAGCGTGATCGACCTCGGAGTAATAGGAGTTATCCAGGATTTTTTCCCAGATATCAACGTGAATCTAGGGATGGTCAGATGAAACAATGGAGAAGGGCAATGATTACAGAAGGATTAGATCCATTGTTCTCAGCAGAGGAGAAATTAGGAAGTAAGTGCACAGAAAAGACAAAACATTTAATGAGAAATGAGGAGTCTGAAGACGAATTTATGGAGGAAATGTTAAGAAACCGCCCACCATATCAGGAAGGGATAAGTGGATACACCCCAAGCGCACCACCGAAAACTCCATTAGTGCCACAGGTAATGCATGAATTCACCACGAGTAGAATACTTCATGACAAAGAAAAAAAAGCCCTAGAAAAGACCAGAGCAGAATTAATACAGAAAATAACTCAGATAAAAGTACATCCTGATTCATTGACCATACCAGTAACAATTGGTCCAGTAGTTCCATTATATGGTACTCAGGGAAGCTGTCCTCCACCGATACTTACACCTATTGCTGTGAATAATCCCAAACCTGAAGCTCCAGTTATAATTGAGGATCAATTTAGTGACTGTAATCCACAATATCACTCATGGACTTGCCTATTCGAGGTTCTGTAAATGGTACTCCCAGAAAAGAGGTACCTGGAGGTTCAAAAGATGCAAGTTTAGTAACTTCATCAGGAACAAAAAGTGCTACCATAGTAACACCTGAAGATCTGGAAAGATGGGTGCAAGGGTCAGTTAAACATTGTACACCTCCAAAAATAATGGACATTCATAAATTGAAAGTTGAATTAGAAGAAATAATAGCAGGAAATGTAGGACTAGAACGCTTAAATACCTATGATGAAGAAGAATTATTATTCCTGTGCAGGAGTATCACCAGAAATGTAAAGATATTCCATGAAAAATTGTCCAATTTAGCACTACAAATGGGCATAGAAATAGGGAGATCAAAGGTACTACAGAAACCCTATAGAGCAGAATTTGCAGACAAAGATTTAGAAAATATGAATGCTTCTGGAAGAAGATTACAAATAAGAGAATTAATGTTAGTTTTGCAAAAATGGGGAGACCTAGATAAATGGAAAACTAGGTGGGCCAAGAAAAAGGAAGAAGCACGAACAAGTAGAACAGCATCAGAATATTTGATGAAGGAATCAGGGAAAACAGACCAAATGTATCCAATGCGAGAAGTTGCGGGAGGAGGATATGTACATGTCCCATGGAGCAGACAGGATATTTTATCATTTACGAATGATTTTGAAAAGCTGAGAGAAAAACCTATTGAATGGTACAAGCAGGTTGACAGGTTTGTGAAGGTGTCCAAGGTATTGTTGAAGGATTTGGATGGTTTGTTTGACATAGTGGTACCTGCCGATTTATGGACAGATTGTAAAATCACAGTGGATTGGCCAAGTGATGAGTATCCTAGAGATCCGAAAACAGGTGCCCCGTCAAATGATGTAATGAAAAAATATCACCAAGTGATAACTTACCTGAAAGGGAAAATACCACCGAAGGAAACAGATTGGGTAAAAATAGATCAAACTACTCAAGAAGCTAATGAATCAGTGCATTCCTACTATGAGCGTTTATTGCAGGTATTTAAACAGTATAGTGGATTTGAGGACATTGGAGACAAGAACATGAGTCAGTTTGTGTATCGGTTTGTTTACGGTTTGAAGCCAGAGATTTGCCAGATGATTAAACAACACATGCTGTGTTGGCAGGGAAAGCCCATAGATGAGATTTTGAAGTATGCAAAATATTGTGGAGACAATATTGAGGATAGACACAAGAAGTTGCAGGAAAAAGTGATGTGGGCACAGGTGAAAATGGCTGAGAAACAGGGAATTAATTTGGAAAATCCGAGTGAAAATCCAGGAAAAGATTCTGGAACGAGTGGTGATACGGGGAATGGTGGAAAATTTAGAGGACGAATGAGTAGAGAAGAAGCTAAAAAGAAATTTCCTTGTCATGGATGCGGAAAATTGGGGCATTGGAAGGATGAATGTAAAAAGATTCGGAATAATAATGGCCCAAATCAAAATTTAAATCCACAGACGCAGAATGACTCACAGCAGGGTGTAAATCCTCAGAGTCAGTTGCCACCTGCACCTATTCAGGGTAATGTAAGCAGAGCAAAGCATGGTACAGATCACGAATATCAAGGAGAAAGTGGTAAGAATGATTATATGACATCACAATTTCTTTTGCAGGACAATTACTGTGAATTCAACTCATGACGGTGCCTAGGAGAGGGGAAGAAGGAGTGCATACTTGGCGCATCCTTACAGGTAGATCAGTCAGGTCCATATGTTGAAGGGAATGTGAAAGGTAATAATATTACTTTCCTTTTGGACACTGGTGCTACCCGGTCTACTGTGAGAACAGCAGACATTCCAGACCTTCCTCTCTCTGGTGAAAATATCCAAGTAGTGGGGGTCGCTAATCAGCGAATTAGAACACCTCTTACCGAACCCATGGAAGTTAAAATCGGAAATTTCAGAGAAATGCATCAATTTGTAGTGTGTGATTCTAGCCCAGTAAACTTATTAGGTAGGGATTTATTGTGCAAAATGAATTGTATAATTTTTTGCACACCGGATGGTGTGGCAGTTCAGACACCAGATGAAGATCATGTATATAAATTTATGATTGCAAAACAAGGTACAGAAGTGGTTGAAATGTTTTCGTTAATAACAAAAGATGAGTTGCCAGAAGAATTAAAAGGTACAGTAAACCCCATAGTATGGGATTTCACCGGAAAGGAAGTAGGACTTATGGCTAAAATAGATCCAGTCAAAATTACTGTAAAAGAAGGTGCAATTTTCCCAAATACCAGACAGTACCAAATGAGTGCAGAAGTAAAAGCAGGAGTCATTGAAGAAATAAATCGAATGGTAGAACAAAATATCTTAAAAGAAGTAATGAGTAGCCCATGTAATTCACCTATAATGGGGTTGAAGAAACCTAGTGGAAAATATAGGATTGTTCAGGACCTGAGGAAAATAAATAAGATTGTAGAACCATTTTGTCCTATAGTGCCAAATCCTGCAGTAATTCTATACCAGATCCCATGGAATGCAGGGTGGTACACAGTAATTGATTTGTGTCAAGCGTTCTTTTCAATACCATTACATCCAGACAGCCAGTATCTTTTCTCATTTAAATTTGAGAATAAAGCCTATGTGTGGAATCGTGTTCCTCAGGGGTACACAGAAAGTCCTTCTATTTTCAACCAGATACTGAAAAAGTGCCTGGAAAAACTAGTGATGCCAGGAAGCTCAGTCTTAGTCCAATATATCGACGACTTATTGGTGGCATCGAACACCAGAGAGGACTGTGTTGTTGATTCCATAGCATTATTAAATCTTTTGGCAGAAGGGCATAAGGTCTCACCTGAAAAATTGCAATTCTGTACAACAGCTGTTAAGTATCTGGGACACCAAATTGAGAGAGGAAAAAGAAGAGTAACAGCTGAAAGAGTAGCTTTAATAAAGAAAATGCAAATGCCTGAAACACAAAGACAAGTGAGAATGTTCCTAGGAATAGTAGGTTACTGTCGACAATGGATACCAGGATTTTCCATGTTAGCTAAGCCCTTAATTAACATGACAAAAAAGAAAGCAAAGGAACCTGTGGAGTGGGAAGACGAAAGTGTAGAAGCTTTTGTAAAATTAAGAAATGCCCTATGTTCAGCACCTGCCTTAGGCATGCCTGATTATAAAAGAGAATTTGCATTGTTCTGTCGAGAGACAGAATTGTGCACTTTCTGTCCTAACTCAAAGACATGGACTGGAAAGACGTCCTATAGCATATTTTTCTGCTACATTGGACCCAGTAGCAGCCGCGTTGCCAGGATGCTTAAAAGCAGTAGCGGCTACTTGTTTGAGCATTGAACAAAGTGAGTCAATTGTGATGGGACACCCTGTAAAAGTGTATGTTCCACATGCAGTTGTCATTCTGTTGACAAGAACCCGAACTCAGCATCTTACTCCTAGTCGGCTGACTAAATATGAAAGAATAATAATGGGTGCTGAAAATGTGAACATGATAAGGTGTACTATAATAAATCCAGCAACCTTACTACCAGACCCATGTCATGAAAGAATAAAAGACGATGAAGAAGATGAACATGGTTGTATACAAATTACAGAATAATGCACAAAACCACGTCCAGATATAGAGGAACAGCCTCTTAAAAAGCCAGACAGGGAGCTATTTGTTGATGGTTCGTGTCAAAGACATGAAGATGGCAAATTAACTGCTGCCTATGCGGTATGTGAATTAACTGGAATAGTTGAAGCATCCTACTTACCAGGAGTCAAATCTGCACAAGTAGCTGAATTGATTGCTTTGATAAAAGCATGCAAATTTGGGAGGAATCAGAGAGTGACCATATTTACAGATAGTCAATATGGTTACGGGGTTGTGCATGATTTTGGCCAACTGTGGATGCAGAGGGATTTCATGACTTCTTCAGGATCCCCCATTAAAAATGGACAATTTGTAAGGGAATTGCCAGAAGCAATACAATCACCAAAAGAATTGGCTGTGGTGAAATGTGCCGCACACAAGTCAGGAGATGACTGGGTGATAGCCGGCAACAGATATGCAAATCTGGTGGCTCAACATTGTGCCAAAACCAGAATGTCAGTCAATAAGAGGGTGGAAAGAATGGGAATCAGCTGCCAACTTATGCTGTATATGCCACCTGAAACTTGGAATGAGGTGAAGAAATTGCAAGATGAGGTTGATGAAAGTGAGAAGAATTTGTGGATCAAAGTGGGTTGCTCCCAAAGAGGAGAGGATGAAGTGTGGATCAGTGCTGATGGCAGACCAGTCATGCCAGACTGTTTACTCTCACAAATGGCTAGAATGCATCATGGAGAGACACACATAGGGAGAGATGCAATGATTAGGCTGTTCAGACAAAATTGGTACAATCCCAAATTCAGAGCTGTTGCAGAGAGTCTTTGCCAGAGATGTCTAACTTGCCAGATGCATAATCCGGGGAGGAAGACAGTAATTGGATTTGGAAAAATTGGAAAGGCAGAGGGTCCATTTAGGAGACTTCAGTTTGATTTCATACAGTTACCACCATGTAGAGGGCTGAAATATGTACTAGTCATAGTGTGTCTATTCAAAGTGGGTGGAGGCTTACCCTACTAGGAGAAATGACAGCATTACAGTTGCAAAACTGTTGCTACGAGAGCTCATTCCTAGATTTGGTTTTCCAGTAACTTTGGAATCAGATAGAGGAAAACATTTTAACAGCGAAGTGATTCAAATAATCTGTGAAGCATTCCAAATCAAACAGAAACTGCACTGTGCATATCGACCAGAGGCTTCTGGAGTGGTTGAACAATTGAATGGCACTATAAAGTCAAGACTGGGAAAAATGTGTGCATCAACATCATTAGAGTGGCCAGATGCATTACCACTCGTTTTAATGGGACTCAGAAGTATACCTGACAGAACCACAGGATTGAGCCCACACAAAATAATGATGGCAAGAGCAATGAGACAAACACATGTTCCCACAAACAAACTGATGAATATATCTGATGATATGGTTCTGGACTATTGTAGAGGATTGGCTGATCTAGTGCGTTCTGTCTCTCATCAGGTTGGAGAAGACGCAGTTTCCAGGCAGCCCGAGCAAGAACATGATCTGAATCCTGGTGACTGGGTGGTAGTGAAGAATCACACCAGAGAAACGTGTCTATCACCTAGATGGGGCAGACCGTGTCAAGTCATACTGACAACGAATACAGCAGAAATGTGCCAGATTTCCTAATTGGATTCACGTAAGCAACACCAAAAGAGTGCCAGATCCTGAAGAAGAAAATCTTCAGACAACGCCAATCACTGAAGAAGCTGAAGGTTGCCCAGCGGAGGAATCTCAGGCTCGAGATTCAAGAGAAGCTGAAGAAGAACAACCGAGCACAAGTCAGGATTGGATACCCGTGGTAGAGGTTCCTGAAATATACCACAGAACAAGAAGTCAAACAAAATTAGAAGAAATTGAAGAAGATCAGATAGGTGAAGAAGAAGCAGTTCAGGAACAAGAAGAAAAGACATTAAGAAATCCTGAACAAGGTCAGATAGGGAAAGAAAACTGGACTCAAAACAGTGAAGACCTAATAGACTTTGATCAGGGACAGACAAGACAGGTCTAGAAGAATCCGGTCAGGCTGCAGAAGTTCACAGTGCAATAAGCCCTGATCAGAACAAGTTAGATCAAGAAGAGTGCACAGAAGGAGAAAAGCTTGAAAAACCTGAACCTGAAGAAATAAATAAAGAACAAGGTCAGTTATTGGATACTCACAGCGGAGCTGTTACAGAGAAACCAATTAGACCTGAAAAAGAGCAAACAAGAAACACAGTAATTGAAGAACACGAAACAGTGCTAAGCAGTGAAATTAACAAAATCTCTGAAGACAAAAACAAGGAAGCAGTGCCAACAAAGAAAACAAGAAAAGGAGATCATTGGCCGAGTGTCATTAAAAGAGTGAAGTACCACATAACAACCAGAAGTGAAGATCGAGATCAAGTGAATGAAGTAACAAGTCAAACTGAACAAGAAAATAAAACTGAGAAAAAGACTGAAACTTGTGAATAACAAATTCAAGGGTCCTGACTGGACTTATATCATCCTTGAAGATTTTGAAAGCTCAGAATTAAGTGACAGTGGTGGCGAAGGAACAAGTGCAGAACTAACGTACGAAGAAGAAACAAGACCACCCTGACTAGGCAAAAGAATAAACTAAAGAAAAGAAGAAAAGATAAGAAGAGCAATCTTCCTTGTCGAAAAATGTCTGACGATAGAGTTGCTGGGAGACCAAAACAGAAATGTTGTAGAAGATGCTGTGCAATATGCATATGCAGTCTAGTAATGGTGCTTATTGTATGGTTAGTCCTGATTGTAGCAGTTCCTTACCTTATGATAGTAGATAAAAAGATTAATAATGAAACTAAAGGAAGGATAGCAAACATGAAGGGCAATAGAGTACAACTAATGGCAGAGAATGAACCAGAAATTCATCATGAAATAGCTGATAACGACACTAGTTTGAATGTTTTCACAAAGTTATTATTTCAATATGTAGAGACAACGGAAGTTAGTAATTGTTATGTCTGTATGAAGTTACCTGAATCAGTAGCAGAAGGATTAACATATCACTTACCACTGACATATGGCATATCATGTAGTGTATTGTCTAGTTTATTTTATAGAACAGGGAGACTTTAGTATTATTATTCAAACTTAGATATGATATTTTCTGAGGTTCCGATTCGCAAGAGTATGAACCCAGTGCTTACTAGTCAAGACGCACAGTTTATGGGAGAATTTTTCTTAACAATGAAATCAATAGACATAACACATGCACATAGACACAATCTAACATGTTCCTTACATGAAGAAGAAAAGATCTTTTTGTATTTAGTAGAAGATAGAAGACAAGATTTTCAAAAGAAAGCTTCTGAACATAAAGCTCATTTACCACCTTGGGCAGAGAAAGAAGGGAGTTACACACCTGGCAAGGCTCAAGCTGCTATGGCTCTGGATTTTGTAAAGACAGGAAAAATTTGTCTTCATAGGTTAAAGACTGATTATAACAATGTTTTCATTGGTACCAGTGAATGTGAACACAATTTTTTAATTATTGGAGGCTGGGGACTCAAAGGAGGAACAGATTCAGTTTTTCCTGGAATCTATTATGTATGTGGGAATAAGGCTTACTTTAGGCTTCCTGCACGGTGGTATGGAAGTTGTTATTTTGGAATAGTATTTCCAAAGATATACCACGTAAAAAGAAACACTGGAAGCAATGAAAACAATAATGAATTAATACGCAATAAAAGAGCTAGTTTTTCAGAAATTGTAGGTGATATATTTGGTGCATTGATACCTTCAGTGGGAATAATTCTGAACTCAAGGAAAATATGCAAATTGTCTACAGTAGTAGATCGTTTATCAACAGATACTGCAGGAGGGTTCCTAATGATTAATGCGGAAATGGTTGCGATTAGATCTATGGTGATGCAAAATCGACTTGCTCTTGATATTATATTGGCAAAAGAGGGCGGAGTCTGTAAATTATTGAAGACGAAACATTGTTGCACTTATATTCCTGATAAGAGTGCAGAAATTGGAACATATATACAGAATACAACTAAACTTGAGAAGGAACTTAAACCACTGGAAGTTGATAGTGTATAGGAAAGATTGACAAATAGTATCTCGTCAATTGGAACCTGGTTTGCTAATGTAGGAAAAGGAATTATAGGTCAAATATTAGTACCCTTAGCAGGAATAGCAATAATAATATTGGCAATAACAATATGGTGCAAATGCTGTAGAAAGAATGGAACATACAAAGTGACAGAAAAAGGAAAGAAGAGAAAACTAGATGAAATAGAACTTGAAGAATGGAGAAGTGAACTATACAAAAAGTTGAAAGGGGATGTGAAAAACAGAAAATGTAAAAATGAGAATGAAACGAATTGCTAGAAGTTGGCAGCCGATTGTGGGTAATGTTTTTGATGGCTCAGAATCGCCATCAGAGAGGGGATTGATGAAGCAAGGTTTCATAAATGAAACTTGCTTGTACGCAATCCTCCTCATAGTATTAATGTATTAAAAATTGTATTGTTATTACTAACCTTTGCATACACTACACAAAGGGGAGAGACGCTTGCATATGTGTTTTACTAAAGAATAACGCTGGTCTGTAATCCAAAATGGCCGCTAAAGCGCGGGAACCTCTCTGCGCATGTCGCAACCTGATCACATGGTGTGACGTCTTTCTTTGCTTGGTGGGAAACTTCTGCTTCTGCGCATTGTGCATTAAAATGGCTGCTTGATGTTTTAACATGCTTCAGCTTGCTCTTATGTCATTATTAAATTGTCGTTTCCTAACGCTACTAATGCGGGATAGTATATATAAATAAAATGGGAATAGAAATAGTGGGTATATAGTGAAACATTTAATTTGTGATTTTAATATTTTCTTTTTGTACTTTTATTAGTTCGTAAACTTGTGCCTGGGTTGGTGACTTCTAACTCGAGAGACGATGGTTCTGCGCATGTATCTTGTGGGACTGCCAAGTGAAGTCAACTTGGACGTCTCCCAAGGCCATGACCCATTGGCCGAAGATACTGTACTTGATGTTTCCGGTGGACAAAATGATACTTTTCCCCTGTAAATTGTATAACATTTGTCGTGAGACGGGTGGGAAATAAAGCAAATGTATTAAATTGAAGGGGTGGGAACGTAAAGGACAATAGGCTTTACAATTTAGGACAAATCAATATGGTGCGACAATCCACCCCCTGTCCCTGTCCAATCAGAAGTAGTGGTCCCATATTTTAGCAACATTAGTGGGAGGAACATGGGTGTAGAAGGGTATAATAGAATATAGCATTAGTAATTAGGGAGCTCAGCGCAGAGATCAGACGAGTCGAGAGTGAGCTCAGAGTTAGAGAAAGTCGACGTCGGAGAGTCGAGGGTCGGAGAGTCGAGGGTCGGAGAGCCAGAGAGAAGAGTCGAGAGCTCAGAAGACAGATGATCCCGGAGTCGGAAGTCTTGAAGCACAGGAGAACGGAGATGCTGACAAGAAGAGCTCCAGGCCGCTAAGCTGATCGATTGCAGACTGAATCCCTGTCCTGAAGAGGTCCTGAGGAGGGGGCGGCAGAGTCCATTAGAAGGAAGGCACGGGAGAATCAAGAGAAATAGAGTATCAGAGAGGGGAACGACGCAGGCGTCATTGTAGAGAGGTCACCGGTCCTGTCCTGATCCCGGAAGAAGTCTTTGCTCTTCATCCTTCCTGGGTCCTATTCTTTCAACTCCTTGGCTAAGGGGTTTGGTTCTCGCACTTAGGTAAATATAATGCAACCTTTAGTTGCGCTGCTGTCTCTATCTTCTTCTCTTCTTTAAACACCGTCATTGATTAGCAATAATCATTTCTATGCTGATTCTTGGGTATTTTGATCAAGTACCATGTGGCTTTGTATTTTACTCTGCTAAATCTTTAGATAAACATTTTAAAACTTCCTGACTCAGTGGTTATTTCAGGATTTTGTATTATAATGAATGTCACTTATTTTAAACTTCCCAATTAGCAAAGGATTCATCGGTGAGTCATTACTCTTCAATCAGAAGGTAATTGGTAGCAGGGATTTTTGATAAGAGTAACAACTGATAAACCCAGCCTAAGTATTAGCGTAGTGTGAATGTATGGGCCCAAGAGAGTATATGGTGTATGAATGCTGTTTGCTAATAACGCGCTGGATCAGTAGTTTAATTAAACTTAGACAAAAGGAAAACTAGAAGCTTTTTGTTTTGGGCCATTGCAGACAGTAACTGCGTAAATGGCGTTTCTAGAGTCTGTCTGGGTTTGCCTATGTTGCCCGTCAGGGGAGCCGTAGCCTGGTAGTTTGACTATTCATACTGGAGCAGGTCCAAGATTGATTTACATCTAGTTTCTCCGTCTGCAGTGCACAGTGGGTAAAAAAAACACACAAAACAGTGGACTGGAATGTGATCTAAGCGATTTTTCAGTGGCCGAGAATTTTTCGAACCCAGTAAGTGATGCTGATATGACTGATCTTACTGCAAGGTATACAGGAGCGTCTTCTCTCCCCCACGGTGCCCTTTGTGTCCACAGGCCACCTCGCCGATGCACGCGAGCTTTGGCCTGTGAGCCAGCCTTCCCACCCCACAGTAACCGTGTGCCCTGCACACCACAGTGTGGTGACATAGTGACATAGTGGGACGAGCTCCTACATCACAGCGGGCCTACGGTGCTTAATGGTAGAGTTGCGAATGTGGCAGCTAGCAGCCGGGGCGTACCGCCAGCCCTTGCAGTGTAGTAGGTGGGGAGGGGCAACGCTTCAGAGGGCCCCAATCAGTCTAGGGCCGCCAGTGCATATCTATGAGATCTCGGAGACTGGGGGGGGGGGGGAGGGGGGGGAGGGGACTGATTACATTTTACGGGGTGGGGGCACATCATTTTGCATTACCCTACTACAGGGCAGCGCTACCATCATAAGCAAGTAGAACGCTGTGTTGGGGGGCCCCCAGCTGTGAGAGAAGTCAACGCATTGTAGTGACGGTGGGGGTCACAAGAGGAACGAACAAGTCCCGGTAAGGTAGGGAGGGTGTGCTTGTGAAGAGCCTCGTGTGCAGAGGCCACCATACGAGGTGCAGAGGCCACCATAAATTGTGAATTGACAGAACCCCCCCCCCACCACACACCACTTTTCTCACAGCCGGAGGCCTGCAGATTTTCATCGGAGGCAGTAGATAATAGAAAGTATGAACTGCTAATAAATAAGCGGACAAATAAATTCCTTTGCGTCGTGTATTTTTAATAGATCAAAAGATTATTTCGCCAGAGCAAACGCAACACGCACTGAGTTCATATTTTTAGGCATTTAAAACGCCTCAAAGGAGAACGGGAGGGAGGGGGGGTAAGAAGCCACGGACAACGGGAGGGAGGGCGGGGTGGTAAAGAAGGCACCAAAGCATGTCCTGTCTGCAGTACATGCAGTATGCCACCCTTTCTGCCCTCCTCCCAAGTCCCTAACGTTCCCCTTAGAATCACAACATCCTCACCGGAAAAGGCCACTGAAGAAGGACTTGGAAGAACGCAGCTTCGCATCTGCTTCGGCTAAGAGCGCTAACGCTCTCTCTCTTTAGCGGAGGTATCCATTCCTGTTTCAGTACACCACCAAACAGCAGGGATGACAAACACCGAGCTGATTGCGTCACTTCCGCCTCACACTGACAGGACAGCCACCTTTTTCCGAAATGCTTATGCGCAGATCAAACTCATTTGGACGAATTACCGTTCTCTCCTGTCATGTGACGGTCAGATCAGACTACGCATGCGCTCAACAGAATATAAGAAAGTGTAGCAGAACGCTCAATTTACTGCCTGGCGGAAGAAATGCTGCACATTTTTAAAGCTTCGTTTATCACCACAGTTCAGTTAAATACACAAACATAACAATAGAAGGGAACTGCTGCTGCCTATTTTGCAAAAAAACAGCATCCCAGGTACCTTTCCTTCACAATAATAATAACGAGACATAAACAAACGGCCGCATTGTCCCGCTGCGCTTTGAAAGTGAAAGTGGGCATGCGCGCCGAATGTAAGAGCATTGGCTCGTGTGCTTCACGGCTATCAGAAGACTTTTCTTATCTCCTTGTTAAATAAACAAGCAGATAAGAAAAGTCTTCACGACAGCCATGAAGCAGGCGAGCCAGTCCACCAAAAAGCCAAAGGGAGGCAACGAAAAACCCTCCTTTCCAATGGGAAGCCAGCGTTTACCATAAACGCTGACGCTACCCAATGGAAATGAGGGGCGGGGCTCGAGTCCCCTTCTCGAAACTGACTTGTTTACTATAGCTCTCGAAGGCGAGGAGCGCATGTGCGCTCCAACGCCAGGCGAGACCTAAAAAAACACAAGATGGCCTGCCACATTGATTCTAAATATGGTAGTACAGTAAAGCAATGACACTATGCTAAAGTTCTTGGTGTATGCCAGACCTAAAAGAAGGACATATTCTGCGCAGCTGATAGCCATTGGTGTCAGTGGTTTCATGTCATACCACTCACAATAAGCAACAACGACTCCATGAGGGTGTGCACATACTCTCCGTGGCCATTAAAAGGGCCCTCGAGTGTCCTCAGGAGGGATGGTGCATTCTCAGGACAAACCCACTCGTGTGTGGGCCTCAAGCTTCCCCTCACTCCTAAAGTCTTGATGTGGGGAGTCACTAGGCAAATCAAGCCACATTGTCTCTGGTTGTACTGTTACAATTTGCAAGTGGGAGAGCATGTTAGAGAATCTCCGAGACCTCCTATTTCCTCTTAGAAGCACATCCACGAGAAGCACTAAATGTCTATAACATAAAGGGCCGCAGACATTCAATGCCTGACCCGTGGCATATTTGCACATGTATATGGTTCTATATGGGATCATACCTGAATGGCCAAAGCCATAAGCATAATGTCAACCTCAAAATGCATGCACATAGACTATTCATTCTTCCACTTAATGTAATGGAAGAAGGTGTGCAATCATCTGTGTCCTCTTCTGTAATACTGAATTGTGGTGGGAACACAAAAAGTGGTAAATACGCCTTGTGTCACTTGTGCAGCACTTTTTAGACTGCTCTTACTAGTGTTATAATTTTTCAATAGCTTAAAGTAATAAGAAGTACTTATTGATTTCAATCTTTGCCTTTAAGAAGATTTGCGTTGGAATTAGGTATTACTGAGTAAGAGTGAATTTGTAGAAGTGGTGGCACCTACAAGCACTGAGGGAAATGCAATTCCTTGATTTCAGAGCTCTCAAGGTTTGGGAATTAGTAGGAGGAATGAGAACTAACTAGTATATCTGATGATATTACAGGAAGTGAAGTCACAAAACAATTATATAAATGATAACATGACAAGTGACTCATGAAAATAACACATAAAAAAGTCAAAACAAAGCATTGTCAATGCCAATAGGTCTGGCTCATGAATGAAAGTGCCTCATGTGTCACTGATCGCTTTAGACACCCAATAGGTCATCATACATTATGTACTCATGCATCCATTCATCCATCCATCCATCTATCCATCTACTGACTCTTTCTTGCATTCACCATCTGACACAATTTCAGTGAAACACACACAAATTAAACAACATATGCACAACAGATTAAAAGAATACAAGTAGAAATAAAAACCTGCTGCTGTCTAAACATGGTAGTGAATGTCCATCTTGCAAAGGTATTGTAAATAGTCTATCATTGCTTGAAAGTTGCAGCTTGGCCACCCTATTTAGAACCAACGTGTTGGCCATCTTGGAATGGTAAAACAACAAGACACTATGGACAACAGCATTCCATCATGGTCTCCTGGTTTAGAGGGAGTGGCTAGGTGGGATTCAGTGCACTACAGATGAAATGAGCGACAAGCAAGTGATCCGCACTTCCTGGAGGAGCAGTAGTATCGTCTGAAGAAATATTGAAATAAAAAGGGGAGAATCAAAGAAATGAAAGGGTAACTATAAAAGTAGAAAAATAAAAACTGAAGAACTGGCCAACCAGCCCTGACACAGAAGCATACTCATTTTCAGGTCGATGTACACAAGTGATCAGAAAATGCAGTCATGGACTGAACCATTACCCCACGCAA
Organism: Calotriton arnoldi; assembly: GCA_963921515.1. Taxonomy (NCBI): domain Eukaryota; kingdom Metazoa; phylum Chordata; class Amphibia; order Caudata; family Salamandridae; genus Calotriton; species Calotriton arnoldi. Next base: position 297,600 of record CAWUFW010005976.1, on the reverse strand, counting down.
TATGCTGAAATGGATGAAAGCAGAGTGTAAATGACACTCACAGACCAGTGGCAGAACAGAGCTCACCAAAAGGCTCTCTAGGTACCCTCTGTACTTATAAAGATATATGCTTATATATATTGATGTATGTATTACTTAATGATTTCTTTGTTACAGGATCCTGGCAGACCGCTAAGAGGAAATTTTAGCAAGAATTATTACACTGCAAATCTTCTCTTTCTATGGTTTGTCAGAGGTGCTAACCAATAGCAAAATCCTTCCGTACAACGGTAATTTGAGGCATTTCATTGAACAAAATACCTATCTGTAGGCTTTAATACAAATCAACAACAATCCAGCCTTACACACATTGACTTTAACATATGTGTTTCACAATTAATGTCAGCCTGCTGCAGTGAGCATAACTTTTCATAATAAACAGATCAGATCTATGGAACCGAAAATATTTTTCCTTTGTGAACCCTTCAGGCCTCAAGCTGTTTTCATTCGCTTGTCACCATAGACAACTCAGACCGACTATGCTGGTTATTATCCTTCCCACAATGCAGCCATCAGGTATACCATAATACATTTTCAAATATGTACAAAATGCGGTTCTCAAAACAATATAAAATTCCTACTAATAGAGCCTAATAAGGATTAGCATAGTGCAAATCATCTATCCCCTTGGTTTGTTAGGATGGGTCGCAACCACCAAAGCCCTTGCCTACTAAGATAATCTGCGAAATTCCATGTAACAAAATACCTACCTCCAGGGCTTAGCACAGGGTAATAACAATTCACCCTTAAAAAGCTTACTCTACGACTTTAACACATGGCCTGCACAATACGTTACTAAGGCCTCCTTGTTTTGAGATAACTTTGCCTTATAAACAGACTACAAATAAGGAATGTACTTTCCTTTTACCAGTGAACCAATAAGGCCCATGGCCTTTACCAAATGGCTTGACAGTATATACAACACAGACCAACTGAAGTGTGCACAGACTGACCACCATCATGCATACAGTTATAAAATTACAAATATGTACACAATTACAGTTAGCAAAACAATATACAACCCATCTCAATAAGGTCTAACAAGAATCAGCACACAGAAATTTTGCTTCCTGTGTTTGCTGAAGTGGGTGCCCAACACCAAAACCCTTTCCTACTAGGGTAATAATTGATATTACACGTAACCAAATATCTTTCTACAGGCTGTAACAGGACGTAACAACAATCTACTGTTAGAGGCCTATTGGATTAACTTTATGCGTCTCATAATGGGTAAGCAAGGCCTACTGCCTTCGTAATCATTTTTCATAATACACAGGCTAGTCCTATGGCATCTGGCATAAGATTTCCCTGCACACCAATTAAGCCTATTGCTGCTATAATTGGCTTGTCACCATAACCAACTCAGGCCTGCTGTACTCAGCGTAAGCTTTCCCACAAGACAATCAGGCACAGGCAAACAGTCATACAAAATTTAAAATATATGCAAAATTACAGTATGCAAAGCAAAATACTATCGCCCCTACAAGTATAAAAAATTCAAAATATATACAAAATTACAGTATGCAAAGCAAAATACTATCTCCCCTACAAGTATTCTCACTGTGAGAATGTTCTGTACCCATGGTTTTTCAGAGGGGGTAATGAACACCAAAACCCTTGTCAGTTAGGTAATCTGGGAGATTCCATGTAACAAAAAACCTACCTGTGTGCTTTAACTCAGAGTAATAACAATCTGCCTGTAAATGCTTATTGACCATAACCTACGCTTTTCACATCAATATGCCAGGCCTTCTACTGTCCTCATAACATTTCATAATAAAGAAGCAGGCCTATCGCCTGTATCACTGGCTTATCATTATAACCAACTCACGGCTACTGTACGTAGCGTAATCTTTCCCCAAGGTAACTGTTGTAAAAGTATAAATGTGTACACAATTACAGTTAGCAATGCAAAATATTATCTCTCCTAAGAGAGCCTAACAAGGATTATCGCAGCGCATTTCGTCTATCCCCACAGCTTGTTCGGGAAAATCACCAACAGCAAAACCTTGCCTACTACGGTAGTCTGTGACATTCCCTGTAACAAAATACCTGCCTACAGTCTTAGGCACAGTGTATTACCAATCCATCCTTAAAAGCCTGTTGTATTTAACACATGTTTTTCACATTAAGTGGGTCAGGCCAACTGGCTTTGTACTAATGATTAATAAAAAAAAAAAAAGGATCAAACCTATGAAATCGGCCAGGACTTTTTCCCAATGAACCAATTAAACCTTCGCCCTTTACCTTTGGCTTTACACCTTATTCTACACTGGCCTATTCAAGTACACAAACTGGAAACCATCATGCATGCAGTTATAAAATTACCAATATGTAGAAAAATACATCTTTCAAAACAATATACAGCGCGTTTGAACAGGGCCTAACAAGAGTTATCACATTGAATACCTCCAGGATTTGTCAGAATGGAAGTCCAACGCCAAAACCCCTGCCTACTACAGTAATTTGTGAGATTATTTGTAACACAATATGTGACTATAGCCTGTCACGCAACATGATAAATGCTTACTGGCTTAACAAATGCTTTTTTCACAATAAGCTAGACCACCTGCCTTTGTCACAAAAGTTCATAATAAGCACACCAGTCCTATGGCATCGAAAACAACGTTTCCCTGTGCACCAATCAGGCCTATAGCTTGCCGCCATAACCAACTCAGGCCTATAGTTTTGAGCATAAGCTTTCCCACAAGGCAGTCATTGGCCACACAGTCACAAAATTAGAAAATAATACAAAACTGCAGCTGGCTAAGCAAAATACTGTCTCTCCTATGGCCTAACAAGCAGCAAACCTGCTATTTCTATGGTTTGACAGACTGGGTAAGCGACACCAAAGACCATTGCCTTCTATGGTAATCCGTTAGATTCCATGTAACAAAATAACTATCACTAGGCTTTAATATAGAGTAGTAACAAACACTTAATTGCCTAAATCAGGCTTGCAGTCATGATAACTGGTTTGCCACCATAAACAACTCTGTCCTGTATCAAGTATAAGCTTTACCACAAGCCAAAAAGTGTAATACAAGGAAAGCAGTCTTTTTAGTGAAAGCACACAAATTCGGCCCAATCAAATCCTGTACTCAGGGCACCAAACATGTGAATGGAGCCTAAGCCCCTCTCTCGGTATTACTCTGAAAGTTCTTGTTTGTTGATCACATAAGTTCAAGTGACAGTTGCACAGTCAAGCCACGTAGATTAGGGTAGTCCTAGGTATACCATGCGCCTCTCAAACACAAATCTGCCCACTGAAGTCAAAGGTTAATGGTGGGAAAGAAGCGTGCTTGGACTGCAAAACATTTCTCATGGCTGCCCTCCTCTTATCTGTGCTGCTGCCAGAGAAAGACAAACACCATACATTATCAAGTTATCTAAGACACTTTTACAGCATTACAATGTCATGTGTGTACCCCTGAAAGTTCAAGCCCAGACAGCTGGATAAATGAACAAAATTATCACAGTTGTGTGGAGAGGAAGCATTTTTTTGTGGAAGAACAAAACTTCTGCCCAATAAAAAGATGGCTCCCAACATGTGGGCAGAGGCAAAGTCAGTTTCTAGTGATTCTCACATAATTGTCTGGCGACAGCCGTGCTGCCAAGCCAGACCATGATGAACAGAACAGCAGAAAAGCATCACTAATGTAGACTTGTGGCTTTCCAGTGGAGTAGCACTTTGTAGTGTCTAAACCAGTCCCTCCCTTCAACTGATGGGGTGTGTGGAAAGGCTTCCATTGTCATATAACAGACTTCTGAAGTAATATTAGAGCCTCTAGGGGCTATGCACACAAGAGAGTTTTGAAATGAGTTGCATTTAGGATTTGGATTGGAGTCCTTACCAGGTGTAACATTTAGCATGATACGCTTGAGCGATGAAGTAGACTTCCACATGTGTGAGTCTCACTCGATATGAGTGAGACTTGAGGTCTATGTGATTGGCCAGAGTATTGGGCAAAATGGCCGACCGAGAAGGAGCTCTCTCTCCGGAGGCTCTCAGGGTATGGGATCGCCATCTGCTTAAATTCCATGGATACCCATCTCATCGAACCCTCCATCGCCCTGATGTGTTACGATATATAATACAGCAGGCAATCGGCAAAATATAGCAGGGAACTACAGGGAATTAGCAAAGATCTGATCTGCCATGATCTACGGCCCCAGGACAGATGTTCCTGCTCGGACCGGCTACTAAGGGGACCATCCGAAGTCTAGTCCTCGTGTGTTGCCCTCCGCCCGGATCTGGAGGACAGAAGAGACCATGTCCAAGCTTTGAGGTGAGACAGGAGGAGACGCGCTGTGAAGGGGATTTTGGCCACCTCTACCTCAGGTTCCAGACCTGGCCCACCCGATACCCTACCTTGCCGCACCCCTTCAATCAACTGCAGGGTACTCACCAGCGCGGGGTCTCCCCGGCGGTGCGCAGTCGGTGGCCAGCCCTCACTCCTTGAGGGGTATTTGCATGCTCCAATGTTCGCAGGCCGTGCCCTGCCATGGTTGGCCATTCAGGAGGCTGCCATGTTGGATTTGGAGTCCTCGCTTTCGGACGATCTATAAGCTACGAGAAGCGATGGCCTCAGACATAACACAGTGGGTCCGCTACCTCAGCGCCTCAAGTCAAGGCTCGACGTGAAAGTGCGGTCCACCGGATAACACACCCCTCACTCACTCTGCGGTGGGCTGCTCGCTCGCTCTAGACCCATTGGCCGTGTTCTGCTGGAGGCCTGTCTGCATGGAGTCCACAGTGCTGGTTGTGGGGTCATTGCCTTGTGCGTTCTGAGCAAGGGGGTCTCACGGCCCGACTCGCTGTGCTGGCAACCTACCGCCTTCGCAGCAGACAATGTGCCTTATCAACGCCTGGCCCCGTTGGGGTCTGCCTGCACAGTTTGAGGTCTTGCTTAGCCCACCTGCTGGGAGTCCCGTCCAGACCTCCCATATCTCTCTCCCCTTGGTGCTCACCTGAGCCCCGGAGCGAATATTATATATGAATGGACATTGTGGCCCCTATATACCAGCGCCCAGTGACATGGGAGGGCCTGGCTCCGGTCTGGTCGATCATGGAGGCTGGAAATCAGTCATGGCAGGAGTCCATTTTACCTTTTTACCTTTCCATTTGTTTGAAAAACTCAGAATCAAGATGGCACCCGTTACGAGCACATAGGGAACAGTCTAATGAGGATCGGCACTGTTGGTCATAGAAGTTAAAAGAGGACTTGGTTCATCTTTCACTGGCATCAAAAGGAAGGTAGGACTACTCTATGTGCATTCTAACACTTCTATGAGGAAAACTTGTAGGTCTGATCATCTGGTTCATCCCAAGGATTGGCCATACTATAAAGGGGCTCTGTCTCTATCCCATGTGCAATCTAACATCTATGAGGAAAACTTGTAGGTCCCATCATATGGTTCATCCTAATGATCGGCCATACTGTAAAGGGGCTCTGCCTCTGTTTTTACTGGCCTTATTGTCTTTCATTGACCCCTTACACACCACCAGCTGTTTAGTTTGGCAACTAGTTCCATCGCCAATTGGTCTTTTCTTTATTTAAAAAAAAATAAAAAAATAAAACACAACAACACTAGGATCCCGTAAATTCACTCCCACCTTCACAAGGATTCACCTTGGCCTCTCTCATAATGGATATAAGTCTTGTCCCCACAGGACCCAACTCCTTCACTGTTATTTACCCACCTAACCTCTCCAAAAATGCGGCCAAAAAACACAAACACCCGTTACTCAAAACCCAACCCGAAACATTAATCTCAGATGTTGACTTGTGTGAACAAGGGTAAACTATCAAATGACCTTATCTTCTACTCCAGCACGTCAAGCACGTTGGAGGTTGGTCTTCTACTCCATGCTTCGTATAACGGGTACCAGGAAAACCCTGCATGGCATCAACCTTTCAACCTCGCCCGTTTTCAATGCGAATGCCACCATCACCCTCTACAACAGCGGTATTATCCTAATTCAAGCCTCCAATGACAATTTAGCTGAGATGGATAATATCTTCCATGCTCTCAAAAAAGCGTTGATCTCCAAGTCCAATCATCCCGGCCTAATCCATCCTACAACACTATCATTCTCACGCCCACCACTACACCTGGGAGGTCCTCAACCACTCATAACCCTCCTCACCCCTTATGTGATATCGGATCCTCTCAATCCCCTAAGTTTGTTTTGCTAGACCCCTCACACGCTCCACTCGACCATCGACTCAGATGGCTAATGGTTTAACATCAACGTATACTTCCCTGATCACTAAGCAGTCGCACCACGATTCCCGTGGCAGGTTATCCCCTCACGCTCTACCGCCATATCTCTCTCCTGGTGCTCTCCTTTGAACGATCTTCCCAAACACCCCACCATCTCAACCGGAGTCTAGGCTCTTGCACTCCACAGATTCTATCCAACCCATTCCATCCCACCTCCCCTCACCCACCTCCTATCCCTTACACCTAGTTCACCCCACCATCCCCCTATCCTCTCTCCACGCAAACTGGTACTACACAAGACATCATTGAGTCACGTGCTCCCCCTGACCAATTCAATGCTGCCTTTGACCCATCAGATTTCCCTTGAGACACCACATCTCTGTCGGAACTATCCACACAACCACTATCCTTTATCCAACACTCAGACCTGGCTGCACGCCTTGAAGAGATCTCTCTCCACCTACGCCTACTCACGGATGAATTTCATGAACTGAAAGCCCTCTCTATCGATCATCTCCCCCTGCTCAGAAAGTTATGCGCACTAGGGAACCTGCCCTTGATCCTCACGGGCGCAGTCCTCGTCCCAGACTTGCGTCCCTCTCACCTTACCTCTAAAACTTTACCCCTCCCTCATGCCCCCTTCCGCCCCAGAAGAATGAAGACCGAGCTATCTAACAGTGATATTGATGTTCTTCTCCTCTCTTATGCCCTCCCTTTAAACACCCACAAGACCCCTCTGGACTCATGCAAGGCTCCTCTGGGCTTAATCCAAACCATCCATGCCAACCCGAACAGGGAACCCTCCCACAACCTCAGAGTTATAAACAATGCCAACCTCAAGCGAGTGAACATCATTCAGACTCCGACCGCCCACACACCTCTGCAATTGAAATGCGTACTACTCAACTTGAGATCAGTGAGTAAACACGCATCTGATATCTTTGACTTCATTCAAAAAAAATGAGCTCGATATCATCCTCACGGAAACCTGACTAAATGGCTCTTCCACCCCTATCCTTGACCTTCTAGTCCTACCTAGCCATGACATAATTCGATTGGACAGATCTATAAAACAGGGTGGAGGATTAGCCTGCATACACCGAAATATGCTCTCGGTCTCACAATCTGATTCCTCCGCTCTGACCTCCAGTGAGTACCTATGCATCAACATCTCTAGCAATCACCACCCTGTATGCAAATTACACACATTCTACCACCCCCTGGAGACAATCTTTCCTCATTGAACAATTAATAGAAATCATCTCTTCCAATGATGACACCCTAGTTTCCCAAATCTTCCTGGGAGATTTCAACCTTCACTGGTCTAACCCAAACGATCAAGCTGTAAACTGTCTAAAATCCTTCCTATTGGAGCATGAGCTGACACAATACTGCGAGAGTCCAACCCATAACAAGGGTGAAACTCTGGACCTCATCATTTCCAAAGGAAAAGCCATCTCAATAGATTCCATTATCCCTTGTGATTGGTCTGACCATTACAGCATCTTCTTCCTAATTAATAAGGTGGTGTCCCCGAAGAGGGTCCATTCCAAGAAAATGAAGCAATGGAAAAGGAACCTTAGGAATATTAACTCTATGGATCTAGCAACCTGTTGTAGAAAGGCCTCGACTCCCCAAACAGGCATGTCTGATGTTCATGCCCTCACTGATTTCTATAATACCACCATCGCTGGCATCCTGGACGAAATAGCCCCTCTACAACAAAAAAGTGCCTCCTTCAAAATCTCCAAACCTTGGTTCAACAACAACCTAAACTCTGGATGCCGCAACATACGGGTAGCCGACAGATCCTGGAGATTATTACCCTCCACTGAACATCTAATTCACTTTAGATCCGTCAGGAACACTTATAACTAAAAAATCAAAACTGCAAAGGCTGACTTCTTCAGACCCAACTCAATCAAGCCAAAAACCGCCCCAAGAAACGGTTTGAAATTGTCAAACAACAATCGGGCAAGTCACCCAACAGCTCTGACCTTGGCGACGGCCTTCCATCATACGACGAATTGGCTGCCTTCTTCACTGAGAAAACAGCATCAGTCTCGACCTGGAAGCAAAGAGGCTATTCTCCCAACATCCAGGAGGGTTGCTCCTCCAGCTCACCATGAGCGGCTCATTCCCTCTAGTATTAACACCAAGGACGCCTCTTGGATCTCCTTTACTCCCTTCAGCGAAAGAGATATTTACAACACTCTGCGGGTGATCAACCCATCTAATCATTTAATTGACCTGCTACCACCACCCATCTTCAAAGATATCAAGGATACCATCCTCCCCCTATGGACAAAGATTGTCAATGCCTCGCTGTCACAAGGCACGATACCCAACTGCCTAAAAGTAGTGCAGGTCTCCCCCATTCTAAAAAAAAACTAATGCAGACAGATCTGATCCTAATAACTTCCGGCCTATCTCCACCATCACCATGCTGGCTAAACTGCTTGAAAAATGCGTGCAGATTCAACTTTGTGCACACATGGAGTATTTCCAACTTCTGGAACAACATCAATCTGGATTTCGGAGAGGTCACAGCATGGAATCTGCTCTCACTCACATTATGGATGACATCTTGAAAATGCTAGACCAAAACGAAGCATGCCTCCTGATTCTCCTTGACCTTTCTTCAGCTTTTGACACTGTAAACAACGACAATCTCTTATCCAGTCTTGAACACAGGATGGGTTTTTCAGGTCCGGTACTGCGATGGTTTACTTCCTTCCTCCATAATAGATCACAAAAAGTCAAGGTGAATCAAACCCTTTCCCAGCCCTCCTCAGTTTCTATGGGGGTTCCACAGGGGTCTGCACTATTACCGATACTCTTCAATTTATTCCTAGAACCGTTGGCAAATGCTCTGAACTCCGCGAACATTCTCTTCCATATGTATGCGGATGACACTCAACTTTATCTGAAAATAACCTTCCCTGAAGACTTCATCTCACTCTACCCTTATGAATACTCAAAACTGGCTAACTGACAACCACCTCATGCTCAACACCTCCAAAACGGAATTCCTTCTCGTTACTCCTCCTAATCACACCCCCAAGATCGACCACTGGCTGAAATATCTTGCGGCCTTCAACTGCACTCCCCACATTATCGATTCTGCAAAATCCCTCGGAATCACACTTGAACATGCAGAATCATATTAGCAATTCAAGCAAGAGGGCTAAACACCGGATGAACATACTAAGGAACCTAAAACCAATCCTTCCACAGGAGGACTTCAAGATGGCGGTACAAGCTCTGGTACTGCCTAGGCTAGACTATGGTAGCTCTACGCTCTGTGGACATCCCAAATATAACTTGTCCCAACCAAGAGCCTCCGTTAATGCCGCAGCTAGACTGATCACGGGTACAAAAAGAAATGAGCACATCTCCCCAGCCCTCAAATCCCTAAACTGGCTGCCATATGAAGCTAGACTACAGCTAAAGATAGCCTGCAAGACCCACAAAGCCCTAAATCTCAAGACTCCCATTTATCTGGCTCAAACATTAGAACTATCTGGAGGTTGCAGACAGTCAAGAAGTGCAAGCTCATTGCTCTTAAAACCACAGATCTTCCACAAAATGAGAACGAGTGACAGCCTTCTCAGGCGCTGTCCCAAAGATTTGGAACTCTCTTCCCCCGGAAGTCCAACAAATTTCTTCCACTGCTTCCTTTAAAAAGGAAGTAAAAGAAAAAATCCTAATGACTACGTTTTTGCCATAAACGGCCCTGGCCCCACTGCTTATTTAATGCCCCCTGATTGGCTACTAGATTGTTGGACACCTTTGAATCCCAACATTCGCCAGCTATGCTCATTTATGTATCGAATATTCTTTTCCATGGTCTGTATCAGCCCTACCTTAATAGTGATGCACTCCTATCTTGTTGTTTTATGCATATTCATTTAATACCTATCCTAATTGTAAAGAGCTCTGATACCTGCCTGGGCCGCGTTCGCCCTATATAAAACTTTTTAAACAAATCATTATCACATGGTTTGTCTCAGCCTTACAGCAGCAGGTGAGAGTCGCCATGGATTGCTAACAGAAGCGGGGAACTGTGTTCTACCTTTAACAGGCTAACCAGTAATAAACATGCCATTTTAAGTAAAGCACACATAGTCTTCGCTTTTAAGGACTGGTTGCTAAGAAAAATACAGGCTGCACGGCAACAGCCTTAAATCAGGCGCTCAAAATAAACTAATTTTGAGGGTGAGCTCAAACGTCGTTATGTTGCTTAGTCCTACGCATGCATGCCATGTGTCCAATATGCAATGTGAAGCAATAGGGGTGTGCATCAGCTAAGGGGCCACATGTTGAGGGAATTCTCCTCAAATTCAATTAAAACTAAAATATGAAAGAAGCAAAAATGTGCCCTGTTGATGAAAAAAACCTGCTTTTGGTTGCAGTCAGAGCAGTTGCCAAATATCCACTGACCTAAACCCACCAAACGGACATCCAGAGTAAGCAAATGCCTGTGCCTCAGAGCCATGTTTGTAAATAATGCACTACCATAATGCTACCTGCAAAATATTGCATTTCAAAAATACTGTGCGACATACAACTGAGGGGAAACATCCTTTCCTATGCAGTAGCAACCGTGCAGTGACTTTACCACGCAGCCTTTACAACGCGAATCCTTACCACAGTTCTGCCTTTACCATGCATGGTAAGTATAGTTAAGGTAAGCATAGCTGTGTAGTATATATATATATATATATATATATATATATATATATATATATATATATATATATATATATATATATATATATATATATATACACATACACATACACACACACACACACACACACACATATATATATATATATATATAACTGTGGTATATCACTGTTCATACTAATTTTTTGTTACAATAAGCTAGTCATGGTAATTTGTACTTGCTTTCCGCGGTTAGAGAAACATTGATGCAATAACAGAAATCAGCTTTTGCAGTTTATACTTTGGGTTTAATATCTACTTATTGTCAAGTTTAGATTTTTAGTGGTTTGTGATGCCCCAGGAAATCAGTATAATAGTATTAACTACGTATATTCTGATAAACTCTAGATTGGTTTGGGTAATATTGCACTAGCACTTTGTCTGAACCATATGTTACTGTTAATCTATTTTGACAAATTGTGACTCACTGTCAATTATTACATGTTACTATATGTGGTGCACATCAGTGTTTAAATGACTAGCATTAATTCAGCATTTTGTGCCATATACTATCGTTCAAGCCGTATTTGCACAGTTACGGTGTTTTGGACATCACAACAATTGAGTTTGTTGGTGCCTAAATATTACTGATTTACGCATTTGCACTTTTATTGCACATTTGCACATTGTTTGTTTACACATGATTTTAACATTTGAAATTATATGTGTAGTTTCAACATTTCGATGTTAAATGATGTGGCATACTAGGTACTGATTCCGTGTTATCTCCCAGTCTGTTTTTTAGCTTCACAACGCGGTGAATTGTTTTTAAAGCAATTAGTGCGCACTTTGTATTTATTTGGTTTCCTGGTCATGTGGCGCATCATGTGATCAAGCTCGCGTGAGGCGAGCGAAACGCGTCATGGCAGGCACTATGCCTGAACAACTTTGGATTATGCTGCAATAAAAACTTGACACTGCATTTGCACAACATCGGAGTTGTTTGAAGTTCTTCTGGAGATTTCGTTGAGGTCCGTGCCTGGGTGCTCTGCCGAAGGAGTGGCATACTGGGAGTTGGAGTTTGTTAATTTCGATATCCGGAGCAGGCCGATTCCGGATTCACGGACCCTCCCATCTTGCTAAGTGGCACAGCTGTAAGTCAGCCAACTACGCTACGGCGCATTGGATTTAACTCGGAAGGAGTAAGCAGTAGCTGTGCCCCCCGTACTTTCAATACACAAGCACCGGATTTCCTACTTGACGGCGTGGAGCTGCGGAGTCTATGTGGTCGGAGGACTCGTGGAACTGCATGTTCAGTGCCGGTAAGGGGAATCTTCACAATATTGTGTGAATTACTCTTGATACAGGTTTGGGATCAATCTCCATTAATCAAAAGGATTTGCAGTATGTAAAACATCGTCATTTCCATTATGTCATCCAGTGACTGGCTACGTGGTAGGGAAGCAGCGGCTGAGGCACTGTTCCAGAATTTGCCGAGCATTAACACTGAACAGAGAGCTGCCGGGAATAATACAAGCAATAATGATGTGAGGTCCTTACTTAGGACTCTTGAGAAACTACTGAAAAACGAACTCATTAAGTGGTGGGAAAAGAAATCCCTAGAAAAATATCGTGATGTCAATCGTGTGCCTAGGGGTCTCCGAGTTCTCATTGCCCCCACATTTGAGAACCCAAATCCCGCTATGTTGCAAGAATGGGCAGAGAATAATTTACAGGCTTCAATGAACAGGATACACATATTGATTAAAAATGCTGAAATAGACCGGAATGCTATTCTAGTTGAGATTGACCGTGTCAATGGACTCTTGGATGCTACAGGCCAATCTGATTTGGTGGCTAAGGGGCGAGCTGACAGACGTTCATATAAAAAAAACATGAAGATACCATCAAGGCACGTAAAGTGTTTAAATTTGCTCATGATCAGAACGACTATGCTACTGGGAGAATTTTTACTTTCTCTACAAAGTTCGACAATTACAAACGGCAAGCCCTTACCAGTAAAACATCAGATTTAGCGCAAGGCGTGGCTATCAGCAGCAATACTGGTGCGGATGTGGAATCTGATACCATTTCTCGCACCTCTAATAGTGATTTAGAAGATGGCCGTCCTGGTACATCAGGGACATCTACAACCGGTTTAAGCAGTTTTACGCCAGGGGAGGAGCTGCATTTTCTCCGGGAGGACCGGAGGTATACCTTGCGCCCCCGCAAACCTCAACAGCAGCAAGGAGAACCAATAACCAACGCAGGAGGAAGAGGCGGAACAAACACCGTAAACACTACCAGCAGAGGGAACACAAGAAGGAATTGGAGACGATGAGTTACACCAACTATAACACAGTCATTAATCTCAGTGAAACAACGTTAACCACAGCAGAGATCCAGCTTTTATCTCTGGGACTCACGTACTGTCCTGTGAATCAGTTCTCATATAACCAAACTAGAATTGATGTGTTCAAATTCATTAGAAAAGTGAAGCTCATCAAGTATTTTCAACTCAACAAACCCTCTGCTGTTCCCTCTGATCTGGCATCAAAAATGGTTACCTCTGACGTCACTCTTCAGGTGAAGGATATACCTAATTTGCAGGTACTGCATTCTCTATCTAATGACAGCTCTAATGAATCTACACAACAAGCTATGACTGCAATGGGTATTTTGACCAATAAAGTAGCCACAAGTCCGTTTCGCCCAGTATCGACATTCTTTCCACCGATGCCAAAAGATGCGGTGGACATCTTTAACCACAGAGTTATAGAAGAACTTAAACATCTCAATAAGACCATGATGCCAAGTCAACATCGCAGGAGCTATAAGAATGCCCAATACCACACCTTGATTAACAAACTGAAAAGCAATCATGAGATTGTCATAAATAAGTCGGATAAGGGTGGGAACATAGTTCTATGGCCTAAAACTCAATATTTGACAGATGCTAACCGCCATTTGTCTGATGCTTTGTGCTATAGGAATTCTTCAAAACAGGAAATACAGTTGGTCCAGGAAAAGTGAGAAAATGCCTCTCACAATGGAAAAGGCAGGGTCTTTTAACCAAAGATGAATTGAACTTTTTGAAAGTGGAGCATCCTGTAATTCCCATTCTTTACTTCCTTCCAAAAGTTCATAAAAAGACAGTCCCGATTCCAGGACGCCCTATTATTTCAGCCTAAAGAAGCATGTTGGAAAATGTTTCTAAATATGTTGACTATTTTTTACAGCCCCATGTCATCTCTCTGCCATCTTTTGTGAAAGATACTACGGACTTTCTTAGAATGATCAATGATGTGATATGGCAACCGAGTTACCTGCTTGTAGTTATGGACATTGAATCTTTGTATACAAGCATTAATCATTCTGATGGTCTAGCTGCAACAAAATACTTTCTGGATAATAGAGATATTAGTATGAAGGAACATAACTGTATGCTAATTGAGATGATAGAACTTTGCCTGTTTAATAACTATTTTTTATTCAATCAGGATGCATATCAACAGCTCAGAGGTGTGGCTATGGGGGCATGCTTCTCAACCAGCTACTCATGTCTCCATGTTGGCTGGTGGGAGAGGTGTGTCCTCATGACCAAACATGGGGACTGGTACAGACATGTAAAGCACTATTGGCGGTATATAGATGATATTTGTCTAATTTGGGATGGAACTAGAGAAGCAGCTAATGAGTTTGTTACAGCTATTAACTCTAATGAGCAAAACCTAAAATTTACGGCCACTATTGACAATCAAAGTGTGGAATTTCTAGATGTTCTCCTTTTCATTAGTGAGGGCAAGATCCATACTAAGCTTCACCGTAAACAAACTGCGGGCAATTCGATCTTGCACGCTGACAGTTCGCATCCCCGCCATTTGATTAGAAGTATACCATATGGCGAGTTTGTGCGTATTCGCCGAATTTGCAGTCTGGATACTGATTCTCATGAGTGTCAACAGGAGGCATTTTGTCGTTTCTTGGATCGGGGCTACAAGAAGTCCCTGCTGTTTCAAGCCCTGAATAAAGCAAATGATCTTTCTAGAGAGGAGTTACTTGTACCTAACCACAACCGTGCTTTAGCTGCGGTCCTTTCTTCTGATGATACTGATATAGATAAGCGCAAAATCAGACTTATCACTACTTTCAGTCAACAGGAGCATAGAATCCGTAAAATAATCTATTCTCAATGGCCCATAGTACTCACAGACATAACGTTAGGACCCATTTTACCTAATTTACCGGCCATTACATTCAGGAGGGCACCTTCTATGAGGGATGCCTTAGTTAAATCGAGTCCTGAGACTACACCTAAAGGCACATGGCTCACCAAAACGGGTTGTTTCAAATGTAATTCGTGTCGTGCGTGCACTTTTGCGACTAATGCAACTCACTATGTGACTGCATTTAGCGATAAAAGAATTCAAATCAGGGAACATCTAACCTGTCGCACTGAATAAGCAATATACAAGCTACGCTGTACTTGCGGCCTTGAATACATAGGGAGCACTAAGCTCCCTGTACACAAACGGATTCCACAACACGTTAGGGCTATTGTAAATTCCGACCCCAACTATCCTGTCGCCAGACATTTTAAATTGGTCCATCAGAATAAACTAAAAGATTAAGAGTATTCTGTGTTAGGTGCTGTTCCCATTCCCAGACGGGTAGGGAACCGAGAAAAAATCTTGCGCCAACGAGAAACTCATTTCATTCTGGCTCTTGATACAAAAATGCCCAACGGTCTGAACACGAGTGAGAACATTTACAATTTCCTCTAGCCCACTACATTCTGCACTCGCATCACGATAGCCAATGACCAATGTTCTGTTCAGTTGAGTGTTTCCAGTTTCTCCCACATCAATGAATTTAGATACATGATACATTCTCTCTCTCATTTTAGAAATAAGGCTGTAGTATTACTATTTTTCTGTGAACATTCAATATTTACAATAGCACTTGCACTTTAATATTATTCAGGTATGAATAATCAGTATATGCTGCTATGGAATTTGTTAGTTGCACAGCACTATTTTGCACGGGTTATTTGCCTTTTTTTGCACATAAGCACAGTAATTCAATTTTACAGACTGTTTTTAATCAGTGTACGAGTTTTGGCCTTTACAAAGATAGAATTGATTTATATATAGTTTTACATGTGTATAAATATGCTTTCAATGTGCTTTTAATGTGCATCAATACGATTAACTACAGCACAATATGACTGTGGTATATCACTGTTCATCCTAATTTTTTGTTACAATAAGCTAGTCATGGTAATTTGTACTTGCTTTCCGCGGTTAGAGAAACATTGATGCAATAACAGAAATCAGCTTTTGCAGTTTATACTTTGGGTTTAATATCTACTTATTGTCAAGTTTAGATTTTTTGTGGTTTGTGATTCCCTAGGAAATCAGTATAATAGTATTAACTACGTATATTCTGATAAACTCTAGAGAGGTTTGGGTAATATTGCACTAGCACTTTATGTCTGAACCATATGTTACTGTTAACCTATCTTGACAAATTGTGACTCACTGTCAATTATTACATGTTTCTATATGTGGTGCATATCAGTGTTTAAATGCTAGCATTAATTCAGCATTTTGTGCCATATACTATCGTTCAAGCGTATTTGCACAGTTACGGTGTTTTGGACATCACAACAATTGAGTTTGTTGGTGCCTAAATATTACTGATTTACGCATTTGCACTTTTATTGCACATTTGCACTTTGTTTGTTTACACATGATTTTAACATTTGAAATTATATGTGTAGTTTCAACATTTCGATGTTAAATGATGTAGCATACTAGGTACTGATTCCGTGTTATCTCCCAGTCTGTTTTTTAGCTTCACAATGCGGCAAATTGTTTTTAAAGCCATTAGTGCGCACTTTGTATTTATTTGGTTTTCTGGTCGTGTGGCGCGTCATGTGATCAAGCTCGCGTGAGGCGAGCGAAACGAGTCATGGCAGGCACTATGCCTGAACAACTTTGGATTATGCTGGAATAAAAACTTGACACTGCATTTACACAACATCGGAGTTGTTTGAAGTTCTTTTGGAGATTTCGTTGAGGTCCGTGCCTGGGTGCTCTGCCGAAGGAGTGGCAGACTGGGAGTTGGAGTTTGAGATATATATATATATATATATATATATATATATATATATAGGTATAGGGTGGTAAGGGTATTTTAGGGTTTAGGGGTGGGTAGGTGTATAGGGTGGTACAGGTATTTTCAGGGTTTAGGGGTGGTTAGGGACATAGGGTGGTAAGGGTATTTTTAGGGTTGGTTAAGGGTATTGGGTTGGAAGGGTGTTTTTATGTTTAAAGAGGTTGGTAGGAGAATAGGGTGGTAAGGGTATTTTAGGGTTTAGGGGTAGCTAAGGGCATAGGGTAATAAGGGATTTTTTACGGGTATAGGGGTGGGTAAGGGTATATGATAAGGGTATTTTGAGGGTTTAGGGGTGGGTAAGAGCATGAGGTGGTAAGGGTAGTTTTAGGATATAGAGTTGGGTAAGGGAATTGGGTGATAAGGGTATTTTTAGGGGTTAGAGGTGGATAGGGGAATAGGGTGGCAAGGGTAATTAATAAAGGGAGGCTTGGTGGGATTCCCTCCAATAAAAATAAAAATTAAATTAATGTATTTAGAAAAAAGTGGGGAGGTTTGGGGGTCTCCCCTCAAAAAAATATATATATATATATATACATACACATATACACACAGAACAATAAAGTCACAGAAACATTCCCAGTCCAGCGTGGAGTAAGGCAGGGATGTGTTCTTGCACCCACACTTTTTACTCTTTTTATTAATGGTGTAGTAGATTTTTTAGACAGAGATGGGTGTGATGCTCCTAAAATCGGTACAAAAAGAGTACCTGCTCTTCTTTTTGCCGATGATACACTCATAATCTCTAAATCTCCGCAGGGACAGCAACAGCTTTTGAATGATTTTATTACATTTTGTGATGAGCGGGGTTTGGTGTTAAAAATCATATATTTGTTTTTTGCCTCATTTAAGAGATGAACGGCAAACCCCACCAAAAGACCAGTGCTAGTCATCAGTAGTAAACTGGAGCGAGTTGATGCCTTTGATTATTTAGGTATTCGCCTGACTCCCACAACTCACTGGGCCGCTCACATTGAGAAAACCAAATTACAACTAATCCAGCAGACTGCCCATATTACTAAAATCCATAAGAAAACACTGTCCAGGCAGCTTGCACCAGCTCTGGAAATTTACAATACCAAGGTTCTAGGGGGGGGGGGGGGGGGCCTCTATGGAGCAGAACTTTGGGGTATGGGCGATACAAATTGCTGGTCTGACATTGAGAATAGTTTCCTTAGATCCCTAGTGGACTTACCTCCTAGTACCCCTCTGTTGCCCCTATGTTTGGACCTTGCTCATAGACAGCTGATACACAAATTGAACTATAAACATCTTATGTTCTGGTACAGGCTGTGGTCTGTGGAGGAGTTAGTATCCTATCGTGAGCAACTAATTGGCCTCCTGAAGTCCCCACAGGTAAACTCGATCCCCTGGTTTAGATCATTACGGGATCTATTGGGGAGGCTTGGGATGGAGGGGTTTTGGACCAATCCGGAAAGCCTTGTTACCATATCTAGGGTGAGGCTGAAAGAGCTGTTTGGGGAAGCTATATCAGTTCAAGTGCTGGCAAAAACTGAGGGACGCTTGACCTGTGAATTTTTAAACTTAAAATATGTCCCCCGTTTTGAGGATACTATTGATGAAATTGTCCCCCCTCTGGCACGTAAACTATTTTTCCAATTTCGGCATAAGACCCTACCAACAAAACTGTTTTGTAGAAAGTGGTGTAATGATGCTTTTATTGATGATCTCTGTCCTGCTTGTAACGCTAGTTCAGAAACCATTGTGCATTTGCTCTTTTTTGGCCCATATTACAAAATCGAGGAAAAAATTGATAATTCCTTAATGCAAATTGATCAGCCCGGGTCACTACCTTGAGGTGTTGAGAATTTTAATGACTGATACACGTAGAGTAGTGGTCTTTGGACTTTCAAGATATTGGCATGCACTGTGGATCAAGCGCTCCAAATGTACTGTATGATGCATCTAACTTTTTTGGTAAACAGCGTTTAGTACGCAGCTTTTAGTTCGCATGCAATAACAACGCGGTTGTTACAACGACCGCGTTGTTATTTCACAGATCACGTTACAACGCAAGTCGAAACAACGACTTGCGTTAGGGCGGAAGGTGTTGGATTTAAAATCCAACACCTTCCCTAGTGTCCGCACAGACTGGAGTTGGAATAGTAAATTATACTATTCCAACATCCAGCGCCCCTTACAACGCAAGTCGTTGTTCCGACTTGCGTTGTAACGGTATGCGAAATAACGCGGTCGTTGTAACGACCGCGTTGTAACGGCATGCGAACTAAAGGCATGCGAAATAACGTGGCATATTCAACTTTTTTATCTCTTTTTTAATCCTTTCTGATTTTAAACTATTTTAAATATGTAAAACTAATTATTCTATTTCTGTATTTTATCACAATGTGCTGTGTACTTTTTTGATCTTTGTGATCGAAATAAAGTTAATGAATGAATGAATATATATATATATATATATATATATATATATATATATATATATATATATATATATATATATATATATATATATCCTCCAAATCGCTCCTGCAGCTTGAAGCAGCACTCGACAACCAGGTAAGTGAACAAACACTTTATTGCAGAGATGAAGATGTCATTTCACCCGTTATTTTTCCTTACATACATATATATATATATATATATATATATATATATATATATATATATATATATATATAAATAAACATAGGCGAGAAAGGGAGCCGAGGGAGGCTGATGCCTCCGCTTGGCGGGTTCTGGACACAGCGCCTTATGGACATTGTGGGGCTACAACAAAGAACTCGTGTGCACCAGTGTATGCCTAGGAACCGTACTTACCTGAAACATCACGCTGGAGCCGACAGTGTGGCCCAAACATCATCATGACTGCACGGGTATTACACTGAGGCTCCTGATGAATCTCGGGAGTTGGAGTACGGCAGCAGTCAGGCAGGTGATTTCACCATCAATAACCACACCTGGGACACTGCACATGTGATGCACCTCTGAGGAAGGCAATTCGCTGAAACGCGTCAGGTGCCTCACCATTGTTGTTGCCGGTGCCAATAGAAATAAAGCTCCTTTATCCAGAACCAGGTTATGGCGCTTTTTTGTGTTGGATGTTGAAATACGGGAATTGCTGTCTCCCGCATGCCACGACCGCCCTGCAGGGTTGGGCCCCCCCCCCCCCCCCGACGACAGCGACTTGTTTGGGATATATATATATATATATAAACACATATATATATATATATATATATATATATATATTCTGCTCCACACTCCTCCGGGAAATACTCCTCCCAAGGATCCCAGCACTCACGGGGCAGGTTCAAAAACTTTATTCCAGAACCTCAGGCACAGACGCGTTTCGGCTAACTGCCTTTGTCAATGTTTGCCTCGAAACGCTTTCCGCCACCATTTTTAAACATTTCATTTCCGTGTAGCAAAACAGAAAACGAACTAATTTTTTGTGTTCAAAAACTCTTCGACATTCGCCGTATATACCGGCGCCATTTTGAACCATTTATCTTTGAAAGAAAATTCTACTCATTAACACAATTTCTGAGTCGGAAAACAATATAAGCATAACCATTTTCACAACAAGTAAAAATTAATCGTTGTGTGTTATCAGACAAATCTCAGCTCTGAAATCATAATCCATCGGTGTCCATTATATAACATGGTAAATACCGTAAATCTGTCAATACAGACTTATCCAACATCATCCTCTGTTGTGATCATGCCCTGAATGGGCATTTGCTCATATTGCGATCATGTCTCTCATTCCAATTACGCCCTGAATGGGCATTCACATATATGATGAGACACCGATGGATTATGATTTCAGAGCTGAGATTTGTCTGATAATAACACACAACGATTAATTTTTACTTGTTGTGAAAATGGTTATGCTTATATTGTTTTCCGACTCAGAAATTGTGTTAATGAGTAGAATTTTCTTTCAAAGATAAATGGTTCAAAATGGCGCCGGTATATACGGCGAATGTCGAAGAGTTTTTGAACACAAAAAAAATTAGTTCGTTTTCTGTTTTGCTACACGGAAATGAAATGTTTAAAAATGGTGGCGGAAAGCGTTTCGAGGCAAACATTGACAAAGGCAGTTAGCCGAAACGCGTCTGTGCCTGAGGTTCTGGAATAAAGTTTTTTGAACCTGCCCCGTGAGTGCTGTGATCCTTGGGAGGAGTATTTCCCGGAGGAGTGTGGAGCAGAATGGATATGTGGGAGCACCCCCGCATGACCGGCACCCGTCCGTGAGTGCACTGAGCTGGTGCATGGCGGAGCAGTTATATATATATATATATATATATATATATATATATATATATATATATATATGACCTACTGGCGGTCGCCAGTAGGTAGTTATAGTTAGGACCTATTTTCCATAGGAAATTCACAACATTCTATTTCCAATAACTTTGGCGCCGGTTGATGAATCTTCGCGAAATTTTCAAAACTCGTGGGGCGCTCCGGTCCGCTCCTATCCTGAAAGTTTCGGGGTGATTCACGAAGCGGGGGCTGAGAAAAAAAGGGGGGTCCCAAAACGTGTTTTCCCCATGCAATTTTCCATAGGAAACTTCAGACACGGCTATAGCCCGAACTGCTGAACGGAATTAGACCGAATTTGGCAAAGAGGTAGTTCTTGGTTCAGAAAGAACCCTTTTTGTTAAATGGTGTAAATCCGTTAAGTAGTTGCTGAGAAAATCAAAAGTAAAAACACATATAAATCTATGGCCGCGGAGGATCCGCGCACCCTCCCGATCACGAGCTGTATGCTAATTGGCTGTCAACACTCCAAACCAGGAAGTGTTGGCAGCCATCTTGTGCCTCGGTAGAACCGAGGCACAAGAAATCAGAGAAACAAGTACGCAAAACGCAAAAAGGGGGCAGGGTAGAAACACCGACCCCCTAGTCCTGCTTAGGGGGTCGCACAAGGACCCACAGGGCCAAAAAAAATATTTATTTATTTTTACAAATCTGCGAGATTCGCGCACCCAGCGCGAATTTTGGCCGAAAATAAAAAAACAAACGAAGCGCGTGCTCCCGCGCTTCGTTTAATTAAGCCCCCGGGTGGGCCAGGTCTCGGGGGCAGAAAAAAAAAAGTGGGGGGGCCCCAATCCCCCCCACACTGCCCCAGGGACCGCCACCTCCCGGGGCTTGATTAATTAGTTGCAGGGGGCACGCAGCCCACCGCAGCCCCGGGGACCGCCACCCCCCGGGGCTTGTTTTTTTGGCCCCCCAAGCCCCAGGGACTGCCACCCCCGGGGCTTTCATTAGTAACAATAGCAGGGGGGACACACTGCCCCCCGCAGCCCCGGGAAACGCCACCCCCCGGGGCTTCCTTTAAAACATTTTTTTTTAAAACATACCTGTGTGGGGTGGCTCGAGCCCCCCCCCACGTCCCGGGGGCCGCCACCTCCCTGGGGCACTTAAAATTTAAATTTGGGGGTCCGTTACGGACCCCCGAGCCCCGGGGACCACCACCTCCCCGGGGCTGTGCATTGGATGGGAGGGGGGCCGCGCGGCCCCCCCTCCTGGAGCCTGTGATGGCCCTGGGGACTGCCACCCCCCAGGGCCGGCTCCTGCAGTGTCCCGGGGTGCCCACCCCCGGGACACTGCTGTTTGCAATAACAGGGCAGGAGCCTCGCGGTTCCCGCCCTGTCATTGCAAACTGCTTTGCTTCATTGAAGCGAGAGCAGGGAAACCTGCTCTCGCTTCAATGAAGCAAAGCAGAATTGCTTTTCCACACGGGGAGCTGCATGTCAGCAGCTCCCCATGTGGAAAAGCAATGCCGGCTCCCGCAGGACGCGGGGAGCCGGCGGGACCGTGGGGGGATTGGGGACCCCCCACGGTCCCCAACGAGAGGCCAGGCCCCGCGGGATGGGGTCCCCGGGGCCATTAGTGGCCCGGGAGGGGGGCCCTCCACCATTATAAATTGCTTTTTTTTTTTTTTTAAATTTAAAGATGGAAAGGCCGGCCCCGGGGGATGGGGTCCCCGGGGCCATAAATGGCTTGAGGAGGGGGGCCATGCAGCCCCCCTCCAATAAGTTAAATAAATAAAAAAAACATGGCCATGCCCTGGGGGATGGGGTCCCCGGGGCCGAATATGGCCTCGGGAGGGGGGCCACGCGGCCCCCTTCCAATTTAAAAAAAAAATAGGGGTGAGGCCCGGGGGGATGGGGTCCCCAGGGCCAATAAAATAGGAAAGGAAGGGGGCCACACAGCCCCCCTTCTTAAAAAAATAAATTAAGAAAAAGACCAGCATCGTGCCGGAGGCCCCGCCCCCTCCCTGCAGCACTCTGCAAACGTGCAAGATGGGGAACTAATTCCCATTGAATACTGGGGGTCCCTGGGGGCCAACTAGCCCACCAGGAACCTCCAGTATGTGCCAGGGAGCTGCGTTGCAGAGAGGTGTTCAGAGGCCACGCCCCTTTTTACACCTCTCTGCAACGCAGCTCTGTGGCGCTTACTGGAGGTACCTGGTGGGCTAGTTGGACCCCAGGGACCAAGGGGACTTAATCCCCCAACTTAAAACGCGCCACGGGGCACGTTTGCACAGTGGTGAAGGGAGGGGGCGGGGCCTGAGGTGACATGTGTGCAAACACGCCCTGTGGAGCGTTTTAAGTTGGGGAATTAATCACTCTTCAATCCTGAGGGTCCCTGGGGGCCAACTAGCCCACCAGGTACCTCCAGTAAGCGCCACAGAGCTGCGTTGCAGAGTGGTGTAAAAAGGGGCGTGGCCTCTGAACACCTCTCTGCAACGCAGCTCCCTGGCGCATACTGGAGGTACCTGGTGGGCTAGTTGGCCCCCATGGACCCTCAGTATTCAAGGGGAATTAATTACCCAACTTAGAACTCGCCAGGGGGCGCGTTTGCACAGTGGTGAAGGGAGGGGGCGGGGCCTGAGGTGACATGTGTGCAAACACGCCCTGTGGCGCGTTTTAATTTGGGGAATTAAGTCCCCTTCAATCCCGAGGGCCCCTGGGGGCCAACTAGGCCACCAGGTCCCTCCAGTAAGCGCCACAGGCCTGCGTTGCAGACAGGTGGTCCAGGCCACGCCCCTTTACACCTCTCTGCAACGCAGCTCTGTGGCGCTTACTGGAGGTACCTGGTTGGCTATTTGGACCCCAGGGACCCTCAGGATTCAAGGGGATTTGATCTCCCAACTTAAAACGGCCACAGGGCGTGTTTGCACACGTCACCTCAGGCCCCCCCCCCCTCCCTTCACCACTGTGCAAACGCGCCCCGTGGCGTGTTTTTAGAGGTAGTTTTAATCCCCCTGCCCTATTATGTACTAGGGCCTTACAGAGGAGGTCATGCTAATCACAGGGGTACCCCAACGCATAGTGCTCCCTAGTGTATGTAGGTGTTTTCACTGTATTCTAAGTGTCTTTTAGCATAGCACTGGCTCTAGGCCTGGTTAGTCAGAGTCAGTTACCACCAGTACCCGCCTGAAAAGGTTGTGGGCACAGGATGATTTTGGAACAAGGCCTCTTTCTGCTCCTCTGTTGGTTCTTTCTGCACATGTCTTGCTTCTTCCTGAACTTTACTTCGTCTTTGTGGACTTCTGTTGCTTCTTTCTGCATTTCTTTTGCTTCTTTCTGTGCGTTTTTTCTTCTTTCTTCACGTCCTACTTCTGTAGGCAGAGTTAGAAACTAGCATTTGAAAAACCTTTGAAATTCACTGAAAAAACCATAGGTTTCAGGCATGTTATAGTTAGAAATTAGCATTTAAAAAAACCTTAGAAATTAACTGAAAAAACCATAGGTTTTAGGGAAAGTTATAGTTAGTTGGACATTGCACTGGTACAAAACCCGTGAAATTCCCCCGTTATAGTTAGTTCAGCTAACTATAACTCGCGCCCCCACAATGCACTGCTGATGACGTCACATATTACACCACTCATGACATGGTCAGTGACATCACTCATGACATCACTGAAGACATCACTGAAGACATCACTGAAGACATCACTGAAGACATCACTGAAGACATCACTGAAGACATCATCCATCTGATAAATTAATGCATCTTCTCACACCCTAATATAACCTTTGATACACCCACTCTAAATTACAGACTGCCATTGTCAAAACTATAAACACTCCAACACCAATAACTACATACCCACTCACTGATTCTTAGGTTTACACACACATCCACTCACTCACCCTTACAGTCACTCATACTTATGGTCACTCAGTACAGGACTATCATATGCACTCATACACCTATATAGAAACTCACACACCGCCACTCATCCATAGAGGTACTCACACACCTAGTCAGTCATGCAAATAATTAATCACACATCCATTTACTCACCGATACAGTTATACACACACCAGCTCACTTACTCATACAAATACTACCACATTCTTACACTCTTATACAATCACTGATACAAGCACACACTCATCCATACAACCACTCTCACAATCACACACTCTCACTTATAGCCATTTGTATATTCCAACACACATATATACTGGCTTTCACATATGTAGTTACTCACACATGTACCACTGAGATATACATTCACTCACTAACACACCCATACACACACTCACCCACCCATACAGTCCATCACAGATGCACTCTTGAAACCATGCACCCAGTGACTCACCCACTCACACATCTATGCACAGAGTCACACACACCCCACCCACACAAACACTCAGGCACCCATACAGATACTCAGACAACCAATCAATAACCCATATAGACACTCATGTAGCTATTCACAAACCCATGCAGCCGCTTACACACCAACAGACATTCACACAGTTTAGTCACTAACCCATGCAATCAGTAAGATACGTTTAATCACTCACTTATAGAGTCAGTCACGCACCTCCTAAATCATCCATTCAGACACTTATACACCTACTCATTCTTCAATACGCCTTTCCCTATATATATTAAACATATTTAAACTTTACAGAAACACACAGTCACTGGATGATGTCATCAGTGATGTCATTTGAGATGTCATCAGTGACGTCATCAGTGATGTCACTGACCATGTCATGAGTGATGTAATATGTGACGTCATCAGCAGTGCATTGCGGGCGCGAGTTATAGTTAGCTGAACTAACTATAACGGGGGAATTTCACGGGTTTTGTACGAGTGCAATGTCCAACTAACTAGAACTTTCCCTAAAACCTATGGTTTTTTCAGTGAATATATATATATATATATATATATATATATATATATATATATATATATATATATATATATCTACTGGCGGTCGCCAGTAGATAGTTATAGTTAGGACCTATTTTCCATAGGAAATTCGCAACATTCTATTTCCAATAACTTTGGCGCCGGTTGATGAAGCTTCGCGACATTTTCAAAACTCGTGGGGCGCTCCGGTCTGCTCCTATCCTGAAAGTTGCGGGGTGATTCGGCAAGCGGGGGCCGAGAAAAAAGGGGGGTCCCAAAACGTGTTTTCTCCATGTTAATTCCCATAGGAAATTTTAGACACGGCTACAGCCCGAACTGCTGAACGGAATTACACGAAATTTGGCAAAAAGGTAGCGCTTGGTTCAGAAAGCGACCTTTTTTTTAAATGGTGTAAATCCGTTCAGTAGTTGCGGAGAAATTAAAAAAATAAGAGTCAAAAAATCATTTCCCATAGGAAACTTTATGCAAGGCTACAGCCCGAACTGCTGAACGGAATTACACCAAATTTGGCAAAGAAGTAGTTCTTGGTTCAGAAAGAACCCTTTTTGTTAAATGGTGTAAATCCGTTCAGTAGTTCCTGAGAAAATCAAAAGTAAAAACACATATATATCTGGGCGGAGCCTAACCACACATGTCATCGTGAGATCTGATTGGCTGTCAGCACTTCATCCTGGAATTGCTGGCAGCCATCTTGGGACCAATATAAATGATAGTACCCCATTGAAATGCATTGTAGTGAATCGAAGATTTTGAGGGTTACCAAAAGGAGAACTATAAAGGGTGATAACAGACTTTAGTTACATTAGAATTCATTTGTTGATAGTACCATACTAATTTCAGGAATTGTGGTGTGTTCTAAGGTGATTTTACCCTGTGAAAAACCTTCTGCTGGGATATCATGAATCATGTTTGAGAGAAAACTATTTTCACATGCTTGTCCCATACAGTTTTGGAAGGTGCTCCAGAAGCTAAAATGAGAGCATATTTTCTGTAAATTCACATTATCTTTCTCAGTCATGGGAGAATGAAGTCTGACATTCTCAGTAAAACATGTACATCCAACAAGGGCAGAGACTGTCAGTTGATTCCTTTGTGTTCTACTGCAGCTTCCCAGAGTGTTCTAAAGAACAACTAGAGTGCTAACAGCCTTACTTATGACAAAAGTATGGCACACCTGAAGCCATCTTGATTGGAATAAACTGGTAACACTTAAAACATTTAATTTAAAAAGGAACAAAATGATGGGGTTCATTTTGTCATAGAAATTATGGTTAGTGCTGCAGAAAGAAAATTTAGGGCATGTTTTAAGTGAGATCTCAAATCCTCTTCTATTTCATTAGAAAATTCTGACATGCAGACTGAAACAATCACTTTCAATACCAGCAGTAGACTTCCAGTTAACTCCCTGGTGAGCAGTAGCTTTACTACAGTGATCTAATGAACAACTAGAGTGCTAACATTCTGAATTTATGGCAAATGTGTGACACATCTGAATGCCTTCTTGATGGAATCAAAGTAAAAAACTGAAAGCATTTCCTACTGAGGAGACTGCAGTAAATGACGAAATTAGGAAACTTCATAACAAATAAGTCTCCCAAGATGGCCACCAGGGAAAAAAGAGGCCAAATGTAGCACAAATATCACCCAGATGTAGCCCACATATAGCCCAATGGCAGAAGTGTGCAAAACACTTTATTTTTTGTTTTTCTGCAGTTTTATATAGTGCAAACTGGTCAGGTATTGGAGCGTTACATCTTACTTGGACCCCTTATTGCGTATTTTGCACGAAGTACATGAGATTGATCTTGCGAAACATTGACCTTTACGATTCTGTTAACCTGAAATTGCTCTGAACCGGGCTTTGTAACACCCGTTTTTACCTAGTGGTTTTAATTAATTCTCACTGTATTGTATTAGGAAAGAGGATTTACTGTTTTTATGTACACTTTTATGATCTAGGTTTCTAAATCAGATCAAATAAAGTTTAATGAATTCTATGGCAGGACGGAGGCGAGGATTATGCAGATCTTTCCTCACGTTATTTGCATAGCAGTTCAAAGAAAACGTAACAACAATCATTAAACAAAAGACTACACAACCCATGAACCATTAGGGGGTAGTCTCCAAGGCAACTATAGTCCAATCATATCACAGTCCATCGTATATAATATCGTGACGTCCCTTCCGCTTCCTCTTTCTTCACTGCTCGTCAGTTAAGTGCATTCCTTACATTCTTGGCTTAATCTGACGTTGTTGCTGTTTGTATAGCGGTTTCTTGTGCACGTTATTAGCATTATTGCCTTGGTATTGTTTCATATTCCCTGCGCAGCAGGCTCTTGCCCGAGCGCGTTCTCCCCCTCGCAGTTTCTCCCGCTGTGTGCTCTGCGCGTGGTGAGATCCTGTCAGGCGCGTCTGGTCCGAGCGAGGCAGCTCCGTAGAGCGCTCCCGCTGGTCTTTACGCGCGTTTGGGAATCCGGTCACTCCTTTAGTGTCCGCTTGATTCCCGACCAACCCTCGCCTAATTTTGACACCGCTACGCGGTGATTTCCCCACACGGCCACGTTAGGTAATTGGTATTGCGCCTCAGTCTATTCTTATAACAGCTTCGGGGAAAGCCCAGCTGTTGGAGCACCGGCGAGGGGGCTGCCTTAAGGGTTTTAAGGGCATTTGTTCTGTGCTCACACCCTGTGCTATCATGTCTTCTCCAGAAGACCATTTTTACTCCTCCTACCAGGAAGTGGAGGAGGAATGGCCCCCCAACTTCTCCCTCCAGCAGTGGACCAAGCCCTCTCTCTGGCTATTTCTAGGGCGCTGGCTCCTCTTAGGGATCAGGTTGATAAGCTGGCGAAAAGCATCCCTGGGGTGTTCAGTGACCCAGATCTGGTGGTGGCGGGTCCCAGTAGCTCCCAGATGGGGAATAAAAGGGCCGTTAAGCATAACGCGGGGCACTTGGAAGGATTTGATAAACTTACGGAGACCTTCCTCAAGAGTGCGCGAACGCTAAAACAGGCACCCTGCCGGGAGGAGGAGGGACCCGGAGAAAATTGCGACACTGTCACCACTATTGTAGACCCCGACGGCGGGTTTCCCTTAGAGGGAGAGGGTGTATCGGAGGACGATTTCTCCTCCGATGAGGATAAGGACTCGGGGCGTCCAGAGTCCCACTCCTCTCAGTCCCCGGTTGGGGACGGGGACCACTCGGACATGTTCGAGCCTACCCAAATTTACCAACCTAGGTCAGCGGAGTGGACACCTGACGCCAAAGTGGCAGAGTATGTGGTGGGGAAAATCCATCAACCCCTTGAAAGGGAGGTCAGGAATAGGATGAGGGGAGAATGCCCCAGGCCCTCACTGAAGGGGAAGGTGGCACACACGCCTGAAATTGATGAGAAACTATGTACCTTTTTCTCCAACTATATGAGGTATCCCAAGAAAGGAATTGATAGGTCTTGGACGTGGTAGGGCCCTTGACCCAAATTATTCAATTGACGGAGCGTTCCAAAGAGTCAGGAACCCCTTTGTCCACGGATATTGTGGCTGGTTGGGCGCACTACCCTAAACCCTAAAACACTAACCCCTCCACTACCCAAACACCACTTCACTACCCTAAACCCTAAAACACTACCCCCAGCACGACACCCTACACTACCCAAACATAACTGCACTACCCTAAACCCTAAAACACTACCACCAGCACGACTCCCTACACTACCCAAACACCACTGCACTACCCTAAACCCTAAATCTACCCCCAGCCTGACCCCCTACACTACACAAACACCACTGCACTACCCTAAACCCTAAAACACTACCCCCAGCACGACCCCCTTCACTACCCAAACACAACTGCACTACCCTAAACTCAAAAACACTACCCCCAGCACGACCCCCTACACTACCCAAACACCACTGCACGACCCTAAATCCTAAAACACGACCCCCTACACTACACTAACACCACTGCACTACCCTAAACCCTAAAACACTAGAACCCAGCACAACCCCCTACAGTACACAAACACCACTGCACTACCCTAAACCCTAAAACACTAGAACCCAGCACGGCCCCCTACAGTACACAAACACCACTGCACTACCGTAAACCCAAAACACTACCCCAGCACTACCCCCTACACTACCCAAACACCTTTGCACTACCCTAAACCCTAAAACACTACCCCCAGCATGACCCACTACACAAACACCACTGCACTACCCTAAACCCAAAAACACTACCCCCAGCACGACCCCCTACACTACCCAAACACCACTGCACTACCCTAAACACTAAAACACTACCCCCAGCACGACCCCCTCACAACACAAACACCACTGCACTACCCAAAACCCTAAATCGACCCCCAGCACGACCCCCTACACTACCCAAACACCACTGCCATACCCTAAACCCTAAAACACTACCCCCAGCATGAACCCCTACACTACCCAACCACTGCACTACCCTAAACCCTAAAACACTACCCCCAGCACTACCCCCTACACTACACAAACACCACTGCACTACCCTAAACCCTAAAACACTACCCCAGCACTACCCCCTACACTACCCAAACACCACTGCACTACCCTAAACCCTAAAACACTACCCCCAGCACGACTCCATACACTACCCAAACACCACTGCACTACCCTAAACCCTAAATCTACCCCCAGCACGACCCCTACACTACCCATACACCACTGCACTACCCTAAACCCTAAAACACTACCCCCAGCACGACCCCCTACACTACACAAACACCACTGCACTACCCTAAACCCTAAAACACTACCACCAGCATGACCCCCTACACTACTCAAACACCACTGCACTACCCTAAACCCTAAAACACTACCCCAGCACGACCCCCTACACTACCCATACACCACTGCACTACCCTAAACCCTAAAACACTACCCCCAGCACGACCCCCTACACTACCCTAAACCCTAAAACACTACCCCCTACACTACCTAAACACCACTGCACTACCCTAAACCCTAAAACACTATCCCCAGCACGACCCCCTACACCACCCAAACACCACTGCACTACCCTAAACCCTAGAAAAGAAACCCCCACCCCATGCCCAATCCCCCTTACCTCTCACTCCTCGTGGTTCCTCTCTCCTCGTGGTTCCTGCTTCACGTCGTCTGAGGGGCGGTGCACGTCGTTGTGAGGAAACGGAACAGCCTCTGTTTCCTTACAACGACATGGATCGTCTACATATTTTTTAGAACGCATGGTCATTTACCATACATACCTTTACAACAAAATTCGTTGTAAAGGCATGCGTGGTAAATGACCATGCGTTCTAAAAAAATGCGTAGTAATGACATTGTGATGTACAACGCATGCGTGGTAATGCATGCGTTGTAATGGTATCGCAAAGAAAAAAAGTCGTTGTAACGGCTGTTTACCGATCGAAGCTGGCCCCTGTTCTTCAGTGAGACGTTTATTTGATTAATTAGGAGGAAGGAATGTGTTTTTTTACCGAAAAGTGCATTCCCGGCTGTTGTATTGTGAAAGTGTCCGCGTGGCCTGGTTTCACTTCCGGTGAGAGAGTGGAAGAGTCTGTTTGGATCTAAAGGAGTTCTGTTGTTGGACGGGGCCGGCACGACATGTCATCAGAAAACATAGCTAATGGAAAGCGTCCTCCCTGAAGTGTGGAGCAGTGCCATGAGAGGTCAACGAGTGTGCGTCCCACCGCAGTATGACCGTACCGCGTGACCCATGTGCCACCTCCAGGGTACGGGAGGCAGAAGCGGCATCGTAGGTCCTCTTGAAGACCGTTGTAGCACTAATTCTACATTTTGGTACTAGGGCATTTTAACTTCGTTGTTCCTGCCAGATACAAAGAGAAGATCCTGTGTTATTCAGTGCCCTCGTTACCTTTTTTGTGGGTTGTGGTGCTTGTCACTTCGCTGCCCCGCCGGTGCACACGACTGGGCACCCCACCTCGTGTGCCATCTGCAGGGCCTCTGCCCTCGGATCATTGGTTTCGGTTTCTGGAGTGGCAACATAAACAGTTGCTCCCAAAGGACTAGCCTGAACACTTAGGTGAATATCCCCGGCACCAGCATTCCACGGAAATTCTTTCCTAGCTCTCCCACGTCAACGAGGACGTCATAATAGCACGGCTCCACTCGCGACACCGTATGACGTCATCAGAGCCATAAGAGGACCTCGTCGGCGTGCTGACGTCAGTTCCACCCATTTTTTCCGTGCCACCGAGGCAAACAGGGGACCGAGACATTTTCACATGTATACATAGTATAATAAATATATATTCACTGAAAAAACCATAGGTTTCAGGCACGTTATAGTTAGAAATTAGCATTTAAAAAAACCTTAGAAATTCACTGAAAAAAACCATAGGTTTCAGGCACGTTATAGTTAGAAATTAGCATTTAAAAAAACCTTAGAAATTCACTGAAAAAACCATAGGTTTCAGGGGCGTTAGAGTTATTTGGACATTTCACTCGTACAAAACCATAGAAATTCCCCCGTTATAGTTAGTTCAGCTAACTATAACTCGCGCGCCCGCAATGCACTGCTGATGACGTCACATATTACATCACTCATGACATGGTCAGTGACATCACTCATGACATCACTGATGACATCATCCAGTGAATGTGTTTTTCTGAAAATTAAATATGTTTTATATATGTATATCTCAAGGTCGATGGAAGAATAAATGGGTATACAAGTGTCTAAATGGATGATTTTTTTTTGTAAAATTTATTGTATAACTGACTAAGTGTATCTTAGTGAATACATGGGTTAGTGGGTAATGTTTAAATATGAAAATATCTGTATCAGTCTCTCACTTTGTGTATAAGTGGCTGGATGGGTTGGTGAGTAGCTACATGAGTGTCTATATGGGTTATTAGTTGGTTTTTTGAGTGTCAGTATGAGTGTCTGAGTGTCTGTATGGTTTGGTGGGGGTATTACTTAGTGCATAGATGCATGAATGAGTGACTCACTGTTTGTATGTGTTGAAGACAGTATGTGTGCAGGACTGTATAGGTGGATGAGTATGTGTATGGGTGTGTTAGTGAGTGAATGACTGTCTCAATAGTGTCTTTATGAGTAACTACATATGTTTTAAACTAGTATATGCGAGTATTGGTGTATATAAGTGAGTATATGTGAGAGTGAGAGATTGGAAGAGTTCCTGTACAAATAAGTAGGTGTTTCTATAAGTGATTGTTTGAGTAAGTATGTGTAAGTTTCTGTAGAAGTGTGGTAGTGTGTGTATAACTGTATATGCAAGTAAATGGATGTTTGATACTTTGTTTGCATGTGTGACTATGTGTGTGAGTAACTCTATGGATGAGTGGCGGTGTGTAACAGGATGTATAGGTGTATGAGTACATATGATGAGTGAGTACATGTATGAGTGACTGTATAGGGACTGTTGGTGAATGAGTGGATGTGTGTGTAGATCTTGGAATTACTGAATAGGTGTGTTGTAACTGGTATTGGTATGTCCATTGTTTTGAAAATGTTAGTTTGTATTTTTGAGTGTGTGTATCAAAGGTTATATTGGGGTGAGAGGAGGTCTGCCACTATCACAAGGATGATGTCATCAGTGATGTCACGGACCATGTCATGAGTGATGTAATATGTGACATCAGCAGTGCATTGCGGGCGCGCGAGTTATAGTTAGCTGAACTAACTATAATGGGGGAATTTCTATGGTTTTGTACGAGTGAAATGTCCAAATAACTATAACGCCCCTGAAACCTATGGTTTTTCAGTGAATATATATATATATATATATATATATATATATATATATATATATATATATATATATATATTACCTACTGGCGGTCACCAATAGGTAGTTATAGTTAGGACCATGTTTCCATAGGAAAACTATTTTTTGACTTGCCTATAACTTTGGCGCAGGTTGACGAATCTTCCCAAACTTTCCAAAAAAAAGTGTCAAGTTAGGTCTTGTTGTGCACAGAAAGTTTCGGGGTGATCCAAAAAGCGAGGGCGAGAAAAGGGTGTGTCAAAAAAAGTGCATTTTCGCACGTTAATTCCTGTTGAGTCTTCAGAAAGGCCTACAGCCCGAACCGCTGCATTGAATTACTCCAAATTTGTCAGAAAGTTAGATTTGGTTATGCAAATTATGCTTTTGTTATTTGGTGTAAATACGTTCAGTAGTTGTTGAGACATTTAAGAGAATAAAGTTAGTGAGATCTGTGGCCGCGACGACTTCGCAAATAATAACGAGCTCATGCAGGAAAATGCAGAGCTCTGATTGACTGCCAACACTTCATACAGGAAGTGATGTCAGCCATCTTGGGACTTGAATTCAGCTGAGTCCCACAAAACAAAGTTTTTAAAAAAAGAAAAATGGGGCAGGGTAGGAATACCCTGACCCCCAAGCGTTGGTCGTGGGGTCCCCCTTCGACCCCGCCAGGCCAAAAAAGCATTTTTTTAATCATTGAGATGTCATCAGTGATATCACTGACCATGTCATGAGTGATGTAATATGTGAGGTCTTAAGCAGTGCATTGCGGGGGCGTAAGTTATAGTTAGCTCAGGTAACTAGAACTGCTGAATTTGTCGGGTTTTGTACGAGTGAAATATCAGTCTAACTATAACGTCTCTGTAACCTTTGGTTTTTTCCAAATATATATATACACATACACACATATTTTTCACTTACCTTATTTATACTTAGCTGCGTGGTAAAGGCATGCGTTGTATAAAATGAGGGGTAAAGGCATGCGTGGTAAAAGCATACGTTATAATGTTGTACAACCACAACTGAGATTAATGCAAGCATTCCTTCCATCACTTTGTTATTTGCTGCAGTAGATGCCCTACGTGCAATATGTATGGTATGTGGTGTTGCTTATTATGCCTTAGGACTGAAGCTATTCCTCACCGACTAGGCCCAAAAAAGCCTAAAATGGTTTGAGGTTGCTGCTGTTGCTATCTGGAGAAGACTTGTCCCGGCACTTAGGGCTGAACTGTTCCTATTGGAGCAGAGCGGTATAATGATTTGCATACGGCCGGTTTCCGCCTAGAATGGCACAGTGGGCCCAAAACAATGGAAATAAACGCAACCCGAGCGATCGCCAGTGGCTGAGATTAATTCAAGCAGGCCTTCCATCACTTTGTGGTACAAAAAGATCGTGGATTATTATGGCGAGGGAAATGCATTGGGAGTTATAACAGCATGTGCTCTTACTAAGGTTTAATTATTAGATTAGGTTCACAGCTAGAGTTATCTTCAGAACTAGGGTTACATTCAGAACTAAGGTTAGCTTCATTGCTAGTGGTAGCTTCAGGATTAGGTCTACGGTTGGGTTAAGGCAGGTTTTAGGGCTACAGGTCAGGCTAGGGTTAGCTTTAGGACTTGGGTCAGGTTTAGAACTAAGATTAAGTGAAGGTCTAGCTTTAGGGCTATGGCTAGCATTCTGGGCTAGGGTGAGGATAGGTTTACAACAAGGACTAGGTTGGGGTTAGGGCTAGGTTTGCCATTATATTTTTATTATGTGCTACTCGTTGTGCCACAATACACCTAAACGTTTACACCTATAAAGTATGTTTATATAAAAGAATGATATCAAGTCATATGATATCAATGTAGTCGAAAGTGTGGTAAAATACTAAGACATGCTAAAAAAAAATTGATATATATGCGTCCTGAATCGTGGACACAAAATATAAGAATAGCACAATATTTTGTTAGTCAATGTATCATAAAACCCTAAAGGGGTAGTCAGAATTTCATGCAACAAATACCACTATTACTGAATAAATGACCTATACAATTTTTAATACTCGCTTGCCACAAAAAATGCCAATCATAAATCGTATGCCACTATACATTCTACTAGTTTTAAATACTGTGCCAGGAGATATGAAGCCAGGAGGTATCAAGCACACCAGTACGACTAAGGAGGCTTCCCTCCGATCACCACACCTCGGATAACAGGTGGCAAGTTCTCAATGCCATACATCAGGCAAAGTGCACAACTGGTTAGGAATGCAGAGCAGCTATATGGATTTTCGGTTTGTAGTTTTCTATGGAAGGTGTTGGGGATTTGCCCTTTACTCGTGGAAATTATTTTGGCAGGTTATCCATCTCCACAAAAACACACCGAAATTAATTTGGTGAAATAAGATTATGTGAATAAAATACTAGAGAACTGCCAAGCAGATCTCTACATGAATAAGGCAGTGACTCGAACACCATGCTATCGTCCACCATCGCTTACCATGCCCCATCCACCTCCAATGATGGGGATTGTCCAGCAGGGCTTATTGTGCGTTTCTCATAATACTGACTCCGATATATTGTCAAGGGTGAGTACAGATTTGCAAATATTAACTACGCTGTGACCATATTACAGATGTTAATACAGTGGTCACATAATATGTGTAGGTGAATATATAGACAGAGATATTGTGGTACAACACCATATTGCACCTTCATCAAGTATAAATAATGGCCGTGGAACGCCTTCCCCATATAATATTTTCATGTGATCATGCATAAAATCAAGGACGTAGCTGTCAAGCACACTTTTGCGAACTTGCTGCTAGTGATACTGTGTGCAGAGGACATTATTGCCGCATTTACCCAATTGGAATAAAATGAATGGCATAAATCTTTGTAGCATTCAGACTATCAAGAGAATGGAGAAAAAGGAAGACTTGCAGTGCAAGGATATAGGGAAGATTACAGCAACCAACAGAAATCTCAAAAGGCCATTCAATAAGAGTAAGGGTACTCTTTCTCCAGTCCTGCATTGCTATCCCCAACGTTAGGCATTCTAGAATGTCGCTTTGCTTGATGAAGTCAGCTAGAGTTTGGGACATTTCATTCCCCAGATATCCTTTCACCACACAGGTGTTTAGTCCCCTTTATACTGAGCAAGAAGCCACTGTGTGTGTAGCTTCTGAATGTACTGCTACATCATACAGGATTTCCTGTCTAGGGAGATGAAATTAGTAACCCTCAAAAATCCCATGGGGTGACTTGTAAACCTCTGTAAAGAGAAGACTTGGTGAACCTTGGAAAATCTCAGGACGTAATTTACTATTACCAAAATGATTTTAGGTGCTACAAGGTTCCCTTGAGGCTACAAGGAGTGAATAGGAGAAATAGGATCCAGAGGACGTACTAGGAGCATGGGGCCAGAGAGTATGGTCCTACTACAAGCTCCCTGAAAAAGGACCATTTTTGCAGAATTTACTTTCTGAAACTTCTCAAAAGAATATGAGACAACCCTACTGTCCTGGTGTTGAGGTAGAGTAGCAGGCTGTGCTTAAGATACAGATGAAATCAGGGGAACTCCTTGAGTTTTGAAAACTAAACCAGAAGTAGCATTAAAAAAGGGTCTGCTACAGCAGTGGATGTGAGACATGAGCCCTGATGGCATCTCTGGCCATGGTGGTATTTCTGGAGAAGGGAGTCTCAAAGTACTTGGAATTCTTATGCCCACAAATGTCTAGCAAGTGACCAAAAACCTAAGTGTAGAATCTGTCATATCCTACAGAGAAGCACTGTTGAAAACAGAAGTAGGCTCTCATCCTCCATCCCCTTCAGAGCCCCTGTGACAGGAGGAGAAAGCTAAATGCGATCTACTTTTCCATATGAGAAAATGTCACTATTAGGGATTGTAGAACAAGTTACTTCGCTTCGGTACCAGTCTTTTTGGACAATAATCTATCTAACTGCAGATTCCCCACCATGTGAATATTCCCCAGGAGTCAGACTGGATGCATAAAAACTTTAAAGCAGTACTCCTGCCTGCCAGTAGTTGGCACCATGCAGCTCCACACCATCTTCGTTCCGCTGTCAAAATGACGAACAGAGGTGCATGCAAGTGCCATCCGTGCCATACTAACATCAGTTTCTTTTGACACCTTTAGACATGGATCCAGAGATTTACTCCTTTCATCTCTGAGGAGATTTTGTTCTCAAACTTTTATCAAAGTTTTTCCAGAGTGTGAGGGAAATGTCCCCTCCTAAAACTACAGGTGTGAGAAAGTGCCCTCTTTCTGCATGGTTGCCCCCACTTTTTGCTGAATTGCTGATGTGCTTCGACTGAGTGTGCCCTGGGCTCCTGCTAACCAGGTACCCAGGGCCTATGTTCTTTCCCTAAAACTGCATTGATGCCTAAACCCAATTAGCATCTCCGGCCGCAGGTCAGCCCCTGGTAAATGGTACCACAGGTATCCAGGGCACTGTGACCAGAGAAGGCCTCTAAGGGCTGCAGCACTTATTGTGCCACCCTTAGAGGTCCTGTACCCTTACACTCACACACTGCCTTTGCAGGCTGCGTGTTTTGGTGCAGAGCAAAGTGAAGAGTCGACATGGCACATATCTCTGTGTTCCATGCCTACAACCCACTGCCCTGGCATAGATCAGTCACCCCTCTAGCTGGGTGCACTATACCAGTGGTGAGGGTACAGGTGCATGAG
This sequence comes from Calotriton arnoldi, assembly GCA_963921515.1. Taxonomy (NCBI): domain Eukaryota; kingdom Metazoa; phylum Chordata; class Amphibia; order Caudata; family Salamandridae; genus Calotriton; species Calotriton arnoldi. The sequence continues at coordinate 258,844 of CAWUFW010005976.1, read as the reverse complement.
CCCTGTACCCCTACAGTGTCTAAGTCCATTCTTAGACATTGTAAGTGCAGTGCTGCCATTAAGAGTATATGGTGCTGGGAGTTTGTCATTATGAACTCCACAGCACCATAATGGCTACACTGAAAACTGAGAAGTTTGGTATCAAACTTCTCAGCACATTAAACCCACATTGATGCCAGTGTGGGATTTAATGAAAAATGCACACAGAGGGCATCTTAGAGATGCCCCCTGAAAACTAACCTATCACTAGTGTCCAGGCTGAGTGGCTGCTTTCAGCTGCCACCACCAGACATGTATGTTTCTGGACCCCTGGGTCGAGAGCCTGCTGCTCTTGGAGGCCTTAAACAATGCACATCCTTGGACGAGGTGCCAAGCCTCCTCCCCCAGGTTGGACAGGGTTCACGAAGGGGAAGCTTCAAAGGCTTGCCACCTTTGTGAGCTTACCCAGGGCACTTGCAGGTTTCAGCAACTGGTCCCCTCTGGTTCTGACCCCCACTTTGGGCGGGAGAACCGGCGGGAAAAACAAGTGAGGAAGAGAGGTGTGCCCACCTCTGCCAACTCCACCCCTCAGGTGGGGGAGGCGAGGTGAAGCACAACTCTCAGTCCCCGCCATCTTGCAGATGGGGGACTCAGCCAACCAGGGAAAAGCTTATGCCCCCTCCCACTGGAGGGTGGCATAATAGGGGTGTACCCACCCCAGGGAAGAGATCCATTGGTCCCAACCTTTTTACCTACCTGTAACGCCCCTAAATCTAGTATTTAGGGGCACCCCTGAACCTTGCTTCCTCAGACCAGAAGAAACTACAAGAAAAGAAGAAGGACCGAACAGCTGTGCCGAAGCTAACAAGAGGAAGACGCCCACTGACTTGGCCCCAGCCCTACCGGCCTGTCTCCACCTCGAACCTGCTCCTGCGAAATCCAGGTGCGTCCTGCAGCCAGCAACCTCGAAAACCCCTGAGGACCTGCCTGCCTTCAACCACAAAGACTGTCTCCCGTGAACACCGGATTTGTTCATCTGCAACCTCTGGCTCCGGCCGGACACTGCGAATCCACACCACTCTGCACCCGCCGTCCACGGCCCGAGCTCAAGTGGGCAAACACCACGAGGAGGTCCCCCCGGCGATCCTAACCCAAGATCCGGTGACCCCTGACCTGCCTCAAACCTCCAGCCGACGCCTGCAGCCTAAATCCGGAAGGTACCCCCAACCGCGACCAGGAGCTGGTAAGAAGATCCGACCCTAAAAAGGCACCCCTGCACTCGACGCCCCACGGCCTTGGGGGGCCCAACTGACAGTGCCTAACCAACCCCCAACTTACCTCTCGAAGTGGTGGTTGCACCCAGAAGACCTTCGTCCCCAAGCCTGCAGTGCCTTTGCAAACCGGAGATTCCCCATTGCAAACAACAGGGCGTCCGACGTCGAAACAGCACCCTGCACCCGGCCGCCCTAGTGCCGCTGAGGGTGCACCTTTGGTGCTACTTTGTTTCCCCATTTGCCCTGAGCTAAAGTCCAGGAGCTTTGCTCCCACAACCAAGTGGCCTGCTTGTCAGCAGCCACCAACCGGAGGCTCCCTATCGCCCATTGGATAACATTGGGCCTCAGCACTCTGCACCCGGCCGCCCTAGTGCCGCTGAGGGTGTAACAAGAGTGCATCCCTGACCCTGGGGGACCCCTGAGTCTAACCCCAGAACCTCAACTCCCACTACTGAATACTTACCCTAAAATCGATAACACTATTTTCCTCCGTAGGATAACATTGACTGTTTTTCTAGGAAAAGTTCTAAGTGTGGAGTTTGAAAACCTAAAGAAATTCTTTAAAATTGCACTAACTAACAAAAATGATTTTACTTACCTGTTTACAGGAAATGTCCCAGTGTAGTATCCAGGTATACTACACTGAGTAAGAAAAGTAATCTCAAAAGTAACTTACCTGTAATTTTATTGAAAATCCTATACTAAGTATATGTACTGTATTTACAAAGCATTGCATTTCTCAGAAACAATACTGTAAGTCAAAATAAAGTGCATTTACAACTACAATCCAAACTGTATTACAACTGTATATATACTGCAAAGTATTTATCACTTACCTGTGCCAGGCTTGCTTGGTTCTAGAATATAAAATAACTAAAAGTATAGTTTTATACAAAAACAATTGGTCTGAAGTTCAGTCTTTGAGTGTGTGAATTCATTTGCTGACTGAGTGTGTACAACAAATGCTTAACACGGTCCTCTGATAAAGCCTTACTGCTCGACCACACTACCACAAATAGAGAGTGAGGTGCTATCTAACTTTACTGCTGCCTACCTTTGGGGTTCCACTGGGCTCTGTACACACTATACCTCACTATGGTATAGTATATACAGAGCCAGCTTCCTACAACAGGGTTTAAACATTGTAGGTTATATCACAAACAAATGTCTCTGGTGTCGGAACAGGACTCCAAAACCAGCAGTAACTGTGCACAGACGAACCCTTAGGCCATACAAGACCATGAAACTCTCCGTCGCAAAACACCGCAAGACACCACAATGTTCTGAGTTAAAGCCTCGGTCCTGTAGTCGTTCCTGTTCAGATTTTTGTCACAGTCGAAGTCTTCGGGTAACTCACAGTAGAAGCACAAGAAGTCTAAGAGGGAATCTGGCTCTTTCTGCCATTCTCGATCTCCAGAGAAGGCGTGAGGGCATCAATGTGACTCACGGTCTTGTCCCAATCTCGTTAGGAGCAGATTCAGAGTCTGGTCCCAATGCACCCCACCTTTCCAAGTCGGTCAGCGATGTAGCAGCAAATCAAGGGCTTTAGGGAGACTATGCTGCACATTTTAGGAATGCTTAGGGCTCCTTCTGGCATGCCTCCAGGCCCCCAGGATCCTCAAGGGCCTCTAGTTGGGCTATCACTGCTAGGTTTATCCTTGGGGCTGTCGGTGCCCCTCGAACTTACTTCGGCTCTTCACCAACTTCAGTGCGGACTTCTGTACCTGTGGCACAATCAGCGCTAGTTCATTCGACATCAACGATTCGCCGGTGGTGGATCCACTACCTATTGTGCTTTCCGACTCCGATTCAAACATGTTTCAAACTTGGCCAGGACTGCACCCTGATCCCATTGCGGTGCAGCGAAATTGCAAAACCCTTCGCACTCCAACAAACCGTCTTTACAGCGCAGTTGTGCACATAAACTACACCAGATTTTCCATCAAACCACCATTAGAGGCAGCAGCAAATGCAGGAAGCACGTCTGGGCTCTGATACAAGAAATCGAGTTCTAAAACTTGTCGTCTTAGACCTTTGAAATTGCGAGTTTGAACCATTTATGTACCATCGGGATGTAGAAATATACGCAGTCAACCATAAGGCACTTACAATAGTCGGATAACTTGTCCTGAGGAGGCCCTATGAATACCCTCGGGCCAAAAAGCCAACAAAAAGGTCACTTGGTTTATAATGATTATTGCCTCTAGTGAATACCTGTGAAATAAGATGCTTCGATACAGATTAATACAGAGAACAGGGATTGATATCAGAGTTAGTTTTATCTGTATATAAGTCAATTTCGCACCTTGTTCACGTACTGCATCATCTACACTATTGTCACAAAGATGTTAATTGTGTTATGTACTTACATGACAAAAGAAAAGATTGTGAATAAAAGAATGCATACAATCAATTTCTAATGAAGAATGCTGGACTGTATTCATTACTATTATATGTTGATATTTTCATTGAGTTGAAAGTCTTAATTAAATTGGGTTAAAGTTGATTTATGCATAAAGGTTTTCCTAAAAAGGAGTCCAATGGGACCAGTGTTTCATATAAAAAAATGTACCCAGGTCTTTTTGGGCATATTGGGTTTGTCTTTGTCCTGGATATCTGTCAGGCTGTTACATGGGCATCAGTGCACATGTCCAAGAAGCACTAAGGTCTTGACAGGCAGGTCCATACATTTTGCCTGACCTTAGGGGATTGTTCACACACTGAGGAATCTGCAGCTAGAAGTATTCATCAGAAATATTAGTGTCCTCCCAGTGAAAGACCTGGAGAACCCATTTCGTCCTGAGAAACATCCTAAAAAGAGCATGAAGTATTTGAGAAAAAGACATCAAATGTCAACAAAGATCATTTCAAGCTGGAAGACCACCACAGGTGACAAAACTATGATCAGACTTTCAGAAAGTGTAACATTTGAGACCTCTGGGTCTGTCCTATTAAAGGCAAGGTACATGTGTTCTAAAGAAACTGCTTGCCTTTTGCTTATTATCCTAGTAGAGTTCAGGATGCAAAACATGTACAAACTATTTCCAAAAAACAGACGATCCAGGTGAGAAGAAGATAAATGTTTGAATAGGGGAGACTAGAACCAAATCAAGGCCACACTGTGGAGCTGGATCTAGAATAGAAAGGTGTGGGAGGAAGAGAACTGTTAACATTAGATGGCTTCATCGCTCGAATCGAAGACTCACCTCACCGATGTATTTAAGCTGCAAGGTTGGACCTCATTCAGAGTTTCTGCACTAGGAATCCGTCACAGGATGACCGGATATACCGCTTACGATTTGCACCTGCAATTTCATTCAGGTCCAACCAGAGGGGGTAATTGTGCAGACAAAACTTTGAAGCAGCAGATATACCATGTGAAAAATTGGTTGTATACCCATATTTGCATGCTATTGTTTAGCACAAAAGTTATAAGTGGGAACAAAAACGTCTGATGCGGAATGAGATCTTCAGTGTTTGACGTCTTAGCTCCTATATTCTGTTTTACCTCTCTCCATTATAATTAGGGCTCCTGGTTTTATGGTATTTTTATGCAACATTTCTGTCTGTATTTATTCATATTTAGTTTTTTACCGTCTTATCAATATTTATCCATATTTATTATGTGTTTTGTGAATAAGTGCAGTAGAAAAAAATTGTATATTTCCACGTTTAATTAATAAACATGCACTCGTACTTTGATGTCTTAAGCAGCCAAATATAACATAGCAGTACACCCACAGGTACATATTCGTATTATACTACAAATGTTGACATATGGCTTTATTTAAGGAAATCTCATCCTGTTTTTAACTCCCCATGCTGTCTTTCTGGTCAGCCCTCGACCTGGAATTAGTAAAAAGGCAGCATGAAATAGCTCAAAAGAAGCCCAAATCTAAATGAAAAATGCAGACAGGAAACACATTATTTTCCGCCTGTATTTATCTGAAAAATCTGTAAAAACGGAAAACTGGGAGACGATTATAATCACTAGAAAACAATTCCATCCAGATCACCTGTACACATCTCTTATACGGGGATTCCTCTTTTTGTTTCTGGCTAGGAAAGTCGTGGGATAATATTATTGCAATGATTCAAGAATAAATAAAAAGAGAGCTAGAGGGAGAGAGAGAACGAACGAGGAAGAGAGCGGGAGGAAGAAAGGAAACGTGGGGAAGAGAGCGAGAGTTAGCAGCTGACGCAAACAGGGTGTTTACAAAGGTGGTGAAGTAATGAAAAAAGACATTTAAATATATGATATAGGATTTAGGAAAATAAAGCTCCGAAGGGGTCAACAGTGAGCTCCCGCGGTACTTAGCTGTTCTGGGCGCAGCGACAAAGGACTCCTCCACCGGACAGACTCTGGCGTACGCAGCGTCAGCGTTCCACACATTGTTGGGTGCGCGCGCTCCACGTTCTATGTGTGATGCTGGGGTTTAACAATTAAAGGGGAGTCGTATAATCTGTCCGGGACTTAAAACCAGAATTTTCGTAATTTCGCAATTCATCGTCACTCAACAAGTACATGTGCAGACCATCCAACATATTTTTATATTTCATTGGTTTAAAAAAAAAAAAAAAAAACACTTCTAATCCCCTGAAACTTGGCTCACACGCTTCCTAATACACCTCGTGCGCAGCAACTCTGCCGCTCTAGGTTTTGAGCCCGCCTTGGTATCTCACACACCACCTCCCTCCTCTTACAGATCTAACCATAGCCAATACCCTGTGAACCATGCACTCTCAAAAGGGTGTCAGGAAAACTGAGCACCCGCCGGGGTCACTGTGATGCACTGTAAAAATGCTAGTTCTATACAATGGTAGTGTCTGCAGACAATGCACAGCGCAGTGCTTGCTTGCCCTCATTTCCTCATGGCTCCAGGGCAGTGGGAGTCTTTTACGTCGAATATCTCAGAACCACAACCCAATAACACCTTAAGGAGGGGTTCCACACCTTCTACCCAGCAGCTGCATATGTTACTTAATTCCTCGGAGCTGGGTGCTGCAGAGAATCGAGATGCAGGTAGTAGGGTTTATACAAGAAAGTAAGTCAAGGATTATTCAACGCCTCATACAGCTGTTTAACTGGCTCTCCAAGACCGGTCACGCCAGAATATTCTAGGAGAGGAATAATCCAAGAAAAGGAAGGGGAAAGGGGGGTGAGACCGCCAAGTCCCAGATGGATCACCCACATGCATTTTAAATCCTTTCATCCATTCTGTGACACTCTGCTGCAAAGAATCTACTGTTCCTGTGAGATAATGGTCTAAACATGCACCGGGGTGTGGCAATCACTAGTGCAGCAGGTGCAGTGCACTGGGGCCCAGAGGCGTGAGTGACCACTGCATTCCAATTACATTTATGTTTACTACCCAACCAGAGAGGGGAGAGTCAATCTTCTTGTTTGTAGTAGAGACCAGGGCATCCTTACTACGCCACCTATTATGTCCCTAATGAGATCTGTACCAGTATACGCTCCCCATCTTGGGTTTCCATCTCATAGTGAGTACTTGTGAACTTTGTTTCACCATTGCATCCTTTTTCAGTCATCACCAAGTTCTCCAAGACCCAGTCCTCTCAAATCCCACATTGCAACTAGAACAGGTAGATTTTGAACTACTTTGCTATTTTTTATTTTCATATTTAGCAACTTACATACTCTTGTTGAACTTTCCCCTGACGTCAGCTTGAAGAAATCTACGACTGGATTTAGATTAATTGTGATCACCACTCAAGCCACACCAGTCTTCAATCTGACAACAGACACTTGAAATATTTAGGGGAAACCGAGGGGTGACCCAGAGCTGGTGGTTCACTCTCAAAATGTCATCCTTATCCCAGATGGTAGATTTTCTTTGCATAACATTTCAAAGACAGAGGCAATGACTGTCCAAAGTTTTATAATACATTATTTGGTTTTGTTGAATTTTGTCGGATTCAGAAATGTCACTGTCTGAAAATTCATCCAATGAGCACTATTTTTTTTTTGTGAAAAAAATCTTTGACTAGGTGTAATCCAATTCAATTTAATAGTAATTCACATGTGCCGGAGGCTGGTCCTGTCCATTAGCACTAATCTCGAATGAGAACCTTTGGAAAATGGCCCTCTGAAGGATCACCCCAAACTTTTTGCCTTTCTCCTCCTCTTTTTGCGGATTCTTTTGTTTGCTTTAGGACTCTGAGTACTTTACCACTGCTAATCAGTGCTAAAGTGCATGTGCTCTCTTCTCTAAACATGGTATAAATGATTTACACCTGTTTGGCATAGTTAATTTACTTTTAAGTCCCTCGCAATGTGGTACACCATAAACCCAGGGCCTGTAAATTCAATGCCACTAGAAGGCCTGCAGCACTGATTGTGTCGCCTACACAAGTAGCCCTGTAAACATGTCTCAGGCCTGCCACTACAGAGCAGGTGTGTGCAGTGTTACAGCAACTTCAACTTGGCATTTAAAACTACTTGCCAATCCTCCAACTCCCCTTTTATTACATATGTCACCCCTAAGGTAGGCCCTAAGTAACCCTAAAGGCATGGTGCCATGTAAGTAAAAGGTAGGACATGTGTGTTTAGTTGTAACATGTCCTGGTAATGACAAGCCCCCAAATTAGTTTTTCTCTACTTTGAGGCCTACCCCTCTCATAGGCTAGCTTTGGGAATTCCTTAATACACTGTTAAGCTGTAATTCCTGATCAGACAAGAGTAGCTTTTTCTTGCTTCAAATCTTTGGAATGGTAATGACCAATCCTCCTCAGTGGTGAAGGATTTAACATTACAGTTTTAGAAATGCCACTTGTAGGGGGCGTGGCTTACGCGCTCGTCAAGATGGCGGGTGTTTGCTGAGCTCCATCGCTTCACGGAGCTTACGAGGGGGATTACGGCCGCCTTGTGACCTCGTTCCACGTCCTCCTGGCAGAACGAGCCTCCTGATGCACGGCGCCACACATTGGTGATAAGGGTTGAGTACGCGACTCACTTTTCAACTGGTTTCATCACATCTCCGTTTCTCCTGACACGAGCGGCCACCATTTTGTATGCGCGGCGGCCGCACTGCCGGAAACTATATCCTACTGTGTGGATTAATGGTAGTCTACTTTAATGAGTTGCGGTGCTTCATCGGGACATTGAATGTGCCTGTGCTACCCCAAAATCCAGTCATGTCTAATTGAAGGTAGAATGCTGGATAATAAATAGGCAGCTAAAAATTAACATCTTCTGAGGCAAATGGAATGTCATGAGGTGCCTGTGAGGAATGGTTCTTGAAGCGCTTTCTTGTATTTGGAAGTGATTGAGGCGTCTCTCAAGGAACACCATCGCCACGGTCTCCTTTATGCCTTGCATTGTGCACAAGTTGTACTACTCCCTTACGGATGAAGGCTCTGCCTCTTTAATACACTGCAGTCTCTGCTTTTCTCCTGGTTTTTATTGAAGCTGAATGAGCCTGGTCTTTCACAGATGCCTCGTGCCTGAGAGGATGCAAACAGATTTTTGTGCATTGTGAGGTATTTTCTTTTGTAGTCACTTCACATCTTGGCCTTTATCTGTGAGTTCCTCCTCTTTATAGTTTGCTACACACCATAGTACCGGTATCTGGGATTGCGTTGTGTCATTCATCATCACTGTGTCTGAAATACTTTCCTATCCTCGCTGAACTCTATATCATTGAGCATATATCTTTATGGGAAGGATCTCTACTTATAAAAAACCTCCTCACCGACAAGTTCATTTTATCAAGATGGCTGGTGATCCACTCTCTCTTGCAAAGACATCTTCATCTGGTACTAACCTGAAATGAGCCAAACATGATCCTCCATCTCTGGTCCAGTCATCTTCTAATCCGGTTTTGGACTCAATTTTAGATGAACTACGTGCTTTGAAACCTTTTATGAATACCACCAATGAAAAGCTTCAACTGATTGAGGACCGATGGATCAGCATGGAAAGTAAAATGTCTGAAATGGAGCAACGTATAAGCAACCTTCAAGATGTGGCAACTAAAGTACCCTTATTGGAGCAAGAAATCTACAAGCTTAAGCTCCATACAAAGGATTTAGAAAACCGCAATAGAAGGAACAACCTTCGGCTGTATGGTCTACCTGAAAATGTTGAGGGTCCGGATCTTCTTTCTTTTTTAAATAAATTTCTGTCTGACCTTCTCACCCTTCATTCTTCAACTCCTCTCAATATTCAGCGTGCCCATCGTCTTGGTCATCCTCAACCTCACTCCAACAAACCACGTGGTATTATGCTTTTCCTAGAATTCACTGACCTGATGCACATATTAAAAGTTGCCAGAGAAAAACGCTGTCTTGTCTGGTCTGAACATAACATCTTCATATCACAGGATCTTTCCAACGCTACCAATGCCCGACGTAAAGAAATCCCAGCTCTTCGTCCACAATTAAGATCAATGGACATTCGGTATGGCATCCTACACCCCCGTCTTTGCAAGATTACCCATGAAGGTGTCTCTCAATCATTTGAGGATCCATCTAAACTAAGACAGTTTTTGCATTCCGTGACTAGAATACCTATGGACACAAATGCTCAATGCTCTTAAATCATTTAACTTGTTAATGCTTCACAATTCGTTATTCTTGCTGTGTTCTTTGTTCTTTATATCTTCACTATGACCTATGCAGCCTAAACATATTTATAACTTCCTAACTCTCCTACTTCCTTATCTCCTTCAGCTCCATCTTCTCCCATTGTTGTTCTGGTTCTCGAGTGCCGACATGCCTGATTCTTATTTTCTTTTTATATTTCAGATCTGGATTTTTGGCCTTGATCTGTCCTTGTATTTCTTTCACTTTTTTTCCATCTTTCCTTTCTCAGTTTTTTCTATCTCTTTCCCCCCCTCCTTCACCTGTCACCCTTCCCCTCTTTTATTATCTCTATGAATGATCATTTTATTTGTTCCCTTATGTGCTTATTAATTTTAGTATGTTTCCTGTTTTTTATGACCAGTGTCTTTCGTCCTCTTTGTTGTTTTTTGCAGTTCCTCATCAATGGGATTATTGCCCTGTTCCTTAAACATTATTATGTTTAAAGTTGTATCGTGGAACGTCCGTGGTCTGGGTCATCCCGTCAAGCTTATCAAAACTTGATTTTCAGATTGCTTTTTTGCAGGAAACCCACTGTAACGATGTTGAATCTCTTAAACTCAAGCGTCAATGGGTGGGTCAGGTTGTTTTCTCGCCAGCTATCAACAGTAAAGGTAACGTTGCCATCCTTTGTCATAAATCTTTGAAATTACAAATTGTATCAACTGAAAATGATGCAAGTGGACGATGGGTAATACTTCATGCCACGGTCCATAATAAACTTGTCACCTTCTTCAATATTTATGGACCGGTTAAGCCTGACCCGGATTTTTGGCACAATATTAAACTAGAATTAGCCTCAATTACTAATCCCAATATTATTGTTGCTGGAGATTTTAATAATTGGCTTGACCCCTTTTCTGGCAGAAAATCAGATTGTGAATTTAAACCTGATAAATCCCATAAAGCATTACAATCTGCTATTACTTCTTGTCCACTATGATGCCTGGAGAACTAGTAATCCTGACTGTTATGAATTCACGTTCTTTTCTAATATTCATCACACTATGTCTCGCATTGATTATGTTTTGATTTCAAAATCTTTACTACCCTCGCTCCAATCTTCTGTGATTGGTTCTATTTTTATCTCAGATCACGCCCCGGTCTCAGTTTTTCTTGATTTGTCCCCTGCCATTCCCAAACAGGCTAGATGGAGATTTAATAATTCTTTACTATCTGATCAAACTTTTATTTTAAATGCTACTTCCTTTATACAAGAATTTTTTCAATTTAACAAGTCAAGTGACACTTCATAACAATTGGGATGCCTTCAAAGCCTCGTTTATAGCTTTTTCCATCGCATACACTGCTAGAAAGAAAAAGTAATTGAACTCCCAATACATCTCCTCCCTCAATCATATTAAGATCCTTGAACACTTACTATACTTCCAAATCCCCTGTTCACCTCCGGGATCTAATTAAGGATAAATCTGACCTAAATAAATTGGTCACAACCGATGCTTGTAATATCTTACTTAAGATAAAATATCCAAATATCATGGGGGTCAGAACAAAGCGGGTAAAATGTTGGCTAATTATTTAAAAGTCAAATCAGAAAAGAAAGCCAATGGCCCTATTCGTAATACCCCTACTAACACTTTACAGCACTGATTCAGATATTGTTAAGGCATTCCAGACCTATTATCACTCATATATGGAAGACACCCATCCCACCATAAACGACACGCAGTTATTTTTTGATGGTCTTCCCTCTCCTAGCTCTGCTCCGGATGACATGGCTCTCTTGGAAAAAGATATTCAGGAGATATTAGATGCAATTAAATCCTTAAAAAGAGCTAAGGCCCCTGGTCCTGACGGCTTCTCTATTGAACTTATTTCCTCTTTTTCACCTATTTTTGCTCCGCACTTACTTGAGCTTTTTACCTGCTTTATATTGCACTCTAAGCCTGAAGGCTCCTTTCTTGACGTTCTCATTGAAATTCTCCCTAAACCCGATAAAGATCTCTCCCTTTGTCAAAATTATCGCCCAATCTCCTTAATCAATTATGGCTGCAAAATGTTTGCAAAAATTCTTGCCTCTAGACTGGAAGGGGTTATTTCCCTACTTATTGAACCTGATCAATCTGGTTTTATTAAGGGTAGGCTCTCCTCAGACAATGCTAGAATGTTCTCTAATATTCTCACCCTGGGGAGTAATTACTCTGACCCTCTAGCCGCATTATCTCTTGATGCTGAAAAATCTTTTGATGGCATGAATTGGCAATTGATGTTCGAAACTCTTCAATGGTTCGGTTTCGGCCCCAAATGTATTTCATTTATCAAATTATTATACTCCGATCCTCGTGCATACGCATCTGTTAATGGTCTTTTATCTCCTTATTTTAATTTACACAGAGGCACACGGCAAGGTTGTCCCCTCTCTCCTCTTTTATTTCTTTTATGTCTTGAACCCTTTCTTGAGCGCATTCGCCATAACCCTTTGATACCTGGTTTTCTTCATAATTCCCATGAAATTAAATTGTCTGCTTATGCAGATGATACCTTAATTTACCTTTTCAAACCCCTAACCTCCTTACCTCCTTTTTACAGGAGATTGACATTCTAAAATATCTGGATACAAATTAAATTTCTCTAAAACTTAAATTTTACCTTTAAATTCTTTAGGTCATCAATTCTTGTTTTCTGACACCAACTTTAAATGGTGTCCTTCAAAAATTAAATATCTTGGTGTATGGTTTTCCCCTACCATTCCCCAAACTCCTACCCATAATTTTACTGCTTTGAAAATTAAGATTCAAAATTTACTCTCCTCATGGTCCCCCCTACATTTGTCCTGGTGGGGCAGGTTGGATACCATTAAAATGATGATTGTACCGCTTATTCTATTCCTGCTCTCTATGTTACCCTTTAAACTTCACAACTATTATTTTAACCAAATCAATTCCATTTGTTCTAAATTTCTCTGGAACAATAAACCTGCCCATATTGCTTTAACTAAATTAATCAAACCAAAGAATGAAGGGAGGTGTACGATTTCCCAATTTTAAGCTATATCACACTGCTTTTCTAGTCAGACAAGTATATGCACTAAACAGACTCTACCATGATGCTTCGATACCTAGTTGGATTAATTTTGAACGTTCTCTATTACATGACTTTTCTTTTTATGACATCTGTTTTATGTCCAATTGCACCTTCATATCTAAATATCCTATTTTAAAATACTCCCAATACTTGTTGCACTTGCTGTTTATGGATGGATCCAACTTTCACCAAGCCTTCCTTGCCTCTTCCAATTGGTACAATAAATTTATTAAGTTTCGCCATAAATCATTTTACTTCAAACACTGGAAAGAGAAGAATATTATATATGTTCACCAACTTGTATCCCATAACTCTGTTTTGCCTTTTAATAAATTACAAGACCTTTTTGATTTACCCTCTTCCTGCTTATCTCAATACTCTCAATTATCACGGGCACTTCAATTATTTCTTTCATCTAAAAACTTTCCTATTAACGATACTACATTTATTCCCTTAACTCCTCTACACAACATCCCTTCTGACTCCAATCCCAAAGCCTCCTCTATATATAAACTTTTATCTACTCCTATCTCTGAAAGACCAAAACCCCCACTGTACTAGCTTGGGAACTAGACCTGTCCATCACCCTTTCTCCTCAAAAGTGGGACAAACTATGGCATAAAGTTTTTTCCACCTCTAGAGCTGCTAATATCACTCAATCTTTATTTTGTCTTTATAATAGAGCTGTTAGAACACCAGTATTTTTGCACAAAATTAACCCATCTTCTCCCCTTTGCTGGTCATGACTTTCCATCAATGGTACATCATCTCATTTGATATACCATTGTCCCAATGTCCTAAAATTTTGGAAATCCATCTGGGCCCAATGTTCCAAGACTTTTCATCTCTATATTCCCTTAACATTTCAAATTGTTTTTCTTGGATCCATTGTGGTTGATTTTCATGATACAGTGCTAAAGCCAAAACGGTTTGATCATTTTATTGCTCTTGCATTTAAAGTTATTCTTACTTGCTGGAAAGACAATTCCAAAATATGCATGCTAACATGGTGGAATCTTATTTGTGACCAACACTGAATTTCCACTGTTTCATCTTCATCTGTAGCTCAGAGAATTAAGTCTGATTTACTTTGGTTACCTTTTACTACTTTTCTATCTACACACTCCTACTTACACTAATTCTTACCTGTTAGTTCTTCTCCCTTCCTTTCCTCTTTTCTTTTTATTCCTTTGTCTTCTCTCTTCTTACCTCTCTCTCTTTTCTCATTCCTACTCTAAGATTAGGGTACCTTACAAATCAATAATTATCTAGATATTTTACTTTCCTTTAAGCGGTTACATAAGGTTGTACTTTATAATATCTTTCTTTTATATTTTGTATTATCGCTTCCATTTATTGTATATTTTGCCATGTTACTTCATTCCTTATGTTGACTGTGTTCTTGGTACCTGTTTATTATTCAATAAAAATTATAAAAAAAAAAAAAGGAAATGCCACTTTCAGAAAGTGAACATTTCTCTGCACTTGCTGCTCTGTGTGCCTTACAGCCTTTCTCCAATACACATCTGGGGAGGGTGACAGCTACACTTGGTGCATTCACTCTAAACAGCTACAACACAGGAAGGATAGGTGTGTCTGAGTACTCACCTACATACATCTGCATTCTGGTGGCAATGCCTGGGCAGAATGGAAGGGAGGGGCTAACACTTGGATAGGCAGTGCCCTGTCCCCACACAAAGGGCTGATTACCCCCCACAGACAGTCTGGCAGACAGGATTGGGTTGAATGGGATACTTGTGCACTTCGGAGAGCTGCTTTGAAGTCGCTAGCACATCAAAAGCACTTTTGGGTACAAGTACTGGGTCTGCGACCCCCTAAAAATCAGCAACTATTGGACTTGTATCTGAAGCTCTGCCAGAAGATCTGGTGTGTTGCTAAAAGGACTCAATTGGACTGCTGATCTGGAAGGCCTGCTTTTCTGTTTGTTGTCCTGATGCATGTTGCTCTCTGCTGAAGGAGAGCTGGGCTCTGCCTTCACTCCAAGTGATCCCCAAGGGCTTGTTGCCTTGCCTCCTATTGCTTGAGACTCAGGGATATCAAAGTCTCTATCCCTCCTATGCTTGGCTCACTGGAAGTGGCCAAGATACTTGCAACAACGTCGCATCTACTGTCTGCGTGTAGCAGAACCGGTGCATCGACCTGGTTGCGGAAGAAAAATTGGCACATCGTCTCGGAACCAGCGATTTGACTACAGGGATCAATGCATCAGACAGTGTATCACCCCCGCTGCAGCTTGGTGAGATTGACGCATCCACTCGACAGCGTGGCAGAATCAGGCACATCGCTCGACGCCTCTCAACTGCGGCACTAGTCTTCGGTACTGATGCATCAACTTCCCTGCATGGAGACGATCGATGCATCTTGCACTTGTGGGCCTCAACATCGACGCATCTGGCTGTTTGCGACCAGGAAAGGTACTTCGTTCACAGGGGCCTGCGTAGGTCCTGTAGCCGCCCGGTGCTCTATTGCAGTCGGCCCAAACTTTGACTTTGCCCTGAATCAGCGTGACCTAAAGTAACCGGTTCTTTTTTTAAGCGCTACTTGTTTCTAAGCATTTTATTGCATTTTTTCTTTTAAAATTCATTATCTAAAACTACTATAAAATGGATTTTTGTCCTTTTGGTCTTGTTTTGTTCAGAATATAATAATCTATTTTTCTAAACCTGTGTGGAGTCTTTTTGTGGTGTATTCATTGTGTTACTGGGTGTGTGTGTGTGTGTGTGTTGCACAAATAGTTTACACATTCCCTTTTTAGATAAAGATAAGCCTGACTGCTCTGTGCCAAGCTACCAGAGGGTGAGCACAGGTTATTTTTAGTGTGCATCTAGCTTACCCTGACTAGAGTGGTGGTTCCTGCCTGGCCTGGGTGCACACCTCAGCCAACCAGGAATCCCATTTCTAACAAGAACCCAATAATTGAATGAGCAGAAGGCTTATCATGGACATTGCTAATAAATTGAATAGAATTACACCTAATGAAGAGATTTTGAAGTTACAAAAAGTGCACATTAGGTGAACAGACAAGCTCGGAGGATGCAACGGTCAGTCATGGAACACGTACTGGCTGCTTGGCTGTTATGCAAAGCAGGATTGAATTTTGGGAACGTGATTTATCTCGGTTGAAAGAAATTCAATAAAAGAAATGCATTAATTCTAAACTTGGATACTTGTTGCCTTGATCTTTGAAACTGTGATACAACAAACACTTGCATTCACTCACATTTCTAATATCCCCACACAAACTAATTCTGCATAAACTCCATCCTCCTCGGGTTTCAATAAACCCCAGACCTCTGAGAAGAACAGGATTGGTGTACTTCTCAGGGTCAGCCTCCCTCAGGCACTGAAGTGAGATCCCAGAGGAAGCTCAGCCAACCTTGAGGAGGGTCAGCCTTGGAAAAGTTTGCCACAATCTATTCGATTGTTTGAAGGCGATCACAGAACGCGTATAGCAGAACGAGACAAGGTCAAAATAATGATTTCCGAACTGGTGGTTATAAAAAGATAGATAAATGTGCCACTTTTAGGAAAAGAAGGGGCCAGTAGTTAAGGCAAAGGAGTAGTGGCTCTGGAACTAGGGATGCTGTAGATGCTGCAGCAATCACCCAAAACTTGAAAGAGTTTAGCGAGAGAATAAAGAGCCCTTCAAGTGTTTGCCTTTGAAAGCACAACTAGTGCCGCAAACAGAAAAACTGTCCGATATCCCCTACGCCTTCAGTGAAGTGATGTTATTGGCCAGCACACTGGCATAAAGGAATTTGTGATCTTCACAAGGAACCTGGTGGAAAGAGTTGGTGAAGCGTGACATGTGGAGGGATGAATCAGATTAGGGCCTCCTCCTGAGAAATTTAAAGTGGATAGAAAGCATACCCATCCACTTAGGGAGGAGGGAGCATGTGACATCACATTTCCTTCCCCACAATACGCTTGCTTGCACTGGGGGGGCAGGGCCGGCTTTAGCATGTACGATCTGGTCGCACAACAAGGGCGCCGACCTCCAGAAGGGAGCCGGAGATCCCTGCAGCAGTCCCCCTACGATTTAAGACCAACAGGTCCAAAGAGAAGTGGGTTTAAACACTTTTTTCCTGAAGGCTGCAGGCACCAGGTCTGCTTTTCATTCGTTTAATTTTCATGGAGCTCCCTATGTATTTATGCATTTTTATGTAGCGTGAACATTACCCAAAGGTGCTTGAGCACTTTATCTTAATCTTACCGCTTAATCTTGCCCCCCCCCCTCACCTTCCTCCTACATCTCCCAAATTTTCAATACATAGATGATTGAAGAGGACGAGTGGGAGAAGGCACATTATTTGGTTTTGCGCAGGGCGTTCTCTGAGCAAGTACCAGCAGGGTACGAGTAACCCTGGGCGTAGGACTACGCTAGCGTAGTTTGCGCAACTTCACGCTATGCGAATGGCACGTAGCACAGTGCAAAAACGCGTAGCGGGCATTTTTTGCTTGCTCGCGGTCCTCAACGTCAAGTTGGCGACCGCGAGCGAGCAAAATGACATCCCGGCGAGACTTTTTCCTCGTTTGCGATCAGCAACATCAAGTTGCCGATCGCGAGCGTGGAAAATAAACCTCCCGGCGAGATTCTCAACGCGGGGAGGTCAGGTTTCTCATTGCGAGTGGTCGCGTATGCTCGCGACCGCTCGCGATGATAAACTACCAGTCCGCGTTGAGAAAACTGCTGCTCGAGTACAAATCTACTCGAGCGGCAGAAAACGACCGCTTGCACTGTGCAAGATGCCGTTTGCAATGATTGCACAGTGCGGACAAGCATCCGGCACTGTGCAATCAGTGCGAACAGCATTTTCCCTACCGCACTACGCAGTTCGCGTAGCTTGCGTAGTGCGAAGTGCACTTCGCGTAGCTATGCGTAGCGCGACTACGCGAACTACGCCCAGGGTTAGGTACGAGCTACTGACCGGAAAGGGGCGGGGGGGGGGGATTTGAATTCATGTCACTATGACCGTTTTGCATGGACAGCCTGAGAACATAACTGGTCTGCTCTAATATGGTCTGCACCGCGGGTAGGGCGTGAGATTCATTTAAACAGTTCTGACAGCAATGTTAGTCAGACCAGTACAATTTAATGGCACAACAATTCTTCGTTCATAATGATTTAATTCAAATTGCATTTAATGTGCAGAAAAAGTTTTAACGCGTCAGAATTTTACTCAAGGCAAGTATTCGGATTCAAGTCCTATAAACTGATTTAATCTGATTTATTGCAAATGCTGCATCTCAAAGGGAAGGCGAACGCTGCTTATGACGGAATAATAGGTTGCTAAATGTAGTAAGTACTCAACGGAGGTAGGCAGTTAAGCTACTTTATAGGCCAAGATACAGAACTCATCAAATGCGATCCTATCAGCAGCCTGTACATCCTTCAACTGCCTCTCAACCTCCCCACATAGCAACCGTGGAATCAAAGTGCAATACAAAACAGAACAACGACCCGAGCGCAAACACGAGCCCACAACACTATTTACACGCTCTCAAGAATCTAAATATATTTTCCAAAACCTAGGAACCCACTTGCACTTTCATTTTCTCAGCAAGTGACCACACAAATAATGTAGTCTGAGACAAATTAAAAACTCTATATTATTGCATTTAGTCTCCTTGATTCTCTGACAGGCTCACATTAACATATATTAGTCATGTATTGTAGAAGATTACAACAATGTAGGCCCATTGGTCCACACAGAAGCCATAATGCGTTGTGAAGGACATTGTGTTAATTATGCACAGTAATACTGACAGCTTACAGTAGTGCCCTGCACGCAGTAAACTATGTACATGTCTACATAGATACCACCAGCCTGCACAACAGATGGTATAACTAATTAGGGTCATTGGTATAAAGAAGTTATAGTACTGCACTTTCCAAGGTTACAACAAGATATGCACATTGATACCGGCGGCTTACAGTACTGCAATATTCAAAGGCATGACCTATGCGCATCAGCACACATGGAACACCTTAATGCACTAAATAGGGCGTGGGCCTAACTATGCACATTGGTACGTACGGAACCCCACATTTGATTGTCCTACCGATACACACTGATACAGAGAGCTTACTGTGGTGCTCTACACTGGGTTACAGCAAACGTTTGGTAAATATCACATTTACAACAGTGGGCACTCTTCTAACAAGGCTCATTGATACACAGAGCTCACAGTACTGCACTGTTACAACTAGATAGGCTCATTGGTACAGGTGCTTTACTATACTGCAATACACACAGTCACTTGTTTGCCCTAAGTTGCCATGGATATGCCCAGACCTGGGTCCCTTGCTCGCTGTGCCACACGATTCAAGCTAGCCTGGCTAATGAGGGGTGATACCACGAAACTGGTCCTAGGATGCTTGTTTCTGGTCCAGAGAGGACCTGGCCTGGCAGTTCGGGTGGACTGTTCCCATGAGGACGGGGTCTAGACTGATTTGCATATGGCTGGGTCCAAACTGGGGTGGCTTAGTGAGCAGAAGAAAGATGACGGATTCAAACCAGATCTGTGATTGGGGGTGAGTGTCTGAAAAGTTTCAGCACTCCTTCCATCATCATATTGTGTTTGCTATGTTCGCACTAAGTGGCCAGGGTATGCCCAGATGTGGGTCCCTTTCTCACTTTGCCACTGGATTTAAGCTAGCCTGCCTGATGAGGGATGTTGCCCCGAAACCAGTCCCAGAATGCTTGTTTTCGGTCCAGGGAGGACCTGGCTTGGCAGTTGGGGCTGGACTGTTCCCATGGGGAACATGGTCGAGACTGATTTGCATGTGACTGGATCCAAACTGGGGGTGGCGAAGTGAGCAAAAGAACAATAGATTTAACCCAGATCTATTGACTGGGGGGAGTGGTTGAAAAGTTTTAGCGCTCCGTCCATCATCTTGTTGCATTTGCAATATACAGAGTTATCACATGATATGTGCGTAGGTCCGTAATGTATCACATAGGGCACAGGCTACCTATGCGCATTCGTTCTGTAGGCTGTCAGTAGACATGGTGGAGGGCATCAGTCAATCAATGCACATTGGTACAGCCAAGAAGATTCTAGCATGCCCAGTAAAAAAGAGTACCTTAAGAGTGGCCTGATGCTCACTGACCAGCTTGGCATTCTCCATGGTGAGGGTTCGCAGACAGGTGCTCATCTCCGAGCACTGCTGTTCCAGTTGGTCATTCTGGGCCTAGAGGAGGAAGGAAGTTATTAGAAACTTTAATAGTGAATATTTAGCACATTAACCCACAATTTACCAGACCGTACGTGTACTCGTAGTGTAGGATGCTAATGGTGTAGATGAAGTAGGTAAAGTTCATGTAGTATGCAAGTGCACCTGGCTTGAGCTATGATATCTTGTGGGCTAAAGAAGGTGCCTGAAGATGCTCAGACATTTTCTCTGTAACATTAGCGCCATCGGTATGAAACCTTTACTAAGCAGTACCACTAAAGGTCCTGCTGGGTGGGAAAGGGCCTAGCATCCTCCTCTCAGCCTCCCATCCACGCAGCAAACACTATATGTGGCAATTGAAAGGGAGCGTTTCAAACTGTCCAACACTTTCCAACTCAGTCCCTGTTGCTCGGTCCCCAGCTCTGGTGCTAGGGTAGGAGCACCTAATTTACTTCCACTTCACTATCATTCCTGTTCCACTTTCCTCATACCTCATCTCCCACCTGAGGGTCAACACTGAGAATTTATTCGGACACATGGAGAAGCCTGGACCAGTGAGCACTACTAAAAGCCTCCTGTTCTACTGCTGTTCCTCAATGGAAGACACACAGGAAATCTACCCCCTGGGAACAGATCAGACCCGCTTTTGCCCCCATTCTACTACACCAATCTTCAGTTTGCAGTACATCATGGATATTTTTAAGAGTGGCAGATAGCTGTTTCCTCCTAAATGCAAAGTCAAGAAGGCTCTTCTACATTGAAATTCATCAAGTAGTAATACATCATAAGGGTACTGAAGGGGTTAATTAATTACATATTTTGTTTCACCTTTATTTTCCAGGCACTTTTGAGGTCTTAGAAAGACTTAGACACTTCCAAACCCAGTCGCCCCTGTCTGTCCACCATTCTGGTTACAACCTTCTTTATGCACCTCAAAGCATTCTCCAGCTTGGGATTCAATGCCCTGCACAAGTTTTCATTTCCTTCTTATACACAATGAATTAATGTATTCTACACTACCATTATCCTTGACAGGCTCCAGTTCCCTTTAATGGTTTGTCTCATTCCTATATTTTCCCAAATCACCCGTTCCCCGTCCACCCCTGCCATTAACAATCCATGGAGGGGTTTAATATAATTTCCTTGATGTAATTTTTTTTAATTGGCTAATAATTACAAATGAAATACAAAAGGAAAACAAAGGGGACTGGTGGAGAAGCAGATGAATGCCTCATGGTCTTCACCTGCACATGCTCAGACTTCTCCTTCATGATCATGAACTCCCTGGTAAGCTGCACTTTCTCTGCCAGTTCAGTTTTAACTCTGGATTTAGCATCCTGTTGAAACAAACCACAGGAAATTATCTAAATGAAGAGATACCTTGTAGATTGACAAAAACACACACACAAGATGCTGTGCCATCTTCATTTTGTCTCCATGAACAGCGTTTAATGAATGCCACACACTTGGTTTGGTCTTTTGGTAATAGAAGCAAAACAAAGAAAGCTGTCAGGACCTCTCTGTTAAGATGTTAGTCACACAATGCGTGTAGAAGGGCACAAGCAGTGCACAGAAAGATGGTGCTGATCACAGCTATTGGCAGAGAATTAGAACTGGATTGAGGCTTGGAGTGGACTAGACACCAAATTTTCCTACAGCTGTTTGAGTGCCCTCAATCGGCCCAACAGTGTCCAACACACCTGCTCAGACGGGTAAAGGAAAAGTTATGGAGGTATACTCATAAAATGCCAGTCTCTAAGCGGATATGTCCAACAAAGTGGTCAATTGTTAGTATGGTTTTACATAACTACACAGACAATGATGGCCAGGTTTAGGGAAGAGATCCGTATAGTTTGCTCAGTTCCCTGCCTGCTACAGCTTCACAGATAATACTTAGTCTACTGCAGCTATCCTAAAGGAATGTTAAAAAGTCTTGGAGCGTGTCTCAGCACAAAAGGAAACACCTGGAATTGGTTATATTTTCTGCCCAAGACAAACCTTAAATACTTTGGTTGATATGTATTAGAGACATATTGAAGCAAGCCTCTTGGAGATCCAGAGAGCAAATAAATTCTCTTCCTTTCAAAAAATTATGACAGGACAGACATCTAAAACTTAAAGTGTGATATTGCTACTCACAGACTACAAATCCGGACTGCCGGCAACCCTGTGAGATATTCCTTTTTGCAACAAGGGCCCTTGCATGGGCTAATTGATTTCCGCATGATAACCCAATAATACTTCCCTATTTGTATTAACTTGGATTAAGGTGTGACCTATTGTAGTGGACAATTTAGATGCACCCTCAACATCTGATGTCGGAGATGATGTAAAGGAGGAGGGCTTCTCAAATACCGGGGAGTTTGGCCTGTTTTGATTATCACCAGAATCCATTTCCCAATGTAATGTACATCCATTCTTATAAGTGGGAGGTCCAGCTTTTTACCAAGAGTAGGATAGACATTTAATGTATTTCTATTTTTGTTGGAGGGTGACTTAATGGAGAAGCAATCCTCTCAAGGGCCTTTAAAGAATGTTAGAAAAACAAAAATGGGAAGGATGGAACGCTTGGTTAATCTTTGCCACAGGTAAATGACTCATTGCTTTTGAAAAATGTATATATTTAGACATTAGACTTTGCCCTTCTGTTTGACCAACAAGTAGTCTTCTTTAAAAGGAACTAGCAACCATGCCTGTTGCTGCTGTGGTATGTTCCAAGTTATCTGTGATCTTTTCCACCACATAGCAGTTCACCGACAAAGGTCACCCTGCATAACAAACTCAGGCATTGCTTCTTCCACTGGAAAGTTCAAGCCTGGAGCCCTTTCAGGTTTCCAGTTATTTGGATTAAAACAACAGAGTGTGGCCTACAGATTAGATCCAAATTACTATACAAATATAATATATTCCGCCCAAAAAACAACTGTACGAAATTACCAATGACCAAATCTCACAAACATCAACGTATGTAAAGTTTATGATCCCAAAGGACTGGGATTATAAGCGCAGAACAGTTTGTTTCTTATTATTTTAAAGTTGAATAACCTTCTTGTGCTTCTGTTTTTAAGAAAAGGGAAGTTTATTTTCAGCCATAAGATCAGGGTTTGAATTTCGAGATTTGAGTGGAAATAGAAATGTGGTCCACGCTCATTGTCAAGATCAGAAGAGAACTGAACACAGGAGCATTGAACTGGACACTGTTGCCTTAGGAGACGTCAACACCGATCTGAATATCATAGTGATGTCCAACATCCGTGCTACTCACGATGTCGACAGCAAACTTTGACGATATAGGCTTGGTTTAAAGTGTAAGGATTTAATACAAATTCTCAACATGCAATAGCAGGGCAGGGAGCATTTAGCTGCAATTCCAACCAAAGGTTTAACACTGTTAAGATTAACAATATTAATTTCCAAATTTTCTTTATCTAGTAATTTGAGAGCTCCAGGCAACAGGAGCCATTTTGAGACCAATGTGCAAGCACTGCTCTCTCTCCTGCAGCTAATACTCTTTTTCGAGACACAACTTTTTGATTTTGCTTTTAGGTCTGGCAAAACCTTTTGATTTTACTACAATTATACACATAATATTCTTATTTAAAGTGATTTCCAGGCTGCCCTCTTCATCCATTGGTGAGTGTTTGTGTCATTCACATTTTTCGCTTGCCCTCTCTTGGCGCTGGGAACGCCTACATTTTACACCTAAAATATTACCTCAACAGAATGCCCATTGATTGATGAATTGGAGGCGGTGTAAAATCTCAATTTCATGGGGCAATGTGTCCCCAATGTAAGACACCTCCCAACACATCAAAATACAGTTAATTAAGTAAGGGCCAACTCAATTATTGAGTTCGCGATCAGCAAAAAAAAAATGTAAGGGTTTTATTACAAAAATTCAAAAGATGCAGTACAGAAATGCAAATGCATGGAGTTGTTGCCATGAAGGTTCTCAGCAAAAAGAACGTTACAAAATAGTTAAAAATCAGAAACTTTTCAAGTCCCAAGGTGGGTAGCAAAATCAAAAGAGAAATGGACAACATCCATAGCGGCATCAGGAAGGTCTCAGGGAAGTTGGGGATCACCCCCTAAATTAGGGATTTATAAATTATATACAGTATTTTTGATTATTAGAATCACAAAAATTGTTAATCATCATGATATGGTTAAAAAGTATTACGTTCTCAGCAAATCAGAGCATTTTATTAAGCGTTATATTGCCTTGGCAACTAAGCACTATCCCACTACAACGGAGAGGGCCCGGTGGCTCCTCACAAATAAGGTTTTACAAAAACCATGACAAAACAAAACAAGCTTTGACAAAGCCAAAAGGCTGGCAACCAATGCCAGACCTACTGATTTTGTCAATGCTAGTCTCATGCAATGGTTCACAAATCTCTTCTGATGCACAAGAAGACTCTGAAATGTGCTGGTCACCCCATCCAATAGATTCAGAAGAAATGTTTTTCCCTTTTGCAGGACTAGTATTCCCTCCCTTTCCTGCCTCTTTATCTTATTATATTTTGTTTACCGAAAGAAACAAGCTGTGACAGAATGTCTGTAAGGTCTTTGTAAACAAGGGAATGTCTCAGCTAGTGCCAGAAACTAGGGCCATTATAAGAGGAGCTATAAGACAGAGAGATAGTATATCCAGTGCTTAATTTGTCAAAATAAATTTATTTATTTTTTAAATGCCAGGGCTCTCGTCGGTAAGGCCACTGCAGATTGCACCACAGATTGCCGCTGCCAACGATAGTAGCAACGCAAGTACTAGCCATCACACTTCTACAAGTGTGACAATTCAGACTATTTCAGGCCCCCAAAGCTACAAGAATGGCTTGGGCGGCAGGTAATATTCATTTTTATTGTTTATTTAATGAATAATTACCTGTTGTTGTGGTCATCTCCAAATTAGCCAGACAGTGCAACCTTGTGGCAGCTGTCACAAGCACCGGTGTTAAGAATTAAGTGCCGGTGCCGAGCATCCGAAAGCACCGGCTCAAATTAAGCACTGGGTATGCCCCATTTCCCACACTTTTCCAGGCTTTGTGGTCATTCGGTAAAATGTATTTATAGATTTTTAATCATAAATAAGCCTGCGGTCTTTATTAACAATGAGGCGGCTTAAGTGGCCACACCACTAGAAGGCAGCAGATGCCATCCTTTCTTGTTACTAACACTTATTTTTCACAACTGCCAAAAACGGAAGAGACGTCCAGAGGGCCCCGCATTTCTTTCACCCCAGGCCTCGTAAATACAAGCCAGCTAGAAACCATGCACGATATGTTACTCGAGGGAGTGATCCTCGGTTAGAAAATACTCGTAAATAAAGGGATATCTTTTTTTTTTTTTTAAAGCGGATACCCAACAGTGTTCGTATTTGCCCTGATAATTATACCTACAAACTGCACATAAAGGCCTTGATAAAACTACAGGGCTGATTTCATTTGGGTGCACGTTCTCAATTACCATAAACAGGATTCCAAGATGGGCGATTTGTGTCCGTGTGCTAACAGCCTGACCATCTCAACATTCCAAAGGAGAAAAGGCCTCATCTGTACCTAGGCTCTGCAAAAACCACGTCTTTTTTATTTAAAAGTGCACTCAACGCCTTTTAGTTAAAGTTGCCATTTATGTTAACATCTGAAAATAATCTGACTTACCTTGGCTTCTGCTCGGAGTTGAGCAATTAGGCTGTCCTTGGCATCTGAAATATCAGAGAAGAGGGGGTAAATAAATATTTAAGATCAAATATTTGACCCGCCAAAACTACAAATCGAATTGGCTTTGGTGATGCTCTGTCACCATTTTTCATTTTGCCCAATATATATACTAATGTACATTATATACTTATATCTAAAGTGTGATTTTAGGTTACGTTTGACCATAGTTAGTGATTCTCACATTATAGTTACCATAGTTACAGTGTGTTCATGTTAAGGCAGCCATAATGAATGTAGGCCTCAGTTTAACAACTCATGCGAACATTTAAAATGCATCTTGGCTGCTGTGTGTTATCTCACCCTTTCTCTTGTTTCAGGAGCCAAGCTAGAACAGTTATAATTGTTGCAGTGGTTTCTGTGAGAATTGTTTTATAATGCGAGTTTCACCAAAAGCTGAATAATGAGGTCTCTACCTCTGTGCCTCGGATGGAGTGAACGCAACTATCCTGTACGAGAAAACACCTGAAGGTCCTGAAGCTGTGAGCTGCCTTTGGGTCAGCCGCTGCCCAAACAGGTAAGATCGGTGGGGCCGTGGGGCGGGGCGGGGAGGGGGGGGGGGGGGGGGTGGTGATTTCGACAGACGGCGACAAGGGAAAATTAAGTATTTATTTCATTTTCCCTCGCGGTCGTCTGTCGAAATACCCCCCCTCACCCCTACCGCCCCTCCGCTCTTACCTGCACAGGCTGCGGCTGCTTTGTGTCATGCCTGGGAATGAAGCTACCATATCGGGAAATGTAGGATTTTGATTGGCCCCCACCTCCATGGGGAAATTGTACTTCACTGTAGAAACTGTACGTTTAATTGTGTATTGCTGAGCTAGTTAGTTTCAGGTATGCTTTCCCACTTGCTTGAAAGTGGATGCCCCTTTCAAAGCCCTTGAGACCTGTTACTTGCCTTTGCCGCTGCTCAGAGAGCTAGACTCGTGAGCAAATCCTCTCTCATTAACCTAACTAGATCTTCATTTGGTTCTGCCTTTTAGAGGTTTCACTTGCTGTCACTTGCTGCTTACCTTTCCCAAACGCACTGCAATCCTCGGTTTATCATCATTATGGAATTTCCCTTCAGGGGAAACCAAATCTTACTTGATTTGCATATGACTATCTTTAAATAACTTGCCTTTGTATTTGCTATTTTGACTTGCTTTGGATTATAACGAACCACGATTTATGAGTGGTTTATTGATTTATGACTAATCTGAATGTTTTGAGTTTGTAAATTTGCTAATCTGCTAATAAACCTCCATGATTAGCAAATCTACTCCTCACCGTCATTATTGTGGTGCCTAATGTGCTTCACGGTCATTGATGCACTGATGTTAAGCCTCAATTTGAGACAAAGGTCGAGACACTGGAGTGCAGCTTGCGCTTGAATTTACAGTCAACAATTTGCATGGTGCAAACCCCATCCCATTCTGCTTTACCTTTATGTGCAGAATAACACAAAAGGAGCAGATTTAAATTAATTGGCTAGAATTGTGCTTTTTTTTTGTTGGTCGGTGTTAATATATACAGAGGCCCTGTTTAGCAGCCCAATACATATTGATGAATAGTGTGCTATGTTTGCAAAATTGTGTGGCAGACAGTTCTTTTTGCGCCAGTAGAACTGTCCATATTGTGTCAAATGGGCTCTGGTGTAAATTAGCACAGAACAAACAGAAAAAGCATCATTCTGGATATTCTGGACAGATAATGGTATCCCCCGCTTGGACACATGGAAGCCAGATGCATAAGGGGGCCGCGAATGTGGATAGCAGAGCTGATGGTGTTGGTGTTGCAGATAATTCTTTATGGCTAAATGTGATGTCAATATCTGATGCCAAAGCCCTGGATTGGAGGGTGGCGTGTTAACTTCACACACAAAATTAAAGTAAACCTGTGGTAGCGCCATGCCAGTACTGTGCAATTATGAGTGGAATGGGGAATAACTGCACGGTCCTGGTTTTACCAGGTTGAATTCCACACTATATTCCCTGAACAATGGGAATTAACGCTCACACTTACCACCTGCCCTCAGCAGATCATAAATGTGAGCTTGGATGGAGGGATAGAGGGAAGAAAGATGGGAGGGTAAGGGATGGAAGCGGCAAATCGCCTAGCAGATGAGAGCACTGTGTGCGCCCCCCCTTGCTATGAGAAAGTTAATGGGTGGGGACTGGGATAGAGGTTTGGCACCTCCTAACATTTTATCAGCATTTTTTATCCAGCTGGTAAATCTGGGTGCAGGAACACCAGGCTAGCGGTGATCAAGTGAAGCAAAATTCCACAAAGGAATTCCACCCTCCCCAACTTGTAATACGGGCCCTAAGAATTCAAGAAAAAAAAAAAAAAAAGAGTTAACACACTTTCATCAAGAAGGTTAATTCAATTTACATGTTCTGGTCTATTTTAAGGATTAAGAGAAAGGGACATGAAAGTATTGGTTCGATAAGATCTATGTAGAAGCGGAGACAAGAACCAGGGTGGATTCCCAAAGTGTTCCCAGGTAAAGCATTTGCTTTCAACAGAGAATGATGTCCTTCTCCAGGGAGAATTTTTCCGACTTCATAGGATTCTACAGAATGGTGGTGTCGGCAGCATTCTAGTAGGATGTGTGATCCCAATGGAGATTCAAGCCCCATTTTCGGTGTCAGTGCCATGCTTATGTTTGTGGAGATGCCAGGAATGAGATTGAAGGCCATGTGGTCTTTATGGAGGGCTCTGCATGCTCTATGAAGATCCCACACCCAGTGTTCTCTATGGAGATTCAAGGATTTATGCTCTCTACGGAGAACTCTGGATTCTTTTAGGAGATCCAAGGCCCTGCATAACAAGATGATCTCGGTTACTGTGTCCTCTATGGAGATTCAAGGTCTGATGTTTTCTTTTGAGGGCTCTGGATTTTATGTCTTTAATAAAATCCACATTCTCCTAACGCTGTATTTGGAGCATCTACATTCGATATGGAGATCCCAGGTCCCATATAATACAAGGATGATCCCTAGCCTCAATGGAGATTCAAGGTCGGATGCTATGCATGGTCTATGGAGATAATAGGCTATATATTTTATCAGGAGATCCTAGGCCCAGTGTTCTCTATGGAGGGCAATGTATTCTCGGAGTTGATCTCAAGTCCATTATTATATGTATTCACTTAGAACACAATATTGTCTTTGGACACCACTGGAGCATATTTTTCATATTAAAAATACTGTGCCTACGTTAAGTTTCCTTTAGTTGACACAACTAGGCCGCACTGGGCTGCAGCATTTAAATAGTGCTTGTTTTTGTATGCACGAGCGAGCCCTGCTCGTTCATGTTTTCAGTTCCAGAAAATCATTTTAATTCAGCTGCAAACCATGGTATCTACTTGCATGTAACAAATTAATATTTCACTAGCTTCCCGGGAAATGATGCACTGATGTTGCAATATAGCAAGGCCACTCAACTGAGCCTCGATGTTATTTATGTGAAAAAGCAGTTCACGGTTTTTCTCTCATGTTTTACATTAATATTTTCTTCTGCAACAAATTGTGTGCACTGTTAGCCAATAAGAGCACGCGTTATTTTAAAATAATGTGATTGGTGTTGTGCAAGTAACATTTTAGTGCTGCACATTTACGTAATGTCATGCTATGAAAACAAAAGTGTGCATTCTTTGTCTAAAATATTATAAAAGATGGGCATTTTGGGAAACATAAGAGTTCTTGTTATGTTCTTGATAAAGATGGTGTAAACCAGGACGATACCATCGAAACACGAAGACGCCTAGGATTCCTAATCTGTGACGTGGGTTGGCACAACAGTTTAAATATCCTCAATCCATTGGGTCCCAGTCTTAATTAAATACTCTCAGGGATAGGTTGTGTTTATGACAAAGTGTATTGTCTTGTGGATACTTTCAATTCCCTCTTTTCTTTCCTTAATCTTCTTTTTTGTTTTTTATTTGCTATATCCCTGTGTACAAAATGTATATTTTTTTGCAACAACTATGTGATTGAACTACTCATGAATATGTTTTTTATGAATGTTACAAATTAAAATCTTTTTATATGCATTGAAATAGAAGATGTCAAAAGAAAATATTTTTAAATAAAGTTCTTTTTTAAGTTATATATGTGTATCTGTGTAGTGGCACACTATATCTAAAAGAGTATACTGATATACTCTCTCTTGCCTGTTGTAGAGTGGTGTGGTGTTTGAATGAGAAGTGTATGGGAATGAGGTAAATTTGATTTTAGCATGAAAGGATAAATTGTCTGCCAAAGGAAAACTATATTTTCTTAGTTGAATATGGAACCCTATTCCTTTGGTGAATAAAGGGTCCCTCTCATTTTCCATTTTGGGAAACAGCCAGACTTTAGAGACATTGGGGCCGATTCCGATTCGGGCCGGAAATCTCTCAGACCGAGCCGGACCCGGAGAGATTCCCGACCGAATCGGACTCGGGCAGTCCGACCGATCGAGTACGATGCGCACGCATGCCATCGGACTCGAGTCGGTCGGACTCCCATTGAAGTCAATGGGAGCCTGTCGTACAACGCGTACGCGGGCTCCCATTGACTCAATGGGTGCGAGGCGGACAAGGGCGCCCCTACAGCGTGTACGCGGCGAAGCGATTCGCGCCATACACGCACAAGTAGGGGGACCCATGGGTCCCCCCTGTGTGCGACTCGCGCGCCTACGTGTACAGGGGGTCCGACGTGGACCCCCAAAGTCCGGCTCCGACAGCTTTTTCGAGCCGGACGGCGCGAGTCGATCGGACTGCTCGCGGCGCGCATCGTACTAACCCGGCCGGGAAACGTCTCCATAGCGCGGTGCGAGTCGTGTCCATGCGAGTCGGTCGGAGCGTGTTGAAGCCGCGTTCGAGTCAGTCGGAGTTTTCGCGGGTGCCTGCATCGTACTCGCTCGGCCAGACCCGCGTACGATTCGGTCGGGAAACAGGGCTCCGAATCGGATCCGGTAAATCCGAATCCGATTCGGAGCCCTACCGGCCGAGATCGGAATCGGCCCCATTGTGTTTGCTGTTAGGAGATGGTTAGATATTTGTGGTTCTTTCCCTATTTTGGCCTATTTACTTTTATTATTGTGATTGATTGCCAAAGCGCATCTGTCAATGCTTGTTTAATTTCTTAATATCACATTGAAATTTGCATTTATTATAATATTTGGTTTATGCTAATTCCCGTGATTGATTAACCAATGTTTGCCTTCTGTAATGATTATTCGGATAATTGAATACATTAACAGCACTGAGATTAGTGTCTCAAGCCTTTTCGTTAATGCTATTGGCTAAATGTAGCATACTGGTATTTCTCCTTTTCCCATGACCTAAACCCCATAAAATTAGGTATGTTAGGGTATCGTTAAGGGTCATGCATTTCTAAGGAGATAGGGCCTCTGCATCCTCGCTAGAAAACCCAGAACCTCCTCTCCGCCTTGAAGATCCCAGAACCTCTATTAGCTACGCAGGTTCCAGGCACTGTCATCTCTTTGCAAATCTCAGAACCTTTTTGCTCAACTCTAGCCCAGTATTTTCTAAGAAGGTCCCAGGCTGTACATCCACATGAAGATTCCAGGTCCTCCATCACCTAGGAGAAATCAGATCATGTGTCCTATATCATTGCTGTGTTTAGTGCTGGTGACGTCTCAGAATACGATCCCAGGCCATGAATTGGATGATGCAGATCTTAGATCTTAAGCAATTTAAGAAAACTCAGGTCCAGCAATCACCAAGGGGGGCTCTTTCTTCTCTATGACCCTCTTGGGCCCATTATTCTGCTTATAGGCTGCATAGAGGCAAGAAATGGTGCAGTTGCGCCCTGTACTGTGGAATACCCATACTTAACCTTCCACCGTCTCCCATTACACTTGCTGAAACCCCTTAAAGGAAGATATTTCTGCATTTGGAGTGCAACCTACTTTGTTAGTCACTGTCTTGCATGAATGGCAGAGCCAGCGACAGGCGGCCTAGACCCTGCTCTTCAGTGTCGCAACAGAGCTACCAGGCATCACAACTTCCGACGCCCCAGATGACCCAGAAAAGGGGGGACAAATCATGTCCCTCTGAAACAGGGCCTTGGCTTCCAAGTGACCTTATGTTTTAGTCAACAGAACATGGCATACTGTCAGATAGGAGGCCAAACTTTTAAAATGAAAAGTAGAACTATAAGTTTAAGAATGGAAAACAAAAATCAGAAGTGGCTAAAGGTGTTGCATATGCTCTGGGGTGACTACGCAGGTCTTCAGGTTGACCCGACTCTGTCCCCTCTCCGTACCCAGTTCAGACTTGAGAAGCGTGCTCTCCTGCTCCAGCTGCTGGATCCTCAGCTCCTGCTGCTGCTGTTTGTCCTGCAAGTCCTGGGCGTCACTGCGCAAAGTCCTATTATCCTGCCGCAGCACCTGGACCTGCAACGATGGAATTCAGGGACACAACTCAGTTGTGTGTTATAAAGTGCGAACCAGATGGGGAACAGTGGTAGCCTGTATAATAATGAGGGGTGTCGGACGATACAAGACTCATAAAGCAGATGGGAATTGATGAAGTGATGTACATTAATGAGGGGGGTGGGGTCGTAACAGAAGATACTATACTTCAATTAGGGACTTACTCATAAACCAGCTAGGAAACAATGGGGTGCCATACATTACTCTCTTACCTGCTGCTTGTTGAGCTCTAGAGATTTTGCAAAAGTAGTGATGAGTGGGTAAAGCCAAGAATGATGTCGTGAAAATTGGAAAGCAGGTCAGGAGTGCATATTGTGGGAAAGGAATAGTGAGGAGGCCGTAAGGTAGAAAAGGAAGCAGCGGGAAATAGTGAATGAGGTAAAAGGGGGTATGTGAAGCCCAGCAGAATGAGGAGTAAAGAGGGTACAAAGAGAGAAAAGTAAGTAACAAAAGTTTATAAAGCGTGCTAATACTGAAGTGTCTTGGCACTAAACAGAAGGAACCTCCAAAAAAGGGGGTACGGACCAGGTAGGGTACGGGTCGGCCTACTCTAGTTGGGATCGGAAAAGCCAGGTCTTAAGTTGTTTCCTAAAAGTCAAAGAAGCAGGGAAATGAGCAGTAGCAGGAAGATGCTGAGAACAGCAGAATGGGGACCTAAATGTAGAGAAAGCAAGGGCAAGAGGGTAGACAATGTGGTACAGGGTTAGGAGACGGATAGGAGACAAATGGATAGGATAAGGAGTGAAAAATAAAAAAATAGGGGAGGGAGAGAAGAACAAAAGTCAAGAGGAAAGAGAAAAAAATGGAAATTAGGGAATGGCGATAAAAGAAATGGGGAGAGGAAAGTCATGACCAGAGACTGAACACTGAATAATTCAGTATCCATCAGATTGTTTAACATCTTCAACTTATTTATGTACGGTCTGCAATCTTACTCACTTGAGAAATATCTAAACACTTGATATGGAACGTGTTCATGTGTCCAAGGGCAGGCAGGGGTGTCTGGGATCACACTGAAACCATCAGAGGTTTTTAATCACTGGTGTCCTGGGGCTTAACCTTACTATTGAGTACAAAAGAAAGCACCAAGTACACCCCGTTAGCACCTGACTACCCACTGGGCAGGTAAATCGAGCAGTCCACGCCGTACTCAGGGAGGCAGTGTAGGGCTAGAGACTTAAAAATCGACAAGGATCAAAGATGGATAAATACATTACTGCCCTGCCAGCATCATTGATCAATGGGGGCAATGCCACTTACAGTGGTGTGCATTCTGTACGGCCCACTGGGCGTGGATATCGCAGTCCTTGGCCTGGCCCAACCGAGAAGATTGCGCTTAACAAAGAGAGCCACCAAAAACCTCAGGTAAGTCACGGTAGTGCCAAGACCAGTCCTCAGGTGGCCGCAGCAGGGGGTCAGTGTGTTTGTTGCACGTGGTCCTGGGAATAATTGATTTTTTTTTCATATGGCCAAATCACAAACGTCTCCACCCAAGCTAGCTAGGCTTACACCGTTGTACAAGCCAAGCCCTGGAAATGTTTGCATTGTAAATCATGCAACAAACATGTTAAATAAGTTTGTTTCTTCAAAATCAAAAAACGTGCATTTCTTTAACATGCAGAAGCATTGACATTAGTAAGTCACACTATAGGGTCATTGAAAGGTAAATGAAGAAATGAGGGGATTGGTGGAATAAAATATTTAACACAGTTTGGTTAAGCGGGGAAAGCCAGTATTAATCACTGGTTTTCTGGCTTCAGTTTGTACAAAGCAGCCACTAAATAGCTATCTATTTGATTGTCCTTTTCACTTCAAAGGTTAATGCTTTGATTTTAGCTTTGTGCAGGTGGGTAGAGCGGCAGTAAGCAGAAACCACATGAAAGCTCGGCTCGTTATGGGCTCGAGGTTCCAAGAGGACCTCGACATGAGCCAGAGCCAGGCACCTGGCTCGAGCTTTAAGTGGGGCTCGCCCACCTCCAAGAAGTTGGTGAAATGATGGCACTGCAAACGGACTGTATCTCAGGAATTCACTCTTGTCTAACAATATATGGAAATGGCTCTTCATTTGCATCTCTTATACTGCGTTATAAGTAAAAAGTGAGGCGTTCTGATGCCCTCTGGGCATTATTAGAACTTCTATAAAACGCCCACACAAAAATAAATAAAAGAATGGGGTAAGACAGTAGAAAGAATCGGTAAAGGGTGGAAAGTTAAGAGGCGAGGGCTGTCACGAGAAGAATGAAGGAGTAAGACAAACTTGAAGACAGTGGCAGAGATAGCAGGGGCAAACTATTGATGAGGGCATGAAGTGCAGGGTGACTACAAGGAATGGTCCGGGGGTGAAGTGGAGGGGTGATGGGGGGGGGGAATGGAAGAGGGCGCTGCAGGAAAGGGAAGAAAAAAAAGAAAGGGAACACGGTGGGAGGAAAAGAATGAAGCGAACGTGGAAAGAGGGAAGAGCTACGAGAAAATAAAAGGGGGTTTAGGGCACGTGACGTGCACCAAAAGAGAGGCGAGGAATCACTGAGATTCAATGTCGAACTAACTGACAAAAAAGTTAAACTTTCACCACGAGCTTGAGATAAGAACAATAGTGTCATCCGCAGCAGACCCGTCTTCAGCCATTTCACGGCATCTGCTGGATGGCGGCCATTAAAGGCCGGGTCGGGGCAGGTGTGAGGGCGGCGGAGACAGGTGAGGGCGGAAGGAGGAGGCGGCGGCTGCAGCCCTCGGTGTGCTGCCGGGCACGGAAGACGAGGCCGTGGCCCACAGTGGCGAGACCGCGGGGCTATACCATCCTCTGTGCCCACACCGGCAGCCCTTGTAAAAGCCCAGGTGTAACAAAGGGTCTGTGCCCGGCTTCACTCACCTCTTTCCGTTCGGCCTCCACCGCCTTCTCCAGGTCCTGGACTCTCTGCAGCATCACGGCCTGGGACTCCTCCAGCGACTTCCGCAGGCTCGTCTCCTGGGACAGCAGCTCCTGCAACTGGACACCAAAGCGCCCTGTCAGATCCATGCGAACAAAGAGGGGGCCCGGGGAAAACCAGGGGCAGGTCTCAACCGGGGACAAGCCAAAACATCAGTAAATCACTGCAAAGAAACAGGTAGAGAAAAGCCTGGACATCAAAACTGCAGAAGCAGTCCGGCCTGGGGGTCTTCAGAAGGGAGAACATAACCCCTCTGTCTGAAAAAGACAGACAGATAGTGCTACCTACCCATGAAACAAAATTCTCCTCCAGATCCTACAAAAAATTCACAGGAGCTTCTCACCCCTTCGATTTATGAGAACTTTACTGTTCACCACAAAACTGTGGAACCCATGCCACCCACACACCTGTGCATTCTCCACAACTCTCCAGCCCAATCCCTCGCCCAGCATCCTGAAATGACCTCAAAACGATTGTTCTCCTATTCATAAAATAAAACCGCAATCCAAAATGTCAAACCTAAAATAACACGTGATATGAACTCTTGCCACCCCCTACCTACGTTTGTTTGCCAAACCAGAGGATGTGTTTGGCAGGTATGGAAGCTACACAATGCCTTAACAAAAAACTACATGCATAAATTAATGACCCTAAAGAAAGGCGCTGCAATACCACGTTAACGTTAGATTGTGTGTTTAACAAATGCTAATTAACAATAACAGTAAATAACTGCAAAATATGCTGGCATAGCTAGGAACCGAAACTGCAGCTACATACTTACATAAAACCCAGGCAGATAAGCAGTGCGAGAGGAACTGCAGCATATTCATTAAACGAGACACAGGTAAAGGAGTGAGAACAGAAGACAACATCACAACACAAAGCACGAGAACGTGTACCCAGATACTAGGCTTGCAGCTACATTCCCTCATGTAACATAAAAGCAATGTCCAGCTTATTAATGAAACAAGACATGTAAATAACACCAGAACTGCAGCTTCACCAGAGCGCGAAGACACCCCAGAGGGCTGAACTGTAGATACATCACAGCGTGAAACGCAGGAAAATATAACTAGATGCACAGGCAAAAGACCCAGGCCTTCCAGCTACACCAAAGAAGCTTATTATTGCTGAAAGAAAACACATGCAAATAACCTTAATCTGCATGTACATAGGGGCAACAAAAGTCAGCACTTCAGGTATGTGACAGCATGAGGCAGAGGTGTCCAGATACCAAGGGGGCAGCTACATGCCAAGATTCTTCAAAAGCGGAAACAGGGACAGCAGCTTTTTAAACAAACACGGCCATGGTACCGTTTTAAAAAAAAAAAAATTGTTTATTGATAACATGACATGGAACAGTATGTACAGTAGTGCTACCCAGAGCTACCATAACTTGTTATATACATTGAACACCACATTTTGACATCGTTTGTTTCAAACCAAGCCCTCAGATTGTTCATTTCTTACAGACTAGTCCAACTGTGCGCTCCCATCAAAGGGGTCACGCATGGACTCCCCCATATGTGTTCCATCTGCCCCCGATCTGTTCTCATTTTTTGGGACAGCCCCAACTTTCATATAGCACCTTCTCCGCCACCATACACCAATCCATATCTTTTACCCATTCTCGGAGCGTTGCAACATTCCGCTTTGCTATTGCCATTCCCAGTGTCACCCAGGTTTTCTCTTTACTATTTAGATCAGTTGCTTCCCACACATTTAGTATGCACCACTTGGACGTTGGCTTCATCTTCACTCAAACAGCAAGTGATTGCTTCTCAATCCTGTTTATATTCTGCCTGGGTACATTCTTAATGGCAACAACTACAACTATAGCACTGTATAAAACTCAATGTCAGCTAAAAATAAGCATTGGCAAAGTCTAGTCTACGGGAGATCTACTGGCTTTGCTGGAGTGGGGTCTGGTGGAATGGCACTGTGTGGTGTGGTGTGGAATGGCACTGTGGTGTGGAATGGCACTGTGTGGTGTGGAGTGGCATTGTGTGAGTGGAGTGGCATTGTGTGGATGTGGCACTGTCTGGACTTTAAAGGCATTGTGTGGCATGGAATGGGATTGTGTGGAGTAGAGTGTCACTGTGTGGTGTGGAGTCGCATTGTGTGGCATGAAGTCGAACTGGGTGGAGTGGAATTGTGTGACATGGAGTGGAGCAGAATTGTGTGTAGTGGAACAGAATTGTGCGGAGTGGAGCAGAACTGTGTGGCGTGGAATTGTGTGGAGAGGAACTGTGTGGCATGGAGTGGAATTGTGTGGTGTGGAGAGGAATTGAGTGGCGTGGAGTGGAATTGAGTGGAGTGAGTGGAATAGTGTGGCGGGGAGTGAAATTGTGTGGCATGGAATTGTGCGGTGTGAAAATGTGTGAAGTGGAATGGAATGACTGGAGTATAATTGTGTGGCATGAGGTGGAGTGGCATTGTGTGGCATGGAGTGGAGTGACACTTTTAGGCATGGAGAGGGGTGACTGGTGTGGACTGGGGGAGCGTTGCGTTGGGTGGCATTGTGTAGAGTGGAGTGGCATTAAGTGGAGTGGCATTGAGTGGAGTGGCATGCTGCAAAGTGCTTCTACACCTCATCAAATTTAGTAGGCACTATATAAATACAATTACAAGTGAGTCGAGTGGCACTGAGCGGAGTGAAGTGGCATTGAGCGGAATGGAGTGGCCTTGTGTGGAGAGGCATTTTGTGGTGTGGAGTGGCATTGTTTGGCATGAGTGGGTGGTACTTTGTGAAGTGGAGCAGCATTGTGTGGCATGGAGTGAAACGGAGATGTGGAGTGGATTGACATTGTGTGGAGGGGAGTGACAATGTGTGGAGTGGTATTGTGTGGGGTGGAGTGGCACTGAGTGGAGTGGCATCTGCTGAAGTGGAGCACTTTAATGCCACATTAGGGGTAGTAAGCACTATATAAATACAACTACAATTGAGTGGAGTAAAGTGGCACTGAGTGGAGTGGCACTGTGTGGTGTG
The DNA here is from genome assembly GCA_963921515.1 of Calotriton arnoldi. NCBI lineage: Eukaryota > Metazoa > Chordata > Amphibia > Caudata > Salamandridae > Calotriton > Calotriton arnoldi. The sequence continues at coordinate 220,685 of CAWUFW010005976.1, read as the reverse complement.
GAATGGCATTGTGTGGCGTGGAGTAGCATTGTGTCATGTAGTAGAGTGACACTGTGTGGCATAGAGTAGCACAGAGTAAAGTGAAGTGGCACTGTGTGGCATGGTGTAGAATTGTGTGGAATTCAGTGGAGTAGAATTGTGTGGAATGGAGTGGAATTGTGTGGAATTGAGTGGAGGGGATCTGCGTGGAGTGGACTGGAATTCTCTGGCGTGTAGTGAAACTGTGGCCATGGAGTGAAATTGTGTGGCGTGAAAATGTGTGGAGTGGAATGGAACTGTGTGGTGGGGTGTGGACTGGTATTCTGTGACATGGAGTGGCATTGGGTGGTGTGGAGTGGAATGTGGCATGGAGTGGAGCTATGGCGTGGACTGACATTGTGTGGTGTGGAGTGCAGTGTCATGGAGTCGAGTGGCACTGTGTGGAGTTGCATTGATTAGAGTGACACCACAAGGCACTTTAATGCCTCATGAATGGTACTAATCGCTATAAATACAATTAAAATTGAGTGAGTTGGATTGGCACAGAGCAGAGTGAAGTGGCATTGAGCGGAGTGGTGTGGCCTTCTGTGGAGCGGCCTGGTGTGGCCTTGTATGGCGTCTAGTGGAGTGGCACTATGTGATGTGGAGTGTCATTTTGTGGTGTGGGCATGGAGTGGCATTGTGCGACATGGCATTGTGAAGTGTGTAGCGGATTGGAAATGTGAGGCGTGGAATTGTGTCAAGTGTAATTGTATAGAGTAGAATGGAAATGTGTGGTGTGGAATTGTGTTTAGAGGAATTGAGTGGAGTGGATTGGAACTGTGTGGAGTGGATCCAAATTATGTGCTACATGGAGTAGAATTGTAAGGCGTGGAGTAGAATTGTATGGCGTGAAGTAGAATTGTGTGGCATGGAGTGGAATTGTGTTGTGTGGAGGGGAATTGCTGTGTGGAGTGGAACTGTGATGTGGAGTGGAATTGTGTGGCGTGGAGTGGAATTGTTTAATGTGGAATTGTGAGGCGTGGAGTGGGTTTGTGTTGCATTGAGTAGAGTGGAATTGTGGGGAGTGGAGTAGAATTGTGTTGAGTAGAAATGTGTGGTATGTAAAGTTGTACAAGTTGCCACTGAAGTGTCCCATAGCGCTTTAAATCCTTGTGCTATATAAATACAATTATAATCAAATGCGTTACCAATTATCTCAACCTACGATATATATATATATATATATATATATATATAAACATCTGATGCCTTTGATCCGATGCAAGCGCTTATTAATATGTACAACGCTTCTGCAAGAACTGGTTTGTTTACAAATAAATTTGGTTTAGACTGGGAGAGACTAGTGGGCAATTTACCAGATGGGGAAAAAGGAGAAGGGCAGTGTTGTGAAGCTACAAATGTTAAAAGCCTTTCCCACAAAGGAGTAGCAGACGTGCTCAGTACTTGTAGGCAGCTGGTTCTCTATATAGTGCACTAAAAAGAAGTAAACTGTGTAGAGATCAGCGAGTCCCCAATTGGCTGACAGAGGCAAAAGCAGATAATTCTAACGCTCTATTTGTGGTAGTGTGGGCGAGCAGTTAGGCTTATCAGAGGGTATTGCTAAGCATTTGTTGTATTTCCAGAGGCAATAAATGAGACCCACACCCAAGAATAAATCCAAGACCAATTTAGAAAAATAACAATTCTTTATATATATATTTTCAAACTGAGAACTATGTTCAAAGGTAAGTACTGTATCTTATGCATTTTCCAAAGGTAGCAAAAAGTTAAAAGTTGTGTGCAATTACGCACCATATAGTTCTATGGGAGAAAAAGCAGGTAAGTAAATCGCACAGCACAGGCGGTGGTAGGGGTTCACCCTCTGGGTTTTGGGTAGCAGGAAAAAAATGTTTAAGGTTCTACCAACAGGTCGTCGGGTGCTTCCCGAATTCCGCCGGGAGCAGGGTGTTGGTGTCGTCGGTAGCTGGCGCACTACGGGGAAAGGGGGCTCTCTAAAAACAGACTGCACAAGGGGACTTGGCTTCTGAACGAGGGCTGGGGTCGCAAGGGCCTTAGGGACAAGGGAGCACAGCCGGTTCGTCGTAACCCAGGCCGGATGGGCTGGGTGCAGAGCAGGTAGGTAGGTTGGCCTGCTCCGGTGTGTAAAGGTGCTCCTCGCGGTCAAGGGCCAACAGCTGGCAGGGATGAATTCTGGACTTCTGGGTCACTCATGAAGTGGGTCTCAGGAGTCATGATGTCCGTCGGCGGCTGCTGGGCTCTGGTACAATTGAAGTCCCGACTGGACTCTTTGGTGCTGTTTTTGGTTTCAGGGCGTTCAGTACCCTGGTGATTGGTACTGCATGTCTCCGGTCAGCCTTGGTGCCTCCATACTCAAGACGGAGACAGATCTGATCTTACAGAGCATGAGTATCTCTTCCTGGTCGGTTGCGGCGTTGGTCAGGCTGGTGAGCTGCAAGTCAGTGGACCGGACTCTGCGGCATTTCAGTGCCTGTGGACTGCAGGGTAGTAGCTCCTCTTTTCCAAGGGAGTTCTTGGCAATTGGCGAAGGCTGGTGGTCCTCTGGAGTTCTTAGAGGCCACGCAGCAGCAGGACGAGATAGTTCACCTCGATTGTCAAGTCTTGAAGCGGCAGGCAGTGGTTTGTGCGAAAACTCTGTGGCATGGTCTCAGTTCTGGGTTTTGGGAGCTCTCCTTTGCCGTTTTCTTTTTTAGGTCCATCAAATCTGAGGTTCTAGGTTGAGGGGTGCCACCTAAATACTCAATTTAGGGGCATTAAGGGGAGTACTAGGTAGTAGCCAATGGGCTATCTACCCTAGGGTGACTACACCATCTATATGACCACTTCCTGTGGGGAGTGGGCATAACCCTTACCCTATTAGGCTAATTCCCTCCAACACAACATGGAGGATTCTAAAATGTGGGGTCCACATCAGCTGCCCCATCTTAAGGACGGCCTGCCCAGGTGTCGGCCAACCTCCTAATCTAACCAATTTTCCCGCCTGTCCACCCGCCTAAGGTGGGGTCAGGATGGGTGGTTGGCATCTTCCACTAACTGGAGAGGCCTAGGTTGCATTTCAAAGGCAGCATGGCCTTTAAAGCTTACTGCCCTGGAAGGCAATTCCTGCGTGGATCAGGTGTGAACACCTCCGCACAGAGCAGGCTTTGTTCCTGGCCTCAGAGCGAAGGCTCTCACCCCAGGAGGCCAGAAACATGTCTACCGATGGCAGGCTGGCTGAGACCAGTCGGCAACCACACTAGTAGTTGGTAGGTTTTCAGAGGGCACCTCTAAGGTGTCCTCTGTGTGCATTTATTAATAAATCCAACACGGACATCAGTGCGGGTTTATTAAGACGAGATGTCTGGTATCAAACATCATGGGGTACAGTGAAGCCATCATGGAGCTGGATACTTCATAATGACGAGTGTCCAGCCTGTTACTCGTTATGGTTTCCCTGTTCACTTACAATGTCTAAGATTGGACTTAGGCATTGGAGGTTCATATCTGCCTGAACACATGGGATATAGTGCACCCTGCCTTTGGACTGTAAGGCCTGCCACAGGGGTGTCTTACCTATATCTCATGCAATGTCTGCAGGCATGGCACACAGGGCTGTGTGCCATGTCGGCTCTTCTGGTTTGTCTGCACCAAGACACGCAGCCTGCAAAGGCAGTTTGCATGATCTTGGTAGGGGGCCCCAGGGTGGCATAATTTGTGCTGCAGCCCTAGCGGACCCTTTTCAGTACCAATGACTTCGGTACCAGGGGTACCATTTACTAGAGACTTACAAGGGGGCTGAAGTTGTGCCAATTGTGAAACAGTGGTACAGTTTTGGAAAAGAGTTCTGGCAGTGGATACCTGGTTAGCAGGGACCCTGTGCACTTCCAGTCAAGATTACATCAGGTATCTGGCAAAAAGTAGGGGCGACCATGTCAAAAAGGACCACTTTCCTACAGTAATCTATGATGATAGAGAATGATAGTCAGTAACAATAAGCTTGTTGTTAGAAGAAAAGAACAGAACAGGCTGTCAGAGGTTTACACTAAAGATATTCCGGAGTTGTGGAGCTCTATGTCGACTCTCTCAGACGTTGGGGTAGGAGGGGAAGAAGCAGCATGGAGAAGGGGTGGGTGGGAGGGGAAGAAGCAGCATGGAGAAGGGGTGGGTGGGGGGAGAAGCAGCATGGAGAAGAGGAGTGGGAAGAGAAGAAGGAGAAAAAAAAAAAAAAAAAAATGAATACCCCAATGGTGCAGGATGAAAGAAAAGAATACACGACTTCTGCTGGCAATATAGTATAAAGTTTAATATAAGCGTACGCGGAAGGTCAGTCAGCTCTGTGGAACTGGAATCTGAGCTTCAACTTACTATAAGCGGCCAGTTTCTTTTATATGTCTTTCAAAGCGTAAAAACGTCACACATTTTGCATATTGATAACATCTGCTCAAGCACAACACTATATTAAAAGTATTACCTTCTATAAAAACAGCAAATCACGTGTCTATGGAATGTGATTAATGTGCATGTGTTAGCTAGTTGTGTGTCTACACAACCGCTTGTACTACCGGTTGACCTTGACTTGTCTCTTTGAAATTCAGCTCTGCTCCACTCCCTACATGACTACTGCTCAGCAAAACCTAATCTCCCACCTATTCTGTGCCTCTGGGCTACCATATATACATATTTTCGTAAAGGCGTGTTCTCACAAAGCAGGCCTGTAACTTTCTATCCCTGCTATGTATAATTATATTTCTCTATTCTACTGAAGCTCGCATCTACTTCCCTCCCCTTGGGACCGGAGTCCATTTTGTGTTGCTCTTCTATTCCACTATTGCAGACAACTTAAGCCTGTATTTCTCCTTCAATACGTACATCTGCACAGAACTTTCTGCTCATGCCTGCATTGACATGCATGGGCCTTCTTCATTTTCTACATTTATTATAACACCAATCACAGCACGAGGAGTCAACGAACACTAATTAAGATGAAACAATCTATGCTTGGTCCATGCTCCACAGAAAGAAAAGGAAGCGACTCCTGGCACCCGCTGGCCATTTAGCAGGCAGCAAAGAGTAACAATGATGCCAACCAATGGTAAGTAATGGTCAGGCTCAAAGCTCTTCATAGTAAACAATACCCCTTGCAGCGACCACAGAGCATGTGATGTTGGCAGGCGAGACCTAAAGACACAGTCAAGCAGCTGAAGTAATGGACTGCAACACCTTCAGTGACTAGTATACGAGTAAGACTTCATAAACAGAGCTGCAGGTGCATAAGTGCCTATAACACATGTTGCTACTCGGACAGAAGAGTGGTAACTACATCAGGCCAATTGTAAACACTCAAGACAGGACAGAGCAGCTCAGTTCAGTCTGTGCAGAGGACCCTAATAAGTACTCACAGAAGTGCAGCAAAAGCACCCAGGGCACAGGCTTCACAGCTTCAGTGGTGTGCGGAATACAGGTATATAGCCATGTTACTGCACGATATGTGGGTCTTGGTCCTCCTCAAGGTCCAGTTCTTCTTTTGTTTGGTCACGCTCCTGGCCATGGTCTTCCTGGTAGTGACCATCCTAGTCCACAAGGCTCTGGTCTTCTTGCTCCCAGTCCTAACATCCTTAGTAACTCTAATACTGGCTCTCCTAGTCTTGATATCTGTGGCCCTCACGGCCCAAGTCCTAGCCACAATTCTCCTATTGTGGGTTCTGTTCTTGGCCCTTGTGGAGCTGGTCCTGTTATGGCTCCTCTTGCGCCTCCTCCCGGACTAGGACCTTTTCTTTCCCTTGCTGATCCTCCTCCTTCCAGTAGTCCCCTCCAGGTTCTGCTCCTCTGCCTCTTGATCATCCTCCTGCTCCTAAACTGGTCCTCTTGGTCCTGATCCTCCAGTTTCAGGTCTACTTGGTGTTCTTGTTCCGGATCCCTCTAGTCTCAGTCCTCCTAGTAGTCCTGTTCTTGATTTTTTCTCGTACTCCTGGCCATGGTCGTCCTCGTCTTGGCCCCTAGACTTCCTGGTAGTGACCATCCAGGTTTTGAAGGCACTGGTCCAGTCCATCCCCCTCCGCCCCCAATCCTGCTTCTGGTGGTACCCAAAGTCCTGGTATTTTTGATCCTTCTGGTCATTGTTCTCCTTCGGGTCCTGATCCTATTCCAAGTCATCCCAGACCCGTTCTTCACCCTTGTAGGGCTAGTCGAGTTCCCGCTCCTCTTGCTACCCATGGCCCTCTTTGTCCTAACCCTCCTGATGACTGTCCTCATGGTCCACCTAATTGTGCTCCTGCTGGCCCTGGTCCACCTGGTGTCATTTGTCCTGGTCCCAAGGGTCTGGACTGCCTGGTCTTGGTTCCCTTGTCCCTGATCCCCTGGTCCTTGTCCTCCAGGTCCTGGTCCCTTTGTCTGTAATAATTTTCATGATTTAATCCTCCTCCTGGTCCTGGGCCTACTTGTCCCACTTGTCCTGCATCTCTGGCCGTGATGGTGATCCTGGTCTTCCTCCTCTTCTCCCCTCCCCACAGTCAGCCAGGTACCACCTTCAAGCCTCTCATGCAGGTTAGCAGTGGAGAGAGGTTTACGCTAGGCAGGCGTACGCGGAGAAAAGAAAGCGAGTAAAGTAGTCCCCACACCCAGAGCACCAGCAGGACTTGCCCAGTGAAAACACTGGGGTTGGGACACAGGCTCCTAAAAATCTAATTGTATCTAGCAAGCTGCAGGGTGTAATATTAAGTTAAATCTGGTGGTCAATGCCCCTGCTGTGCAGATATATAGGACACCTCTGGTCATAGTTTGAAGCATCATATCCGCAGAGGATTAATGCCTCTGTAACATGCAGGTCACAGATTTGTGTTTAATCTAAGATAGCTAAATTGGTTAATGATGTTGTTGCAGAGATTCTTCTGTTACCTGAAGATCACAAGTTAAAATCCTGCTAAAATAACCCCATACAGCTCCATGAAATCCGGAAAGCATACCTTTGCAACCTTGGAGGTTTCTACTTAGCCTTTCTTTATTCCAATGTTGACAGCATGGGTTGTGCTGGGTAGCACTTAACACTTATTAAGTGCCAAAAGTTCAGTTTGCATTCTTTAATCAAGCTTATAATGTGGTTACTTACATAAAGATAAGTCTGACATGCTCGCATATTCATAGACATACATATCTTACTTACATACATACTGGGCTTCAGATTTAAAGTCTTAAAAACCTTTCTGGTACCAGTTTAACTCTTGAGAGCTTGTGAAGTGACCTGCTGAGTGTGTGGCTCAATGGTTAGAGCGGCAGACCCTGATGCAGAGATCTGGCCCGGGACCAGGGTTCAATTCCCGCCTCGGCGGGTCTTGGGCTCAATTTCCTCGGACCTGATAATTCTCGCCTCGGTGCCTATTCTAATCATGGGTCCCACTCTGCAACTCTGGGCAATAGCTTGCTTAATCTCCACAACGGCCCTAACAGCGCTGGGATGCCTGGCTTCACCCTGGGGGTGCCCAGGAGTGGACATTTCACAGGGAAAAGCCAGGAAGGGTTCCACAGCGGTATGCGTACAGCGCCAGGACACCCCTTTGGGGGTATAAGTGCGCTTTACAAGTACAAATTTCATTTCATTTCATTTCAGTGTACCTTTATTCCACCCGAAGGTCCATGCCTAAGGCTGCAGCTGAGCTGGTCTGTGCTTCAGCAGCTGTTCCCAGCCAAGGTACAACTTGGGGAAAGGGACGTGATCATCGTTTAAGAGAAGCATTTATTTCTGGGAACCCCTGCAGGCTGGTGCTCCACACAGCGCGTGTTTGCCGACGTCTCTGTGGTGTCGCGGTCTAGGCACTTGTCACCCACTGGGACACAGACAGGAGGATTCACAGGGACTGGGCCTGGCACAAAATTAGCGCCCAGATCCAGAATCCAGCTGGTTCGCACTTCTTACTCATACCCAGAGAGCAGAGATCCATCGATGCACAGGAGACAGGGAATTAGTCAGGACGAAGAAGAGTTCTAATAAAGCACGGGACACGGGTAAATACCAGGGCAGAAGAGATTTACCAGTGCACGGGACACAAGTAAACAACCCAGGGAGCTCAATCGGTAAGGAGAACACAGGCAAGCACCCAAACAACAGAGACCCATCGCACCGGTACAAACCCAGATAGTAGAGGTTCAGCAGTGCGCGGGACACGGGTAAATACTGAGGCAGCAGAGATTCACCGCACCGGTACAAACCCAGATAGTAGAGATACATCAGTGCATGGGACACGGGTAAATACTGACAGCAGAGATCCATCGCACCGGTACAAACCCAGATAGTAGAGATAGTCAGTGCGCGGGGCACGGATAAATACTGAGGCAGCAGAGAGACATCAGTATATGGAACACAGGTAAATACCCAAACAGCAGAGATCCATCGCACCGGTACAAACCCAGATAGTAGAGATACAGCAGTGCACGGGTCACGGGTAAATACTGAGGCAGCAGAGATTAACCGCACCGGTACAAACCCAGATAGTAGAGATAGTCAGTGCGCGGGGCACGGGTAAATACTGAGGCAGCAGAGAGACATCAGTATATGAAACATGAGTAAATACCCAAACAGCAGAGATCCATCGCACCGGTACAAACCCAGATAGTAGAGATACAGCAGTGCATGGGTCACGGGTAAATACTGAGGCAGCAGAGATTCACCGCACCGGTACAAACCCAGATAGTAGAGATACAGCAGTGCATGGGTCACGGGTAAATACTGAGGCAGCAGAGATTCACCGCACCGGTACAAACCCAGATAGTAGAGATACAGCAGTGCGCGGGACACGGGTAAATACTGAGGCAGCAGAGATTCACTGCACCGGTACAAACCCAGATAGTAGAGATACAGCAGTGCACGGGTCACGGGTAAATACTGAGGCAGCAGACATTCACCGCACTGGTACAAACCCAGATAGTAGAGATACAGCAGTGCGCGGGACACGGGTAAATACTGAGGCAGCAGAGATTCACCGCACTGGTACAAACCCAGATAGTAGAGATACAGCAGTGCGCAGGACACGGGTAAATACTGAGGCAGCAGAGAGACATCAGTGTATGAAACATGAGTAAATACCCAAACAGCAGAGATCCATCGCACCGGTACAAACCCAGATAGTAGAGATACAGCAGTGCATGGGTCACGGGTAAATACTGAGGCAGCAGAGATTCACCGCACCGGTACAAACCCAGATAGTAGAGATACAGCAGTGCACGGGTCACGGGTAAATACTGAGGCAGCAGACATTCACCGCACTGGTACAAACCCAGATAGTAGAGATACAGCAGTGCGCGGGACACGGGTAAATACTGAGGCAGCAGACATTCACCGCACTGGTACAAACCCAGTTAGTAGAGATACAGCAGTGCGCAGGACACGGGTAAATACTGAGGCAGCAGAGAGACATCAGTATATGGAACACAGGCAAGCACCCAGACAGCAGAGACCCATTGCACCAGTACATAACCAGATAGTAGAGATACATCAGTGCGCGGGACACGGGTAAATACTGACAGCAGAGATCCATCGCACCGGTACAAACCCAGATAGTGGAGATACATCAGTGAATGGGACACGGGTAAATACTGACAGCAGAGATCCATCGCACCGGTACAAACCCAGATAGTGGAGATACATCAGTGAATGGGGCACGGATAAATACTGAGGCAGCAGAGAGACATCAGTATATGGAACACAGGTAAATACCCAAACAGCAGAGACCCATCGCACCGGTACAAACCCAGATAGTAGAGATACAGCAGTGCGCGGGACACGGGTAAATACTGACAGCAGAGATCCATCGCACTGGTACAAACCCAGATAGTAGAGATACAGCAGTGCGCAGGACACGGGTAAATACTGAGGCAGCAGAGAGACATCAGTATATGGAACACAGGCAAGCACCCAGACAGCAGAGACCCATTGCACCAGTACATAACCAGATAGTAGAGATACATCAGTGCGCGGGACACGGGTAAATACTGACAGCAGAGATCCATCGCACCGGTACAAACCCAGATAGTAGAGATAGTCAGTGCGCGGGGCACGGGTAAATACTGAGGCAGCAGAGAGACATCAGTATATGGAACACAGGTAAATAGCCATACAGCAGAGATCCATCGCACCGGTACAAACCCAGAAAGTAGAGATACAGCAGTGCGCGGGACACGGATAAATACTGAGGCAGCAGAGAGACATCAGTATATGAAACACAGGCAAGCACCCAGACAGCAGAGACCCATCGCACCGGTACAAACCCAGATAGTAGAGATACATCAGTGCGCGGGACACGGGTAAATACTGACAGCAGAGATCCATCGCACCGGTACAAACCCAGATAGTAGAGATACATCAGTGCGCAGGACACGGGTAAATACTGAGGCAGCAGAGAGACATCAGTATATGGAACACAGGTAAATAGCCATACAGCAGAGACCCATCGACGTTGATGACAAAGATCAATACCCAGGCAGAAGCGCTTTATCAGTGCACGGACACAGGTAAATACCCTGGTAGAAGCGCTTTATCAGTGCACGGGACACAGGTAAATACCCTGGTAGAAGCGCTTTATCAGTGCACGGGACACAGGTAAATACCCAGGCAGAAGCGCTTTATCAGTGCACGGACACAGGTAAATACCCTGGTAGAAGCGCTTTATCAGTGCACGGGACACAGGTAAATACCCAGGCAGAAGCGCTTTATCAGTGCACGGGACACAGGTAAATACCCAGGCAGAAGCGCTTTATTAGTGCACCGGACACAGGTAAATACCCAGGCAGAAGCGCTTTATTAGTGCACGGGACACAGGTAAATACCCTGGCAGAAGCGCTTTATCAGTGCACGGGACACAGGTAAATACCCAGGCAGAAGCGCTTTATCAGTGCACGGGACACGGGTATACCCAGACGGGGAGCCCAATCAGTGAACAGAACAAAAGCGAACACCCAAACAGAAGAGACCCGTCAGTGCAAAGGAGACCTGTAGACACCCACATAGGAGAGAGGCATCTTTTTGCGGGTCACAGGTACAAACCCATACAGTAGAGATCCATCAGTCTACGGATCACGGGTAAATACCCAAAAAGCAGAGACCCTTTAGTTTGCAGGAAACAGGTAAGTAAACTCAGACAGCAGAGACCCATCAGTGTATGCAACACAAGCAATAAATGCCCAGGGAGTAGGGTTGTGTCACTGCGTAGTACAACGTTAAACACAGTCAGAAAGGCTCCAGAACTGCGTAAGTTAAAAGAAAATACCGAGGCAAGAGAGAGCCACCAATGCTAGGATCACAAATAAATACAACGAAAAAAGGTCTACAAGGACAACAGCCCAAGACACTGATAAACATGCCGCAAAAAATACATAAAGAAATAAATCGATCGAAGACTGAAAATGAATTAGGACTTTTTAGTCTTTGACTGTCTTTGACTCTACATCTGTCGGAGAGAGCACGGTCAGTCACAGGTTCAGGTTACAGGTGCAATAAAGGGAGGCCTTCAGCAGCAGACTGCCCCGAGGCCGCCATTGTGTGCTCACAGATGGGTCTGTGCTCATGATGGACAGACAGCCGTCTCGTGAGAGCCAGGACCCAGATCAAAGCGCCCCGAAACCGGAGAGGCGGGAGCCTGGCACATGGAACAGGGTAATCCAGGACGACCATGTCACTCTGGGGTTACAATTTCAGGAGACAGAAAGGCTGTTCAGAAACAAACCCCCGCATTGCAGCCAGGAGAGCAGCCCCGTCGGGGCGAGCAGCGTTACTGGCTTTGGCACTAGGAAGTTCTGGGTTCCAGACACAGCTTCCACAGTTGACTTGCACTGTGTGATCTTGGCCAAATCATGGTGTAAAACGTTGCGCAAAAGTGCACCAAAACTTTTTCAAGCTGCAATTTTTTTGTGAACATTTCCTTTAGAAAGCAGAAAATTACCAATCTTGCTTTCATACTTGTGCATGTATTTACATACGATCAGGGAGCATTATAAATAGCCATAAATTATTACATTTTCCAACCTTCACATGGTTTTACACTGGACCCGCTCTCAGTAATGCAAGTTAAACTCACAGCTCAATGCATTTCCTTGGAGCACTCACCCTGAGGGTAAAGGCTTTTTATTAATGAATCATACACACAACTTTGTACAACTTCCATGTATGCATACAAATCTCACCTTTGTGACAGACCATCCTCTTTCGCAGATCTAAACTCGCGGCAACGGGGTTGTGCTGTAGGGCTTGGACCTACTGTCCAGTAGACACAATAACAAAAACCTGTTGTCCTTGACCTCAAACAACATGTGCCGGGCGTTGGGCATCTTCATACAATATTATTGATCTGGGCTGGGAAACAAGCACAACTAAAATGGGGCATCATGCCCCCATCCTACGAAAAGGGGGACTTCCCTTACCTGGCCTAGAATGCTGTTTCGTGTTACCCAAGCACACTGGCTTTACCTATTTTCCTCAGGAGTCAGTGATGCATTATCTGAGCTTGTTTATCAACAAAAAGCATAGGTCACCAATGCTTATCCTATAAGGGGTACAAGAAACACGGTATGTGAGATGCAGAACCATAGTCTATTTTAGTTGGCTAGACGGTGTGCACCTTAAATTAATACACAGAATCTTTGACTGTCACAAATTGCAAAAGAGAGGACCCATTCTGATTAAAATGAGGGGCATGATATGGTAATTTCACTTCTGAGGACAGGACTGCACAATCTGTATGCTTATTAACCCTCCTACGTCTCTTGAACACTTGTAATCAGTTGAACACTGCTCTTAAAATCAACTAGTGACACTGAAGTTCTCTTTCCAAAGAAACTAGAGACAGAAAGTAAAGTCGTGTGGCCGCGCGGCAGGGAAACCGGGAATCAAATCCGTGCTTCCTGCATTTGGTCTAACTGAGTGAGCGGGCCAAAGCAAACCATTTTACCTCATTCCTTTTCAGCCTTTAGCTGCATCATGGTTCAGAACTGTTTGACATTGTTGTTCCAGCATCCCTCACCACTGCTTACGAGTTAGGTATAGAGCTCAGCAAAGAGATATTGGCTTTCAATACAAGTGGCCCGTTATGTGAGATGGTAAGACTGCACCCAGTAAATACTGATTCCCTAGACCAGGGTTCTCCAAAGTCGGTCCTGGAGGGCCGGATCCATGCCAGATTTTTGGCATATCCCCATTTAGATAAATGTAGTTATCTTAAAAATCTGGCATGGATCCTGCCCTCCAGGACCGACTTTGGAGAACACTGCCCTAGACTGCCGTACTTATTGGGTGTGGTATTATTAGATTACGGTACCCAAACTTGCAAAAAATATGCAGAAATACTAAGGCCCGCACCATGCATGGTCCTTCCATGGATGCCCTGGTTATACAAACACCTTGCATGCAATCAATTTTTCTGCACTGATAGAAACACACCTCAAACTGTGCAGGAGATGTTATTTGTCATGCTAAACACCTCTCTCCCTTCTGTGCCACCTCTCAGCCCATTTCATGGCTCAAGGAGCTCATTAAGGGAGTTTGGTCTCTGCAGGAGTCAGATCCCAGTTCAGGTCCCCAAATGATGTCTGCGAATGTTGCTTTAACCCCATTTCAACGTTTATACTCTAATCACCAGACATTCTCTCCATTCTCAGATCTATTGCATTGGGAGACCACCAATGAACCATTTGTTTGCAAATTTGTTCCCCTGTGCCCTATTATGTAAATTAAAGGAACATGGTACACAGGATGGGACTCAGGCTAACAACAAAGTGCCAGAGGTGAAAGCAGAAGGACAGCTCAAAGCATCTCCCTACCATGGAGTGTCCACAAGGTTTCCACACTGGGACATACCCAAGAGCAACCGTACTCCTCAGGTGAACTTCACAGTCTCAACCAGGGCCATGGTATCAAACTGATCCCTCCCCTATGTCACCTCAAAGGCAGATTTCTGGTTGTGTACCGCCTCTTTAACAGGGCAGATCATACTAAAGGCCAGAGGCGTGGAGGTTCCCTTGTCTGGAAGTAGAAAAGAACAGAGAAGGAGAATACTAATGCAGTTTCAAGCGTTTCCCAAATTCAACCAAACTAGTTTCAGGGAAACTGACCTCTGAAAGTAGCCCGAAAGCCAGAGTCAGCAGAAACAGCTATGTGTACCACATAGCTCATTAAAGAAGCACCCTGAAATGGCCAATAGGCTGCATAAAGCACCAAGTCACAATACAATTTCCTGCATATCAAAGAAAATTAAATACTTCTGCCAATTTCAGCACAATGGTACCATCACAGACAGATAACATCGACCCGACAACAGAACTGTTCAGGCAGCTCATTCTGGAAACTGAGGAAACATCAGATATTGTCGACTCCACAAGACTTTATGTAATTCCTGCCCTCAAACCCCTCCCAGGGCCCTTTCAATTGACAAGGACTCACCAGATATATGTGGCTACTTTCAATCATCTTCTAGACTCCATGGTGCTTTGATAATCTGTGAAGACCAGTCTATACATAGCAGGCGTTCTGCAGGGCACCAGTTACTTGGTTGCCACCACAGATGGAGTTAAAATACTGACTAAAGGTCTAATGGGCAGAGATGTTGCAGGTTTACCTGTAGGGTCAGTCAGTCAATCAACCCTGGGCGACGTCAAAGCTTAGGAGACTAGTCACATTGGCACAGGAAGTGGCCTTTCAGTCAAACCCCGAAAGTGCATTTCAGATCAACCCTCCTGAGCCAGCCTTTAACTAATGACATCACTGCAGAAAAGCAAACCAAAAGATACATCCATGAACAAGATAACCCACAAAAACTATAAAGAGAGGTCTGGAGGATCTCGGTTTCCCCCAATGTTTACATTTTTAGTAATAGGTGCTAATAACTATGTAAAGCCATTTCTTAAATTGGCACTTACAAAGTTCACTTTATGTGGCATGGCCAATTATCTCTGCCACAGTTTTGGGCTGAATGGAGTCTCCATAGCTGAAGAGTTTGACCAGGGCTATTTTCCTACCATAAAAGGCATGTGCTGCTTTTGGCTAGAAATGTTGCAACATTTTTGACATACATAAAGTACACAACAGAACACAATAACAAGCACAAATGGATATAACAAAATTAAAACATAATAGGGTACAACACACAAACCAAACCTAGCACAACACCTACAGTACTGCTGCACAAAACCCCACAGAACAGATCAACACAAAAAATGCAACACAACAAATATCCACAAATATTCTTACGACCTCCAGAAATCTGATTTCATAATACAATGGTAAAAGTTTTCTGCACCAATTATTGCCTTAACCTGCCACCAGATAGATGAAATAGCTCCAGTCAAAACCGTGCCCGATTACAAAGCATTTTTTGGTAGGCGATAACATGTGGGTAATGGCACAGTGCTTGGTGCATACACCATTTACCATTCTACCATGAAGGGGGATTTGGACAGTTGTAATATATGTGACAATATTTAAGCAGAAAGGTGCAGGGGAGGTACAACAATAACGCCACACGAGAACAACAAATACCACTTTGCAATAACGCAACACTACAATAAGACAACAATATAACGCAAATGCACACAAAGGAATAACAAAATCACAGTACAACAAAATACACCACCAAAACAGCAGTCGCAATACAAAAACACAACACATAATAAGAGTACAATATAACATACCATAGCAGTACAAAAACAAACACCAATATGCAAAAAACGTTAACAATGCAACTGTGTTAATTCATGCACCACCCTCAAGGGCACCAACACCACCTCCTGCTGACAACCTGTACATCTGTCTGACAGAAGTCTCAAATGTTCGCCGTTTTGCTCTAAATAAAACACTTCTTGATAAATAGCTCATTAAAGAAACACTCTGAAATGGCCAATAAGCTGCATACAGCACTAAGGAAACCAGTCATGATACAATTCCCTGCACATCAAAGAAAATGAAATCCTCCGTCAAGTTTAGCATTACCCTGGTACAAGCTGTTCTTATCCTCACTTTGTGCAATATCTTTAAAAAGTAACATGGTTCCATCGTGGACTCTGCTTACCTCGTGGATTCTGCGGCCCATACGACTCTTTGTGGCTCTCAGTTCCTCAGCTGTAACTGCTGCGTCCAACTAAAGGGAGGAGACATTATACAGACAAGAATTACTTTGGACTATCAGAAAAGTAAAGCAACACTCAGAGCATGCATTGCAGGGATTCAAATAAGCTTGAATACACACATGGGGGGCTAAGAGGAGATTTAAGGGACCTGCGTGGGCCGTCTCCCCACTAAATCAAAATCACTTCTCCATGCTAACAGGTGGTCAGCACCGACCTGATTCGCCCTGGTCTGGTTGTTACTACACTGTTCCATACGCCATCTTAATATAATGTGCATCCACCCCTTTTGGAGGTTTGCTTTCAGTACTTGCTAATCCATCGACACTGACCCCGCATCGCATAGCAGTTGTCCAAATCCCACCCCTCTCTACCCCCCCAACCCCCACCCGGTTTTTCCGGATACTGGCAGGGTAGCTCACATTTCGCCTTCCTTGTTCACTCTTGTTGAACATACTCTTCGCTATTTTTAACCACACTGTCCTCTTTGCTTCGCTTGACCCCAACGCCACCACTTTATCCATTAGGATGGTCGGCGTATGTACCTTTGGCTCATAGGCCAGGACAGATGCGGTATAGTCCCTGACTGTTGTAGGTGAGTCTCGCATTGACATCCACTCATTAATAGTTTAGGATGTTCCGATTGTTTTGATTGTTTTATTTAAAGCAATATCAAGGTATGTCTATTGTGTTGTGGTCTTACCATGCGGTATATGCTTTTGATCACATTGCGACTGGTATGGAACACAATCTGTTTGTTTCACCACAGGTTCCACCGACAAATTTACCGAACAGCTGGACAACTGGTGTAGTATCTCATACCGGTGTCCATTGTTTTTCCTTTTACTTTTGTGGTTTCACATATTCACCATTTTGCAGTAGCTTCAAATTGATCCTGACGAAGGCCACAACACTTTTATAGGTCCACAGGCCGAAACATGTCGATCGTTTCCGGATGCAGATGTCTCTAATGTCGGCAGCTACATTACAAGCTATTAGTTTTTAATCCTCTCACAGGGTAGTAGAATAAAGTTCGCCTAAACTAACCTTGTAGACAGTTTTAACCCACCATTCACTATAGCACTGCACCTTACCTTAAACACACGACGCTCACGTAGGGTTTTAGAACCATCCTCTCTTACAAAAAAACATCCCTGAGCTCCTCCCTCGTAGCGAGGGGGTTGTAGCCCGCGTCACGACTAGGCTCTTGACGCAAGGAGGCACCCCTATGATGAAGCATGACACCTTTGGTGTGTGAGGGGAACCGTCCTTTAAAAGGGATCCCCGCCGAGCATGGTAAGCACATTCCACCCACCCAGCAGACGTACCAGTAGGACCTGTGGGCTCTTTTTGTGAGTTTGATTCAAATAAGCTTCTCAGTGTACAAGTAATGAGCCCTTGCTCTGTTGTCTGTGTTGCCTGGGAAGAGACAGGGTAGTATTTCCTGCTAAGTGGAGAGAAATGTGGTGGGAATCAATGGGTGAGATGGCAAACAGACGTTGTACCCCAAATGAGGAGCTTGAAGACGATGACTCTGGACAGCTAGGGATCCTCTCAAAAATGTAGTCTCAATGGAAACCCAGAGGAATTGGAAGGGATCAATAAAGGCTAGTTTTGCCTAGGCAATGAAGTAACGAGTTAAGCAGACCGCTTGTTCTTAAAAAGACCACGGGAAGAGCAGGGAAGCAGAGACTGCGAGTAGAAAGATTCTTGTTCATGAAAAACTGATATTACCAGAAGTTGGAGGCTCCAGACTTTGGCTGTCCCTCATGTCTAGATAAATACTAGCAAAATGGCATCCATATAATATTGTGGAAACAGCGGCCAGGCGGGCTGATGACATTCAAAGATCTGATCTGATCGGTTGTCTAAGAGAGAGAGAAATCAAGGTAGACGTGACGTGTTTGTGTCAACATTTTCTACCCAGTCGACTGCTATTAAGAGAGTAATTCTTAATCGTTGGGAGTTACTACAAACAGAACCAGATTTTGGTACCCTTTATCAAGAACCTCCCATTTTTGCCTACAAAAGGTCGAACAACATTAGAGAGATTCTAAAAAGAAGGACGGTCGACAATCGGGGAGAATTCAAAGGAATGCAAAAATGTCACAATTGTTCACACTGTAACAATGTGTTATTAGGGACATCTATTTTTCACCCATGGTCGGGCAAACCAGTGAAATTATTGCTCACAGCTAACTGCAATACACAGAATGTAATATACGCCATACGATGTCCATGTGGTTTATATTACATAGGTAAGACAGAGAGATCCTTGCGTACACGCATAACCGAACATAAAAGCAGAATTAGAACAAGAGCCTTGACTTCTCCACTAGCGAACCATTGGATTGAGTTTCATCACACAATAGCTCAGTTAAGATTCACAGTGTTAGAGACTGTAAGGAGTAGTCCAGATAAGGATATGACTAAATTTATCACTCAACGTGAGACGTTTTGGATAAAGTACTTGGATACTTTGAGCCCGAAGGGTCTCAATGACAAATTGGAACTCTCGTGTTTCCTGTAATAGCAGCATGTAGCGATTTACAAAGGGGTCAGGTTTAGAGTCACAACGATAGAGGCATTTTTATGATTTTTTCACACAGAGGGTTCGTCCAGCACATTCATCCAATTCACAGGGTTATTGTCCTTGCAAGCTAAAGGGACACTTATTATGTTGATTTTTATTTATTTACTTTTTTATTTATCATTATTTTTTATCATTCATTCAATTTCTCGATATGTGTCATCCATTCACGATCATTAGGATATAATCATATTTTATGTCACTTGCACCAGCCTTGGAATGTTTATTCAAATGTTGTTAGAAGTGATTAGCAACCACATCACGGTATCATATCTTATTATGGTATATGTACATAATACTTACAGAATTCAGATAGTTAATAATTGTCAACAGTGATTTTGTAAACAACTGCGATCGCTATTAATAATAGTGATCTTAGCATGAAAATTGTGACAGTATTAGTTAAGTGTATTTGATTTTGAAAACTTAGGTACTTCTATGACTGTAGGCAGTACGTTTCCACCATACCATATAAAGCAATGGGTCCAGCTTAATGCTAAGATGGCCGTATCACTCAGCATTGATGTCTTTATATTGCCTGCATTGTTTTTTCCACTTAGTAGCTTTTATTTACAGCATGTCATCACGAAGCTTTATGTCATTTTTACCAGTGCTGTTAAAAGGCTTGAATTATTATTCACATAATGGCATTTTATTCAGTGTCTGTATTGGTGTATAATGATCTAGAGATTCAGTCAGTTAACAATTGTTAGTATTAGTGATTTCAAAGGCAATGATTCTAGTATGACAATAGTGATTGTATTTGTTGATCGATGTATTTATTTTTGTTAAATTCCACATTTTAATTTGTGTAGGTAGAGCGCTTCTACCACGAATTCAAATGTAAGAAACAGGTTTAGGTTTTCTAGCAGCTTTGTGTCAAGATGGCCGCATTATTTCGTATTATTTTTTCTACTCTGCTGGTACTGTCCTATTTCTATCTCTCATACGTAGCACATTAATACGTGATTGGTTAGAAACACTTAGCAAGCTTATATACATCGAGAGAGGTTCACGCAAATTATTTGGGATCCAGGAAGCTGTTGGAACATTGTCATCTATATCTTTTGGGTGAGTTAAATTAGGAAAAAGCACTGTAGGACTTCAGTTTAAACAGTCAGGAGTTACATGGGTGCTTTCTTTTTTCAGCCAGCGACGCGACTTTAAGAGAAAGAGCAGTGGGCAACAGCGTCTGAATGCCTTGGGGGACATTTAGTTTCCGGTAAGCTTCAGGTCGAGCATGTACATAGGCAGTAGGCAAGTTTCATCATTTACTTTTCAGAGTAATCATTCGCATCTTCACCCGCCCTTTATTTATAATTTCTTCCTTAGCACAACAAGCAGTACTCGAGTCTGTTGAAGTGTGTACTCGCGTTTACTGCAGATAATCGCGCTGGTAAGCGGATAATCTTTTTAGTTGACTTTAATGGTCAGATTTTGCATGACGCATATTTTATTGTTTTGTGCAGGGTTTTGAGTTATATGGCAGTCGCAAGACGCTTGTAGGTACGGGCAGTGGACCGACTAAAGCCACATCACGTACAAAAGTGGAGGTATTGCTTTTACATAGTCTAGCATAAGGACCATATTAGACTCACGGGTGTTTTGTATTTTATCACCAGTTGCACTATTGGGCATACTCTTTCTGAACTTTTTCTGGGTTATCGGCTTTCATGTCTCTATCGCTATTCTACTTTTGGCATCTAAGCCTGATGCGATTGTTTTGGGCGCATAGCGTGTGATTGTTCTTCTTATTAACAGTCACTGATCTCAGGCGTCGTAATCACTATAACCTTCCCGGATGTTTAGGCGAATTTATGTTATATTTTTTGGTTTTTAAGCAATGATGTTGTTTCATGGAAAGTATGTTCATTTGTAGATTTCCCCTGACGAAGGGCGATTACTCACCCGAAATGCCTTGGGAGTGATGAATATCCACGCTTGAATGTATCATTGTTTTCAAGGATTAACAAGAATACTGTTGAAGTCTTCAGTTGTGAATAAAACAAGTTGAAGATACACAGTTGAATCATCATAATTTTTATTATTTGTTTTGAAGAGCTTCGAATAAATTGTGTTTGCATAGATAATTTTGCCAATTTCGTGTTTATAGATGTCAAAATATTTGATTAATATTAAGCTAATACACTCATTTTGAGTTTATCAAGCAGTGCGCATTCTGTCTGAGACTAGCGTCCTGGAATTGTTTTTTCATTATCCATATAATATGACAGAAGAGACCTGGTTGCAGGAAAGATGACATGGAGGGGTTTGAACATATCTCGCCCCTAAAACGCATATACCCCAAAGTAAGCATTGCCCTCTACTTCCACTAACACCTTTCCGGGAAATAAGGTGCAAGAAGCGTATGCATTGCAGAGATTCAAATAAGCTTCTCAGTGTGCAAGTAGTGAGCCCTTGCTCTGTTGTCAGTGTTCTCCAGGAAGAGACAGGGTAGTATTTCCTGCTACATGGAGAGAAATGTGGTGGGAATCAATGGGTGAGATGGCAAACAGACGTTGTACCCCAAATGAGAAGCTTTAAGACGATGACAGCTAGGGACCCTTTACAAAATTTAGTCTCAATGGAAACCCAGAGGAATTGGAAGGGATCAACAAAGGCTAATTTTGCCTAGGCAATGAAGTAACGAGTTAAGCAGACCGCTTGTTCTTAAAAAGACAGTGGGACTAGCAGGGAAGCAGCGACTGAGTAGAAAGATTCTTGTTTATGAACAACTGATATTACCAGAAGTTGGAGGATCCAGACTTTGGCCGTTCCTCAGGTCTAGATAAATACTAGCAAAATGTCGTCCAAATAAGAGGACAGAAGAGACCTGGTTGCAGGAAAGATGACATGGAGGGGTTTGAACATATGTTGCCCCCAAAACGCATATACCCCAAAGTAAGCATTGCCCTCTACTTCCACTAACACCTATCCTGGAAATAAGGTGCAAGAAGCGTGGAGAAACTAAGGGAAAGATTGCCAATACAATCTTGAAAAAGAAGAGTATACAAGCTGGGCCAGAACGCAGGGGAAGTCTTCTGTGCCGCTCTTTTCCCTTGCCTTTTAAGCACAGGATGGTCAACCAGGTCAGAGCCCCAAACTCAGCAATTGGGTCACCAAAGCCCCACCTTTCAAACATCCTTAAATCATCCTGAAGGCAGAAAGAAGGCCAGAGTTAAGTGGCAGGGTCCCTGGGTGGGAACAGGTGGCACAAGAACAAAAGGATCATCATCAACTGGTCACTAAAGGGCCCCAAAAATGAAATAATATATCATGCTTTCGCCACTCCGGGGAAAACAATAAACATATTAACGCTGGAGAAATTATACTTTCCACATTCTGTTATACCACACTGGTGAAATTCTTCCATTAGAGCACAGCAATAAGCTGGGTTTAAGGAGGACACAGGCGAAAACCTTCCATCCGCAAGAATACCCAGAAGACCCTCAGGAATGCGGGCAACGCACAATCCCTACCTACAGCCCCATGTCACCAGAGTCCCATGGAGCTGGAGACCTACCTGATCACCACACTCCTAGCAGCACTAGACCTCACATAAACGTGAATTTCACCATGTCACAATTTGTTTCCAAATAGCGAGAGCAGAAAATCCTTTTTAAAAAAAAAAAAATTACCATTTCAATTCAAAATCTGTCGGATATATCACCACACAGCATTACACGATGTACAATTTGAATCCCAGGTTGTTCACCCGTTAACAGCATATCAAACTTATAATTCACATCTTATAAACTATATCCTTCAGTGTGAGGAAGGGAGCATCTAGGGGAAATGGTCCAGATCACATAATTCACTATGTAACTGTTTACTAACAATTGCTTTATGCTGGGTGGTGTCGGAAGGTAGAGGTCCGTCAAGTGGAGGAGAAAGAGTCCAGAGGGGTGTGCCGGATCCAACGGGGGGGGGGGGGGGGAGGGAGGAGGGCGGAAAAGAAGGGAATCTGCAGATCTATCTATCTGCTTCTGCGCTCATTGTTTCCACAGTGTGCCACTGAGGCTGTGTTGCCATTGCTTAGGTGGACTTTAGGGCCTGACAGGGTGCTCAGGGGGGTTATGCGGTAGCAGAGCGTATAGTGCTTTACTGTTATAACCGTGTGTATTGTGTTCCTGGTATTTTTTCAGGCGGTCAGTACCTGCTCTCTGTCCGAGTGGGGGCTGTCGTTGGTCTCCTCAGCCCCACTACGAGACCCCCCCCGGGGTTTTCCCAGTTTGCAAGAACTTCTCTCCAGGGTTCTGCCAGGGGGTGGCGTCTCAGTCCTCGTGCATCTTCCTTAGCCAGTGCCTTTCCCTCTGCTTCTGCCCAGTGAGTCACATCTCTTTTCCAGTCCCCAATTGTTGGACCGCAAGAGGATTTCCATGTTAGAGCTATTCTTCTTTTGGCTAGGACTAGTGCCAGGTCTATAAACTTTGTGAAGGGAGAAGTAAATCCTTAGGGAAGAAACGTATGAGAAGGAAATTGAAATGGAATTCTAAAAATAGAACATACCTCACTATGTGTTGCACAGACATGCAAACACAGTACAGTGATGGCACTTCATAGAAAATTCTGCAGCTCTACACAAAGATATGTATTTGAAGTGCCACCCTCTAATCATAAAACCAAAATACAGCTTTGGAACCAGTGTGCCGCCTTCAGATAAAGGAGATCAATTTCACCAGTATTTTCTACTATTTATTAATAAATATGTACATTGCACAAATCTCACCAGAGCACTTTTCAAACTAAATGGCAACTAACAGTAAAAGTAAACGACAGGAATCAGTCGGTCTTCTGCAGACAGATAAGGTAGAGGAGTTATGACATCAGGAGGCGGGTTGAGAAGAAAAAAAAATTCTTAAGGGTCTTCTTCAAAGGAAATTAGGCTGCGTGCCCTCCAAATATCCTTGGACATTAGATTTCTTGTTCTTAAGCCACACAAAGAGAAGAATAAACCTAGTTGTTAGACCTGGCATTTCTTGGCGTGATTACCCCTGACTTTTTGCCTCTACCTCCTCTATTTTTGATCCTGTGATGGATTTCGTTTTACTGGCTTAGATGCTTTGGGCACTTTGCCACTGCTGATCAGTGTCAAAGTGCAAGTGCTCCCTGTATAAAGTGTAATGGTAATTGGTTGTCCATAATTGGCATGTTTGTCTTACTAGTAAAGTCCCTAGTAAAGTGCACTATGTGTGCCAGGGCTGGTAATACAAATGCTACTAGTGGGCCTGCAGCACTAATTGTGCCACCCACACCAGTAGCCTTAAAGAGATCTCAGGCCTGCCACTGCAGTGCCTGCGCGCAGTTTGTTAAACTGCCTTGTTGTCCTGACAAGTGCACCCACTTGCCAGGCCTTACCCTTCCCTTTTTATGCACATCAGACACCCCTATGGTAGGCCCAAGGTACACCCCTGGGCAGGGTGCAGTGTATGTGAAAGGTAGGACATGTACTAAGGTGTGTACCATGTCCTGACAGTGAAATACTCTCCATTTCGTTTTTCACTGTTGCAAGGCCATCTTGCCCATAGGACAGAATGGGGGAGGCTGTGTAATATGTTTCCAGCCTATCTTCCCGTAGGCTTAAGATGGAGAGGTGAAGTTTAGTGTGCCTGAAATCACAATTTAATAACATCTTTTTCTGAAGGTGGTTTTTGCATTGTGTGTTTAGAAACCACACTTTTAGAAGTGGCTGGTTTTTTTGTTCTAACAATTCTGTGCGTCTCTGCCTGGTTGTGGATTGACACTGTGGATTTGAATGTGATAGGATCTGGGAAATGTCCTGACCCAGGGGAGGAGGTGAGACAGCAACAGGCTGACCTGTATCTGGAGTGTAGGGGGGGAGGAGTAGCCCCTGGAGGTGAAGAGGCCTGGGCTGCCGCCATAAAACAATGGCTCCATCTCCTGCTGAGTGATTGAACATCCAGACACCCACTATCAAAGGAAGAAGGTGTCACTGGCAGGGAGACACCCAGAACTGGTTTAGACAGGGGTCAGTGCCCCCCTGAACACAAAGACTTCAAAGACATTTAGGGGTATAACTATGAGAGGTGAAACCCCTGAACGTTGGACTGATCAAGACTGAAAAGGATTGAAACTACTTCATGGTCAAGAGGAACCTCTGCCAAGGAAGAAACAGCTGAAGAGACTGAAGGAAAGGACTGACCCTTGCTGTGTGATCTGGGGCTGGCCTGCAGTTTGCTGATTTAACCAAGGAGAGGCTAAGGGACTGTGCTGTGTGCTGTGTCCCCCTGCTTGAAAGGACTTTGCTGTGTGCTGTGTCCTGAAGTAACTTGTCCCCAAGGGCCCGAGGAGAGCTGGCTCCCTGTTGTGGAAACTCAGGAACATAAAAGTTTCCAGGTGGGTCTCAGCGACGCTGTGTGCATGTGCTTTTTGCAGCCTGAGACCTGCGTAAGAATTGCCCTGTGATCGTGTGCACCCGGAGTCCAAGGAAGTCTCAGCGACGCTGTGTGTGTGCTTTTTTCAGCCTGAGACCTTCGTAAGGATTGCCCTGTGATTGTGTGCACCCGGAGCTCAAGTGAGTCTCAGCGACGCTGTGTGCGTGTGCTTTGTGCAGCCTGAGACCTTTGTGAGGAATTGCCCCGTGACTGTGTGTCCCGGAGCCGTCTTGTTCTCTGCCTCGATCGAGCAGCGTGACCAGAGCTGCTGTGATCGTCATTGCCATCGGCCCAGACCGGCGTCCCCAGAGGAGCTGTGCCGCCGGCTCGAGCCTGCCTTTGCAAAGGAGGGACCTTGAACCATCCCCGTCGGGGGCCCCCCCCCGAGTTCCACTGCCCAAGATCAACGAAGTCGCACCGGAGGCCCAAGTCGCAAGGAGAGGAGAGTGAGATCGCACCCCCCAGGTAACGCTCAGCGAGCGTGCGTGTGTCGCCGCCTGGGGCAGGGTGCGGGCTCCGAGAGAAACGCTCTCGGCCTTTCCCCATCTTTGCAGTGCGAGCCTCTGCTCAAGTCCGTATCGCGGCCCGTACTTGCCGAGAAGTGGCAGTACCGGGGCGGAGTGTGGAGCTGCACTTTGTTTTCCATCAGAACAGTGTTTGGGGCATATTTTGGCAGTAGCTGACCGCGAGTCAGTAAGAGTGGCATAGAGACCGTCCAGAGCACCGCGATCGGTGCTGAAGTATCTTCTTTTTGCATTACCAACTGCCCGATTGTTGCATTACGAAGTGCAGTATTGTTGCATTACGAACTGCCTGATTGGTGCATTACAAATTGCATAGCATTGCATTAGGACTGCATTAGATCATTGAGAATGGCTCATTAATACTGCAAGAACCTACCAGTGCTTGCAGGCCTAATAACCGGCAAGGTGAAATATTACAAATACGCATATGTTGGATTTTTATCGTGTGGTCTCATCGTATATCTTTTTTATATAAACATATAATTGTTTTTCTATGAAACTCGTGTGGAGTCCATTTGTGGTGTTATCACTGTGTTACTGAGAGCATGGTTGCAAATACTTTACACATTTGCCTTGGAGATAAGCCTGGCTGCTCGTGCCAAGCTACCGAGGGGGTAAGCCGGGGCTATCTGAGAAGGTGACCTTCCTTTCCCTGGCGTCGAAGCAAGGGTCCCTATTTGGCCTAAGGTACCTACCTCAGCCAACTAGAGACCCCCAGTTCTAACACAAGTTTTAAAGTCCACCCCCAACCCTGCAGGGAAAATGTATTTGCATTTTCATTTCTCTGTCATAGTGGTGCAGGGCACCCTCAGAGTGGCTGCCTCCTTCTCCAGAGGAGTGACTTTGGGGAGTCAGATCTTCTAGCGAAATGATTTTGGATGGTGGTGTTTCTACCACCAACGTGGACAATCTAAATGTGCCCTTCAAGTGTGATTTCCTTTTCACGAATGTCCGTCACCCATTCTTTGGAGGTCTTTCAGAGTGGAATCTTTGATAAGCATGGAAGCAGATCTGCCACTGCGTATGAGGTGAGGAATCACCACTATGTTTGGGAGAGAGAGAGAGAAACTGTGGAAAGCTGACTTTTTTTTTTGACTTGTTTACAAATGGCAGACGTTTTATCTTTAACAGAGCCTTGCACTAAACTTGGCAGTGTTGGAATTATGCATTCATCCTCAACACTCTTCCAAAAATGGTGGTTCAATGACTGGAGCAGAGGGTGCAAAATGCACAGTATGTTAGCAGATCCTCCATAAATGCTATCTTCTAAATCAGACCAATGGTCTATTTTACGCATGAAGCTTTTATTATGATGCCAGTCATTTCGGAAGCTATCGTCAGACGGAGATTTAACTGGTGAAGTTGAGGATTCAATCCTGGAAGTACACCACTGAACATTTGTCCCGTCTACCTGGGTGACTCTCGGACCCATTCCTGTCAGTGAGCAGGACGGACGTGGTACTGAGACTGAGCGCACCTTTATTCTTTCTCTGCAGAGCTTTAATGAGCCCATACACCGTATTTCGCAGCCCGACTCTCCTCGCTGTTTTCTAAACCGGTGCTCCCTCTCTGTCCTGATGAAGACCCCATACTAAGGACTTAACAACCTTGAGTACTTGAAGGGGTGGAAACGTTGACTTTTACTCCCTTTTGCAACAAGCTGTGACGACTGAGATTTGTTATCAGCGTCCTCTACAATGCTATGTATTCTTATGTAATAGGTTGCCTGTTATAGGCTGGACAGGTTTCATCATGTAAATATAATGTATATATGGCACATTACCTCTCCCTTCCTTACAACCCTCACAAACGCACCTTTTTCCTCTGAGCACTGTATTTTCTCTCCTTATTCTGAGCACCTTTATCTCAAGTGTATAAACGATTATGATGTTTTCTATAATCAGTTGATGTTTTGATAATAAATTGCATCTATTGCAGACACATGAAAGATACACAGTGAATGCATTTATCGATTTTCTTTGAAATTGTCGCTACTGTGGCCATTTTCCTATGTTACTGTAGTCTTACCCGGGTCCAGTAGCATTTTGGGTTACCCCATTGATACTTAACTTTATTATGAAGCATATCTTACTTCTGATGTTCCAGGATCCTCAGCAAAGATCAGTTTCTCTTTCAAGTGTGAAAGCTGCATGATGCTAATACAGATTATAGGACCTTGCAAATTATGCAGCAAATTCTGAAATTTGGCTGAAATTATTCAAGACAGACGCAATTGGATTTCATTCATTCTTTTCTTAAAGGAAACAGACAAAACATCAAACACCCATAGCTCGCGTCAATTGTTCATTTGCATATCTCACAATCCCAGATAGCAAGAAGATAGTTTATCCTGGAAGATTATGATGACTGGCTCTAAAATTCACAATCCCAGGCAGTGAACCCCTTACTAGGCAAGCATGTGCATTATATGCTAGCCTAAAATGTCCAGGTCAAGAATTAAAATGTATCTGTGTCACTAAGACCCAAATTACTGTGCAAGTGGTAGAAAATACTCCCAATCCCTCAAGATTCAGCGTTTTCAAATGTGTAAATATGTATCTACTTTAAGGATTTTTACTGAATTGTAAAATGCATATTATGTACTCGAGGTAAGTCCAAGGCTAAATAAAAAAAAATCATAATAAGAGTAAATGAAAAAATGTGCGTGCCATTATTAGAAGTAAATCCGGCATTGGTGAAAACATGTTTGTCGATCCTACGTTCTAATCCCAGCAACGTTGTTTTCAAGACTACCATCCATCCTTCATCATTACAGCCATAATAAGGGCCCATACATCATTAGAAAGGGAACATCATTATGACGTGCAAGAGGATGGGGCACCAAATGTGTGCAGGTTGCGCCAATTTATGCCAAAGCACACCGAGACTGAAGAAAGAGGAACAGCTCTTGGAGTCGGATCCTACAATTCTGGGCATTGAGGAACAGTTGCCTAATACTGGCATGTTCAGTAATGGATTGGTGCGCTGCACGAATAAAGCCGATTGGGTCTTTGGTTAATCAAAGCCATTGTGGGAGTGGGACACTTTCGGTCTAAAGACTGAAGACCAGCTGTCAGACCAGGAAACACCAAATCTGGAATTAAGGGGAAGAGCCGCTTGTGGTGGGCATAAAATGTCTGGAGACTGACCATCGACTACCACAGTGGAGTAAGTCGACCATAGTGACTGAAGGAGAAAGTTTATCGAGCTTGATACTTAAAGCCTGAGGAACTACCAGAATGGGGAAAAGATGCAGGATCTGGGTTTCTCGAGTCTGGAATTGAGAGGATCTTCTGGGTTAGGAAGATCAACTCTGTGGACCTGAGAAACAGTTGCCACAGTTGGAAATGCCAAGCCTCACACTGTGGAATAGCCTAGACTCTGGCATGTTCCCTCTCAAAACTTTCAGATGTCACTTTTGGGGTTAGGTACCTTGAGCCAGGTGGATATAAGAAGCAGCTAAAGGAGTCGCAACAAAGGAGGTTTCGGACTTGAAGGCAGATGCAGAAGTTGGCTATTCAAAGCTTGAATTTGGAAGAAGCTCTGAAAAAGCTGGACAAAAGTATTGCTAGAGATCAAAAAGAAGTAGGTGGAGAGGTTTGCTAAATCGGAACTTCAGTTTTCATGTGCTTTCTACTTACTTTTGTTGCACTTGCAATTTCCAGGGCTTCGCTTAGTCTTTCATTTTCATCCTGCACCATTGCCTTCTCCTCACACTCTTCACACAGCTTCTGGCGAAGACGCATCACTTCCATCTGCGCCGCTTTCATCTCCAGCGTATGTTCTTCCTGCATAGCAGCCAGCTGCGCCTGCAACTGGTCTGAGACAAGATTATTGCGTACAGCGGATATCCACTATATGCGATAAATGAAAAACAATAACAATCCTTTATTCCTAAACAAAGGATTGCATAAATGGTTTGATTGCTGTACACACTAATAAAGTCAGTTACCGGGCACACCATTCACTCAGAGGGCACACAACAACAATAGCCAGTCGAAGCATGCATGTTAGTAGTACTGCTATACATAACCCAAAACTAATGGCAAAATGAGGCAACTCCAATGCTGATAGTCAAGGCGTTGATTTGCAACAACACAGATAGTCAGTAGTGGGACAGAACACCTACAACAAGTGGGATGCAGAGCTCAACATTGACGGTCAGGCATGGAAGAGGAGGTTATCACCAGCTCTGGTTGTCAGTACAGACATGGTACACATATGATCATCAGGTAAATGTGGGCATCAAAACCTGGCCATCAGTACAAATTCCAGCATCAACACCAAAGGTTTGTAGAAGGAATGGTGGTCTTTTCAAGAATGGGCAGCAAGAGCGATGTGGAGGCGATGTGGGGGACAAATATCAACCACCAACACATGATTAGAACACCAACATGAGCCGAGCAAAAATGTTTGGGCAGCATGAAAACCACAACTTCGCACCACAACCGCAAGGCTCTAAGGGGTGTTTCTGGAGCAGGTGGAAACCTGAAGGTTCTGTAGTTGAGCAGCCAAAAATGTGAATGCCGTTCCAGATAACGCTTAGGCAATAACAATGGTTCACCAGTCTCTCATATCTGGGGACCCTTCTCAGGCCAAATGGCCTTATTACCAACACCAATTGCCCTTTACATGGAAATTAACCGGCAAGTGCAAGAGGAGGAAAAAACCCACCACGTCCCTCCCCGGTGTGTAAAAGGAAACCAGAAACCTATTAAAAGTCTACATTGATCTGCACTGGATGCAGGCTGGTTTTACCAAGCAGCAAGCACAGCAGTACATACCAAGAGGGGAAACCAGAAGGGAATGCAGTGGCAAAGGTTTCATCACAGTGCCAATGAGGTATTATCCTTCACATCACCCATCAAGTTTCTGGATCAGCTGCTACATAAGAAAGGCTTCCAGGCCTTGCAAGGAGCAAGATAGCCCAACACCTTACCCTCTCCCTCGATATGCAGAACAAGGAAGGGAGCCCCAGGTGGCAAGGCTCTTTACACTCTTCTCCTAAAGGGTGGTTGCCAGCAGTGACGGCTAGTCGCTAGAAAACTAGGGCTTTCCCACCAAATGTTGCCCATATCCACCTCCTAGAGCACCATTCCTCTGGTAGGAACATTCTGTTTTGTTCCGGTTCTATCAGGGGGGCAGCTAACATCAGAAGGCACGAGGACCGACTTCAGAGTCTTTACTATGGAACCCTGTAAGTCTAAAAATGGAGACCCCCTTAACTTTTTGGCTGCTCTGAGGTGTATGCACCATGAGTGGGTGTCTCTACGGCACCCTTTTAATGTATATATACACACAAGAAAGACAGGAAGGGGAGGATGCCATTGCTATTAGTGTACACACTACTTGAAGCACCGCAGGTACCTAGGGACCAATTGGTTCAAAAACAAGCTCGAGCCCTGGGATTGGTCAGAGGGGAATACAGTTTGGGTACGAAACACCGTTATTCACATACATTGGACTTCAGAGGTAGTAGCTTATTTGGGATCCAAATCCCTTTGATTTGGACCAAATATATTGCACAAAAAGGACATGTAATAATCCCAAGTACAGCGACCGCCTCACTTCTTGTCATAAGTGACACAGCTTCCAGTCCTGGACTTTTAACCTACAAATGAATATCAGGTGTGTTAATCTAATAAATTCACCAGAAGCAAACCAAGCTTGCCATACCTAGAATGCAAAAGGGTATCACATGAAGGCCCTGGACTAGTAAGAGTGCCTGCGATGACATGGAATAAGCAGACCACTCTACCTTCAAGGTATTTACGCTTTAGCTTCTACCTGCTGGCAAGGGAGGAGGTGCTAAGATCAGCTGTATTCCCTACAGCTACCACAGTACCCAATATTCACATTTTGAGTCTGATGATGCTCACAGATCTGCCCATCACCAGTCCCTGCAATCCAGAGGCATCCCACACTAGTGAAAGCTTCAGCCTGCTCATCGTCAGCCCATGCCACCTCCAGGTATCCTATCAATAGTACATACTATGCACAGTCTGCCCATCGCCAGTCCCTTCCACCCATTGACATCATATCCCGAGCCTATGCTTCGCACAGACCTGCCATCTCCAGGCCATACATAATTAGCCCCGCTGTTACCATTAGCCCTAAAGGTTGCACCTCACAAGCCCTCCCCTTACAATGCCGGCAAATTTACCAGAGTGCCTCGGGTTCAGCTCCTTCTCGGTGTGCAGTCTGAAGATATTGAGCTTCAGAGTCTGAATGATGCTCTCCATGTGGCACAAGCGGTTAACCAGAGATTCATCGTTCCTCAGCACTGTGTCGCTGTGACTCACAACGGCCTCCATTGAATAGATCATGGGGATGGCATCGTAGGGTTCTGGAGGTGCTCCTGGCCTCGAAGAAAAGTGATGAAAGCTGTAAGAGCAAACTGCTTAATTAGAAAACATTTGAAAAGGTAATAGTCCCCTCTGACAGGTCTGCCTCGATGCATACAGTGATCAGCTTTGGCAGTGCAAGTGGTTGCACTCCCATTGGTTTGACTGGTTCTTCTTCAGACTCCAAGGGTCCTCATCAATAGTTGTGTGAAACAATGAACAAGTCTACCTGTAGTAAAAAAAAAATCAACATTGGGAAATGGAAGACACTGAGCTAGCTTAAGCAGAGTATTGACATGATAAAGACCCCTTAGGAGTTGAGCAAATCTTTGGGAAACTATGCTAAAATATGCAGAAATCACAGATTTCTGCAGAATTAAAGTAAAATCTTCGGGAACGCAGGACATTTACAGAATTGACATGGAAAATGTATATTAATGTTTCTCAGTTTAATGTCAAAAGAGTAATGGAAAAAACTAAATGAAAATGCACTTCTATTTATTTTGCATTTTTGCGAACATAAAGTAATCTAGACGGTCTATCAAACGTCCCTTCACCTAATTTCATCTCTACACACTTAATTCCTTGGCTTCCATTATATCATAGATACATATCATGAATGGGTGTCCCCAGGAAATCCTTCCGTCGCCCCTGTGTAGTTATAGTTAGGTCAGAGTTTCAATAGGGAGAGTGTTTTTTGTTTTGCTAATAACGTTGGTAACTTTCAACGAATCTCAACAAAACGTTTACAAAAACAGTTCATCCAACTCAGCTTCTTCCTGGAAAATGTTGCACTGGTCAGTCAAATAAGGGGGGGGGGGGGAAAAGGGTAAATCAAGGAAAAAAAAATAGGAGGGTCCAAAAACATTGATTTCCAATATTAATTCTCAAAGAAATTTTGGTCTCCGATACAGGCAAAACTGCTGAACGGTATTACACCAAATTTGGAAAAACATTAGAACTTTACTCAGAAAGCATGCTTTTCATTATTTGGTGTGAATCCATTCGGTCGTTAGCCAAATTTGCGTTGGTGAATTTGTGCTCAGATTGATCTTGTAAGAGGTAAAAATGTTGGTATATCTGGAGGGTTGGTCCTGCCCGAGTCCCACAGTACCATAAATTTAAAATACACAAGGGCCTACTGATTGTCCAAGGGAGCTTTTACTCCCATTGGCCCTTTCGGTACCATGGAACCAAACAATTTGTTTCACTGGCTACAACCCAGAGAAAAATATTGCATGCACATTACAGGACTCCCCGTGTTTAGATGTGTGTAAAAAAAAAAAAAAATTAGATATTAACCCCTTCCGTGCTTCCGTCGGCCAACGTCCGTCCAGAGCACTACCTCGCTAGTACTGTGCACGTCCGTTGGCTGACGCGGCCCCGCCCACTCTTTCAAACCGCCGCACCACGGCGGAATTCGCGCAGCGGTTAAGGGGTATTGTATGGACACCCGGACCCCCTGATACTTGTTTGGGTGAGACCCAGGGGCCAAAATTAAAAAAATATATAAAACTTAAGAACATGGGTATCACGGTACTACCGTGCGACCCAGCGCATCCCTCTCATGTAGTATGATAGTACCTCAATGGGAGCTGCCATTCAAGCGTCACCTCCATGGTGCCATCATAATGTGCAAGCTTTACTGGGGGAAGCTTACATATTACAGCAGAACCAGGGGAGAGAAGTTTGTATGGCAGGTACCAAGAGACACACAAATGATGGACAGAATGTGGAACAAATCTAACATTCACCACCAGTCAAGAGATCTGGGTTAAAACCATCGTTCTTTTGCTCACCATGCCACCCCAGTTTAGACCCAGCCATATGTAAATGAGTCTTGACCCTGCTCCTCATGGAAACAGTCCAGCAAGAACTGCCAAGCCAGGTCCTCCCTGGACTAGAAACAAGCATCCTGGGACCGGTTTCATGGTATCACCCTTCATCAGCCAGGCTAGCTTGAATCAAGTGGCACAGTAAGCCCGGGACCCATGTCTGGGCATACCTGGCACACTAAGGGGGAGAAAGCAAAAGACACAGAAATGATGCACTGAATGCGGAACACATCAAACATTCACCACCAGTCAAGAGATCTGGGTTAAATCCATTGTTCTTTTGCTCACCATGCCACCCAAGGTTAGACCCAGCCATATGCAAATCAGTCTTGACCCTGCTCCTCATTGGAACAGTCGAGCCCGAACTGCCAAGTCAGTTCCTCCCTGGACCAGAAATAAGCGTCCTGGGAGTGGTTTCGGAATATCACCCTTTTTCCGGTCCAGGGGGGACCTGGCTTTGCAGTTCGGGATGGACTGTTCCCTTGGGGAGCAGGGTAAAGACTGATTTGCATGTGGCTGGGTCTAAACTGGAATGGCATGGTATGCAAAAAAAAAACAATGGATTTAGGCCCAGATCTCTGTACTGGTGGTGAATGTTTGCCATTGTTTCAGAATTCCACCCATCAATTGCTTTTTTTGCAAGTATTGCAGGAACAGCGGGAGTACTGTGGCACCTGTGATTTTTTTTGGGTGTCCGTGAGGAGATGGCCGCCAGCAGGAGAGGGGTGGTTGGGCACAGAGCCTGGGCAGGGGTCAGACCCAGCACCAACCAGCTGATGTGAATGGCCTTTGGCTGTGCACAGGAGGGGGTTGGCTGCCTGTGGTGGGGTGGACTACAGAGCCTACCCTCCGGACAACCTCCCCAGCAGCCAGTTGTGTGCCCATTGGTGGTTAACCGCAGGCGCTGCAGCCACCCGAACAGCTGAAGGCCCAGCACTGCAGGGTAGTTGGCTGAATATTATCAAAAAGACTAGCAATTCTCTAAAGAAAAACAAAAGGTTAAAGTGACTTTATAGTTAGATATGGTAAAAAGATCTTAATTTACATTGAAAAACTGAAATTCACGGAAAAAAAGGTTACATTGACGCAATAGTTAGGTGTTTAAATAATTTAAAAAAACGGAATGTTTAAAAACCCCCAAAACACTGATATTCACTAGTTAAAGTTTAGTGAGCCAACTTTAACTTGCCCCCCATGCACTGCTTAAGATCTTGAATATTACATCACTCAAGACATGCTGAGGTGGGTATGATGTGGAACCACCAGGTTGGTTCACTGTCCTACCAATAATAGGGCACTCTGCCTCTGTTGAAGTCCCTGCATAGCCTCAGGGAGAAGAAAATTAGCCTTGGAAGACAGAGGATGGACCAGCCTGAGCTGATGCAGTCCTGATACGCAGGTAGAGGAGCCAGCTACACAGACTACTAAGTTTGTGTGGGGAAACAAACGGAGGGAAGCAGCAGTAATTACCGGCCAAGCGGGCGGCATCAAATCGTTAAAGAGGTAAAAGAAAAGCGTTTCCCTGTTGACGTTTCAAAGCAATCACCTCGGTGGTGGTGGATCGCCTGATATGCCACAGGCACATAAATATGTCCTTATTTGCCAGCGGGTGCCAAGGAGTGGTCAGGGCATCAGCAAAGTGTTAGTATTGGTTTGGGAGGATCAAATGCAGTAGGGGCATGTCCAAAAAAACATTGTACAGGAAGAAGAAGCTCACCCAAAGTCACTTACGAGGAAGAGTGATGGGCCCTGGCAGGGCTTAGCTCATGATCAAGCTAATCCCAGAGGTGACCTCTTGAGAATGCCTTGGATATATTGTCTGTTGAGGGTTTTGAGTGGTTGCAATGCAACCTGAAGTAAAAATAAGAAACACTAGTTCTGTGACTTTGAAATGCTGTGCCAAAGCTAGACAGGCTTATTAATGGTTAATGGCAAATGCTATTTATGTTTGGCTACACCAAAGGATGTTGGTTTCTAATGAAGAAACCTGAATTACTAAAGGCTGTATATTTTGTTTTTTAAAGAACCATGGAAAGACAGAAGGCCTGACCTTTTAATAGATTATTGCCATTAGAAACTGGATTTCTGGTTGGCAGAGGTACGCACCCTGTCCAAGCAGGAGGAACCACAATCCTAGTCAGGGTAAGTCACAAACAAACCCTAAATTAACCTGTGCTCACCCTCTGGTAGCTTGGCACAGATCAGTCAGGCTTAACTTAAGAGGCAATGAGTAAAGTATGTGTGCAACACTTCCAACAGTAAGACAGTGATAATACCACAAATAGACTCCACACCAATTTAGAAAAAAAATGTATGAACAAAACAATAGCAAAATGACAAACATCAAATAAGTATAAGTGAAGTTATGGATTTTTAAAGATTACATGAAATTGCAGTGCTTATAAAGCTTAAAGCGCCAATCAGGGCCATCTGGTCACGCTAGACTGGGGTAAATCCAAAAGTTCAGGCTGACCACAATGCAGCACGGGTTGGATACAGTGACCAGCCTTGGCCTGCTGAAAAAGTACCTTGAATGCGTTGATGTGGAGGACAATGCGGGGAGCAGAGGAGGCGAGGTGTTGCCGTCGATCCTTACGATGAAGGCGATGCGTTGGTTCTGAGCTGCGCAAAGTCGAGAATGCGTCGGAAATGGAGATGATACATTGTGTAGTCGGTGAAGCGATGTTCTAGATCCTCGCAGCTGCAGCGATGCATAGTCGTTGATAGAGGTACGTGGGTTCCGAGTGGGGCAACGGTGTCACGCAGTCGTTAAAGTGATGTACTCGATCCTCGAAGCCACGAGATGTGTCTGTAGCAATGGAGATGCATCAGTTCCGATTAGTGCAAAGGCGTCAATGTGTTGATTTTTTTGGGAGCAGTACTTTATACCCACTTCCAAAGGCCCAGGACTGGGTTGGCACCACTTGCCAGGGCAAGACTTGCAGCAAGCAAAGTCCAGGTGCTGTAGCAGGGTAAGTTGAAGAATTGAGATGTCCTCGAGATTTAGAACAGGGGGCAAGCCAGCAAGCCCCTGGAGTCACTCTGGGCAAGGACTGGGCCCATCTCACTTGAAGCCAGTCAGGGCAGATGGTAGCAGGCAGCAGGGAAGCACGGCATAAAATCAGTTATTCCAGAGCAGCAGTCTTTGTAGCAGCACAGCAGGCCTTCTTCCTGTCAGAGTTCTTCACAGGTCCAGTACTTATACCCAGTGGTGCCTTTGAAGTGAGGGAGACTTCAAAGACAGGTCTTTGAAGTGCACAGACGTTCTCCCTTCCTGCTCTGGCTCCAGACTCACTACAGGGGGCGAGGGGGGGGCGGGTATGCAGCCCTTTGTGTGTTTGGACAGGACACAGCATATTCAGGTGCAAGTGTGAGGCTGTGTCCAGCTCATCCCTCCCATCCTCCCAGGAAGATCCATCAATTCACTCCTAAGTTCCCTTTGTGTGTGGCTGTCTAGAGGGAATACAGAAAGTCTAGCTGTCACCCATCCCAGACCGGTGAGAGACAGGCTACAGGCACAGAAGGGCTAAGAGCAGGAAAATGCCAACTTTCTAAAAGTGCCATTTTCAAAGTTGTAATTATAAATTCGACTTTACCATTAATGAGGATTTATCATTACAAATCCATATGTATAAAATATGACAGGTCAACTCACTCTCAATCAGAAATTACAGCTTATAAAGTGTAATAAGGAATCCCCAATGTTATCCAATGAGAAAAGCAGGCCTCCCAGTAGTGAAAAACGACTTTGGGAGTTTTTCACTACTCGGACATGTAAAACTTAAAAGCACATGTTCTACCTTTTAGTTACATAGCACCCTGCCCTATGGGCTAATTAGGGGCTACATTAGGGGTGGCCTATATGTAACAAAAGGGGAGTTTAAGACTTGACAAGGGGTTTTAAATGCCAAGCCGGCACGGCAGTGTAAACTGCACAGACAGGCTCTGCAAATGCAGGCCTGAGATGTTTAAGGGCTTAACCAGTGCTCCAGTCCCACCAGTAGCATTTAATTTACAGGCCCTGGGAACATGTAGTGCACTTTACTAGGGACATATAAGTAAATTAATTATGCCAATTGTGGATGTATCAATCAAACCATGTTTAGGGGAGAGAGCACAGGCACTTTAGCACTGGTTAGCAGTGGTAACACAAAGTCCTAAGGCCAACAAAAAGGATTCAGCAAAAAGGGGAGGAGAAAGGCAAAAAGTTTGGGGGAGACCTTGCAGAAAGGGCCATTTCCAACAATTGCCTTGTCTGTTTTGCTATAGGCAGAAATTGACGTTAGGGTCTGCTGGTGCACATGTTATTCAAGGTGCCTCAAACCCAAAGTGTCTAGTGCAGAATTAGTGGGTTAGTTTCCCACTGTGACCTTTCTTTAGGGTACATGATACAAGTGTACCAGTGCACAATAATCAAAGCAGAGTGAGCAGGGGTTTATGGTTTTGTCTCTTTGTCCTCTTTATACAAAAGCACCTTAAGTTCATGGCATGTGCCAAAGGGTTAAACACCCAGTACAATGATTTCTTGCTCTCTTTTCTGACCCTGTGACTAGCTGCTTCTAATACATTTGAGTGGAGACCCCTGCCTACCCTCTATCTGACCCAACTCTCCCAGCCTCGCTTCGACACTCTCTCAGTGCTCTCTCCATGCGCAACAGGTCGAGGAGGTGGAACAATGTAGGCTGGACGCCAAGTTGGCCAAAACTGTGCACACTCACTATGCATCAAATACCCCCTTCAGAATGGTGGAGTTACCACCACTGCAGAAGCGCAAGCTCCGCAACGGGCTGGACAAAGCACTGATGCTCAAGAGTACAACAGCAGCATCTCCAGGAACCCACACTGACATTCTGTGCCCAACCATGTATAGAGAGGCTGCACGCCAGTCAGCCGGTTGTGCAGCAACACCCTTCATGTATGTGTCTTGGAAAATAAATGAGCAAGGAGCTGATACAGACACGCTGGTTGGTGAACTCCCACCCCCTTAAGTGGGCAGGATGGGGCAGAAAGGCTTACATACAATCATTGCACCATTTGGGCGAGGCCAGGCAAGTAGCTTCAGTTCAACTCTTGGGCAGGACATACCCCATAAACATTAAAATAATCACAAATTAAGCAATCACTTTGTGCAGCTTTTCCTCCCCACAGAGCATAACTTTTTATAAAAGAGGAAAATGTTTTCTTTTTTTTTACTTTGCGCAAAGGTAGAAGTACCAGTGCATGCTACAATATGGCAAAGTTCCCCAAAGTTTTAACAGTGTAAGATTTTTTTTCAGTCTCTCCAGGTGTTTATGAACACCAACAGAGAATATTTTTTTAAACATCTGTTTTATTTATTTTTTAATATTTCTAGTTCTTGGTAGGGGGCGAAGGCCACAAGCCAGTGCCTAATGTGTTGGAATTTGTTGCTTTTCAGCTACAGAGGATGTCATGAAACAATGATCTATCCTCATGCCCACTAGGTCTCATCAAAATCAAGGCACTTGATGTTGATTACTCACTGAGGGCAGTACTACTCAGTACTTGGTGAGGACATGGATATTAATTATTGTGAGGGTTATTAATGCCTGGCATCACTAAGTTTCATTACCGCCAGGGGACAGTGACGTTTATTATCACCTTGGGCTAGCAAGAGTAATTTTTGCCTAGGACAATTAAGACACATCCCTACCTGGAGCCACCAATCTTCTTTAACGCAAAGGTAAATTAAAGCTAGGGCATTGTGTTATTTTTAAAGATCTTTTTATTGTAAACATGGCAAGCAATAGGCAGATAAGCATCTCATCACATGCGTTATAAAACATTGGTTTACATAGGAAGGAAAGCACTAGTTAGTCGTACATCATTACACAGTAGCCACATTACAACCCGCCCACCTTTCTGCTCCTCAGATTATGGCCAGTAGTTTGAAGCAGTTAAAAGGAAATGTCCCAGAGACAGCTCAAGAGAGGGAAGTGGTAAGAGCCCCTCTATAGTCATTCCAATTCCCCCAGATTTTCGTCCATTTCAGAGGACAACCACAGCTTTCATGTATCACTTTCTTGGCTAACATGCATCAGTCCATGTCCCGCTTCCAACCCCTCAATTGTGGTGCTTGCGCCACCCCCTATATCCAAGCAATATTGCGTTTGGCTATTGCCAGGGTCATCCAGGTTTGCTCCATATGATTTAGATCAGTTGCTTCCCAGATATTTAACAGACACCATTTCGCGGAAACTGTCATGTTACTCCCATACAGGCCGTTCATGCATGCAACTACTCGTTCCCGGTAGCGCTGTACCATGGGGCAGCTCCAAATAATCTGGAAGAAAGTACTCAGTTTGTAGCACTGCCTACGGCAGCTTGGGTCGATGGAGGGCATTGGGTTTTTAAACAAAAATCAACATTTTTAGTTAAGATTGACAGATGGTTTACGGTTGATCGTGCTTACAACTTAAAATAGTAAAAGATGTAAATTTGACCAATGGAAGTAGTAACTTATCCTTAATTCGTACCATTCACTTTTTCTGGCGTCATTCATTATTTCATATATACAACCCCACATCAGATCATCTTTGATTTCACTAATTAGGACACTGTTCTTTACACATGGATAGAAAAACTATTTTAAAATTGAAAGATCTTTTTAAACAACATAAGATACCCAAACTACATTAATGCACTGACGTGTATGAAGTATTTCGTATTATGTGATGAAGTGTCATCAGTATACCAAAAAACCCAGACTTCCCTCGCTCTGTATCACACTTTCACTAAATAATAATTTATCCTATTTCCACTCAATAACTGCACAAATAACAATTGCATTCATGTGACACTCCATTAACTTACTGACTAAATTAATTTCACTGACTTAGTGGCAACTTGGTCAGTCTTCTTTTCAAATATAACATGGTGAGAGTTAAAGTTAAGTTGCGAATATAGCCTTAGAGCATGCCGTAGCGGGCTCTACCAGCCATTAAAGGCCTCCTCCAACGTTAAAGGCCCAAGTCGAAGGCGAGGGCCTTTAACAAGGGAGCGTGCCTCCTTTAATAGCCGGTAGAGCCTGCTACGGAGGGCTCTAAGGCTATTAGAACATTCTGCCACTAGAGGGCAGAATGTTCTAATGTTTAAAACAAAGGCCTCACGGAGCCGAGGGGGGTTGAAATCCCCTCAGGCTGGGGGGGGGGGGGGGTGAAATTCCCTCGGGCTCCGTGAGGCCTTTGTTAAACATTGGAATGTTGGAGCTCCAGGCTTCTACCAGCCTTTCGAAACCCGGAGCACTCCACTGTTTTCAATGGAGTTCCCAACATTCCAATGATCTAATTTCCCATAATTACTGTTAAATGTCTGTGGTACACTGCTCGTTGTAGCATACTTAAGATGGTTCCAGTGTACTGAAATGCTAAAATAGCGCAAGCTTTTTTTTTTATTGACAACTTAACAGTACACGCTACTGTTCTCCCTTCATGGACAGGGTCCAAGTACTCACTATGGCAAATCCAGCTAATAAAAAGATTTAACAGGAAAACAAATGCATGCTTACTTCTGTGTGTTGACACCTAATTTGGCCAGGTCTTTGAGGAGCGACTTTGTCTGCTCTTCTGCTGCATTCATCCTTTTATGGAGCATAGTGAATGGTTCAGGTGCCATCGTCTGAGCTGTCCCTGGGGGAATCCCCACCTTCGCCATATCTAAATGTCTTCCTCCCTGTACCTGTAAGAAAACATTATTTAGAAGAGTGCAGGATGCCTTGTGTGGGTACGCACGGGTTCAAAGACAGACTGTGGCATTTATTGTGAAGTGTGCAAGATACCTTGAATGGATGAGCATGTGATATTTATTGTGAGGTGTGCACAATGCCCAGGGTGGGTGAGCAAAGGTTAAAACACACCCTGTGATGATCTTTGTGAATTGTACAAGATACCCTGAGCAGGAGAGCATGGGTTGACGGGTAGCTGTTTCCAGTATTGCTTGCTAGTTTTGTATGTGCAGGTTGAAAGTGGCCCCGATATGTTTTCATTAAATCACCGTAGACACAGGTATGAGATATCTGTTGTGGAGATGTATTCGGTAACATTACATGTTTATGCATTATCTGTCCTTTTAATGAAGTCAGAAGATACCTTTTTGAACTTTCTAAAAAGATATATATTCTTGAATAGTGGGCTGTTGCCTTCTGAA
The DNA here is from genome assembly GCA_963921515.1 of Calotriton arnoldi. NCBI lineage: Eukaryota > Metazoa > Chordata > Amphibia > Caudata > Salamandridae > Calotriton > Calotriton arnoldi. The sequence goes on along the minus strand of CAWUFW010005976.1, from coordinate 178,757 downwards.
GGGTAGAAAGACTTAAATTTTTTGTGGCACTGCCATCAAAGTGTGTTAAGCTGGCCAGCTGGTGAAGTCTGGTGGTGGTTTTTAATGTGTTAAGTATTTTCCTACGGGCTTGGCTGTTCCATGTTGTACTGGTGGCTGAGAAAGGGCAATGAGCGTTGTGTTTCTTGAATAGCGTATGTGTAGATGCATGTGGGATTTTGGGAGTTTGGGTTGTTTGCAGTGGTTGTTTATCATTTTCTGTGAAAGTCTAATTTTGAGCATGTCTTGAGTTATGTACATGTTTGAGTGTTTCATTTGACTTATTTGTGTTGTTCGGTTTACCCAGTGTATACGTGCCTTCTCTTTGTTTTGTAAGGAAAGAAGCTTGTGGTATCCTGATTGTCAGGATGTCACAGAATGCCGAGTTGATAGAGGATCTTTGGCAGACAGCTAGCCAGTGTCAGCATGGCTAAGCTGAAAAGTTACAACTGCTCCTGGAGAGGTCATTCAAGTATCTAATATAGCCTTATAGCCTGCTGTACCGGGCTGTACTGGGCATTAAAGGCCCACTTCAGCCTCTCCCCGAGGCTCCAATACCTTTGTTTACAGCTGTTGCTTTGATTGTTCAACAGCGGACAGCCACGCGCACGGCCACGGCTGTCAGCTGCTGAACATTCACAGCAAGAGCTGTGAAAGGGGGCTGAAGTCAGCCCCTGGTTCTCCCTGGGCTCAGCTAAACTGCTTTTTCTCGTTCAACCAGGCCGACCCCGGAGCCGAGTGCCACCTGCCTCCCCCCGCTTCCGAGGCTCCGGTGACTTTGTGCGCAATGGGAGGGAGGAGTGGTGAGGCTCAGGTGTGCCCTACAGCACAACTTCTGCCTTTCACTTTCCCCTGCCCACTCTGTATATTTTGGACAGGTAGGGGATAGAGAAAGGCAGAGTCTGTGTATTAGAACGCTGAAATGTTGAGAGCAGCGGCCCTATGCCAGTTCATATAGGCCGCTGCAGCTCCATTGTCTTCAATGGAGCTCTCAGCATTCCAATGTTCTAATTTGTAATAAACTCTCCCACCAAAGCAATGTGTCTATGTGTTACTACATGTCTTGTGTTACAAAAAAAAGTTTATTTTTTTAAAGCTTGTAACAGACTTGGCAGTGGTCCTTTTCATCACTGCCTACTCCTCAATAAACTTTGTTTTAACAATCACAAAGTGGAATTGGGTCAGAAGGGGACCCTTTCCCTTTTGTAAATGGATTACCACTCCAACTCAGGAGTCGGTAACTTTTCAGTGTAAACAAAGATACATCACATACGGAATAGGTATTTGGAAGGGACGCCTACAACTTGCAGATTCCAAATATCGAATCAGTACGAGTTCGGAATCCCATTTTAGGAGTCGGCAAAGGTTTAAGAAGAGTCCTAAAATTGGATTCATACACCAGAGAAAGCATTTTTGTGACTGCAAACTCTGAATGGGTGTGTGTGATTGTAAAAATACTTTGCACATCTGGCCAGATGTCTTTCGTCCAGCCCCATCAGCAAAAGGATTCGGAAGTCTGCAGCAAAACTGAAAGTTGTTTCAATAAAGGGAAAATTTGGAAATAAAATAATGGACAGCAACTTTCACAGTATCACTCATAGCGATATAGCGTGTACCTAATTGCGCCTCAGTACCCCTGCACCCCCTTATATTTCTCATGTCCACCCGCAGCCTGTGCCAAGATGCTGTTATCACTATGTTTAAGCAGTCATTCGCTCCTCCAACTACCCTCCTCAGCGTGCCCCACACTATACCCAGGTGCCCCTCCCCTTTGTCCCAGTAGCAACTTATTGTGCTTCAGTGCCTCCTCGAGCAGCTTAGTGCTCTCTTACTGTGCCACACTGCTTATAAGATATGTATAAAGAACAAGGTCACTCTACTCACAAGGAACCAGGGTAGCTACTGTGTAACAAGGAACAGTGGTTTCTGTGGACAATGTATATAATATTTGATAATTATAGGCTCAATGGCATATGCTCGTGGGGCTCGCCCTTCCGCTGCTTGGACCGGCTGACTTTGAATCCGCGTTGTGTGGACTCCGGCTTTCCCCTGGGTATCGATACTGATGGAGCAGGATTTCGAGAAAAGAAACCTGCTCTGCCGAATACCCCTGTAATACGTACTAACAATAAGTAGAATAAGTATGACTAATGTACACCTCCATATCACATGTGGGAAGTTTGCTTTGCAAAATGCATGAATTAACTTTAACCCATGCGTAAATAACCGGAAATGTAATAATCTTGTGTTTGGAGTGATTTGCATGGCAGAGCCGCATGCACATATAGTAAAAAGCATGATATGTGTAGCTTTATCTTAATGAATAACGCAGCATTTCTGTTTATGCTAGGCTAACCGTTAATACAACGTAGAAATAAAGTGGGTGGTAAACAGTGAAAATGCATTGTCACATAATTAATAAATGTATGTTTTCCGTTCTTTTAGAGGAGGATGAATTCTCCATTTTACCTTAAAGTTGTCCTAACAGTAGCAGGTGGACCTGGGCATGCGCGAGAACCACGTGACCAAGTAGCAAAACTGCTGCACAAGCTGAAAGTGTGACCTGGTGAAGGACAGCACATTTGTCCGGCTGCCAATATCAGTGTCGTCGTGGGAACGGATACCAGAGTTATTGAATGTATCAACTTTGTAATAAAATGTTTCATGTGTACTTATGAGAGCGAAGGGAGTATTGATGAACATGTGGGATTTATTTAAACAATGGAGTAGTCAAAGATTTGTATGACCCAAGATAGGGTGACCATCCAACCCCCCAATTTAGCCAATCACGTAGCTAGAAAATTGCAGAGTTAGCAACTATAGTGGGACGGACATGTGTTTTTAGAGTATAAGAATAGGTGCTTTGGGGGTGTGGCTTTTAGCTGTCGTTCGGTCGAGAGAGGCATTATTGGGGTACCGCAGGGTGCGCCGGTGTTCGTCGGGTTTGCAGAGAGGCCTAGTTCTTCCGGTTCTTGTCCCTATCCTGATTTCTTGAATCTTTGATCTCAGACTCTCCGTCTTGGGGTCCCCCTACCGCTACCTAGGCCTGGGTGGTGGTTTCTACTATTACAGAATTTCTTGGGTTTGTATTACTCAGATGTATTTCTTTGCAATTGAACCTTTTGTCTCTTCATCTATCCCTCTGAATTGTTTGATTTGAATATGATACGATTGTCTAATGTCTCTTAATCTTTCCACTCTTTGCAACAAATTATTTTTATTGATTGTGTTTCGATTTATGAATCTTGATTAGTTTGTTCTCTCTCTCATGAGGTATTTGACATTTATGAAAGAACGTTACATCAAGCTTTAGATAAAATTTGACTAAATCACAACACGATGTCTGTGGTATTTTAGCCTGTTTTATTGATTAATGGTTATCTATAAGTCTTACATTACCATCAACTCTTCAACTAAGTAGATGAAAAGTCGATTAACATATGTTATGAGTAGCAGAGAAAATTGAGGCAAAGACATCAAACTTGACCCCAGCACATCAGGGATTTGGGTGAATGTGATTGGGCCAATTTATGTGAATTTTGAATGTTTATCACTGATCAATTTATTGGGTTCACGCTGGATCAGTTTTCTGATAGCAAGAGGATGGTTTTTCATTATTGATTAGTTTGGTAATGGTTATTGAATATCGATTATATGTTCCTAACATGAAGAGTTAGTGTCCCGTTTTTATGTTGTCTAGAAGTACAGGTACAGGAGTTGCCTGAGGAATCCCGGGAAGGAATTAGCCTGAAATAGGCAGAAGAAGAGTGTTTTGAAGAAATCACACTGCAGAAGTACTTTGTTGGAAATAATACTGAAAAGCTAGGTAGGGCTGTCAGTGTTATAACTAGGGAAATTTTCGTATGCAAGTAGAGTGTCTTGAATAGCGAAGGGTCACCTTTTGAAACTCTGGTAGTGTCTCCGAGAAAAGTAACAGGACACCCTTTTTGTACGTCAAAAGGTCTTCTTGTGATACCTCGGTGTTATCTCTAGAGGAGTAATAGGTCACTCCGGATCTTGTTAGAAAAGTGAGAACGCTGGTCATTATTATTGCTTGCAGTGTATGAAATATTTCTTGAAAAATGAAGGCTATCTCTTTATTTTAGTGGAACAGACAAAGTAGCATTGTCTTTTATGTTGTTACTAACAAGTTTTTGATTAAGAAAAATTCAGAAAAATATAGCCGAAAGGTTTTGTAAAGGAGGGGTCAGTAGAAGGAGTGATACTGACGCCACAAGGTGCGGCGCTGGTATTGGACAGAACAGCGGGTGTGTATCGACGAGCAGATTGTAAAGGGAGGGTCAGTAGAAGGAGTAAAACTGACGTCACAGAAGGCCGCGCTGACATTGGTCAGATAGCGGGTGGGAACAGAGTTGTGATTGGCTGATTAGTGGGAGTCGCGCTGAGATTGGATAAGACTGTAGATACGTAGGGTGCTGTGATTGGATAGTTGGTGTGAGTCGCGCTGGTATAGGGCAGAAATCTGACAAATAAGGGAGAGAGAAATACAGAAAGGTTTTGTTCTTTTGCTTGTTGGGAAATACTGAGAAAGAGTTCGAAGATGGGTTTAATAAAAACAATAAAGAATTTCTTTAGGAAAGACAAACCAATTGTGACGAGGGAAGGAATTCCAATTCCGCCCCCAAAAACACCTGCATCTTACATGATGATGGAAAGAGGATATCACACGTGTTTGGTTAGAAAATTTAATTAAATATACGAAGGATGATGGGAAGTTTGAATGTACCGAACTCGGGAAAAGCTATGTAAGGATTTTGCAGAATTTGAGAGCAAGGATGAATTCACTAGAGCCAAGTCCAAGGCTCATCCAGTATGAAGCGCTGGAAGAATGGGAAGTAGAAGCTTATGAGCGAGAAAAGGAACGAAGTGGTTAGAGATTTAGAGGTTTTATCCCTAGATATCCATTTGAGAGGCGAGAAGAACAAATGAAAAGGTGGAGAAAAGCTGTAGTGACTGAGGGTTTATATCCAGTTTTGGCAGTAGAGAGTCAGACAGGTAAGAAGTGTGAGGAGAAAAAGAAAAATATAAAAACATCAAGAGAAGACTTGAATGAATCTGAAGATGAGTTGTTAGAAAATATGATGACTAAAAGACCTACGCCATATGAAGAAAATTCCGGGGAGGTGTTTCCTAGTGCCCCACAAATAGCGACTCCTATGACTCCCCAAATTACCGAAATAGCCAGAAAAGTGCAAGAAAACAAAGTTAGTTCATTAAACAAAGCTAGAATAGAACAGGTACAGAAATTAAATCAGGTAAATTTGAATGCAGAAGCATTAACAGTACCAGTGACAATTGGTCTGGTAGTTCCAGTATTTGAAGGAAATTCGACTTTGCAAAAAGTGCACACATTGACAGTTCCAAGTAGTGGGAGGAGTGAAGTAGTGTCGATAACAAATGAAGGTAGACAAAACGATCAAAATAACACACTATTGGACCTACCAGTTGGTGATTTATTAATAGAAACACAGAGAAGAAATACTCAATTAGACCCAAGAACAATAGGGCCAAATTTTACCCCAGTAGCAGGAAGTTCTGCAGGTCTCTCTCCAGAGGACCTTACTAATTGGATAAAAGAAATGACCAAACCAAAAGTTCAACCACAGAGCCTCAATGTGAGCCAATTAAAAGTAGATCTAGAGGAAATGATTATTGGAACAGTAAGTCCAGATAGACTAGGGACATATAGTGATGAAGAGTTGCTGTTCTTGTGTAAAAGTATTACCTGGAGAGCGAAAAATTCTCATGAGAAACTATCGGAAGTTGCAAGTGAATTTGGTGTAGATATAAAAAAAAAAAATCAAAGATGTTACAAAAATCATATAGAATTGCTTTTTCTGACAAGGATTTAGAGAGTTTGAATACATCAGGGAAGAGATTGCAAATAAAGGAGTTAATGAACATTTTGAAGAACTGGGGAACTCTAGAACGATGGAAGACTTAGTGGATGAAAAAGAAAGAGGAAACGACTGGTAAAGGTACTCCATGTTTCTATTAAAGGAGACTGATCAAGTTGAGAGAGCATGTCCCATGAGAGAAGTGCCAGGTGGTGGGTATGTTCATGTGCCTTGGAGTAGACAGGATATATCATCATTTACTAATGATTTTCCCAGATTACGAGAGAAGCCTGTTGAATGGTATAAACAAGTGGACAGGTTTGTGAAGGTTTCAAAAGTACTGTTGAAAGATTTAGATGGTCTTTTTGAAATCGTGGTTCCAGCTGATTTGTGGACAGAATGTAAAATTACTGTTGATTGGCCACAAGATGAATACCCTAGGGATCCAAAAACAGGTGCACCATCTGAGGAGGTGATGAAAAAGTACCATCAGGTCATTACCTTTTTGAAGGGAAAAATCTCCCCTAAAGAAACAGATTGGGTTAAGATTGACAGAACGACCCAAGAACCCAAAGAGTTAGTACACGCATATTATGAGAGATTACTACAAGTATTTAAGCAGTACAGTGGATTTGAGAATATTGGAGACAAAGATATGGGACATTTTGTGTATAGGTTTGTATATGGATTGAAACCCGTGATTAGTTCAATGATCCAGCAGCATATGCTCTGCTGGCAGAGTAAGTCAATAGATGAGATTTTAAGGTATGCAAAATATTGTAGTGATGACATTGATTCAAGGCTTAAAAAGTTAAAAGAGAAAATGATGTGGGCACAAGTGAAAATGGCAGAACAGCAAGAAGCTAGTAATGTCCAACAAGGTCAAAATCCAGTAGGACAGACGAGCAGTGGAAATAGGGGAACATTTTAAATGAGTAAGGAAGAGGCTAAAAAGAAGTATCCTTGTCATGCGTGCGGAAAAATTGGACATTGGAAAAACAAGTGTAGATCTGGACAAAAGGGTAATGAAACTAATCAAAATTTAAATCCACAGATGCAGAATGAGGTGATTGGGAACCAGCAACAGCAGGTAGTTACTCCACAGTTGCAGGTGCCACAACCACCTATCCCCCATAATGTGAATGCCCATATGCAGATGTACAGTGCAAGTTCGGGATTCCGAGGAGAAGAGCAGTTTGGTAAGAATCCACTGGTTTCGCAGTATTTGGTGCGTTGTAATGAGAGTGATTCAGATTCTTCTCAATGACTGTGCCTGAGGGGGGAGGAAGAGTGCGTACTTGGCGCATCCTTAGTGGTAGATCAGTCTGGTCCATTTGTTGATGGAAAGGTAGAAGGTAAAGATATCACCTTTTTATTGGACACTGGTGATACCCGTTCTACTGTGAGAGCAGCAGAAATTCCCAACCTACCCCTCTCGGGAGAAACTATCCAAGTTGTAGGCGTTGCAAATAAACATATTAGAACTCCTGTTACAGCACCAATAGAAGTTCATATTGGAAACTTTAAAGACATGCATCGATTTGTGGTATGTGATACCAGTCCTGTTAATCTCCTGGGCAGAGATTTGTTGTGCAAGATGAATTGCACCATATATTGCACACCGGATGGTGTTGCATTTATGACACCGGATGAGGATGTTGAATATAAAATGATGATGGCCCAACGAGAGTCAGAAGTGAGTGAATTATATTCACTGCTCACTGAGGAAGATTTGCCTGAAGAATTGAAAGTTACAGTGAGACCAGATGTGTGGGATTTTACAGGGAGAGAGATTGGGTTGATGAAAAATGTAGATCCAATTCAAATTACAGTTAAAAATGGTGCTACGTATCCCAATACCCCACAGTACAAAATGAGTCCAGAAGTTATTGCAGGAGTCACACCTGTGATCGAACAAATGATTGATCAAGGAATTCTAAAAGAAATAATGAGTAGTCCCTGTAACTCACCCATTATAGGAATTAAAAAGCCAAACGGAAAATATAGAATAGTTCAAGACCTGAGAAAGGTGAATAAAATTGTAATACCATGTTGTCCAGTAGTGCCAAATCCAGCAGTAATTCTTTACCAGATTCCCTGTGATGCCGAATGGTACACTGTAATTGATTTGTGTCAGGCATTCTTTTCCATTCCTCTGCACCCGGAAAGTCAATATTTATTTGCCTTCCGGTTCGGAAACCGTGTCTTAGCAAGGTGCAGAGTCCCTCAAGGGTACACTGAAAGTCCCTCAATAATTAATGAGATTTTGAAAAAATGATTTTGATTATGCCTGGAAATTCTGTACTGGTTCAGTACATTGATGACCTACTGGTGGCATCCAAAACACGTGAAGCATGTGTATAAGACACAATTGCTTTACTGAACCATTTGGCCAAAGGAGGACAAAGTGTCACCCTCCAAATTGCAATACTGTAAACAGGAAGTTCAATATTTAGGCCACAGAATTGAAAAGGGAGTGAGAAGGGTGACGTAAGAAAGAATCAGTGTGATTAAGAGAATTAATCCACCCAGAAATCAAAAGGGAAGTACGAAGGTTCTTGGGAATGGTTGGTTACTGCAGACAATGGATTTGTGGTTTCTCATTGATTGCAAAACCTCTACAGAGGTTGACACGAAAGGATGTGAAAGATCCAATTGTGATGGATGAAGAAAGTATAGAATCTTTCTTTAGATTGCGAAACAGTCTTTGTCAAGCGCCTGCCTTGGGAATGCCAGATTACTCTAAAGAATTTGCATTATATTGTTGTGAGAGAGATGGGTGTGCACTTGCAGTTTTAACCCAGAAACATGGAATGGCACGACGACCAGTGGCATATTTGTTTTGCTACCCTGGATTCAGTGGCTGCAGCATTACCAGGATGTCTAAAAGCAGTAGCTGCCACTTGTGCAAGTCTGGAGCAGAGTGAATCCATTGTGATGGGTTACCCAGTGAAGGTCTATGTACCACACTCTGTTGAGATCCTTTTAACCCGCACCCGGACTCAACACATGACTTCTAGTCGGCTGACCAAATATGAGAGAGTAATTTTAGGTGCTGAAAATGTGAGACAGTGGTAAGGTGCACTACTGTAAACCCTGCTACATTGTTACCAAATTCAAGATGTGAGGTAGTGAGAGAAGAAGCAGAACATGATTGTCTAGAAGTGACAGAACTCTGTACTAAGCTCCGTCCTGATATAGAGGACGAACCCTTGGAAGAGCCAGACTGAACTGTTTGTGGATGGATCATGCATGAGGAATGAGAGGTGAATTGTGTGCTGGTTATGCTGTCTGCACTCTAACAGGAGCACTTGCAGCATCCTGTTTAAAGGGAGTAAACTCTGCCCAAGTTGCAGAGTTGATTGCACGGACTAGAGCATGCAAATTGGCAAAAGGTCTAAAAGTAACAATTTACACCGATAGTCAGTATGGCTTCGGGGTAGTACATGACTTTGGTCAGTTATGGATGCAAAGAGGATTTATGACTTCCTCTGGTTCCCCTATTAGAAATGGGAAAACTGTAAAGGAATTATTGGAAGCTTTGCCGTTACCAAAAAGAATTGCAGTTGTAAAATGTGCTGCACACCAATCTGGAGATGACAATGTGACAAGAGGCAACAGATACGCGGACCAATTGGCGCGTTACTGTACACAAAATGGAGTAGCCATAAACAGATCCATTGAAAAGGAAAATACCGAATGCCACCTTATGTTCACAAACACTTTTGAGACTTGGGATGAGGTGAGGCAAATGCAGGAAGAGGTCAGTGACAGGGAGAAGGAAGAATGGAAAAGTATGGGATGTAGTAAAAAATGCAGAAGATGAAATTTGGGTTCATCATGATGGTAGGCCAGTATTACCAGATTCTTTACTTTCTCACATGGCCAGGATGTACCATGGACATGCTCATATTGGAAGGGATGCGATGGTAAGAATGTTCAAGCAGTCCTGGTACAATCCAAGGTTCAGGACCATTGCTGAAAGCCTATGTCAAAGGTGTACCATATGCCAAAAACAAAATCCAGGAAGAAAGACAGTTGTTAGTTGGGGTGTGATTGGGAAAGCAGGAGGCCCTTTTACGAGACTCCAACTTGATTTCATTGACTTGCCTCCGTGCAATGGGCTAAAGTATGTCCTTGTCTGTTTTCTCGCTGGGTAGAAGCATATCCGACGAGAAGGAATGACAGTCTCACTGTTGCTAAATTGTTGTTGAGAGAATTTATCCCTAGATTTGGTTTTCCAGTCACCTTGGAATCAGATAGAGGAATGCACTTCAACAATGAAATAATTTGGATGATTTGTGCAGCGTTACAAATTGAACAGAAGCTGCATTGTGCCTATCGACCAGAAGCATCTGGTATTGTTGAGCAGATTAATGGCACAATAAAGTCTAGACTAGGGAAGGTGTGTGCATCCACAACACTGAAGTGGCCTGACGCTTTACCCCTTGTATTGATGAGTCTTGGAAGTATTCCTGACAAAAAGACTGGATTAAGTCCTCATGAAGTGTTAATGGGAAGAGCCATGAGACAAGCATACATACCTGCGAACAAACTGATGAATATGTCTGATGATCGTGTGTTGGATTATTGCAAGGGACTGGCTGATCTGGTGCGTTCTGTGTCCTGCCAGGTTGGAGGAGATGCCACACTGACACAGCGGAACTAAGCACACAATTTGAATCCTGGTGAGTGGGTCCTAGTGAAGAAGCACGTGAGAAAGACGTGTCTAGAACCCCGTTGGAGCGGCCCTTACCAAATCATATTGGTGACGACCACAGCAGTGAAGTGTTTCGGCTTACCAAACTGGATACACGCAAGCCATACACGCCTAGTCCCAAGTCCAGTTGAAAGACCTGTTGGACAGCAACTGGTGAATCAAAATCAAACCCCAGCAGCTGAAGTGTGCGAAGCTGAAGAGTCTGGAGTGACAAACCCTGATGATCATTCTGACAACGAACAGCCAAGCACCAGTCAAGTAAATTGGGCACCGGATACTGGGACTGGAAAGACTACTGATGAGTCAGAAGATGAGGCTGCCAACGAATTAAAAGAAAGTGAAGTAGCTGTCATAAGAGAAGAAGGAGAAATAGCTGATGAGCCGGAAATAAGACAAAAGGAAAGGGAAATCACAAACAAGTTAGAAGGGGAACTTGCAAATGACTCAGAAACAAGTGTTGAACCTGCAGAGACTGAAACACAAGGGAACAAAGAAGAACAAGTAGAGAGAAGATCAAAGAAAAGAAATGGTGAACAGAACACAGAAGGTGAAAAAATAGAGAAAAAGAGGTTTAGAAAGGGAGACAGTCAATCAAGCGGAGCAAAAAGATTAAAGTATAGAATAGTAAGAAGAAGATTGAGACGAAGACCAGAACAAAGTAACGAATTCTCAAGTCAAACAGAATTAGAAAGTCCTAGAAGAAAAACAACACGAAAATCAAAAAGGACAAGATTTCCGTGTAGAAAGTACAAAGCTCCTGAATGGACGTATATAATCTTAGAAGAATTTGAAAGTTTAGGTTTAAGTGAAGAACAAGACAGCAGTGATACTGAAAAAGAAGATGAGAACGAACTGAGACCACCTTAAAAGATGGACTGTAAAAAGATTTAAGTGAAAATCTTTGTCAGATGAAATTGAAATATAAAGACTCAGAAGAAACCAAGAAAGGTCTGAAAATAAAAAGAAAGGGGTAGAGAAGAAAAGTCACTCAGTGTAGGATTACACAAAATCAATTATTGTAGATTTTTTTTTAGAATAGGGATCATAGAATAGCTGAGGAGATTGTTAGATTTTTGTAGCATATCGAAAATGACAGTGACTGGACAATCAAAAATCTGATCTAAAACGTAGGTGTATTAAAGCATGTTTGTGTAGTATCTTTCTAATAACAATGATGTGGATTCTGTTAATTGTTGTCATACCAATTTTTAATGCAAATAGCGTTGGAAATAATACTAATGATGTGTCGACTGAAGGAATGAAAGATGTTTCTAAACAAACTATGAAAACTAACAGAACAAATAGATGGAAGCATTCTCCATCATGACAAATCAATTAGTGATTTTTCATTAAATTTTTTACTAAATTGTTGTACGAGTACATTAATACTATGAATGTGAGTGATTGTTATGTCTGCATGAAACTACCCTCGTCTGTCTCTGAAGGTATAACCTATCACCATCTTTCACTAACGTATGGTGTGTCATTAGTGTCCTTAGTAGCCTATTTTATATGACAGGCAAGTTGGAGTATCAATACACTGATATAGATTTAGTATTTTCAGAAATACCAATTGTAAGGGAACTAAATAAAGTAGTAAGTGCTGAAGACACGCTATATGGGAGAATTCTTCCATATCACTAAGCCATTAGATGTATAACACGCTTATAAAAACAATTTAACTTGTGGGTTGCATATTGAAGAAAAGCTTTTCTTGAACATGGTAGAGACTAGAAGAGAAAATTTCCAGAAGAAAGCTGATGAACAGAAATCACAAACACGACCTTGGGCATTTAGAGAGGGAAATTAGGAGAAGGGTGAGACATATGCTGCAATGTCCCAGGACTGGTCACAGAAAGGGAAATTATGTTTATTTAGATCAAAGACTAACTATATCAAATATTTCATTGGCACTAGTGAATGTGAGCATACTTTCCAAATTACTGGAGGTTGGGGGGATTAAAGCGTGGTACTAATCCTGTTTTCCCGGGGATATATTATGTGTGTGGTAGAAAAGCCTATTATAGGTTACCCACTCACTGGTACGGGAGTTATTTTGGTATTGTTTTTCCGAAAGTGTATCATACAGATCGTATGGACAATAGTGTCAATGAAATAAAGCAAGGTTTAACACGTAGTAAAAGAGCAAGCTTTTCAGAAATAGGTGATATTTTTAGTGCACTGATACCATCAGTTGGGGTCGTTTTAAATTCACACAAAATTCGAAAATTATCCACAGTGGTTGACCGTTTGTCAACAGATACTGCTGGTGGTGGTTTCTTGATGATTGATACCGAAATGGTGGCAAGGAGATCAATGGTTTTAGAAAATCGGCTTGCCCTTGACATTCTCTTGGCAAAGGAGGGCGGAGTATGTGGCATGTTGAAAATTCAACACTGCTGTACCTATATCCCAGATAAAAGTAAAGGGATAGAAGGATATTTTAAAAATATCACAGAATTGCATAAAGTTTTAACCCAACTGGAGGTTGATGGTGTATGGGAGAAAATTAGTAAGAGTTTCTCCGCAGTGAGTAAGTGGTTTTCTAGATTTGGAAGTAGTTTATTAGGCAAAATAGTATTACCAATCTTGTTAGTGACAATAGTAGTTCTAATGATTCTTCCAGTGTATAAGTGTTGTAGATGCATAAGAAAAGGAGAAGACAAAACAAATAGAAAAAATAAGAGAAAAGGAATAAAATGAGAGAAAGAAGAAATTGAACTTGAAGAAACGAATGAATATTATGACATGATGAAAAAATTAGATAAGGGTGCCATAGAAGAAGAAAAAGAGACTAAACTTTAGATAAAAGGTGGCACTCGGTATGGTGAGTAATTATGATGGCTCTTAAAGCCATCAGAGGGGGATTGATGGAGCAGGATTTCGCTAAAAGAAACCTGCTCTGCCGAATACCCCTGTAATACGTACTAACAATAAGTAGAATAAGTATGACTAATGTACACCTTCATATCACATGTGGGAAGTTTGCTTTGCAAAATGCATGAATTAACTTTAACCCATGCGTAAATAACCGGAAATGTAATAATCTTGTGTTTGGAGTGATTTGCATGGCAGAGCCACATGCACATATAGTAAAAAGCATGATATGTGTTGCTTTATCTTAATGAATAACGCAGCTTTTCTGCTTATGCTATGCTAACCGTTAATACAACGTAGAAATAAAGTGGGTGGTAAACAGTGAAAATGCATTGTCACATAAATAAATGTATGTTTTCCGTTCTTTTAGAGGAGGATGAATTCTCCATTTTACCTTAAAGTTGCCTAACAGTAGCGGGTGGAACTGGGCATGCGCGAGAACCACGTGACCAAGTAGCAAAACTGCTGCACAAGCTGAAAGAGTGTGACCTGGTGAAGGACAGCACATTTGTCCGGCTGCCAATATCAGTGAAGTCGTGGGAACGGGTACCAGAGTTATTGAATGTATAAACTTTGTAATAAAATGTTTCATGTGTACTCATGAGAGCGAAGGGAGTATTGATGAACATGTGGGATTTATTTAAACAATGGAGTAGTCAAAGATTTGTATGACCTAAGATAGGGTGACCATCCATCCCCCCAATTTAGCCAATCACGTAGCTAGAAAATTGCAGAGTTAGCAACTATAGTGGGACGGACATGTGTTTTTAGAGTATAAGAATAGGTTCTTTGGGGGTGTGGCTTTTAGCTGTCGTTCGGTCGAGAGAGGCGTTATTGGGGTACCGCAGGGTGCGCCGGTGTTCGTCGGGTTTGCAGAGAGGCCTAGTTGTTCCTGTGCCTATCCTGATTTCTTGAATCTTTGATCTCAGACTCTCCGTCTTGGGGTCCCCCTACCACTACCTAGGCCTGGGTGGTGGTTTCTACTATTAGAGAATTTCTTGGGTTTGTATTTCTCAGATGTATTTCTTTGCAATTTGTCTAATGTCTCTTAATCTTTCCACTCTTTGCAACGAATTATTTTTATTGATTGCATTTCGATTTATGAATCTTGATTAGTTTGCTCTCTCCCTCATGAGGTATTTGACATTTGAAATTTATGAAAGAACGTTACATCAAGCTTTAGATAAAATTTGACTAAATCACAACAAGATGTCTGTGGGTATTTTAGCCTGATTTATTGATTAATGGTTATCTATAAGTCTTACATTACCATCAACTCTTCAACTAATTGGTCCATCGACCAAGTAGATGAAAAGTCGATTAACATATGTTATGAGTAGCAGAGAAAATTGAGGCAAAGACATCAAACTTGTCCCCAGCGCATCAGGGATTTGGGTGAATGTGTATGGGCCAATTTATGTGAATTTTGAATGTTTATCCCTGATCAATTTATTGGGTTTGCGCTGGATCAGATACCCCTTAGGGTGAATCATGGGTTTATAGACCGTTATCTAGACATCCGGTTCTACACCTTTTAATTGGACCTATATCTCACCACTAAATGATTATTGACACGAGTCTACCACTCACAATAATTACGGACCGATACATGATAGGACTGTCCCCTTGTCCCCCTCACTTTGGGTGCCCTGCTGGGCCTTTCTTTGAGTAACCCACTCTTTCTTCTTCGCAATTTTTCTTGAGCCACATACCCTCTTGGTGTGCACCATCTACACTGACAGTCCATTGTGCATATTCCAGGTGTCTCATATTGTCTGGTCCGGATGAGACCCCTCAAATACTCTCGGGGTCGGAACGCCGTCGACATGTACCACAAACAAACCACTTTTTCAGCCTTTATTATTGTATTAGAGGACTGTTAATTCATTCAGTACACTTACATGTGGTTGTTTTGTATAATTTTGAAACCTATGTTGAAATGTCACCAATTGTCACTCCCTTTGTTTAGGTTCAAGCTCACTTGGGACACGGAGCACACTGTCTGTCTGATTTTACGTTACAAAGAGTAAAAGCTTAGTAAAAGCACTTCTGAAAACTTCTGGTGTGTGTGATTGTGATTCTTTCTCTGACATCCTATCCTCACGAGCATATGCCATAGAGCGTATAATTATCATATATTATATACATTGTCCACAGGAACCACTGTTCCTTGTTACACACTGCTTTTAAGAAGCAGACACACTGTGTTTAGGTGCCAGTCCTGGTTTCCTTGTGCCCTCTGAAAGCTCATGCTGTATTTAGTTAGCTAGCACCCCTTCCAATGCCCCAGGGCACCCTGCCATTTACTGTGACCCTCATCAGTGTCCCACTGCTGCCCTTACTATGTTGCAGCATGTCCTAAGGGCCCCTACACTGTCCTGCTTCACTTGTCCCCCCCTATGCCTTTCTCAATACCCCCATCAGTGGTCCGCCTTGTTCTATGTACCCCTGTTCCTTCCACTTCACTTTGCCCCAGTGCTTTCTATTCCCTCTATGACATGCTGCTGTAGGGAACAGAGATACCAGTCCTAAGGTTAGAATGAAGGCTCGAGTACTGATGGGGCAATGAATCAGCACTATGGGATGCCTCTGTAGGCCATGGGAGTCTGGGATGTTGGTCTGCACCACAACAGCATGCTGAACCAGACTGAAGACCTGGATCAGAGAGGCAAGAGCAGCTTGATAACACTTCACTTTGTGCCCGAGAGCCTCCACCCTGCCAGAGCTGAGGGGGAAAGCAAAGAGAAAGGGGATATCCTGGGAGCAGGGCACAGAAGAGCACAGCTCTAGATTATTGTAGTGCAGATCGGCTCTAGCCCCAGTATGGAGTGAAGTCTGCGACCCTATATGCCAAAGTGGGCTGCCGTGAAGGGAAAAATAGTGCAGTGATGATCGGGCCATCGCCTGTGTGCGGAGAGACAGGGGACCTCCAGAAAGGAAAAAGGCCGTTGCCTGGTCCAAGCCGTCATTGAGTGGAGAGGCCGCCGTGATGACCCTTAGGGGCCTGAGCCCCCAACTGAGGATCAGAACTGGAACAATCGACCCCCCCCACCTGTGGGAACTTGGCCCAGTTGCTCAGGCCCATAGTAAGCTTGGTCATCAGTTTCAAAGGCGTCAACCCTGACGGTTGTGCCAAGTAGCTCCTGCTTGCCCTGTGGCCCTCTAAAAGGAGTTCTGACAATTGGCAACAAGTGGTGAGGCACCTAACAGTTAGGAGCCTTGGATGCAGGTGTGGCATTGGCCATTTCCAATTTACAAAATTAGTACAAGTCCAGTTCTTGTGCACCAAATCAGCACACAGACAATTGAGAACACAGCGTTGGGAATAGACCTCAGGACCATGTCCATAGATAAGATGAATGATTTATGTAGAGACAGGGGGTGGAGGGTTCCTTGGGTAAGGGCAGAAAGGTCCTTGCTAATTTCATTGCAGGCCAGTTTGGGACACTGGGGGAAAAGGGAAGAAGCTGCAGTTGGCTCTGGGGAGGGAACCATGTTGGGAACACAGGAAGAGATTGCTGTGGATTAAGGATCTAGGACATGCTTCACAATCTCAAGGTAATACGGAATAGGATCAGGAGCTGCTCTGAATAGTAACCCACCCTTTTCATGCAGGAGACTAAACTAACAGGTTGCCTAACTTCTATGCAACACCTTTTTATTTAGTGAACAGAAAGGTACATCGGGACCTAGGCAAATGCAAATTTAACAAGACTCGGTAGAGCTGTCAACGTTGAAACTGGCGTACCAGTTTCAACTCCTGGCATTGGTTCAACATCCACTGATTCTGGACAATCTCTTCTAGTCCGAGTGCCTAAAAAAAAATCTAACCTTGTGTAATGTAACCTGATGCTCATGTAAAGCACTCTAATGCATTTGGGCTACGTTTTTGCTATATAAAGACTGCCAAAAAATAGGATGAGGCTTATACATGGAGCTTGTGAGTATGTACAGCGAATGCAAACATATATAGAAGGGCCAAGGCAGTCATAAATGAAAATAAATAATACAAAGAAAGCATAGGTTCGGTAAATGAAAGTCACCGAAATGGAGTAAAGATTGTATACCACTGTGTAGTCGACATGAGTATATACACATTTTGTCCTGAAAATGATCTATTCGTACAGAATGTGCGGCCCTGCCTAATTGGCTGGAATTAAGGTAAATTGTGTGCATTCCGCATGTAGACAAGTCTAACTAAAAATGACACTTGGCTAGAGGAGTGATGTCAAATGTTTAATATTTTATTTGGGAATGGAATAGGTGAGGGCCAGCAACACGCTGCAGAAGCAGAGGGATTCAAGTCTTGCTTGAATTTCCTGCATCACGTTTGCATGCATAGCTGTTGTAAGGGCGGTGGCTGGTGTGATCTTTGAAGATGGGAAGCAGTTGCTTCGATGGATGGCGGATGATGCAGATCTTGCTCTGTAAATATGCTGTTTGACCCTACATAATTTCAACTTGTAACTATGACGCTGAATGTGGTAGGCTGCGCAGTCAGAGGTTATTAAAACATTAGATGGCCCCTGCCTTGCTGCACTTAGGCATGCAATCACAATACGACTCACTGATACAAATTGTCGTGCTAAACTCACCCATGCGATAGTTACACTATATGCGTACTTTCTTCATCTAGCATGAACCCCTGTGTGTAAGCTTCCTTCTTTTAGTCAATGTTTTGTATAACTTGTATCAAGCATAATCGGCGGTTACCATCTAAACATTGTTACAATTACATTGCAGCCTTGATAAGGTCCCAAGGTCGAAACATGTTGTCTATTAACCTGTTTCTGGTCAATTAAATCTTTTTACCACTACAGAGTAACGTGTCTTAATCACAACTTCTTTGACTGGTTGCTAGTGTGCTCTGATATCTTGTTTTCTCGTGTCTGTTAGCAGTTAGCCTTTTTGGTTAATGCTGCAATATACACCAGTTGGTAACACGGTGTTAAATGTGGTTCTGAGCACAAAATGTTACTTGTTCTTTTCTCTTGCTCATCATATACAGTGTAATATATTTTGATTGCGTATTGGATGTGCAACAAACCGGTCCACTGTCACCAATGTAATATTTAAAAAGGGTGCGAGAAGCCAGCCAATGAACTTTCTTGTGGGATCGTGACATGGCACATTGTTGAACAGCGAGCAAGACATTTTCAAAGGCCCAAAGATGGAAAGCATCGATCACATCAAACAGAATGGGCCAACCATGAGAGCAGCAGATGGTGCAGGTTAATATTTATGTTAAGCATGAATAATACATCAAAGGTTTGGCCTGCTTCAAGTCTTGGTTGCTCTACAGCCTGTGTGAAGTCAAGGGCTGTCCACATTTGTACTCACCCTTTGAGCATGTAAGGAGGAGGGGGCATTTGTATGTATGCAAGTATACACGTATACATATGGAAGGCCCTAAGGTGCTATGATAAACTGGATATTGATAGTAGGGGCTGGGTTAAGTCATTAAGTTCAGTTAGGAAAGCTTATAATACAAAGATGTTGTACAGAAGCCCACAAATGCCGGATCCATGGCAAATTTGCTACCTTACCACATAAGATGATTTTACATACAAACCAATTTAAATACTGTGTTTTTATGCCAAACATCTGACACGGATCTAGCTTTAATGGGCCTTTGTTGGACACTTCTGCTCCTAAACGTGTGTGTGGGATATAGTAAACTATGAGAAAGGTAGTTAAGCTGGCAGAGCACTTGAACACATTGTGCTCAAATGAGCCATGGCCAGGTGCCCAGCGCACCCTGAAAGGGTGGTAATACAAATTATTGCAGTTCAGTTGAAAGTCAGAAAAGGTGACAACTGGTGTGTCAAAGAACCAGGTCTCAGTATTAGCCAGGAGGAGGAGAGCAGAAACTAGCATGAGGGCGTTAAAGCTGTAGAACGTTTTCCTTCTGACCGAGGGTGACTAAGAGTTAAGCAAACCACCTGCAAAGGCAGCAATTCTTGTTGAGCACCTTTTATAGCAGGTATATAAGGAATAAGGTCTCCTCTGAGTCTACCACTCTGCTATTCATTGAGAGCGCCCTGAGACTACCTCTCTCCTATGCGTACAATTCCTGGAAATTGCTTGCGTGGTAGATTTCCTCATGAAGACGATGCGTGAAATCCACAAGTAAGAGGCATGTTGGACTGAAAGTTATCAGGTGTCCCACAGGGGTAAACAGCCCTCAAGTCAGACAAAAAGATTTGCCAAATCATTCCTAAATTTTAAATGGCGGTATATAAACTAATCCTTGCTTAAAGCGTATTGCAAAATTCAATGAAAAAGTAGGTTACACCACTGAAAACCCAGAAATATTATTAAGTGACACTACCTCAGAGTTTTAAATCCCTACTATATTCCTGCAAATTGTAGGCTTTAAAGATCGAAGTGCTTAAGAGAGCCGTTATTGTGGATAAAATGATGAAATACTCTTTATTGAAGTATAAAGCTCTGATGATGAAGCAGCAAGTGATTGTGTTAAGCAAAAACGAGTAACTCTGCTAGTTAACATCCCTTACTTTCCATCCGTGTTGTTCTGCAGGAAACTGAAGAGCAGCCCTTTCCAATGTTATGTAGATCCTTCGTACTGGGAATTTCTTTCAGAATGCCAATGCGAGCACCTGGGTGACAGGTTGGCCCTGCTGCACTCCCAGGCCCGTATCAAGTTGCTTGGAGTTAAAGGAAGAGGTGGGAGGGATGGGGGCAGGTCAGCTTCCACAATGAACATGCATTCACTGAGTAGGGGTACCAGGTTACTCAGAGAAAAAACCCACAAAACATTCATTTGTTCATGTTTTGAGATTCAGAAATGGCCAGGAGCTGGAACTTGCACACGATTGTATACAAATGTTGTATTATTATTTTAACATGGGAAACTCCGACTTAATTATCATTCAGGAATACTTAAGAACGCTCAAATATACTTTTGAATTGAGCTGTTCATTGATTTGTTGTTTTAAGTTTGTTTCAATTAGCAAAATGTATCAGCGTTTGCATCGATCCTTAAAAAACCTTAGAAACCTTCAAAGTGACAAACGCTTTGCATTTATTTTTCATTTAGTGTTGTCATTTAAACAAACCCGACTGTATTACAAATCAGCATCACGCCTAAATAAGCATAAGTGAATCACGCCTCCTTCCCGTCCATCATCTCATCCTCTAACTCAACATCTCTTAGTATGTCTCCTGGCTCTTCTATCTCTCTCGTACCCCTCGTCAACTTCCAAAATCCCAATTACAGACCCATATACTCCACCACAAATCCCCTTAATATTTTCCCCCACACACCCTTCTGACTACGTCTTCAGTATCCATCTTGAACCATGCATCTGCGGCTTGACGACCGCCTCTCTGCGAACTCAATAACTCTATACCGAGTCGCGCAACACACGCTATAAGTAAACCTAAAACGTCGTATTATATCACACCAGCTTATGTCACGCAGGACCACATATCCCTCTTCTTGCAATCAGGCTTCTGCGAGTTCCATACCTCTTTGATACCCTATGTACCTGTGCCTCAATCCAAAGTCTAGCTCCTGACCTGAGCCCAAAAGCTACCCTCGTCGCCACGACCTATGTCTCTCCCTTGATATACGCAACCGGTGCTTCTATGCTTCTCGGTTCCCTCACCTCCCGGCTCCCTGGCCGCGGCTGCAGTCCCGGTCCCCTCGGCAATGCTTTCTGTTTCCATGGAGCCGCGTCCCTCCCTCCCTCCCTCCCTACTTTTTAAACTCTCCCGCCCCCAAGGACCGCCAGCGCCGCTAATGTAGAGACCGCAGCACCTGCCCCACTATTGTCAGCGCCACAAATAGAAGCCTTAACGCCCGTAGAGGCATGACACGAAACACGCCTCGCCCACACAATGATGGTGAGATGCTAAGAGTGCAATGATGAAAAGACATGCAGGAACGCTGTCTAGCCCGGCGGTTCTTAACCTTTTAACTTCTGTGTGCACCCCGAAAAATTAATTGCTGGAATATGGGGACCCTCTTGAGTCATTACTAGAAGCTGGTACACCTGCCTAAGCAATTTCTACGATTTGAACTTTAAACAATACTCAGAAAATACAGAAATAAGTATAGATCAAATAAATACACCAATATATTTTTTACATTTGCAATCAAATATGATTTTTTTTTTTTTAAATTTTAGTAGGAATGTGGAGCTAATCTGTTTTTGTTTTTTTAATTCTTAAAGGCAAAGAGATTTGCTAAACTCTAGCACATTACTTTGGCTATTCTCCTCCTATGTGCGTAACAGCCAGTATTGCCGACTTTGGAAGTGGGGAACCACCAGGGGCGTAATGCAGGCCCCTGAAGCCCCTGGATGAGCGTAATTTAGACTCCACCCTTGCGCGTCACAGAAGTGCAATTATATATGTGCACCTGACATTATGTTCAATCCATCAATCAATATTTGTAGGGCTCCAAGCGATGCGTGGTGGGGCTACTTGAACATCCAGGCCTTGAGGCCACTCCTGAATTCAGCGAGGAAGGTGGAGGTTCGGAGGTGGATGGGCAGGTCGTTCCAGGCTTTAGCATCGAGGTGGGAGAAGGAACGTCCTCCAGCTCGAGTACGATGGATGCGGGGGACCGAGGCGAGGGCCAGGGAGGCAGACTGCAGGTGTCTGGTTGGCTGGTGGAAGGTCAGGCGGTTGTTCAGGTATTCTGGTCCAGTGTTTGTCGTGTCCTGCCCTAGCACACCACCACGCAGGACACAGGTAGGGATTCTCAACGTCTTTATTATCTGTATACAAATGTGGTGTGTAGCATGGCCCTCGTCCGTCCGCCCACGATCCCCTCTTCCTGTAGTGTGTGTGTTCCCCACCCCTTGACCGGATGTGGTGTCCGGTTCGCTCTTCGTGTTGTGGTCCACTGCAGGGTCCTAGTGCCCCGCCCTAGGTCACTACATCTCCCCCTCTGTTACGAATGAATTGAATGAATGATTGAGTTACATTTCTTCTATCAGTCTCTTTGGCCGTCGGCATGTTTTTCTGTGGCGGGCCTCCGTTTGTTGGTCTTCTGCTGCTCCCTCTCCATTTTCTCTTTCGTTGCTGCCGTGCTCCTGCTCTTCTTGTCCTGCTGTTTCAGTGCCTTGATCTTCTTCTTTCATTCCTTTCAGCTCTCTGAAGTGTGAGCTGTTTCTTGTTATCCTCTGATGATCTGACTCGGCCGTAACCATTGAGCCCTTCACTTTTGTTACTACTAACGGGTCTTTGGAGAACGTGCTGTCCGACTTTCTTTGCTGTCGTTGACGCACTATTACCATATCTCCTTCCTTCAGATCTGACGTGCTGGCATGTCGTCTTGCATCTGCATATCTTTTCATTTTTTCTTTCTCCTCTCTGTCTTTTTCTGCGACACTGCTGCGATCTGACGCTGTCATTGCCTCTATTTGCGGCAGCCTTGTTCTGCTTGTCCTCCCCAGCACAAGCTCCGCTGGGCATCTTCCTGTGGAGTTGTGCGGTGTGTTCCTGTAGTCCCGCAATACCTGCAATAGAGCTTGTCCTAATGATATCTGCGCCAGCCTCGCCCTTTGAACTGCTTTTTTGATGTTCCCCATGAATCTCTCCACCATTCCATTAGCTTGAGGCCACAGTGGAGTTATCTTCCTGTGATTTATCCCTAGATAAGTCATGAATCTCCGGAATTCTTCCCCTGAAAATGGGGGACCATTGTCCGTCTTTAGTGTTTCTGGTGAGCCCCATGCAGCGAAGATGTCATCTAAAATTGGTAGTGTTGCTGATGCTGATGTCGATGGGACGTGTCGCACTATTGGAAATCTTGAGTACTCATCAATGACCACCAGCAAGTAGTTTCCTGTGTCTAGTGGGCCAAAGAAGTCAGCTGCCAGTGTTGTCCATACTGCTCTTGGAAGCTCTGACATTTGTAGTGGTGTCTGTCTGGCTGGTGCTCCGGTCACTTGGCATAGGTGGCACGTCGATATTGTATCTTCGACCATGCGATCCAGTCTAGGAAACCACACTTTCTCTCTTAGTAGCTTCTTTGTTGATACGACGCCTCGGTGTGACTCGTGAGCTAGGTCTACTACTTGTCTTCTGAGTGATCTTGGTATCACAATTCTCGTCCCTCTCATTAGTATTCCGCTTTCTGTCTCTGACAGTTCTTCATTTATCTTTTGCAGAGCTAGTACTTCTTCTTTGCATATTCCTGCTTCCCAGGTGCAGTTGTTGTTGATGTGCCTCCATCTTTGTTTCCTTGTTATTTCCATTGCCAGTTGTAGCGTGCCATCTTCTCTGGTCTCCCTTTCTAACTCCGCTAGTGTTATTGGTGCTGGGGTGCTTTGCTTGAGCACAAAGTTCAGGTATTCCTCTGCTATCGATGTCGTCTCGTGAGCCTGTGGTGACGGGTGTCTTGACATGTAGTCTGCAGGATTATGTTCTTTCCTGGTTTGTGCACGATTGTGAAGTCATAGTCCATCAGTCTGATGCCCCAGCGTTCAATCCTGGGCGGCATTTTGGCCGATGGGCTGCCGTAGATTGTCACCAGCGCTTGGTGGTCTGTTATGATGGTGAACGGCTTCCCATAGATAAACATGTGGAAATGCTCGCACGCCCACACCACGGCCAGGCTCTCCTTTTCTGGTTGCGAGTATGCCTTTTCAATGTCTGTCAAGCTTTTGCTTGCGTATGCAACAATCTTCCTTTGCGACTCTCTTCCTGGCAGATGCTGTGCTAGTATTGCACCCAGTCCCACTGGGCTGGCATCCACGGTCAATTCAGTGCAGAGCAGAGGGTCGAAGTAGGCCAGATGTCCCGCCTTCACCACCGCTTCTCTTATGTCCTCAAATGCCTTGTTGCATTCCTGAGACCAGATGAACTTCTGACCCTGTTTGGTCAGTTCCCTCAGTGGTGTGCTTACTGTAGCGAAATCCTGTATGTATCTCGCACAGTAGCTGGCGAGTCCTAGAAATGATCGTACTTCCGCAACATCTGCCGGTGGCTTTGCATTTTGTAGGGTTTCAGCCTTGCTGGGGTCTGGCCTCATCCCTTGTTTCATGATGTCACCCTTGAGTACATGTATTTCTTCATGATACGATCTACCTTTGTACGTTAGTGTCTCTGTGAATTTTCCCATGTTTTCTACCGGGCTCTTTGAGCCCCAGGTGAATACATCCACGGTCGATGGCAGTAGTTGTGGTTTTACTCTCATCTTTTTGTATTCGGACATGCACATGATGTTACATGTTGCTCCGCTGTCAAGTACGAAACTTGTCTGGTGTTCTCCTACACTGATGTCCACAGTGGCTGTCTTCTTTATTTCTCTCTTGTCTACCAGATGAACATGCTCTGCCCCATCGCTTTCTCTGGGCGTGTCCGACATTAAGTAGAGTCGCGCCGCATTCGCGGGTGCTGCCGTTTCATCTGACTCGTCAGACGAGCTGCGATTTGCCGTCTCCATGTGTCGGGCGTACCTGTTGCTTGTTATCCGCGGTCTTGTCGCCCGGCCTCTCTCACCTCTGAATTGCCTGGTCATGCACATGCTTGAGAAGTGGTTGTCCCTGTTGCATTTTCTGCACTTCTGGCCCATTGCTGGGCAGGCGCCAGCGTGGGGAAACTCGAGGCCACATCTGTAACATGTCTGTTCGCCCTTTCGTGGCGTGATTGGCGCCTGGAATTCCTTCTTGTTTGCGTTCCCCATGACGCGATGTGCTAGCGCCACTCTCTTCTCCTTCCCAACTTCCATCTGTTTTGCCTGTTCCGTTGCTCGTGCTTCTGTGCGAGCCATTGTTAATATCTTTTCTAGCGTTGTTGGTTCCTTCAGTACTCGTGCTCGGAACTCCACTGATTTACAGCCCTCAATGATTCGCAGTCTTATTGCTTGCTCATTGTCAAATTTGTCGAATTCGCAGTACGTGACCAGTTTTCTCAGTCTCGTTGCAAAGTCATCTAGGCTTTCCTCGCCTTGCTGGCACGCCGTGTTGAACGTGTATCTTTCAAAATCAACATTGCGTTGGGGTCGAACTTTTGTGTGAGACACTTTATCACTCCCTTGTAGTTCTCTGTTTGTCCAGCGGGAAACGTTAGCAATAGGTCTTCTATCTCATCCCCTGCTAAATTCAAAAGCAGGTGCAGTTGCTTGCTCTCGGGGACGTCTGTGGCGCTCATGTAGCGCTCAAATTTTCTGATCCATCTTTCCCACCGAATGCCAGCTTGTGGTTCCGACAGGCTGAATGGTAGAGGCCTGCGGAAGATTGCTTGCGTGCTGTCACTCATTTTCTTTCTGGCGCTTCTCACCACGTCTTCTTTTTCTATTGCTTTTGTGTCGCTAACAGGTCACTCTCCCTCCTTTATTTCTTCTATTTTGTCCTTTATTTGCTTCCTTTCACTTTATTTTCTGTCCTGTTGCTTCTTTTCCTCTTTATTCTGCGTTTTTTTTTTGCCTGACTCCAAAATGGCCGCCGCTTCTATTCGGCCACCGATTGGCCCGTTTTGCCTGACCTTGTAATGGCCGCCGCTCTCGCGAGGACTTCTTTTCTTATGCCCAATGGCCGCCTGACTTCAAAATGGCCGCCGCTTCTATTCGGCCACCGATTGGCCCGTTTTGCCTGGCCTTCCAATGGCCGCTCTCGCGAGAGTTCGCGTTTGATTGCACTTGCGTCTCTTTCCTTTTTAGTTAAGTGTGGTTTCCTTCGCGCTCCTTACCGCTCGTTTGGCGGCCGGGGTGGGCTCCCGCGTCGTCGCTGCTCTCTGCTGCTTGCTGCGTGCTTCCTCACTCGGACCAGGGTGGGCTCCTGGCTCCGCTTCACTTCTCCCGCTGCTGCAATCGTTGTTGCGCTGGCCAGCGGACCGGGGTGGACTCCTGGTGGCTTCTGGATGTCGTCGCGGTGTCCAGGATCCCACCTCTCGTCGCCAGTTGTCGTGTCCTGCCCTAGCACACCACCACGCAGGACACAGGTAGGGATTCTCAACGTCTTTATTATCTGTATACAAATGTGGTGTGTAGCATGGCCCTCGTCCGTCCGCCCACGATCCCCTCTTCCTGTAGTGTGTGTGTTCCCCACCCCTTGACCGGATGTGGTGTCCGGTTCGCTCTTCGTGTTGTGGTCCCTGCAGGGTCCTAGTGCCCCGCCCTAGGTCACTACAGTGTTGTGGAAGGCTTTGTAGGAGTGCATGAGCAGCTTGAAGTGGCATCTCTTCTTGACGGGGAGCCAGTGCAGGCTACGGGGTGGGGAGTGATATGGGATGTCTGCGTATGTCCAGGATGATTCTTTCTGCTGCATTCTGGATTGTTTGGAGGCACTTGAGGAGGGTGGTGGTTCCGGCGTTGTGGCATTCCAGTAGTCAAGTCGACTGGTGATGAGGGCCTGTGTGATGGTTCTTCTGGTGTCGGTTGGGATCCATCTGAAGCCTTTGCAGAGAATTCTGAGGGTGTTGAAGCAGGTGGAGGCAACCGAGTTGACCTGTCGTCTCATGGCGAGTTCGCTGTCAAGGATGATGCTGAGATTGCAGGCATGGGTGGTGGGGGTGGGTGGTGGTCCCAAGGAGGAAGGGCCACCAGGAGTCGTCCCACGGTAAGGGGGTCTTCCGAAGAAGATAACCTCAGTTTTGTCGGTGGTGAGTTTGATGCAGTTGGCTCTCATCCAGTCGGCGATGTTGTCATGGAGTTCTGGAAGTTCACTCTAGTGGTGTCTGTGACTTCAGTGAGGGAGAGGATGAGTTGGGTATCGTTGGCGTAGGAGATGATGTTGAGTCTGTGGCTGTGAGCGATGGGTTCTAGCGGAGTCATGTAGACTTTGAACAGTATGGGGCACAGTGAGGAGCCCTGGGGTATGCTGTAGATGCCGCTCTTGGGGTCGGAGATGTATGGCGGGAGGTGGATTCTTTGAGTCCGTCCAGTGAGACAAGAGGATAGTAGCTAGAGGACATTGCCGTGGATGTCAATGTGGTGAAGTCTTTGGATGAGGAGGTGATGGGAGACTGTGTTGAAGGCCGCTGACAGGTCGAGGAGGATCAGGGCTCCTGACTCGTCGCAGTCAATGATGGCACTTACGTCGTCCGTGGCGGTTATAAGGGCGGTTTCTGTACTGTGGTTAGAGCGGAAGCCGGATTAGGAGGGGTTGGGCAGGTGGTTGGATTCCAGGTAGTCCGTGAGATGACAGTTGTCGGCTTTCTCCAGTACTTTGGTTGTGAAGGGGAGGAGCAAGACGGGCCGGTAGTTCTTGAGGTCGGATGGGTCTGCTGTGGGTTTCTTCAGAAGTGATTTTACTTCAGCGTGCTTCCATGTTTCCGGGAATGTGGTGGATCTAATCGCTTAGTTGATGATGCTGGTGAGCAGGGTCCGATTTCTTTGTGATCAAGGTTGAAGGTGTGGTGGGGCAGGGGTCAGTCGGGGCTCCGGAATGGATGGAGGACATGATGGACATTGTGGTTTCAGTTTCGAGGGGTGTCCATTCGGTCAAGCAGTGGGACGGGAGGATGGTGGGAGGAGCAGGGAGGCCCAGTTGGGGAGGTTGGGGTTCAAAGTTCGTGTAGATGTTGGCAATATTGGTGTGGAAGAAGTTGGCGAGTGAGTTGCAGAGGGACTGGGATGGCAGAATGGTATTTTCGACGGCATCTGGGGAGGAGAATTCTCGGACGATTTGGAATAGTTCATTTGTGTGGTTGGTGGACTGATGGCGGGTGGTGAGTGTGGCTTTCATTGCTTCTTTGATGGCGCGGTGGTAGGGTTTGAGGACCGTCTTGAAGGCTGTGCAGTCACCTGGGTCTTTGCTGGTGCGCCAGCGTCTCTCTAGAGCTTTGCATTTGCGTTTTTCTGCTTTGGGTTTGGGGTGAACCAGTTGGCGTGCTGGTTGGTTCTTCTGTTGCGGAGGGTTTCGAAGGGTGCGATGGAGTCGGCGCTGATGGTGATCCATCCTGATAGGTGGGCGGCAGCTTGATTGACGTCATCGTATGTGTGGAGGGTGGTGGTGTTGAGGGTGGTCGTCCATTGGGATTCTGTGATGGTGTTCCAGCTGCGACAGGTGGTGGGGACGGAGTGACAGTGGTCTGTCGGTTGACCCCAATAGTGAAGTGGACGATGCTCTGGTCCATCCAGGTGAGCTTGTTTGTGTGGCTGAACTGGATTTTGTCGCTGGACGTGAAGATGGGGTCAAGGGTGTGGCCGGCGGTGTGCGTGGGGTTGTGACGATATGTTTGAGGCCCAGGTTGTCCATGGAGTCTAGCAAGGTGGCCGAGTTGGTGTCTGAGGGGTCTTCGAGGTGGAAGTTGAGGTCACCGAGGAAGAGGTAGTGTCTGGATTCCAAGGCGAGGTGGGGCGATAATTTTGGGTATGGAGTTGCAGACGGGGGATTGGGGTCCTGGTGGATTAATGGCGAGCGTCCTTCTGACGGTTGAGTGGGTGTTGGCTTGGATGTGGAAGTTGAGGTGCTTCATGTCGGGTGAGGGGGGGTCATCAGAGTTGGGAGCCTGATGGTGTCCTTGTGGATTCCTCCTCCGGGTCTGACTGGCCGGTGTCTGTGGGCCATTTTGTAGCCGGTTGGAGTGGCAGTGGCTATGTCGGGGGCTGAGGAGTTCTTGAGTAGGTCTCTGTGAGGAATACTACGTCGGGGCTGGTGGTGGTAATGGTGTCCCAGAGTTCGATGGCGTGTTTTGTAAGGGAGGGGATGTTGAGTAGCATGCATCGGAGTTTGGGCTGGCGGCAGGTGGTGTTTGTGGGGTGTTGTGGTTCAGTTGGGTTGCAGGTGAAGCGGCAGTGGTGGCAGTCGAAAGCTCCTTTGGTGTCTGTGGGTGAGCGGGGTGCAGCAGAGGGTGCTGCGGTGCCCTGGGTCCAATCCTCGGAGGGTGGAGCTGGTGTAGCGGTGGATGGTCGGTGATCCAGGGATTCTAGTGTTGGGCACCGTTGGTGCACGGACGGGTACAGATGGGCTTGCCTTTGGCGCAGCCGGCATTAAGTAGCCTGGGGGGGGTGGGAGGGTCAGGTGTGCGGGGCCTGCGACACACTGGCGTCGTAGTCGGGAGAAAATGGCGGCTGGCTGGTTGCCTGGCAATTAGATGTGCTAGAAGCTGGCTGGCAAGGGATCAGAGGTCCAATCGTGCAAGGTCTCTGCTGAGGGTCTGTTCAGGATACCAAGAAGGTCAAGCAAGAGAGCGAGTCAGGCGACACAGGCTCCCACTGTGTTCACTAGTTCACTGTGGGCCTTAATCTTAGTAATGTGTGTGACACATTTAAACGTGTTACTGAAATGTATTCACTGTAGAAACGAAGAGATTTATAAACGTGTGCACTAATGTTCCATTTAAACATGAGTTATGTATTCTTTCTTCACGTTTTACACTTACACTTCAAGTTACAATTTCATATGTAAATATGTATTGTTTTGCTCACGTTATGCAGTTCCTTTTTAAAGTTACACGCGTGCGTGTATAACCATGCAATCAAAGTGCACATTAAATGCTCATTTAAGTTAGCCTGGCTACAGGCCTCATGAAATGTTTTTTTTGCTCATTTGATTTTACCTTCTTTTGCAGGATTATTATTCCATTAACTTGTGAAAGGTAGATTGTCTGTATTAGACGACTGACAGAGAGGCCTGAGAGAGACTTGACATTGAACGTGGAGAAACAGTGGTCAAAGAAGATTTCTGTTCCCCATGTACCAGGATGGCAAGTTATTCAAGGCTGAGAACGGCAGCCTTAGTTCGATGTGTTGGGAATTCAGAGCAATGTTGCATTAATACTCGAGTAGTATTTTGGTTGGTCGCTAGTGGTGTGAACAGAGATAGCATGTGTTTGAATCTTCTGTTAATTTTATATTTGTGTTCCTGTAGTGTTGAGTTAGAGTGGTTGGAGTTAGGCATTAGGAGAGATCCCTGTTAGATTTAGAGAGGTACAGACCTCTCTGCTTTCCCTATTCTTGTGAGTGTGAGGCTTCGTGCTAAACACTTATTTCCTTTTCTTTTGGACTTCCACTCAAGTCTGATAATGCTGACACCTTCACACCTTCTGCTTATATGCTCCCGTACTAGAGACCTAGTTTTTACAGTGGTCTTTTGTTGTAATCTCCGCCTAAAGGTACATTCCGCACCCCCCTCTACTCCCTGTCCCAGTTGGTACTGTCCTGGTCTCTGTTTGCCAACATTCCACAGTGCACCTTGTTTGAGGGTAAATGGATGGCCACACCCTTCTGCTTACCGGCTCCTGAGAGCCTGA
The DNA here is from genome assembly GCA_963921515.1 of Calotriton arnoldi. Classification (NCBI taxonomy): domain Eukaryota; kingdom Metazoa; phylum Chordata; class Amphibia; order Caudata; family Salamandridae; genus Calotriton; species Calotriton arnoldi. The sequence goes on along the minus strand of CAWUFW010005976.1, from coordinate 148,112 downwards.
CCCGCACTCCGCTCGTTCACTTGAAAGGAAGGAACAACGATGTAAAACACAGTAGCACTTTATTAAGCAATTCAAAACCACAGGAAACAGTTCAATTTAAATGTTGCCCAACAACACATGAGCAGGATGAAAAAATAAATGCATCGACAATGTTATAAATCAAATGTTCAAACGAAGCAGAAATGTATATCTATCTATCTTTCTATGAGCAGCTGCCCAAGGGGCAACCCTGAATTTAAAGGTGATGAATAGGATAGTGCCTAGAAGGCAAATCTTTTCTTAAGAAAGCAACACCATTCAAGACTACGCAGTTTAAACTAAGTTAAATGCAATGGCTTGGGCTTTGATGAGCTAAATAAGAGGGGCTGACAAAGCCAAAAGGCTGGCAATCAAAGCAGAGCATTACCACCTCAGAATAGGCTTCTAGCCCCTAGAGAAGAGATCAGTCGACTGGGAACTCAAGTGCTGAGCACTATAGGAGGAGTTCAGGGCCTGGACCTGGGTGAAGACCTTTTATATGGAAAAAGGCAGAACTTAATGCAGAACTTACTCCTACGCCTGGCACGAGGTCTGACGCAGGCACTTAACCGCCCGCTTACAGTAACTGGGAAGTTTGATATAAAACCGAGAAGTGGTATCATGATGGAACAGGGCGTTTAGCAGATGGTCAGTGTTCTTGACCGCAAAAAGTAAACAAAGGATAACTTTTACCATAAAAAAATGCTCAGAATTAATATTTAATATATTAATTCCTGGTCATGTTCCTGCTTTGAGTTCCAGTTTAAGCAAGCGCGGAAAGTTTCATAGCTAAGAATATCACAAATCTTGCATGTGACACTGCCAGATGTTCCAACAGATTGTCACATGGGTGGGGGCCACCCTTATTCTTGTAACTGTGGAAAGTTACAAGAGAGGGCTAATGTTGTATCTGGGTGGATGGGACAGATTTCTGCTAGCAGATCAGTGAGGCCTACGAGGTCTGTTTCATTATTATTATAAAATGAGAGCAAGAGTCACTTGCTTTTGGGCCTACACATTTGTATCTAGGAAGGTATGCTTGGTCCTATGTAAGATATAGTTATCTAGGGAGCTGGGCTTAGGCCTAAGTGAAACGTGCTACCAGGACAAGGGAAAGTGGACAATTTAAGACATTCTATCTGAGCCTGCCTGGTAGGGCCTATCTAGGAGTATCATGTTTGGTGGGTAGTGCCAAACCAGTAATGAGTTTCTTGTTAAATGGTAATACGGGACTTTCGGGACCCTCCATCATCTCCCTCCTCTTGTTCATTCTTTTGAACAAAATTCTTGCACTTAGTGTAGTCCTATTGTTGTTACTTCTACAACTTCTATAAGTGCTAAGTTACTCACATTCCCTGTTCTATCCTTGCTCTCCCTTAGCTAATTCTGCTATTCTCGGGAGGTGCAACTGCGGACATGGTGTTCTGACTGAAGAGCATTTTGTACATTAGGACACAGCCCATGTATTTGGAGACAGGTATGACATTGTAACACATGCTGTTTTCTGTGTCTGTAGGCCGGTGTGTAACATCCTGCCCTGTCAACTGTCCCTTTATCAATGGCTATTTATTCACTTTGGTACAATATCTCTGTGTCATTTAAGCAGTATCTCAGGTATAATACTGTGATCACAACACACTTTAAGGAGCGTAGTCATTATAATGGCAGGAATGGGGGTCAATGCTGCTAGCAGCACCCATGATCATTTTCTCTAATTGTTCTGAAAGTCTTGAGGCATTGTTCTAATCGTTGGTACGTGTGGCTAGTGTGACTAGTTGGAAGAATGTCTTATCTTCTGCTGTACTTTTACTCTTTTCAAAAAGTCTGCTGAGGAATAAGGTAGAGCCTCAGAGATGATACCTGTAAACAGAAAAAGTAACCGTTGGTGCCTGTCTTCAAGTAATTTGAGAGGTTACTAGCACTTCTATTACTTAGGCACATTCGATATGAGGAAAACAAAGTGATGAAAAAGGTAAAGATGTCTCGTTGTCACAGGTTGTAGACTGAGGGGTTGGGGCATACATTTTTCCAGACGTCTTTAGTTGATGTATCGTTGGTATCCGCTTACACACTCTTCCTTTTTCTTTAGCACATGCAACCCTTCAGGATGAGCTTGGGATACCATTCCCACTTGGTTGTTTCCGTGGAACACATGTATTTTCTGTGTGACTCCTGGCCCCTTGCACAACCCCTCAATCACATGTGAGATGAACGCCGGTCCATTGTCAGAACCCAAAAACATAGGTACTTTAAAGCGCGGTATGAACTCTTTCAGGAGCCATTTGGCAATAATTTGTGTATTGCCGTTCTTGGATTGGCATACCTCAGTCCAATTGCTGATCATGCACACAATAACCAACACGTACTTGTAGTTTGAGTAGGGGGAAGCTGATGAAGTCCATTTAATGTGGGGAAATGAAGTGGCCTGGGGCAGCGGAAATACAGCATTAGGAAAACAGGCTGATCTTCCCATCACGTCCTACAAGTGATGAACCATGAAAAAGACGGGCCATGGGACCAAGCATTATCGTTGGTATACATATTTTTCCATTTGGGCCTAACCGTATTCCTTTTCTTTTTGCATACATCCTCCCTTGTTCCCTTCTTCCTTTTCTCCCACCCAGCCCTTCCAATAATATACTTAGGGTCATAGTACATATCATCATCCTTTATATTTATGTCATGATATCATGTGTAGTAGAAGCAATCTGAACCATTGATACATAGTCCTTGGAGGAGGTGTGTGCAGCACATTCTACAATTGAAACTTTGATAGCAACATGTCTAGCAATAGGTGAGCTATCAATGGTGCACGCTGCATTTGTTGGCCAGCTGAGGTAAGGAGGGAACTCCAAATGAAGGAAAGAACCTAAAAATTATATTGCAATCCCTGTACAAGACTTTAAAAAGAAATTCATTATCTCCAGAAGCAAAAGAAGACTTAAAACATTGTACTATAGCTTGTCCCAACAGCAAACACAGATGACATTTTTTTTTTTCTCTCTTGGGACAAGTAGGCCCAACCCCGTACAGCTCAAACCCTTTGGCTGTTAGTTTGCAGTACCACATTATGGATCATGTAAGGGCACTGTCTGCAGTGAAGGTAATATTTGTGTCCATGTTGTAATGCTGTTCAAACTTGTATTTACTGTTCATTAATTGAAAGCCTCTATTATTAGGGTGAGCGCTCTAAGTAAATGTTGTAAGCTCAGACTGTACTACTGACAGTGGTTAGAATATAAAAATGTGTACACATATGTTCAATATTTAGCAATGTGAGGCTATGTATACTGCTCTCAGAATGCTCAGTAAACTACTGGAAAATGGTAGGTACCATTTCTTTGCAACATATAAATAAGCAAGCATTGGCAAAGCCAGTAGGTCCGAAATTGTTGGTCAGCCCTTTGGCTCTGTCAATGCGCAACCCATCCTTTTCTTACAATATTTCTGTGGGAGCTGCTGGGCCCTCACCATTATAACAAACATTAGCAAAAAATAAAAATTGTTTTAGTGTCAAACATCACACATTGCACAGTCGTTACTGGCACAGAATAAAACAACTGTGTGTCGATATGCTCCTTGTGAAAGAACAGAATGAAGTCACTCACAGTGAAGCTAGCCAAGAGAGAGAGACAACATTCTATAAAACATAAAAGGTCAATGTTAACGCCAGACAAAATTAGGGGCCCAATTATTAAATAAAGTGCACCCATGTTCTTGCATTTGTGCAGATATACAACTTTTGTGAAATGAACTTTTATGTGATGTAATGGGTTATGTAAGTCTGTGTGGTAATGCTGGAACCCATTTAACAACTGAGTGGACACTTTGATAATGGACCTTTAAATAATGATACTAAATGGATGTGAACGTATTTAATGGTAAAAACAATAGACTTAATGAATATGTAAAATCATTTATAGGATTATGTTTATTGGAAAAAAATTTTTTTATTAGGTACATCAAAAATGTAATCTGTTGAGAGAGAGACAGGTATTATATATGTCCTGATGAAGGTGGCACCTTTATAATTTCCTTTTTAATTGTGTATTTATATTTAATCAGCGTCGGTTTTCTATATCTATCCAAGAGCGTTCTCTCTTTTTTTTTTTTTTTTGTGTTCACACCTAACCCACCTGTCATACCCAATATGTTGTCTACTCTTCACCAAACATTCTCCGTCTATGACCTGTGGCTAGGTGCGCAACAGTAGCTGTGCCCTTGTGCAGGCACAACATTCAGAAATAAAATATACAAATACACTGAATTTAACACCTATAAAAAACGTTCAACACATTGGTGTGGCCCTATCTTTTGTAGTACTGACACGGACAGGGCTTCCTGGCCTCTTATTGCTCTAGATCTAGTTGTTATATATACCATGGATGGCCAGTGTTCGTACCTGGTAGGGTGTATTCAACTGGATGACATTTTTTTCAGGGGCCCCAGTGGGACCTCCAGACAGAGGTGTCTGCTGTCACCCATACTAAGTACTAGAGAAATTAGTGTGCTAAAAACATGCATGATAAGGTACAGATGATGCCTTGCCTATTCTTAGGGACCCAATAACACGCGTATCCCCACTAATCTTGTTATTGCCGGAATTTGGTAGTAGGGCCTGGCCTCAAAGGCAATTGTGATAAATCCTGATACTGATCACCACCCATCATATGTCAGGAAACTTTTAAATATCGAGGAATCCAAATTTACTTCATAGAGGAAAAGTTGAAGGGTGGCAATCTAGATAGATGTGTGTCTGGAATCCGATGGACCATATTCTGGACAATGCTACTGCTGTCCCCTTTGGGCAGAGTATCAATCATTAAAACAATTGTGTTACTTATACTCTTTTATTTTTCACAGCACGCCTGTTTGTCCACCCCGTGCTATTACTACCAAAATCTAAGGCCTATCTTGTCAGAGCTGATCAGCCCTCAGCACAAGTGATGTCTCACTCTCTACATAGAAAAGGTAATGCACCCAATGCATGCCTGGGGAATGTGGTCCCCACCTTTGAAATATACACAACTTGGCACTACAGATGATATTTATAGCATGATGGCTGGCTGTGGACACAGACCCTGAGCCACTAGACCTGCTAAATGACCTGCTAAACATTGATGGAAACCCTGAGTTACATGCACTTTATGTCAAAAGCGGACAATATCTGTATAGGCTCATTCTTTACCAACAGTCTGCTCTTGTTGCCGCAACTGAACAAATAAGCTGGGATCAGTTGCATCATACACACCGTCCCCTGTTGGTGATACCCCAGCTACTTTTAGTGGTCAAACAACACTCTCTGAAAAATGTGTCACTGAAGGACATGCGTATATCTATATATCCCTGCACACTCAGCTGACTTTACCTCAAGCAGTGGTGATGCACGTAGTGAAAAAAACTATTTTGCTTTCCTGCTGCCGCAAAAAAAAAACACTATTTTCTTCACCACCACTTCAACCCAGCACAACCCTTTAAACTGATCCCAGGCAAAGATGTTGCCAGTCAGTAGCGTGTCTTCAGTACAGTGGTCATAGAGGAACAAAGCATATATATATATATATATATACATACCCAGTTACTAAACTTCATAATGCGAGACCTGAAACCCTGTATCTAATCTCGGCTCCCCCTTCACCAAATTGTGTGATCTTAGACATTTATTTCTCATGTTCCTCTTTTCTAGCTTTGTTCAATATAGGCATGTCTGCCATGGTGGGGAAGAGACTCAGTCTCTCCTAATTCATTCTTTAAAACTTAAAAAGTGTTCACAACGCACTTGACATAATCTGTTGTACTAAACTGGAAACTTATACACTAAAATTATTATTTTCTTTTTTCAAAACTGTTATTCCATTCACACAGCTCTCCATGTTCTGCTAACTGTATACAGATATATACATATATTTTATTTTCTAGTTCGTTCGTACCCACAGGAAGCTATTGCATTGTGTCTTTCTGGCCTGGCTCAACGCCCAGACTCTGCGGCCAGCGTTAATATAACGGCAGCCCAAGAGAAATCCTTTAACCCTTCAATACCTCGTAATATCCAGACACGTGTTGTCTTTAATTGTACGTAAAATATAGCTTATTATAAAATAATATGGCGTTTTTGTAAAGTGCACGTTTACTCAGAATGGTATTTTGACGCTAAACAGCAGATCCTTATCGTTCCCTCAACTCAATGGTACTCATTTCATCCACCTCAGAATGATGAAGTGTTGATCAGACCCCGCATCTATTCACTTCAGAATGATAAAATGCTAAGTAGACCTGGTAGCATCTGAACTTATGACCATGAAGTCAAACACAGGCTCAAGCATGTTCTCTGTGTGTCATGCATGTTGTGTAAATGCCGTATATTCTAGTCTTTTCTCCTAAAGGCCTATAATAATTGTATTGAACCTATACTTTTAATCATATTATTGTTGTATATAGCTGAATTAATCTGTGTATTTGTATCAAAGGTATAATAACTCTACTTTCCTATGGAAGTTGGTGGTGTGGCCTTCATTAATTTGTTTCTACACTTTCTAATGTCCAGGCAATAACTGACCTTTAACCTTCTTTGGGTAGCAGTACATTTTCTTTGAGAAGGACAGGGCTGTTAACGTACCATTAGGTGAAATGCAATTTCAGTCTTTTCTATTCACTGAGAGCCACAAAACATTTCCCATCAGACAAGTACAAGTGGTGTCTCATTTGGTGCTTGCAAATTATTCTCCTAATTTGTCCAGTTTCAGAGGTGGACCCCAATGTGCACTACCTCTCCCTCCTCTCTCACGGTACCGCACTCCTGTTCCTTGGCACTTCATCTTCTCTACTCCCCCCATTAGTCCTGCACTTGTTAGCCAATGGAAGCATCTTATTTATTTTAAGGGTGAATTTCTTGAGATGTGAATCTCTGGGACTTTACATCTTTTTCATAAACTTCTTTTTACTTTATCATTTATTAAAAAATGGGTGTAGCTAGTGTGCATTCCATTCCATCAATTTGTCACCTTGTCTCCTCTTTTCTCTCTAATAATTACCATCTGGTCCGAGATGTATGTTGCTCTTAGTCCAATGTCACTAACTTCCTTGGCCACGAGACACAATTTCAAAATCTTTGCTACTAGCTAACTCCAACTGTGTGTGTTCTGTAGCTGTACTTCCTAGATCTATGCTTGTACTTGGGCTACCTGCCCGTGCCTGAAGAGGTGGCACTTTCCACTGCCTGGGCTGTTGAATTGGACGCAGGTAGGAGTAAATTATTTGGGTCTTAATTGCCTTGTGTTGCGGCTGTATGTGGGGTGCAACACCTTGCATGTTGCCTACTAAGGCACATCATGGTACATGTAGTGTAACTGCATCTATATGTCTGTTTTTCATGATCGTTATCAATCATTACGTGTGTGAGCCTTCCCAGTGCTCATCAACAATGTAAACCGAGTGGTAGCCCTCTGGCTGCGCTCCAATGTTCTCCTCATAAGTACTTCCTTCAACTCGTGAGCTTATTATAGTAATGCCTAAATTTTATTAACAAGAATTGTAGGCCTGTGTTTCCAGTTAAATGTAACAATGTATTTCAAAGCATTTATAACCTACCCTCATGACATGGAGCAGGGGGTGTCTTTGTGTGCTTTAGCGAATCAGAAAGTTTAGCTACTTATGGGAACGTAAATGTAAACGTAATATTAACTGTGATACTGCGCCACTGTATTTATTTAATTTCTTTTTTGTTTTGGTATTCTAACTAGCAGGGTCTCATTGCCATCGAATGATGATGAGACTTCAGCAACACGTAATGCTTTGAAAACAGGATATACTAATATAACAATAATATTCACGGTGAACTCAAGGACTCTCAACTCACATGTTTAAAAATACATTAGCAGGCCCAGGTATTCCTGTCTCGCTAAAACAGATCAAATACTGTTAGATGATCAGGCCAAAGCATAATATGGGGGGGGTCAAGGGACATACCTGAGAGGAAGGGGCTTAAGGGAGCTAACAGGAGGAACGGAGATACAACTCCACCCCCACTGTGGCTACCAATTGGCCTGGACAAATGGTAGGCAAAACATGTGAGAGACAGAAGAAAAGAGGCGCAATGTATGGATAATGTGCAATGAAGACAAGTGCAACTACTTAGCGGGATTGCGGCTAGGAGGTAAAAACAAGGCAATCCAGACAACAACTACTTAGCGCAGTTGCCGCTAATTGTGAGGAAAGGTGGGGGGCAACTGAGTCAACAATAATAACTAGCAGTCTGCCGCTCGGCTAGTGAGTGTAAAGCTGGCAGAACAGCAACAGATGGGGGCGGTGGTGGGAGAGAACTGTGGTGGGACAGCAGGGCTAATAAATGTTTAACAAAACGAAGCACAAGAAACAGTCAAAATGGACAACAAACAAACAATAATCAAATAAATGAAATGCATTTAAAAAAATGAACACGTAGTAATGTTAACAGTGGTTGCTGAGAAAGCAGCCTGGAAGGACAGAGAAAAGGAGGGGCGATGGGGTCTACAGTGAAGCTGCGAGGCCTACTTCCTCATTATGCGAAGAGAGAGTAATGAGGAAGGCAGATGGGAGGTCAAACTGAGCTAGAGACTTCGAAGCGGGTAGTTCCTCTTTTGGTAGTGGCGCAGTTAACAATAGTGAAAGGCGCCGATGAGAGAGTGAGAGAAATTTAAGAGTTAAAAAGAGAAGGGCACCCAAGCAATGCAAAATGGAATCAGAGAGGGATGTACTAAAGAGAGCGAAGAATGGGTGTGTGAATAAACAGGAGAGACACCTGAGGAAAAAGGGGCGCATTGACGCCGAAAAGTAGAATGGTGTTGCAGGGCGGGAAGGAGGCCAGGAAAGAGAAACGTATGAAGAACAACAGAATGAGAAGGAAGGGAGTGAGTGAAGGAACAAAACTAAATATATAAAAAAGTTACAGAAGATGAAAGTGTAAAGAAAAAACTGAAAAATGCAATGTTGAAAGAAGAATACAAAATGGCGGCAGGACACACCCTAAAATAAAAGTGCGACAACACTACAGTCACGCGTGCCACTTGTGCACCGTGTCAAGGGCGCAACAGCCCACAGCTAAATCCAAATAGTCAATTGAAAAACAACGTCAAAAGACCTTCAATAAAGATATACAAAAAATGTGCGCCAAATATTAAAACATGAGAAAGATGCAAATGCATGTGCACAATGCCAGAATTCGAAAAATCACACAGAAGTGTTTTCCAGGACTCAAACCTCAAGCATTACGGAGCAAAGTAAACAAAAACCACATATAATAAATACGAAAACATAAAACCCTGCAGAAGCACTTGTGCACAATGCCAGAATTCGATCAACCACCACGTGATCCGGACTCAAACCGTAAGCATCAACCAGAAGCATATGCAAGGGAAAGGGCAAAGATAAGAACGAGGAAGTGAAAACGGCAATGAAAGTGAGAGCACAATATTTTTTAGAAAAGGCAAAGGCAAAGAGGCCAAAGAAAGTGTGGGCAAAGAGAACGCAACTAAAGGAAACCACGACAAAACTAAAGAGCAGAGCACCAAAGAGCCTTGGAGAGATGTGACCAGCCAGAAAGAGGACGTTGTGGCATGTCAGTCAACCACAGGCGGGCAAAGGAGCACAGACAAAGGAGACCCCGAATGGCAAATGCAGCCAGACCCACCACTCACACACGCCACACCCTGAGGTAAAGTCAAGGACGAAAAAACAAAACTATCCCTGACTCACCCAGGCGGACTTGAGGAGAGGGGTCCGGGGGCAGCCACAGGCGCGACCCCGGCGTGTGTCCCATATCCGCACTGCAGATGACCTGTCAACGAGTCCATCATGTTCGTGGTCGCCACTTGTTTGAGGGTAAATGGATGGCCACACCCTTCTGCTTACCGGCTCCTGAGAGCCTGACCCGCACTCCGCTCGTTCACTTGAAAGGAAGGAACAACGATGTAAAACACAGTAGCACTTTATTAAGCAATTCAAAACCACAGGAAACAGTTCAATTTAAATGTTGCCCAACAACACATGAGCAGGATGAAAAAATAAATGCATCGACAATGTTATAAATCAAATGTTCAAACGAAGCAGAAATGTATATCTATCTATCTTTCTATGAGCAGCTGCCCAAGGGGCAACCCTGAATTTAAAGGTGATGAATAGGATAGTGCCTAGAAGGCAAATCTTTTCTTAAGAAAGCAACACCATTCAAGACTACGCAGTTTAAACTAAGTTAAATGCAATGGCTTGGGCTTTGATGAGCTAAATAAGAGGGGCTGACAAAGCCAAAAGGCTGGCAATCAAAGCAGAGCATTACCACCTCAGAATAGGCTTCTAGCCCCTAGAGAAGAGATCAGTCGACTGGGAACTCAAGTGCTGAGCACTATAGGAGGAGTTCAGGGCCTGGACCTGGGTGAAGACCTTTTATATGGAAAAAGGCAGAACTTAATGCAGAACTTACTCCTACGCCTGGCACGAGGTCTGACGCAGGCACTTAACCGCCCGCTTACAGTAACTGGGAAGTTTGATATAAAACCGAGAAGTGGTATCATGATGGAACAGGGCGTTTAGCAGATGGTCAGTGTTCTTGACCGCAAAAAGTAAACAAAGGATAACTTTTACCATAAAAAAATGCTCAGAATTAATATTTAATATATTAATTCCTGGTCATGTTCCTGCCTTGAGTTCCAGTTTAAGCAAGCGCGGAAAGTTTCATAGCTAAGAATATCACAAATCTTGCATGTGACACTGCCAGATGTTCCAACAGATTGTCACATGGGTGGGGGCCACCCTTATTCTTGTAACTGTGGAAAGTTACAAGAGAGGGCTAATGTTGTATCTGGGTGGATGGGACAGATTTCTGCTAGCAGATCAGTGAGGCCTACGAGGTCTGTTTCATTATTATTATAAAATGAGAGCAAGAGTCACTTGCTTTTGGGCCTACACATTTGTATCTAGGAAGGTATGCTTGGTCCTATGTAAGATATAGTTATTTAGGGAGCTGGGCTTGGGCCTAAGTGAAACGTGCTACCAGGACAAGGGAAAGTGGACAATTTAAGACATTCTATCTGAGCCTGCCTGGTAGGGCCTATCTAGGAGTATCATGTTTGGTGGGTAGTGCCAAACCAGTAATGAGTTTCTTGTTAAATGGTAATACGGGACTTTCGGGACCCTCCATCAACTTCAGCTGACTGGAACCTGTGGTGGTGTGAAGATGAATAAAGAAGAGTTCCATACTTACCAACGTATTGTCTTCATTATAACACTGGCGATGATTCACAGGGTGGGGACGGTTCACCACCACCCCCAACGCTTACTCCAGGTCAGCTGTACTGATTCCATCTACTTGAAGTGAGTACTTCGCTGTCCACGAGCAGCCTGCCACTGCCATTTCTTCCCACTTGCTTTGTGTGGATATTGGGACATTTGCGTGATTAACTTTCCCCTCATCCTCATCCTAGAAGTACTGTTCCATGGATGTTTCCTCCATTCTGGGGTGTGATTCCAACCTTTGCCTTGCTACTAGACAGTTAAACTTGTTCGTCTAACCGAGGCTCTCCGCCTTTTGCCTACAGTTGCCCCTGTGTGAGGTATCGCTCTTCACCGTGAGACTCCATTTTCTTTTCAGCCTCTTGTACGTTGTACCGCTGCCTCCCTCACCCTTAAGAGCTCATCATCTGGCACGCACTACTCCGGTTGCCTCACGTAGCTCGTGTGCTAGTGGGGTGCTGCCACTATTTTAACGTTATGGCACAAATGCGGGGTGCAGCCAGTATTTCACCGTCGTGACACGTTGCGGGGTTCTGTCAAGACCTCCTCGCTGTGGCACGATCTGAACTTCACCGGTTCCCTGCTGTATACTATCCTCTCCGGCTGCCTTTTCCGGCGAAGAAGCTTCCTGCAAGAGCTGTAAACACGCCTTCCTCACGCCTCCGGTCACTCCTCCTCATCCGAGGCTCACACCTCAGCAGCCGAAGGCGTTACTTGACGGCGTCAGCCACTCATCCCTCGAAGCTGCTCCAGAGTTAACCCTTTCCTGGGTTAACGCTCGTCTTGGGCTCCTTTCCTTCGCTGACGAGCACAGCTGTTCATGCTTAGGCGTCACAACGGGGGGGCCTGACTCTGTTGCGGAGCGGCATTCTTTTTCCCCTCAGTTTCAGCTGGAAGGCACAGCAGTTTGTGTTGTTCCACACGACTGGAGGGGGAATCTCACACATTTCTCTTACATCATTGATGTCTCGCTGATGGGCACAGCTGATTTCCATCTATTTGGTCTGCCTGTCATTTCACGCTGATGGGCACAGCTTCACTTCATTATCGTCACGCTGATGGGCACAGCTGAATTTTCACCATTGTCTGCCTGTCATTTTCACGCTGACGGGCACAGCTCTACTCTCCTTCTCTGACTGTCCCGTACTGTTTTACGATAATTGCTGGCCATACGGAGTGCGTTCTGTTGTTGCTTGCTGCCTTGGGAGGGATATTCTATGAGTTGGTGGAGGCATTTTACATGAATTTTGGTCTGTTACATGTCACTTATGGGCACAGCTTCGTAGTGTCAATTACTTCAAGACCTGGGTTACATTGCACTGTATGTTGTATACTGTACTGCTATACGTTTGCTTCCCCTACATTTGTTTTACCTGGTGCAAGCATGGCAGCTGCTAATATGTCACAACCTCCACCCTTCCTTAACGAGGGGGGAGAACCTTTACTGCCATGGAAGCAATGGTTTGGATTATTAGAGTCTTACCTAATTGCTATCGGTGGGGAGAAATTTTCTCATTTACGTAAACTACACACCCTACTGCACAACTTAGGCATTGAGGGCCGTAAGGTTTATGATGATATTTCTGTCACTACAGATGGGGAAAGTGATAGTGATGATGATGAGAATGTGTACTTGGTGGCTGTCAACAAATTAGAAAAACACTTCAGCAAGAAAATAAATGTGGTGTTAGAGAGGCATAAGTTCTTTTCAAGGACACAAGGGAAAAGTGAAAAAGTTAAACCATTCATTGCTGCGTTAAAGGGCCTAGCGAACACATGTGAGTTTGAGTCTCTTCGAGAGTCCCTAATTAGGGATCAGTTGGTTAGGTGCACTAACAATTCCAAGATACAGAAGAGACTTATTGTGGCCAACCCCGATCTCAAGGAAGCCATAGACATAGCCGTGGGGATTGAGCATACAGCAGATTGTATGGTTGCTATGAAAGGAGAGGGGGGCAAATCCACACAGGTTAATGCCATAAGCAAACCTGATACAGGAAAAGATAACAAAAATAAGCCGGTTAATACGTTCCCTCCTGGAACCAAACTCAAGTGTTATAGGTGTGGGAGCCCAAGCCATCTTGCCAACAACCCCATATGCCAAGCCCGTTCTGTCATCTGCCACAAATGTGGGAAAAGGGGACATTTGACCAGGGTTTGCAAAGATCAGCGCTCAAAATCGGTGTTGTCTATTGAAACAGAATTGTTTCCTGAGTCTAAGTTAATCTTTCAACTCAAAGACACTAATGTTACGGCCAAATTTCCCTCTTGCAATATCACCCTGGACAACAAACCGGTAACTGTCTTTGCAGATTCATGTTCCCCATACACCCTTGTTGATGCCAAAGTATTCTCCCAACTGTTTCCCTCATGGCAAGAGACCATACAGCCCCCTGACATCCAACCGGGTGGTTATAATGGGGATCCCATACCCTTGTTGGGCATGACCACCATGGAACACGGTGGGCAGGATTTATGTCACCCAGAAAGGATCTAACTTGTTAGGGTGGAAACACCAAAAGGAACTGGGTATCAAACTTGATCCCAACAGTCCTGATCAAGTTTTATTGGTGGATCCATCAGTTGGTGGGATGGAAGTATGCAACGATTTCCCCAAAGTCTTTTCTGATGACTTGGGTTTACTTAAGGATCACCAATATTCCATAAAATTAAAATCTAACGCCAAGCCTGTAGCACACAAAGTCAGACCCATACCACACATGATGCAAGCCCCCCTTTGCACTGAACTCGACAGATTATTGTCATTGGGCGTAATTGAACCTATTGAATGCTCACAGTGGTTGGCCCCCATTGTTCTCACCACCAAAGCATCTAGTAAAGACATCAGGCTGTGTGTGGACCTCAGGGACCTTAATGAGAACATCTGGGTGGACAGGCACCCCCTGCCCTGCATACATGAGGTCCTCACCCTCATCAAAGGTGCCAGTTGTTTCAGCGTCCTGGATTTGTCCTCAGCCTACCACCAAGTAGAGCTGCACCCAAACTCTCGTCACCTAACCTCCTTTGTTACTCCCCTGGGAGCATTTCAATTCCTACGAATGCCATTTGGGTTGGCCTCTGCGGCTGCCGCCTTCCAGAGGATCATGCAGCATGTTCTAAAAGACCTTCCCAGAACCCTTTGCTTCCAGGAGGACATACTCATATATGGGAAGGATCTGGAGGAACATAATTCCACTCTCAGAATGGTGCTATCCAATTTGGGAAAAGCTGGCCTCACTCTCAAAAAGGAAAAATGTTGCATTGGAGTGGGATCCGTTGAGTACCTTGGGCACACCATTTCTCAGGATGGTATCAGACCCAAATTAGACCTGGTAGAGGCCATTCGAGACACTGCTGCCCCCACTTGCGTTCAAGATCTCAAGTCATTCTTGGGTCTATCCGAATACTACTCCAAGTTTGTCAAAAATTATGCTTCCATAGTTGAACCCCTGCGGTGTTTGCTCAAATCCAGAACTTCCTTTGTATGGTCTGACAACTGTCATGATGCCTTTGAAACTGTAAAAGAATGTATCATTTCTGCCCCATCCCTGGGAAGGTTCGACCCCACAAAACCCACAATCCTTTGCACAGATGCCAGCAACAAAGGCCTGGGAGCTAGCCTCACCCAAGTTGAGGACGGTAAAGAACAGATCGTCGCATTTGCCTCCCGTGCCCTTAAGGGCGCAGAATGTAACTACTCTGTAGTGGAAAGAGAGGCACTTGCCTGCTATTGGGCAATCAAACATTTCCGGTTCTTCCTGTGGGGTATTCCATTTATTGTAAAGACTGACCACAAACCCCTCATGTTTGCATTTACAATAAAAGGGTCTACTAGCACCACCCCCAGGATTGCCAGATGGATCTTGGGGCTTGAAGGGTACAATTTCAGTGTTAAGTATGTGCCAGGTTCCCAAAACATTGTTGCTGATTTCTTATCCCGTTCTCCACCAGTGGGCGAATGCAAAACTGTTTCGGATGATTGCGATGATGTCATACTCCAACTTACCTGTTTGAACAAGGAGGAATGGGACATTGCGGTGCAAGCTGATACTGAAATGGGTTCAATCAAAGAGTTCATCAGAAATGGTTGGCCTGCTACTAAAAGTAATGTTCCGGAAAACCTGTGCAAATACTGGGACATAAGACTAGAGTTGAATATACAAGAAGGTATTGTTTGCCGTGGGGAGAAAGTGGTTCCACCTGAGAATTTAAGAGAGAAAATAGTTGAACTGGCTCACATGGGTCATTTGGGGCGCAGCCTCACCAAGAACAAAATTCGCTTGGACTACTGGTGGCCAGGCATGGATGCTATGACTGAGAATGTTGTGAAAAACTGTTTAGATTGTAGCCGCAGTGACAAGATTCATCAAACCCGCAAACCTCCACTGTCTCCGGTGGAGGTTCCGGATAGGCCTTGGACCAAATTGGCCCTTGACATTATAGGTCCTCTCAACCTGAAATGTTTAAAAGAACGCTTCATTTTAGTGCTAGTGGACTACCACACTCGTTGAGTTGTGTATAAATGTGTACATCAGATCGACACTACAGTTCTCACTCTATTCTTGGAAGGTGTTTTTTGTGAGAAGGGCATACCTGACACCCTGGTTACAGACAATGGGGTGCAATTAACCTCGGAAAATATGAAAGAGTTTCTGTCATACAGGGGCATCAACCATCACAAGACAGCTTTGTATTGTCCCCGTGCAAATGGGCTTGTAGAACGAATCAACCGCATGGTCAAGGAATGCCTTCAGAGGGCAGAAGTTATGGGGACACCGGCCAATTCTGCTTTAATGGAGACAATTTGGGCTTATCGTTCACCCCCAATAGTGTAACAGGAATTTCCCCGTTCACCTCTCTCAAAGGGAGGGTCCCTAAAACAAGACTGTCTCCTCCAGGTTTAAAAAGGAACGATACATGTGTGGTCAACCGCAGTGAAATTTCCAGAAGGGTGGACGAACACCAGATCAAATACAAAGACAGATATGACCATACCAAGCACGTCAAATCAAATTTATTTAAAGAAGGAAAACGGGTCCGCGTGGATCTGCCCAAACTACGCAGAAGAGAAGCGTCCAGGTTCTCTGAGCCTTGCAGAATATCCAAAGTGGGAAAAAATGTTGTCCTACTAGAGAACGGACAAACCTGGAGCATGGACAGAATCATTCATCACAATCAAGGGGGTGATGTTGATCACAGCTCTAATCCAGAGAGCGAGTCAGAGTTACCTATGCCCAGGAGGTCTTTGAGAACCAGGTCCACTCCTGTGTGGGTGGGTGATTATTGTGTAAAGTGATAGCTCCACTTTTGCTTTTTCATGCATTGCATTTTTCTCCTCTTCTTCCCGCTTAGTTCCCATTTCCTCTCTCTCTCTCTCTTTCTCCCCTCTCCATTTTTCCCTTCTTCCTTTTTTCTCCCTATGCACCCCCTCTACTCCCTGTCCCAGTTGGTTTGCCAACATTCCACAGTGCACTTCAGGTGACTGGAACCTGTGGTGGTGTGAAGACGAATAATGAAGAGTTCCATACTTACCAACGTATTGTCTTCATTATAACACCTTTGTTATCTGACTGCTGCTATTTCACAGAGTACCAGATGGTGTCCATTTGAAACTGTTCGTGATAAAGTTATCCTCTTTTCAATATGAACTCAATGAAGTGCAATTATAACTGCACCCCTGTATGTCATGCTGATATAAATTTTAATTGAGGACCACAGTTAAACTTGTAAACCTATTTAGCCGGTATATCCTGCTTTTAAGGCTTTCTAGATTACTTTCAGTGCTCTTGTATGTCGTACTTATAAGGACATTTAACTATTATATTACCAATTGAAGCTGTGTTGTTTATTCCAATTTCCATCCTGTTCTATCTATCCATCCATCCATCCATCCATCCATCCATCCACCCATCTATCTGTCTAATAATCTCACTAACAGCAGACAGGAGACAGCGAGGTTAATGAAGCATTAGATTTGTTATAACGTGCATGCACGATTAAAAGGGATCTCACTACTGGCTGGCATAGCACTAGTTTGTCGGCAGACAGTTGGTACCAACACTTTTCAATTCAACTAGGGTCCTAAGGATTGAGTCGCTAACTGGACAGTGTTCTGCACCAATCTTTAATTTCACTCTTTCTTGATATTGTTTTTTCATGATTCAGGATGTGTCACTGGGAACTGGGGATTATGGAAGTGAAATTACAATACTGTAATCTAATTATGCACTATATACTTTTAAAGCCCTGATGAAGTCGGTAATGACGAAACACGTGTTGGCTAGAATGGATGAGAAATAAAGGAATCTTGATGAATCTTCAGAGACTGATACTTTGTTTCCTTTGATGACTTTCTATCTATCTATCTATCTATCTATCTATCTATCTATCTATCTATCTAGTACTATCTATTTATAAAAGTCTCTCTATCTGTCTTTGCTAGCTCTCTATCTGTTTTTGCAAGCCTCTCTTTTTATCTTTCTTTTCTAGCCTCTTTATTTTTAATAAAGATTACATTGAAGTGACCTTTCCATGCTGGCGCCCAGTAAGAAAACATGGCTGGGGATAATAAACAACCCATTCAGAGCCACCAGGGATGGATACAGTAGAGTGAAGAGGTTGCTCCTACTTCATTTTGGTGGGGAAGAGATATACAAGGTATTCTAGAACCTCCCGAACACTGGAGCGGAGAACGACTATGAGGCTGCGGTGACTGTTCTGAATATTTTAACTGCCAGGTTCAAATTAAGGCAAACAAAACAACGTGAGGAGGAATCAATAGACAGTTTCTATGCGAGGCTCAGGGAGCTAGTCAGCACCTCACGAACAATGATCCTATGAAAAGTTTTTGCTCCCAAATCATACAGAGCTATCACGCATTTCTACTACGGTGGCTCATACTAAGGGAGCCTGGAATTACACTAGATGCAATGCTACTGCTGGCCAGGTTGCCTCAACTGTCAAGCAGCAGGGTAGAAGAGATGGAATCTGCCCTGGCACATGTGAACGACAAGACAGCCTCACAGAGTAAGGCTCAGATTAAGGAGGAAACTGTAGGTGTGAAAAAGCTAAAGAATGGCACAAGAAGTGACGCCAACATGGCAAGGTGACAAATAGTTGATTGTGAAAGCTGCAACCTATATTTGCACCTGATAGCAAAGTATCCCCCACAAGGGAAGACATGTTCCAAATGTGGAAAAGCCAGTCATTTTGACCGTGTCTGTCACAGTGGATAGAGAAGAAAAAAAACACAGTAATAGACTAAGGGCCAGATGTACGAACAATTTTTTGCATGCGCAAACGGGTTAGCGACCCGTTTGCGCATGCTTAAATTGTCATGTTCATGTACCAACACATTTTTGCGTGTCACAAATGAATTGCGACTCGCAAAAAAGTGTTTAGAGACTCGCTATTTGGAAGGGGTGTTCCCTTCCAAATAGCAAGTCTCAAACCCATGTACTAATGTTTTGCGACCGCAATTGCGGTCGTGAAACAGTCGCAATTACCACCTACTTCGTAATGCATTCGCAAATGGGAAGGGGACCCCAGGGGACCAGTTCCCCTTTGCAAATGCATGCAAAATTATTTTTTAAGGGCAGGCAGTGGTCTTAGGGACCACTGCCAACCCTTAAAAAATGAAACGAAAACTTTTCATTTTCTTTTTTTTAAATGCATCCCGTTTTCCTTTAAGGAAAACGGGCTGTATTTTTAAAAAAAACTGCTTTATTTAAAAGCAGTCCCAGCCCAGCCGAGCAGGCCACCATCCCTGGGAGGGCCTGTCATTCCAAATGGGCTTGCAAATTGCGAGAGGCTCATTAATATTAATGAGCCTCGCAATTTGCGACCCCATTGGGAATCGCAAACAGTGTTAAACACACTGTTGTACATTTGATTTTGCGCCTCGCAATTTGCGACTCGCAATTTGTCGCAAATTGGGAGGCACAAAATTAAATGGTCGTACATCTGGCCCTAAGACTGCCTCTGGTGCTAGAAACATCACAGCCAGGAGTGGCAGAAGGGCAGAGTGAAGTGCCAAATAAGTTGTCAAGAATGATCCAGAGGATGAGGAGGAATATGTTTTTCTCCTTTCCTTCACCAATGCTGAGGGCAAACCGAGAAAACATCAATGGACTTGTGAGGTGAAAGTGCAAGGGCAGCCAATCATGGCTATAATACATTCTGGTATCACCAGTGTGAGAAAGAGGGTTATTTGTTGGAGAAAATGCGAGTCCTCGCCAAGTAATAATGCCACAATTCCTTACCAGGTCCAGTTAGGAATCAATAATTTAAACCTGAGCTCAACCCTTGGTACCTGTGGCACAGAGCGAACAGGCATAACTTAAAAGTGTGTAAAGCATTTATCAGTACAAAGACCTTTAAAAAGTAAAAAACACAACACAATAAAAATACCCCTCCAATATATAATTACATTTAATGAACAAATACACCCCAAAATGACAAAAAAATCAGATGTAAGGAACTGGAGATATGATTTTTGAAATTGTAAGTCAAAATAGTGCCTAAAAGCGCAAAGCACCAGTCGCAGTTATCTGGTTGCGCTAGACCGGGTCCAAGTCAAAAGTTCAGGCTGATCACGAGCTACTGCCGGTTGGGAAAAAGGATGATGTTTGTTGCAATGGAAAGTTATCTTCTAACTTAGAACAGTTTCTGGAGAAATGTTCTTGTCAACAGGTTATTGGCAGGTTGGGCTGCAGGCTGTATGCAAAGGAGAGCTTGACAATAGCAACCTGGTGAAGCGTGGGTCGTTGGTCTGAGATTCTGGTGGGAAACCTGGCACAGTAGTTGCTGATGGTGGGAAGCTACAAGCGGGCAATATTTATAATCCATACCCAGGAAGCTCTTGTCGATGGTCGGATGCTGTTCGACACCAGCCTTGGTGAGTCCCTCTATGGATGGACTTAAAACGTTTCTGGAAGTTGAAATCCTTTTACCAGGGGAAACCAGCAAGTTGAATCCAGCCATGGTTTCAATGTCAGTGGCTGCGGCTTCGTCGTCGGTCCTGGTCTCCACTCGTTTTCTTGAGGAAATGTTTTGAAAAAGTTTCGAAATCTCCAGTTTTGCGGGTTTTAGGGTCAGATGAGTACATTTCAACAGCAAACAGCAGCCAAGGGTTCAGTACCTTGTGAGCACCAATTGGGGGATAGGACTCACTCTCAGAGAAGTCACCAGCAGGATTCAGGGCAAATCCAGTTGGAACTGGTCAACAAGGCTCTTGCAGCAGTAGTCTTCTTGAGCTTTTGTGGCCCTGTAGCTTAATAGGAGTTTCAGCCAACTGATCCTTGGAGTCCTCTTCTTTGTCCTGGGTACATGTGGGTGTTGGTCCAGCTCTTGGAGTCTCTCTCCACAGCTTCTACAGCAGGTGCAGTACTTATTTTGTCTTCCACAAGTCCAGCTGTGTTCTGACAAACGTCTGGGGGGGGGGTACCATCTTTATGCTTGGCACTAGCTTATGGGTAGGGGAGACTCCCTGATCAAAAGGGAACAATTTCCTAGGGGCAACCCTACCCACTTTGACATTTCCAGGGGGTTTGACCCTAGACAACCCCACAGTGCACTATTATGTCAAAATCCAACAGGGCATAGCTGTGGGCACACTGCTGTGGTGTGTCTGGAGAAATGAGAAACTCCCCCGGCAAAGCCGTTCTGATACAGGTCTTGCCCCTACTGGGATTGATGCCATCCTGACTACCTGGAAAATGGAAAGGGCAGGCCTAGGTGTGAGTTACATCTGCCTCTGACAGGGGATGCCCCTTTGAAGCTTGTGCAGTTGGTGGGCACATCCCCAAGGCCATCCTGTCAGTAGGAGTCACACCTCCTCCCCCAAGGCCCTTTTGTTCTCTTTCCTTGGAGTCATTCACACCTCATTCCAGGGGGCCAATAGGCTGCCAGGTGATATTCGGGTATTAACTCTGAAAAGGCTACCAGTAGCTTTATGGAACCAATCTTTTATTCGTTTTAAATGACAATCCAGCAGTATTGGCATTACACAGCGGTATGCCTACAACCATAAAGGCCGGCAGCGAAAGTCGCAGACATAATACATGAACACAGCTTCTTTGCCTACAACCCAGGGGCTGGCAGCGTATTTAGATTGTATGTACCAACTTGGCAACAATAACAAAATTATATATGCAAGAAAAAGAAAAAGCCCTCCCTCCCCTCCCAAAAACGAGAAAGAAAAAAAGGGGTATCTGCACCGGCATGCATTCTCCTTAATGCGGGAGCGATCCCCCACAGCCAGTAAACTTTAGCTCAAAGCCCGACCCTTCATTTGTGGGAAGTCGCTGCGTCTTTCTCTTTAGGAAGCAGGTGTAGTATTTGGAGATATTTGGGGCATGTTACCTCCCGGAATTCTTTGGACAATATTCGTATAAAAGGGGCCCACAACTTAGCATATGTCTCCCCCTTGTGCTCCTGGACCAGTGAGAGGCGTTCCATGGCGAGGGTTAGCCAAAGCCTATGCAGCCATGCAGTGTGGTCTGGAACATTCGTGGTGCCCCACTGCGCCAAGAGTGTCTGACGTGCCGCCAATAACGCCAGCACCATCTGCCTACCCATCAATGACCGTAGGGGAAATGTCAGTGCGTTTGGGAGACCCAGTAAGATGTACGCCGGAAATCGTGGGATCGCCGTGTCAAAGGCTTTGTCAATGTCATTCAACACTCTCTCCCAGAATCGTTCTAAATGCGGGCAATGTCAAAGTAAGTGTGCTAAAGAACCAGTGAGACCGCAGCCCCGCCAACACTTCTCCATGTGATTTTTGTCCCAACTATGGAGACGAGCCGGTGTTAGATACCAGTAGGATGTGACTTTGAAAGCTGATTCGGTGCCAGCAGTATTGTGCGCTGTGTGGTGAGCCCTATAATGGATATTCTCCCATTCTTTGTCCGTCAAAGCTCTATTCAGTTCTTCCTCCCAACGGAGTTGCCCTTTCGACCGCCCCTCTCCCTGCCCAGTGGCCAACATAGTATATAGGTCTGAGATGAGGTGTTTATCGTCTGTTTTGCCCACCAACCATTTCTCAAAAGGAGTAAGCCGTCGGGAAGCCTGCGCTATGTATGATGGGGCGGTAACCCAGTGTCGGAGTTGGAGATAATGGAATTCATCAGCTTTAGGCAAATCATTGTCTTGTCTTAATTGCTCATAAGGGATGATACCTCGGGTATCAAACAGCAAACCAACCTGCTTACACCCGTCTCCCTCCATCTCTGGAACACCTCAGATTTACAGCCCAGAGGGAAGTCCGAGTTGTCGGCTATAGGGGACATCGGGGATGGGAAAGTCGTCAGACCCCTTCTGAGCGCCACCGTGTCCCATATCTTCATCGTGGCCGCTGTGACTGGGGACGAGTAGAGGCCCCATGCCCTCAATTTGCGTGGTAGCCAGGCCTCCCTCCAAATATCAATCTTGGCTACCGCCTGATCCATGAAGGTCCAGTGTTTTTCGGAGAGTGGCCGATTCCACTCCACAATATATCAGAGGTGAGAGGCTTGTAGGTATCTCTGTATTACAGGGAGGGCTACACCCCCATCATGCTTGGGTTTGGACATTTGAGAAAAGGGCAGCCGTGTCTTCTTCCCTCCACAAACAAATTTATTGATGGCCAATTGGAGTGAGCGCAGCACCTTCGGGGGGGGAACCAACGGCAGCAGCTGAAAGATATATAGAATTCGTGGCAGCACTGTCATTTTGACTGCTGCTATACGACCGAACCAAGCTAGCTTCAGCCTCTCCCATCCGGCTAGGGCTTTAGTTGTCTGCTCTAACAGTGCTGAATAGTTCAACTCCAGCGTCCTTGAGGTCGTCGGAGCTAATAGAATACCCAGATACGTTATCGGCTGTGAAGCCCACTGTAGGGGGAATCTCTTCCATAGAGACGCCTCATGTTCTGGCGGGGTAGAGAGGTTGAGCACCTGAGATTTGCTTAGATTCACTTTAAAACCGGATAGTGTCCCGAAACTTTCCATCTCCTCCAAAAGAGCTGGTAGGGAGGTGAGTGGATCCGCTAGCGATAAAATCACATCATCTGCATAAAGGCTTATTTTATGCATGTCCCCTCCAAAGCGCAGACCTTTTATTTGGGGGTGGTCCCTGATCCGTTGGGCCAGGGGCTCCATAAATAAGGCAAAGAGGAGGGGCGAGAGCGGGCACCCCTGCCTCGTGCCCCGTGCTATCCGAAAGGATGTGGAGGACGTCCCATTAACTCCAACGAAAGCTCGAGGTGTCTGATATATACATCGAATCCATTTTATGAATCGCTCTCCAAAACCGAAGCGATGCAGAGTATCGAACAGGTAGCTCCACCGTACCCTGTCAAATGCTTTCTCTGCGTCTATTGACAGGAATAGGGCTTCCCTCCCAGATCGACGCACGCTTCGTATTATCTCCACCCTGTTGAGTGATGATAAACCCTGCCTGGTCTGGGTCTATCAGCCCCGCCATCATCGGATTTAAACGTGCAGCCAGCACCCCAGTAAAGAGCTTCGCGTCCAGGTTAAGTAAGGAGATTGGACGGTACGACCCGCATTGACTTGGATCTTTGTGAGGTTTAAGGATCACTGAAATCGCCGCTTCCACCATGGAATCAGAGATCATGCCACTATACAGAAAAGAGTTAAACAGTCTCGTGAGTAGAGGGGCCAGTTCTACACAGAAGGTCTTGTAGAACAAGGCTGGGTACCCGTCAGGGCCTGGGGCCTTGTTCAGCTTCAACCGGGCTATGGCCGATATGACATCTTCCGGTCAGATGGGCTTGTCCAGTTGACTCGCCTGTTCCTTGGGAAGGGGTGTGAGATTGCACGTTTCAAGGTACTCACTCGTGGCTGGCTGCCCTATATCCACTTCGGTGTATAAAGATTGATAAAACTGTTTAAATGTATCAGCTATCTGACTATCTGCGTACACCTCCTCCCCTGACGGCTTCTGTATCATAGGTATCGCCCCTGCCAGTGTCTTAGCCCTCAACCGATGAGCCAGCATCCTCCCACATTTGTCGCTACTTAAGTAAAACTTATGTCGTAGTCGCAGTAGCGCATATTCCGCCCTATCCAAGTCAAGACGTTTTAATAGGAGTCTCTTTCTTTCCAACTCCCGCCTTACCCTCGGCGCTCCTGTGCATTTATGTATCACCTCCAACTCCCTCACCTCTTGTGTGATGCTCTACCGCATTTCCCTGTGCTTTCTATTCTCGGCAGAGGATATGGCCATGAACTCCCCCCGTACCACCACCTTCAGGGCCTCCCAGATTGCAGCTAACGGGGTGTCCGCTCTATCATTATGTTTTATGTACTCCACAATTTTTCCACGGATCTCCTTCACTGTGTTTGGTGAGTGTAACAGCCCCTCTCGCAAGCGCCAGCGTGCTAGAGTGTAAGTGGCTTCTCCCGTGAGTAGTGTGACTGTGATTAGGGCATGATCCGATAAGGAGCGAGGCTCTATCGAAGTCTCCCGCACTCTAGGCAAGAGCGTTGTCGGTGCTAGGAAGTGGTCTAGGCGCGCGTAGGACTTATGCGCAGCTGAGTAGTATGTGTAATCTCGTGTGTCTGGATGGTGAAGGCGCCAAATGTCGTGCAGCCCGCAGTCTGCAAGCCATCCCTTACCTCAGACGAGATCGCCCCTGTCTGTGCCTGTCGCTGGCAAGATCGATCCCAGTCATTATCCATTACTAAGTTAAAATCACCTCCTACCAAAATAGCTGCGTCAGCTGATGCCAGCCCTTCCGTGAGAGTCTTAATGAGATAAGGTTCCTGGTTCGTGTTAGGTGAGTAGATATTGAGGAGAGTGAGAAGAGGGAAGCCCCACTGTACCCTAAGAGCAAGAACCTTTCCCCTCACCTCATAAAGCGTTGAGAGGACTTTGCCTTCAAATTTTGCGCTAAGCAATATAGCTACCCCACTGGTTTTGGAGGTACTTGCAGACCAATATTGGCGCGGAAATCTGGCTGTACGCATGCGAGGTGTGTCTTTGGATAGTAAGTGGGTTTCTTGTAGCATGCAAATGTCCCCTTCTGCATTTTCTAGCAGCGAGAGGATAGCCGAGCGCTTTACGGGATGGTTAAGCCCTCGAACATTGAGAGAGATGACCTTAAGATCTTTACCCATTACATGTACCTAATGGAGAAGAAGGGCGGTAGTCAAGCTCAGCTTGGGGGGGCCGGAGTAGCACGGACACAAGGGCGCTCGTCCGTGCCGTCTTGAGGCTGGGGGCCTTAACACCGGTGAAGTATACCCAAAGAAAAATAAACCCCGGAACAGTAAACATTGTACCTTCAACCATCTGACAGGATGGAGTAAAGCAATAGTCTATTATGACCAAAGTTCGTCAGCAAAAAAACTAGTAAAGGGGCAGTGTCCTAAGTGGGTCCACAAGGAGAGGAGAGATCGGCCTCCGGCTCCGCCTCCATGGCGGGCTCTGTGATGCTTTCCGGCATTGCGTTCATTAGGGTTCTGGTTGAACAGGGCCACTGGAAAGGGAGGAAATGACCGCTTCTCGCTCTTTGATAATAGTGGCCGTGTCTGGTTTATGTGGTGTCGAGGGCTTCCATACTTTTTGCCAGCGGGGGTGTGCTTGGGTCGAACCTTTGGTAGATTTGCGTTGTGGCTCTGGGGACTGTGACCTTGCCATTCCTAACTCCTCTCTGGCCTCCTGGAGAGAGCGAATCTGCCGCAGCTTACCCTCGTATCTGAAGATAATTCGAAAAGGATGGCCCCAGGAGTAGGCAATACCCAATTCTTTCAAATGCATTGTAACCGGCCGAAAGTGATAGCCGATAGGTCTTGGAAGAGCGTTGGGGAGGTTCCGCGGAACTGCAAAGGGTGTGCTGCTCTAGCTTTCTTTATAATCAGTTCTTTCAATTGGAAGTTATGGATACATATGAGAATGTCCGGCGGTGGCGCCTTCCCGCCCCTTGGTAGGCCTACTCGATGAGCTCTATCAATCTAGATCTCGGTCGTGTGCTCGTCTCCTAGTACCTGTCGACATAGGGCCGATACAAACTCCCTGATGTCCTCCCCTTCTGCGCCGGATGGCACTCCTCTGATGCGTACGTTATTGCGGCGGGAGCGATTTTCCAGATCCTCCGTTTGACCTTGCAGTTCTATATGTTGCTCTTTGAGATGGAGGAGCTCTTGCTGCATCATCTCGATTTCTTCATCCCGTTCGGTTTCGTGCTCTTCAAGAGTTGCCACTCGCTCCCCGATGTCTTCCACATCGCGTTTTACTTCTTTGAGGTCGGCTGCTCTTTGTTCTTTGAGTTCCTGTAGATCGGCTCTCAGTGATGTGAACAGCTCCGTCATGAAGGCCTTCGTGGCCGGAGCATCCGCACCCTCTTGATTCCCTGGCGACCCCTCCATCTCTTGGCCTGTATTGTCAGTCGCCCCTTGAGTGGGCTGTTTTAGGAGCATTTCTTTGACGGAGCGCTCCTTTTTCTGACGTGCACTAGCCATTTCCTTTGCTCGGTGCGGCTGATGAGGGCGCAACGCTTTTGGGTGCTGTCAGTTGTCAATCGCTGGCTCGTCTGTGTAATCCGGTGACCAAGGCCAGGACCCCGCTATGGACGGCGATCACATGCCCCAGACCCCGGGCCTCATTCGCCAGGGAGCTCCAGGTCCACGCTCCCCCAGCCCGGCCAGCAAGCCGCACCCTTGCCCAACAAGATTCTGGGGCTGTGAAAGGTTTCAGGCCCCGCTCACTGCAGGAGGCCAGGCGGTTCTGCAGCTATGTCCGCTCAGTCCTACATGTGCACGGAATGCCCTGTCCATTGATTACTCAAGGGTCCGGTGCTGACCAGGTGATCGAGTCCCCTGTGAATGCGCCAAAGCCACATGGTAGTTCTACTATTGCTGGCAGTTCTTGGAGCGGGCCTTCTCATCTACTCCGCCTATTATGTCCCAACCGCACAGCTCTCTTCCTCGCTCCCTAGGGCGCTGCTGTTATCTTTGCCGCACACCGTGCACCAGGGGCCTCAGGGCTGCTTCGCATGGGTTCGCGCTTAGCCCTTACCAGCTAGTGTTGGTGTTCCTCTAACGAGCGTTGCTTCTACCAGGTCGCATCAGAGCCCCTGAGTGTCGGAGCGTTAAGTGGTGCAGCCCAAGCTCTTCTGCTGTCACTTTGGCCCCGTGGCGCCAACGGGTCAGACCTCAGGCCCTCTTTTTTGTTCCCCAAGGTCTCCTGCCTACAGGCGTCAGGGATTCTGCAGCGCCCTCGTCGCGCCCCGAGGGCCACTCACTCCCCGCGACAGGCCCACGCGCACCGCAGCGCTCCCTCACCAGGCTGTGTGAGCTCGGCCGGCGGCGCAGGGTCCTTCAGTCTCTTCGTTCCGCTGAGATCCGCAGCTCGGGCCTCCGCACTCAGGGGAGGCGGTCGGCTCCAGGTACCGATCGCTGCTCGGGCTCCAGCTGGCGCTCCGGGCGACACCTTCCCCGCGCCTCTGGTCCGCAGGCCACAACTCTTTCACTCCACTGGGTGCATCAGCACCATGGGGCTTCGGAGCGTAATGCAGCGCGTCTCGGGCTCCTCCCCTGGCACTTGGGTTCCGTAGCGCCAACGGGTCAATCCACCAGCCTCCGGAGAGATGTATCCAGGTGTCCCAGGCTTCCTTTTCTAGTCTCTTGCGGCCTTCTGTTCATGGGCAGCAGGGACCTGCACCGCACTCGTCACCCTCCAGGAGCCGCACCGCACTCGGGGTAGGGCCGCCTCCGCTGCGTCGCTCTCTCACCAGGCCGATCGACCCCGTCCGACGGCACAGGGTCCTCCAAGTTCTCCGATCCGCCGAGAGCTGCAGATGAGGCAGTCAGCTCCCGGCAGCGATCGCTGTCAGGGCCCCCGCTGGCACGCCAGGCGTCTCCCACCTCGTGTCTCGGGTCCGCCGTCCGCGCCTCCCTTCACTTTGCCCGGCGCCGCCATGCCGGTATGCAGGTCCGAATTGTCGTGCACCCCCACAGGCTCCGGGCGCGATCCGGGGTCTGATTCTCGTCCCCCCTGCCAGGGATGAGATTGCAGAGCAGGTGATTTCAAGGCGATGGTCGTGGCGGAGCCGGAGGAGCTGTAAAACACATCCTACACGGCCGCCATCTTGGCCACGCCCCTACCAGTAGCTTTAAGCAGAAAAATAACAACTTTCTAATGTCAACATTTCTGAAATAGTTAGACCAAATTTGACTTTGGCATTAAGTTGGATTTTGTTTAACTGTACAAATAAGTGTTTGAAGTATTTGTCTAGCTAGTGCCAATCTGAAGGTAGCTTTATTATGTGTAATAAAGTAACCTCATTTTTTCTATGGCACGGCCAGCCTTGCCATAGTGAAAAAAGGGTTTGTGGCCTTTTTCACTGTAAGGACATTGACAAAAACATACATTTAAATAGTATGCAGCATTCCTTAACCTAGTAAAGCATAGTTTAGGGGTGACTTACTACAATTTAAAATCGAAGTGTTAGGCCTGGCAAAACTGTGATTTTGACAGGCCAAAATGGCAGTCAAAATCTGCCCAATTCGGCTGCTGTGGCAGGCCTAGAGTCATGTTTTACTTGGTCAAATTGGTGGTGGCACAATAAGCGCTTCATTCCACTAGTGGCATATATCTTGCAGGCCCTAGGCAAACAGTGTACCATATATTATAGACTTATATGTAAGTTAAATGTGCCAATCAGGTATTTGAACCAATTAGGGGCCAAGGCACAGCATTGAGGCCTGGTTATGAGGGTCTCAGTGTAAAGACTCCAACAGTATCAGTCCAAAAAATTAGGGGTGATCAAGTGCGCATGAGGTTTTGGCCGGCCGTCTTGGGCCGGCCAAACAGTCATGTGCACTTTGCATGTTCTCCACCAGGTTGTATTGTACAGTCTGGATGGAGAACATGCACAGCCTCCCAGTCTATCTCTGAGCGATGAACCACGGCGCTCAGGCCAATCACAACGCTGCTGTAAGGCAGCGTCAAGATTGGCTAGGGGAGCCTGTGTACTTCGTGCTTCCTTCCCCTGGAGTACTGCAGTCGACTGAAAAGCCGAAGAGGACCAAGAGGCGGCAGCTGGCCTGCAGGTAAGTGATTTAAAAAATATTTTTTTCATTATCTCCCCCCACCCCATGACCCACCACCCTATGCCATTAAGTAGCAGCTGCCACTGCTCTCTATATACCCATCACCCATCTTTCTCAACCTCATTGTCTGCCTCACTTTCTCCTTAGGTGACCAGTCATCTTGCTACTTCACCACCCTACCTTGTATCTCTATATTTCTTTTACTACCTGTTCTCTCTAAGTCGCCCTACTTCTACCTCTTACGCACTCACCTCTATTTCTGTCATACCTCTCTATAATGCCCACCACTAGCTCACCCGCACCCTCTCTCTAATCCATAACCTATCTCATCCTCTTTTTGTCTATCTAGCTCTACCTCAACGTACCTCTCTATATATTTCTTTCTACCACACCTTTCTTCCTTATATCTCTCCTAACTCATCTATCTCTCTTATCACTGTCGTGTGGTTTGTGGACTCATAGGCTACATTGCTAAGTTAGCTTAGGCCTGGCTGCCATGATGCCTCTTTGCGCACGTTACTTTGTGCCCTTGTTTTCTAGACTCTGCTATTTTCGAATTGCTTGACTTTTATCCTTCTCCTTGATAGCTTTGGGTCGTGTCTGCACATCACGTACAAGGTTGGAAAACAATGTCACTTGTTCTTGCTGATCTGGTCAGTCCCTCGCATTTAGACATAACACTGATTGCAGCTGCACTGGAGAATTTTGTGTGCTTTTAATATTGTGATTTCAGTGTCAGGGACACTTGGAGAAAATCCTTTCCAGAGAGAAGAGCTGTGCTTGTATGATGATGTAAACCTAGCATCTCGATATTGAGGTATGGGGGTTCGCTAGTCAAAGCCCAGAGGTCTTCTGTTTTTATAATAAACTGGTTATTAGCACGGGGAGGGTGGACAGGTCATTTAGCCATATATCCACTGTCTTTATAACATGCTATCCCCGTTTGTATTCTATGGAATTGTAACAATGTTTACTATGTTATCATTATTCGTATTGCTGATAGTACTAGCACGTGTACTGTATTTTAGAGCACGTTAGTTGAAATAAACATTTTAAACTATACAGTGACTCTTATTACGCACGTTGTGGACAGGTATGAGTGAGTTACGAAAGGGTGTCCTTGCTCCCGTGAGTCCTGAGAGAGAGAGATACCGTGTTCTGGGTTGTCTAATCATTGGTAGCTGTGCTGCTAATGAGACGCTAATGCTAGCCGGGTTGGGGTGGTAGGTACTAAGGTTTATGGTTGGCTCACCACTATACTCTGAGGTCCTATTATCCTGTGCATAGCTCTGTGTATGTGCAGAATCCCTACAACATGGCGCCACCAACGAAGTGGGCTGCTTATCTGCGAGACGCTTGAGTAGTACTTGTGCTTGTCCACAATACCCTTCACATACGTTTCCGGAAACGGGTGTGAAGGTGATACCTCCTATATTGATGTTTTTATAGGTTCATTCAAGCTTGAAGTTATTAAAAGGTGCTAATATAGACCCACAATTGTGCTGCCTTGTATTAGGTTGTCGGTTATTCTTAGCCCTAATGGCTGTAGAAATTGCGGCACATAGCCACGCGGCGCTCAAAGCTCATTTGACAGCATATGGAGTGCCAGACGCGGGTGTCGATCTGATCTTCGTGGTACAAGCAGATCCTGCTTACCATTTTGAAGTCTTTTACTCATGGATCACCTTTGAGGCGGTGGATGGGACTGACAATACGTTCCATCAGTATACAGTCACCGCACCTCCAAACAATTACAATCCTTATCGGAATCTTGAAGTACCGCTCACGGCATGGCAACACCGTGTTTGGTTTGATGGCGCCCTCCCCCAACCAGTTACAACGGTTCGTTTAGGCCCCTTGTCAATAGACGGGGCCACTTGGCCTGTTTTGGCCGGGTATAGCCCACATCCGCGTTATATGACGCTTCCGGTCGCTGACCTGCGTCTCTTGCATTCGTCTTTGATACGTATACATAGAGCTTTAGTACAGTATGTTACGGGCAACATCCAGGCAGCCCAGCCTGGTGTTGCGGCACATCCAGCTGGGCCTGGCGGCGTAACTATAAGTCTCGTCATGGTTAATTCGGTGATGGGCAGGCGCCCACAAAATAAGGACGATTTACCTTATTGGCTTGCAGAGAAATTTGACCAGCTGGAGGCTGTTTTTCCGAATACTTCTCCTGTGGATAAACACAGGATTTTAACGATTAGTTTGCCAAAAGATTTAATTCCCGAATTGACAGATTGCAACAACTGGGGTAAGGTATTCGCAGCCGTATATGCGAAGTGTTTCGGCACTCCTTCCATGACAGTTCTCCCCTCTGTAATCAAACGAGTACAGGATGAACATGGCCCTGAAGCGGCTGTGGAATTAGGGATGAGACTGGTGGGAGTGTTCGATGTAGTGGCTGAACTAATCCTTGGAAATGTCAAGGGTGATGCAGTTAACTTTCAAGTAGCTAATGCTTTGGTTTTAGTCCCAGAGCTGGACAAGCCACGCGAATTACCGAAAATTATTGCACAAGCTTATAAAACTATAGGCTGCAATAGCCTGGGAGTTAAACCTTTTGCAAAAACACAAACTCCATTGCAACCACCACCGAAAACTCAATCTGAGAAAGATGAGAAACCGTTCTTTACTAAAAAGAACTGGCGATTGCAAAAACAGGGTAAGCAACAGAAGAAGCCGGGATCGTGAGGTGCATCCCCGGTTTCAGAATCTTCTGAACGCACATATGATTTGCGCGATAGAACTAGGATAAAATCTCCTGAGAGATTTCACGTCCCTGACTCGCGTTCTCCTCGTTCTTTGCAGGCACCAACGTCGTCACAGACTGGTGGAGGAGATCGCCCGGATAGAGGTAGGGGTCGTGAGGCCCCTCCAGCACGAGACCAACCTCGGCAACAAGTCAGAGGGACACCAGAGGAATTTCAACGTTCTCGCCCACAGTTTCAGAAGAAAAAAGTTGCCGCTGTAACAGCGAAGTATGCCACAGACGGTGAGAACGAAACTCCTGAATTGGACGTGGGCAGTGACGCTCCTAGACAGCGCCGTGGAAGTTACCATAGTGCGAGAGGCACTACGTCCTCATGTGGAGGCGACAGCAACTGAAACATTCATCACTGTCGAGACAGCAGACACCAGAGTGGCACCCCCTGACAGACTATATAATATTGTCATTCAAATTGAAGGTGACATAGAGCGTGTTATTAAAGGGATTTTTTGGGAAAATCTGACCTCTTCATATGACATTTTGTTAGCGGAGGCGGATTGGCCGCCCCATTCGTACTTGCTGCTCGTAAAGGGGAGGAGGTAATCCTTCCCAGCTTTTCTCGCCATGTCCCCAAGGACAAAGCGGAGGCGCTTGCAGTTGAATGGGCTGTAGCCTTGGCTCCGGCGTTATACCGTAATCACGTGGGTTGGGATGAGGATTCACCCTCCCATGAAATACCTTTGCGGTCGCAGCCGCAGCCACAACCCCAATATCCCATCAAACGGGAAGCCAAGGGTCCCGTATCCGAAATTCTGACACAGTTAGAATACCAAGGAGTAATTGAAACATGCGTATCACCCATGAATAACCCCCTTTTCGCGGTTTCTAAACCCGATGGATCGTACCGCCTAGTTTTGGATTACCGGCATTTGAACTCTCATTGTCGGACCTTTGCGGTGCAAAATACCCACAGTTCTGCGCTTGTAGACAGTCTTGTTCGTAAAAAATATAAAACGACACTTGACCTATCCAATGGATTTTACACGCACAACTTAGCCACGGAGTGTAGCCAATGGAGCTCTTTTACCTCCGGTGGTAAACAATTCAAATTCCGGCGTCTCCCTATGGGCTACAAAAACAGTCCAGGTGTATTCGCTGCACGTGTTGTCTCTTTGTTAGACGGCATAGACCCAGATGCATGTTCGTACGTCGATGATATTTACCTGACAGACGACGAGTTATACACGCATCTTTCCAGAGTGGACCGCATTATTCTCGAGTTTGCGGTCTTGGGTTACAAGTTTAACTTTGCCAAATCACACATTGCTGAATTAACAGTTTTGTTTTTGGGCTATGAGCTCAACAATGAAGGTAAGGGCTTAGCCCCCCATTTCCTAGAGAAATGTGCACTTCTGTGCCCTCCTACTACTCTGAAGAAACTTCAGTCTTTACTGGATTTTCTGAACTTCGGGCGTACTTACATTCCCGAATATGCACAGCGTATCAAGCCACTGTATGCCTTGATACAACCTAACTTTTCAAAGTCATGCTGGCTTCCTGAGCATTCCTCCATTCTGCAGTCTTTGCAGACAGACCTTCTTGAGTCTAAATTCTTGTTGACTCGTGACAACCACACAAACCTGGTGATTAGAATAATTCCAGGGGCAGTGGGTTTCACGTACTTAACCTTTAACGAAGGTGACACAGTACCCATCGCATACAAGTCACATCTTTACACTTCCGCAGAAATGCGTTTTTCATCTGTGGAGAAAATTTTGACTGTAGTGCAAATGGCGATTCTGAAGGAACGCGCACTGGCGCAGGGAAAACGCATTCTGGTGGTAACACCATATCCTGCCCTTGAGGCAGTGACAAAGGCAAGTGTTCCGAACTCTAAAGCCTTGCACCCCCGTTGGATTCAATGGGCAACATCTTTGACGTCTCCGGATGTCACTTTTATTTTTGATTCTTCTCTTCAGACTCAGGAGTTTTTACAGTATGAATTCGTTCATCCTCCTCCTCTGTCCTTGCTACCGCTTGAGGAATACGAATGTATTATCTATACCGATGGTTCGGCACAGCCGGCTACGGGTTCCAAGCATGCTTATTCAGCCGCATGTGCTATTGTTGCAGGTACCTTTGTGAACGGTAAGTTCAAATCTACTGTGGTGCATACTCAAGCACTCGGAGACAGTACTGCACAATTGGCCAAACTGCGCGCGTTGGTGCTTGCACTTGAGTTTGCTAATCCGGATGTGACTACTCTAGTTGTATGCGATTCTTACTACTGTGTTCAGTCTTTCAATGACAACTTATTCTTTTGGTCACAAAACGACTATAGAGATGCAAAAGGCAGCACAATTAAGCATAAAATGCTTTGGGTTAGAGTTGCAGATCTGAAACAACGTCTGCCTCTCACACAGGTAGTTCACACACTTGGCCAGCAGCGTGTGGGCGCACACGCTGTCGGTAACGTTTTGGCAGATGAAGCTGCCAA
This sequence comes from Calotriton arnoldi, assembly GCA_963921515.1. Classification (NCBI taxonomy): domain Eukaryota; kingdom Metazoa; phylum Chordata; class Amphibia; order Caudata; family Salamandridae; genus Calotriton; species Calotriton arnoldi. The sequence goes on along the minus strand of CAWUFW010005976.1, from coordinate 113,566 downwards.
ATCAGCAGTAGCAACGTGCACAGTAGCAGCAGTTACGAGATCCATGACTAAAATAGATAAAGATATCTTGGCAGCATTAGCTGCAACAAGGGAAGGTGCTAATTACCCACGGGGTTTTCCTTCTAAGTACTCTTATCTCTTAAGTCCCGAACAGACTCCTTATGTAAGCATTCCGGACGTTGGGGATCGGCTGATTCCCAACGCGGACCGCAGACTTTCCTTGATTACTGCCGCATACGAAGGTATGGCATCAGCTCATGCTGGCGTATCTGCGACGGTTTCCATCTTGCAGCAGCGTTACTGGTGGCGGGGTTTATATAAACAAACCCGTACTTATGTGATTTCTTGTGACGTTTGTCAACAAATTAAGCCTTCTACGGTAACCCGACCACCACAAACACCGCTCTGCATTTCAAACAGACCTTTCGGGTGTGTTTACCTGGATCACTGCGGTCCATTCTCGTCTGACACTGCATATAAATACATCTTAGTTGCAGTAGACTCGTGCACACGTTTCATATGGGTCTGGCCACAACGGAGTGCTGATGCTCGAAATGTCATCAGGGATTTGCCTGTCTTTGTGGGAATTTTCGCCTGTGGCACCTTCCATTCTGACCAGGGTCCAGCGTTCGCCTCTAAGGCTTACAAGGATGCAATGGGGTCACTGGGGGTACAGGTGAAATTTTCGTCTCCGTATCGGCCTGAGGGTAATTCGATCGTTGAACGAATGAACCGTGACTTAAAGCAATCCTTGACAGCTAGAGTTTTAGGTACTGGCAGGAACTGGCTGGCCCACTTGTATAGCATACAACGTGCACTTAATAATCTCCCTAGAAGACCTCTGGGTGGGTGGACCCCATACGAAATGCTCTTCGGCATAAGAATGTTTGTGCCTGACCTTGATGGTCTAGACATGGCGGCGCAATCCGCAATCTTTGACGTAGATAATCATTCTACTATGTTACAGGACTTACAAGAAGCCCGAGACAAACTTGCAATTGAACATTTACCTTCAGCCACAGACGCTGCTCTGCAGATACTGGTTGCCGGCTGGCTTCCGAAAGTTGGAGACCTGGTCCGAGAGAAGGTGGAGAACAAAAAGAATTTTGCCCCTCGTATCGTGCTCCGGTTCAAGTCCTTGGCTTGAAGGGAACTCGTACAGTCATCTTACCACCGCTTCCTGGTCACAAGGAAAACAGATACATCTCAGTGGAAAATGTCAAGTTACAACATCTGGCCGATCCTGAATAGTGTAACACCAGCGGTCTCTTGTCCAGTCATTTCAAGGACAAATGTTTGTGGTTTTCCAGCCCGAACGGTCACTGATGTTGCCTTTGAGATGGTTGATTTGCCTGAACATTTGCTCGACTACCCGGATTCCCCCTGCAACGAGGAGACCGAGTATACCTATCCCGCCACCGAGTCCGTGGCTCATTTACCAACAACGCCACTGAGACCAACACGTTATTCCTTTGACTCGGACTCCAACTCAGCACCTATCCCTTCCAGACTCAGAATTTTTGTATCCTGGTTTAGAGACAATTTTTTGATCCCCCCATGGACATACATCTGGTTGGTACTATTCCTGATTTTTCTGTTCATGTCCATTGGCTTTGTCACAGTCTTTTTTCTACTCATTAATGGTCACTATTTACCAGAACACTCTGAAGTGAACTGTGTTGCTGGAACTTTGGCTCCACATTCTTCATCTCACATCATGAAGCGAGACCACACATTTGTGAACATTTCAGCGTTTCCAGTTGCTGATGGCATCGTATGGGATGCGGTAAATTTCCAAATTCATGGACCAACCGAGATTATTAATGTGCCAAATGTCCTCCGTGTTTCAATGGGTGATGTTGTAAAAAGTAATATTCATTCTGACGATTGGGATGTCCATGCTGTTAAATCGTTATTTTCTGATTTGAAATATTATGCTGCTTTTGATGCTGAGGACTTGTATTTAAATTCTGCAAGTTATGCCGACTTATATTGTTACCAGCATTGGGGCAACCATTTCCTCCATAAACCAAGTACACTTAGGGGTCCTTATAATTATACACAATGGGAACATTGTCCGACCCCTTTACCAGGTAGCTCCCAGACTCTTAAAAATAAGTTTACTTATTTTACGGACTTTGATAGATCGAACCCTGGGTCCTATTATTTTAAATTAAACATTTCATCCATACGGAAGATCATGTTGACCCATACCAAATTACTGTATTCGTGTTCCTTTTTGAAGGCCTTAGCTGTGGGTGGGTATGAATATTGGCGGGATACTATTGACTTAAAATCTATCTGGGGCTCCAAAGAATGGCAGGTACAGGGCACAGAAGCCTTACACCGTGCTTGTCTTATCCCAGCCCAGATTCTCTTTTTGAATCAATCCATCTGTCAAACAACATTTATCCCTTTTATCAGGCAATATTGATCTGTCTGATTTTGTCCTGGGGCCTCGTGGTCCTCGGCCTAAGAGATTCGTTTATGAAATGTATAATGAACTCTGGAAGCTTTCTCAAATTGAAGCTGCTTCCCGTCTTCGGGAAATAGATCAAGCAAATCTAGAAAAAGTGCTTGCCGTTGTGGACAATAGTATTAATATTTTGTCTTCCCGTGTTTATACCTTAGAAAATATTATTTCCTCTGTTGTTGATATTGTACAAGATGATGTTTCTGTGTTGTATCATGGTCAAAACCAATTGCGTTCAGTAATGCAGTTTGCATGGACTATGCAAACCCTTAAAATGGGGAAAGTTCCTTGGCATTTTTTAAACACCTCAGCCTTATTCTTACCTTTTAATTTGACTGAAAAACAGCAGTTTATGTCCATGAAAGATGCAGCGTACACTCTGTTACATATTGAAAGAATAGAGCCTTTACCATTTTCAGTAGCGGAGTTAGATTTTGCTGTGTGGCTAGTACACGGGGTTATAGCTTTGCCTTTTTCTTTATTTGAGTTCAGTTCCTGCATGAAACATTATCCTGTCGGTCGTTTTCAGCCTTTAGGAAGTGCTTTCCTGCATGAACTGTGGTCCCTGCCTTTCATGTATAAATGTCTTAGGGACGGAAAGGAAGTTTTTCTCACGGGGAGTCATGCGATTCTACTGTGGGTCATTCCCTTGTTTGTAAACACATTACATTGCACGGAGCCTGTAATGTTTCAGCTCCGAATCTTGCTTGTGTTCTAAAGGGCATTCCTGTTCCTTCTATCTCTCCTACTTTCACTGTGCTTGCAAATGGTAGCTATCTCCTTCTAAATAATCAGGACTGCTGCGGCATGCTAGCTGGCATACCATATATTGTAACAGTTTCCCACATGGTTGTCTGCTGCAAAAATGTGCTTTTTCCTCCCCCGCACGGCATAGTAGATAGTTCCATTTGGCCTTCCATTCCGACTTTGAAGGCGGATTTCAATAAATTGAGCAGAATAAAGGCACTATTATTGAATCAGGAGGTTATGCTCACATCCGCCAAGGAGACTTTTGTTCTCCAGGTGGCGAGTACTCACAGTGAAATACAGGCCCTATTGAACACAAACCTCCCACAACATTTCGGTGAGTTAATTCACCGCGTTTTTAATGCATCTCGCACTGAAGGTCTTGTGCACTTTTTTAAGGTTGTGGGCTCTGGCCTTGTTATTTCCTTTCAAACTATATTTGGTGTAATACCAGCTTTTATTCATTCTATTTTTTCCAGCGTCTTCGGCGGCTTTCCGTTGATCCTAGCATTGGCTGCTGGAATTCTGTTTTTGGTTTGTTTACTACGCAATGGCTGCACCTCATGGAGCCCACCTCAGCAACAGATGCCTTCGGGTGCTCCGTGAGCGCCTCCTCGCCAGTTTCGGCACCCTGTCATTGGCGACACTTGGAGTGTCATATAGACTTTCTTATCGATTTGCGTATTTCACTTGCGTGCAACCTGTGATGTCTTGCATCCGATGTCCTTTCTCTTGGTCCTTGGATTACTGCCTCTCCAATACGTCTCTGTCTCACCCGGATTTTGTCCAGTTGGTGGGTCCCTTAGAGGCCCATGAACGAGACTGTTCCGGACTTGGCTACATGGCGCGTGCGGCTGCACTTGGAATTTTAGCACAATGGGATGTCTGGGCGGCTGCTCAGAATCTCCTACAACGAAGCTATATTGAGTATCACGCAAGTTGTCCCGCAATGTTATTGGCCGCTCCCTCTTGCGAGGAACATGAATGCAGTTTTGCTTTATTGGACTGGATGGCGTCTCTTTTTTCTGACGATTCCAACGATGTCCTCTTGGAAGGTGTGGCATTTTTCTGCACCTACACTTTTTTGGATTAGCGGGCCTCCGCTTTCGGCATTCCTGCAGCCCTGGACGTTGTTATCTATTTTTGTTTCTCCCGTTCATTGTCCCTTGGACACAGTTGGTTACGTCCATTCCTGTTCTGCTCCATTTAATTGAACTCTGTCTTCGTCTTATGTCTCTGCCACTGCTCTGACCAGCCCTACTTCTACCTCTTACGCACTCACCTCTATTTCTGTCATACCTCTCTATAATGCCCACCACTAGCTCACCTGCACCCTCTCTCTAAACCATAACCTATCTCATCCTCTTTTTGTCTATCTAGCTCTACCTCAACGTACCTCTCTATATATTTCTTTCTACCACACCTTTCTTCCTTATATCTCTCCTAACTCATCTATCTATCTTATCACTGTCGTGTGGTTTGTGGACTCATAGGCTACATTGCTAAGTTAGCTTAGGCCTGGCTGCCATGATGCCTCTTTGCGCACGTTACTTTGTGCCCTTGTTTTCTAGACTCTGCTATTTTCGAATTGCTTGACTTTTATCCTTCTCCTTGATAGCTTTGGGTCGTGTCTGCGCATCATGTACAAGGTTGGAAAACAATGTCACTTGTTCTTGCTGATCTGGTCAGTCCCTCGCATTTAGACATAACACTGATTGCAGCTGCACTGGAGAATTTCGTGTGCTTTTAATATTGTGATTTCAGTCTCAGGGACACTTGGAGAAAATCCTTTCCAGAGAGAAGAGCTGTGCTTATGATGATGTAAACCTAGCATCTCGATATTGAGGTATGGGGGTTTGCTAGTCAAAGCCCAGAGGTCTTCTGTTTTTATAATAAACTAGTTATTAGCACGGGGAGGGTGGACAGGTCATTTAGCCATATATCCACTGTCTTTATATCATGCTATCCCCGTTTGTATTCTATGGAATTGTAACAATGTTTACTATGTTATCATTATTCGTATTGCTGATAGTACTAGCACGTGTACTGTATTTTAGAGCACGTTAGTTGAAATAAACATTTTAAACTATACAGTGACTCTTATTACGAACGTTGCGGACAGGTACGAGTGAGTTACGAAAGGGTGTCCTTGCTCCCGCGAGTCCTGAGAGAGAGAGATACCGTGTTCTGGGTTGTCTAATCATTGGTAGCTGTGCTGCTAATGAGACGCTAATGCTAGCCGGGTTGGGGTGGTAGGTACTAAGGTTTATGGTTGGCTCACCACTATACTCTGAGGTCCTATTATCCTGTGCATAGCTCTGTGTATGTGCAGAATCCCTACAACATCACAAATAAGCAATAACCATAATAGACCGGCAATTTCTGCCTCATATAATACCAGCCTGCCCCACTGTATATAGTGTTACTTAATAGTCCAAACAAAAATTCGAGGGTGCAAGAAGGTTCCAGATTAATTCCTTGCACTTTATTTAAAAAATCAGGCCAACATATTTGCAATATCTCTTGAACATTCATTATTGGATATAGATCCTGGTTTCTTTAGTGTATTGGTTGGGATAGTCACCTTTCAATCAAAGATGTAAATGTATACACTTACTTCAACAGAACTCCTAAATCCAGATTGTATTTCTTATTTATTCATAGGATCATAAATATTTAGCAATAGTGCTTGATTGTAAATTACCTCCTAAGGTATCCTCTGGCATAGCTCCTTTCCGAGAATCCTTTATGCAGCAGCTGAGGAGGAAGAATAATTCCACCTTGCAAACGCCATTCTTACACTAAAGTAAATGTTCATAATCCCCTACGGTTAACTGTAAGAGGCTGGAGTATTAGTTGAGGAGGTGAGAGCCCACCTCAAATAATAATCACAGTCCTTGTCAGGGTGAACCACTAAAATCACTAAATAAACATGTCCGCAACCGTTTCTTAGTTTGGTGCAAAGCAGTCAGGCTTAACTCGGAGGCAATGTGTAAAGTATTTATGCAGTACTCAAACAGTAATAAAGTGCAAGCAAAACACAAAAAATCCCCAGACCAATTTAGAAAAATAGAGTACATTTTAATAAATACAATGACACCAAAATGACAAGAATCCAATAAGTAGATCTTAGATGACATTTTAAAGTTTAAATAAAAAATAGCTCAGAAAAGCAGAAAGTGGCAACCGCTGTTATTTGGTTGTACTAGACTGAGTCAAAGTCTAAAGTTAAAGCCGACTTTGATGGATTGCCGGTTGGATACAGGGATCAGGTTTGTCCCAGTAGAAATGTTACTTTCGGACTTAGAATCTTTTATGGAGTCAAAGTGGTTGTCGGTAGGTCAGGTTTTCTGAATTTGTATTCTTCCTCACTTCTGGTGTTCACATGAACTGCTGCTAGCAATGCTTGATTATACTGACCTAGCTAGTTCTCCACTACAATCCCCAGTCACCACTATTATCATTACTGCATTCTTCCTGCATTAAGGCACAGCTTGATTAACCATCAGATTTCAGCCTTAAAGGTTCAGATTCAGAGATCTTATGCTGCATCTGAGTGCACCACCCGCCCTGGCTTCTTGGCAAGTTCTCATTAACGCTACAAGACACAAGTGAAGCGGAATGGGATGGAATGGAAGGAATACGGTTCATAACCCTGCCCTATGCTTGCACTCCAGTGACAGAAATTCAAGATAAGACCTTGGACTAAATATCAATCCATTCCCTGGAACCATCTAAAAATCATATCAACTTTTATCTCTTTTCCCCATCCAATTAACTCTACCATACCACAGGATTTGGTCATTTCTCTAATCCTTTTCAACATCTATGCTTTCACCTGCTACAAGTATGTAAGACAGAAACAGATTATACTGAATCTGGAACCACAATAACACACTTCACTGAAGCAATGCATTCCTGCAATCTAGGCCAGGAACACCATAAATCATCTGAAAATGAGTGCCACCAAAATCTAAATCATGGCTAGTGGATTAACGGCACAGATGATGTTGTGATTTTGGTGGCACACTGAGCAGTGCAGCCCATTTATTCCAGTGACTTTAGTGAAAGGCTTTGGATTCACCCCGGACTATAAGCCCACATTGTGCCAAAATTAACACAGTTGTCATGACATGTATTTTAATCCTTCCGTTTTCTAAATTGGTTTGGGAGCTGTAATGAGTGATTTCTTGATTCATGTGTCCTGTTTGAACTCCTGATCCCTAAGGCACATTCTCTGAAGTTGTCTTCTATCTTGGTTCTGCACTACTCTGTGTAGACAAGGTTGTCTTAGAGAAACAGTGTTTGCCTGATTAGGGGCTAGTTTTGCATGGTGTTAGGAGATTTTGCAGCACTGACCAACCCGGCATCCTAGAGTCCACCTCTGCCTGCCTTTCTGCACTCACACTCTGGCATCATCCACATGTCTTCACAACCTTGTTAGGAATTCATGGCTAGCATTTCTCAGCACTCTATTTCCTTGCTATGCTTCTGCTGCACTATGCTGCAACACACTGCTTCAAACTTTCTCCCGAATCCGTGACGCTGCAAGGACAACGAAGTAATGTCAAATGGGAATTTGCTTGAGGTGAGGACAGAAAGCATTCAGCGTACAAAGTAAAGTTAGCCAACCAAGCAATTATTGCGGGTTCATTTTCATCCATGCTTACTTTTTTTCTCCGTGTCTTCCTATATTTCTCTACATCCTCCTTTCTCCCTCTCAGACCTTCTCTCCAGATAGCTGTTAATGAGTAGTGAAAGGTCAGCTGAAAGAAGCTAGTGTGGGGTTCAGTAACTGTTAAAAGCTGCAATAAACCAGTGGTGTAACGAAAGTTGAGGGGGCCCCCCTGCCACGTACACAGAGGGGTCCCCGCTCTGGATTTATTCCGGAGCTCTTGGGCCTGGTACTGGACTGAAGGGGCCCCTTGCAGCTCGGGGGCCCCCCGCATCGCAGGGGCTGCGGGGGCCTGTGTTACGCCCCTGCAATAAACATATGAATGAACAGCCAAGTTTTATGTACATGCATATAAGTATATATATTCACTAAAAAAGCAGAGGTTAAAGTGACATTATAGTTAACCATGGTAATAGGATCTTTCTTTATGTAAAAAAAATCCTAGAAATTTACTGAAAAAAACAAAGGGTAAAGTGACACTGTAGTTACGTATTGTAAAATTGATCTTACTTTACTTTTTCAGAAACTCACTGAAAAAAAACAAATGTTAAAGTGATATTATAGTTAGGTAAGGAACTAAGATTTTAACTTATGTCAGAAAACCCTTGAAAACTCTAGAAATGCACTGAAAAAACAAAGGTTAAAGTGACATGTTGAAGTGTTGAAATAATACAAAAACTAAAGTTTAAAAACCAAACAAAACACTGAAATTCACCAGTTATAGTTTACTGAGCTCACTATAACTTGTGCTCACACCATGTACTGCTTATGACCTCACATATTACATGACTCATGACATATTAAATGACATTATTGATGACATCACTGATTTTTTTTGTAAACAAATTTTATTCATTTATCACAAGTACATAATGATCACCACTCAGGACACAGTGCACAGAAAATTACATTCTTTAACATCTTGGGCAGATATAATGCCACCCTCTTAACCATTTCTTCCTCGCTGTTGCCCTTGCCTCCGCCCATATTTCTGCAATTGTCCGCCTAGCCGGCATTGCTAGGATATTGGCGATCTACAACTCTATCTAGCTTGTCGAAGCCTTACCGCTCCAGGCTTGATCATATTCTGGTCCATCTCAACAGTCAATGGGTTAACAAGATAGCAACTCCCCCCCTGCCCTCCTCCCCCCACAAGCCCTGCCCACCCCCCATCCCTGTCAGACATGTCGCTCTACCCCGTACCCCACTGCGTCGCGCCGCACTCCCTCTCCCAGACCATTCGGAACCACCTTGTCAGGAAGTAAGCATCCACTTAGGGGAATGCACTCATACCATTCTCACTATCCAACATCCAAACCTCCTACTCAACAAAGGCAATGTTCCAGATCACAAGTACGGGTCCCCCCGTCAGAGGGTCAGTCATCGTCATCTGTCGGGTTCTTGAGCAACTCCACCATCGCTACCCATGTCCTAGCCGCGTCCAACAATTTGTCGTTATTGGTTCTCTGAGCCATTTGTAGTCTAAAAATCCCCTCACAGTCAGCCCACTTTATAAATTCCCGCAGCCATCGTGCAGCATTAGGTGCAGTGATCGCCTTCCAATGGCTAGTAATCTCTCTTTTAGCTAGGACTAATCCTAAATCTATAAATTTACTGGTAACCTTATTACGGGCAGTGTGGGGGAACCAGTGTATCAGACAAAAACCACGGGTCTGCTGAATATCTCTATCTGTTACCTCACCCAGTTTGTCCGTGACTTCCCCCCAAAACCCGTGTAGCAGTGGGCATTCCCAGAACATGTGTACAAATGTGGCATTTTCTAGTTTGCACCGTGGGCAGGCTGTGCGGGATCCAAAAAACTCATTAATTTTGTGAGGGGTGAGATACGCCCGATGGAACACATAAAACTGTATTAGTTGAAATCTCGCGTTTCTAGAGCATTTCCACGCCCGTTCCATCAGCGCCTCCCACGGCTTTTCCCCTATAGGTGTCCCCAGGTCCGCTTCCCATTTAATGCGCAGCCCCTCTAAAGGAGTTCTGAACCCCTGCGTAATTCGCCGATACAGACAGGTAACCGCCTTGACCGTCCCCGCTGAAGAGACTACATATTGGCAGGGGAGAGAGGTCGGCGGTTCCGCCATCCCTTTCTTCCAATGTTTGCGAATGGCTGCCGTCAATGCCGCATGCAAGAGAAAGTCTTGCCTGGGTAATTCATATCTTTCCATAAGGTCTTGGAAGGGTATAAGAGTACCATCTTCATAGAGGTCTCCAATATTGGAGATCCCCAGATCTCCCCAGTCCCGTAACCTCTGCCAATCCCCTCCATGCGGCAACGCCTCGCAAAGCCATAATGGAATCTCAGGGGCATACGAGGGGCCCGTATTAATTCTCCTATTGGCACGATTCCAGCATTGACGCACCACCCACAGGTCCCTCGGTACCTCCCTTTCGCGTAACGGCAGCTGGAGAAGAGTCCGAGAAAGCTGGCGGAGTCCCGGGTCCATGCCCCTTTGGTCCTCATCTGCACGCAGCCTCCCTGCCATCCACTTCGTGAACCATTGAAATTGGGCCGGGTGATAATATGCCTCAAAATCAGGGGCTGCAAACCCTCCCTCTTGCCTAGGGCGCATCATGGTGGTTAGCGCCACTCTACGTCTCCCAGAGCCCCATAAAAATCCCGTAGCCATGGTGTTTAGTTGGGTAAAATATTTTCTAGGTATCCATAGAGGCAGTGAGCCAAAATAGTAAAGTAGTCAGGGCAGGGTCACCATCTTTAGCAACGCCACTCTCCCCGCTACTGAGAGAGGTAGGGTCCCCCAAAAGTCAAAGTTGCTCCTGGTAGCTCTCAATGCCCGTCCTATATTGCCTTCGAACAAGTCAGAAGGCTCATGATAAATTCTAACTCCTAAATAAGGCAAGCAGCTGTTTTCCCATCGCACATCCAGTCCCTCTGGTGGTTCATCTCTACCCCCACGGACCGGGAAAAGGCACGTCTTATTCCAGTTGACTCTGAGCCCCGCCGTCCGCCTTAGTCTGGCCAGCAATTCTCGGGCACCCTGTAACTCCTCATCAGCATTGGCGAGGAACATTAAAAGATCGTCTGCGTATAGGGCAATGTAGTGTGCCTGACCCATCACAGCCAGGCCCCTGTAATACCGCCCCGATCTTGCATGGATAGCTAGTGGCTCTATTGCCAGAGCGAACAGGAGGGGAGACAGCGGGCATCCCTGCCTCGTCCCCCTGCCCACGCTGCAGGCTTCTGATATCACTCCCCCCGTACGAACCCTGGCAGTCGAGAGGTTATACAGAATCCTCGTCCAAGCCACAAATCCCTCGCCCAATCCAAATGCCCGCAAGACCCTGAACAGATATGGCCACTCGAGACTATCGAAGGCCTTTTCAATATCAATCGATAGAATGCACGCCTCTCCCCCCTCACCCACTGAGCCATGTACCAGTTGACACAGTCTGCGCACATTCATAGCCGTATTCCGGGAAGGAATAAACCCAGCCTGGTCCACATGTACAAGTGTAGTCATATGGGTCATCAATCGACTGGCCAGAATACTACTCAAGATCTTATAATCTAGGTTAAGCATAGCGAGAGGACGATAGGCGGTGCGATCCCACGTCGGCTTATCCGGTTTGAGGAGCGGTATGATTACTGCTTCTCTAGTTGAGCAAGGTAGGCAGCCATCTTGCTTTGATCTATTGTAGAGGGCTAACAGATGGGGTGCCAACAGGTCCACATACGTGGTATAAAACTAAATCGGTAGCCCATCGGTGCCGGGGGTTTTGTTCTTGGCCATACGCTTTATGGCTCCTCTGATCTCTCCTAACTCCACTGCCCGGCCTAAGATCTCTGCATCCTCCGCCTCAACCTGCGGGAGTTCTATGTCCAGGAATCCCTCCTCCTCCAGTACTCTGGGATCTAACTGACTTTGATATAGAGTAGTGTAGTATTCCAGAAACTGTGTGTTGATAGCCTGCTGCCCATAGTATGTTGTGCCATCATCGCCCCGCAGCTCTAAAATCGGTGTCCCTCTGCGCGCCGGGTTGGCCAGCCAAGCCAATAGTGCCCCAGATTTGTCCCTCTCCGCGTGTGTCCATGCCGTGTATGCCCTATGATCGAAACACCTTAACCGCTCTACCTGTGCCGCCATCTCTTCCCTGGCCGCCATGAGATCCTCCTTTCTATCCTCCCGTTCGGGTCTATCTCTTTCTAACACCCTGAGCCGTTGTTCTGCCTTCTGTACATCATTCAGTAAGGTTCGACGAACTCCCACCGCTTCCCCGATGCATCGACCTCGTATCACTAGTTTAAATGCATCCCACTCATTATGGAGGCTAGTGGTCGTGTTAGTGTTGTTCTGAAAGTACTCCTCTATAGCAGTACCTATGGTGGTTCTAAAGACCTGATCTTCCAGTGTCTCCGGGCGAAGACGACAACTGGGGATAGTGGACCTAATTCGAACCCAATTCAAGGACACCAGTAATGGATTGTGATCAGATATCGTCCTGGCTAAGTACTCACTCAGCGTGACCGCCATATGCACATCTGGGGAACAAAGGATAGAGTCCAGCCGTACATGCAGCTCATGTAGAGCTGAGAAATAAGAGTAGTCCCGTTCCCCCGGGTGCTGAGCCCGCCAAGTGTCCGTCAGTCCCCAGTGTTGTTGCCAGTCCCGTTGGGCTTCTGCAATCCTATGCGTGGGAGCGTCAGGGAGCGGTGGATGGGAGCAGTCTAGGGCCACCTCAGTAATGCAATTAAAGTCTCCCCCCAGAAGTACAGGTCCCGTCAAGACCGTTGCCAATTTCTGTGATAACTGTGCAAAGAAAGCAGGTTCGATATTAGGAGCATATATACTTCCTATTGTAATATCCCGGCCATCAAGGTGCCCCACCACTACGGTGAATCGGCCTTCGGTGTCAATAATCTGTCTGACACACTGAAATGGCACCCCCGCCCACACCCACACCAAGGTCCCTCTTGCAAAGGCCGAATATGCAGTATGAAACACCTGCCCCCTCCAACGGCGTTGTAAAGCTGCCCCTTCTGCCTTCGTCAAGTGGGTTTCCTGTAGCAATGCAATTTGCACTCCTCTTCTTACCAGGTAGGCATGTATTTTGTGCCGCCGGCCCATAGTGTGCATCCCCCTAACATTCCAGGTCATAATTTTGATTCCTACGGAGGTACCCATGGCTCCAATTCTAGGCTCTGACCCCAGTGAGCCCCCATAGCGACATGTCTGACCCCCTCCCGCCTGCCCCTATCTTCAAACTTTACCCATCTCCCATTCCCCAGGACAGGTACACAAAAACACGCCCCCATCCAAACAAAGTCAATCTTACAAAGAACCATAAAAAGAAGGTGGTGCATGGCTCGCATCCGTTGGCCCCAGAACCCCCCCCGGTTCCCCCCCGTTGTAGCTAATTCTCCCGTTGGGACCCCATAACTCATGTAGGCTCTCCCTCAGTGTGTCGGTTGGGACTCTAGGCCCCGGAGTCACAACAGGTATCCTACCATCTTGTGCCGCATATCCTCTACAGCCTGATCACCCAAATAGCCCATCCGCTGTCTGCGGAGTAACGTCCGGACGTTCAGTATCGGAGAGTCCCTGCGCACTGCTCGATCCCGAACTCTCCACTCCGGCCCTCTCGTTGTCCGTGCCGTTACTAGTAGGACTGACTTCGCCATGACTAATGGCCGCCACTGCCAGGAGCTGCTCTGTCTCGTTCCTGGCGACGATCAGCAGGGGAGATGGGCCTCTGTACCGGTGACAAGGTGGACAGCCGAGCTCGAGGAGAGGTCGATTGTGGCGAGCGTGTGTCAGCACCACAACGGGTTTCCAACCAGTCCCAAGCAGCCTGCGGGGTGAGAAAGAAGTGCGTTTCTGACTCTGCAGTTACCCTAAGGCGGGCCGTGAACAGCATGGCGTAGGAGAGATGAAGCTGGCGTAATTTTCGTTTGACAGCCAAAAAGGAGGTTCTCTGCCGTTGTACTTCCCGAGTATAGTCTGGGAATATCATCACCTTACTGTTCCCGATCTGTAGATTCTGTTGCTCCCGGGCTCTCTGCAGTATGAAGTCGCGATCCCGATAATGCAGCAGTCTCACCACCAATGGACGGGGCGGCGCCCCAGGCTTAGGCGGGCGTGCTGGAACCCTGTGCGCACGTTCCAGCGCATAGAAGGGGGATAGACCCTCCGGTGCCACCTCCGTTTTGAGCCAGGCTTCTAAGAACTGGACCGCATCAGCTCCCTCTTCACGCTCCGGAACGCCTACGATGCGGAGATTATTTCGCCTTGAGTGCCCTTCACTGTCCTCAGCCCTCATCTCCAGCACCTTGACCCTGTTCACCACTTCTTTCAGGGAGTCCCGTAGGTTGGCGACCGTGTCCGGTATGTCTTTCATGTTAGTTTCGTTGGTCGCTACTCTCTCTTTGAGTTTTCGGTGGTCATCCTTCAATAGGGTGAGATCCGATCCGATGGCGTCCATCCTCGCCTCAAGCGCCTCTCGCGAAGCTATAATGGCCTGCATGATATCCCCCAATGTGGGGTCTCCGGATTGACCAGGCCCTCGCCCCCCAGTGGCAGCGTCATCGTCGTCAGTATGCTGTTCCGACTCTTCCATCCGCAGGGCCTCAAAACTCTTTTTCCTGGATACTCTGCCCATCATGCAACCCGGTGGCGGCAGTAGTAAGTTGTGTGAGGGGGGTCTATGAGCCCCCCCCCCGGCTAGATGGTGTTGCAGCTTCACTCCCGCCGGAGTGGTGTCGCCCAGTCTTTGCCAAAAGTCTGCTGGTCAGATGGTCCCCCCTCGTAGGTTCCCCAAGGAGTCGCCCCAAGTGCCTCAAGTATACAGGAAGCGGACCCTCCAGAAGCAAAGACCCTCGCCGCTGTACAGGATCAGTACTGAAGTAGGTCTGTTTCGTTCTCCCTACCGTAGACAGTACTCCTTGCCTGCTGCAGCGGTGTGGACGATGCCCAGCTACAACATCAAGGCGTATACATGCTTCTAGGGAAGTTGCATCTCATGCCCCCTTCAGCAGATAGCCCCAGCTCTCCACGCTCCCGAGCGCAGGGTCTCTGCACTAACAGCAGCTCAGTCCTCAAAGCGGGCCTCCACAATCAGACACCGATCCGCTCCCACACTTATCTCAGTATCCAGATAGGCGCAATGAAGACCTGCTCAGTGCCTACAGGCATCCCCCGGTGGTGTTCCACTCAGCGCTCAGTGGGCATCTCCGGTCATCAGGTGCTCTCGCCTCTGTCTGCTTGATCTTGTACCAGGGAGCGCCACACCATCCAGGATCGCCCCGCTGGTCCCCTGGCCGTTCGCGCGCTTTGCGCCCCTTCCACGCCACAGAGCCCACGCGCTCTCGTTCAGCCGCTGCACCGCTTACTGGGTCTGCACTCCACACCTAGGCATCAATGTCACAGGGTGCCGCCCCCTTGTCATTTCAGGCCAGCTAGCGCTCCGATTCACTCCAGGATGCGCTTTATGGTGAAAGTATGGTTCAAATGCGAGCGGCCTCACCGCGGTGCAGTCGGTGTCCCGCGCACCGCCATTTTAGAGTCAGGCAGCCTCGGCCGGCCAGTCGGGGGACATTCGATCGCTCCCGCCGCCCCCCGGTGCCACCGCTCACCGGGTCCTCAGGCAAGCCGCTTCCTCCTCCCGAACAGCTTCAATTTCGTTCGGAGATGCTCCGGGGACACCCACAGTCCGCAGCTGCCGTCCCCTTCACCAGACGTCCACTCTTCCGTGCGGGGCTGCCATTTTGGGTCCCGTTTAGGCGGGCTGCGGCGAGAGAGTAAAACTCAATTTTCTTCCCTTCCTTCCTCGCTAATGCCCCGATCTTCCTCCCAAACGGGCACCGGATATTCCGCAACCGATTGCGGTGTCGGGGCCCCTTACAAGGCAACAGGATCACTTAGTACGGAGGGTGGCCGCGGGGGAGCTCCGAGGACCGCTTCTGACTACATCGGCGCCCAAGCCACGCCCCTCAATTGATGACATCACTGATGATATATCTTCCCTGCCAGCCATAGATAAGCACCTCCTTTACAGCTCATAGATGGCTGAAATAGTGAGCTGCGTACACTATGCCATGCGGCCTGAGGCTTCCCATCAAGCAGCTAGCTGTAAGCTGAAAAAGAGGGACAGTTAGCATCATATACTAGCTGTGTGTGGGCTACGGGAAAGACCACCCTACAAAATAACAGGTTGTTTGACCACCCCACTGCCTACAAGCGGCTTGAACAATCTCAAGAGACGTGTTCTGCAAACCTTGTTTAACCTCCTCGGACAGGTCCTGCAGGTAAAGGAACAGACGAGGAAGAGGAATTGATGAATAGGCTGCCCCTGTTATTCTTTATAGGTAGCACCCATCTCCTTTTGTAAACACCATTTTTACAAACAAGATATTTTGGGTCAGCTAAGTGCAACCTTAAAAAGAGGTGGGCTTGTAATCAATGCAAATTATCTTCCATGCACACATGTTCAGGTGTTTTGCCATCATTATTGCAAAACCTGCCTCCTCACAAACAACCCACAAATAGGCCTCAATTTCCTCCAGTCCACTGGAGATAATCTAGAAGGGAAGACTCACAGTATCTCTTCTTGATGATTCTATTGCATCTCAAAGCACTATTCACGCTGCCAGCAACCAGGGACTGTGCAAAGGGGATCAAGATTGGTTACCAAACGAATGTGTCCCCAAGATCTGCGCATACCGAGCGTATCCATGAGGTGCATCCGATCCGCAGTTTGAGGTTCCCTAAGGACCCATCGTCTCATAAACTGTTGGCAAAAAGGGAAAATGCAGTGGATGCTCACACCAAATGAAACATTTTCAGGAATGATTCAGCTGCATCGATGATCGAGGAGATTTATTCCAACAGACCCACTGCGAGGTGACTTGACCAACCCACCAATAGTCCCTCAAACTATCACAACTGTTCTTCTCATGGGTGATGCCAGACAACACCACATCTATTCATGCATTCACCTACATCTCTTCAACTGTGAGCTAACAGCGTTTCAGGCCATTGCAGTGGCAGCAATGTACTATAGAAATGTCAATGACACAGTCAGATGCAGGTGGCTGAAGTGAAAATATTTGTTTGAAAAACTCTATGTCCCAATGCCTTGGATATATATATCTTTCAAAATGTAATCACACCCCTATAAAATTTACAAATCCTAGGCCAGCTGCTTTTTAATTATTTACGTTTCTGAGTCACCAGGAACGAGGACAATCTTTGGTAGACGAAGAGACAAGGAATCGAGAGACAAGGAAAGATGCATTGATGCAACGCAATGATGAAATGCACATTCAGAGCCATCTAATTAATATTTGATTGGAAAATACTGGTTGCAAATTGCCACCAGTATTTTTGCGACCAGTAAAGATTTTTAGGAACTGACCTATGTACTAATAGGTTGGTTCTTAAAAATATGAATTATAGTGGGTCACAAACTGAACTACCTCATGAATATTAATGAGCGAGGTTGCAAATTGTGGCTTAATACCATTGGAGTATTCATAAATGGGATCATGGCCTGCTAGGGCCAGCAAACCAACATGTATGGCATTGCTTTTAAATAAAGTAATCATTTTTTAATGCAGTCTGTTTCACTTCAAAGAAATTGTGCTGCATTTAAAAATCATGTTTCTTTTTTTCAAAAGTTTTTTTGAGTCTTCAGCAAACTTTCCTATTACATTAACAAAGGGGAAGGGGTCCCAAGAGTTTCCCCTTTGTGAATGTATTACTAACTCCCTGGAGGTGTTGGTAAATTTTCAATGCTCTGTAATCTGTTTCAGTGAAGTCGCGAACATTGATACATGTCAAAGCTATTCGGAATTTATATGAAATGCCTGCAACATACCCCTTCCAGGTACGGAATCAGTATCCATTCAGAATCCCATTTTAGGAGTACTTTTACATTTGCGACTGTAAAAATGCTTAGTACACCTGGCCCTTATGACTGAGTTCACAAGAGGAGTAAGAGCGGTTGATGTTAAAGATAACGCCAAGATTACAAACTTTCTGGACTGGCTAAGCTATGGTATGAAGCCAGACGAACGGTAGAAGTGAGGTGTTAACTGGGCCTAGAAGTAAGATTTTATGTTCTGGTTGCTCAGGTAGTCTGTTGTTTTCTGGAAATCGCAGTTTCGCTTTTACAATATAGCTTAGATTTAAAAATCCTGCAATGTTAAAAGTTGCAGACCAAAACCCTCTGACTGACTGTAGCTATCACACATGACATGGGACCTCTTGATGCCTTACAAGTGTGCACGTCTGTGTATATATGTAGGTTGTGCATGTATGTGTGCACATGTGTGTTATGTGTGTAGATGGTGCCTATACATACGAAGCCATTTTGAGTATGGTATTTGTCCTGTGCATAGCTTCCTGACTCTTTAAGCGAATCACTCAAATACAAGAAAATGTTCTTCCTGGCCATTCAGACTGTCAGGCACCGATTGATTATCCAGTTCCAATATTGTTTTCTTTGCATTCTGATACCTGTAGTCCTGTTTTTATAATGGGAAAATAATAAGTTCCAGAATTTATAGAAATAAACGAAGGTCCTGATTTAGAGTTTGCCGGACAGGTTACTCCGTCACAAACGTGACGGGTATCTTGCCCGCTGTTTTAGAAGTATGTTGTATCCAATGGCACTTGTAATACGGCAGACGGGATATCCATCATGTTTGTGACGATGTAACCTGGCTGCCAAAATCTAAATCAGGCCCTAAGATTGGAAGAATTGATCACATCTTTTGTGACACAATGTGTCACTTCTCAATCATCACCATTTGCCCTCAATAATATACAGCGCCTTTTGTGCATCACGATGGTTCCCATGGTTCTTCATCCCTTCTTGCCGACAACCCATGCATGCCTTTACGGAAAACGCATCCTTCTGGATTTTTTACAATCATAAGTACCATCTGCCCTGCAGAAGTCCACCTGTAAAAAGTTCTGCGAATCAGAATCTGTGATTTTCAGATGACCCATTCTGAGCACGCGTAGACTCACGATGGTTAAATTGTTGGAGAACCGGTCTCTGGATTTCAAATAAGAAATCAAATGAGGTTCCTACAGAGCGGACAAACGCCTGGTCATTTTTTGGCATCTTAATTCATAATTAATGTACTGTAGATAAACTAAATGACATCCTGTAAATTTATAATAAAATAGGAAGCAATCCAATTAAGGATTCACTTTCCTGGAAAATATTCATATATTGAGACCCTATGAAGCGAAACTAAAGCAAAGAGCTTCAGTAAGGGGTAAGTGGATTTTAATTAGCTAGCTGAAGTCTAAATAAACAGCGAGTGCCCTAAATTCAAGACAAGAAATGACCTCCTTTCAAGGCAAGTGGATTATATTTGCATAATTTGTTCAGGGATCATTTCTAAATGCTCTGAAATTTACTTTGTTCCGAAAATATAACTCACAGGCATAATTAGTGATTAAATGCTGATAATCATTTAAATAAACAATGCTCTAGAAAGCTAATTCTGAGCACATCTACCGAGAGAATATCTAAAGGAACAAAGAGACAGGAAACCTTGAATTATATCTGGCTGTTCATTCAAAGCACACACAGTGCTCCTTTTGCTCCATTTTATTATCAGACCAAATTGCAGAATTATGCTTGAAGAGCAGGCCAGCTTCTCATTGATTAACGATGATTCTATTACTTCATTAAAGTGATTGCTTCTAATTCTAAAACTTCACACTTGGGTTAAAGGATTCTGAGGTTTGATTGCATAATCGACGTCAGATCAGCGAAATTATTCAAGTTTTGTGTTGCTTCTGTGCTGTATCATTGCAGAAGGGCCATTGTGCCCATGTCTCATGTGCAAGTGAGCTTCAGTCATGTGGCTAAATGTTGGGGGCTTTGTTTATGGTCTATTTTGAAATGTCAGATGGCAAAACATTTTTAATTGCAACACAAAAAGATGATGGATGGAATGCTGAACATTGTCAAACATTCACCCACAGTACATAGATCTGGGCTTAAATCCATTGTTTTTATGCTCGCAGTTCCAGTTTGGACCCAGTCATATGCAAATCAGTCTTGACCCTGCGCCCAATGGGAACAGTCCAGCCAGAACTGCCAGGCCAGGTCCTCCCCAGACCAGAAACAAGCATCCTGGGACCTGTTTTTGGCTATCATCTCTCATCAGACAGGCTCGCTTGAATCCAACAGAATAGTGAGCACGGGACCCACGTCTGGCATACCCTTCCCACTTGGGGTGACTATAGCACCACAAAAAGATGATGGACCGAATGCTGAACATTGTCAAACATTCACCCCAGTACAGAGATCTGGGCTTAAATCCATTGTTTTTTTGCTCACCATGCCATTCCAGTTTGGACCCAGCCATATGCAAATCAGTCTTGACTCTGCTCCCCATGGGAACAGTTCAGCCCGAACTGCCAGGCCAGGTCTTCTCCATATACGGAAGCAAGCATCCTGGGACTGGTTTCGGGGTATCACATTTCTATCAGCCAGGCTCGCTTGAATCCAATGGCATAGTGAGCATGGGACCACGTCTTGGCATACCTTTCCCACTTGAAGTGACTATAGAAGAACAAAAAGATGATGGACAGAATGCTGAACATCGTCAAACATTCACCCACAGTACAGAGATCTGGGCTTAGATCCATTGCTTTTTGCTCACCATTCCATTCCAGTTTGGACCCAGCCATATGCAATTCAGTCTTGACCCTGCTCCCCATGGGAACAGTCCAGCCCGAACTTCCAGGCCAGGTCCTCCCCAGACCAGAAACAAGCATCCTGGGACTGGTTTTGGGGTATCACCCCTCATCAGCCATAAAAACATTTTTTATTACCTAGTCCCAACCACCTATGATTGAATGTTTGGTCATTAGATCTGGCCATGTTATTTAAATATGCACTGATTCAATGAGACATTTGCACAGTCAGATGTGGAAATAAATGGTGTGCACCCTAAATATCGAAACCAGAACATCCATGGCACAGAAAAACCAGGCCAAAATATTTACTCCAAATATTGACAGTTAAGTAGGTATAGATTTTCCATACCTACCTCCACATATATGTACCTACACGATATGTCTTCAGGGTACGTAGATAAGTTAGGAACAGTAAATCTATGCCTCCCTATATGCACTTACCTTTCATATTTTGTCCCTCGATATTCTGTCCTCGATACTGTACCACGATTTCCTGGGAGTCAATATTTAGTAGTATGATCTAAAGAAATCTATTTGGGAGTGCAAAGTTACAGATTCAGGATCGGTTGAATTTTGTACATGCAAGTGGGATTCACAAACATGAAAACTCCCCCAGTATTGCAGACTTTTTGCTTCTTTAAATGTATGCCTGTGTGTGGGTCATTACTGGGAGGTCGTACATGCAAATGTCGGTGAACACGCCCAAGATAGTAAGTTTGTGGATATTAAAATATATCAGTTGCAGATATTTTGCCACTATAGAAACCCTCCAAAACCTCCACCTGATAAAGGCCGGCTGAAGTGTGCTCTCTGTTAGATATGAGGAAGGCACATTCCCATAGTTAATGGAGGAGCAGGGGCAGGCTAATCTCTGGGAGGAAAAGGGGGGACCTTTTACCCACTGAGAAACAAAAAATGGATATGCATCATATTTCAATATGCAGAATTTACTGCCTGGTGAAAATTCTCCCTCTGTAAAATATTATTTATGAGAATACTCCTGAACAACCACGAATATAGTAGTTTTCCTGAAGTGCACTTGGGTTTATCTGTGAATGACTTAAAAGTTGGGCACCAGGGGAGTCAGTCATTCTTCTGAATCTTCCACAGGTCCAGGGGTGTTTTAATGAGAGGTTCTGAAGCGCCCACTTTTATACCTGGTGCCAACATTTGTGTAGGGGACTTCCCTGACCTACCCAAAAAACTGGTTCTAGTCAGTTCTTCCCCTGCCTCTCTCTGGTCCTGTAAAAAACATTTTATTTTGTAAACGCCGCAGCATCAATGATATGGTCATAGTGTTCAACCTAGATGATTTAGCAAGCCGCATCATTGATGCTGGGCCATTTACAAAATAAAACCTTTTTTCCATCTCTCTGCGTCAAGATGCCATTTGATCTATATTTATTGCTCTATTCTGTGTATTGAAGACTTTCTTTTTGAGACTTTGAGTCTCCCCCTAAGTTATTTAATTAAGGGGTCAAGAAATTTCAAACGATCCACCTCTGTCCTGAAGATGGTCTCACTGATTTAACGCTACAGAGACCGAAACGTCGACGCCGAACCCATTCCTCTCTGTCCTTTAGTTGTTGTTTATTGATTAAATTTGAGGTCTGAACCCTTTGTATAGGCCAGTCCCATTGTTTTGAACTAATGAAGATGGGTTTTTATACATTGAGAATCAGGATGTTTTTGTATGTTTAATATATATGTTTTCTGTTGTCAATGTATGTTTTTGATTTGATTGTTGTTATTTCTGTACCCCTACTTTAATGTTTTTGAAATATAAAATTAATTACTCCTTTTGATACACCCGGTCGTTGAAACTGTCTTTTCTAAAAAATAATTTAAATTACTTTGGATTTTTTTCGATGGTTGTCATTAGATGTCACCTAAATCAAGATATAGTTATTTTGAACAATAATTGTTAAATGAATTCCGTAAAGGCACCTTTACCTTCTTACTTTATTACCCAAGCCCACACGGGTCGTTTGGGTTGCCCATTCTTTGTAACTTTCTAAAAGTGGCATTTTCCAAATTGTAACTTAAAATCCAACTTTACCATTAAAGAAGATTTTAAATTACACTTCATTTGAGTATAAATATTATTTCTCTTTCAGCTCCCAATCTGAAGTTAGCACTTGTTAAGTGTATAATAAGGTAACCCAGTGTTAGTTTATGGAAGAGATAACATTCCAACAGCGAAACATGACTTTAGGAGTTTTTCACTGTCAAGAGATGTAAAACTTAAATCCACATATCCTACCTTTTAGGCACCCTGCCCTATGAGTAGTTAGGGCTTACCATAAGGGTGACTTATAAATTACTAAAAGGAAGGTTTAGGCCTGGTAAAATGTTTATTTTGCCAAGTCGAAATAGCAGTTTAAAACTGCCATACAGGCTGCAGTGGTGAGCCTGAGACATGTTTTCAAGGCTACTTTAGTGGATGGCACAGTGAGTGCGGCAACCCGCTATTAGCATTTAATTTACAGGCCCTGTGTACATGTAGCACCATTTACCAGGGTCTTTCAAGTAAATTAAGTGTACCAATCAAGTTTAGGCCAATTATTCCATGTTTACAGGGGAGTGCGCAAGCACTTTACCACGGATTAGTAGTGAAAAGGTGCACAAAGTCCTAAAAGTCAACAGGAACTGATTCAGCAAAAGAAGGCAGAGCAAGGCAAAAATCTCGGGTGACCCTGCACAGAGGCCCAGATCCGACAAATTCCCAGCAAATTCACCTTAATTACTCTTTTAACAATACATTACTGTACCGCACGTTCAGACAGAGTACATCACATGAAAATGACTATAGTCTTCTGCCACAAAAAGGACAACAGCCGAAACACCACAAATACAATGCACCGGTATCATCAAAGGGCTTTCCTAAATCAATAAGGAAAACAATGCAAACATGTTGGCAAAAGTGCAAAGGACAGAAAAACCATATTGCATGTACACACACACACACACACACACACACGCACACTCAAATACAAATGCACACACACACACACACTCACACTTATACACACACAGACACAGACACACACACACACAGTTTCTCTCCCTCTTTCACTCAGCACCAGGGCACAAAGGACCCAGGGCCCGACACGTGTATCCAGATGTATCTCATGAAAATAGCCCTACAATTATTGACATGGCTAAACTACAACAGTTACACATAACAATGGCCACTAAATCACTGTATCTACACCAACACTGGCCCTGCAAGGCAACACCATCCCAAACAACCTCCACTGAAAGGCAGGTCAAAAATAATAGTAAGTGCATTGGACATGTGCATGTTCCCTGCAGATAAAACTGTACAGCAGGCGTCCCTGCAAAACAACACTTACCAAGCTTTAGGTTATTTTGGCTGGACTAAGGGTTTTCAGAAGACAGTGGAAACAGAAGAAAGGCATCTATGACTCCACTCATATATATAAATTAATTTCCATTTCACACTTACACATTGCAATATCTGAATTTGTTGGCACTTGCAAACTCCTTAAGAAGATTCAATTTGAAAGCAATATTGTCTTGGAAGGCACCTCCCAACCACTCAAGTCATATATACCCCTTGAGAACCAAACTTCATCTACTTTGCACCTGCCAGTTACAACTGCACACCTCCACATCAGCAGCCTACCATCATGTGGGACACCTGCCCAAAAGAGACCAGCATGGATTGAGACAATTTCACCATTTTTTTCAGACAGATCTGTGTCATGTATGTGCCCCAAATAATTATTTCAAATCCAGATATCTCAGGAAAATTCAAAGTCTCAGCTTTGAGTCTGACTGAGACACCCAACAATAGCAACTCCGGCACCTGAGATTAGAACACCGGTAAAGCATATGGTAGGAGATTCACATCAAGTGGTAATTGAAAGACTTGCACCACACAGATAATGAGGACCCAACAGAGAGGTGAACCAACCACAGAAGATGACAACAAAAATACCTGCTCCACCATCAGTGAGTCGCCAAGAAACCTGACTTCACTAAACTAAAATGCTGATAGTAGCACAAAAGATTCAACAAGTAGCTTTATGTGCCTTGTGTGTGTGTATAGGGGATTTTGAAGGGGAGGGGGTGGTTAAAGCCATGATAATCATTTCATAACCAATAACTGGAAGAGACTTCAAACTCACCAGACTCCCCAAAAAGTTTTTTGAATGAGTGTGTCTTACATGTGCAAAAAGTTGTAAATTCCATATGAAAACCTCATTGGTGAGTTTCATGGCAATTCTTCAGAGATGTTACTTATGCAGATGGGAGCTGTATAAACTATGTGGAACTCTTGAAATTGTAAGTGACATCTAAGTTTTGATTATGACCTTGACCTTGAAAAGGGTGGTAACTTAGATATCAGTAATAACATTAATTGTGGCCATTACTGTTAGATTCAGGAGATGCATAGTACAAAATTGGGAAATAAATTGCTCAATAGTTCTGCATTCTTACTCTGTTGGCATCAGTGGTATCAGTGGCAACTGGAGACATGAGTAGTAATTACCAGGATGCGTGACTGTATTACTGCCATGCCTCCTGGTTGGTGCTGAAAATCTGTCAATGTCGTAGAGTTGAAAAAATGGTGGATTTCTTGGAAAAGTTTTCTCCTCCATCAGAATTCTGATGACATCTGAAGGAGGGTCCTAGATGTTTAGCAGTGAGTATCCCAAGGGGTGCATTAGGATAGTGGTCCGGGTTGGCAGTGCCAAAGATTTCCCAAATCGCTTGACTGGGGGTGAATGTTTTGATTTGTTCTGCATTCCGTCCATCAATTGTGTGTCTTTTGCTTTCTCGCCCTAAGTCCGCCGGGTATGCCCAGACGTGGGTCCCAGGCTCACTGTGCCACTGGATTCAGCTACCCTGGCTGATGAGGGGTGAAACCCCGAAACCGGTCCTAGGATGCTTGTTTCCGGTCCAGGGAGGCCCTGGCTTGGCAGTTCGGGCTGGCCTGTTCCCATGAGGTACAGGGTCAAGACTGATTTGCACATGGCCAGGTCTAAACTGGGGTGGCATGGTGAGCAAAACAATGATGGATTTAACCTAGATCTCTTGACTGGGTGTGAATGTTTTGATTTGTTCTGCATTCTGTCCATCAATTGTGTGTATTTTGCTTTCTCGCCCTAAGTGCGCCGGGTATGCCCAGACGTGGGTCCCGGGCTCACTGTGCCACTGGATTCAGGCTACCCTGGCTGATATGGGGTGAAACCCCGAAACCAGTACTAGGATGCTTGTTTCTTGTCTAGGGAGGACCTGGCTTGGCAGTTCGGGCTGGACTGTTCCCATGAGGTACAGTGTCAAGACTGATTTGCATATGGCCAGGTCTAAACTGGGGTGGAATGGTGAGCAAAAGAATGATAGATTTAACCCAGATCTCTGGACTGGGGGTGAATGTTTTGATTTGTTCTGCATTCCGTCCATCAATTGTGTGTCAAAGATTTGAGCAACAAGGCAGTCATAACTTTCTGGGAATTCAGAAACATATTTTTTTTAGTTTGAAAATGCTTTATTGAATATAACCATAAAAATAGTACAAGTCCAATTAATTAAGTTACATACTATGTTATCAATAAAGAAGTCATACAATTGAGTACATTTAAATCCAATATCATACTAGAGTTATTAAAATAAAAAGCACAAAATATTTTATTTGATTTGGTGTGCTACGAAAGAAAAGAAGAGAAGAAAAGAAGAGAAAATGGGAGGAGCCTTTCATAAGGAACCAGTAATTGAAAGATCTATTAAACCACTAGCAACCTGAATCAGACTAATACAACGAATACACCAATTGATAAACCATTAAGCGGGGGGTCAAATACCATGTTGTCAGTAGATGATCCATGGGCATGTGTACTCAAGAAGGAGGTCCGGGGCTTCCCCAATATGTCCCTTATAATCATGTTTTGGACAGAAGATGAGTATACTCTGTCAAGTCTGTGATTATGACAAATACGTTCCACCATCTTGTGATAGTGATCTATCTGCGTAGTGTCCTTCCAATTTGAAATTATAGGCTGCAAAGCAATATCAATAAGAAGATCCACAAACTTTCCAAGTCATAGTATCAATGTTCCAGGCATTAGAGGATCCTCTTAGGAAAAATGTAAACTTTGTTGAATGGTATTTGAACTGAACATATGTCAACAAGCTTATCCCACACCTGTAACTAAAAAAGTAGAACTCGAGGGCAGTCAAAAAACATATATAAAACATCGCTCTCATCCGCATCACGTGACCAGCAATTATTATTAGTAGAGAGTTTCATTTTATAAAGAGAGAAAAGGCTCAAAATTAAAAATAAGCCATTATAAAAGAAAAATAAAGTTTGAGTGGTGTTAGCTGAACAATAGGCGGATTGGATTTTACACCAAATTTTATTCCACATGGATATTGGAAAAGATCCATAGTATTCTGCTTCCAATTGTAATTTCACTTTGGTTTTATCTCTGTGGGTGTCTGAAGGAGATAAAGCCTTGTACATTTGAGATGCTGTTCATTTGGAACAAAAATCAGGAACAACAAAGGAAGGGTCAAGCAACTGTCAGGTCTGTAAAGATCTGATAGGTAAAACTTGTGTAATAGAGTGAATCAATTGGTCAAACTGAAACTTTGAAGAAGAGGGCATCTTAAAGGTATGTTGAAATGTTTTGAAGGACATGAATTGATTGCCTATATTGAGTTAGTCCTCATACTTGATACCTTTATGAGCCCAATCTTGCCCAAAAATTATTTTATTGTTCATTTTTTATATTTTTATTATGACATATATGGGAGAGTCTAAAATTGTATAATGGAAATTAAAGTTCAAGCGCAAAGGGTTTTGCATGGAATATGGAATTATTTATTATAGGTGACGAAAGAAATCAGGGCCTATGTATAAAATAAACTAGATCTCGAAATGAAAAAGGAGAAATAGATTAAGTTTTATGTTTCTCCAAACTGTGGGAACAATATCAGAGTCCAGAGAAAGTGAGGTTCAAATTTGTTTGAGGATAAAAGCTGAGTGATAACTAATAAAGTCAAGTGAATTAACCCCACCTTTATCTGTTTGCATTTTGAGTCCAGGTAAGAAAATGTGTGGTGTTTTACCATTCCATAAGAATTTCCGTTGAATGGTGTCAATGGATTTAAAAAATTGAAGAGGAATCTTGACAGAGAGCATTGATTAGCGAACATTATTACCAAATTGCCTCATCATCTTAATAAGGTTTAATCTGCCCCACCAGGAAAGAAAGAGAGACAACCATCTTGTACTAAGGAAATGGAGGTTCAGTTTGGTGTCTTCAAGATTAATAGCAATGGTTTCACGTATTGAAGGAGAGTATTTATCACCCAGACATTTAATGCAGGATAGACGACCATGAGAAGCCAGAATTTGCAAACATACCTTTTAACACACAATTTATTTAATGGAGTGACTTCTGTTTTATCAATATTAAATTTGTATCCTTATTCTCTAGTATATGCATGTAGTAAACAAAAACAATTGTGGTTTCAGGATTTGATATTAATAATAATATGCCATCTGCATAAGCTGTAAACTTGTAAACTTAACATTGATATCTTCATGCTTAGAACCCACATAGCCATCTGATCTCCAGGACCCACTTCATTAGACTAGACCTGGCTGCTCGTGCTGCCCCTAGGGAGCGGGCCAGGGCATGCCTGGACTTCAGCGGCTGACCCTGGGCTGGGCTAACAGTGTATGGCATGGGTAAGGACAAACCCCCGCCACCTACGCAGGCACAAACAAAATAGACCAGTACACAATTGTAACCTCCAGCAGCAGGGACCCCTTCCTCTTTTCCAGTGTCACAGCAGTATACCTCTCCTCCAAACATACTATTGATTGGAGCTGAAACGTTGCCTACCTTGGGGCCAATTGGACTTTTGCAATATTGCCTATGAAGGACTACTCAAGATATTCAGTGACACAATACAGTGGATATAAAATCAAGCTGCTAGTCTTGGTCTCATTTGGAAACAACACACTCATAACAAATTAGCCCTAAATTCCCTTTACTGACTCCAAGATGCAGAATAAAACACATTGGGTACACACTGTGCACAAAATGTTTTGCAGCAAATAGCAAGAATGCCTACGCAACTTGGACACACATATTGGTTTGACAACGAACCTTCTTTCTGCAAAAACACAGGATGTCTTCCAACAAAAATTCAAGAGATGAAAAGCTGGTAGAAGGTCCCTGCGAACAACGGCCACAAAATGCTTGAATGTAAAACCCAGTGTCTTAAGAGTAGAGCCTGAGTAGAGCCAAACTACCTATTTTTCACGAAAATTTAACTCTTCTGATCACCAGAAGAAGGAGATCCTAAAATATTTACCACAGGATGACAGGACCACAGCTCATGGGCATAGCTACCATTGGTGAGTGAGATGCAGTGCACAAGGGCCCAGAGCCCCGAGGGGCCCATGAACTCTGACAATGATGTATTTACTACCTCAATAGCAGTCAAAAGGGATATTTTTCTTGCTTGCACCAGGGCTCATGACATTCTTGCTATGCTACTGCCGCAGCTGTGGGCAAACCACATGACATTACACACCTCAACCCTGAACTTGAATCCCTACCCACCAACCTATCCACTACTAACCTTTGCAGTCCTAAAACAACACGTTTTGCTGAGCTGTGCGCTGAGTTTATCGTTAGTTGTTGATTTACATTATACTGGTATTGCATGGAGTTTCAAAGTGTTTGATAGTTGACACGTTGATGGAATATAAAGCACAAATAAACAAGCACTGGTAAAGCCAATGGGTCACACCTTTTATACCAGAAGCCAACCTATTGGCTTTACTATAGTTTTCTGTATCCCAGAAGGCCCCTAGATGTGAGCATGCATGCACAGTGGCCATCTTGCAATGTTTCCTCTTATGCTATAGGAAGAAACATTACAAGATAAATGCTGTGCATGCCAGAAGATGGCTGCTGTGCATGCACAATTATTCTAATAGTTTTTAATAATGCTTAAGAAAAATCACACTAAGATGGCCGTTGTGTGTATGCACATATGTGCACATGGGTGAGCATCTTGTAAAGGGTTTCAAATTATTGAATAATGGCCACAGTGGAAGGAGCCATGACGGCAACAGGGCACTGGGGTGCAGGAAAGTTTAAATTAAAAGACAGAGGGAAAAGGGGCAGAGTAAAGAGACAGAGGGAGAAAATAGTCCCTCATGAACAGTAATGCAAGAGCCTGGCATCAGCCCTGAACAGGTGCAGTTCTTTGAATCAAAATACACAAGATCAAAATGTTCCTAGGGCAGAATAAACACCAGAATAGAAATTAAAGCAATTGAATCTTGAATAGAGAACTGAGATAGACAAGAAAGACATAAAAAAAAACTCAACCCATCGGATCCAGCAAATTACAGCCCCATATCAAATGGACCATTCTTAGGAAACGTGTTTGAGAGAGCAGTGTTTACTCAATTCTCTAATTTTACCAAACATTATGGCTTACTGTCAGACCAATAGTCTGGCTTCAGACCACGGAGAGGCACAGCAAACACCATTGTATCCATATGGAATGATCCAAAACTCACAGTTGACAAAAACGGAGTACCTACCTCATTACTTCCGGATTTATTAGCTGCATTTGACACAGTCCACCACCACACCTTACCCTAAAAACTACCAGCCTACCGTGATATAGCCTAAGGAACTTGAAGCCCCTTCGACCACATCAAAAGAAGTTAAAAACCTAGGAGTAACCATGGATTCAGACTTATCCTTGATACCTCTTGCTAACATCACAAAGAGTGCTCTCTACACAATGAAAACACAATTTCACATGTTTTCATACCTTGCATACCAACATAAACTTTGAGCCATCCGCACACTCGTAATCTCTAAGCTGGGCAATGCCAACAGCATATACCTTGGCGCTTCTGCATTCATTAACAGCAAAATACAACTCTTCCAAAATGCTGCCTTAAGGCTTCTTCTCTGCCTTAACCCAAGAGAACGCATAGCACCAGTCTGAAGTTGCTCCACTGGCTACCTGGAGGGCAATGCTCAAGGCACTCTGCATTGTCACAGAGCCTCCAGAGGAAAAGGGCCGTTATACCTACAAGTTAAATGCAAGCAACACAAACCAAATAGAACACTGGACTCCAGGCTTGCATCACTTATCATCGTACCACCTTACCATAAGAAATACATAGCAGGCACTGCTTTCTCAGCACAAGCTGCCAACTCAATACCAGCCAGCATTAGAAACCCAGAAAACAGTCACATCTTCAGCGCAATCCTCAGCTTACAACCCACAAATTGCAAACAACTCAACCAGCAAACTGCTTGCAGTATGCAGGTAAGCAGAAAAGGGCTATGGGTCTTCCTGACATCATATAGGTATGTATTTCCATATACAACTGTTATGCCCCACAATAATACCAAAACCATAATATGCTGCAGTCAGCAACAAATTGTAACCTATACCTATTAAATCCCCATAATACGTACCTGCTATGAGGGTTGTCCATCACCAGCACTGTACAGCCAAAAACCAAACATCACCAAACGAACAGGCATGGAATAACTGAAGAGATCTTTTGCACATCACTGGACAGTTTGGAGGACTTTAATATAGTCCACTACTGCAGGTCCCAAATATCTATACAATCTGACCTCTTCTTTACATCTCACATAGACACTCAGATATGGGATGATAATAAAAATGCTCATCCCTTTTGATCCCTCCAATTCTCTCTCCCACCAGCCATGCCAGCTCAAGACCACAACTATACACAACATCTCAGATTGGACAACCTAGAGCAGTAACCAACTAGGCAGACTATATCATATGAAATACCATAAAGGTGCCTGCAGAGCTGTTCAAAGCTAAAAGCATACTGAAAACCATAAAATTGCGCATCTGCCTCTTACACTTCATCACCTAACACTCTGCTACGCGCTGCGACCCATAACATGATAACCGCACCTCGGTGTTCATCATGCACAACACGGAAACACTTCCCACATAGGATCAATAACAAAAACAACACCCTTCTACCCTTGCACCCTACATGGTGCAGCATGCTACTCATGTAGGCAAGCAATTCAATGTCCCATGTTGGGCTAGTAAGCGCTATATGAATGCTGCAATCCAATACAATACAATCACGAGCAAGGGGTGAACACAAAGCCCACTATAAGTCTATATTGCGCACAGGTCACTTGATAGCAAATAGATAACATAGGGGGTCATTACGATGGTGGGCGGACAGAGGTCCAGTCCTTGGGACCGTCCGCATGGATTGCGGCGGTCCCGCACACAAGATTACAATGCGACCGCCACCGTGGTGGTCGCATCATGTATCTCTGACATTACGGCAGGTGCTGCTGGCTGCAGCACCTGCCGCAATGTCAGAAATACTGTGTTTGCATTTCCCTGCACTACGTGGCAGGCACCACACGGTGCCTGCCACCTGGTGTAGGGAAATGTAGAGGGGTACCTTAGGTACCCCCACCAGTGAATACCCACCTCCCCCAACACAAGAGGGGCCCCCAAATGCAATCCCCGCCAGCCTGTGAATGGAGGTTTCACCGCCATACACCGGCTGGTGGGGAGGCAGCATCATAATATGGCGGACGGTACCTGCTAGGCACTGCCACCATATTGTTGATGCAGGGTGGGTCCACCAGGCAATCGTAACGATTGCCTGTGGCGGACCCATGGCGGACGGACTTTGCGTCTGCCAGCACACCGCCCGCCATTGTAATTTGTCGGGCGGAGAAGTGCTTTACGATGGTGGTGAAACCGGCACGCTGGCGGTTTCACCACCATCGTAATCGGCCCCATAGTCTTTAGACAAGACCTAAAAATGACCCTATGCTTTTTATTTCTATTGATACCTCATGTAAAAACCCCAAGAGCCTTCAAAGCTTCCAGTTTGGTGAATGTGTGAAAATTCTTGATCGGAATCAAGGAGAGGATGTTCAGGTTTGGAGCCACATGATGTGTGGAAGACGAAGAGAGATCTGGGCTTTACTCACGCACTTACATCAGGGGTGTAACACAGGCCACTGCACCCCCTGTGGCACAGATAGGGGCCCTAACCCCTTGGGGGCCCCAAACTTTCAGTGGGGCCCCATTTCGGCAAAGGCCAATTAATATCTATCACATATGGGAGTAGCTGGGGCCCCTCTTCACATTGTGCAGGGGCCCCATTAATTTAAGCTACACCACTGACCTACATCAACATGTTAAGTAAAGAGTGCAACAGAGAGTATTGTATCTCAATGGAATACCCTGTGAAGGGCTGTGAGTTTTCTTTATGCTGGCTGTTTTTGCACAATTACAGAAAATAGAATAATGAGAAAGTTCCAAGCCAGGACCATTTCTATTAATGCCTACACCATTACAATCAACATACATTTTTCATCTGTGATGGGAAAAGCGACAAGACAGAAAACAATGAAGCTTTAAAAGAGTTATAAGCTTTTCCAGGAACAAGAATATTTCTGGTTTGGAACATGACTTCCTTTCTACATCATCGCTGTTGTCATCCTTGAAGCCCTGTGCCAGAGAACTCCAAATAAAACATTAGCAATGCAAAACGTTAGCCAAGATAGATTGTGAAGTCCATTAAGATTCGATATCAAACAAGCAAATGTTATTACAATAAACCATGGGGTGTGTGGGTGACACTGGGGGCTGTGAGAACCAATTTGCCCTTGCCAAACACTAATTTACTTGACATTATATCCTTTTAATTGTACAAAAAGCTACACCGTTAGTAACTGGAACTCATTATGCATCAATTCCCATTGCGCACTTTCAGACCATATGAGTCAATGGGCAGTCATGCCCATATCGTACATAAATTATGCCAACTTCCCCAGCAGTGCTCTATTTACCGTAAGTCTACTGCATTGAGGTTAGTATCCTATGCATTGTTTGAAGTGATGGGTGGATAGACACAGGGGCTGAGCTTGAAGTTATTTGAGTTTGTTTATGTACCTGTGAGGCTTTTGTAGGCAGAACAACTCTTCCTCCCCTCCTTATTCTTTCTTTGTTCCTCTAACCTAAGACAGTTCAGAGGGTTTGTTTTGGATGGATTGACTTCACGTGTGTCCCAGGTATAACAGCACAGCTTTGTCCCCCCTGCCCATATTCCAAATGTTTTTTTCCAGTTGCGGACCGAATGTTTGAGTCTGTAGCTTAACTGGAGACTCGCAAATAATTGGCCTGGGCCGCCCTGGCTCAAATCAGCTAATGGTAGGCGAGTGATGGAGCAGGATTTCGCAAAAAGAAACCTGCTCGAATGAATACCCCCATAATACGTACTAACTGTAAGTAGTAATAGAAAATTAACGTGCACTTTACATAAACACGAGGGAAAATAGCTTTGCGCACGTGTGCACTAACGTGAAATAATATATTAAAGAACTTTAATCATATTTACATTGTGTTTTGAAAGAAATGAAAAATAATGCATGACTAGGCCGCATGTGCATTTCGTAGTTTGCATGTTGCAGCTTGCTTTGAAATTATAAATAATACCGCTTTTGCATAAAGCTATGCTAGGAAAAACGGTAACAGGGAATAGTGCCAAGGTGGGTGGTAAACAGTGAAAACTATATTATCATATAATTAATGAATGTTCATTTTCCATTTGCTATAGTGAGCTGGATGAGACGCCATTTTCCTTAACTTGGCCGGATAAGGAAGGGGCAAGATAAACAAGTAAAATTGATCTGTCAAAGGCACACTGAAGTGCTGAGCGCAGCAGAAGAGACGCAAGGGTTGAAGGTCAATGTGATGATCGCTTGCCAACGATGTGACTGACCGTGGGACAAAAAGTCTCCTTCCGCGGACATTGCTTAAAATTATGTACAATTGTAGCATGAATTAAATCGTGTGAACGGAACAATTATGAAATCATGGGAATGGGTGTAGAACAATGAATAAGCCCAACCTCTGAATGAAGTCACAGTGGTGTGACAATCCGCCTCCTAAACTCTCCAATCATCTGGCTCGTTTCGTAAAATGTTTCAAATGATGTGGGATGGACATGTAGGTTTTAGGGTATAACTGGGGTGCCTTTAGGGGTGTGGTTAGGTTAGGCTGGCTACAGAGAGAGAGAGAGGGGAGATGCGTCGCTGTCCGTCGGTTTGCAGAGAGGCCTAGCTGTTCTGTCCTGTCCCTGTCCCTGTAATCTTTGTTCCCTGACTCTATTTCAGGGAACCCCCACCATCACTTTGGCCAGAGGGGTGGTTTTCTACAGATCCTTTGGGTTGGTATTTTCTGACTCGTTCTTGCAATATTACCTGCAAATGTATTTTGTCTCTGAAACTTTTGTCTCTTCACCTATCCACTCCGTCAGAGTACATTGAAACGTATTATTTAGATGTAACTTTTGTCTCTTCATCTATCCCCTCTGTTAGATGTATTTTGTTTCACATCTGATTTTGCTGAAACTGATGTCTCTTAATCTATCCACTCCTTCATGCACAATGTCATTATTTGATTGATGAGTTTGTCTATATCTGAAATTGCTGGTGTTTCTCTCCCCCTTTGGGAGTTCATTGTTTGCACTTGTGACCGTATGTATTGAGCATTTTATCATTTAATTTGAGATAACGCTTTATTAATTTCACCGAGAGTCTGTGATTATTTAGCTGATTGAATAATTAGTTAGATAGAAGTATCATTACCATCAACTATTCAACTAATTGGTTCATCGACCAAATAGAAGGAAAGTTGATGTATAAGTTAGATAAGTATTTTGAAATGTCATATATGGATTTTAGAAAGAAAGGAATTGAACATACAAATTGACCCCAGCGCATCAGGGATTTGGGTGAATGTGTATGGGCCATTGTATGTGATATTATTGAGTATTGATCCCTGATCAGGTATTGGCCTTGCGCTGGATCAGATTCTTTGGTAGCAGAGGACGGTTTAATTATTGATTAGTTTGGTAATGATTATTGATTATATGTTCTTAACATGAAAAAGTTAGTGTCCTGTTCTATGTTGTCTAGAATACAGGTACCGAGATACCTGAGGAATCCCGGGAATGGAATTTAGCCTGAAATAGGCAGAAGAAGAGTGTGGTAAAGAAATCACACTGCAGAAGTACTTTGTCTGTTGTAATAATACCAAAGCTACGGAGGGCTGAAGGTGTTATATTTAGGGGAATTTGGTATAAGAGTAGAGTGTACGAAATAGCGCAGGGTCCACTTCCGAAACTCTAGCCTTATCCCCAGGAGAGTAACAAGACCTCTTTTCACACCAAAAAGTCCTCTTGTGAAATTTTGGCCTTATCCCTAGAGGAGTACCAGGTCCTCCCGGAGTTTGTTTGAAGGGTAAAACAGTACTGGTCGTTATTAGGACTTGTAGTGAAGAAAACCTCTTGGAAAAGTGAAAACTATCTCTTTACTAGTAGAACAGACAAGGTAGCATTGTTTTGTGTTGTTACTAACAGAAATTTGATTTTAAAAAAACACAGAAAAATATTGCCGTATCATTTTTAAAAGGAGGGTCAGTAGAAGGAGTAATACTGACGTCAGAAAAAGCCGCGCTGGCATTGGTCAGGCAGCGGGCGAGTACTGAGCTCTGATTGGTCAGTCAGAGTGAGCCGCGCTAGTATTGGTTTAGATTTTGCTTACGTAGCAGTGCTCTAATTGGATGGTTGGTGTGTGTCGCGCTGGTATAGGACGAGAACTGACAAATAGAATAAGTAGAAGTACGGAAAGGTTTCCTTGTTTGTTTCTGTTGAGATACGTTAGTGTAAAGAGTCAGGAAAATGAAGTTGCTTAAGAAAATAAAGAATTTCTTTAAAAAGGATAAACCAATTGTGACTAGAGAGGGAATTCCTATTCCACCTCCAAGAACGCCTGCTTCTTATATGATGTTGGAGCGAGGATATCATACGTGTATGTGGTTAGAGAACTGGGTGAAATATACAAAGGATGATGGTGTTATAGCTTTCCCACAGTATGGTACGTTTAATGTAAGGATTTTGCAAAATTTGAGAAATCGGATGAATTCACTAGAGCCGAATCCCAGATTAACGCAGTACGAAGCATTAGAAGAATGGGAAGTTGAGGCATTTGAAAGAGAGAAATATAGAAGTAACAGAAGATACAGAAATTCGATTTTTGGATATCTTTCTGAGAATAGGGAGAATAAGTTGAAAAGATGGAGGAGAGCTGTGATAACAGAAGGATTGTATCCAGTTTTAGTTGCTGACGATCAGACAGGAGGTAAATGTAAAGAGAAAAAGAAAAATTTAGAGACTTCAAGTTTAAGGGATGATCCGAATGACTCTGATGATGATGAGATATTAGAAGATATTATGACCAAACGACCTCCGCCATATGAAGAAAATTTAGGGGAAGTGACTCCGAGTGCCCCACAATTGGGAACCCCATTAAGTCCACAAGTTACTGAAATAGCTAGGGTAGTGCGATAGAATGAAGTGAATTTGCTGAATAAGGCAAGACTAGAGCAGGTCCAGAGAGTGAATCAGTTAAGTCTAAACGCGGAAGCATTGACGGTACCCGTGACGATTGGTACAGTGGTCCCATTGTATGGAGAAAAGCAAAATCTGTCAAAATTACATACCTTGGCAGTTCCGAAAAGCAGTGTCAAGGGGGGAAATGGTGACGGTAATGAATGAGAGGGGACAGGCTGATCTGAATACTACATTGTTGGATCTTCCGGTTTGTGAGTTGATAACGGAAACCCCTAAAAGAGATTTACAAATAGACCCAAGGAGAATAGGACCAAATGTCACTCCAATAGCAGGGAGTTCAGTAGGTCCCTCACCAGAGGAATTGAATAATTGGATAAAAGAAATGACAAAATCAAAACCGCAACCGCAGAGTCTAAATGTGAGTCAATTGCAAGTGGATTGGGAAGAGATGATTATTGGCACAATAAGTCCAGATAGGTTAGGGACTTACCGAGATGATGAACTTTTGTTTTTGTGTAAAAGCATTACATGGAGAGCAAAGAATCTTCACGAGAAAATATCCAAAGCTGCTAGTGAGTATGGAATAGACATAGAAAAGTCAAAGGTGTTGCAAAAATCATATAGGTTGGCTTTCACTGATAAAGATTTAGAGAGTTTGAGTGCGTCAGGAAAAAGATTGCAGATAAAAGAATTGATGAATATTCTGAAGAAATGGGGAGATGTAGATCGATGGAAAAATAGATGGACAAGAAAAAAGGAAGAAGCAGCTAGTAAAGGAGCATCTATGTTTCCATTAAAAGAAACAGAACAAGTTGAAAGGGCGTGTCCGATGAGAGAAGTTCCAGGTGGTGGATATGTTCACATTCCATGGTCAAGACAGGATATACTATCTTTCACGAACGATTTTCCAAGGTTAAGAGAGAAACCGGTTGAATGGTACAAACAGGTAGAGAGGTTTGTGAAAGTTTCGAAGGTTTTGTTGAAAGATTTGGATGGGTTGTTTGAGATAGTCGTTCCAGCAGATTTGTGGACAGAATGTAAGATCACCGTTGATTGGCCAAAAGAAGAATATCCTAGAGATTCTAAAACAGGTGCACCATCTGAGGAGGTGATGAAAAAGCATAATCAAGTAATCGCTTTCTTGAAAGGGAAAATATCTCCGAAAGAAACAGATTGGGTTAAAATTGATAGGACGACCCAAGAACCAAAAGAGTCAGTCCATGCATACTATGAAAGTTGTTGCAGGTATTTAAACAGTATAGTGGGTTTGAGAATATTGGAGACAAGGATATGGGACATTTTGTATATCGTTTCGTGTTTGGATTGAAACCGGAAATTAGTAATTTGATTCAGCAACATTTGATTTGCTGGCAGAGCAAAACAATAGATAACATTTTGAGGTATGCAAAGTATTGTAGTGATGACATTGAATCGAGACATAGAAAGTTAAAAGAGAAAATGATGTGGGCACAAGTGAAAGTGGCAGAGCAGCAAGAGGCAAATAATAGTCCTCAAGCTGGTTACCAGATGAATGGTCAAAATCAAAATGGTCAAATACCCAGTGGGGGTAGAGGAAGAGGTAAAATGAGTAAAGAGGAAGCTATGAAGAAATTTCTTTGTCATGTGTGCGGAAAGCATGGACATTGGAAGAATGAGTGTAGATCTGCTAAAAAGAATAATGGGGCAAATCAAAATTTAATTCCACAGATGCAGAATGAGGTGGGTGTAAATCAGCAGCAGCAGATAGTTACTCCACAGTTACAGGTGCCACAAGATCCCATGCAAACAATGTGAATGCTCAAGTGCAGAGGTACGGTGCAAATACTGGATTTCACGGAGGTGACCAAGGTGGTAAGAATCAAACGTGCAAATGATTCCGCAATATTGGTTGCAGTGCAATGAGAATGATTCAGACTCATCTCAATGACGGTGCCTGAGGGGGGAGGAAGAGTGCGTACTTGGCGCATCCTTGGCGGTAGATCAGTCAGGTCCATTTGTTGACGGAAAGGTGGAAGGGAATGATATTACATTCTTAGTGGACACTGGTGCTACCAGTTCTACTTTGAGAGCAGTAGAAATTCCAAACCTACCCTCTCGGGAGAAACTATCCAAGTTGTAGGAGTCTCGAATAAACATATTAGAACCTCCGTCACAAAACCATTAGAAGTTCATATTGGAAACTTCAGAGATATGCATCGGTTTGTGGTATGTGACTTGAGTCCAGTAAATCTCTTAGGTAGAGATTTATTATGCAAGATGAACTGCACCATCTATTGTAAGCCGGATGGTATTGCATTTCAGACACCTGATGAGGATGTCGAATTTAAAATGATGATAGCGAAGCAAGGGACAGAAGTGGATGAGTTGTTTTCACTTCTCACAGAAGAGAATCTGCCTGAAGAATTAAAAAGTGCAGTGAGATCAGATGTGTGGGATTTTTCAGGAAAGGAAATTAGCCTAATGACAAACGTAGATCCGATTCAGATCACAGTGAAAGAGGGTGCTGTATATCCAAACACACCCCAATACAAAATGAGTCCAGAAGTAATTGCAGGAGTCACACCTGTGATAGATCAAATGATTGAACAGGGAATCCTAAAAGAAATACTGAGCAGTCCTTGTAATTCACCTATTATAGGTATCAAAAAGCCCAATGGGAAGTATAGAATAGTGCAGGATTTACGAAAAATAAATAAAATTGTAGTACCCTGTTGTCAAATAGTGCCAAATCCAGCAGTGATACTTTATCAAATTCTCTGTGATGCTGAATGGTACACAGTAATTGATTTGTGCCAAGCATTTTTCTCGATTCCTTTACATCCGGAAAGCCAATATCTTTTTGCGTTCCGGTTCGGAGACCGTGTTTTGGCATGGTGCCGAGTTCCTCAAGGGTACACAGAGAGTCCCTCAATCTTTAATAGGATCTTGAAAAAAATGTCTGGAGACTTTAGTGATGCCAGGAAATTCAGTTTTGGTTCAATATATTGATGACCTCTTAGTGGCATCAAAGAACTGAGAGGCATGTGTGACAGATACAGTTGCCTTATTGAACCATCTGGCAGAAGGAGGACACAAAGTGTCACCAGCAAAATTGCAGTTCTGTAAACAAGAGGTCCAGTACCTAGGACACAAAATAGAAAAGGGAGTCAGAAAGGTGACACCAGAAAGAATTAATATGATCAAACAGATGAGTCCGCCTAAAACTCAGAAAGAAGTACGAATGTTTTTGGGAATGGTTGGATACTGCAGGCTATGGATCAGTGGTTTCTCACTGATTGCAAAACCTCTACAGAGGTTGACACGGAAAGATGTGAAATATCCGATTGTGTTCGATGATGAAAGTATGGAAGCTTTTACAAAATTGAGAAACAGTCTTTGTCGAGCACCTGCATTGGGAATGCCAGATTATGCAAAGGATTTTGCGTTGTACTGCTGTGAAAGAGATGGGTGAGCACTTTCAGTCCAAACTCAGAAACATGGAATGGCACGACGTCCAGTAGCATATTTTTCTGCTACTTTGGATTCAGTGGCTGCAGCATTACCAGGCTGTTTAAAAGCAGTAGCCACCACTTGTGTGAGTTTGGAACAGAGTGAAGCGATTGTGATGGGATATCCAGTCAAGGTGTATGTGCCACACTCTGTTGAGATTCTTTTAACCCGAACCCGGACACAATATATTACCTCTAGTCGGCTGACTAAGTACGAAAGAACGATATTGGGTGCTGAAAATGTGACTGTGTTGAGGTGCACAACTGTAAACCCGGCAACTTTATTGCCAAATTCATGTTGTGAGGAGGTGAGAGAAGAAGCGGATCATGATTGTCTGGATGTGACAGAACTATGCACCAAACCTAGGCCAGACATAGAAGACGTCCCATTAGAGGAATCAGATTGTGAAATGTTTGTTGATGGGTCATGTCTGAGAAATGAGACAGGTGAATTACGTACTGCCTATGCTGTTTGCACCATAGCGGGAGTTCTAGAAGCATCCTGTCTAAAAGGGATAAATTCTGCCCAAATTGTTGAATTGATAGCTTTGATTAGAGTGTGCAAAATTGCTAAAAGCCGGAGGGTAACCATATTTACTGATAGTCAGTATGGGTTCGGGGTTGTCCATGATTTTGGACAGCTATGGATGCAGAGGGGATTTCTGACTTCTTCAGGTTCCCCCATTAGGAACAGCAAAACTGTAAAAGAATTATTGGATGCTTTACAAACGCCCAAAAGAACTGCAGTGGTCAAATGTGTCGCACACAAATCAGGAGATGATTATGTGACGAAGGGCAACAGATACGCCGATCAAATAGCGCGTTTCTGTGCACGAAATTTAATGGCCTTAAACAGAGGGATTGAAAAGGAAAATACCAATTGCCATCTTATGTTCACATCTACATATGAAACTTGGGATGAGATCAGACAGTTGCAGGAAGAAGCAAGTGATGAGTAAAAAGACATTTGGAAAAATTCAGGTTGCAGGAAGAGAGGAGAGGACGAAGTGTGGGTCTACATAGATGAAAGACCAGTCATGCCAGACAGTTTACTATCCCATATGGCCAGGGTGTATCATGGAATTGCGCATGTTGGAAGAGATGCAATGATCAGACTCTTCAAGCAGTCATGGTATAACCCAAAGTTCAGGGTCATTGCAGAGAGCCTTTGCCAGAGGTGTGTCATTTGCCAGCAGCAGAATCCAGGCAGAAAGACAGTTGTTAGTTGGGGTCAAATTGGGAAAACAGCAGGTCCATTTACTCGACTTGAGTTGGATTTTATCGAATTACCCCCTTGCGGCGGGCTGAAATATGTGTTGGTTGTTGTCTGCTTGTTATCTCGCTGGGTGGAAGCCTATCCAACGAGAAGAAATGACAGCCTAACTGTCGCAAAATTGCTTCTAAGAGAATTGATACCTAGGTTTGGATTTCCAGTCACTTTAGAAACAGATAGTGGAACTCATTTCAACAATGAGATCATTCGGATGATTTGTGCAGCATTGCAAATTGAACAGAAGCTGCATTGTGCCTATCGACCTGAAGCATCTGGAGTGGTTGAGCAGATTAACGGCACAATAAATCTAGGTTAGGAAAGGTATGTGCATCCACAACACTGAAATGGCCTGATGCTTTACCCCTTGTAATCGATGAGTCTTAGAAGCATTCCTGACAAAAAGACGGGTTTGAGTCC
Source organism: Calotriton arnoldi (assembly GCA_963921515.1). Taxonomy (NCBI): domain Eukaryota; kingdom Metazoa; phylum Chordata; class Amphibia; order Caudata; family Salamandridae; genus Calotriton; species Calotriton arnoldi. The sequence goes on along the minus strand of CAWUFW010005976.1, from coordinate 71,330 downwards.
TCACGAAGTCCTAATGGGAAGAGCAATGAGACAAGCATACATACCAGCGAACAAACTGATGAATATATCTGATGATCTAGTGCTTGATTATTGCAGAGGATTGGCTGATCTGGTGCGTTCTGTGTCTCGCCAGGTTGGGGTAGATGCTACAAAACCCCGGCCGAATCAACCTCATGATCTGAGTCCTGGTGAGTGGGTTCTCTTCAAGAAACACATGAGGAAATCGTGTTTAGAACCCAGGTGGAACGGTCCTTACCAAATAATTCTGATGACGACGACGGCAGTGAAGTGTGGTGGTCTGCCAAACTGGATTCACGCAAGCCACACTAGACGAGTCCCAAGTCCACTTGAAAGACAAGAAGAGCAGCAACTGGCAAACCAACATCAAAGACCAGAGGTTGAAGTGTGTGAAGCTGAAGAATCTAGAGTAACAGATTCTGAAGAACAAACTGATGATGAACAGCCAAGCACAAGTCAAGTAAAGTGGGAACCAGGGGGCGTGGCCAAGCCGTCGACCAACATGGCCGCACAGCGTTGAAGCTCCGGCCGCCGATGCTCACATGCGGCGTCTTACGGCGTGCTGAGTCCACCACCTTCACCGCAAATGTCACCAGGTGCCGTCTGATGCAGCGGGGCATGGACTGAGCGCTAGAGAGGGTGAGAACGCCGCTGGGCTGACTCCCTTTCATCGCTGAGCGGGCGGTTGAGCGGCGCAGCCTGCTTCACCTCGGCGGCCCGCCCTGCGGGATCGCATGCGGGGCCCGCGGCCTTGGCCGCCCATCGGACCCTGAGACCTCGACTCTTCCGGGGCGCCCTTGCCGGGCCCTCTGCTCCAAGACCTGGCGCCTGAGGCGGATTCCCACCTGCTGTCTGTACACATCCGGTGAGTGGGAGTTGGGCCTGTTCTGGCAGCCTCCTCGCCGACCCGGCCCTCTCATCCAGCGGGACACGCTCATGCCTGGGGGTGTTCTGGATGGCCCCCCCGCTTCCCCCTGGGCTCCCCTCGCTGGGAACTACCGCTGCGCTTTGGGCACCGATTGTCGGACGACGCACTCCCGCACCATTTAAGGGGGCCACAACCGGAGGAGGTGATGGGGCGTGGGGACCCCAAGCAACGGAGGCTGACGTTCGAAAGGCCAGCTGACTCGGGCCGCGCCTCCCACTCGCTAGACCGCGAGGGCGCCTCGAGCGCGGCGGACCGCCAGTCGGCGGGGGAGGGGATGTTGGCCATTTTGGCGGAGCTCTGTGCGGGGTTCTGTGGCCTCGACGACGGGCTGGACACCCTCACCTCCAGGCTGGACAGAATGGGGGAGCGCATCGCCGGCCATCACACCCGGCTTGGAGAGGCCGAGCACCGGCTATCCGACCAGGAGGACCGGCACCGGGACGTGGAGCGCAGATTGGAGCGCACAGAGCACCTACTGGAATCCATCGCTATCAAAAATGAAGATTTGGAGGCCCGGTCCCGAAGAAACAACGTACGTATAGCGGGACTGGCGGAGACCACCAACATGGGCCGACCAGAACTCTTCCTCGAGGGCCTATTGAAAGACCTGTTTGGTGCCGAGCACTTCTCCACCACGTTTGTCGTGGAGAGGGCGCATCGGTCCCTGGGCCCACGCCTGCCGCCAGGCCACACGCCGCGTCCCATTGTGGCACGCTTACTAAACTACAGGGACAGAGATACAATCCTCCGCCTGGCACGAGAGGCCGCCCCGGTGCAATATCAGGGGTCGGTCCTCTCCTTCTACCCGGACCATACTCTGATTGTTCAGGAGGCTCGACGGAAATTTGTGGATGCAAAACGACAACTCCGTGCCATGGATTTGAAATACGCAATGCTCTATCCTGCACGGCTCAGGGTGCTGGTGGACGGTAAGCCTCGTTTCTTTGAAAACGCCCCTGATGTCCTAGCCTTCTGTAAGCAGCGTGTGGGTGAGGCCTGTCGCAGCCCGGCCCGCTCTTTATGGCACTCTTCCCCGGACAATAACCTGGCCCCCAGCGCTGAACTCTTCACATCAGACTAAGTCTCTGTTGCTGGACGTTGTGCTTCACTGGTCCAGTCCTGGCCGCTAGTCTTGGTAGCTCTGCCCTGTACTAGACACTCCCCTACCATTTGGCTCTGATGTTTTTTCGCTCCCTGTGTCCCAGTTGCTCCCCTTTGTCCGGCTGCACTATGTGTATTTTGACCAGAGTGGTATATCTCACCTGCTGACGTTCGCACACATGATCGATTATTGGTGGACTCACTATTAAGTCTACTGTTCGAGATCCCAGTGTAAGGGCTGTTGCTGCGGCCTTTTCCGAAATTGGTATTTAATTATTTGTTTCAGTGATGTGGGCACCGGCTGTCCGAGGCATTGCCTCCCGCCCCCAGATGACTCCGCATATGTTCTCAATGGGGTTTGTTGTTGTTGTAATGTTGTGGGTTTTTGTGGGGAGGGATTTGATTCTCTGGGCCCGTGGGCTCAGGTGTGGGTGGTGGGCGGGTGCTTGGGGGTGGTGGGTTTTGTTGAGTTTTTTGTGTCTTAGTATGGTTGCTCAATGTGTTTTTTTTTTCAGTTGATGGCAAAATTCTGTGGGTTTCACACTCCCCCCACTTTTCTGAGGCTGGTGATATACACGCACTGTTTATCTCTCTCTAAGACATGGCGGTAGCTTCTTCGGTGAACATTAATCTCCTCACATGGAATGTTAGGGGGCTCAATAACCCGAGGAAATGTAAACTGGTGTTAACATATCTGAAACGACACGAAGTAAAGATAGCCTTCTTGCAGGAGACCCATCTCCCATCCTAAGGCTCCCCTCCCTTTGCCTCCTCCTGGGGATCCAATAGGTTCTTCTCCAGTTTTAGTACTTATTCACGGGGAGTTTGCACGTTAATACATAGCTCCCTTCCTTTCACCCTACTACATAAGGCAGAAGATCCCCAAGGGCGCTATTTGTTACTCAAGGGAACACTACTGGGTCAAACAATACTACTTTTAAATATCTATGCCCCGAATACTGACGACCCGGACTTTTTCGCCAACCTACACGCCATACTCAGTAGGCACGATTACAATGTCCTCTTTCTGGGTGGGGACCTCAATCTCTGGCTCAATCGCGCTCTCGATTCCTCCAATCCGCAAGCTACACCTAAGGTCCGCTCCCTTACGGTATTTAACGACCTGATTTGCTCCTTGGAACTATGTGACACCTGGCGACGACATTACCAATCAGCTCCCGGCTACACTTTTTTCTCGGCGCCTCACTCAACACATATGCGTCTCGACTACTTCTTCGCCACAGCTGCGGGTTGTCGTTGGGTTGGCGGGGCAGACGTGCTACCTCGCACTCTTTCCGATCACTCCCCCCTTGTATTACACCTGAATATCCCACACTCGGCAGGGTGGGAGCGGCGGTGGTCCTTCCCGGCCTCGGCTCTTCTGGCGAGGTGTTCCGCGCAGAAGTTCAAGAGGCCATCACGGAGTACTTCGCCCTGAACACCGGCTCGGTGGCACATTACTCCACTCTCTGGGACGCCTTTAAGGCGTTCATATGGGGAGTTATCATCTCCAAATAGGCCGGGGTATTGCGATCGATACGCGGTAGCCTCACTAAAGTGGAGACTGAACTAGCCTTGCTGGACGAATCTTCCTCTGACCCGCAAGTGCAAACCAAGCGCAACGCACTACTGCTAGAATTCAATGACCATGCCGACAGAGAGGCGAACTTACTCGGCAAATACCACCTGGCGCGGCGATACTGTGAAGGTGAACGCCCCGGCAGGACACTGGCCCGTCTGGTGAGCCCCCCCAAAAGGGGCTGGACATATCACGGCCATTGAACGTGAGGACGGGACTACTGCCACGTCTGACTCGGACATTGTGGCGGAGTTAGTGACCTACTATCGCTCTCTCTATTCTACCACACTGCCTGATAATTTTTCGCAGCACCTGTCATATCTGGAGGAGGTGGCCATGGTCTGGCTAACCAAGGGCCAGGCTGAATTCCTGGCGCATCCCTTCATGGTTGATGAAATCTCGCTGGCCATTGACGAACTCTCGGGCTCCAAGGCACCAGGCCTTGACGGACTCACGGGGGTGTTCTACAAAGCGTATAAAGATAGTCTGGCGCCCCAACTCTTAGAGGTGTTTGCGGAGGCGTTAGAGTCGGGCACACTCCCCCACACCATGCGAGAGGCGCCCATCTCCCTGTTACTTAAACCTGGAAAGGACCCCACACAATGTTCGTCTTACCGCCCCATATCCCTCAATTTTGACAACAAAATTCTTGCCAAAATGCTCTCCTCGCGTCTCTCGCTATTAATGGATCAAATTTTGTCTCCGGTGCAGTCTGGGTTTATACCTCACAGATCCACCGCCCTCAATATTCGCACGGTCTTCTCCGTCATTAACCATATCAAACCCACCACGCCAGCTGCAGTTGCGTTATTAGACGCAGAGAAGGCCTTTGACTCCCTCGAATGGCCCTTCCTTATGGCGTCGCTTCGTAAACTTGGTCTCCCTTTCAACTTTATAGCCCTGATTGCCCTTCTATATCCATCCCCCACGGCCCGCCTCTGGGTTAACGGATCCTTATCTCCTCCCATCCCCATTACACGCGGCACACGTCAGGGGTGTCCATTGTCCCCACTCCTGTTCATTATCGCAATGGACCCCCTGGTCCGCCACCTCCAGGAAAAACACCTGTTCCGTGGCCTGCAATTCCCTGCTGGTCCGCTCTTGATGTCCCTGTATGCGGATGACGTTTTGCTTTTCATACGCCACCCGCAAACCAACCTCCAGCCGCTAATTGACGAAATCGAACGCTTTGGCTCCGTATCAGGTCTTAAGATCAACTGGGGGAAATCGGTGTTATTCCCCATTACGGATGCGGCAGCGACGGACGGGACAAAATACCCCCTGCGAGTGGACCGGGAGACCACCAAATACCTAGGGGTGCAACTTCACAGAGACAAAGGCCAGGTTATACTGCTGAATTACGGGCCTGCTATAGACCAACTTACCTCGCAAATAAAAAAGGTGGATACAGTTGCCCCTCTCTGTGGCCGGCCGTATCGCCCTTATAAAAATGAAGGTACTGCCCCGTTTCCTCTACTATTTTCGCACCATACCTATTCTACTCACCAACGCGTTTTTTACCCACTTACGCGGCATCCTTATCCACTTGATATGGGCTGGCCATAGACCACGGGTGGCTTGGGATACTCACCCTCCCATGTGCTCGAGGGGGATTTGCGGTCCCGGACCTTCAGCTGTACTTTCTGGTAGCACAGGCACAATTTGCTTACCACTGGTTTCATCCTGACGCCAGAATACCCTACACTAAAACGGACAAGGAATTAGCGGCTCCGACCCCCCTCGATGCACATGATATTTAGCCTTTGGCCACTACATGTTGGGCCTGGCGTAAACTGAACCGAATATATGGGTCTGGTCCCCCTTACTCGCCCGCTCTCCCACTCGCCAATAACCCCTTTTTACCTCTTGCCTCCGATAAAGGGGTGCTAGCCACTTTCACTAATCTGGGGTTAGACACCTTCGGGTCACTGTTCCCGGATGGCCGGGCGCGCATATTGTCTGATCTGACACAGCTCCCGGGACTCACTGGCGTGGACTCTCTTAACGTAGCCCATCTTCAGGGGACGCTCCGCACCACCTTTTCCCACTTACCCTGACCCTTATGACAATTTCCCCCCACTCACCCGCCTCATAGCCGACGACACTGGATCGCATTTGGTCACAAAACTGTATAAGGCATGTATGGCACTTCGGGTGGGGCGGGATGACGGGGCCAGGCGGCGTTGGGAAACAGACATTGGGCATCCACTGACTGACAAAGAATGGGCCTACTGCCTAGAACAAACCCACAGGGTATCCCCTAATCATAGGCACAAATTGCTTCATTTTAAATTTATCCATAGAATTTACGTCACCCCTACCCAACTGGCTAAATTTGACCCCTCTAAGCAAACGAATTGCCCCAAATGTAACGCCTTGAATGCTGATTTTGCCCATATGTCCTGGTCCTGCCCCCCCATTTTCAATTACTGGCAGGAAGTATTTGCTGTGTTGGCGCAAATTATAGAAACGCCTCTGCTACCCTCTCCAGAGCTGGGCCTGCTGGGACTGGTTCAGCGAATTAAATTGTGCTACAGGCGCTTTGCAGCGATCGCCTTGCTGCTGGCGAAGCGCAAGATAGCTGCTCTCTGGGGGGCAAGGGCTCGCCCGACCAGGTCGGCCTGGCTCCAGAGCCTGGCGTACTGCAATATAAATCCGAGATCTACGCTTCACTCCAACCTCCAACCTCCAGGCCCGAGACATTTGGTGCATCTATCGCACATACCTACAACGCACGCTTCACACGTCACAGGCTGCTCCTTCACCACCAGCCCCCTCACAAACTGAGTAGATTACAGTCCGGCCTCTTAGTTCACTATCCAGTTCGCTGCTCCTTTTCACGCACCTCCACTGTTTGCAAGACGGATATCATCTGTACACCCGTACCACCACCATTAGCCTTAGACTGATACACCGCACACTGATAATCTCGAAACCCTGATATCTTTTTGAGTTTCAATTTTGTATGATTTTTGATTATTGTCTGTGGAGTCCTTTTTATTTTATGATCTACCCGATGTAATCGTCTCTTTATATCCCTTCGCGTTTAAGTTCTGCTTTGTTTCATGATATCTTTCAGGATACGCAGCAATGTGGATTTGTCCTTTATTATTGATTTGATGTAAGTGGTGTTTTTGTAATGTTGTGTTTTTAATTTGTCTTTTCAATAAAAACTTTATAAAAAAATAAAAAAATAAAGTAAAGTGGGAACCAGCTACTGGGTCTCGTGAGACTGCTGATGAACCAGAGGAAGGTGAGACTATTGTTGAACCAGAAGAAAGTGGGTTCACAGTTAAACCAGGAGAAAGTGAAATTGCTGTTGAATCAGCAGAAACAGAAGTAACTGAAAATCCAGAAGAAGAAGAACAAATAGAAGAAAGGCCAAACAAAAGAACCTGTGAACCAGATGGAGAAGGTGAAAGGGTAGTTCAAACCAAGAAATCAAGAAAAGGTGACAATTGGCCAGGTGGAGTGAAAAGACTAAAATACACTCTTTTAAGGAGAAGGGTAAAGAAAAGACCAGAGCAAAGTAATGAGATCTCAAGTCAGACAGAACAAGAAGAGTCAGGAGAAGAATTAGTATGAAAAACAAGGAGAGTAAGAATTCCCAGTAGGAAATACAAAGCACCAGAATGGACCTACGTCATTTTAGAAGAATTCGAAAGTTCTGATCCAAGTGAAGAAAAGGACAGTTCTGATACTGAGCAAGTTGATGAAAGCAAATTAAGACCGCCTTAAGAGAACTGTGATAAGTTATGGTGCAACCTTGTTAACCGAAAAGAAAACAAATTAAAAGATTCAGAAGATCCGAAGAAAGAAAGAAAAGAAGGGGTAAAAAGAAAGCCTTGAAGTGTAGGATTACACTACTATTTTTATAATCTTTTTTTGTGTGAATAAACTAGAGTTTTAGGTCTAGATAGATTTTTATTTTTTATAGAAAAGAAAATGGCTGACACAGAAGTGACTGGACATCCAAAATCTAGTCTAAAACGTAGATGTATTAAAGCTTGCTTTTGTAGTGTCTTGTTATTAACATTTATGTGGATATTACTAACTGTCCTTGCACCTATTCTAATGGTAACTAATAATGGAAATAATACTAATGATGTAACAAGTGAAAGAGTGAATGATGTTACTAAAGGAACACCTAATCCCAATATAGAACAAATGGATGGAAGCATTCTTCATCATGATAAATCAATTAGTGATTTTTCGTTAAATGTGTTTACTAAATTGTTGTATGAATATATTGATACAATGAATGTGATTGATTGTTATGTGTGCATGCAATTACCTTCGTCTGTCTCAGAGGGGGTGACGTATCATCACCTACCTTTAACATATGGTGTGTCTTGCAGTGTCCTAACAAGCCTATTTTATGTAACGGGGAAACTCGAGTATCATTATTCTAATATAGATTTAGTGTTTTCAGAAATACCCATTATAAAGGAGTTGAATAAGGTTTTAAGTAGTAAAAATGCACATTATATGGGAGAGTTTTTCCATATTACTAAAACTTTAGATGTAGAATATGCCTATAAAAACAATTCAACATGTATTTTGCAGGTTGAAGAAAAAGTATTTGTAGAAATAGTGGAAAGTAGAAGGGAGCGTTTCCAAAACAAAGCAAAGCTGCTGAACAAAAGTCCCAGATACCACCTTGGGCTTTCAGGGAAGGAAATTATGAGAAAGGCGAGACATACGCTGCAATGCCCCTGGACTGGCATCAGAAGGGAAAAATATGTTTGCTTAGAATGAAAACTAACTATAGCAATTATTTCATCGGTACTAGTGAATGTGAGCATACTTTCCAAATTATTGGAGGCTGGGGATTGAAGGGTGGAACTGATATTGTGTTTCCAGGAGTCTATTATGTGTGTGATAATTAAGCCTATTACAGATTGCCGGCACATTGGAATGGTATTTTTTTATTGTCTTTCCAAAGGTCTATCACATGGACCGAAACAGCAACAGACTAAATGAAGTGAAACAAGGACTAACACGTAACAAAAGAGAAAGTTTCTCAGAAATAGTAGGTGATATTTTTGGTGCACTGATACCCTCAGTTGGAGTCGTTCTGAATTCACACAAAATTCGAAAGTTGTCCACAGTGGTGAATCGTTTATCAACAGATACTGCTGGTGGTTTCTTAATGATTGACACAGAAATGGTTGCAATAAGATCAATGGTTTTGCAAAATCGACTTGCCCTTGATATTTTATTGGCAAAAGAGGGTGGAGTCTGTGGCATGTTGAAAATCCAACACTGCTGTACCTATATCCCTGACAAAAGTAAAGGGATTGAGGGATATATAAAAAATATTACGAAATTACATGAAGATTTGACCCAACTGAAGGTTGATGGTGTTTGGGAGAGACTTGGTAAGAGTTTCTCCTCTGTAGGTAAATGGTTTTCTACTTTTGGAAGTAGCTTAATAGGAAAAATAATAATGACAATTATTTCAGTAGCTGTAGTAGCCTTAGTGATAATAACAACAAACAAATGTTGTAAGTGTAAGAGTGGAAAAAAGGAAGTGACAGAATCAGAGAATAAACGAAGAGCGAGAAAAAGAAAAAGAGAGGAAATAGAGCTAGAAGAATACTATAATATGATGAAAGATATAGATGAAAGTGCCATAAAGAGAGAGAAGAATACAAAGTTTTAGATAAAAGAAAATGGCACTTGGTATGGTAGGTATTTTATGATGGCTCCAATTAGCCATCAGAGTGGGGATTGATGGAGCAGGATTTCGCAAAAAGATACCTGCTCGAATGAATACCCCCATAATACGTACTAACAGTAAGTAGTAATAGAAAATTAACGTGCACTTTACATAACCACGAGGGAAAATAGCTTTGCGCACGTGTGCACTAACGTGAAATAATATATTAAAGAACTTTAATCATATTTACATTGTGTTTTGAAAGAAACGAAAAATAATGCATGACTAGGCCGCATGTGCATTTCGTAGCTTGCATGTTGCAGCTTGCTTTGAAATTATAAATAATACCGCTTTTGCATAAAGCTATGCTAGGAAAAACGCTAACAGGGAATAGTGCCAAGGTGGGTGGTAAACAGTGAAAACTATATTATCATATAATTAATGAATGTTCATTTTCCATTTGCTATAGTGAGCTGGATGAAACGCCATTTTCCTTAACTTGGCCGGATAAGGAAGGGGCAGGATAAACGAGTAAAATTGATCTGTCAAAGGCACACTGAAGCGCTGAGCGCAGCAGAAGAGACGCAAGGGTTGAAGGTCAATGTGATGATCGCTTGCCAACGATGTGACTGACCGTGGGACAAAAAGACTCCTTCTGCGGACATTGCTTAAAATTATGTACAATTGTAGCATGAATTAAATCGTGTGAACGGAACAATTATGAAATCATGGGAATGGGTGTAGAACAATGAATAAGCCCAAACTCTGAATGAAGTCACAGTGGTGTGACAATCCGCCTCCTAAACTCTCCAATCATCTGGCTCGTTTCGTAAAATGTTTCAAATGATGTGGACGGACATGTAGGTTTTAGGGTATAACTGGGGTGCCTTTAGGGGTGTGGTTAGGTTAGGCTGGCTACAGAGAGAGAGAGGGGAGATGCGTCGCTGTCCGTCGGTTTGCAGAGAGGCCTAGCTGTTCCTGTCCTGTCCTGTTCCTGTCCCTGTAATCTTTGTTCCCAGACTCCATTTCAGGGAACCCCCACCATCACTTTGGCCAGAGGGGTGGTTTTCTACAGATCCTTTGGGTTGGTATCTTCTGACTCGTTCTTGCAATATTACCTGCAAATGTATTTTGTCTCTGAAACTTTTGTCTCTTCACCTATCCCCTCCATTAGATGTATTTTGTTTCACATCTGATTTTGCTGAAACTGATGTCTCTTAATCTATCCACTCCTTCATGCACAATGTCATTATTTGATTGATGAGTTTGTCTATATCTGAAATTGCTGGTGTTTCTCTCCCCCTTTGTGAGTTCATTGTTTGCACTTGTGACCGTATGCATTGAGCATTTTATCATTTAATTTGAGATAACGCTTTATTAATTTCACGAGAGTCTGTGATTATTTAGCTGATTGAATAATTATTTAGATAGAAGTATCATTACCATCAACTATTCAACTAATTGGTTCATCGACCAAATAGAAGGAAAGTTGATGTAGAAGTTGAATAAGTATTTTGAAATGTCATATATGGATTTTAGAAAGAAAGGAATTGAACATACAAATTGACCCCAGCGCATCAAGGATTTGGGTGAATGTGTATGGGCCATTGTTTGTGATACTATTGAGTATTGATCCCTGATCAGGTATTGGCCTCGCGCTGGATCAGTTTCTTTGGTAGCAGAGGACGGTTTAATTATTGATTAGTTTGGTAATTATTATTGATTATATGTTCTTAACACGAAAAAGTTAGTGTCCTGTTCTATGTTGTCTAGAATACAGGTACGGAGATACCCGAGGAATCCCGGGAATGGAATTTAGCCTGAAATAGGCAGAAGAAGAGTGTGGTAAAGAAATCACACTGCAGAAGTACTTTGTCTGTTGTAATAATACCAAAGCTACGGAGGGCTGAAGGTGTTATATTTAGGGAAATTTGGTATAAGAGTAGAGTGTACGAAATAGCGCAGGGTCCACTTCCGAAACTCTAGCCTTATCCCCAGGAGAGCAACTACCTCTTCTCACACCAAAAAGTCCTCTTATGAAATTTTGGCCTTATCCCTAGAGGAGTACCAGGTCCTCCCGGAGCTTGTTTGAAGGGTAAAATAGCGCTGGTCGTTATTAGGACTTGTAGTGAAGAAAACCTCTTGGAAAAGTGAAAACTATCTCTTTACTAGTAGAACAGACAAGGTAGCATTGTTTTGTTTTGTTACTAACAGAAATTTGATTAAAAAAAACTCAGAAAAATATTGCCGTATCATTTTCTAAAAGGAGGGTCAGTAGAAGGAGTAATAGTGACGTCAGAAAAAGCTGCGCTGGCATTGATCAGGCAGCGGGCGAGTACTGAGCTCTGATTGGTCAGTCAGAGTGAGCCGCGCTAGTATTGGTTTAGATTTTGCTTACGTAGCAGTGCTCTAATTGGATGGTTGGTGTGTGTCGCGCTGGTATAGGACGAGAACTGACAAGTAGAATAAGTAGAAGTACGGAAAGGTTTCCTTGTTTTTTTTTTTTTTAGATACGTTAGTGTAAAGAGTCAGGAAAATGAAGTTGCTTAAGAAAATAAAGAATTTCTTTAAAAAGGATAAACCAATTGTGACTAGAGAGGGAATTCCTCTTCCACCTCCAAGAACGCCTGCTTCTTATATGATGTTGGAGCGAGGATATCATACGTGTATGTGGTTAGAGAACTGGGTGAAATATACAAAGGATGATGGTGTTATAGCTTTCCCACAGTATGGTACGTTTAATGTAAGGATTTTGCAGAATTTGAGAAATCGGATGAATTCACTAGAGCCGAATCCCAGATTAACGTAGTACGAAGCATTAGAAGAATGGGAAGTTGAGGCATTTGAAAGAGAGAAATATAGAAGTAACAGAAGATATAGAAATTCGATTTTTGGATATCCTTCTGAGAATAGGGAGAATAAGTTGAAAAGATGGAGGAGAGCTGTGATAACGGAAGGATTGTATCCAGTTTTAGTTGCTGACGATCAGACAGGAGGTAAATGTAAAGAGAAAAAGAAAAATTTAGAGACTTCAAGTTTAAGGGATGATCCAAATGACTCTGATGATGATGAGATATTAGAAGATATTATGACCAAACGACCTCCGCCATATGAAGAAAATTTAGGGGAAGTGACTCTGAGTGCCCCACAATTGGGAACCCCATTAACTCCACAAGTTACTAGAGAATGAAGTGAATTTGCTGAATAAGGCAAGACTAGAGCAGGTCCAGAGAGTGAATCAGTTAAGTCTAAATGCGGAAGCATTGACGGTACCCGTGACGATTGGTCCCGTGGTCCCATTGTATGGAGAAAAGCAAAATCTGTCAAAATTACATACCTTGGCAGTTCCGAAAAGCAGTGTCAGGGGTGAAATGGTGACGGTAATGAATGAGAGAGGACAGGCTGATCTGAATACTACGTTGTTGGATCTTCTGGTTTGTGAGTTGATAACGGAAACCCCTAAAAGAGATTTACAAATAGACCCAAGGAGAATAGGACCAAATGTCACTCCAATAGCAGGGAGTTCAGTGGGTCCCTCACCAGAGGAATTGAATAATTGGATAAAAGAAATGACAAAATCAAAACCGCAACCGCAGAGTCTAAATGTGAGTCAATTGCAAGTGGATTTGGAAGAGATGATTATTGGCACAATAGGTCCAGATAGGTTAGAGACTTACCGAGATGATGAACTTTTGTTTTTGTGTAAAAGCATTACATGGAGAGCAAAGAATCTTCACGAGAAAATATCCAAAGCTGCTAGTGAGTATGGAATAGACATAGAAAAGTCAAAGGTGTTGCAAAAATCATATAGGTTGGCTTTCACTGATAAGGATTTAGAGAGTTTGAATGCGTCAGGAAAAAGATTGCAGATAAAAGACTTGATGAATATTCTGAAGAAATGGGGAGATGTAGATCGATGGAAAGATAGATGGACAAGAAAAAAGGAAGAAGCAGCTAGTAAAGGAGCGTCTATGTTTCCATTAAAAGAAATAGAACAAGTTGAAAGGGCGTGTCCGATGAGAGAAGTTCCAGGTGGTGGATATATTCACGTTCCATGGTCAAGACAGGATATATTATCTTTCACGAACGATTTTCCAAGGTTAAGAGAGAAACCGGTTGAATGGTACAAACAGGTAGAGAGGTTTGTGAAAGTTTCGATGGTTTTGTTGAAAGATTTGGATGGATTGTTTGAGATAGTCGTTCCAGCAGATTTGTGGACAGAATGTAAGATCACCGTTGATTGCCCAAAAGAAGAATAACCTAGAGATCCTAAAACAGGTGCACGATCTGAGGAGGTGATGAAAAAGTATAATCAGGTAATCACTTTCTTGAAAGGGAAAATATCTCCGAAAGAAACAGATTGGGTTAAAATTGATAGGACCACCCAAGAACCAAGAGAGTCAGTCCATACATACTATGAAAGGTTGTTGCAGGTATTTAAACAGTATAGTGGGTTTGAGAATATTGGAGACAAGGATATGGTACATTTTGTATATCGTTTCGTGTTTGGATTGAAACCGGAAATTAGTAATATGATTCAGCAACATTTGATTTGCTGGCAGAGCAAAACAATAGATACAATTTTGAGGTATGCAAAGTATTGTAGTGATGACATTGAATCGAGACATAAAAAGTTAAAAGAGAAAATGATGTGGGCACAAGTGAAAGTGGCAGAGCAGCAAGAGGCAAATAATAGTCTTCAAGCTGGTTACCAGATGAATGGTCAAAATCAAAATGGTCAAATACCCAGTGGGGGTAGAGGAAGAGGTAAAATGAGTAAAGAGGAAGCTATGAAGAAATTTCCTTGTCATGTGTGCGGAAAGAATGGACATTGGAAGAATGAGTGTAGATCTGCTAAAAAGAATAATGGGGCAAATCAAAATTTAATTCCACAGATGTAGAATGAGGTGGGTGTAAATCAGCAGCAGCAGCATATAGTTACCCCACAGTTACAGGTGCCACAAGCTCCCATGCCAAACAATGTGAATGCTCAAGTGCAGAGGTACGGTGCAAATACTGGATTTCACGGAGGTGACCAAGGTGGTAAGAATCAAACTGTGCAAATGATTCCGCAATATTGGTTGCAGTGCAATGAGAATGATTCAGACTCATCTCAATGACGGTGCCTGAGGGGGGAGAAAGAGTGCGTACTTGGCGCATCCTTGGCGGTAGATCAGTCAGGTCCATTTGTTGACGGAAAGGTGGAAGGGAATGATATTACATTCTTAGTGGACACTGGTGCTACCCATTCTACTTTGAGAGCAGCAGAAATTCCAAACCTCCCCCTCTGGAGAAACTATCCAAGTTGTAGGAGTCTCGAATAAACATATTAGAACCCCGTCACAAAACCAACAGAAGTTCATATTGGAAACTTCAGAGATATGCATCGGTTTGTGGTATGTGACTCGAGTCCAGTAAATCTCTTAGGTAGAGATTCATTATGCAAGATGAACTGCAACATCTATTGTACGCCGGATGGTATTGCATTTCAGACACCTGATGAGGATGTCGAATTTAAAATGATGCTAGCGAAGCAAGGGACAGAAGTGGATGAGTTGTTTTCACTTCTCACAGAAGAGAATCTGCCTGAAGAATTAAAAAGTGCAGTGAGATCAGATGTGTGGGATTTTTCAGGAAAGGAAATTAGCCTAATGACGAACATAGATCCGATTCAGATCACAGTGAAAGAGGGTGCTGTATATCCAAACACACCCCAATACAGAATGAGTCCAGAAGTAATTGCAGGAGTCACACCTGTGATAGATCAAATGATTGAACAGGGAATCCTAAAAGAAATACTGAGCAGTCCTTGTAATTCACCTATTATAGGTATCAAAAAGCCCAATGGGAAGTATAGAATAGTGCAGGATTTACGAAAAATAAATACAATTGTAGTACCCTGTTGTCCAATAGTGCCAAATCCAGCAGTGATACTTTATCAAATTCTCTGTGATGCTGAATGGTACACAGTAATTGATTTGTGCCAAGCATTTTTCTCGATTCCTTTACATCCGGAAAGCCAATATCTTTTTGCGTTCCGGTTCGGAGACCGTGTTTTGGCATGGTGCAGAGTTCCTCAAGGGTACACAGAGAGTCCCTCAATCTTTAATCAGATCTTGAAAAAAATGTCTTGAGACTTTAGTCATGCCAGGAAATTCAGTTTTGGTTCAATATATTGATGACCTCTTAGTGGCATCAAAGAACCGAGAGGCATGTGTGACAGATACAGTTGCCTTATTGAACCATATGGCAGAAGGAGGACACAAAGTGTCACCAGCAAAATTGCAATTCTGTAAACAAGAGGTCCAGTACCTAGGACACAAAATAGAAAAGGGAGTCAGAAGGTGACACCAGAAAGAATTAATATGATCAAACAGATGAGTCCGCCTAAAACTCAGAAAGAAGTACGAATGTTTTTGGGAATGGTTGGATACTGCAGGCTATGGATCAGTGGTTTCTCACTGATTGCAAAACCTCTACAGAGGTTGACACGGAAAGATGTGAAAGATCCGATTGTGTTAGATGATGAAAGTATGGAAGCTTTTACAAAATTGAGAAACAGTCTTTGTCAAGCACCTGCATTGGGAATGCCAGATTATGCAAAGGATTTTGCGTTGTACTGCTGTGAAAGAGATAGGGGTGCACTTTCAGTCCTAACTCAGAAACATGGATGGCACGACGTCCAGTAGCATATTTTTCTGCTACTTTGGATTCAGTGGCTGCAGCATTACCAGGCTGTTTAAAAGCAGTAGCCGCCACTTGTGTGAGTTTGGAACAGAGTGAAGCGATTGTGATGGGATATCCAGTCAAGGTGTATGTGCCACACTCTGTTGAGATTCTTTTAACCCGAATCCGGACACAATATATGACCTCTAGTCGGCTGACTAAGTACGAAAGAACGATATTGGGTGCTGAAAATGTGACTGTGGTGAGGTGCACAACTGTAAACCTGGCAACTTTATTGCCAAATTCATGTTGTGAGGAGGTGAGAGAAGAAGCGGATCATGATTGTCTGGATGTGATATAACTATGCACCAAACCTAGGCCAGACATAGAAGACGTCCCATTAGAGGAATCAGATTGTGAAATGTTTGTTGATGGGTCATGTCTGAGAAATGAGACAGGTGAATTACGTACTGCCTATGCTGTTTGCACCATAGCGGGAGTTCTAGAAGCATCCTGTCTAAAAGGGGTAAATTCTGTCGAAATTGTTGAATTGATAGCTCTGATTAGAGCGTGCAAAATTGCTAAAAGCCTGAGGGTAACCATATTTACTGATAGTTAATATGGGTTCGGGGTTGTCCATGATTTTGGACAGCTATGGATGCAGAGGGGATTTCTGACTTCTTCAGGTTCCCCCATTAGGAACAGCAAAACTGTAAAAGAATTATTGGATGCTTTACAAATGCCCAAAAGAATTGCAGTGGTCAAATGTGCCTCACATAAAGCAGGAGATGATTATGTGACAAAGGGCAACAGATACGCCGATCAAATAGTGTGTTTCTGTGCATGAAAGTTAATGACCTTAAACAGAGGGATTGAAAAGGAAAATACCAATTGCCATCTTATGTTCACATCTACATATGAAACTTGGGATGAGATGAGACAGTTGCAGGAAGAAGCAAGTGATGAGGAAAAAGAAATTTGGAAAAATTCAGGTTGCAGGAAGAGAGGAGAGGACGAAGTGTGGGTCTACATAGATGAAAGACCAGTCATGCCAGACAGTTTACTATCCCACATGGCCAGGGTGTATCATGGAATTGCGCATGTTGGAAGAGATGCAATGATCAGACTCTTCAAGCAGTCATGGTATAACCCAAAGTTCAGGGTCATTGCAGAGAGACTTTGCCAGAGGTGTGTCATTTGCCAGCAGCAGAATCCAGGCAGAAAGACAGTTGTTAGTTGGGGTCAAATTGGGAAAACAGCAGGTCCATTTACTCGACTTCAGTTGGATTTTATCGAATTACCCCCTTGCGGCGGGCTGAAATATGTGTTGGTTGTTGTCTGCTTGTTCTCTCGCTGGGTGGAAGCCTATCCAACGAGAAGAAATGACAGCCTGTCGCAAAATTGCTTCTAAGAGAATTGATACCTAGGTTTGGATTTCCAGTCACTTTAGAAACAGATTGAGGAACTCATTTCAACAATGAGATAATTCGGATGATTTGTGCAGCTTTGCAAATTGAACAGAAGCTGCATTGTGCCTATCGACCTGAAGCATCTGGAGTGGTTGAGCAGGTTAACGGCACAATAAAATCTAGGTAAGGAAAGGTATGTGCATCCACAACACTGAAATGGCCTGATGCTTTACCCCTTGTAATTGATGAGTCTTAGAAGCATTCCTGACAGAAAGACGGGTTTGAGTCCTCACGAAGTCCTAATGGGAAGAGCAATGAGACAAGCATACATACCAGTGAACAAACTGATGAATATATCTGATGATCTAGTGCTTGATTATTGCAGAGGATTGGCTGATCTGGTGCGTTCTGTGTCTCGCCAGGTTGGGGAAGATGCTACAAAAACACAGCCGAATCAAGCTCATGATCTGAGTCCTGGTGAGTGGGTTCTCATCAAGAAACACGTGAGGAAATTGTGTTTAGAACCCAGGTGGAACGGTCCTTACCAAATAATTCTGGTGACGACGACGGCAGTGAAGTGTGGTGGTCTGCCAAACTGGATTCACGCAAGCCACACTAGACGAGTCCCAAGTCCACTTGAAAGACAAGAAGAGCAGCAACTGGCAAACCAAAGTCAAAGAACAGACGTTGAAGTGTGTGAAGCTGAATAATCTAGAGTAACAGATTCTGAAGAACAAACTGATGACGAACAACCAAGCACAAGTCAAGTAAAGTGGGCACCAGCTACTGGGTCTCGTGAGACTGCTGATGAACCAGAGGAAGGTGAGACTATTGTTGAACCAGAAGAAAGTGGGTTCACAGTTAAACCAGGAGAAAGTGAAATTGCTGTTGAATCAGCAGAAACAGAAGTAACTGAAAATCCAGAAGAAGAAGAACAAATAGAAGAAAGGCCAAACAAAAGAACCTGTGAACCAGATGGAGAAGGTGATAGGGTAGTTCAAACCAAGAAATCAAGAAAAGGTGACAATTGGCCAGGTGGAGTGAAAAGACTAAAATACACTCTTGTAAGGAGAAGGGTAAAGAAAAGACCAGAGCAAAGTAATGAGATCTCAAGTCAGACAGAACAAGAAGAGTCAGGAGAAGAATTAGTACGAAAAACAAGGAGAGTAAGAATTCCCAGTAGGAAATACAAAGCACCAGAATGGACCTACGTCATTTTAGAAGAATTTGAAAGTTCTGATCCAAGTGAAGAAAAGGACAGTTCTGATACTGAGCAAGTTGATGAAAGCAAATTAAGACCGCCTTAAGAGAACTGTGATAAGTTATGGTGCAACCTTGTTAACCGAAAAGAAAACAAATTAAAAGAGTCAGAAGACCCGAAGAAAGAAATAAAAGAAGGGGGTAAAGAAGAAAGCCTTGAAGTGTAGGATTACACTACTATTTTTATAATCTTTTTTTGTGTGAATAAACTAGAGTTTTAGGTCTAGATAGATTTTTATTTTTATAGAAAAGAAAATGGCTGACACAGAAGTGACTGGACATCCAAAATCTAGTCTAAAACATAGATGTATTAAAGCTTGCTTATGTAGTGTCTTGTTATTAACATTTATGTGGATATTACTAACTGTCCTTGTACCTATTCTAATGGTAACTAATAATGGAAATAATACTAATGATGTAACAAGTGAAAGAGTGAATGATGTTACTAAAGGAACACCTAATCCCAATATAGAACAAATGGATGGAAGCATTCTTCATCATGATAAATCAATTAGTGATTTTTCGTTAAATGTGTTTACTAAATTGTTGTATGAATATATTGATACAATGAATGTGAGTGATTGTTATGTGTGCATGCAATTACCTTCGTCTGTCTCAGAGGGGGTGACGTATCATCACCTACCTTTAACATATGGTGTGTCTTGCAGTGTCCTAACAAGCCTGTTTTATGTAACGGGGAAACTCGAGTATCATTATTCTAATATAGATATAGTGTTTTCAGAAATACCCATTATAAAGGAGTTGAATAAGGTTTTAAGTAGTAAGAATGCACATTATATGGGAGAGTTTTTCCATATTACTAAAACTTTAGATGTAGAATATGCCTATAAAAACAATTCAACATGTATTTTGCAGGTTGAAGAAAAAGTATTTATAGAAATGGTGGAAAGTAGAAGGGAAAGTTTCCAAAGAAAAGCAGCTGAACAAAAGTCCCAGATACCACCATGGGCTTTCAGGGAAGGAAATTATGAGAAAGGCGAGACATACGCTGCAATGCCCCTGGACTGGCATCAGAAGGGAAAAATATGTTTGCTTAGAATGAAAACTAACTATAGCAATTATTTCATTGGTACTAGTGAATGTGAGTATACTTTCCAAATTACTGGAGGTTGGGGATTGAAGGGTGGAACTGATCCTGTGTTTCCAGGAGTCCATTTTGTGTGTGATAATTAAGCCTATTACAGATTGCCGGCACATTGGTATGGTAGTTGTTATTTTTTTATTGTCTTTCCAAAGGTCTATCACATGGACCGAAACAGCAACAGACTAAATGAAGTGAAACAAGGACTAACACGTAACAAAAGAGAAAGTTTCTCAGAAATAGTAGGTGATATTTTTGGTGCACTGATACCCTCAGTTGGAGTCGTTCTGAATTCACACAAAATTCGAAAGTTGTCCACAGTGGTGAATCGTTTATCAACAGATACTGCTGGTGGTTTCTTAATGATTGACACAGAAGTGGTTGCAATAAGATCAATGGTTTTGCAAAATCGACTTGCCCTTGATATTTTATTGGCAAAAGAGGGTGGAGTCTGTGGCATGTTGAAAATCCAACACTGCTGTACCTATATCCCTGACAAAAGTAAAGGGATTGAGGGATATATAAAGAATAATATGAAATTACATGAAGATTTGACCCAACTGAAGGTTGATGGTGTTTGGGAGAGACATGGTAAGAGTTTCTCCTCTGTAGGTAAATGGTTTTCTACTTTTGGAAGTAGCTTATTAGGAAAAATAATAACGACAATTATTTCAGTAGCTGTAGTAGCCTTAGTGATAATAACAACATACAAATGTTGTAAGTGTAAGAGTGGAAAAAAGGAAGTGACAGAATCAGAGAATAAACGAAGAACGAGAAAAAGAAAAAGAGAGGAAATAGAGCTAGAAGAATACTGTAATATGATGAAAGATATAGATGAAAGTGCCATAAAAAGAGAGAAGAATACAGAGTTTTAGATAAAAGAAGATGGCAGGTATTTTATGATGGCTCCAATTAGCCATCAGAGGGGAGATTGATGGAACAGGATTTCGCAAAAAGAAACCTGCTCAAATGAATACCCCCATAATACGTACTAACAGTAAGTAGTAATAGAAAATTAACGTGCACTTTACATAAACATGAGGGAAAATAGCTTTGCGCACGTGTGCACCAACGTGAAATAATATATTAAAGAACTTTAATCATATTTACATTGTGTTTTGAAAGAAACTAAAAATAATGCATGACTAGGCCGCATGTGCATTTCGTAGTTTGCATGTTGCAGCTTGCTTTGAAATTATAAATAATACCGTTTTTGCATAAAGCTATGCTAGGAAAAACGCTAACAGGGAATAGTGCCAAGGTGGGTGGTAAACATTGAAAACTATATTATCATATAATTAATGAATGTTCATTTTCCATTTGCTATAGTGAGCTGGATGAGACGCCATTTTCCTTAACTTGGCCGGATAAGGAAGGGGCAGGATAAACGAGTAAAATTGATCTGTCAAAGGCACACTGAAGCGCTGAGCGCAGCAGAAGAGACGCAAGGGTTGAAGGTCAATGTGATGATCGCTTGCCAAAGATGTGACTGACCGTGGGACAAAAAGACTCCTTCCGCGGACATTGCTTAAAATTATGTACAATTGTAGCATGAATTAAATCGTGTGAACGGAACAATTATGAAATCATGGGAATGGGTGTAGAACAATGAATAAGCCCAAACTCTGAATGAAGCCACAGTGGTGTGACAATCCGCCTCCTAAACTCTCCAATCATCTGGCTCATTTCGTAAAATGTTTTAAATGATGTGGGACGGACATGTAGGTTTTAGGGTATAACTGGGGTGCCTTTAGGGGTGTGGTTAGGTTAGGCTGGCTACAGAGAGAGAGAGGGGAGATGCGTCGCTGTCCGTCGGTTTGCAGAGAGGCCTAGCTGTTCCTGTCCTGTCCTGTTCCTGTACCTGTAATCTTTGTTCCCTGACTCCATTTCAGGGAACCCCCACCATCACTTTCGCCAGAGGGGTGGTTTTCTACAGATCCTTTGGGTTGGTATTTTCTGACTCGTTCTTGCAATATTACCTGCAAATGTATTTTGTCTCTGAAACATTTGTCTCTTCACCTATCCACTCCGTCAGAGTGCATTGAAACGTATTATTTAGATGAAACTTTTGTCTCTTCATCTATCCCCTCCGTTAGATGTATTTTGTTTCGCATCTGACTTTGCTGAAACTGATGTCTCTTAATCTATCCACTCCTTCATGCACAATGTCATTATTTGATTGATGAGTTTGTCTATATCTGAAATTGCTGGTGTTTCTCTCCCCCTTTGTGAGTTCATTGTTTGCACTTGTGACCGTATGCATTGAGCATTTTATCATAAAATTTGAGATAAAGCTATATTAATTTCACAGAGAGTCTGTGATTATTTACCTGATTTAATAATTAGTTAGATAGTCGTATCATTACCATCAAATATTCAACTAATTGGTTCATCGACCAAATAGAAGGAAAGTTGATGTATAAGTTAGATAAGTATTTTGAAATGTCATATTTGGATTTTAGAAAGAAAGGAATTGAACATACAAATTGACCCTAGCGCATCAGGGATTTGGGTGAATGTGTATGTGCCATTGTTTGTGATATTATTGAGTATTGATCCCTGATCAGGTATTGGCCTCGCGCTGGATCACAAGCAAGTGGTTTTCCCTACTTGGGGTGTTGGTGGGGCTTGAGTGCTGCTGCCCCATTCACGTTGTAGCTGTGTAATTCTTGAAATAAATTGTGTGCAGGTTTCTGACAATAAGCAACACAGCAGAGGTTATTTTCTGCTGAATGTACAACTATCCAACCACTTTACAATCAGTGCTATCATGAAGACATGCACCTCAATTATGTCCTTGTGTTTTGAAATAAGTTCCTGTTCAGGTTATTCATCTCAACATTGGTGACTGAGTGCTGAGTGTGTCGACGGTTATCAAAATCAATCATTCTTGGCCAGAATGACTTCTACCGCTTGTTGGAAGTGACCAGGATAACATTCAAGATAGCACCATCGTATTTCTTGAGATGTGACATCTGCAATGTAAGATTAGGGAGAAAAAGAGTTAAACACTTGCATTTTGTAGATTGAGGAGAAAGACAGCAGAGGCATTCGCTGGTGCAAATATATTCCTTTTTCCTCCCCACCACAATAATATTCCTTTCGACATTCTTCCCACTCCAACATCAAGGCCTAGAAATTTAAACATTTTTTTCTCTTTCAGTTCCACAGAACCTTTGATGCTATCACATTTTTAAAAAAAGCATGACAAAAAACATATAAAAGGTGTACTTCAAGAGTTGTCTTTATACATAATATAGGGCAGCATACCTAATCATCGCAAACAGTGCTAAAAAATGCAATGAAAATTTACAACTGTGAATTAAAAGTGCTGTGTAGGAGACCCTGATCACACAACAAAAGGTTACAGTGCAAGGTGTATGTAGTTCAAAAACGGCGTCCAAATGTAAAAGTCATAAAATATTACCGCCAACCCTGCTTCACCAAACTCCAAATAGATTGGGCCTGATTTAGAGTTTCACAACAATTGAGGATTCTCCAATTTCGGGAAGAAACTTTAAATTCAAGGTACAATCGACTGGGCTGAATTTCCTCCACAATACTAGCCGTGCTGTGGAAAAAATCAGATGGTGGATTTTACTTCCTACTTAGGGGCCGATTCCGATTTGGGCCGGAAATCTCTCCGACCGAGCCGGACCCAGAGAGATTTCCGACCGAATCGGACTCTAGCAGTCCGACCGAACGAGTACGATGCGCACGTATGCTATCGGACTCGATTCGGTTGGACTCCCATTGAAGTCAATGGGAGCCAGTCGTACGAGGCGTACACGGGCTCCCATTGACTCAATGTGCACGACGCGAACAAGGGCGCCCCCTACAGCGTGTGCGCGTTGATTCGGGTCGCGCCGTACATGCACGTGTAGGGGGGACCCATGTGTCCCCCCTGTGTGCGACTCGCGCGGCTACGCGTACAGGGGGGTCCGACACGGACCCCCAAAGTACGGCTCCGACTGCTCTTTGGAGCCGGAGTGCGCGGCTCGGTTGGACTGCTCGCGGCACGCATCGTACTTACCCGGCCGGGGAACGTCTCCATTGCGCGGTACGAGTCGAGTCCGAGCGAGTCGGTCGGTGCGGTTAGACCCGGGAACGAGTCGGTCGGAGCAATCGGGATGCCCGGACGAGTCGGTCGGCGATTTCGCATCGTACTCGCTCGCCCTGACGCGCGTACGAATCGGTCGGGAAATAGGGCTCCGAATCGGATCCAGTTAAGCCGAATCCGATTCGGAGCCCTACCGGCCGAGATCGGAATCGGCCCCTATGTGTTCCCTCCAGAGATTGGAGGGTTTGAAATTACAACCAAACTCTAAATCAGGCCCTTTGACCCTAATTTAGGCCAATTGGATGACACCTTCGGAGAAAATTCAATGCCGCTAGCAACCATGTTGAAGACGTTGGTTGACCTTATTTAAATTTATCCAAAGCAAATCCCTGAAGTGGAGGTTTGTTTCTGTAAAATAAAAAAAAGTGCCTGAGATTTAGCACTGCACGTTGGGGAAACGTTAGCTTTTTGCCTCTTTCCAGGTCACAAACAGGAATCCTCAGCATCTGAAGCCCATCCCTGAAAGTGGTGGGGTCTCCGACACTGGGACACCAAGGGTGGCTTGTCTGTCGGCTAATGGTTTCCAACAGTGGACCCAGCTAAAGTAGGATCATCCAAAGGTCATTTTTTCCCCACCTCTTACTTAGGTGAAGGAACTGCAAGATTAGTAAGAAATAAGATCGGCCAGTTTACGGCAGATGTCCAGTTACCACCAGCCTCAAAATTATTCAGAGGCGGCTCCTCCGTCATGGGGTAGGACCGTCGCCCCACTGGTAAGAGTCAGTCACAGAAAAATAAAATGATATTAAAACAATAATATCATTTTATTTTTCTATGATGGGCTCTGGCTCATGGCACATGCGTGTGGGGCAGGGCCGGGCCATGACAGGCAGGAGTGGTGGGCACTTAGAAGTGTACATGTAAGTTTGGTCGGCCATCTTAGGTTGGCCAAAGAGAAACGCGCACTTTAATTTCTCCAACCCAGCTGTGTTCACAGCAGGGTTGGAGAAAAGCCGCAGTCTACCAGGCAGCGTGTGAGCGGCAGACCAGGCTGCTCAGATCAATCCTGGTGCTTCTCTCACAGAATGAGAGCAGCGTCCGGATTGGGTGGGGAGGCTGTGCCTTCCCAGAGACTGCTGGGAGTGAAGCACCAAGGTGGCTGTCGTCGTTGGGGCAGCGAGAGGTAAGTTTTAAAAAAATATTATTTTTATACTCAATTCTCTGTCTCGTCCTCCCCCTCTCCTACCACCCCACCCCCACTTTTGTTGTGCGGCGGCCGCCACTGAAATTATTGTCTCTGTTGTGGGCTAGCATTCGGATATGATGCTATAGATTGTCCTGGTGACCAATGGCAAAACGTATACTTTGATATTCCAGGTGTGATGGGCAAGTGGACAAAGGGGCCTTGTTGATAAAATAATTCCTATCTCGATGGTCCCAGCCTGGAGAGGATCACCCACTTCTCTGTGGGCACAGCCCTGAAAGCAGTCATCAGATACATCTCCAGGAAGTCAATATTTCAGTAGCTGTGTGAAGGAACATGCCGGTCTCAGCCGGCAGGCCAATATTTAAAATTATATTTGAACCAGAGCTGACCTTTCCCCCTGTCGCCGATCACTGAAATTATTACTAAATACATTTATTGAGTCCATTAATAAGTGAAGATTACATCATGCACAACAATTTCTAAACTGTATGTACAATTCTGTGCTATTTTTAGATTATTGACATTCATAAATTGTTTCTTTGGTTGCATGTCCTTCCCTTTATATAGACCTATTTCTATTGTGTGCTCATAATTATTTTTTTACACGTGCCCTATTAATATGTTTTTTCTTCTTGGATTAGTTGCCGAGAACGTAATTTTTAAACAATGTTTTGCACCTTGTATTAGTGAAAAACACAGCAGCTGCTCTAAAAAGATGTTAAGGCCAAACGATCAAGAGTATTTAAAGTTACAACCTTAGCACATTCAAAATGGAGGCGACAAGATATGTTTGACATGGCAAGTATGATCTTTATTGACTTAACAACAGCAAAAGCGACCACTTGAGTCGTGAATCAGTGGACAGATGCAGGGGGTGGAGGGTCCCTTGTGTGGATGGTGTTGGGCTACTTTTCAGTCCTGCCGTCAGCACTTTTCCTAGCAAGTAATTACTGTCTCCTGGTGATTTAAGAACAGCTACGGTAAGGATTAACCACTGCCAAGGCCCCTGCCTCGCTATAAATCCTATGGGGACTTCATCTGGAAACATATGCTTTGCAAATGTAATTGTTGTGCATCTTTAGTAACAAAGCTGTGCGCCTACTTTCCTGCAACTTTCCCTTGTTTGACTATGCATTGCTGTATAAAGAACATCATTAAACAGTCTATAATCTGTATTTTACACTTTCTGGGATCAGCAGTGCAGAGATGCATTCTCTAAAAAGTTTACAGTGCTTTAGAGCTAGACCAAATACATGTTTGCATTTATTACGTATTTCTCTTGATTCATGTTAACATTTATTGATTTTTTTAATGTTTGTCAAATATGTGAAATCAGTGTGGGCTCTTACTGCTAAACTGAAACGGATGTTCTGAAAATGACTTATGCGCGACCCTTCGCAATTATGGTGCCATCTCTGAGTCAATTACTACTGAGGGGTGGAGGAGGGGGCAGCATCTTGAATGACATCAAAACAAAAAATAGTACTCTGGGTTGGGTAAAGGAATTTAACGATGTTGAGAGTGGACCTAAGAATGCCCCTTGTGACACTGGCTGAGAGGGGTCTCTGATCACTGTATTCTGCAGTTGGATTAAAAGGACAAAGGTCCCTCACCCAGCAATTCGTGGCATGTTGCATCATAGACCCCCCTCCTCGCACCCGTGAAACATTCCAAGAAATATGGGCTCAATCTCTTGTGGGGTGCTCTCAAGCCCTAATGTTCTAGAGTGGATGAGACTACTTTGTGTTGCGGTGACCTGTTAGAGCTGTCAGCTTTAGGGTGGTCTTCCCCCCAAGCATTTTGCCGTACTCCTTCATATTTTTCTGATCTCGTTTTTGCTTGCGCTGTGCTTGAGAAATCTATTATTTTTAATTTAAACTTAAAAGGGACTTACATTCCGCTACCTCTCTTTCCTGGCTTCTCATTGGTTCCTGTGCGTGACACTTACCTTTCCTCCATTTCTTTTGGCTGTAGCATATTTTCCTGTATTTACCAATGCTTGTTCCTCGTCTGCTTCTTTTATCAGTTTCCTGCCGCCGAAATCCTGTTAACATCCGCTTTGGTGGAACTATATTTTCATAAAGTTTTGCCTTTTATTTTGGCAGCATATTTATATAATAATTTATCACCTGGAGAGATTGTGATTTGCATAGAATCACCGCCGAGACTCGAACCTGGATCCCCAGCTCTCGAGTCAGCAGGTCTGGCTGCTGTGCCAGTTCCTCTCCACTCCTGTGTTATCTGTCAAGGAGCTATTTCCTTCTCCCAGGCGGTGATTAATGAAAACAGCTCTTTATTCATTACATAGGAGAAACGGATGCATTAGCAATGCTTGTTGGCCTTGGCACTCTGCGCACTTCACCACTGCTAACCAGAGCTAAAGTGCTTGTGCTTTCTTCTTTAAACATGGTAATATTGGCTAACACCCATTTATTATATTTAATTTACTTGTAAGATCCTAGTAGAGTGGTACTACATGTGCCCAGGGCCTTTAAATTAAATGCTACTAGTGGGCCTGCAGCACTGATTGTACCACTTACATAAGTAGCCTTTTAAACATGTCTCAGGCCTGCCACTGCAGGCTGTGTGGGCAGTTTTTAAACTGCCATTTTGACCTGGTAAAATACCCCTTTTGCCAAGCCCAAACCTTCCTTTTCAATACATAGAAGTCACCCCTAAGGTAGGCCCTCAACTGCCCATAAGGCAGAGTGTAGTGTATTGAAAAGGTTTCACATGTACTTTTAAGTTTTACATGTCCTAATAGTGAAAAACTCCTAAATTTGTTTTCCACTATTGCAAGGCCTACCTCTCCCAGAGGATAACATTGGAGTTGCCTCATTTCATTTAATAAGAATATCTTCCAAATGGGAATAGGTAAACAGTTCATGTTTGGTGTCTTTGGAATTGTAATGAAAAATCCTCTTTTGTGGTAAAGTCGGATTTTGAATCACAATTTTAAAAATGCCACTTTTAGAACGTTAGTAGTACACAAAAACGGACCCGGCTACTCGTTGATTTAACTGCTATATGATTCAAGCAAAGATCAATAGAACCAATTCAACTTGATCTGGTTATTTATTTAACCTTTTGATATCTAATTTTAAATGTCTTTTTCAAAAAAGTCTGAGGCAAGACAAACACTTATTCATTCAAAAAATGAGTATACAATACAAATACAAAAAATGACAAATACATACACATGACATTACTGTATGTAGAACAAAACGAATTTTGATACACCAATCAATAATTAACAAACAAGCAGACCCTTCAAATTACAATTCCTTTCATCATAGAAGGAGAATGCCAGACATTGGGAACAATAATAAAAACAGTTGGGGTTAAGTTAATTTATGATTCCCTCAAACTGTAAATGGCCACCATATGGCCCTTCCTCAATGTACCACCAAGATGCCGACGCGTTTCGAGACCCTTGTGTACTCCAGGGGCTCTCATCAGGGCTTCTTATTTAAATGTGATGGTGTAGTCTACAAAAATAAAAAATAAAGACATGGGTATTTTTAGGACCCCGCTTTTTTTTTTTAAGTGAACGGTCCATGTAACTAAAATTCTCTAAGCAAAAATTATTCCTAAAAATTACCTGATGGGTGGCACTTATCGCCATCAGTGAAGTCCCTTGTCAACCATAGGGAATTTTTTGAAGAGACTCTTTTATTGCAGAAGCTGTTGGGAATATACATTTAGATACGTTATAGTTTCTAAATGTGCAGAAAAAAGTCAATCTAACAGTGGAAAAAATAAATATTGCATGTACCTGTGGTGCGATAATTTTAGGACTCAAGCTTAGCTCCTCTCATTTTTTCACAAGGATTCCTTGAAACTGAATGTTTCACTAAGGGTATTAGTCCCGTCTGGAAAAATGAGAGAAAGCGCATTCATGTTTATGTTTGAAAAGTAGAAAATAGAAAAATGAGTGGCATGCGCGCATAATTATTCAAGCATGTACATTAAAGCAGTGTTACACGTGAATCCTTCCTCTATTTGCGCTATGAATCGCTATTTGCTACAATGTATCCAACGAAGAAAAACGTCCCTGTTTCTTCTATTTTCGTGTTGGGGTTTTCATTTGAGCAGTACGTGCTCTGGCATTGATCCCGTCTGTGAAATTAAAAATAGAAGCGCATGCTTATTTAAAAAGAAAGATAGTTATAGAGGCGAGTGGCAAGCGCGCGTGAAAGTTAAAATGTGTACCTGCAAAAGCAATTACACTTTTCTCCTTTCTCCGGTTAACGTAGGAATCAATGTTAATTACCAAGCCTCCGCAAAACTGGAACAAAAATGGATTAAGGTTTCAGTTTGCCGTGTGCTTACGAGAGGAGCAAGCTATAAAACGTTAAAGCTGATGTTCTTACTTATTCCGGGGTTGGAGAATCCAAACTCCATCAGCGTTTCTCCTCGTGCGTGTCAAACAACTAGGACAGCAACACGCATTTTGCGTGGGAGCACAATTAAAAGTACTGGTTAGTACAATGGTTTGTGGGTAGTGTGGTTTGCTGAGGGCAGCCAATGGCGGTGAGTCTAATGTGCTGATTCTCTGTCAGGATCGAGTACTACAGCTACATTGCATTCTGGATGCTGTAGTTATTGATTGGTTTGCCCTAGTAGTGTTGGATGTTTTTACAAAGTGGTTGAGTGTAAAACAATTTAAGGAAATCACTACAGAAACCACCAACAAGGCTTTGGGCAGTTTGTTTCAGGATGAAGGCATTCCATCTGTCCTCATCACAGACAATGGCACACAATTTGTTTCCAGGGAAATGCAAAAAATTTTGAGAGGCTGTGGAGTTTTACATCACGTACTCCTTTGTACAACCCACAGGGAAATGGCTTTTGTGAGTGTGTGAAAGGAGTAATACAGATGGCGTGTGCTAATGGTTTGGTGGTGCGCAAATTAGTAGATGATATGGTTTGGGCGTACTGCACTACTGGCCATCCTCCTGATCTTAAATCTCCATTTGAACTTATGCGAGGTAGGCCCACTGGTTCCAAATTAGTTCCAGCGTATATGAAAGCATGGGTGGAAAAAGGTGGCTAGAGTGAAGAATCCTGCAAAGGGGGGGAGTTTTTTGTTCCCCAAAGCAGTTCCCAACGTATTTGTGAGGGAGATGTAGTGAAAGTCAGAACAGGGAGTGTAGGAAGAGGTCTTTTAAAATTTTCAGGACCATTCAAAGTAAAGAAAATGTTCAGGTATGATGTGGAGCTGGACAATGGTCAGAGGTGGAACTTTAGACGAGTAGCATTGTATCAAAAAAAATATGCGACGGGAGAAGAAATGCTGTCAAGAAATGATGGGTATATGTTGGCGAATGACATAAGTTACTCAGGTTTCACAACCAGCCAGGAGGTCAGTCAAGGAGAGGGGTGTGCATCTAGCAACTCCTCATCAGCATGCTCCACCATGATTCAGGGAGGGGATGTCATCAGGGGTGGTAGAAGTATCAGAATCGCAGGGCACCAGCTGACCTTGAAGACTTTTTGCGGTAGTCATTTATTCATGTAATGTTTTCTATGCTTTTTTTTTTTTTTTGTTCTTTTATTTTTAATAGAAAGGGAAAAGGTGTGTTGTAAATTATTTATAGTGGATTAGTTGTTCTTGATGTCTATTGGCTGTTCAACCTGATTCTGAGGGAGCACATGATCAATATTTGTTTCACAAAGCTGCACCAGCACCCGGTGGCTAGCAAGCTGACTGACCCCAGGAAATTTGCTGAGGAGGCGGATCACCGGGTCAGTGTCCAAGAAGATACCTGGGAGTGGACCCAAGAAGCGTGGTTTAGGTTCCCCCCAGCAGATTGAGAGGGAGGTTAAAGATGTCCAAGAAAAGTCCCAGAGTAGGGCGGGGGGAAGGGTTTTCAAGCCCCTTCTAGTGGGCGATGGCCCAGGGCACCCCATTCATTTCCAACCCTGCTGCTTTGAGTGCTTTCAGTTAGGACACAAGAAGGGGAGACTCCATCTGTCCTAAGAAACCAGCACACTGGTGAGACCTCTACAGGAGCGTCCAATATGGCCTTAGGGGTAAGTAGTCCCCAGGGGCAGGAGATAGATCATGACTTATAAGCTTTTATTGGGAGATAGACTTAAAGAGTAGATTGGTGATCTCTGATGAAGGGGATCCTCACCTCCAGGTGTGTAGGATAACTCAGTCCCCATGGCAGTCCCTTGTCCCCCCATTGCCCTGGTATCCCTGGAATGCGGTGGGGAGGTGACCCAGAGAAGGGTCATAGTTAGTCCCTGGGTGCCCATAGACTGCCTTTTGGGATTGAGTTGCCACCGGTGTCGGTAGAGGCGGGAGGGGTGGCCGCCCAGGGCATCCTGTAAACTCAGAATTCTGAGGGTACCACTCCTAACCTGAGGGTACAGAGGCTAGATAGAGGGAAGGGGGTGGAAGGGCTTACACCTGACCCCTACTCAGTCTCAGAGTACAGACCCTGAGCTGAATGGCTAGTCTCGGGGGTCTCGCACTTGATACTGACAGCTGTCAGTGGCCTCTGTTGGTTGCTGTCCTTATGGGCAGAGTTTTCCTTCGGCTGGGGACGGAAGTCTGATCCG
This sequence comes from Calotriton arnoldi, assembly GCA_963921515.1. NCBI lineage: Eukaryota > Metazoa > Chordata > Amphibia > Caudata > Salamandridae > Calotriton > Calotriton arnoldi. The sequence goes on along the minus strand of CAWUFW010005976.1, from coordinate 39,768 downwards.
AGGGGTGGAATGGACTACATCACCTTGTTGACCATGGTGGTACTGTCTGCCCTATTGGGATGCACCTCTGAGCAAGTTAAGCTTAGGTGCCTCACAGATGGGGTCCACCAGTGAGGAGAAGGGTTCACCATGGGTCAGTTCAGTGGAATGGAGAATGTAGACAGAGGGATCCAACTGAGTTCAGAGAGGCTTAAAATTGACAAGTGCCATTGCATAACAGGGCCTTCGTCTGTGTTCTATCGCCTAAGCAGGGAAGCTCATCAAGGCATTGATTAGTCTAGCCTGGCTTTTGGCTAGAGGGGGGTCGTGTTGGCCATTTCTGCAGGGTCATTCCCAAACTTTCTGCCTTAACCCTCCTGTTTTCTGAACCCGTCTTTGTTGGCTTTTAGGACTCTGTGCACTTTACCGCTGCTAACCAGTGCCAAAGTGCTTGTGTTCTCTCCTTTAAACGTGGTAGAATTGGTAAACACCAAATTGGCCTATTTCACTTACTTGTAAGTCCCTAGTAAAGTGGTGCTATATGGGTTTATTGAATGTGTGAAGTCAGCTTACTGTAAAGGAAGGAGATGGTGAGTTTTGTCTCGAGTGAAATGATTCCAAGAGTTTCACACCCAAATGCAATTCACTGGGAAAGAATGGCGAAGCAAAACATGGCTTAGGACTCTCAACAGATCATGATAATGCTCGTCTTGAAAAATGTCAAATATTTACAAGTTCTAGAACTTTCATCAAATAAATTTGATCATGTCAATGTTTTTATTAAACTTTATATTGTTTTTACTGTACCATGGAGAGTATTGTATTATTTAATTAACAGGATTATTTCCATGCATGTCTGTATATATGTATTTGGTGTTACATATAGCGCTAACCTACCTACAAGAGACGGTATGCGCTGTGCACGCCGCGAGGAGGGGCATATGAGAGAGAATTGAAAACAGTGGAAAAGGTTTATGACTGACACACCTTTTAATGAATTGGTAGAATAACCATCCTGAATATTTATAGTGAATATTTGTAACAGAATATTAGCAATATCCTTTATTCTGCATTCAGTCCCACTAAACAATTTGCCTATTGTTTTGTAAACGGAGTGCAATTCAATGCATGCGTAATATTTTATTAATAAAACAAAACACGCATATTTTTAGCATATTAATATAACAGCACCAAAAACAGTGCGCGTTTAAAGTGGATACTACATTGCATTTGGTCAATCCTATCTTCGTTTTATTCCTTTAACCTAGAAGAGCAGTCCCGTTTCTATTAAACTCATTTTTTGTCGTTAATGCCTTTAATTTTATTTCCTTGCACTTGGATAGCCCAGGTGTTTAGCATTACAGCGTGCAAAGAAACTCACAAAACTCAATAAAAATAAGCAAAGAATTCATTGCAACAAGACTTACCTTGTGAAAGCTTAAAGAAATATGTAAGGAAAACCAACTGAATTTTGTTCATTGTAATTGGGTGAGATGTGCAAATTGTTTGTAGCTACTCAGGGCCATATTTATCAAAGGGCTGCGTCGCTTTTGCACCACCCAGCGCGGTGCAAGCACAACACAACCCTTAATTGCTATTTATCAAGCCACGCAAGGCCACCTAGGGTGGCTTGATAAATCCGGAGTACCACAACGCAGGGCAAATCGCTGTGTAGCGTTACTCTTCCCCAGGGAGGTGTTCCATGCATGGTGTGAGGGCGTTCTCACGCAATACTCATGGATTTTGACCCATTCCCAGATTTACCATAAGTGGTAGACTTGGGAATGTGCCAAAACTGCTCCGCCTCCCCAGCTGAAGCGCAACAAGGAGAAGTATGTTTATTTCTCCTTGTTTTTTCCTCTTCTTATGTGTGCTGCATTCAAAGTGTGTCACTTCCTGCATGAAAACAATCCTGCTTACAAAGCAGGCACCCTTGCACCACGGCGCAAGAGTGCCGGCATTGGTGTTAAATGCAAAAACAACAATTGATGGACAGAATGCAGAACAATGTCTTACATTCACCCCAGTTCAGAGATCTGGGCCTAAATCCATCGTTTTTTTGCTCACCATGCCATTCCAGTTTGAACCCAGCCATATGCAAATCAGTCTTGACCCTGTGCCTCATGGGAACAGTCCAGCCCGAACTGCCAAGCCAGGTCCTCCCTGGACTGGAAACAAGCATCCTAGGACCGGTTTCGGGGTTTCACCCCTCTTCAGCCAGGATAGCTTGATTCCAGTAGCATGGAGAGCACGGGACCCACGTCTGGGCATACCCGTCCCACTCGGGGTGACAAATGCAAAAACAACAATTGATGGACAGAATGCAGAACAATGTCATACATTCACCCCAGTACAGAGATCTGGGCCTAAATCCATCGTTTTTTGCTCACCATGCCATTCCAGTTTGAACCCAGCCATATGCAAATCAGTCTTGACCCTGTGCCTCATGGGAACAGTCCAGCCCGAACTGCCAAGCCAGGTCCTCCCTGGACTGGAAACAAGCATCCTAGGACCGGTTTCGGGGTTTCACCCCTCTTCAGCCAGGATAGCTTGATTCCAGTGGCATGGAGAGCACGGGACCCACGTCTGGGCATACCCGTCCCACTCGGGGTGACAAATGCAAAAACAACAATTGATAGACAGAATGCAGAACAATGTCATACATTCACCCCAGTACAGAGATCTGGGCCTAAATCCAACGTTTTTTGCTCACCATGCCATTCCAGTTTGAACCCAGCCATATGCAAATCAGTCTTGACCCTGTGCCTCATGGGAACAGTCCAGCCCGAACTGCCAAGCCAGGTCCTCCCTGGACTGGAAACAAGCATCCTAGGACCGGTTTCGGGGTTTCACCCCTCTTCAGCCAGGATAGCTTGATTCCAGTGGCATGGAGAGCACGGGACCCACGTCTGGGCATACCCGTCCCACTCGGGGTGACAAATGCAAAAACAACAATTGATGGACAGAATGCAGAACAATGTCATACATTCACCCCAGTACAGAGATCTGGGCCTAAATCCATTGTTTTTTGGCTCACCATGCCATTCCAGTTTGAACCCAGCCATATGCAAATCAGTCTTGACCCTGTGCCTCATGGGAACAGTCCAGCCCGAACTGCCAAGCCAGGTCCTCCCTGGACTGGAAACAAGCATCCTAGGACCGGTTTCGGGGTTTCACCCCTCTTCAGCCAGGATAGCTTGATTCCAGTGGCATGGAGAGCACGGGACTCACGTCTGGGCATACCAGTCCCACTCGGGGTGACAAATGCAAAAACAACAATTGATGGACAGAATGCAGAACAATGTCATACATTCACCCCAGTACAGAGATCTGGGCCTAAATCCATCGTTTTTTGCTCACCATGCCATTCCAGTTTGAACCCAGCCATATGCAAATCAGTCTTGACCCTGTGCCTCATGGGTACAGTCCAGCCCGAACTGCCAAGCCAGGTCCTCCCTGGACTGGAAACAAGCATTCTAGGACCGGTTTCGGGGTTTCACCCCTCTTCAGCCAGGATAGCTTGATTCCAGTGGCATGGAGAGCACGGGACCCACGTCTGGGCATACCCGTCCCACTCGGGGTGACAAATGCAAAAACAACAATTGATGGACAGAATGCAGAACAATGTCATACATTCACCCCAGTACAGAGATCTGGGCCTAAATCCATCGTTTTTTGCTCACCATGCCATTCCAGTTTGAACCCAGCCATATGCAAATCAGTCTTGACCCTGTGCCTCATGGGAACAGTCCAGCCCGAACTGCCAAGCCAGGTCCTCCCTGGACTGGAAACAAGCATCTTAGGACCGGTTTCGGTGTTTCACCCCTCTTCAGCCAGGATAGCTTGATTCCAGTGGCATGGAGAGCACGGGACCAACGTCTGGGCATACCCGTCCCACTCGGGGTGACAAATGCAAAAACAACAATTGATGGACAGAATGCAGAACAATGTCATACATTCACCCCAGTACAGAGATCTGGGCCTAAATCCATCGTTTTTTGCTCACCATGCCATTCCAGTTTGAACCCAGCCATATGCAAATCAGTCTTGACCCTGTGCCTCATGGGAATAGTCCAGCCCGAACTGCCAAGCCAGGTCCTCCCTGGACTGGAAACAAGCATCCTAGGACCGGTTTCGGGGTTTCACCCCTCTTCAGCCAGGATAGCTTGATTCCAGTGGCATGGAGAGCACGGGACCCACGTCTGGGCATCGCCGTCCCACTCGGGGTGACAAATGCAAAAACAACAATTGATGGACAGAATGCAGAACAATGTCATACATTCACCCCAGTACAGCGATCTGGGCCTAAATCCATCGTTTTTTTGCTCACCATGCCATTCCAGTTTGAACCCAGCCATATGCAAATCAACCTTGACCCTGTGCCTCATGGGAACAGTCCAGCCCGAACTGCCAAGCCAGGTCCTCCCTGGACTGGAAACAAGCATCCTAGAACTGGTTTCGGGGTTTCACCCCTCTTCAGCCAGGATAGCTTGATTCCAGTGGCATGGAGAGCACGGGACCCACATCTGGGCATACCCGTCCCACTTGGGGTGACAAATGCAAAAACAACAATTGATGGACAGAATGCAGAACAATGTCATACATTCACCCCAGTACAGAGATCTGGGCCTAAATCCATCGTTTTTTTGCTCACCATGCCATTCCAGTTTGAACCCAGCCATATGCAAATCAGTCTTGACCCTGTGCCTCATGGGGACAGTCCAGCCCGAACTGCCAAGCCAGGTCCTCCCTGGACTGGAAACAAGCATCCTAGGACCGGTTTCGGGGTTTCACCCCTCTTCAGCCAGGATAGCTTGATTCCAGTGGCATGGAGAGCACGGGACCCACGTCTGGGCATACCCGTCCCACTCGGGGTGACAAATGCAAAAACAACAATTGATGGACAGAATGCAGAACAATGTCATACATTTACCCCAGTACAGAGATCTGGGCCTAAATCCAACGTTTTTTTGCTCACCATGCCATTCCAGTTTGAACCCAGCCATATGCAAATCAGTCTTGACCCTGTGCCTCATGGGAACAGTCCAGCCCGAACTGCCAAGCCAGGTCCTCCCTGGACTGGAAACAAGCATCCTAGGACCGGTTTCGGGGTTTCACCCCTCTTCAGCCAGGATAGCTTGATTCCAGTGGCATGGAGAGCACGGGACCCACGTCTGGGCATACCCGTCCCACTCGGGGTGACAAATGCAAAAACAACAATTGATGGACAGAATGCAGAACAATGTCATACATTCACCCCAGTACAGAGATCTGGGCATAAATCCATCGTTTTTTTGCTCACCATGCCATTCCAGTTTGAACCCAGCCATATGCAAATCAGTCTTGACCCTGTGCCTCATGGGAACAGTCCAGCCCGAACTGCCAAGCCAGGTCCTACCTGGACTGGAAACAAGCATCCTAGGACCGGTTTCGGGTTTTCCCCTCTTCAGCCAGGATAGCTTGATTCCAGTGGCATTGAGAGCACGGGACTCACGTCTGGGCATACCCGTCCCACTCGGGGTGACAAATGCAAAAACAACAATTGATGGACAGAATGCAGAACAATGTCATACATTCACCCCAGTACAGAGATCTGGGCCTAAATCCATCGTTTTTTTGCTCACCATGCCATTCCAGTTTGAACCCAGCCATATGCAAATCAGTCTTGACCCTGTGCCTCATGGGAACAGTCCAGCCCGAACTGCCAAGCCAGGTCCTCCCTGGACTGGAAACAAGCATCCTAGGACCGGTTTCGGGGTTTCACCCCTCTTCAGCCAGGATAGCTTGATTCCAGTGGCATGGAGAGCACGGGACCCACGTCTGGGCATACCCGTCCCACTCGGGTGACAAATGCAAAAACAACAATTGATGGACAGAATGCAGAACAATGTCATACATTCACCCCAGTACAGAGATCTGGGCCTAAATCCATCGTTTTTTGCTCACCATGCCATTCCAGTTTGAACCCAGCCATATGCAAATCAGTCTTGACCCTGTGCCTCATGGGAACAGTCCAGCCCGAACTGCCAAGCCAGGTCCTCCCTGGACTGGAAACAAGCATCTTAGGACCGGTTTCGGTGTTTCACCCCTCTTCAGCCAGGATAGCTTGATTCCAGTGGCATGGAGAGCACGGGACCCACGTCTGGACATACCCGTCCCACTCGGGGTGACAAATGCAAAAACAGCAATTGATGGACAGAATGCAGAACAATGTCATACATTCACGCCAGTACAGAGATCTGGGCCTAAATCCATCGTTTTTTTGCTCACCATGCCATTCCAGTTTGAACCCAGCCATATGCAAATCAGTCTTGACCCTGTGCCTCATGGGAATAGTCCAGCCCGAACTGCCAAGCCAGGTCCTCCCTGGACTGGAAACAAGCATCCTAGGACCGGTTTCGGGGTTTCACCCCTCTTCAGCCAGGATAGCTTGATTCCAGTGGCAGAGAGAGCACGGGACCCACGTCTGGGCGTACCCGTCCCACTCGGGGTGACAAATGCAAAAACAACAATTGATGGACAGAATGCAGAACAATGTCATACATTCACCCCAGTACAGAGATCTGGGCCTAAATCCATCGTTTTTGCTCACCATGCCATTCCAGTTTGAACCCAGCCATATGCAAATCAGTCTTGACCCTGTGCCTCATGGGAACAGTCCAGCCCGAACTGCCAAGCCAGGTCCTCCCTGGACTGGAAACAAGCATCCTAGGACCGGTTTCGGGGTTTCACCCCTCTTCAGCCAGGATAGCTTAATTCCAGTGGCATGGAGAGCACGGGACCCACGTCTGGGCATACCCGTCCCACTCGGGTGACAAATGCAAAAACAACAATTGATGGACAGAATGCAGAACAATGTCATACATTCACACCAGTACAGCGATCTGGGCTTAAATCCATCGTTTTTTTGCTCACCATGCCATTCCAGTTTGAACCCAGCCATATGCAAATCAGTCTTGACCCTGTGCCTCATGGGAACAGTCCAGCCCGAACTGCCAAGCCAGGTCCTCCCTGGACTGAAAACAAGCATCCTAGGACCGGTTTCGGGGTTTCACCCCTCTTCAGCCAGGATAGCTTGATTCCAGTGGCATGGAGAGCACGGGACCCACGTCTGGGCATACCCGTCCCACTCGGGGTGACAAATGCAAAAACAACAATTGATGGACAGAATGCAGAACAATGTCATACATTCACCCCAGTACAGAGATCTGGGCCTAAATCCATCGTTTTTTGCTCACCATGCCATTCCAGTTTGAACCCAGCCATATGCAAATCAGTCTTGACCTTGTGCCTCATGGGAACAGTCCAGCCCGAACTGCCAAGCCAGGTCCTCCCTGGACTCGAAAAAAGCATCCTAGGACCGGTTTCGGGGTTTCACCCCTCTTCAGCCAGGATAGCTTGATTCCAGTGGCATGGAGAGCACGGGACCCACGTCTGGGCATACCCGTCCCACTCGGGGTGACAAATGCAAAAACAACAATTGATGGACAGAATGCAGAACAATGTCATACATTCACCCCAGTACAGAGATCTGGGCCTAAATCCATCGTTTTTTGCTCACCATGCCATTCCAGTTTGAACCCAGCCATATGCAAATCAGTCTTGACCCTGTGCCTCATGGGAACAGTCCAGCCCGAACTGCCAAGCCAGGTCCTCCCTGGACTGGAAACAAGCATCCTAGGACCGGTTTCGGGGTTTCACCCCTCTTCAGCCAGGATAGCTTGATTCCAGTGGCATGGAGAGCACGGGACCCACGTCTGGGCATACCCGTCCCACTCGGGGTTACAAATGCAAAAACAACATTTGATGGGCAGAATGCAGAACAATGTCATACATTCACCCCAGTACAGAGATCTGGGCCTAAATCCATCGTTTTTTGCTCACCATGCCATTCCAGTTTGAACCCAGCCATATGCAAATCAGTCTTGACCCTGTGCCTCATGGGAACAGTCCAGCCCGAACTGCCAAGCCAGGTCCTCCCTGGACTGGAAACAAGCATCCTAGGACCGGTTTCGGGTTTTCACCCCTCTTCAGCCAGGATAGCTTGATTCCAGTGGCATGGAGAGCACGGGACCCACGTCTGGGCATACCCGTCCCACTCGGGGTGACAAATGCAAAAACAACAATTGATGGACAGAATGCAGAACAATGTCATACATTCACCCCAGTACAGAGATCTGGGCCAAAATCCATCGTTTTTTTCCTCACCATGCCATTCCAGTTTGAACCCACCCATATGCAAATCAGTCTTGACCCTGTGCCTCATGGGAACAGTCCAGCCCGAACTGCCAAGCCAGGTCCTCCCTGGACTGGAAACAAGCATCCTAGGACCGGTTTCGGGGTTTCACCCCTCTTCAGCCAGGATAGCTTGATTCCAGTGGCATGGAGAGCACAGGACACACGTCTGGGCATACCCGTCCCACTCGGGGTGACAAATGCAAAAACAACAATTGATGGACAGAATGCAGAACAATGTCATACATTCACCCCAGTACAGAGATCTGGGCCAAAATCCATCGTTTTTTGCTCACCATGCCATTCCAGTTTGAACCCAGCCATATGCAAATCAGTCTTGACCCTGTGCCTCATGGGAACAGTCCAGCCCGAACTGCCAAGCCAGGTCCTCCCTGGACTGGAAACAAGCATCCTAGGACCGGTTTCGGGGTTTCACCCCTCTTCAGCCAGGATAGCTTGATTCCAGTGGCATGGAGAGCACGGGACCCACGTCTGGGCATACCCGTCCCACTCGGGGTGACAAATGCAAAAACAACAATTGATGGACAGAATGCAGAACAATGTCATACATTCACCCCAGTACAGAGATCTGGGCCTAAATCCATCGTTTTTTGCTCACCATGCCATTCCAGTTTGAACCCAGCCATATGCAAATCAGTCTTGACCCTGTGCTTCATGGGAACAGTCCAGCCCGAACTGCCAAGCCAGGTCCTCCCTGGACTGGAAACAAGCATCCTAGGACCGGTTTCGGGGTTTCACCCCTCTTCAGCCAGGATAGCTTGATTCCAGTGGCATGGAGAGCACGGGACCCACGTCTGGGCATACCTGTCCCACTCAGGGTGACAAATGCAAAAACAACAATTGATGGACAGAATGCAGAACAATGTCATACATTCACCCCAGTACAGAGATCTGGGCCTAAATCCATGTTTTTTTTGCTCACCATGCCATTCCAGTTTGAACCCAGCCATATGCAAATCAGTCTTGACCCTGTGCCTCATGGGAACAGTCCAGCCCGAACTGCCAAGCCAGGTCCTCCCTGGACTGGAAACAAGCATCCTAGGACCGGTTTCAGGGTTTCACCCCTCTTCAGCCAGGATAGCCTGATTCCAGTGGCATGGAGAGCACGGGACCCACGTCTGGGCATACCCGTCCCACTCGGGGTGACAAATGCAAAAACAACAATTGATGGACAGAATGCAGAACAATGTCATACATTCACCCCAGTACAGAGATCTGGGCCTAAATCCATCGTTTTTTGCTCACCATGCCATTCCAGTTTGAACCCAGCCATATGCAAATCAGTCTTGACCCTGTGCCTCATGGGAACAGTCCAGCCCGAACTGCCAAGCCAGGTCCTCCATGGACTGGAAACAAGCATCCTAGGACCGGTTTCGGGGTTTCACCCCTCTTCAGCCAGGATAGCTTGATTCCAGTGGCATGGAGAGCACGGGACCCACGTCTGGGCATACCCGTCCCACTCGGGGTGAGAAATGCAAAAACAACAATTGATGGACAGAATGCAGAACAATGTCATACATTCACCCCAGTACAGAGATCTGGGCCTAAATCCATCGTTTTTTTGCTCGCCATTCCAGTTTGAACCCAGCCATATGCAAATCAGTCTTGACCCTGTGCCTCATGGGAACAGTCCAGACCGAACTGCCAAGCCAGGTCCTCCCTGGACTGGAAACAAGCATCCTAGGACCGGTTTCGGGGTTTCACCCCTCTTCAGCCAGGATAGCTTGATTCCAGTGGCATGGAGAGCACGGGACCCACGTCTGGGCATACCCGTCCCACTCGGGTGACAAATGCAAAAACAACAATTGATGGACAGAATGCAGAACAATGTCATACATTCACCCAGTACAGAGATCTTGGGCCTAAATCCATCGTTTTTTGCTCACCATGCCATTCCAGTTTGAACCCAGCCATATGCAAATCAGTCTTGACCCTGTGCTTCATGGGAACAGTCCAGCCCGAACTGCCAAGCCAGGTCCTCCCTGGACTGGAAACAAGCATCCTAGGACCGGTTTCGGGGTTTCACCCCTCTTCAGCCAGGATAGCTTGATTCCAGTGGCATGGAGAGCACGGGACCCACGTCTGGGCATACCCGTCCCACTCGGAGTGACAAATGCAAAAGCAACAATTGATGGACAGAATGCAGAACAATGTCATACATTCACCCCAGTACAGAGATCTGGGCCTAAATCCATCGTTTTTTTGCTCACCATGCCATTCCAGTTTGAACCCAGCCATATGCAAATCAGTCTTGACCCTGTGCCTCATGGGAACAGTCCAGCCCGAACTGCCAAGCCAGGTCCTCCCTGGACTGGAAACAAGCATCCTAGGACCGGTTTCGGGGTTTCACCCCTCTTCAGCCAGGATAGCTTGATTCCAGTGGCATGGAGAGCACGGGACCCACGTCTGGGCATACCCGTCCCACTCGGGGTGACAAATGCAAAAACAACAATTGATGGACAGAATGCAGAACAATGTCATACATTCACCACAGTACAGAGATCTGGGCCTAAATCCATCGTTTTTTTGCTCACCATGCCATTCCAGTTTGAACCCAGCCATATGCAAATCAGTCTTGACCCTGTGCCTCATGGGAACAGTCCAGCCCGAACTGCCAAGCCAGGTCCTCCCTGGACTGGAAACAAGCATCCTAGGACCGGTTTCGGGGTTTCACCCTCTTCAGCCAGGATAGCTTGATTCCAGTGGCATGGAGAGCACGGGACCCACGTCTGGGCATACCCGTCCCACTCGGGGTGACAAATGCAAAAACAACAATTGATGGACAGAATGCAGAACAATGTCATACATTCACCCCAGTACAGAGATCTGGGCCAAAATCCATCGTTTTTTGCCCACCATGCCATTCCAGTTTGAACCCAGCCATATGCAAATCAGTCTTGACCCTGTGCCTCATGGGAACAGTCCAGCCCGAACTGCCAAGCCAGGTCCTCCCTGGACTGGAAACAAGCATCCTAGGACCGGTTTCGGGTTTCACCCCTCTTCAGCCAGGATAGCTTAATTCCAGTGGCATGGAGAGCACGGGACCCACGTCTGGGCATACCCGTCCCACTCGGGGTGACAAATGCAAAAACAACAATTGATGGACAGAATGCAGAACAATGTCATACATTCACCCCAGTACAGCGATCTGGGCTTAAATCCATCGTTTTTGCTCACCATGCCATTCCAGTTTGAACCCAGCCATATGCAAATCAGTCTTGACCCTGTGCCTCATGGGAACAGTCCAGCCCGAACTGCCAAGCCAGGTCCTCCCTGGACTGGAAACAAGCATCCTAGGACCGGTTTCGGGGTTTCACCCCTCTTCAGCCAGGATAGCTTGATTCCAGTGGCATGGAGAGCACGGGACCCACGTCTGGCCATACCCGTCCCACTCGGGGTGACAAATGCAAAAACAACAATTGATGGACAGAATGCATAACAATGTCATACATTCACCCCAGTACAGAGATCTGGGCCTAAATCCATCGTTTTTTTGCTCACCATGCCATTCCAGTTTGAACCCAGCCATATGCAAATCAGTCTTGACCCTGTGCCTCATGGGAACAGTCCAGCCCGAACTGCCAAGCCAGGTCCTCCCTGGACTGGAAACAAGCATCCTAGGACCGGTTTCGGGGTTTCACCCCTCTTCAGCCAGGATAGCTTGATTCCAGTGGCATGGAGAGCACGGGACCCACGTCTGGGCATACCCGTCCCACTCGGGGTGACAAATGCAAAAACAACAATTGATGGACAGAATGCAGAACAATGTCATACATTCACCCCAGTACAGAGATCTGGGCCTAAATCCATCGTTTTTTGCTCACCATGCCATTCCAGTTTGAACCCAGCCATATGCAAATCAGTCTTGACCCTGTGCCTCATGGGAACAGTCCAGCCCGAACTGCCAAGCCAGGTCCTTCCTGGACTGGAAACAAGCATCCTAGGACCGGTTTCGGGGTTTCACCCCTCTTCAGCCAGGATAGCTTGATTCCAGTGGCATGGAGAGCACGGGACCCACGTCTGGGCATACCCGTCCCACTCGGGGTTACAAATGCAAAAACAACAATTGATGGACAGAATGCAGAACAATGTCATACATTCACCCCAGTACAGAGATCTGGGCCTAAATCCATCGTTTTTTGCTCACCATGCCATTCCAGTTTGAACCCAGCCATATGCAAATCAGTCTTGACCCTGTGCCTCATGGGAACAGTCCAGCCCGAACTGCCAAGCCAGGTCCTCCCTGGACTGGAAACAAGCATCCTAGGACCGGTTTCGGGGTTTCACCCCTCTTCAGCCAGGATAGCTTGATTCCAGTGGCATGGAGAGCACGGGACCCACGTCTGGGCATACCCGTCCCACTCGGGGTTACAAATGCAAAAACAACAATTGATGGACAGAATGCAGAACAATGTCATACATTCACCCCAGTACAGAGATCTGGGCCAAAATCCATCGTTTTTTTGCTCACCATGCCATTCCAGTTTGAACCCACCCATATGCAAATCAGTCTTGACCCTGTGCCTCATGGGAACAGTCCAGCCCGAACTGCCAAGCCAGGTCCTCCCTGGACTGGAAACAAGCATCCTAGGACTGGTTTCGGGGTTTCACCCCTCTTCAGCCAGGATAGCTTGATTCCAGTGGCATGGAGAGCACGGGACCCACGTCTGGGCATACCCGTCCCACTCGGGGTGACAAATGCAAAAACAACAATTGATGGACAGAATGCAGAACAATGTCATACATTCACCCCAGTACAGAGATCTGGGCCAAAATCCATCGTTTTTTGCTCACCATGCCATTCCAGTTTGAACCCAGCCATATGCAAATCAGTCTTGACCCTGTGCCTCATGGGAACAGTCCAGCCCGAACTGCCAAGCCAGGTCCTCCCTGGACTGGAAACAAGCATCCTAGGACCGGTTTCGGGGTTTCACCCCTCTTCAGCCAGGATAGCTTGATTCCAGTGGCATGGAGAGCACGGGACCCACGTCTGGGCATACCCGTCCCACTCGGGGTGACAAATGCAAAAACAACAATTGATGGACAGAATGCAGAACAATGTCATACATTCACCCCAGTACAGAGATCTGGGCCTAAATCCATCGTTTTTTTGCTCACCATGCCATTCCAGTTTGAACCCAGCCATATGCAAATCAGTCTTGACCCTGTGCCTCATGGGAACAGCCCAGCCCGAACTGCCAAGCCAGGTCCTCCATGGACTGGAAACAAGCATCCTAGGACCGGTTTCGGGTTTCACCCCTCTTCAGCCAGGATAGCTTGATTCCAGTGGCATGGAGAGCACGGGACCCACGTCTGGGCATACCCGTCCCACTCGGGGTGACAAATGCAAAAACAACAATTGATGGACAGAATGCAGAACAATGTCATACATTCACCCCAGTACAGAGATCTGGGCCTAAATCCATCGTTTTTTGCTCGCCATTCCAGTTTGAACCCAGCCATATGCAAATCAGTCTTGACCCTGTGCCTCATGGGAACAGTCCAGCCCGAACTGCCAAGCCAGGTCCTCCCTGGACTGGAAACAAGCATCCTAGGACCGGTTTCGGGGTTTCACCCCTCTTCAGCCAGGATAGCTTGATTCCAGTGGCATGGAGAGCACGGGACCCACGTCTGGGCATACCCGTCCCACTCGGGTGACAAATGCAAAAACAACAATTGATGGACAGAATGCAGAACAATGTCATACATTCACCCAGTACAGAGATCTTGGGCCTAAATCCATCGTTTTTTGCTCACCATGCCATTCCAGTTTGAACCCAGCCATATGCAAATCAGTCTTGACCCTGTGCTTCATGGGAACAGTCCAGCCCGAACTGCCAAGCCAGGTCCTCCCTGGACTGGAAACAAGCATCCTAGGACCGGTTTCGGGGTTTCACCCTCTTCAGCCAGGATAGCTTGATTCCAGTGGCATGGAGAGCACGGGACCCACGTCTGGGCATACCCGTCCCACTCGGAGTGACAAATGCAAAAGCAACAATTGATGGACAGAATGCAGAACAATGTCATACATTCACCCCAGTACAGAGATCTGGGCCTAAATCCATCGTTTTTGCTCACCATGCCATTCCAGTTTGAACCCAGCCATATGCAAATCAGTCTTGACCCTGTGCCTCATGGGAACAGTCCAGCCCGAACTGCCAAGCCAGGTCCTCCCTGGACTGGAAACAAGCATCCTAGGACCGGTTGCGGGGTTTCACCCCTCTTCAGCCAGGATAGCTTGATTCCAGTGGCATGGAGAGCACGGGACCCACGTCTGGGCATACCCGTCCCACTCGGGGTGACAAATGCAAAAACAACAATTGATGGACAGAATGCAGAACAATGTCATACATTCACCACAGTACAGAGATCTGGGCCTAAATCCATCGTTTTTTTGCTCACCATGCCATTCCAGTTTGAACCCAGCCATATGCAAATCAGTCTTGACCCTGTGCCTCATGGGAACAGTCCAGCCCGAACTGCCAAGCCAGGTCCTCCCTGGACTGGAAACAAGCATCCTAGGACCGGTTTCGGGTTTCACCCTCTTCAGCCAGGATAGCTTGATTCCAGTGGCATGGAGAGCACGGGACCCACGTCTGGGCATACCCGTCCCACTCGGGGTGACAAATGCAAAAACAACAATTGATGGACAGAATGCAGAACAATGTCATACATTCACCCCAGTACAGAGATCTGGGCCAAAATCCATCGTTTTTGCCCACCATGCCATTCCAGTTTGAACCCAGCCATATGCAAATCAGTCTTGACCCTGTGCCTCATGGGAACAGTCCAGCCCGAACTGCCAAGCCAGGTCCTCCCTGGACTGGAAACAAGCATCCTAGGACCGGTTTCGGGGTTTCACCCCTCTTCAGCCAGGATAGCTTAATTCCAGTGGCATGGAGAGCACGGGACCCACGTCTGGGCATACCCGTCCCACTCGGGGTGACAAATGCAAAAACAACAATTGATGGACAGAATGCAGAACAATGTCATACATTCACCCCAGTACAGCGATCTGGGCTTAAATCCATCGTTTTTTGCTCACCATGCCATTCCAGTTTGAACCCAGCCATATGCAAATCAGTCTTGACCCTGTGCCTCATGGGAACAGTCCAGCCCGAACTGCCAAGCCAGGTCCTCCCTGGACTGGAAACAAGCATCCTAGGACCGGTTTCGGGGTTTCACCCCTCTTCAGCCAGGATAGCTTGATTCCAGTGGCATGGAGAGCACGGGACCCACGTCTGGCCATACCCGTCCCACTCGGGGTGACAAATGCAAAAACAACAATTGATGGACAGAATGCATAACAATGTCATACATTCACCCCAGTACAGAGATCTGGGCCTAAATCCATCGTTTTTTGCTCACCATGCCATTCCAGTTTGAACCCAGCCATATGCAAATCAGTCTTGACCCTGTGCCTCATGGGAACAGTCCAGCCCGAACTGCCAAGCCAGGTCCTCCCTGGACTGGAAACAAGCATCCTAGGACCGGTTTCGGGGTTTCACCCCTCTTCAGCCAGGATAGCTTGATTCCAGTGGCATGGAGAGCACGGGACCCACGTCTGGGCATACCCGTCCCACTCGGGGTGACAAATGCAAAAACAACAATTGATGGACAGAATGCAGAACAATGTCATACATTCACCCCAGTACAGAGATCTGGGCCTAAATCCATCGTTTTTTTGCTCACCATGCCATTCCAGTTTGAACCCAGCCATATGCAAATCAGTCTTGACCCTGTGCCTCATGGGAACAGTCCAGCCCGAACTGCCAAGCCAGGTCCTCCCTGGACTGGAAACAAGCATCCTAGGACCGGTTTCGGGGTTTCACCCCTCTTCAGCCAGGATAGCTTGATTCCAGTGGCATGGAGAGCACGGGACCCACGTCTGGGCATACCCGTCCCACTCGGGGTTACAAATGCAAAAACAACAATTGATGGACAGAATGCAGAACAATGTCATACATTCACCCCAGTACAGAGATCTGGGCCTAAATCCATCGTTTTTGCTCACCATGCCATTCCAGTTTGAACCCAGCCATATGCAAATCAGTCTTGACCCTGTGCCTCATGGGAACAGTCCAGCCCGAACTGCCAAGCCAGGTCCTCCCTGGACTGGAAACAAGCATCCTAGGACCGGTTTCGGGGTTTCACCCCTCTTCAGCCAGGATAGCTTGATTCCAGTGGCATGGAGAGCACGGGACCCACGTCTGGGCATACCCGTCCACTCGGGGTTACAAATGCAAAAACAACAATTGATGGACAGAATGCAGAACAATGTCATACATTCACCCCAGTACAGAGATCTGGGCCAAAATCCATCGTTTTTTTGCTCACCATGCCATTCCAGTTTGAACCCACCCATATGCAAATCAGTCTTGACCCTGTGCCTCATGGGAACAGTCCAGCCCGAACTGCCAAGCCAGGTCCTCCCTGGACTGGAAACAAGCATCCTAGGACTGGTTTCGGGGTTTCACCCTCTTCAGCCAGGATAGCTTGATTCCAGTGGCATGGAGAGCACGGGACCCACGTCTGGGCATACCCGTCCCACTCGGGGTGACAAATGCAAAAACAACAATTGATGGACAGAATGCAGAACAATGTCATACATTCACCCCAGTACAGAGATCTGGGCCAAAATCCATCGTTTTTGCTCACCATGCCATTCCAGTTTGAACCCAGCCATATGCAAATCAGTCTTGACCCTGTGCCTCATGGGAACAGTCCAGCCCGAACTGCCAAGCCAGGTCCTCCCTGGACTGGAAACAAGCATCCTAGGACCGGTTTCGGGGTTTCACCCCTCTTCAGCCAGGATAGCTTGATTCCAGTGGCATGGAGAGCACGGGACCCACGTCTGGGCATACCCGTCCCACTCGGGGTGACAAATGCAAAAACAACAATTGATGGACAGAATGCAGAACAATGTCATACATTCACCCCAGTACAGAGATCTGGGCCTAAATCCATCGTTTCTTTGCTCACCATGCCATTCCAGTTTGAACCCAGCCATATGCAAATCAGTCTTGACCCTGTGCCTCATGGGAACAGTCCAGCCCGAACTGCCAAGCCAGGTCCTCCCTGGACTGGAAACAAGCATCCTAGGACCGGTTTCGGGGTTTCACCCCTCTTCAGCCAGGATAGCTTGATTCCAGTGGCATGGAGAGCACGGGACCTACGTCTGGGCATACCCGTCCCACTCAGGGTGACAAATGCAAAAACAACAATTGATGGACAGAATGCAGAACAATGTCATACATTCACCCCAGTACAGAGATCTGGGCCTAAATCCATCGTTTTTTGCTCACCATGCCATTCCAGTTTGAACCCAGCCATATGCAAATCAGTCTTGACCCTGTGCCTCATGGGAACAGTCCAGCCCGAACTGCCAAGCCAGGTCCTCCCTGGACTGGAAACAAGCATCCTAGGACCGTGTTTCGGGGTTTCACCCCTCTTCAGCCAGGATAGCTTGATTCCAGTGGCATGGAGAGCACGGGACCCACGTCTGGGCATACCCGTCCCACTCGGGGTGACAAATGCAAAAACAACAATTGATGGACAGAATGCAGAACAATGTCATACATTCACCCCAGTACAGAGATCTGGGCCTAAATCCATCGTTTTTTGCTCACCATGCCATTCCAGTTTGAACCCAGCCATATGCAAATCAGTCTTGACCCTGTGCCTCATGGGAACAGTCCAGCCCGAACTGCCAAGCCAGGTCCTCCATGGACTGGAAACAAGCATCCTAGGACCGGTTTCGGGGTTTCACCGCTCTTCAGCCAGGATAGCTTGATTCCAGTGGCATGGAGAGCACGGAACCCACGTCTGGGCATACCCGTCCCACTCGGGGTGACAAATGCAAAAACAACAATTGATGGACAGAATGCAGAACAATGTCATACATTCACCCCAGTACAGAGATCTGGGCCTAAATCCATCGTTCTTTTGCTTACCATGCCATTCCAGTTTGAACCCAGCCATATGCAAATCAGTCTTGACCCTGTGCCTCATGGGAACAGTCCAGCCCGAACTGCCAAGCCAGGTCCTCCCTGGTCTGGAAACAAGCATCCTAGGACCGGTTTCGGGGTTTCACCCTCTTCAGCCAGGATAGCTTGATTCCAGTGGCATGGAGAGCACGGGACCCACGTCTGGGCATACCCGTCCCACTCGGAGTGACAAATGCAAAAACAACAATTGATGGACAGAATGCAGAACAATGTCATACATTCACCCCAGTACAGAGATCTGGGCCTAAATCCATCGTTTTTTGCTCACCATGCCATTCCAGTTTGAACCCAGCCATATGCAAATCAGTCTTGACCCTGTGCCTCATGGGAACAGTCCAGCCCGAACTGCCAAGCCAGGTCCTCCCTGGACTGGAAACAAGCATCCTAGGACCGGTTTCGGGTTTCACCCCTCTTCAGCCAGGATAGCTTGATTCCAGTGGCATGGAGAGCACGGGACCCACGTCTGGGCATACCCGTCCCACTCGGGGTGACAAATGCAAAAACAACAATTGATGGACAGAATGTAGAACAATGTCATACATTCACCCCAGTACAGAGATCTGGGCCTAAATCCATCGTTTTTTGCTCACCATGCCATTCCAGTTTGAACCCAGCCATATGCAAATCAGTCTTGACCATGTGCCTCATGGGAACAGTCCAGCCCGAACTGCCAAGCCAGGTCCTCCCTGGACTGGAAACAAGCATCCTAGGACCGGTTTCGGGGTTTCACCCTCTTCAGCCAGGATAGCTTGATTCCAGTGGCATGGAGAGCATGGGACCCACGTCTGGGCATACCCGTCCCACTCGGGGTGACAAATGCAAAAACAACAATTGATGGACAGAATGCAGAACAATGTCATACATTCACCCCAGTACAGAGATCTGGGCCTAAATCCATCGTTTTTTGCTCACCATGCCATTCCAGTTTGAACCCAGCCATATGCAAATCAGTCTTGACCCTGTGCCTCATGGGAACAGTCCAGCCCGAACTGCCAAGCCTGGTCCTCCCTGGACTGATTTGCATATGGCTATGTCTGAACTGGGGTGGCGTGGTGAAGCATAATAACCGATGGATTAAACCCAGATCTGTGACTGGGGTGAATGTTTGCCAATGTGCAGCATTCCGTCCATCATCTTGTGTGTTTTGCATTTTCGCCCTAAGTGGGAAGGGTATGCCCAGACGTGGGTCCCGTGCTCACTACGCCACTGGAGTCAAGCTATCCTGGCTGATGAAGGCTGATAGCCTGAAACCGGTCCTAGGATGCTTGATTCCGGTCCAGGGAAGACATGGCTTGGCAGTTCGGTCTGGACTGTTCCCATGAGGCACAGGGTCAAGACTGATTTGCATATGGCTATGTCTGAACTGGGGTGGTGTGGTGAAGCAAAATAACGATGGATTAAACCCAGATCTGTGACTGGGAGTGAATGTTTGCCAATGTGCAGCATTCCGTCCATCATCTTGTGTGTTTTGCATTTTCGCCCTAAGTGGGAAGGGTATGCCCAGACGTGGGTCCCGTGCTCACTACGCCACTGGAGTCAAGCTATCCTGGCTGATGAAGAGCTGATTGCCTGAAACCGGTCCTAGGATGCTTGATTCCGGTCCAGGGAAGACATGGCTTGGCAGTTCGGTCTGGACTGTTCCCATGAGGCACAGGGTCAAGACTGATTTGCATATGGCTATGTCTGAACTGGGGTGGCGTGGTGAAGCAAAATAACGATGGATTAAACCCAGATCTGTGACTGGGGGTGAATGTTTGCCAATGTGCAGCATTCCGTCCATCATCTTGTGTGTTTTGCATTTTCTCCCTAAGTGGGAAGGGTATGCCCAGACGTGGGTCCCGTGCTCACTACGCCACTGGAGTCAAGCTATCCTGGCTGATGAAGGCTGATAGCCTGAAACCGGTCCTAGGATGCTTGATTCCGGTCCAGGGAAGACATGGCTTGGCAGTTCGGTCTGGACTGTTCCCATGAGGCACAGGGTCAAGACTGATTTGCATATGGCTATGTCTGAACTGTGGTGGCGTGGTGAAGCAAAATAACGATGGATTAAACCCAGATCTGTGACTGGGGGTGAATGTTTGCCAATGTGCAGCATTCCGTCCATCATCTTGTGTGTTTTGCATTTTCGCCTCTAAGTGGAAAGGGTATGCCCAGACGTGGGTCCCGTGCTCACTACGCCACTGGAGTCAAGCTATCACTGGCTGTTGAAGGCTGATAGCCTGAGAACCGGTCCTAGGATGCTTGATTCCGGTCCAGGGAAGACATGGCTTGGCAGTTCAGTCTGGACTGTTCCCATGAGGCACAGGGTCAAGACTGATTTGCATATGGCTATGTCTGAACTGGGGTGGCGTGGTGAAGCAAAATAACGATGGATTAAACCCAGATCTGTGACTGGGGGTGAATGTTTGCCAATGTGCAGCATTCCGTCCATCATCTTGTGTGTTTTGCATTTTCGCCCTAAGTGGGAAGGGTATGCGCAGACGTGGGTCCCGTGCTCACTACGCCACTGGAGTCAAGCTATCCTGGCTGATGAAGGCTGATAGCCTAAAACCGGTCCTAGGATGCTTGATTCCGGTCCAGGGAAGACATGGCTTGGCAGTTCGGTCTGGACTGTTCCCATGAGGCACAGGGTCAAGACTGATTTGCATATGGCTATGTCTGAACTGGGGTGGCGTGGTGAAGCAAAATAGCGATGGATTAAACCCAGATCTGTGACTGGGAGTGAATGTTTGCCAATGTGCAGCATTCCGTCCATCATCTTGTGTGTTTTGCATTTTCGACCTAAGTGGGAAGGGTATGCCCAGACGTGAGTCCCGTGCTCACTACGCCCTGGAGTCAAGCTATCCTGGCTGATGAAGGCTGATAGCCTGAAACCGGTCCTAGGATGCTTGATTCCGGTCCAGGGAAGACATGGCTTGACAGTTCGGTCTGGACTGTTCCCATGAGGCACAGGGTCAAGACTGATTTGCATATGGCTATGTCTGAACTGGGGTGGCGTGGTGAAGCATAATAACGATGGATTAAACCCAGATCTGTGACTGGGGGTGAATGTTTGCCAATGTGCAGCATTCCGTCCATCATCTTGTGTGTTTTGCATTTTCGCCCTAAGTGGGAAGGGTATGCCCAGACGTGAGTCCCGTGCTCACTACGCCTCTGGAGTCAAGCTATCCTGGCTGATGAAGGCTGATAGCCTGAAACCGGTCCTAGGATGCTTGATTCCGGTCCAGGGAAGACATGGCTTGGCAGTTCAGTCTGGACTGTTCCCATGAGGCACAGGGTCAAGACTGATTTGCATATGGCTATGTCTGAACTGGGGTGACGTGGTGAAGCAAAATAACGATGGATTAAACCCAGATCTGTGACTGGGGGTGAATGTTTGCCAATGTGCAGCATTCCGTCCATCATCTTGTGTGTTTTGCATTTTCGCCCTAAGTGGGAAGGGTATGCCCAGACGTGGGTCCCGTGCTCACTACGCCACTGGAGTCAAGCTATCCTGGCTGAAGAAGGCTGATAGCCTGAAACCAGTCCTAGGATGCTTGATTCCGGTCCAGGAAGACATGGCTTGGCAGTTCGGTCTGGACTGTTCCCATGAGGCACAGGGTCAAGACTGATTTGCATATGGCTATGTCTGAACTGGGGTGGCGTGGTGAAGCAAAATAACGATGGAATAAACCCAGATCTGTGACTGGGGGTGAATGTTTGCCAATGTGCAGCATTCCGTCCATCATCTTGTGTGTTTGGCATTGGTGTTAGGCAGCACATTGTGTGCCAGCGTTGGGAAAAGGCAGGAATGCCCCACAATATGTTAAATACAGCGCAATCATGTCCTTTCCCTGTCACGCAGCGCCGCAAGATGTCTTGCTGTGCTGCGCCACATAATGATAAATATGCCCCTCAAGTTATAGCTACAGTCAGACGTGCAATCATTTGGTGATAAGTGGTGAAGCAGAGTGTGTTCTTTATATGCCACACCCAAGACTGCAACAGTAGCCCACTGCCCAAAAGCCCACAATGAGGGAATGCTTGGTGCACCCTTCCATGTCCCAGGGACCGGTCAAAGACTTCACATAGTCAGGGGCAGGCCTAAGACACTGCTTAAATGCTTAGATGTTAGAATACCAGATATAAGTACAGATGGGCAAGCAGGGCAAGGAAGCAAGCCTGTCTACCATGAAGGGGGCACTCCCATTCCAATTAGTCACAACATCAGTTAAATGCCTGCACTGTTTCAACATATAGAGTATAATAATGAAAAGACTCCTCTAAGATGGCCGCCCTAGTCGTGGTCTTTGCAATTCACTCTTTTGTTTAATCCCTCGATTTAGTTCCCAGGCATTCACATTTTTTCTTACACAATATGCAGATGTAATGCTGGGTGTCCTGTCAGGCTTGGTCCAATATGGCTCTCTTAGCTGCCAGCTCCCACTTTGGAGATTCACCAACAGGGCACGAGCACCTCCACAGTTCCACTGATTAGCACAACTACTAGGCTCTGTCAGACCTTCAAGAGTGGCTACACAACCTGTATTCAGTTTGCTCTGCCTTATCACGCTGGTGTCACATCAATGGCTACTAATTGGATCCTTCCTTGATTCTTGATCAAGGGGGACAATAGGCTGCAGCAGATACTGATGTCACCACAAGGAGGAAGGCAGCCCGGAACTTGATGGTCAGCACAGCCCGATCGAAGCTATGCTGATATGGTCCAAGCATCTCAGCTCAAATCATTGTCCAGCACAGCATTAGACCCTACTCCAAACCAGGCAGACAGGGCCTTTCTGCACACTGGGGGGGATATTTACAAGAAAATGACGGAGCATAGTGTTACGCCAAATTTGGCAACACTTCACTCCGACATTTTCAAAACGCAGGAATGCGCCGTATTTACAAAAATACGGCGCACCCCTGTGTTTACCCTAGCACTGCCGCTTAAAAAGCTGCCTAGCGCCAGTGCAGGCACCCTTGCACCATGTTGCAAGGCTGCCTGCGCTGCAGAGGTGATTGTTTATGTGCAGGAAGGGACACCTTCCTACACATAAACAATTAATAATGGCAATTTGCTCTTTCGATGTGTACTTCAGATTAAAAACTTCACATGTATATAGCAAAGACAGGCACGTCTGAAGTGGTGCACTGCTACGCGTTGTATTACTGTTCTAACCTTTTCTCAAGGGTTGCACCTTGGCAGTAGGTGCTTGTAGTGAGTGCACACACCTAGTAAATTGAATGTTTGATAAATAGCAATATTGGAACACGGGTTAGGTGCGGCACCCTATGGTCCGCAGCCTTCGCTATACGGTATGATATGCGGGTTGTGTCTGTGTGAGATTTGTCCTAGCTTCTATGATTCTCCCTGGTAGACATCGAATGAGTAGGAGCCAAAATGAAGATAGAAGTGAAGAAAATGCAACACTTGTCAATTGTACAAGTAACTGATTTACAATCATGTTTAAGGTGTGACACCAGAGAACAGCTACTGCTTATGGGCTCAATTAAGATTGCCTTTAGTCGATCCCAAAAGTCTATTTCCAAGACCTCCATGTTTTTAACAGTAAGGGACATATTACAAGCAATACCGGCTTTAGCGCTGGTGGTGCCTGGTGCAACAGTCTTTGTGGGTGCCCTCCCCCGCCCAAAACCTCCTTCTCCACGAAATACCTCACTACCACACTCCACCAGTGCCCTTCATCTCTCCATAGCCTCTCTCTCACATGCATTTCATTTGTTTTATATTGTGTCAGAGCACTGTACATCACACAGAGTATATAGAGCCAATGAATCGTATTTGTGTAAATGGGTCCATATGAAATGTTATATAAGACACTGAGAATTATAAGGTGCAGGAGTCACATCACTGATACTAGTAGGCAGTATATTTTAAGAGTGTTTGGTCGGGAGGAGCACAAACTCAGATTTAAAAGATACCCTAGTGGTTGACTTTCTAATAAGAATGTATTTCTACCCAAATTAACTCTTTTTAGTTACATTGGGATAATGAAAGACTGGGGGAAAAACATAACGTTATAACCTATACCATCCAGTTTGAATACAGTTCATAGGTCACTGTGATATATTAGGATTGTTACTTATGAACTGCAAGTAACAAAAGGATCTCTGTGTCAAAAGCAGTAACCCACTGAGGTATTTACATAAAATCCAGTTCGGTGATTTGTGTGGTACACGTTCTTTGCAGCAGGCTTATTAACCTTCTGAGCAACTTTATCATGACTGGAAACTGCGACTAGACAAAACTCTGATCTCTCTCCAGCAGGAATAATAATCATCAGAGTTATCTTGACAATTTTATTGTTGCTTGAAAACTGCTGGACACACAAGGAACCCTGCAGCAGCTGATTCTTAAGCCTGCGTTATTTCTAAACACGGCACTCCCCTGGGTCAGTGCCAAGTACGGCTGCACCGGTCAACCCTGATTATAAGTGTTGTGGGGACACCACCACGACACTCGAATATTACTGATCCCACAGGGTACAGAAATTCTGGGGTGCGGTTTAACTGCACTTTTCCTTGATTACCCACGGGGGATGGGAAATAACCAGAAAATTAGTGTTTGCATACAAATTCTTCCACACTTATTATGTACGCCTTTATCTTGCACACATTTCATCAGGCTCTGCAGGATAGAACGTGCATGGAGGTGAAAAATCAGACCCTCATAGCTGCAGGGCCGGCTGTTGGCGCTGTTGGAGCCGGTTGTGACAGTCATGTTTGCCCCACCCCCCAAGACCTCCTCCTCAGATTCCCTCATGACCATTGGGCAAAAGTGCCCCTCATCTCTCCGTAGCCCCTCTCTCACATACATTTAATTTGCTTTAAAGCACTGGCAAATTCTGACTTTACTAATAAGAATGTATATCTACCCAAACAAACCCTATTCAGCATCATTAGGAATAGATATTGAAAGACTGAGGGAAAAACATAACATCCTAACCTATTTTATGCAGTTTGCATGCAGCTCTTTGATGACAGCTCGTAATCAATCAATCAGGGTTGGTAAAGCGCAACTACTCACCCGTGAGGGACTCAAGGCCCTGGGGGAGAAGTGGGGGGAGGCAGCTCGGTTGAGTTCTGGGGTCACTGTTCTACATATTAGGGTTGTATCTTATGAACTGCGTCAACAAAAAGATCTGTTTGACAAAAGCAGTAACCCACTCAGCTATCCACATAAAATACAGATCTGTGATCCGCACCGTCAGAGTTCTTTGCAGCAGGCATATTAACCCTCTGCGCTACTTTATGGCAAGTGAAAACTGCCACTAGACAAAAACTCTGATCTTTCTGTCTAGCAGGAACATTAATCACAAGAGTTATCTTGACATTTTTAATGCTGCCTGAAAACTGGATGCACAAGTAACTCTGCCGCAGATGTTTTTAAATCATAAGTTATTGCTAAACACAGAGCCCCCCTGAGGTCAGCGCCCCCCTCCCCAGGTCAGCGCACAGTGCGGCTGCACCACTCACACTGCCCTAAAGCCAGCCCTGCATAGCTCCTGCACACACTGTCATCCTGATTCAACCAGCAACTCTCCTTACCGGCTTAGTCTGGATTTATAAGTCTTTGGTCATGAGCGCTTGGAGGTCTGATTCACAAAGATCAATTTGGTTGTAAATTTAAGTTTACAAACAAATGTACTTGCCTTACGCCTGCCAGCAATTCACAAAGGGATTCCAGGCAGGCCCCTTTATGGGTGTGGATATCCCTTCCACAGGGGTGGAGTTCTACACATGCGCAAATCTAACTAAGGGTAGGAATATGTGTGTTCCAGGGTGTGCTGAGGTCTAGTTTGCCTTGAAGGTTTGGGAGTGCCTACCAGAGTACCTACCAACAACTATGTTCGTGGCAGAGGTAAATTTGTCAAAAACAAATGCCGGGGCTCTCCTCAGGAGGCAGCTTGCATGAGCCCATTTCTTTTGTAAGCGCCGCCTAAAAGAGAACTCCTGTGCCTACCAAAAATGAATGAGTCCGCGGTCCAATAACTTTGGGTCGAGTTTGCGCTATAATTGCCAATGTTTATGATTAAGTGCTGATGCTGAGCACTGAAAACAACAGCCTCAAATTAAGCACTGCTCCACGGTCAAAAATATTTTGCCCACGTAGAAGAAAAATTGGCAAAAAATGTGTATTTAAGCAGGAGTTCTATTTCCCCTGTCCGGATTATTCCTTGAAGGCAGTGCTTAATTTGAGCCGGTGCTTTCCGGTGCTGAGCACCCGCACTTAATTGGTTTCCGGGGCTCGGCACCGGCACCTAATTGTCAACACCACACTTAGGGCAGTCTGCTACATGGTGGCCCGGCTCATGTAATTTAGAGATGAGCAGTATAACAGTTGTTTAGGAAAACAATACACATTAAAAAAAATTGCTAATACCTGCATCCCCAGCCATTCCTTTAGCTTTGGGGACCTAGGATAATCTTAACTGTCGCATTTACATGCGAGAGAGATGGTTAGTAGTTGTTTTTGCAGCAATGACAAGGGCGATGGGTGGTAAAAGCTGCAGTGGCCTCCTGGTCAGAGCCCTGGCACTTAATATTTTACAAATTAAGCACTGCTTGAAGAAGAGCTAAGCACAGTGACAATGGAATCTGGATTGGAAAATCACACAACTTTCTTGGAATGCCCTGGAAACCTGCGCCTGGATGCACTTGGATGTAGATTTAAATGAACGAGTGTAAATGTACTACTTGTTTTGTGACTCCGCCCCATGTGTAAAAAGGTTGAACTAATAGATGGGAATCCCAATGGTGATAAGTCTAGTTGTATGTATACTGGCTATAAGAGTCTGGATACAATATTACTTTTTGCATTTCAAACAATAGTTCTTTAATAATGATTATGCCTAAAATGGATGCACACACTCCTCATTTTCCATGGGGCTGCTGCACACCTAATGCACTTCACAACCAGCTCAGTGGAATAGCACATCCCTGTGCTTATATCAGTGTCCATTTCTTTTTATGTGTTTATTATTTTCGTTCTCCTACTTTGTAATCAGTGACCATGTTTTTCATATTTTAGAATTGGAGACGTGGATATAAATGTGCACTAGTATATCATTAAAACGCGCATTATTCCTGTCCGCGTTTACATGTAATTATATTTGCATTGTATATTACCCTAATATATCAATGTACAGCAATGCTCCAGTGATGAATTGGTGCAAGACGTCACCACAGCCTGGTATTCTGATGATGAATTGAACAGAAAATAGCAACTTGCGGGAAGAACATGACCAGAGGACCCTTGAGCATTTTAATGTATGACTTCAGCCTATAAATGTCACTACTTCACAATCCATCAGTAATTGATACCAAAATAACGCCGAGGGTGCCGCTGCCTGATTTGACTTCCAGGTGCCCGATAGATGTAGCACCATCTTTTTATACCAGAAGATATTCAGAAAAAAATAAGAAATAAAACTTAAATGGCATCTTTTACTAAGATGTCAAGTTTTCACAATATCCAAATTGAGAAACCATGCCTGTTTTCTTCCGGAAACGGAAGAAATAGAAAATGGTTAATTTGTTACCTCAGTTTTGATGAAAAAATTTGGTGTAGTGCTCAAGCACATGTAGCAGTGGTCTTAAGCATATGTGGTGATGAACAGTTAATAATGGAGAAATTGTTCATTTTACAATATTAATCTAATAGCAGTATATATATATATATATATATATATATATATATACATATATACATATATATATATATATATATATTCACTGAAAAAACCATAGGTTTCGGGGACGTTATAGTTGGAAATTAGCATTTTAAAAAACCATAGAAATTCACTGAAAAAACCATAGGTTTCACGGACGTTATAGTTAGTTGGACATTTCACTTGTACAAAACCAGAGAAATTCGGCCGTTATAGTTAGTTAAGCTAACTATAACTCGCGCCCCGCAATGCACTGCTGATGACGTCACATATTACATCATTCATGACATGGTCAGTGACATCACTGATGACATCTCAAATGACATCACTGATGACATCACTGATGACATCATCCAGTGACTGTGTGTTTCTGTAAAGTTTAAATATGTTTTATATATGTATAGGCCAAGGAGTATTGAAGAATGAGTGGGTGTATAAGTGTCTGAATGGATGATTTAGTAGGTGCGTGACTGACTGTATAAGTGAGTGATTAATCGTGTCTTACTGAATGCATGGGTTAGTGACTAAACTGTGTGAATGTCTGTATCAGTCTGTCAGTTGGTGTGTAAGCGGCTGCATGGGTTGGTGAGTAGCTACATGAGTGTCTATATGGTTATTGATTGGTTGTCTGAGTATCTGTATGGGTGCCTGAGTGGGTGGGTGGGGGGGGTGTGACTCTGTGCATAGATGTGTGAGTAGGTGATTCACTGGGTGTATGGGTTCAAGAGTGCATCTGTGAAGGGCTGTATGGGTGGGTGTCGCGATTAGTCAAAACAGAGGTCAGGAAAGATGGGTTTCCCTGTACCTACACTTAGGGCTCTTTTCCCTTGTATGCATGAAACCAGGTATGTGAACAGATGGCGCCAGTCGAACTACATGTCCCAGAATCCCTTGGGACGCATGACTGGTATGTGGATGAGAAGGCGCCTGGATTTCCGTCCCTATAAAGCCCCTCCCCTTCCTGGGGTCGGGACTTGACAATCTAGCCTGTTTCCGAGTTCGAGTGAGCGGATGGTGTTCCCCGCTGGATTTCTTATTTTGAATCAGTTTTCAGCTGAGGCTCATTTAGTCACGCAGAGCAGCTGCATTTCCGAGGCCCGGCTTTCCAGGAAGGAGTTTTTCAGCCGGTTCTCCTTCTTCACCGTCGCTGCCCTCCCTCTTCCCGGCGTGTCTGCAAGGTCGCTTGTGAGGGCAGGGGATCCTGTTTCATCGACGTTTTGGAATTGTAAGGTATTTAGCCCCAAACGGGGAGGAAGCGCTGGAGTGCTCCTCCCACTCATAAGACTTTGTATTTCGGAAATTAATTTCCATGCTGGATACTCTCGTGGAGCCTGTTGCCTGTAAACCTACACTGTGCTTTCAAACAGCGGAACAGCTCACACATGTTTAGTGGTATTGGAACTGGGCTTGTGACTAATGCAGGTGCAACTAACAATCCCTCAATATGACGCTGTGCTAATAACAGCATCCTCGTGGTGCTATTTATAATTCACCAATAGACACTATTACTGTGACTTTATTTTTGCTTGACTTTATTCCTCTGGTTCCTTGAGCACATGTACACCCTGGCATTCTCGTCCTATGGCTCACAGTGTGGGGTCTCTCTGGAATAGTAATTTCTTGAAATCCTCTCTATGAGAATTGCTGCTTGCATACTGTGAGTATCTGACTACCTGTGCATCTTGTTGATTTGGTGTGAATGAATCCCTGAGTAACTTCTCATATCCCTCTCTGTTCTTTCATCTGCAGCTTCTGTTTGTGGGGTGACTTCTGAAGGTGTACCGTGCCATAGACCAGTCTTAAGGTGTATACGACTCCAGCACAGCAGCAGAGTTTATTATTTTATCCCTTTTCCCTTTTCCCCGGGGTGCTTCCTTACATAGCAGTGTATCTCTACTCTGTGTGGGGTTGCGCTCAGGAGAGTAGGGGGACTTCTCTACACTCCGTCGTCCCCGCTGGTGGTACTAAAGGTTAGTGGCATTACTTGTTTTTGCGCTGCTGACACATCCTGACAGATTGTCAAGCCCAAGACTATAGCCTAGCTTGGACGATGGATACAAACGCCGTTTTGACCTCCCTCTTGGAGAGCCTATCGTCTCTTCAACAAGAGGTACAAACTTCCCGATCAGAAAACCAGGAATTGAGGAAGGAGATGGGCACGTTACGCAGGGAAGTAGCAGGCCTAACTAGGAAGGGTAAACCCGATAGTACAGGGGCATGAGCCTATATAAAGGATTGGACTCTTCCTCCTCCACTACATACCGCTCATCCACCCCATCTAGGACAGACGCAGGGAACAGGGTTCTTTTCTGCGCCACGAGCACCCCCTCCTTCTTCCGATTCAATTCCCACGGTCCATATATTACAAAATACAGGGATACCCTTGGCTCCTCTTGAACGCTTTTTTGGGGACCCAAAGAAGTTTGAAACATTTCTGAACCAATGTAGATTACACTTCTTATGTAAACCTGCGGTTTTTCAAGATGAACCGGCCAAAACAGCTTTCATGATGTCGTACATGGGGGGCAACGCTGCTAGTTGGACTATACCGTTGATGGAGCGAAACGACCCCGTTCTACACAACTTCACGAAAGTTGTTTGACCGTAAATCCCACATGATGACTCTAGATCGGGAGCTCATAACTCTTAAACAAGGATCTCAGGATTTACTGACATATATAACCACGTTTAACCGTCTGGTGATGGAAACTGACTGGCCCCAGGAAAAACGCACTACTCTGTTTTACCAGGGACTGCGCGGAGAACTAAAAGACATTCTGTCTCAAGTGGTGCAATTGCCCCAGACTTGTGAAGAGATGATAGATCTCACGGTGCAACTGGACCACAGATTACAAGAAAGAAAAGGGGACAGAACTCGAGGAGAGAACCGTTTTTTTATCCCCAGGTTGAAACCTGTAACTGAAGAACATACTAAAGGTATAGAAGGAACCGAACCCATGCAGATCGGCGGAGTTCGAGGACCCCTCACGACGGAGGAAAGAGAAAAAAGACGGAAGCTGAAATTGTGTCTTTATTGTGGGAAGAGTGGTCACTTCATCCAAGGAGTGCCGCGCCAGAACTAAATTTCCGGAAAAAACAAACACTCAACAGACACAAGCTGCGTTACTTCAGCGATCTGAGAGGTTTGAGGTGGCGAGAAACCGAAGAGCCTGAGCCAGGATGAGATCTCTGGTTCAGGTGGTGAACAAGAAAAGATCTCTTCAGTAATAGCCAACACCATACAATCATCAGTAGCGCATTTGAACGTATGCATTACTTTATGGATTACCGAAGAAACACCACTAAAGATGTCTGCCTTGCTGGACTCAGGAGCAACTGGGAATTTTATAGACCAGAAGTACGCTCAAAATATTGGGATACCGTGTGAAAAAAAGATGTCCCCTGAACCTGTGAAAGCCGTAGATGGGACGGCACTGACGTCAGGACCCGTCAAATACAATACTCTTCCTATAACAATGCAATTTGGGACTGATCACTTCGAGACCATCCAGTTTGACCTCATAGATGCCCCGCAATTCCGTCTTATCCTAGGTATGCCATGGTTGACGTTACATGACCCTGTTGTTCGATGGGCAGCTCGCACCGTTACCCTGAATTCCGAATATTGCAGAGAGCATTGCACCAAGCAATCCACTCACCAGAAAAAGAAGTGCGATACTCAGGCAGGTCTTTTGGCCACTGGGTGCGAAGACACCCAGTATTGCTGCTCCACTACATTGCCTACTGTCTATGAGGAATATCAACCTGTATTCGATAAACAGAAGGCTACTCAATTACCTCCTCACCGGACATACGACTGTCGCATATAATTGATGCCAGGAGCAGCTATTCCCTGTAGTAGAGTGTATGCCCTTACCGAACCAGAAACACAATATTTAAAAAGCTATCTGAATGAAAACCTTGCCTCTGGTTTCATCCGGCACTCCTCGTCTCCAGCCTCGTCCCCTCTCTTCTTCATTCCGAAAAAAGATTGTGACGATCTTAGAGCCTGTATCGATTACAGAGCGATCAACAGGATCACCATAAAAAAACGATATCCCCTACCACTCATACCTGTGCTTCTAGACCAGCTCAAAGGTGCTCGAATCTTCACGAAATTGGACTTACGGGGTGCGTACCATTTGGTAAGAGTAAAAGCCGGTGATGAGTGGAAGACAGCTTTCCGAACCAAATTTGGACTATATGAGTATCAAGTTATGCCCTTTGGGCTATGTAACGCCCTAGCTGCCTTCCAGTACTTTATGGATGAAGTACTTCGGGGACTTTTAGACACGTTCTGTGTTGTCTATATTGACGATATTCTTATCTATTCATCAACGCCCCAAGAACATGTAACCCATGTGAAGGCGGTACTGGATAGACTTCAACAACATTCATTATTTGCAAAACTGGAGAAGTGCCTTTTCCATGTTGAGGAAGTCGCCTTCTTGGGTTTTGTTATCAACGCTCAGGGGTTCCAGATGGATATGGGCAAAGTAGAAGCAATCACGCAGTGGAAGGCTCCCAAGAATGTTAAATCTGTACAGAGCTTCCTGGGTTTTGCTAACTTTTACCGGCGTTTCATCAGGGATTTCTCCAAGATCATACACCCTATATCCGGTTTGGTGAGAAAGAACACTCCCTTTGTATGGAGCAAAGAAGCAGACCAATCATTCCAAACACTAAAGAAACAATTCACTCAGGCTCCTATTTTGCGGCATCCCGACTCACAATTACCCTTTGTCGTCGAAACAGATGCCTCTCAGTATGCCATAGGGGGAGTGTTATCACAAAGGCATCCAGATACATGACAGCTGCATCCTGTGGCTTACTTTTCAAAGAAACTCACCCCTTGTGAAGTGAACTATTCCATCACCGACAAAGAATTGTTAGCCATAAAAAGACCCTTTGAGGAATGGAGGCATTATCTATTAGGAGCGCATCACACTGTCGAAATATATACAGACCATCGCAATCTGTTGTTCTTAAAGACCGCCAGAGCTCTAACACCACGTCAACTACGGTGGTCCCTCTTTTTCTCTGACTTTGATTTTATTATCAAGTATCGACCTGGTCCCCAAAATGGTAAAGCAGATGCCCTCTCCCGTATCGAAGAACCCGGAAGGAGTACACAGGATGAGATTCCTGAACCACCCTCAATTCTCCCTGAAACAGCGTTTCCATGCAAAACGCTTGCATTGATTACGTCACAAGACTTCCTGGAGGACTTAAAGGTGTCCTTAGCAGATGTAGATGTTCAGACCTGGAAACAAGGAGACCCTGAACACCGAACAGAAAACGGAAATTTGTTATACCATTATCATGCCTTGGACATACCTGATACTGTCCTGCAACTACGAGTACTGGCCTGGGCACATGATTCAACGTTAGGAGGACATTTGGGGGAATACAAAACTATTGCCTGCATCGAACGATCCTTTTGGTGGCCCACGTTACGAAAAGACACCCGAGAATATCTGAAGAATTGCGCCATATGTGCACAAGGGAAATCTGGTCACTCAAAACCTTCAGGATTACTACGTCTATTACCCATTCCACCTCGGCCCTGGCACACTGTGTCGATGGATTTTATTGTGGAAATGCCCCCCTGTGAAGCATATACCACCATCCTGGTTGTTGTAGACCACTTGACAAAAATGGAGCACTTCATTCCATTGAAGCAACTGCCCACTTCTTCTGAATTGGCAATTATCTTCCTCCAGCATGTAGTCAGAGCTCACGGAATTCCTAATGTTCTTATCACAGACCGTGGAACTCAGTTCACCTCTCGTTTTTGGAAAACTTTATGCAAAACTATGGGAATAGAAGCCAGGTTGTCCACCAGTTACCATCCTCAAACAGATGGAAAGACAGAACGCCTTAACCAGACATTGGAACAATACCTTTGTTGTTTCACCTTGCAGAATACCACGGATTGGTACACATTACTTTGGATGGCAGAATTCGCCTACAATAACGCGGAACATTCTACGCTAGGTTGTTCCCCCTTCTTCTGCCTAAATGGACATCACCCGAACATGCTTCCGTTCGAGTGGCCAATAGTCTCCAATCATCCATTCATACATGAACACCATGCCCATCTCAGAGCTGTGTTAATTGATGCCAAGCAGCATTTAGCCGCAGCACAAGCAACTCAGAAGGTTTTCGCTGACAGAAAGAGGGCCCCAGAACCCGTGTACAAAGAGGGAGATAAGGTATGGTTGGCCACTAAGAATCTTCATCTCAAGGGAGTAAACAAATTGAAACCCAAGTACATAGGCCCCTATAGTGTTGAGAAAGTGATCAATCCTGTTACCATGAAATTGTCCATACCAAGATCATGGCAGATACACCCTGTCTTTCACGTTTCACTGCTCCATCCCTGTCCTGTGAACACAAGATTACAGACAAGACCGTTACCCTTGGAGATAGATGGTCAGGAAGAATATGAAGTATGAGAAATCTTAGATTCCCGAATGGTAAGAGGGCGAGTGCAGTATCTGATAGATTGGAAAGGATATGGGGTTGAGGATAGAACCTGGGAACCAGTAACCAACCTCCATTGCCCTCTTCTTTTAGAACGCTTTCATTCTGTATCCTGGTAAACCGGGACGAGCCCCGAGACGGCGGTCCTTGGGAGGGGGTTCTGTCGCGATTATACAACACAGGTCAGGAAAGATGGGTTTCCCTGTATCCACACTTAGGGCTCTTTTCCCTTGTATGCATGAAACCAGGTATGTGAACAGATGGCGCCAGTCGAACTACATGTCCCAGAATCCCTTGGGACGCATGACTGGTATGTGGATGAGAAGGCGCCTGGATTTCCGTCCCTATAAAGCCCCTGCCCTTCCTGGGGTCGGGGCTTGACAATCTCGCCTGTTTCCGAGTTCGAGTGAGCGGATGGTGTTCCCCGCTGGATTTCTTATTTTGAATCAGTTTTCAGCTGAGGCTCATTTCGTCACGCAGAGCAGCTGCATTTCCGAGGCCCGGCTTTCCAGGAAGGAGTTTTTCAGCCGGTTCTCCTTCTTCACCGTCGCTGCCCTCCCTCTTCCCGGTGTGTCTCAAGGTCGCTTGTGAGGGCAGGGGATCCTGTTTCATCGACGTTTTGGAATTGTAAGGTATTTAGCCCCAAACGGGGAGGAAGCGCTGGAGTGCTCCTCCCACTCATAAGACTTTGTATTTCGGTAATTCATTTCCATGCTGGATATTGTCATGGAGCCTGTTGCCTGTAAACCTACGCTGTGCTTTCAAACAGCGGAACAGCTCGCACATGTTCAGTGGTATTAGAACTGGGCTTGTGACTAATGCAGGTGCAACTAACAATCCCTCAATATGACGCTGTGCTAATAACAGCATCCTTGTGGTGCTATTTATAATTCACCAATAGACACTATTACTGTGACTTTGTTTTTGCTTGACTTTATTCCTCTGGTTCCTTGAGCACATGTACACCCTGGCATTCTCGTCCTATGGCTCACAGTGTGGGGTCTCTCTGGAATAGTAATTTCTTGAAATCCTCTCTATGAGAATTGCTGCTTGCATACTGTGAGTATCTGACTGCCTGTGCATCTTGTTGATTTGGTGTGAATGAATCCCTGAGTAACTTCTCATATCCCTCTCTGTTCTTTCATCTGCAGCTTCTGTTTGTGGGGTGACTTCTGAAGGTGTACCGAGCCATAGACCAGTCTTAAGGTGTATATGACTCCAGCACAGCAGCAGAGTTTATTATTTTATCCCTTTTCCCTTTTCCCCGGGGTGCTTCCTTACATAGCAGTGTATCTCTACTCTGTGTGGGGTTGCGCTCAAGGGAGTAGGGGGACTTCTCTACACTTCGTCGTCCCCGTTGGTGGTACTAAAGGTTAGTGGCATTACTTGTTTTGGTGCTGCTGACACATCCTGACAGTGGGGGAGTGTATGTATGGGTGTGTTGGTAAGTGTTTAGATGTCTCCGTGGTACATGTGTGAGTAACTACATATGTGAAAGGCAGTATATGTGTGTTGGAGTATATAAATGACTATATGTAAGAGTGAGTGATTGTGAAAGTGGCTGTATGGATGAGTGTGTGCTTGTATTAGTTATTGTATAAGAGTGTAAGT
This sequence comes from Calotriton arnoldi, assembly GCA_963921515.1. Classification (NCBI taxonomy): domain Eukaryota; kingdom Metazoa; phylum Chordata; class Amphibia; order Caudata; family Salamandridae; genus Calotriton; species Calotriton arnoldi. Next base: position 3,755 of record CAWUFW010005976.1, on the reverse strand, counting down.
ATGTGTTAGTATATGTTTGAATAAGTGAGGTGGTGTGTATATAACTGTATAGGTGAGTAAATGGGAGTGTGATTGATTCTTTGCATGACTGACTAGGTGTGTGAGTAACTCTATGGATGAGTGGCGGTGTGTGAGTGTCTGTATAGGTATATGAGTGCATATGATAGTTCCGTATTGATGGTTGACTGCATGTATGAGTGACTGTATGGGTGAATGAGTGGATGTGTGTGTTGACCTAGGAATCTGTGAGTGGGTATGTAGTAACTGGTATTGGTGTGTCTATGGTTTCGAAAATGGTAGTCTGTCTTTTAGAGTGGGTGTATCAAAGGTTATATTAGGGTATGAGGAGGTGCATCAGATTATCACGTGGATGATGTCATCAGTGATGTCATTTGAGATGTCATTTGAGATGTCATCAGTGATGTCACTGAGCATGTCATGAATGATGTAATATGTGACGTCATCGGCAGTGCATTGCGGGGGCGCGAGTTATAGTTAGCTTAACTAACTATAACGGCTGAATTTCTCTGGTTTTGTACGAGTGAAATGTCCAACTAACTATAACGTCCGTGAAACCTATGGTTTTTTCTGTGAATTTCTATGGTTTTTTTAAATGCTAATTTCTAACTATAACGTCCCTGAAACCTTTGGTTTTTTCAGTGAATTTCAAAGGTTTTTTAAATGCTAATTTCTAACTATAACGTCCCTGAAACCTATGGTTTTTTCTGTCAATTTCAAAGGTTTTTTAAATGCTAATTTCTAACTATAACGTCCCTGAAACCTATGACTTTTTCAGTAATTTCAAAGGTTTTTTAAATAATATTTTGTAAGTATAATGTCTAAAAAATATTTCTTTAGATTTTAAGATCTTATAGAAATATTATAATGTTTTCTCTTTTTTAAATTACAAATATAATTTTTTTTTTTAAATGAATTCGCGCACCCATCGTGTTCCTATCACGATGGGTGCGCGAATCTAAGTATTTCGCCGCCATATTGATTAAGTCGTGTAGGATGCGCGTTTCATCAGCGACGGGTGCGCGATTCCGGCCCCGCGTAATGTCACGTACGTGGCTCCGATGGTCGCGCCGGGTGTGCGAATCCACCGTAAATCTTTAACTTTTTAAAACTATATCTTTATACCATTATAATATATATTATACAAAGACATGATTTAAGATAATTGTATATATTATGTAACTGTAACTGTAATAAAGATATATTATTGCTAAATGTATTTTTCGGATATCTCGCTGGGTGCGCTTACGTTGCGCGCCTGGTGCGCGAATCCCATGTGACTTCAAAAGAAAGACTTTCATTGGTTTAGAGCCTTTTGATTCTAGAAGTTGAAGGACCCCACCCAGTTTTTTTCATTCTTTCTGGAGCATCTAAGGAGACAGCCCTGTTTTCTTTAGAGCTCTGTGTTACATCTTTTTGGTGTTTTTTTTTCAACTTGGCAAAAATGGCAACTGGACCATCACCACAGCAGCTTCCACCAGAGGATGAGGAAGATCATGAGGAGCCCAGGAATAAAAGATATGAGAGTGTTGTCTGGGCATTTTTCACCTTCCCTGCTGGTGAGAAAAAAGTAAATGCAAGAAAAGTTACCTGCACGATCTGCGACACGGTTTTATCACGTGGATCGGAGAAAAAATACTCGTGTGGAACGTCGTCGATGCTAAAGCATCTGCAGACGATGCACCCTCGATGCCTTGCAAAAGAGCAACATCGACGCCAGCAGGAAAAGGATGCTGCTGACAATCCAAGTGGTGGACCCAGTACCTCTACTGGTGGAACAACAACTTCTACCATCAACGTCCATCCACTTTTCTCTCGTGTCAAGCAGTGCTGCTTGAAGTGTGGACAAGCATTATGTGTAGGGGAACAGTCAGTTAACGCAATCCTGATTGCAATAGAGAACCACAAGTGTTAGTTTTTTTTTTTTTCTTTATGCAATGAGTTTTAATTTCATAATTTTTCATTGTTTTCCTTGTTGGTTCTGGTTTCTTTTTTTAACAAAAAAAACACCAAAAAAATGTAAAAAAGAGTTCTAAAAATACAAAAAAATTATAAAACAAAAAAGAAGAAAATAAATAGTTCTTTTCAGAACTACCTATTTAGTTTAAAAAAGAAAACATTTGTAAGTGTTGTATGAATTGTAGTAAGTGGAATATATGGATATGTGTATAATTAGTGCATGGGTACTGCCTGAATGATTAGAGGACTGCAAGGATAGTGCATGGTGAATTTATAAGTGCTTGTGTATCGCTGGAGTGATTGGGTAAGTACATGGTACTGGCTGGATGATTGTAGGAGTGCATGGGGTAGTGCACGGGTGATTGCAGCAGTGCATGGTTAGTGCCTGGTTATTGCGTAAGTGCATGAGTACTGTGTGTGTGATAGCACGAGTACATGTGTAGTGCCTGCATGATTTTCTAAATGCATGGGTATTGCTTGGTTGATTTTACAAGTGCATGCTTAATGCCTGGGAAATTACATGAGTTTATAGGTAATGTCTGGATGATTGGTTGAATTTATGATTAGTGCCTGGGACATTGCAGGAGCACATGGGTACTGACTGGATAATTAGAAGAATGCAAGGATAGTGCATGGTGAATTTATAAGTGCTTGGGTATTGGCGGACTGATTAGTTAAGTACATGGTACTAGATGGGTGATTGTAGGAGTGTATGGGGTAGTGCAGGGGTGATTGCAGCACTGCATGGTTAGTGCCTGGGTTATTGCGTAAGTGCATGAGTAGTGCGTGGGTAATAGCATGACTACATGTGTAGTGCCTGCATGATTTTCTAAGTGCATAGGTATTGCTTGGTTGATTTTACAAGTGCATGGTTTATGCCTGGGTAATTACATGACTTCATAGGTAATGTCTGGATGATTGGTTGAATTCATGGTTAGTGCCTGGGTCATTGCATGAGTACATGGGTACTGACTTGATAATTAGAAGAATGCAAGGATAGTGCATGGTAAATTTATAAGTGTTTTGGTATTGGCGGAGTGATTGGTTAAGTACATGGTACTAGATGGGTGATTGTAGGAGTGTATGGGGTAGTGCACAGGTGATTGTAGCACTGCATGGTTAGTGCCTGGGTTATTGCGTAAGTGCATGAGTAGTGTATGGGTGATAGCACGAGTACATGTGTAGTGTCTGCATAATTTTGTAAATGGATGGGTATTGCTTGGTTGATTTTACAAGTGCCTGCTTAATGCCTGGGTAATTACATGACTTTCTAGGTAATGTCTGTATGATTGTTTGAATACAAGGTTAATGTCTGGGTTATTCCATGAGTACATGGGTTTTGCCTGAATGATTAGAGGAATGCAAGGATAGTGCATGGTGATTTTATAAGTGCTTGCGTATTGGCGGACTCATTTGTTAAGTATATAGTACTGGTTGGGTGATTGTAGGAGTGCATGGGGTAGGGCACGGGTGATTAGAGCTGTGCATGGGTAGTGCCTGGGTTATTGCATAAGTGCATGAGATGTGCCTGGGTGATAGCAGGAGTACATGTGTAGTTCCTGCATGATTTTCTAAGTGCATGGGTATTGCTTGCTTGATTTTACAAGTGCATGCTTAATACCTAGGTAATTACATGACTTTATAGGTAATGTCTGGATGACTGATTGAATACATGGTTAGTGTCTGGGTCATTGCATGAGTATATGGGTACTGCTTGGATGATTCAATCAGTGGAGGGCTACTGCATGGTGATTTCAAAAGTGCTTTGGTATTGGCGG